>OX419717.1:15422821-16914771 GCA_948474765.1 Patella depressa
GTTATGATGATTGAGGTTAGGCGGAAATTTCACTTCACTTGCTTAATTTTCGGTTCAAAGTGGATCAATTTGACTGAAATTTTCAGGAAATTACTTTTACATTATCTAGTTTTTAATTATTATAGTGAGAACTGCCAACTCGTTATCTTATCTCCCATAATGTATCTTTAAGATTTTCTTAACCCGCATTTAGTAATTAGTGGTCACAAAAAGTCTTTTGGGCATCAAAAGCATTTTATCTTAACTAAAGATAAAAATAATAATAGCAGAAGTAAATAAAGACTGATAAGTCGAATAATATTCTCAATAGTCCCTTGTCCAAATTATGAATCACTGAACTTTTAAAGGGATTATATAAATCTTTTACATACACTATTTCAGAATTAAATATACATTGCCTCAAGGTTAAATAGGTCCTCTAGTGTAACCTGAAAACTTAATTAAAACTTACAAGATATTCATGCACATTATGGAAACTAGAAAATGATTCTTATATATCTCACTTATCAACCGTAACTATACCCGAAACGTTATCCTATACTGTTTGACAGGAATTTTTAAATTTTATTTTAAAATTATCAAGAAAGTTAACAACAACAAAAAAAGAAGAAATCCTTAAATGTCAACAGCAAAGCAGTGTACAAACTACAAGCCTGGAAATAGGGCACCTGTCACTCACAATGTCACAATGTCAGGCACAGATTCATGCTTTATCAGGCACAAAACCTCTGGTCATTTTGTCCGGCACTGATTTGTTTTTTCTAATGATATTACTAACACATGTTCCAGCACTAAGTTGAAAATGTCAGGTACTGGTACTATTTCATTAGTGCCTGACATTGTGTCAGGTAGATCTAAAACCGTTATTTCCAGGCCTGGCAGTAGGGCTCGGTAAAATATCGATATAAATCGATAGTATCGATTGGACGGCCCTGAAAAGCACTATCGATAGCGGTGGGTTACTATCGATTATCGCTCTTCGTCTATTTTTCTTGCGTCTGAAATGTCAGTGGCTTCTTTCAGTTAATCATAATACACCGCTCACTTTAATTACTATCAAGTGAAGTATTCAATGTAACACATAACAAAATTGTGACTGCTTATTGAACAGCCGTTTTCATAAATTCACCCTCATTGAAACGTTACTTTAGTTTTGAAGAAATTTTTGTTGAATATCGCTAAATCGGAGATACCCGGATGTGTAAATGAAGTTAGCATTATTTCCCTTTGCAAGCTTCAGAATTCGTCTGAACAGTTCACTATTTCTGTACGTGTGCCTCAGTAATAGAGTACCCGGTACAATAAATAGTACACATGGACGTCAAAACGCTTGTTGATGTTACCGGCAAAGCTAAAAGTGCTGTGTGGAAGCACAGGAGCAAACGATCTTTTGCAACTTCGTATGGTGTTGAACTTTGAACTTACACTGTATCCAGTCTTGATGACGACCGTGAAAATAAGTTTGTTTTCGATACTCTAGATTACCGACTGACATTTCATTGCTGATTATCGACAGTAAAAATCACTATCGATACCCAGCCCTACCTGGCAGTGTAGTGTATACACTTAACACTAGTCCTAACGCTAAGTGACTACTCTCTTCTATAATGGCGATGGTTTAACATAATTTGAAATCAAATCAAATAGGGCTCTCCAAACATAGCTTGTTATCAATATGTTTTTTCTGTTAGTTTAAATATCTCCCGATCAATGGTAATGTATTTAGGAATGACTGTCTTGAAATATATCTTTAAGGGAAACATAAAGATAGGTTGCCAGGCAACGAAACATACGCCCACAGCAGCTAAGTCGTCCGGGCAGTCAACAAGGGTTGTCGCATATTTTTACTTTTTTCGGTAATGAAACATTTGTAATACACTAAGAACTGATTAAGAGTAACAACTCATTATGTAATTATCAGAAAATCATTAGAATTTGATTGCTTTTTATAAAGTTTTACCCCACGCTAACAATTAGTATATACATGAAACATTTAATATCATGGATTTAGCTGTTCAGTTAACTAAATTCATTGAAAATCAAAATACTTGTTCGTTTCAACACCTTAAACTCTATGTATAAATCTAAAGTCAATCGGATATTAACTTTGGTCTCTAGAGCGTCCACAAGATTTTTTGAGGTGATCAAGGGCCATAACTCTGGCACTAATTATCGGAAATCGCTGAAAATCAATAGGCATCTTCGTCTTATGACCTTAAACACTGTGTATAAATTTGAAGTCAATCGGATATTAACTTTGGCCTCTAGAGCATCCACAAGATTTTTTGAAGTGATCAAGGGCCATAACTCCGGTAGTTATTATTGGAAATCGCTGAAAAACAATAGGCTTCTTCGTCTCATGACCTTAAACGCTGTGTATAAATTTAAAGTCAATCGGATATTAATTTTGGCCTCTAGAGCGTCCACAAGATTTTTTGAAGTGATCAAGGGCCATAACTCTGGTAGTTATTATCGGAAATCGCTGAAAAACAATAGGCTTCTTTGTCTCATGACCTTGAACACTGTGTATAAATTTAAAGTCAATCGGATATTAACTTTAGCCTGTAGAGCGTCCACAAGCAATTGTGGACGCCGGACTGACGAACGGACCGCCGGACCGACGTACGTACGGACGGACGGACGGGGGCGACGACAATATACGACCACATTTCAATGTGGGCGTATAAAAATGATGTAATTACCACTAAAGTTTCCACCGACTACCCAGGCAGGATTTGTAGGATGAAATTCAAGACACATAATACAGCTTGGTGAATCGATCACAACATTTGGTTTTTTAGGGTTGATATCTCTTCTATCCAAGCTCCATGTACATAGTGCAGCTTTATGAGTACACCAATCTTCATGATCAAATCTACCATATGTAGCTGCCAATACAGAACCTGTAGAATTCCATGACACTCCAGTAATTTGAAGCTGTCAGAAAAAAAGAATAGTGATATATTCCTAGTCTTCATATAAATACATATATATTGGCATAAAAATTACACTCTGTAACTGACACTTTCAAAAATAGTTGATAAATACAGCACTGACTCCGGGGTTTGATCCTATTGTTCACTAAGAAGAGAGAGAGAGAGAGAGAAATGGGGTTTAACATCCACTTGACACAAACTTCAACAATTCGCTTGCGCATAGGTGTTTTTAGCAGTGGGACGAAACCGGAGTGCCCAGAGGAAACCCACAAGGTTGAGAAGGCGTCCCTATCTCCATGCCACATACGCTCACACCAGGGAACGAAACCACAGCCGCAAGCCAGAGGTAACCGGCCAGCTAGAGGTCGATGCGCTGCACTCTAGACCACTAGGTCATCCCAACCCTCTTGACCAAGAAAGTTCCGCATGATTTTCCAGTGTGGCAAGAAACAGTGTCTAGTGGTTCGGATGAAATGAAAAGATGTGGTCTTGGGTACACATTGGCATGGGTGAAAAGGCCACAGCCCAGGCAAAATGTCTCTCAAGACACACTGTATGGCATATGATTGAAGCAGAAAAGTAGCATGTTAAATGTTAAATCGTATTCTATTTCCTTTACTCATATAAATATCCATATAATATGGTTTCATCTTATAATTCTAAATGCACGTAGATGACGTAGACTTTTTAAAAATAACTCATCTGAATCAAATATTATAACTAAGTCCTACCTCATCTTTTAATTCATCATGACATAATGTATGGGTACAAGTCACTGCTAAATCATCTTCGTATGACCTTATTACATAATCTAATAGAATATTTAAAAAAAAAAAACCACTGGGATCAGACAAAGAAAGGAAGTTAAAGAAAAAATTATTTGAGACCAAGTAATTAAAATCTTCTTATTTTAGAAGAGTTCTGTATGGAGAGCACCATTTCAATATACCCTTCATCAGTTCGTAACTCTATTTCTGTTTGATAAAAAAGACTAGACACAATTACTACAACAAATTCCTGGCGTTTTCTGGAAGTTTCATGGCACATACCAAGGGACATTCTAGTTGTAAAGTACATGTCCTAATGGCACAATTTAGTAGAAAAGTTAGCTGTCCTCATTCTACACTCTAATCGAATTTGTATGACTAGATGGTTAGCGATTAATGTTGTTCACAGAATTCCTGTGTTATTATAACATGTATGGATTATTAATACCTATACCTACCATCAAAAGCCACACTTTTCAGATTTCTCTCCAATATCTTACTGATTCTTGGTTCAACTTTCTTCAAAAACTTCTCTAATCTACCTTCATCGGTTTCAGCAAGTTTGAAATAATTATCTCTACTATTATCAGTCTGTGTCTAGAAAGATATATTATAGTATTTCAGTCAATCATATAAATACAAACAAAATATTTGTGATATCATGGCAAGCAACTTTTTTAACCTTCTGAAACTTGGGACTTTCAGAGTGCGAACTTGAAATGATTTTCCAATTTTCAACTAGTAAAGGTTCTTTCCATATGTCTGCAGAAGTACGCTGATAGTAATTTAAAATATTTACAAAATAGTGTCAGCCATGTGATAAAAATTTAATGTTCTACAGGTGAGTTTGCAAGGACTAACTCATTCAAGTAGATTTTATTTAAGTTGTGCCTACTCAGAAGAATTGTAATGCACCAGATAGTTACTGGTATATAATGCTTCAAAAGAGTCTAATACAGCACCTTACAGGCTACACAATGTAACACTGTAATGAAACAGTACTATACAAGCCTGGACATGGTACCTTTCACAGAGATTGTCAGACACAAATCATCACACAACATGTGTATATATGAGAATATTTAAGCTTATGTTGTGTGACAAATTGTGCTTGACAAAGTTAATGACAAGTGCCTTATGCATCCTTGGCTCTTGGTTGTATATATTCTGGAAATGAAATTGGGTTTAATGTCCTACTCTTCTGCACCTAACCTGGGCTAATGGAAGACGGGCATACGCCATACAGTGTGCTATGACGGAATTTTGCCCAGGCAGCGGTGCTACGGCCTACTCTTATATCGAATTTCAACTGCCAAGGAATCTTTTACGTGCACGCCAATGGGTACACAGGACCTCGTTTTTTTCGTCCCATCCGTCAGGCCATTCATTCTGCATGACTCACTCACTGACAAGGGGAAACCACGCCGGAAAATCGAGATGAACTTTCTCGGCCAATGCAGAGATCGAACATCCGACATCCAGGCTAGCGCGCCAGCGTATTACCCACTTAGCCACTATATTCTGGAAACTGAGCTGAGCTACATTGTGAATTCAAAGGGCAATCTTTACACACTACAGACTTATTAAAATTGCATTAAACACAAATTGTAATAATTGATTACATAATTTCAAGGTAGCTTAATTTACCCCTTCATCTTCATATTTTTTTGACTGAACTCCAACATCTTCGACATCTAAATCTTTGGTCTGTACACCAACTTCATCTGTATATCTGTAATATATAAATCACAAAGCGCATACTTACTATTACTATTACATGTACATGTAGAAATGGTTCCACTACTGCTATCTTCCGTCTTACTCCAGTCGCAGTAGTGGTTTTTCCTACAGAGTTCCTTTGCGCAAGTTTTTTAGTCAAATGACTACAAAAAGTTTACTGGCCTATAGCTCGCTTAATTTACAAATAAACTGGCCCAAAACAGTACTGCACGTAGCTTAACATATAATAAATCGATTCTTATTGAAATAAAGGTGAGGCCTTACCGCATAATTATATTATTTGATGAAACCCATCTCCTACGCGAAATTTCAACTGGCCGACCGTCATGGCCGCAAGTTGCGTAATACGTCATTAGGCCTACAACATAAACAGCGCTATGCAGAGAAAAACTGTTCGGTAACTATTTTAATGGTCCAGTCTTCACTATTTGTGATAGAATTACTTATTTTACTACAAACTGTAATGATGTGTGTTGACAATTGTGCGTTTGAACCTATTTGAACTTGCGTAAGGGGTCTTAGACTGTACCAATTGTTACCTTAAACACAGTTTAAGGTAACAAGTATTGTTACTATATTACATGTAGCATTAGCCCCCTACTCCTCCTAGATTTTACTATAGTACTATAGTATAGTATGTTCGTCTGAAAATAAGGAATACCAAATCAATATTGGTATATAGGCCCTAGGTACCTTTCTTTTTTCCAGCATGACTGAAACTCAACAGGTTCTAAATCTTCGTCAGTGAACATGTCTTGTGTGAATTTTGATTTTACAAAGAAACATAAATTTCTGTTTTAATTTTGTTGTGATGTTTATCACTCTTCTGTAAACTGAGGAATTTTTCGTCTGCTTTACCGGAGCGCACACACATCCGGTTTATTTTAGAAAATATAAAATGATAATATATGTCGAATACAACTTTTAGGATTCTAACAGATCAAATGAAAAAAAAATCAATAATTCTTATTGTAAATGGTATAGATTAATCATTGAAGATATTTACTGCAGAGCATGTAAACATTCAAAATGGACGAGGTTCAAACACGTGTGCAGAAATCTGTAAATTCAATGATAAATACTTTAGACAAAGAATGTTTAAGGAAAATGCAAGTATGTGAGATGTGTCCATATTATGTATATAAGCTTGTATTTGCTCAATGGTTATTGAAAACCAAGTATGATACTGTCTGATGCAAGTCTGAACTTTGAATGACTAAATGAGGAAACATTTTTTTTTAAATGACCTCCCTCCTAACAATGAACAATTACAAAGGTCATCTTCTATCATTCGTCCGTGCCAGGAGTTTTACGTCCACTAACCACTTCCGCCAACGGTGATGCCGTGGGCAAATCGGCTATCATTGTACATATTACAGTGAATAGTAGTGTTAGCGGATTCTTAACGACTTTATCCTCGCCAAAGAACCGGCGTTAAGAAATGAAATGAAAATGAATTCCAAATGCCAAGCAGGGATCTTCTAGGTTTACGTGCATGCCAATGTGTACACAGGACCTCGTTTTAGTGTTCCGTCCGAATGCCTAGACAGCTGTCCTTGTCAAGCTGTCCGTCCTGCATCACTGACGAGGGGGAACCGCGCTGGAAAATCTGGATAAACTTTCTCGGCAAATGCAGTTTTTTTCAATCTCAGAAATTCATATTATATTGGTTGCGATATAAAAATTATCCTACTGTATACTACTACCTTAAGTAGCCTGGGTCTGAACTTACATGTATGTTTTCAATATTGATGATATTTACAAACAACTGAAAATGATGAAAACTAGCCAAATCAGAGCATTCCATTTGAAATCTTCAAGAAAGTAAACTGTTGAGTGCAGTTATGAAAACCTTCCGAGTAGCGTCTGGTTTCTGATTCAGTTGTACCAATCAATGTTTTCCACCATGATTAATAGTGGAAATAATACTCAGTAAAAGAGCTTGGTAGATGACATTGTAAACTTTTTCATATATTCAGAACATAATTTGACACAATGGGGAAATTCTTAAGTTAAAAAAAACACCTAACATGAATGAGAGACTGTTCACAATGTCTGCAAAAACATAGACAAACTCTCTAATCAAAGAAAATGATAAAAATTTGTTAAAATATCAAATTTTTAATTTTATTTTCAGTATGATGAGTGTATCTAAATGTTGTGAAATTTTATTTTCAGTATGATATGTACCAGTGTAGTTCTAAATGTTGTCAGAATAATAGTTATAGTTTAGATCAAGTACAGAATTGTATTGAAAAATGTTCCACTAAAGTTACCAGTGCTCAGACATATATTCAAAATGAACTTCAAATGTTTCAGGTTTGTAGATGTCCACAGTCTCATTTATTTTGCTTTTTTCTAATAAGAGAACAGGTTTAATTCCCACCTAAATCATTCTTCTCAAAAAAAGCTCATTTAATTACCAGGTACTCAAATGACAGGTTTTTACAGTCGTTTTGCCCTGGAGTTTTTATAATGTATACTGTCTTTCTGGATATGTCTGTTCATTCTGATGCTATTTACATGTAGAAATGTTAATAGTAACATGAATTGAAAATCCCTGAAATGTCTCCTTCTTACGTGTAATTGAATTGGTGTGGATTTGTGCACGCTAACACTTGCCTTAAGTGGGAAGGCCTTTTATACCGTAAAACTTTTTTAAAATTCAGCTTTTCTCTTTTGTCCAAACAAATGTTTCCAGTTAAATAGACTGTGATGAGTCAACGGTGATAATCTGATTAAAAAGCTCATTGGATAAATGATGCTGTCATGTTTTCTTAAACATGTAAAATGAAAGGTGAATTGTATAGTATTTATCAGTATAACTGAAAATGACCATCACTTTGTTAAATTATTATACCAATTTTATTTTTAGGACCGATTACAGAGATGTGCAATGGGCTGCCAAGATCAAATTCGGGATAAAGTTGGACCCAGTACATCAGAATCTGACATGAACAAGCACAAAACTGAACTAGAAAAATGTGTGTTGAAATGTGCAGACACTCATATAGACTTAATGCCAGGACTAGTGAAAAAAATGAAAGAAACTTTAAATAAAAGCTAAATACTTAGGATATTGAAAGTGTGAAGTAGATGAGAGATATAGACCTTTAATTAAATATATAACTTTATACATAGAGCCAATTAAAAAATATGATAATTCTAGTTCAAGCATTTATATTATTACTGTGTACTTGTGTTTTGCTAACATTGGATGATCAGAGGTTTGAATGATCAAAATAATATTTAAGGTGTAGAATGCATGAAGTGGCACAATGCTATTTACTCTACTGTCACATGTGTGCAAGAAAAAGGAGAATTAATTCATTAGAAAAAGCATTAAAGATGCATTATGTAAGATGCTGACAGTTAATGCGTAATAGTTAAAAAATTGATAATGAAAGGGGAATATGATGCAAATTTCTGTCAGATTATTTCGTTCTGATTGTAGTTATCGCCATTTGCAGTCTTGATTAAAATACAGATCTTTATTCTATATCTACATGCAAAGACAGGCAAAAATAATTGAATACAGCCATTGAATAACCTATGGCTGTTCTACTTTAGTCCAGAATGCCGTCACTTTTAGAATTACGTCAAACTGTAATTTCGTCAACACTAGGCAAGCACAATTTTTGTCAAAAAGAAAGAAAAAAAAGGAGGAACGTATAATGAAGTTATTAGTGCTGATTTTTTTTTGTTGATAATCTGGATAGTACAGTTTATTTTGAGATTTGAGTGTAGTTATAGATTACAAACAGAACTCGATGACCATTGAATACCGCTCGGATTATTCAGTGGTTCAAGAGAGTGCATCCCTGACATTATTGGTGCTGATTTTTTTGTTAATCTGGATAGTACAGTATTTTGAAATTTGCATGTAGTTATAGAATAAAAACAGAACTTGGTGACCATTGAATACCGCTTGGCTTATTCAATTGTCAGTGAGTTCTATCTGCATGTATATATTTTGTTTGGGTTTTTTTTATACTTTCTATGGCCTACAGTACATGAAGATCTGACCGATTGCACTGGAAGTATGCGTCAGGGGGTTTACAAGTGGCTTTTGACCCTTTGACATCAAACATTGAATAATCAATCGGCTTTGACATTTCTAGTGGTTCACCCACATTAAAAGAACAGTGTTGATGCGATAATAAACATTGCCTTGATTATCCATTTTCAAATTAAATTAATAACTGCCAATCATGTTTACATTCGTTGAAAATAAGAAGCATCCAATGCTCTAGAGAGACGATTATGGGCTTAGCAAATGTCTTATGATTTATAGAACATCTGTAGCTAAACAAAAGATCTGCATTTGGCAGATTTAGCGCTTACATAATGCATCTTTAGATTAGACTTTTAAACTGTTTACTTGCTTTACTTTAATAATATACAGTAACATATCAATATGTTTTACATTGTTGCAGTAGCATATATCTGTAACTATATTTGGCCAGTATATTTCTATGCCGAATTCTGTTTCTCTTTGAGCTTTCAATATTATAATATATAGTTTTAATTAAGAATTTTATATTATTTTTTCTGTCACTGTGGAAAATTATATTTGATTAACAATAACCCTTTTTAATTACAGTAAAAAATGGCTTGTAATTTCTCAGCATTTGTTAAACCAAAATTATTGTTTTGTGAATATAATTATTAAATCATAATTTAGTTTATTATTAGTTAGCAACAAGTCTTGTTTTTTTATTCCCTGTGCAGGCCCAGGTCCAGGATTTTGTAGAAAGGGGGGGGGGATACATTGGAGCAAAGGGTAATAAGTTGCAACCTTGGATTGCTTGGGCGGAGACAATGCGAAAACTATGTTTATATCATCATTTAAAGAGCAGTAACAAAGCAAACGAAAATGAAAATGAACTACATGTAGGTCCCCCCCCCCCCCCTGGATCCACGCCTGCTGTCTTCTAGAGAAAATAGGTGTGGTGTACATGCTATGTTTACCATAATATATTTTCTGCAAATTGATAATCCTGGTGGCAGTGTTCCTACTGTAAATTTGCACTCAAGATATGATATTTTATATAACCAACCCTGCATGTGTATAATCAACCAGGGCTTAATTCATTAACCAATCATAATTTTACACAGGGAATATAGTGTTGAATCTGGAGCTTTTGTTTATGTTTCTCAGAATTCAACAGGTAATATCTGTAAAAATTAAATTGAGGTGTACAAACAAACTAATCCAAAGAATTGCAAAAACAAAAAGATGGCGAATTGTCTGACATCTCGATTTCTTAAGTGATGAAAATACTAGCCATACTGCACATGAAAACATCCAACACAAAAAAAAATTTAAAAAACCAACATAAAATAATTACTTTATTTCTTTAACAACAATTGCATTTGTTTTAACATGAAAATATATTACTTTGCAGCATTCTTTGAAACAAACATTAACCATATTATAAATATTTTATATTAAATACAGAAGATCTTATAAGAAGTAAAAATATAAATTTTAAAAATTCTCAAGTGTGGTACAATTATACAAAACAAATAAATCTTTAATAGGAATAGAAAATATTAATAATTTTGATAGTATCTTACTAGAAATTCATACATTAAGAAGAGGGCATGATTTCATTGTAAAAAAAACAAACAAAACAAATACCAGTACATATATTTATGACTGTTTCCTATTTCTCTAATCAAAGTGTAATAAGAAATCCAAATAATTTATTACAAATACCTATGGCTACTCAAAGAAAATATGCAGGTTTTTATAAATTATTTTACCAACTGAAATTAAACCCTTTACAATTTTGATATATTCTGGTCTTAATAATATCTGGACAAGGTTAATCTAGGCCGCATTATGAAAGATTACAATAGTTACAAAATACATAATGTAAAGAGGATATGCTGAAAATTACTCTAAGCCAAAAAATCAGCATTTTAATTAATAACACCTAAGCCTTGATTGTCATTGATACAGTTGTTACGATAATTAATCGTTTATATAGGCAGATTAACCTCTTGCATAATGTATCTTTACTCATATTTGAAATAATTGTAAATATTTATGATTCCGTGCATTATTTTAAAATAATTAACAAGTTAGGATACTTGAGACACCACCATTATAACACCTTTTAATGTGAACAGACAGCTAATTGAAGGTCTCGATAATCAAATCTTTTGAAAGAGGGAGACGAAATGGGGTTAACGTACACTTAACACAAACTATGTCATTTCGGGACTAACATATGGTTCAATTTCATTTCAATAATTCGCTTGTGCGTAGGGGTCTTTAGCAGTGAGAGGACCTAGAGAAAACCAATGAGGTTGGACAGGCAATCCTACTCCTTGTCACGTACAACCGGGAGTTCGAAACCACGCCAGTTGACTCAATGACAGACCATTCAACCCCAAAATCTTTTGAAAGATATCGCAGGATTATATGGAGTTGACCAATCAAAACCTGTACAGTACTGAAAGTGCCTAATAAAGGGGAGTAAACGAAAATACCAATTGATAAAAACAAAATTCTTGTGGACCCATTTTCTTTCAACATTAATTCATTATGGATAAACAATCAGATCAATGCTTTTGAATACTATCATCAAAATACTTTATGAGACGATGTTGAGACAAAAAAAGTGGGGAAATATTTTTTCACAAATAATAAGAAAATGTACTAACCCTCAAAAATTTTCATTTTGATTGAAATATTAAATATTTTAAAGGACTGGCATAAAATTTTGATTTTAAAAAATATTTTGCTGGACATTATGAATTTAGCCCAAGTTACATCTGCCAAAAATTTTGGGATGCTAAAAATTTGATTCAACAAATCTCTAAGCAGACCTGAAAACTTGTAAAGGCCAAATAAACTTTTGTAATATTTTTTGTTGAGGTTAAATGTCATAAAGATTTCTTGTGAGTTAAACAAATGTTTTTTCTGAACCTTCTCGTCGTGATTTTATATATTGTAGTCTGCGACCATGTAATGAGAATTGTGTCCAAACAGCCAGTTGGCAAACAGCACAGATGATTGGTATATATACTAACAAATTAAAGCATCCTTGTTTATATGATTCACGACTAGCTACATCTAAATTCTTTACATCAAATTTTATAGATCCTACATCACCAGCTGTTTCAAAAACATCATGACCTGAAAAACAGTTGAAATTTATGTACAGTACTTAACTCTTAAATGACCCAGAGGTTGACGTCATAATGGTCAATAGTGCCAAAATATAGGTATGCATTTTAAAATCATATCATTAAATATAACAAGTGAAAATAGACTCTGCAAGTAAATGGATGAAATAATCTAAAATGCACTTTGCATAAAAGATGAATTTTTTACACAAAAATAAATAATTTAGACATTTCATGCAAAATTCATGTGCCTATTATATAGATTTAATTGTTATTTCTCCTTTTTTTGTTCAGCCTTTGTGAACTAAAAATCATTTATAATGAATCGCTTTTAATTTACTCTCATCATCAAAATTTAAAAGTATTAAAATTTTGGTTGATTATTCTAGCTTCTATCACGTTCTAACGCTAAACTATAAATATCTAGGCCTAAACCACTGATACCGATAAAATCTGAATCACTGTAGGGATGGTAATCCATCGTAAGGAGAACATTGTCGTATAGGCCTAGACATATTATATCACTGTTTTATTATAATTTTTCAAGAAGAAACCGTAAGATTTTTAACTGTCAAAATGTCAAACAGGAAGTAAACAAATGAGAAAAGGCTGTCTGTTTATAAGGGAAGTAACTCTCATCGCGCTAAGAACATTGCATTCGGCTAACTGGTTTTGTCGACAAAAGTCGCAGTGGGTACTTAACGACAACGTCATAGGTGTCGACAAAAGTCGTTGTGGGTCAGTTAAGAGTTAATAAGCCAAGTCTTTAAAATTTGACTAGTGGGAAAAAATTATAACAAACACATCAACATGTTCAGTATAATCATTAAACTGCCCGATTATCATTTGCATTTTTTGGAAAATATCCCATTTTTCAGGTCGATACTCAAGGTGATTATTTATTATTTTATCAAGAAAATAAAATCAAAATATTAATTCTTATGATAGATAATCACACGGCTTGAATTGAAAACTTGGATGAAAATCCTGCACATAAAAAGATTTGTTAACAATGATTATTGGTGTCTATGGCTTGACTATATCTAATTATTTCAAGTCACATAACTCAACAGTAAACACTTGTGACTTAACTGATATTCCTCTCGAAAATTCAACTTTCACAATATTGTAATTTTCAAGATATTAAAATCCTTGACATTACCACTTTAATAAATGTTATAAATTACCTGTTGTAGATGCTAACATCCAGGTGCCTATAAGAGGTGCCAGTGTCTGTCCTGGTTTTGAAAATAACGCTGCAGTACCAAATATCAGAGCTGAAACAGCTTGATGTCTGTGATTCTTAACATAGTCTTCATCAACCAGATCACTAATGACAAGATTCAGTAGTTTACATGTACCTTCAGTGAATACTCTATTACTGTAAAGATATAAAAAAAGATACTTTACTTATTAAGAAATAAGATTATAGTTAACTCAATAATGATCAGCTCTGTTTATGTATTAATTATTGTACACACTTTTGCTTTTAACACAATTTACTCAAAACTGAACACTTGTAAGCTAGATGCTTATCCTCAAAACTAAATGGTTATATACAAGCTAAACAGTAGTAAAACCAACAGGCTTTTTGATCATATTTAAACAATTTCATATTAACGATAGGATTCTAGATAGTAACAAAGAACAAATGCCTTTTCTTCAAAAATAAATAGTCTCCAATAAGTGCTATAGTGCTAAGAATCTTACCTGGCAATAAATATACAGAGTAACCAGATATATGATGGTCCAGCAAAAAACATCAACAAACTCAACAACAGCTTTACTCCAAATAATACATATATAACATTATATACACCATATTTCCGACATAAGGTTAAGAAATATAAATTATTTACATGTGGAGCTACAAACGATAATCCTGAAAATATAAAATTAACATAAAATATTAAAATATTTTATTATTATTTATGCCCTCAGAGCATGTGTTGTATCCTGAAATCCTCCTTTCAATCCCAATTTGTGCTGATTTGGGGATTCTGGATTGTTCAATTGAGTATCCCCAGACATTTCAATTCATGCCCGTGCCTCATGCCCTCCATTTTACTCTGTAACCTTACAACGTAGATCTTTTAATTATCCCACTTATGGAAAGCATGGACGAGAAATCATTCTCGGAGAACCCGTCATATTGAATTTTGTTAAAAATTAAGAGAATTGAATTACCTATTAATATTGATCCATACATAGGACTGATTGTTTCTCCTAGTAGATTCTCCAGAAATAGAGGGAAAAAATTACTGTTGAAATGGCAGTGAAATACCTGAAATAAAGAACAGGACAAATTACCAGACAATCCACAAGGTTAAATGGGCTGTTTGCTTAGCATTATGATTCAATGTTTCAAAATACATTACACTGCATGCACATGTATACTGAACTGTAGGGCAAGGTAATCTCAAAAGTGGAGTGACCCCAAACAAATCGCAAAAGAAACCAATGCAGTTGGGTTCAATCATACTTATATTAGACAACATCCTACTCAAATTCATTGGTGGGACAATTAAAGGATTTTTTTTTTAAATCTTACAATACAAAATGGTTATAGAGACGAAATGTTCTGAAAATAACAAATTTGACCAAATCAATTCTAAAAAAAATACTTTCACATGGTGCCAGGCATTTTATCAAAATGGCTGCCACATTTGGTACTAAAATGACATTGTCACTGTATATACGGTCATGTAACCAGTTACTATCTCGTAAGATGACTTTTATTATATTATATTATATGGTAGAATTTCAAAATGGAATCCAAAATGGTGGATTTTATACTGATCATTATTCCAACTCCTAAAACTAACTTTGAACATTCCAGATAGTATAAATCAAAAAAGGCAATCAAAATAGAATCCATAATGACGATTATGGATTTGGATTTAAAAATATATTTAAGAAATCCACAGATCTGTTTAGCTTTGATTTTTCAGTGCAATATTCTTCATTTGGTATGTTTTTGCATCATCTTCACCTGGGTTAAAAGTAATTTTGATATATCTAGTTGTTGGCCTACCACCTGTAGCTCTTTCTACTCGAACTAAAAATATATTATTTATTGCGATTTTCAATGAAACAGAAAGTAGCTCATGATGGGTACAAATAAAATTTGTAGAACCAAATATCTTTTTTGAGTAAACCTAATTGTTTCCACTATTTCCAGGACTCCTATTTGACTTTCTATCCAGGTTGACCTTCCATATAATAATCCTATCTGCATAAAAAATATATAAACATTCGCATTTAAACAACGTTTAAATATGATCTACCAATTGCGGCACTTTCGTCTCGAACTAAAATGATATTGTTTATTGGAATTTTTGATTAAATGTAAACTTTTTTGTAGGTGTAAAATACTCAAATATACACGTACCAATTGTTAATTTATATAATTTAATGTCTACCATGTAATACGGACGTTGGTAACATATTTTTATGCCATATCTTTCTACCACAAACTAACAATAAATTGTTTATTGGATAAAATGGAAACATACTTTTTAATGATAATGAATGTAATCAATAATCAAGTAATGCAAAAAATATGCAATATGTTTCAACATTCAATCTTTGCCTTTCATTTTTAGGGATAGACTGAAAAGTTTGGTAGTTTCAATAGTCCCCTAAACCAGACAATGTTATTACGTAGTTTGGGGTTCCTTCAGTCATGAGTTACCATCGTTTGTGATGAGATTGTCACACATTGAACACATAAGCTAGAAGACACAGAACATACCCTAGAAACCACAATTTATAGTCAGTTTTTCAATAGAAATTCTCTCCCATCCGGCGCAAACTTTCTTTTGAAAATTTGGCTGTAAAATCTGTTTTCTATGGTATGTTCTGATGTTTCTAGCTTTTGCAATTTTGAGATTCGAATTGATCCCAGCAACATCGAAAACCATGTTAATATGCAACAGGAAAAAATGATGATTACATGTACATGTAACCATTTGATTGCTGCTATGTTAGATTTTTAAAATTTATCTTTAAATTCAGAGACACCATATTAAAGACATAGCAAGAGTCAAATCTTAAGAGGTTCTGACTGGTTATATGTGGAAATTTGGAAGTTCTTTTGAAAGAAACAGCAAAAAAATTTTTTTTTCTTGGCACATTTCGACTATATATAGGCTATGCAGTAAACACGTGTTCTACTTAAAATAGCATTATGCAAGAGCAAAATCTGCTTATTACAGGTCTTTCTTTAAGCCTGAGATGTTATCTAAATAATCAATTAGACATTAATTAACATATCCAGACCATAATAAACTCTTTATGTCAAGGCTAGCCTTCGATGTTGGCAGATTAAATTCTTATATGCTGCTTAATGGCCTTTGATAATTAATTCAATCAAGAGGATAATCGAGACTATGCTGTTTATATTAATGATTTGAGTAATGATGACCGAGGCTATGTGAATATTTCAAATGCTTTTTTCTCGGTTAATATTGAGTCAATATCTAGTTTTTAACTATTATAGTGAGAACTGCCATCTCTTTATCTTATCTCCCATAATGTAACTTTAAGTACCGGTATTTTAAAAAAAATGTAAAACCATTTGTGTATTCAATATCTAATTTTCTTGTTACATGTACAATATGACAATTGTATTAATTGATAAACAGAGATCTCCAGTCTATAGTGTATACCATTTACTCATTTCCTAGTTTTAGACCTACCTGTATTAAGTTCATCACAGAAAATAAAAGAAAGTTTTTATGTTGTAGAAGTTGATAAACATAAGATTTAAATGTTTGGTGATCGGGCTTCATTTTATCATCCAAATCCATTTCTTTATAGCTGTAATTATAAAACAAAACATATGCTGCTAAAAAAAAAAAAAACGATTTTCTTCATGGGTTCCAAATATAGATTATTTTGTTATGTGGTATTGTTTTCAAATTTAGTAATTTTTATTTTTGTGGAAAGAAACCTATCTTTCAAATCAAAACAATTTTGGCTTTTCAACAATAAATGTATTTTGGCTTAAGCAATTTACATTTGACAACAGAATTGAATATTTTGTCTAGAAAAAGAAAAAAATCTTAATCTTACCTAACAGTATTACCAATAACACCAGGGAAACCATGATGAAAATCGCTTGTAGAATTCTGTGATTCTTTAGAAGATGTATAATAACTTTTCAACAAGGAAGACACAAAAAAAAATCCTAAAAATGAGACAAAGGCCACAACGGCGCAATAAATTCTAAAACTATTTAAATTTTCTTTATCCCATATAGCATACGATAAAAACACAGTTGCTGAGCCAATGGCAGCAAAAACAGAACATTTAGAATTGAGCCTGGTTCGAATTTCTGCAGAAACAGCCAAATCTGCCAATAAGGCTGAATGGTGCAGATCGATCAGAGTTAAAAATCCATCATAAAGACACAAACAAACAACAAACTGAAGCCACGGAAACGTCCACGAGATCCAGAAACCAAGAAAAGATAAGGCAAATAATGGACCAAATCTCTGTAAAAAAGATAATCTCTGTAACACCACGTCATTTCCTTTCTGAGCACTTGTATTTAAATATTTGCTGTCACTCATCCATCCAAATAATGGATCATTACAAGAGTTCCAGATTAAAAATATTGTTTCTCCGATCCAGAATGATGTCTTGTCAATACGATAAACAGACACAAAGATTTCTACATGATACAGAAGGAAAATATTGTGGACAATGGTGATGAAGAATGACATTGAGCCATAGCAAATATCCGCTGGGATTTTATATGTTCTCATTTTGAAGGCAGCTAAGGTATTTTATGACCTTTTCCTCTCCAATTCAACTAATTAAGCCTGGTGGTCATCTAGCATACATGTATCAGTACCTAATAAAAATAAGGAGAGAATATTAGGAAATACATGTATAATTATACAATCCTAGGCCCATTCGAAGTGTATGTTCTAATATTTATAGCATTATAAATTTGCATTTGTAGTACCAAGTCACATTTAGAAATTAATTTTTCAAAACCATTACGAAATGATAAGTTCAGTACTGTAAATTTATAGATATTTCACACTCTGATAATTAAGCTTCATAAAAAGCTGTAGTATCCGTACCATTACCTGTAGTCCTGTAATAATTATCAAAAGACTCACATACCGGAATGATATTTTCTGGTTTCATACCGTAGTTCAAAATATATGTCATCTGACAGAGCTCTAGTGAGTCCTAAATGACGAAACTACATTGTAATAGCTTCTGTCTACTAAGTACTATGTCTGAGTTGTACAATGTACAGGTATACTACTACATGAGCCGACAGAAAATTACACAATTTATGTTATCATTTTATCTGAAGAAAACCCTTTTCGTCCTAAATATATTAATACGGTAATCACAAAATTGACTAACATTGAAAATAGCTAAACCTCTTTAATTTGGTTCAAAAATAAAATTACTTATTTCATTGGATTTTTCATTCTGAATTAGTTCAAAGACTGACTTTTGCTTAATCTATTAATCCTATAGAGTATAGACTCACTATAGAGCTTATCGAAACATAGTTCAGCTCTGAACGTCGGTCTCATTACACTCACCCTGAACGTTCAGGGACTGGCCTATTCAATCAATGTCGAAAATAATTTGAACCCCAGTCAATTTTACTGGGCAACTTTTCACTGCGAAACATCGGAGTGTCAATCCGTGTGGACGTCTGTACAATGTAAAGGAACATCTTAGTGACAAAATAAGACCTTGCTTACCTCGCTAGACTCAGTATGAGCGAAACAACACGCTGTTTAAAATACGTCCCCTCCTATCAAACTATCCCTTTCGCCACCATGACACAGCGTGTTGTGATGCTCATACTGACTCTAGCGAAATGAGCACGGTCTTATTTTCTCACTGAGATGTTCCTTTACACTGTACACGCGTCCACACAGAGTGACACCCATCATTTAGCAGTGAAAAGTTGCCCAGTAAAATTGGGGGTCAAATTATTTTCGACATTGATTGAATGGGCCAGTCCCTGAACGGTCAGGGTGAGTGTAATGAGACCGACGTTCAGAGCTGAACTAATCCCAACGCTAATCAATATCACATCAGATTAACCCAACTCAATACTATATTACTAATGTCTAATTTGTGAAAAATCAAAGCTGTTCCTATCGATTTATGGCAATGATTTATGAAGTCATGACTGCAGGGCTAATCAAAACCTGTTGAAAAAAAATAAATGACACCATGGACCTTATAAGGTCCATGATGACACGCATTTATAACTACATACCGGTATTCATCTTTTTATAAAACATATAGCAATCAATAATGTAATATGAATGTATGTAAATAGGGAATTATATTCAATTTCTGAACAAAATATTGTTATTTCTTATCAATTATGTTCAGTGAAATACATGTTGGCTTACTTTTAATTCAATAGAGTGTGGGCAGAATCTGAAATCCCTTGGTTTTGGTTACCTTTAATCACCTTTACTCTAACTTTACTTCTCATACCTACTTAATGCCACTTAAACAACTCATACCTACACTTGATTTTTAAAAAAATGTTGATATAGATAATAATTAATTCCATTATTTTTTATACATAATAATATGGTCTATCAATCAGAATCAGATCCCTTTCTTCTTGAATATCAATATCATTATCAATCGACAGAAGCCTACCACCAGGAAGGAACTGACTCCATATTTAACTTACAAAAGCTGGATTAAGTCGCCTGCGACATGTTGACGCATCCTAATCTCTCCATTCAGTAATTATTACCCGTCGTATGCCACCGTATGTGACACTCTTCTGTCAACTTCACACCTTACGAAAACACTGACGTCACGTGACTTCGAAACAAGAGTTACATCCCTTTTGAAAGATCACATGGCCACAGATCACTAATTATTTCCCCATTGACTTAATGTTAATTCTCGTCTCTTAGACAGGCTGTAACTTTTTCCCAAATATTCGTTGGGTAGAACGCTTTCTGCCACAGATGGAGCAACATGTGGTACAACTCTGGCCCAAAAGCATGTATGAGGTTCACCATGAAAAACTTGAGATACACAGGCTGGAAGTAGAGACAACTAAACAAGCAATTTTCGGCCCTCCCTTTCAACGTAACCAACCTCACAACCCTTGTATCCTTCCGCCTCAAAATCACGAATATTCACCAAAACCTGGCAGAAAATGTATTTTTAGACCCTTTTCTTCAATTCTACACCAAAAAGTCAACAAAAATCGCCATGCAAAAGGGGGAAAAAGAGAAAGGGAGAGAAGGACTAAAAATAACTTTCGCGCGGCCCATGAATATTTAGTGATCTGTGTCCATGTATACATGGTCACAGATCACTAATGATTTCCCCATTGACTTTATGTAAATTCTCGTCTCTTATATCTACTCTAACTTTTCCTTAAATTTTCGTTTGGTAGAACACTTTCTGCCACAGATGGATCAACATGTGGCTAACTCTTGCCCAAAAGCATATTATGAGGTTCATCATCAAAAACTTGAGATATACAAGCTGGATGTAGAGACAACTTAACGTACAATTTTCGGCCCTACATTTCGACGCAACCAACTAGGGTTACCAGATTAGTCAAAGAAGAAACCGGGACACATATTTTCATGCGGAGAACAAAGGATAACTCGGCACGGAGCACCCGGAGGGCGTGACAAAATGAGCGCCCTGTGGGCGCGAATCATTGAGCGGCTAAGGCGCGAACTAACTAGGGGGGTTTGGGGGCATACCCCCCCCCCCCCAAGAATTTTTTTTCATTTCTAGAAGTTGGGAGATGCGTTTTCAGCCATTTTTGTGATGGTAGTTACACTAAAAATATGATGTTGAATGGGCATTGACGGGCATTTTTTCGATTGTCACGTGTTAGTAATGTAGTATTTTTGCTGATGACCGTAACACATACGGTGTCAATTGAACAGGGCCCGTTCATTAGCCGGGACTATAACAGACAAACCAATAAAATTATACCCAAGATCATGTACGTCAATTTCAATATTTATGCACATTCGGAACACCTCGGTTAATCTGCGAACGCCGATGTATGCCGAATGTTATGTGTTATTATTTTCAATTGAAAAAACACCTGATTTGAAAACCGGGACATTTAGGCACGTGAGAAGCCTCGGGACGGGACGACAAAAGGGACCCCCAAAACCGGGACTGTCCCGGTAAAACCGGGACGTATGGTAACCTTAAACCAACCCCACAACTCTGGTACCCTTCCGCCTACAAAACCCGGTAGAAATTGTATTTTCAAACCTTTTTCTTCGATTCTACACCAAAAAGTCAACAAAAATCGTCTTGCAAAATGGGCAAAAGGGAAAGGGAAAGAAAGACTAAATTCGCCCTATATATATATTCGTAGGTGACACTTTGGATATCACCAAAAGGCCTTTTTAGATGCTTCCCATATTTTCTAGCAACATACCGTTGAAATTAGAAAATCAAAATTAAGGAATAACTTCAAATATGATGGCCTTTTATAGATACCAGCTGCCTTATGCACAGCGGTATCTCTGGTCCATGGGCCTTGTGTGCTCACATTTAAAAATCTTTCTTATTAGCGTCGACGGGCGCGTCGAATTACCCAATAACACCCAATAACACCCAATAACTGCCCAATAACACCCAATAACTGCCCAATAACACCCAATAAATCCAAAATAACACCCAATAACACCCAATAACTCCAAAATAACAAGCAGTAACTACAAAATGTTGACTTGTTGACTTTGGAAACAAAATAACAATTTAGTTGAATTTAAGAACATCGCTGCTTTACGCTCACTCGCCTGAAGGGAGATAACTCGTGTATGTGATTTTTGTTTACACGAAATTAATGTATGGTTTCGTTGCAATTCGTTTTAATTGTACATGGGCGTCAAATGTGGAATAACTATTTCAACCCCTCCATGGGTATCGTCAGGTGGTTGCAATAACAAAACGTTATTACAGATGTCCCCGCTATAGTTTTTCATGACATTCAAATTAACTTCCAATAATTTAGCGCAAAAATGCGCTACCCGACGACATAACGATTAGTCTGTAAATAAATTCTATTTAACTGCCAAACATTCTACGCACAAAGCTATATTTATTTATATTTACAAATTATATCAATTGTCATTTCCGGTCATCGTATAACTTCTTTTGAATGAAACCAATTTAAGTTAGTACCGCTGACAATTAATTGTCTCTGCTCAGAGTATTCTCATGTTATCATAGTTTATTAGGTTTGTCCGAATGTGTTGGGGGTGTGATTTGTCAATATATAGTCTAGTGAAGTTAAAGATACATTATGGGAGATTTTGACAAGGAGTTAGCCATTATTGCTATAAAAGTTCAAAAATAGATGATGAAACAAGAATATATTGAAAATTTCAGTCAAATAACTTTATCCTGAACAAAGTTGTTACCACTATAATTTTTTACTAGAAATGGTAGCTAAATTCATCGACACCCTTTTCCCACTATGGCCGATTGTTGATTGACAGGCGTTAACTCCACCTACATAGTCTCGATCATCAAGTAATGTTTAAACGGTATCTAGTGAAGCTTGTGTATAGCCTCGGTCATCACTGTCTTTTATGAATAATTTCAGGAAGTATGATGACGTCAACAACGTCACGGAGAAACCCCACCCACGACGCCATAGTGATTAAATCAGTCGACGAAATCCTGTTTTAATCCGAGCCCAATCCAAGCCATCCGTGGGTCTACAGTGTTCATTTTGGGCTTGTTGTTTAAATAAAGATCTAATTTATAATTTCTGTGACATCTGAGGCTCAAAGGAAGACCGACGAAAGTCAGTTTTTACTCTTCCATAATGTATGTTTAAGCTAATAAATGACTTCCATAAGAATCATCTCAGTTTCAAAAGTATTATAAAAGTCTGATATAAATATCGAACCTTCGGGCCTGGCACCTAAACACAAATCCCACAGATGACATCTACCAAACTAAGCAGGATAGTGGAGTAAGGGGGAGTTTCGGTCAGACGTACTCGGCATCTAAACACTATTTCGTAAATAAAACTGATACCAAACCCATAGAGTGGGATAGTGGAGTAAGGGGAGGCCACGATAAAACGGGCCTGGCACCTAAACACTAACCCCAAACGATGACACCAACCAACCCAGAAGCAAACGAGATCATCTACCAAATGATATGTTTCTTAATAAATAAAGAGAAGAACTTTCCACTAAACCCAATCCATGGCTTAAAGCCAAATGGAAAGATTGCAAGATCATATTCTAAAAAACAGGAATCAGCTGCAATATAACTTATGTGGAAGCAGACGTTAAACACTAAGTACAGTAGTAGTAGTAGTAGTAGTCGAACCTTCAATTTGGGTAAATGTTTCGTTACTGCATTGTCTTATAAAAACCAAGCTGTTATTAATCGAGAAACGAATCAAAACCCCATAATGCTTGGCCCCATGATGCTCCATTGGGATGGCGAAGCACCAACTTATCTTACAGATACTTACAGATCCTCTTCTGAGCGATAGCCGTCGGCCACTATACTCAGATCCATATCGTCGGCTTCGCTTATTTTATTTTGGGTAATCCGGTTGGATTTGAAATCATACAGGAGTTCTTGATTAATCCAATGTTTATCCAGGCGTTTTTCAAATGTTTTAGTATTTTTTGCCGTTATTACACCGTCAGGTAGATTATTCCATAATTGTACTTCTCTGTTTGTGAAAAAGTTTTTTCTGATATTTAGGGTTTCACACTGCGTAGCTTGTGTGAAACACTATTGTTTTTGTTAAAATTCTTCTTATTATTATTCTTATTATTATTATTTTTTTTTTTCCAATTTGCTTATATCTCAGGAACTACTTGTCGGATCGATGCAATGTCTTGAGTTTTACTGCGAAAGTGGGTGTGACTTAGAGATTAAAGCTATTTCCGGCATTCTGCGACAATGCGAAATGTCCGAAATCACCGAAGTTGTCATTTTTTGAAATATTGCCGTAATATTAACAAAAATTGTTGGAATTTATCGTTTGATAGTTTTTGAAATAGCCAGAGACATGGCACATAGCTACGGGTCTTTAGATTTTTAAATTTCGCCGAATCTTCGGAAAAATAAGGCGGCAAATTTTGAAAATTTAAATTTTGACAATAAACTTTTTTATTAATGAATATTTTTTAATGACCTTTTACCAAGGGTTAAAGGGTCGTCGGATTTGGGCAAAAATGTGAACATTTTTTTTCTGGATAATTTTCCTTGGTCGCTATTGGCTAATTCATTTTATCGGTTCTGTATGAATTATTTATCGTCCGATTTGTATAAAACAAAGTTCATATGCTCCATGGTCCAAAATGTCATTTTTTTTGTTACCGGCAAAGTTTCCCATCGGCACCGTAAGTGACGTAAATTTAGCAAAAACTACAATTTTAACAGTTCGGTACCACTTTTCGAAAGCAAAAATTATTTTTTTCAAATCTAATATGACTGAAAAGATGTGCCATATAAAGGCGCACAAAACATCGGGCTCAGTTTTTTTAATTTCGATTTCGTTTTCGGGCAATTTGGATTAAAGGGTGAAAAAAGGTGTCAAAATAAGCTATTTATAACCCATCCAGCGTCTTCATATAAAAAAATATATCTTCGTAACATTCATAATCTCGTAGCAATAACCCATACGAAAAGAATGTATGTGAAAATTAATTTGTAATATGCGCAGTTGCCGGGAAAAAGTCGATTTTGCATGAGTCACTTTTCACGTTATTTTGGCTGTAAAAGAGTCAATTATTATGTGATTTTCAATTTTCTTTTGCCATTGGATGCCTAATGTCATAGTGGTCAAGGTCAAACCATTCTACCTCATACGCTGCCACCGGAAATGACGTCATTTGCTAAAAACTTAATTTTTGCATTAAAAAACAATATTTTATTCAAATGGGTCGTACTTGTTATTTTTTTCAAATTATGATATTTGATTCTATTCATCAAATAGAATGAACCCATACGATCATACGGATACCACAAAATGGATTCTAACTTGTACGGTTGCAGAGAAATGGGCGATTTTCCATAAGTCACTTTTCAAGGTTTTTGGTCTATAAAAGTGTCAGTTATTATTCGATTTTCATAAAATTTTCACCATATGATATCCTATGTCATTTATGATTTCATAGAACTAATTTAACATTTTCAATGTCACCGGAAGTAATGTCATTTTGGCAAAAACTGTATTTTTAGCCTTCGAAACAGATATTTTTTTCAAATGAGTCTGACTTGTAATACATTTCAAATTATGATATTTGATTCCAATCAACAAATAGACTGAACCCATACGATCATATAGATATCAAAAAATAGTTTTTATCATGTACGGTTGCCGAGAAATAGACGATTTTCAACAAGTCACTTTTCAAGGTTTTTGGTCTATAAAATTGGCAATTCTTATTCGATTTACATACAAAATAATATGATGCCTTATACCGTTTCTGATTTCTTAAAACTAATTGAACATTTTCATTATCACCAGAAGTACTGAAATTTTGCCAGGATCACTTACAAGTAACATATATATAAAATGAATTGATATTGCTGGATTTGGTTGATTCTTCGTCCATTTTATTTGATGTTTGCAATGTTTATGTGGTGGAAACCTGTTTAATGGTTTCATCGGTATCGGAAGTGACATATGTTCAAGGGTAACATGGCACCGAAAGTGACGTGGCGCCAGTGAAACCCGTCATTCCTGCATGCAGGTCTAGTTTTGTTTGATCTTCTTAAATAGAGTTTTTTACTGTGTCCCCTTGTTAGGGTTTCACACTGCGTAGCTTGTGTGAAACACTATTGTTTTTGTTAAAATTCTTCTTATTATTATTCTTATTATTATTATTTTTTTTTTTCCAATTTGCTTATATCTCAGGAACTACTTGTCGGATCGATGCAATGTTTTGAGTTTTACTGCGAAAGTGGGTGTGACTTAGAGATTAAAGCTATTTCCGGCATTCTGCGACAATGCGAAATGTCCGAAATCACCGAAGTTGTCGTTTTTTGAAATATTGCCGTAATATTAACGACAATTGTTGGATTTTATCGTTTGATAGTTTTTGACATAGCCAGAGACATGGCACATAGCTACGGGTCTTTAGATTTTTAAATTTCGCCGAATCTTCGGAAAAATAAGGCGCCAAATTTTGAAAATTTAAATTTTGACAAAAAACTTTTTTATTAATGAATATTTTTTAATGACCTTTTACCAAGGGTTAAAGGGTCGTCTGATTTGGACGAAAATGTGAACATTTTTTTTCTGAATAATTTTCCTTGGTCGCTATTGGCTAATTCAGTTTATCGGTTCTATATAAATTATTTATTGTTCGATTTGTATAAAACAAAGTTTATATGCTCTATGGTCCAAAATGTCATTTTTTTTGTTACCGGCAAAGTTTCCTGTCGGTGACGTAAGTGACGTAAATTTAGCAAAAACTACAATTTTAACAGTTCGGTACCACTTTTTGAAAGCAAAAATTATTTTTTTCAAATCTAATATGACTGAAAAGATGTGCCATATAAAGGCGCACAAAACATCGCGCTCAGTTTTTTTAATTTCGATTTCGTTTTCGGGCAATTTGGATTAAAGGGTGAAAAAAGGTGTCAAAATAAGCTATTTACAACCCATCCAGCGTCTTCATATTAAAAAATATATCTTCGTAACATTGATAATCTCGTAGCAATAACCCATACGAAGAGAATGTATGTGAAAATTAATTTGTAATATGCGCAGTTGCCGAGAAAAAGTCAATTTTGCATGAGTCACTTTTCACGTTATTTTGGCTGTAAAAGAATCAATTATTATGTGATTTTCAATTTTCTTTCACCATTGGATACCTAATGCCATAGTGGACACGGTCAAACCATTCTACCTCATACGCTGCCACCGGAAATGACGTCATGTGCTCAAAACTTAATTTTTAGCATTAAAAAACAATATTTTATTCAAATGGGTCGTACTTATTATTTTTTTCAAATTATGATATTTGATTCTATTCATCGAATAGAATGAACTCATACGATCATACAGATATCACAAAACGGTTTCTAACTTGTACGGTTGCAGAGAAATGGGCGATTTTCCACAAGTCACTTTTCGAGGATTTTGGTCTATAAAAGTGTCGGTTATCATTCGATTTTTATAAAATTTTCACCATATGATATCTTATGTCATTTATGATTTCATAGAACTAATTTAACAGTTTCAGTATCACCGGAAGTAATTATATTTTGGCAAAAACTGTATTTTTAGCCTTCAAAACAGACATTTTTTTCAAATGAGTCTGATTTGTAATATATTTCAAATTATGATATTTGATTCCAATCAACAAATGGATTGAACCCATACGATCATATAGATACCAAAAGATAGTTTTTATCGTGTACGGTTGCCGAGAAATAGACGATTTTCTACAAGTCACTTTTCAAGGTTTTTGGTCTATAAAAGTGGCAATTCTCATTCGATTTACATACAATTTTCGCCATTATGCTGCCTTATGCCATTTCTGATTTCATAAAACTAATTGAACATTTTCATTATCACCGGAAGTAATGAAATTTTGCCAGGATCACTTACAAGTAACATATATATAAAATGAATTGATATTGCTGGATTTGGTTGATTCTTCGTCCATTTTATTTGATGTTTACAATGCTTATGTGGAAACCTGTTTGATGGTTTCATTGGTATCGGAAGTGACATATGTTTAAGGGTAACGTGGCACCGAAAGTGACGTGGCACCAGTGAAACCCGTCATTCCTGCATGCAGGTCTAGTTATAGTTGTGTTTGTATCTGGGTGTGGTTGACACGATTGTGGCAGACTATTATCATAGATTCCTGATGTTATTTTATAGGTCTCGATCATGTCACCACGAGTACGTCTGTATGCTAGTGTTGGGAGTTTCAGCTTCTTCAGTCTTTCAACGTAACATGTCTCTTTGAATCCTGGAATAAGCTTTGTGGCTCTTTTCTGCACATTTTCTAATGCTGTGATATGTTTTACCTTATATGGGTTCGATACCGGATTTGCATATTCAAGTTGTGGACGGACTAGTGCTTTGTACAGTAGTAGAAATGTTGTTTGGTCCAAGTATGTGAAGGATCGACGTATTAATCCCATTATGCTATTGGCTTTGTTTATTTTTTCACTCATGTGGTCTTCAAAGTTTAATTTATCGTCAACAATTACCCCAATGTCCTTTTCCTTCTCTGTATATTTGAGTTTGGTGTCACACAGCTTATATTCGTATGGAGTTAAGGTTCTCGTTCCTGTGGTCAGTACCTTGCATTTGTCGGGATGGAATTTGAGTAACCATTTGTTTGACCAGTTTTCTAATTCCAGCATATCTTGTTGTAGAGTTTCCATATCCGTTGGTTCTTAAATTCAACTAAATTGTTATTTTGTGTTTCCAAAGTCAACATTTTGTAGTTATTGGTTGTTATTTTGGAGTTAATGGGTGTTATTTTGGAGTTATTGGGTGTTATTTGGAGTTATTGGGTGTTATTGGGTAATTCGACGCGCCGGCGTCGACGGCGGTATTTGAATTTAGTGGGGAAAATTAGACAAGTTAGAAACAAATTACACAGAAAACCCTCATAATCTGAGTTCAAGAAACAGACGCTATTCCAGTAATGGTCAGGGAGGAATTTCTCGGGCCATTGCTTCAGGAATATGCAGGGTTCTAAGTTTGACTTTAAACAAAAAAGGTTAGAAATCCTTGAAGTGTACAAAATAACCATTTATTGGTGAAAAATAACATTCCCCCTAGCAGTAATACAACCACAAATTCCAATTATTGTCATTTGATTGTCAACACAGGTGCAATTAAATCTCTCAAAACACATTATTAATTAAATCTCTCAAAACACATCTCCAAACGGAATGATGGAGTGAAAAATGTCTAAATAGACTATGACATTGCTTCCGACAAAGACGAAAAAATGCATGTTCTGGGTAAAATAGTGGCAAAGTTGAGCCAACCCCTGTTTTGAACAAACCCATTATTAACCCGGTGTTACCAATTTTCTATTTTCCGTAGGAAAGCTGGCGCTATTCTAAACCTGACAATATAATAGATCCCATGTAATTTTTTATTAGCAATGAAAATAAGCGCATTTTGAGACATTTTGACTCATTTGAATAGTCATGAAAGCATATAATTTCTACATCGAAATGGGAGAAAAACGAGCCTTCGCTGCGACCATTCGGTATGCCGCAATATTCTCCATGGGGTGGTTCTTTAGTCGTCGCAAAATACGATCATGCTCTTTCACAGCGGATTTGCATGGGTCATTATACCATGGTTTATCAAAGCGTTTTGTTTCAGTTGTGTTTTTTTCGAATCGCTTGCTCAGCTACAACTTGTAGAATTAAAGTGAACAAAGCCATGGGCTCATCTGCATCTTCTAACTGCATCAAAAGAGAAGATTCAAATAGTCCAATCAGCATTGTGCAACTTCTATCTCTGAAGTCTTTTGACCGCAGAGAGACGTACCATTGTTATCAATTAATATTAATAATATAGGAAAGTGAACATTACCACATGGATCTTCGTTTAACCTCCATATAAAATCATGAAACAGGAACGGAGAGTAAATGGGGTGAGACCGAGGAAAGAAAAAGAAGCGGTGGCAGGATGTAGATAAGTAGGCGAGTCATATTTTCATAAACACACATCATTTGTTTACCTCCGTTGTTATCATCTGGACTAGGTTCAAAAGGGAATGATGAAGTTGTGCAATAAGGTCATCAATATCTCTGGGATTAACATGCGAACTTGGCGGAAGGTATACAGAGCAGGTCACGAATATTTAAAGTCATCCTAGCTGCAACTGACTGTAAGGTGAGTTGAGGGGACTGGACTCTGAGGAATATTTCCATAGAGAATAATAGAAACCCCGCCATGAGCTCCACCAGCAGCAACTGATTGATGATGGTAACCAATAAAATGTCTAAAAGACAAAGTGTAAGAATTCTTTAAAAAGGATTCCTGTAAACAAATTAAAGGTTTAACTAAACATCTGTTTTAAACCAGGGAAATTTAATTTTTGGCGGCTTACCGATCGTGGGTTCACATGGACATTCGCTGCGGTAACGTCCATCAGATCATACCTATATTTATTACATGTAAAGAGAGTGATACTGATAGGGTAGTTGGAACTCTTTTTATCCTTCTCTCGAAATTTTAAAAACAGTTGATGTTTCTTTGAATGTACTATCTTCTCGTTTGCAGATGGAATACTTTTAAACTGCACCTCTGACCTAGTTACTTTAAGTAACGTAAATTTGTTTCGGCAAGATGCTCTAGTTCACCCTTGTTGTCCTTTCAGACCCACTGCTTTTCTAGTTCACACGATAAGATATGATTTGTATTCCCCCATCCAGCATTTCTTATCCTTCAACCTTCATTGGGTCATCGTGCTTAAAGCCTATATATCGTGCCGGTCTCTTTAAAAAAAACTGATTGTGATATCTTTGATAATAATCTGGAGACGTAAAAAGAAACAAACTATAGATGCAAGATTCTTTTTAGCAAGACTTTGTTTTATGTATGAATGAATTAAATGCGTTTAAAGGTCTTACTGTTCTGCTTCAAAACTGGGCTAATGAAGACGGTCATACGCCATGAGGGAAAGTTTGCCTGGGCAGCAGGGCTACAGCCTACTCTAATATCGTATTCCAATATCCAAGGGATCTTTTAAGTGCACGCCAGTGTATACAGGCACAGAACTTTGGTTTCCCGTCCAATCCGAACGACTAGACAGCACAGCTGTACTTGTCAGATCCTTCATCCTTCATCACTGACAAGGGGGGAAACCACATCGTAAAATCTGGATGGACTTTCTTGACCAATGCAGCTATCGAACACCCGACCTCCAGGCTAGTGAGCCAGCATCTTACCCACCATGCCCCCCCTTGTTTTATGTAATTTATATAAAGAAATTAAAGGCAATAGGCCTCATGGGATAGTCAGATGATGAGAAGAAAGTCAGAAAGATAAGTCCTGGCTTTTGCTATTTTGTTGACCACAGTTTTGCCTAAAAGTTTTGTACTTACAGCGAAATAAAATTTTGGCCCTTTAATGCACCTTAGACGTTTTGATAATAAGAAAAACCTTCAAATATGTTTTCATGAAAGTGGTCTAACGATTTTAGAATTTATTTCAGAAAAATACCTCTCAAATTTTGAAAGGAGAATACCTCTCAAATTTTGAAAGGAGAATTTCTTTCTCCATATTGCTCTTTTAAAATACTCTTGTAAAACCAGCGAGAAAATTGTTGGTTTTATAGGTTAATACTCAGGGGCGGTTTATCATGGCGGAGGCTGCATTATTTTAAGGTCCCTCATTGGCGGCGGGGCGTCTTGATTGATGATTTTTATGCCAATGTAATGACTCCATTCTCATTCAGTAATGGATTCGACAGTAACAGTGTATAGAAAACGATTAATTCTGACTCAGGGCGCTTTTCCTTGGCCAGAGGAGCCCTTTTGTCAGACGGAGGGCCCTTTAATCTGTCTTTAGGGCCCCCCTAACTAGAGTACATTTTCATTTTCTCATCGGTTTTAGCATTTTTCTCCCGTTTTACTTTTCCTATTTCTTTGAATTTTTTTTCGCCAGGAGCCTCAGCTATAAAACGCCCTTGTTAATACTTCATTTTCTCAGGTAAATCAAGACATGTAACAATCACCTTTAAAGAGACAGTGGTTGAGACCTAGTCTATAGTTTGAAAGTTAGGCCACTACTAATAGTAATATGGGTAGTCCGATTCACAATACTGTTGTTTCATATTTATGTCCTCATAAATATTTCTGTTGAGTAATAATATTTAGACTTCAATAGCTTTTGCATTTCTGAAATCATACATCCCAAACTAATCCAAAATAGATTTTCAATACTGATTATTTATTTACATTTGTTTATAGAAATTTGTTTTGTACAAAAATATCTCGAATAATCTTTTCTTCTGCATCAGTAACTGGTAGTAATGGAGATCTAGTAATTCCACCATAATAACCAAACCATTCCATAGCTCTCTTTAACCCAGCAACACCATACATCTTTGTTATCTGAAATTTACAAAAGTGAAAATATGTCCACACAGCAGGTATGTCTCAACAACAGCTTATTCAAATGGAAAATTTGGATGTTCCATTGACAAAACTTGATACAGATCTAGGATACTTCAAGGAATTTAATCATTATCAGACTAATAATTATATTTTCCTATCTATTTAAAACTATTGATGACACTTACTGAAACATTTGGAGCAATCATTCGAAATTGTAATTCTTTTGCTTCTTGAAATTTTCCATCCTTGAAGAGTTGAACAAGCTGACATAATTCATCACCTAAGATGTTAGCAAGAGCACAAACACCACCTACACACCCTATTAAAGCAAATTTATACATTGTGTTATTTAGTAATTTTTTATTCATTGAAGATGTGCAGCAGCCAGTTCTAACTTAAGCTTGCACTTCTAGAAAACCTCAGTTCACTTTGCCAACAAATAATTGTTGCTGCACTTTTGTACCTGGTAGTTTTGACGTGAGTCGGTTTATTTACAGAATCAAAGAATCGGTACCAACAAACACCAGGTAGGATTCTTACTCTTTTTGGCACAGTCAATAGTAATTTCCACAGGATTTTTTTTTTAAGTGGATGCCTGAAGTTATCCTCGTAATTTTACATTGCATACAGCCTTTTTTTCTCAACTGCGGAATAATTTTTGATGGCACTGGCTGACAGTAATAAATATTGATAGTAAATGTTCTTCAAATTAGTTATTTTACAAAAGAGGCTACCAAGAAGCAATTGAAATTTGAGTAAATATTAAGGTGGGCCGAAATATAATTTATGGTTAATGATCCCTGGTAAAGAATAATTATATAAATTAACATCTTACCAACACTATAGGCTGGAAATATAAAACTGGCAGAACCAGCTAATACTTGGAAATCTTCACACTGAGTTTTGTAAACTAGGGTACCAAGTTTAGAAATCTGAAAAACAAAATATTTAGCTTTAATTCCTCAAGTAAGTGTAGGGGGACTGCAAAGTATGTATAACACTGTTTTTAAGAGAATGAGGGTACACAGATATAGGTCCATGTAAATGATTTAATTATTATCACAGATAAGTTGTCACAGATTTACAGTACTTTGTACTTTCTTCAAAAATTCTTAATACATTACATAAATTCCCATGTGTAGTACTCGATTTTACTCATGTTATAAGTGTTTTGTGACCATAAGAATTCTGTAAAATGAGGGTACATAGATATCGGTCCAGGACATGGCATTTCAGAGACTCAAGATTCGAAAATTTCTTTGGGGGCGCACGCCCTGAGATCTCCCTATAAACTTGCATCTGCGGTGCTCAGATTGTGGCTGTGTCACTCGTATTAGGGGCCTATGCATCAGTTGATCTCATTTTTGCTATGCCCCCACCCCACCCCCACTCCCATAAAAAACAAATTGATATGTATGCCCTTGCCTATAAACCTCATCCTTATAAACCTCTTAATTGGATTGTTTTGAAATATTAAAACATATCTACATTTAAAAAATAACAGTAGTTATTGTTTTTTAAATTGACTGATACAAACATCTTCCAGGTGATGGATTCTTCTGTCAATCAATCAAGACTGGCTTGACCTTAACCTACTTCAAGTCAAATATTTAAGATAGATAATCTAGGTATATAAAATATATCTTACATCTCCACCACTGTCCTTTAACCCTATTATATTAGGATGTGATGCCAGGTGTAGAATAACTTCAGGTGATAAATCTATTCCTGTATTAGCAGGTACACTATATAATATCACTGGTACTGAACTATTATCAGCTACCTGTAAAAATAGCAAAGCAAAAACATCTTAATAACTTGATTGATTTGCATCTAGGCTAGACGTTGATTTTTTTGTTTTATTTCAATTTTTTTCATATTTAGTTCTTGATGACAATTTAAAAGTTATTTGACTGATTGAGGAATCGCTTGCAGACTACAATACTGTGAACATGGAATCTCTCATGGGAATATCAGTCCAAACAGGTTTCAATTCTGTTCAGTATTCAACTTTCTCTGTAGAATATGCCCAAAATAAGCCAGTGCCACATTATCATCTTCATTAAAATCATTTTATGAGCTTATTTTAATCTGATTAAATTCAAGCCGCAAGATTATCTATTATATTTTTTATTTTGTTTTCTTAATCAAATGTTAATCAGTACCGAGTACATTTTAGAATTGATTAAGCCGTAAAAAGGTAGATATTGTCCAAACAATGCAATCTGTAAGCAACTCTAAAATTATTTGATGGGCCTCTTTTTAATCTTATGAAATTCAATTGAGGAGATTATTTACTGTTGATATTGTTAATTTCCGTTTAATCTAAATTATTAAAACCCGCCCTCACAATTAATTAATTTAGCCGCCCATTAGTAAATGATGTGCTAATATGTGTATTTTGTAATAATGTAAACATATAATTCTCATTGTATTTTACATTATATTAATTTACTATATTATGTTTATTTATGTATCAGATAATAAGATTAATGTCGTGGGTAAAACGTGATTCATAATAAATTATTATTATATAGACACAAATGAAAATCCCTTTAGTTGATTTAGTTCAGATCACATTCCTGAGGAAAAACTTTATTTATTTGTATTTTTGTTTTCTTAATTAAATGTCAAAACACCGGTTTTAGATGTCTTAGTCCTTTGTTAGGGAAAATGCAAATAAAACATTTTTCTCAAAGAAGTGATAGCAACTTTCAAAATAATTTTGCTGTAAACCTAAACATGCAGCACATGATGTATGACACATTTAATGATATGGTCCACTTTTCAGAAAGATTCTAAGGAAGACGATATTATATTTACCTTTGTATAATGTTGTATTAAAGCCTGGTTGGTCATTCTACCTTTATAATAACATGGTGTTACAACTAATACAGCTCTAGCACCGACATCAGCCATTCTATTAGTCATCTCTATAGTATCTCTAGTAGCTAAAATAAAACACACACAATAAATAATCTACCACTGAAAATACAAAATGAAATGAAATGGGGTTTAATGTCTCCAGCACTGACCAGGCTACAGAGAGAGAGAGAGAGAGAGAGAGAGAGAGAGAGATTGATTTCACTTAAAGCAAATTGAGTCAGTATGGGACTAACATGGTTGAAGATAAGAACAATTTAAATCTCCGATTGATCTTACTGCCACTCAGATCCTGTGGTCAAAAGAAGGTAAAAGGCCAATAGGGATTTGAATATCAGCTTTAGGCCTACCTGTTTAAATCTTAAACAGTAAAATTGGTAGCCTACTCAGCCATAGGCCTACACAGAAATTTGGTAGAGAGAAACGATGCCATACTAGAGTCTGTGCAAAGTCTTTGACATCATGTACAATTTGAACCAGATATTTCCAAGTTGCTCTCAATACAGGCTATATATATTGTATATAGATATATATACAGAGTAGGTCTGTTAGTCATGATTATTGTAATCTATTTGACCTAATAAATCACAGTACAAAATGCAATGACCAATTATTCCTATTCCCACATGAATTATAAATCGACTCACATTCACATCCGGATCCAGCTATTATAAGTTTATCTTTAGCTGCCCATTCTGATGCCTTCTTTACAACTTCCACTCTTTCATTTGGTGTAAGAAAGGTATATTCACCATTAGATCCCTCCACTACATATCCTGAAATATCAAATTTAAACCTTAAATGTTCCTAGCCACAAATCATACACATATTAGGTCTAACATTATCTGCCCCACCCCCACTAACATTTTAGATCCTGTCCTTTTTCCACTCTACACTGGAATTACTAAAAAAAAAACGTTTAGGCCAACTTGTTTCTTTCTTAAAGTTGGCTACCAATTAGTCTAAAGCTTTAAAAACAAACCTAGGCTACACACCATGCCCTGTCATACTCAAGATTGGACTTGGTAAAGCCATGTTCGCGTAGATAAAATCATGACCCCCCAAAAAAAAGAAAATAATAGGCCTAACTAGCCTATAGGCTATGACTTTACAAACCTTTCAGTGGAATTTTGTTCCATATCTTAATGTTCTTTTCAAGTTGATCAAATGCCACTGATTCATCGGTATTAAATGGTGTTGGAATTGGCGGATATATTCCACTTATATCTAACGTCGATATACTACGTTTTCCCGCCAAATTTGACAGCACGCGCACATCGTGAAGAATTTCACACTTCCTTGATTTCTTCACAGCGCCGAACACTTTATTCAGAAAACTTCTTGTTAGACTGTTCATTTTAATAGGTACAAAGCAATCTATGCCAAGTAGTATCAAATGTATATTATAATATTAAGGCTAACAGCCAACTAGATAGCAAGATAAAGCACAGTTTGTTTTTTTTTCACATGAAATCACAGTTCAAGGTCAAACCATTATCTTTAATCTGCACATTTACAGTGGCCTGCTCTATTCAGTTAGAGATCTAGAGAGTGGTGCAATTGACAGGCAAATTATGGTTGTTTATTACTGCCAAGATTTCAATAAATAAATAAACCGAATTTGATCCCTCTACTTCAAACTAGTACTGTTATTAATTTACTCTTAAAGAAAACAACGTATGAACCACCGGTCATCTAAAACAGAGTTATCTCCCTTTAACTTATGTTATTACCGGTACTGCTAGAATAAATTAGTATAAAAAGGACTGTTCAGTCCTTGGTTTAAGAATACACAAAATGCTTATAGATCTTCCGATTGAATCTTGTAAACAGTTCTAAAAAAAAGGAAGAATTTCAAGAAAGCAGCTTCTAGGCTACGTGTACTACTAGTTATTTAGGCTAGCCTATATCTGTGTGTAATTCAGTCTATGGTGAATATCTTAAATAGTTAAAATCCCACATGCAAATTAAATTTTCCACTATCTTATGACAAAGTTGGAGCAAAACATTGTGTAGGCATATATATCCGCTTTCTAATCCTGATGTTGACTGGGAGGGGGTGATCCTAATGTCTATTAATATGTCAATATATTATTTTTATTGTTCATATAAGATTTCCAATATCAATATTTACAGACAAGTACAGAACTGGAATGTCCAGATTTGATAAAAATTATGTTCTTGTCATCCTTATAGGTGCATAGGCGTATGAGCCAGGGGGGCAGCTGCCCACCTAACTTTCGGGCAAGCTGACTTTTCGGGCAGACAGGTTAAGTGAGAAAAAAAGTTATTTCATCTACTTGTCAAAATAGATCGAGTGCCCAAAATCTAATAAAACACTAACTTTACGGGCTGGAATAGCAGTAAAATGCGTTTGCGGCCATCAGATATTCCAAAATTTTCTTGGGAGGTCTATACAAGGTCAGCTCAGCTACTTCGTCTCTCAAAGAAAACCAGCGCAGCTGTCTGTAATCTTGGATTTTTTTTTAGTTTTGCTTCCCTAACTGTCCTTGAGCCCTAATAAAACACTAATTTTACTTTTCTTTTAATTGAAAACCACGAAGTTGTACTGAGTTGACTATGGATTTAAATATTTCGTCTGGAGTCACCCTACTTTGTGCAACATTTTTCGGGCATCGATTAGTATTTGTGAATGTAGTTGCAACAGTCTGATTGGATGGTTGGAATTCGGATTGGGACTTCGGTTACAAAACCATTTGATTCTTTTGGAGTTACTTACACGGACTAGAAAAGCAGAAAATGCATTTGCAGTGGTGAAATTTTCAAAATTTTCTCCGGGATGGTGAGGCCCAAATACACCGCGACGATTGATTGATTGTTTCGAATTCGGCTCAGCAGGTAGGCTGTATTTGACCAAATTGAAGTTGCTGTATTCACAGGCTAAAATAGTTTGCTGCAGTTAAATTTTCACAATTTCCCCATCTTCGTGGACTGTAAAGGAGTTATTGAAATTCGAGTCAGGCACCTTAATTAAGCTAAATTAGATCACTTTGAAGTTGCTTTGTTCACGAGTTGAAATAGAAGGAAAACATGTTTTCAACCGTCAAATATTCCAAAATTTTCGTGAGAAGGAAGGGGGGGGGCATCTGTAAACCCAAAATTTTTTCTGGCAATTCGGGTTCTGCCCCCCCCCCCCCCATAATTGTCATTGAGCCTGTATGCCTATGTATAGGTGTATGAGCCCATGAGTCAAGCAACTTCAAATTTTGAAAATCTAACCCCCACATACATATATATTTTTTTTCTACTATTGTAGCCAATGAGTCCAGCAAAGGTTTTGCAACTGAAATCAGTCTCTGTGCCAACCTAAATAAATGATATTTTGACAAGAAGAGCGGCTACAGACAAAATGTAATCCATACTCAATTTTTTGTTAAACTTCAGGCTCTCTATTTTTCAAACAAGATTATATCATTCCCCCCACCCTTGGGCAGATTTATATTATTCTCTTGATTACTCGATTGTCATTGAATAAATGAATTTAAATATAAGAATTTTGTTTCTATTTTTACTTATTTCTTAGACATTTCAATTTTTCCAAAATAACAGCATAACACAGCTCAAGTCATTACAATGATTTATTTAAAATGCAGATCCTCTAAAATAATCTTTTCACATAGGATTCAAATATGAATAACACGATAAGTATTTGTTTATCAATTTTTATTATACAAAATGATGACTGTATGGTGATTAGCGATCATATGATATGATGTGCTGGAATAAATGAAAGTTTATCTTTTGTACAGATTCATAAAAAGAAAAGATATACCAAGACAAAAACAATTTTTCACATAAATATATATCTTGGTGGTCATTACTAAAAATATTACAGAATGAAAATATATTATTTGAAATCTGCTGATCATCATTTGTGTGATTTTGAATTTCTTGCAAACTACAATGCTGACAAAGCTTGATCTATAAAAGAAATGTCAACCCAAAAATGGTTCAATTCCATACATTATTCACAATTGAAATACAGATGTGAGGTCATCCTTAGATGTTGGTATACCATTATTTCAAATAATGGTACTGGCAATGTTCTAAGCTACATTATTTATACTAGTTGAAATATGGGCCAGGCATGACATCATTGAAAAACATGTGCAATTGTCTGTTTAATGGTCTTGAGATTAAGACACTGCTTAATATATTACTTAATGTCTCACTACACCACCTGTAGTCAATATAAACACGCCAGTGGTACCTATAAATCTTTTGATGTAGCTCTTTTTAATAAGACAGATTGTCAATTGTTGATATTTTAGTTGTGTCTATTTGAGTACACTTTAGCACAGATTGTTATAAAGTTCACAATTGAGATCAGTAACTAAGAAATACAATGTAGTAACCAGGGATCTTAATCGGTTGTTTTTTGTCGGCTTTAGCCGATTGATCTTTAATCTAGCCAAATCGAAAATAGTGAATCGGCCACTATGGTATCATATATCAATTTTAAAGATTCTTGAACTCTATATATGCAAGAAATTTGAATAAATCTAAGTATTTGTTTTTCTTACAAGAACACAAATTGCACTGGAATTTCTTTAACAATTAGCCCTTCTATACAGACTAAGTAACTTTGTATTGACAAAAGGAAGTACAACAGATTCCCCCAAATAAGATATATTATATCAGGCGCTCTACAGATTGAGCACACACTGCTCCTTTTTTAAGTTTTAGAGGGGTCATCAAATTTCAGTCTGCTTAATTCTCAGATACATCTTTTCAAGAAATTCCAGCTACAGACAAACTTAAAGTGGTCCCCATTTATATAATAACCCAGTAATGAGGATTATTTTTCCTTTATCCTTTTTGGCACTTAATTTTTTATGGATCTGTTGGGAATCCAAACACTTTCACTGTTCCTGAATCTCGATCTCTGTCATGTTTATCATCACACGCATAAGCCAGTAAATGACGTTTTGGGTGCCAGGCTACCGTAAACGTTGGAGTATCACATGGAATTTCTGTAACTTTTTCTCCTGAAAATTACAACAAGACTTATTATCTAACAGCTTGAAATAAAATCGACATTATTCTTTGAACACTCTTCAAAACTTTGTTACACATCTATCATAGCAATGATCTCTGTGTTAAAAATATATTTAGAACATGTTTAACATATGTGATAATGGCAGACACCTATATTGTCCTTTAACCAGTAAGAATACCAACCTGTTTCTACCATAGCTATATCTATAACAAGATCTTCTGACGCTGAAGCTAATAACTGACCATCATAACTAAAACTTAAAGTTCTCACCGGCCAATCTAACCTGTTAACCATCATAAATGTAAAATAACATCATTATTAATGACACAACAAGCTAGATCGTTATATATAATTTAAATGTTGATAAGAAGACTCGTTTAACCACATCCTTTGCCATTGTAATGTACACACAAAACACGGTTCAATTTAGTCTAAAACCAATTAGTAGCAAATTTTTGTGACAGATTCACATTTTGGCTAATCAATTCAAAATTTGAATAGCATTTGCTCAGATTTGAGTCCGGCCTTCGTCGTATACTCCGCTAGACTTATGTACGGATGAAGATAAAAAAAATTGACATCTCCAAAAAAAAAAAAAAGTTACCGTCTATCCACGATGCCAGTTGCACTAATCGTCTAAAACAAAACTACATGTACTTTAAGTTACACCATTCCATTAGAAATATTTGTAGACGTGGCTTTGTTTGTTTATTTCTTTATTCAAAACCATCTCCCTCTCCCCTTTCAAAATATTATCAACCCGAGAATATGGCATCAAAATAAAATCTTTTCTCAGACATTCGTTATTTCACGCGTCTCTACTTTTAGGTTTCAGTTAGATTAACCAATCATACTATACTGCATTGTTTAATTCTATTTTTTGTAACACGTTTGATTGAAACGGGGTCTGCATTGTCTTCTATTTATAGGATATATTGAAATTAAACAAGACTAAAACTTGGAATATTAAACAAGTTAGTCCTGCATTTATAAATTGATTTTTTTCGTAGGCCTAATTAATATTGAGCCAATACCGGCACAGTATTATTATATTACACTAGCCTCGCTAGAACAGGAAATAAGACAACAGTCCGAAACTTGACGATTTCTACCGTACGCATAGAGTTGACAAACATTTGTCTTATAGCCTATACGGCTTCGACTTATATATAGATACTCCACATTCATCCAAAATATAAAGAATCGCACTTCACAAGTTTAAAAGCAATTTTTGGCTAATCAATAAAATAATTCTATCGCTTTTTACCGCGATTTGAGTCGCTTTTTGCGTGCGATGCAATACCGTTTAAATTGAACCCTGACACAAAACTATAAAATCATTTTATCTGATCAAATTCTTATTAGCAAGATAATAGCTTCATTTATAAGTTGACATGTTTACTATTTTTCATAAAGGTCTTTTGAATTGTATTAAAAACATAAATATTTTGCACTAATTCCTCATTTCAAGTATAATATAAGTGTGGATCAAGCATTTTCCTTATCACTTATGCAAGCCAACTGGTTGCAGTCGGACCAAACATCTGCAGCAAAATATATTACAGTATTTGATTTTTGTCATAAAAATATAGGTTTGAGCAGTCTTTGAAAATGAAGATAAATATGGAATAATTTTACAAACCTTGAGAAAGTTCTTACACAAACTAGTTCTGACAAATCCCATAATGACACTAAGGCATCAGCACTACCAGTAGCAAAATATGTTCCTACAGGATCAAACTCAATACATATACAATTAGCAGGGTGAGCTGTTAAACTGTGTAATGGCTTTAATGCTGGATAACTGAATAACAATATTATTTTTATAGTATATGAACCACATTTTTAATCCAGATACTTCTGAATATTAAGGTTTGGGTGCCTATGTAAATCACTGTCCCTAAATATAATTCCAACTCAAGTGAATCATGCATTCTCGTTTAGTTCATTTTACATCAATTTCTTGCTACCATTTATTTCTTATTCTACAATAGTTATTACTATTATGGATAGTCTTCTACATATGGGGGGGTTGGGATGGCCTAGTGGTCTAGAGTGCCGCACTTCGACCTCAAGCCGGCCGGCCACCTCTGGCTTGTGGCTGTGGTTTCGAGCCCTGGTGTGAGCGTATGTGGCATGGAGATAGGGGCGCCTTCTCAACCTCATGGGTTTCCTCCAGGCACTCCGGTTTCCTTCCACTGCTAAAGACCCCTACGCGCAAGCGAATTATTGAAATAAAATTGAACCATATGTTAGTCCCAAAATGACCTAGTTTGTGTTGAGTGGACGTTAAACCCCATTTCTCTCTCTCTCTCTTCTACATTATATTAAATAACAGTTATTTCTAAGGACTTAAAAATATAGATTTAACATATAAGATAGGCTGGCACTGCCAGGCAGGATACGCCCACATTTTCGAGAGATGGATAGAGAACAAGCAATACCGAAAGTGATTTTTCCTATGTGCAAATATCGAAATGAATTAAGATCTTTGGGTTATAAAGGTTCATTTCAGTAGGCTTCAAATTCGACTGGGGATCATGTTGCTAAGTGGGTAAGATGCTGGCTCGGTAGCCTTGAGGTTAGGTGTTTGATCCCTGCATTGGGTGACAAAGTTCATCTAGATTTTCTGGCGTGGTTTCCCCTTGTTAGTGATGAAGGATGGATGGCCTGACAAGAACAGCTGTCAATTTTGGTCCGATTTTCACGAAATTCGACCTCAACCTTCATTACGATGTAACGGTGATATAATCAAACGTTTTTTTAAATGGGATAATAATTCTGACCCCAGAGGGGCCAAAAGCTAAAAAAAAAAGGTCATTTTTCGTACAATCAGGGGCCATAATTCAGGAAGTTACAATCCGATTTGCACAAATATCGAAAGGAACCAAGATCTTTGGGTTATAAACATGCATGTCAAGTTTCATCAAAATCGGTTCAAAATTGTGACCTCTATAGGGTCCACAACCTTAATATAACGTATTTTCACACTAATCGCGTACAAACGGCGGCCATTTTGTCCGTCAATTTTGGTCCGATTTTCACAAAATTTTACCTCAATCTTCATTACCATGTAACGGTGATATAATCAAACGTTTTTTTTAAATCGGATAATAATTTTGACCTCCAGTGGGACCACAAGCTAAAAAGGGTGATTTTTCGAACAATCAGGGGCCATAATTCAGGAAGTTACGAATCAATGAGCGCAAATATCGAAAGGAACCAAGATCTTTGGGTTATAAACATGCATGTCAAGTTTCATTAAAATCGGTTCAAAATTGTGACCTCTATAGGGTCCACAACCTTAATATAACGTATTTTCACACTAATCGCGTACAAACGGCGGCCATTTTGTCCGTCAATTTTGGTCCGATTTTCACAAAATTTTACCTCAATCTTCATTACCATGTAACGGTGATATAATCAAACGTTTTTTTTAAATCGGATAATAATTTTGACCTCCAGTGGGACCACAAGCTAAAAAGGGTGATTTTTCGTACAATCAGGGGCCATAATTCAGGAAGTTACGAATCAATGAGCGCAAATATCGAAACCAAGATCTTCGGGTTATAAACATGCACGTCAAGTTTCATCAAAATCGGTTCAAAATTGTGACCTCTATAGGGTCCACAACCTTGATATAACATATTTTCACACTATTCGCGTACAAACGGCGGCCATTTTGTCCGTCAATTTTGGTTTGATTTTCACGAAATTCGAACAGGGCCTTCATTACCATGTAACGGTGATATAATCAAACGGTTTTTTAAATCGGATAATAATTTTGACCTCCAGAGGGACCACAAGCTAAAAAGGGGAACTTTTCGGACAATCAGGGGCCATAATTCAGGAAGTTACGATCCGATGGGTGCAAATATCGAAAGGAACCAAGATCTTTGGGTTATAAACATACATGTCAAGTTTCATCAAAATCGGTTCAAAATTGTGACCTCTATAGGGTCCACAACCTTGATATAACATATTTTCACACTATTCGCGTACAAACGGCGGCCATTTTGTTTGTCAATTTTGGTCCGATTTTCACGAAATTTGAACTCAGCCTTCATTACCATGCAACGGTGATATAATCGAACGTTTTTTTAAATCGGATAATAATTTTGACCTCCAGAGGGACCACAAGCTAAAAAGGGCGATTTTTCGGACAATCAGGGGCCATAATTCAGGAATTTACGATCTGATGGCCGCAAATATCGAAAGGAACTAAGATTTTGGGGTTATAAACATGCATGTCAAGTTTCATCACAATCGGTTCAAAATTGTGACCTCTATAGGGTCCACAAGCTAAAAACATGATATTTCGTACAATCAGGGGCCATAATCCATGAAGTTCCGATCCGATACATGCCAATATCGAAAGGAACCGAGATCTTATGGGGATAAACCTATATTTCAAGTTTCGTCAAAATCAGATAAGAATTGTGACCTGTAGAGAGTCCACAAACAAATTGTGGACGGACGGACGTCCGGACGGACAGGGGCGACGACATAATACGTCCACATGAAAATGTGGGCGTATAAAAATTATGTTTGAAGAATTAAATGTTACACTCTGACATTTGAGTTTTGGTTGATTTGGGGGAATCTTGGTCAGGCACACACTGTCCTTAGTGTATCCTGTATATAAAAGGAAAACATTGTAATAAATATCAAAATGTGCAAACCTAAGTATATTTATTGTTCCTTGACCACTTGTTAGAAAAAACAGATCACCATCATTATTCCAGGAAATTTCATTTACTTCATATTTAAATTGTTCATCTGTTCGCGACCGGTGTGTTCTGGCATCAATAAAGGTCACCAAGTCCTCTTTATTTCCAACAGCTATAGTGCTACCATCTGGTGACCAACATATATTTATATTTTCACCTGAAATTCATGCAGAAATCATTTTAGAAACCACAGTCTTACTTACATCTTTAAAATATAACAATATGTCATGTTATCAACCAAGATAAATAGAGTTACTGGCTACAGGGACCTGCCAAAAAACATCAAGATTTGCTTAACAATATGCAGTAGGTGCACTCCTTCTAGAAATTTAAGTATGTTATAATATGTTACGACAGTTTTTTATGCATACATCATTCTTTCGTTCTGCTTTATTGATTAAACTGACATTACAAAGTTAGACAAGACAGTTTATAATTAAAGTGTATCAAACCTTTCGTATTAACAGAAGCTACAGATCTACTACATCTTGTATCCCAGATTCGTATTGTTTTGTCGCCACTTGCTGTCACAAGATGATCAGGATGTTTAGGATGCCAGCATAACTGATCTACACTATCACCATGACCACGAAAGGTATTTTCTTTGCTCTGAAATTAATATATATTTAAAATTAATAACTATAAAATAGAACCATTACAGTTCATTCACACAAACCTTCCCCAAAGACTCATTCAGTGTTCCAAGAATAAAAGTTTGTCTGCAAAACAAATAACAAGGAAGAAATAGAAGTTAACAGACTACAAGTACCGTAATTAATTACTCAATGCTGCTCTAGAAACTAAACAGTTATAACAACACACATTATCTAATCTAGGCAGACGCTTTAAACTACCGCTTTAAACTACACATCAGTATCAGTAGAAACCCAATGGTTTTCTATGATTCACAACAGATTTGAACAGTTTTCCAACAGACAATAGTTTAACCTTAAACATTAAATACAGAAACTAATTAAAACAACTAGTGAACTACTCTACGGTATCGTATTATAATATAATGATACCAAAGTTGTAGTGTAGGCCTATGCATGTAAGAGTGCTAATGTTTATACATCTACTTATACACAGTGACTTGGATTGGAAGAATTATTTGTGAAGGGAAGGACTTTATGCGACGCGGGTGGGGCAGTATTTATCATGCTCACCCCAGTACAGGGAGTTGTCGAGCTCAGAAAAGAGAAAAAGAAACTGGACCTACTAATCTATCTCTTTCCAGAGTGTAAACACACACAGTCTTGTCAAACGATCCGGAAGCAAGTCTTCTGCCATCACAGCTCCATGCCACTGAGTGAACCTTTGCTGAATGTGACTGTGTATCCCTAACACGGTTGTTATTTTGAAAATGTTTTTGCATGCTTTCCATGTAAGTCGCCATGTTGGACAAATAAAGGCATCAATATGGAGTTGTCTCCCGTTAGATGTCGTTAAATGGAGTTACTTCCCGTACACCGAGTTCACCGTGACGAATGTGATCGAAGGAAATGTGAACTGAAAGTGAGAAGTTACTTGTCAAAGAATTAATTTAGTAACTACAAGAAATACATTTACACAAAAATATTGGTTTTTGCCTTATTATGGCGGGCGACGGCTCGTGTAAGTATGGAATATAATAAAATTTACTGTTAAATTCGTGAATCTATTTCATTAATTTCAATGTTTTTAATTTTATATTTATAAACACTTCTCAGACTAGGCCTGTGAAGCCTTGTGAACTTCCGTTTCGTCTGCTACGAAAATTAAATGATAAAAAAAGGGGTACGGTAATCCGTATCCATTATTGCGAAGTCAAGACATGGGCCCTAACCCAGAATATTGAAACGTTGGCCTAAAAGTATTATTATTAGTCTACCAACAGAACTTCCAGAAATGAGTTGGTATCTGACATTAAACTAATTAATTAAAGGCAAAGGGTGCGTTTCTAAGAGTACATTGTGATTGTCATATTCTAGGTGTGCCTTGTGTGGCGCCAAATTGTGCTATTAATTTTAATGGTACCATACATTTGTATAACATAAATGATAATATACAGAAGATGCTTTCTAATAATAATAATATAATAATAATAATAATAATAATAATAATAATTTATTGATTATAGTCAATCACATATACATCTCGATGGACTTTACAGAGTAAAATACAAATAAAATGCAAAAATATACAAGATAAGACATATAAATAACATAATAAAAGTTAAGAAAATGATTTACAACATTGAATTAAATACTTAAAAGTTAAAAATTTACTGAGTAATATTCTTTAAAAAGTAAGGTCTTTAGGGCGCTTTTAAAAGAAGTTAAAGTGTCTATCGTGCGAATATTAGGTGGCAAGTCATTCCAAAGAGTGGGTGCTGTAATAGAGAAAGCACGGGATCCATAGAAGTCACACCCGGTATATTCTGGTAGGTTTAGTCTAACCCCTCCTTCAAATGCAGCTTGACGGGTGGATCTCTGTGGAACCCATGTTGTTAGTAGTTCTGAAATATAAAGAGGTGCTTGGTCGTGGAGACATTTAAACGTTAAGGTGAGAATTTTGAATTTTATGCGTTGACAGACAGGAAGCCAATGGAGTTCGTGTAAGATAGGAGTGACATGTTCATGCAATCTAGTGTGAGTGACTAAACGGGCGGCAGAGTTTTGAAGAAGTTGAAGACGCCCCAGAGTGCTGTGCTTAGGCTTAAGATTATATAGAAGACTGTTACAGAAGTCGAGACGAGAGGTGATTAAAGCGTGAACTAGTGACTCGGTGCATTTTCGATTTAAAAACTTTCTTATACGCCCAATACGGAATAACGAGTATGATACAGATTTACAAACTATAGAAATATGATTTTGCAGAGATAAAACAGAGTCGAAATTAAAACCCAAATTACGAACAGTTGTGCAGGAATTAACACGTGAATCACCAACTATAAGTGTATCTATAATATTAATGTTCTCTTTTTTAGGAAATTTAGAATGAAAGTGTAGAACCTCTGTTTTTTTATCATTTAGAGCTAATTTGTTCTCCATCATCCACGTCCTAATTTCAGTAATACATTGCTCTATTTTACATGCTATTTGCCACTTTTTTGCACCCGAGATATAACTGGGTGTCATCTGCATAGAGCATGAGATCTAGGCCATGGTGTATAATGATGTCCTCTAGTGGGGAGCAATACAGGGTAAATAAAATTGGACCTAAAACACTTCCTTGGGGTACACCATATTTAAGTTCTATTGAATTTGAATATTTACCATTTATACATACTTTTTGGCTTCTACCTTTCATATATGATTCTAACCAATTTAAAACAGTATTCTATACACTACTTATTTGTACAGCAAAAATAACCATGGTCTGATTCCTTCACAACTATTATACATGATTTATTTATCTTGTCTACTATAGAGCTAGACATGATAAAAGTCTGATTTGATAATAAAAGACACAACAATTGTTTACAAAAAGGATACATATTTGGAACCAGGATTGTTCGAAATAATGAAACATGGTATTGGTAGCACTGTAGCGTAGGCCTAAGTGTAATTGATATGACGTGTTGAAATATTTCAATAGACCACTAGCAGTGTAAGGAAAGGAAAAGAATGTCGTTCAACATCTCGTCAAAACACTTTTGAAAGAATGCCAGTCAAGTTGTCCACAAGCAAAGTTGTCCACAAGAACACTTTGGTTAAGTTGTCCACACCCACTGGTGGAGTTTTCAGTACCGGTTGGTGGATTACGTTGGGTTAATCGGGCTCACGACATAGTTTACTTTTGGAACACAGAAAGAATTCTTGATTAGTATATTTATGCCCTTAAAGAAACATTATGGGAGATAAGATAAAGAGTAGGCAGTTCTTACTATAAATAGTTAAAATCTAGATAGTGTAAAGGTAATTTGCTGAAAATTTCATTGAAATTGATCCACTATGAGCCGAGAACGAAGCGGGTGAAATTTCTGCATAGCCTCGGTTATCATTACTAAAATCATTAATTTAAACAGCATAGTCTTGATTATATCCACTTTTTGATTTAATTATCAATGGCCGTTAGGAGGCAGCCAACATTGAAGGTGAGCCTTGACATCAAGAGTTTATTATGGCAGTGGCTAAATACCACGCTCCAAAATACCACGCTCGTCCCTATTGCTTCTATACAAATGTAACGTGGTACGGGATTTCGGTACCACGTTCTTTTTAATTAAGGTGATTTTACCTTTTTAAAAGCTAATTTTGCAAATTACATTAATTATTTAATCAATTTCGATGTTTTATACTATTTATAGATCATATTTACACTTAATGTTTAATATAATACGGCAGTGGCTAAATACCACGCTCCAAAATACCACGCTCGTCCCTATTGCTTCTATACAAATGTAACGTGGTACGAGATTTTGGTACCACGTTCTTTTTAATTATGGTGATTTTACCCGTTTAAAAGCTAATTTTGGAAATTACATTAATTATTTAAATAATTTCAATGTTTTATACTATTTATAGATCATATTTACACTTGATATTTAATATAATACAATTCAATCAGTCGGTTAAAATAATCGCCATTAATATACGGTGTACACGTTATTGTTACCTATTTAAAAAGGCCCCACGTGGTATATTGCACGACTGCGTAGATATACTACAACGTAGCAGTTAAAAACGTGGTATAATAAAGAATGAGAATGACACGAAAGAACAGTGAGTTGATAAGTAAAAAGAACGTGGTACAATAGAATCTGGGGCTGAGATAACAGTACCAAGTTCATTTACTGTTTCTATACAAACGAAACGTGGTACGCGACTTGACTTATTTTAAATTATAATATATAATGCTTATTTTTCAAATTATGTTGATTATTTAATCCATTTTGTTGTTTTATAGGCCCTTTTTTCACTTTATGTTAAAATAAATTACAATACAAATAGCCGATCGGCCCGTTAATTACCATACGGTTAACAATATTGTGTAAAACAAACTTCTTGATATATTAGAATCCGAAGCGGGGATAACCCAATCAACCTCACATTACTGCTTCTGTACAATTGAAACGTGGTACGCGACTTTGGTACCACGTCCTTTTTATACGCCCACATTGAAATGTGGTCGTATATTGTCGTCGCCCCCGTCCGCCCGTCCGTCCGTCGGTCCGTCCGTCCGTCGGTCCGGCGTCCACAATTGCTTGTGGACGCTCTACAGGCTAAAGTTAATATCCGATTGACTTTAAATTTATACACAGTGTTTAAGGTCATGAGACGAAGAAGCCTATTGTTTTTCAGCTATTTTCGATAATAACTACCAGAGTTATGGCCCTTGATCACTTCAAAAAATCTTGTGGATGCTCTAGAGGCCAAAGTTAATATTCGATTGACTTCAAATTTATACATAGTGTTTACAGTCATGAGACTAAGTCATCTACCGATTTTCAGTGATTTTCAATAATTGCTGCCAGAGTTATTGCCCTTGATCACTTCGAAAAAATCCTGTGGAAGCTCTAGAGGCCAAAGTTAATATCTGATCGACTTTAACACACAGTGTTTAGGGTCATGAGACGAAGAAGCCTATTGATTTTCAGAGATTTCAAATAATTATTGCCAGAGTTATCTCCCTTGATAACTTCAAAAAATCTTGTTACGCTATAGAGGCCAAACTTATCATCCGATTGACTTTAGATTGATACACAGAGTTTAAGGTGTTGAAACGAACAAGTATTTTGATTTTCAATGAATTTTGATAACTGAACAGCTGAATCCATGATATTAAATGTTTCATGTATATACTAATTGTTAGCGTGGGGTAACACTTTACAAAAAGCAATCAAATTCTAATGATTTCCTGATAATTACATAATGAGCTGTTAGTGTATTACAAATGTTTCATTAGCAAAAAAAGTAAAAATATGCGACAACCCTTGTTGAATGCCCGGACGATTTAGCTGCTGTGGGCGTATGTTTCGTTGCCTGGCAACCTATCTTTAATTATTGGGATTTACATTATTTGAAGCAAATTTTCCAAATTGTAATGATTATATATTCCATACAAACGTGGTATAAAAAACGTGGTATAATAGAATCCGAGACTGATATAATCGTACCACGCTCGTCTTATGTGTTCTATGCAAACGGAATATGGTGCGCGACTCCGGTAAATAAAGGAGTGGTATACTAGAATCAGAGACTGAGATAACCGTGGCACAAATGGAACGTGGTGCGCAACTTCGGTACAAAAAAACGTGGTATAATAGATTCAGTGACTGGGATAATCATACCACGCTCGCGTTACTGGTTCTATACAAACGGAACGTGGTATAATAGATTCAGAGACTGGGATAATCATACCACGCTCGCCTTTACTGTTTTTTTTAAAAACGGAACACGGTACGCAACTTCGGTTCAAAAACGTGGTATAATAGAATACGAGACTCAGATAATCGTACTGCTTCTATACAAACAGAACGTGGTGCGCGACATTGGATTCTATTATACCACCTTTTTAAACCTAAGAAGCGTACCAGTATACGGCCTATAAAACATCAAAATGGATTAAATTATCAACATAATTTTAAAAATAAGCCAAATTGGTATACTAGAATCAGAGACTGGGATAACCGTGGTACGCTCGCCTTATACTGGCTCTATACAAACGGAACGTGGTACGCGACTTCGGTACAATAGAAACTTGGTATAATAGAATCCGAGACTGAGATAATCATACCACGATCGCCTTACTGGTTCTATATGAACGGAACGTGGTATAATAGATTCAGAGACTGAGATAATCATACCACGCTCGCCTTACTACTTTTATATGAACGGAACGTGGTACCAAAGTCGCGTACCACGTCCCGTTTGCATAGAACTAGTAAGACTTCGGTCCAAACAACCTGGTATAATAGAATCCGAAACTGAGATAATCGTACCACGCTCGCCTTACTCGTTCTATACAAACGGAACGTGGTACGCGACTTCGGTTCAAAAACGTGGTATAATAGAATCCGAAACTGAGATAATCATACCACGCTCGCGTTACTGGTTCTATACAAACGGAACGTGGTATAATAGATTCAGAGACTGGGATAATCATACCACGCTCGCCTTACTGGTTTTTTAAAAAACGGAACGCGGTACGCAACTTCGGTTCAAAAACGTGGTATACTAGAATCAGAGACTGGGATAATCGTGGCACGCTCGCCTTATACTGGCTCTATACAAACGGAACGTGGTACGCGACTTCGGTACAATAGAAACTTGGTATAATAGAATCCGAGACTGAGATAATCACACCACGCTCGCCTTACTGGTTCTATATGAACGGAACGTGGTACAAGAGTCGCGTACTACGCCCCGTTTCCATAGAACTAGTAAGACTTCGGTCCAAAAAACGTGGTATAATAGAATCCGAAACTGAGATAATCGTACCACGCTCGCCTTACTGGTTCTATACAAGCGGAACGTGGTACGCGACTTCGGTTCAAAAACGTGGTATAATAGAATCCGAAGTTGAGATAATCATACCACGCTCGCGTTACTGGTTCTATACAAACGGAACGTGGTATAATAGATTCAGAGACTGGGATAATCATACCACGCTCGCCTTACTGGTTTTTTAAAAAACGGAACGCGGTACGCAACTTCGGTTCAAAAACGTGGTATACTAGAATCAGAGACTGGGATAACCGTGGCACGCTCGCCTTACACTGGCTCTATACAAACGGAACGTGATACGCGACTTCGGTACAATAGAAACTTGGTATAATAGAATCCGAGACTGAGATAATCATACCACGCTCGCCTTACTGGTTCTATATGAACGGAACGTGGTACCAGAGTCGCGTACCACGTCCCGTTTGCATAGAACTAGTAAGACTTAGGTCCAAAAACGTGGTATAATAGAATCCGAAACTGGGATAATCGTACCACGCTCGTCTTACTGGTTCTATACAAACGGAACGTGGTACGCGACTTTGGTTCAAAAACCTGGTATAATAGAATCCGAAACTGAGATAATCATACCACGCTCGCGTTACTGGTTCTATGCAAACGGAACGTGGTATAATAGATTCAGAGACTGGGATAATCATACCACGCTCGCCTTACTGGTTTTTTAAAAAACGAAACGCGGTACGCAACTTCGGTTCAAAAACGTGGTATACTAGAATCAGAGTCTGGAATAACCGTGGCACGCTCGCCTTATACTGGCTCTATACAAACGGAACGTGGTACGCGACTTCGGTACAATAGAAACTTAATAAATAGAATCTGAGACTGAGATAATCATACCACGCTCGCCTTACTGGTTCTATATGAACGGAACGTGGTACAAGAGTCGCGTACTACGCCCCGTTTCCATAGAACTAGTAAGACTTCGGTCCAAAAAACGTGGTATAATAGAATCCGAAACTGAGATAATCGTACCACGCTCGCCTTACTGGTTCTATACAAGCGGAACGTCCCGTTTGCATAGAACTAGTAAGACTTAGGTCCAAAAACGTGGAAAAATAGAATCCGAAACTGAGATAATCGTACCACGTTCGCCTTACTGGTTCTATACAAGCGGAACGTGGTACGCGACTTCGGTTCAAAAACGTGGTATAATAGAATCCGAAGTTGAGATAATCATACCACGCTCGCGTTACTGGTTCTATACAAACGGAACGTGGTATAATAGATTCAGAGACTGGGATAATCATACCACGCTCGCCTTACTGGTCTTTTAAAAAACGGAACGCGGTACGCAACTTCGCTTCAAAAACGTGGTATACTAGAATCAGAGACTGGGATAACCGTGGCACGCTCGCCTTACACTGGCTCTATACAAACGGAACGTGGTACGCGACTTCGGTACAATAGAAACTTGGTATAATAGAATCCGAGACTGAGATAATCATACCACGCTCGCCTTACTGGTTCTATATGAACGGAACGTGGTACCAAAGTCGCGTACCACGTTCCGTTTGCATAGAACTAGTAAGACTTCGGTCCAAAAAACGTGGTATAATAGAATCCGAAACTGAGATAATCGTACCACGGTCGCCTTACTGGTTCTATACAAACGGAACCCGGTACGCGACTTCGGTTCAAAAACGTGGTATAATAGAATCCGAAACTGAGATAATCATACCACGCTCGCGTTACTGGTTCTATACAAAGGGAACGTGGTATAATAGATTCAGAGACTGGGATAATCATACCACGCTCGCCTTACTGGTTTTTTAAAAAACGGAACGCGGTACGCAACTTCGGTTCAAAAACATGGTATACTAGAATCAGAGACTGGGATAACCGTGGCACGCTCGCCTTATACTGGCTCTATACAAACGGAACGTGGTACGCGACTTCTGTACAATTGAAACTTGGTATAATAGAATCCGAGACTGAGATAATCATACCACGCTCGCCTTACTGGTTCTATATGAACGGAACGTGGTACCAGAGTCGCGTACCACGTCCCGTTTCCATAGAACTAGTAAGACTTTGGTCCAAAAAACGTGGTATAATTAGAATCCGAAACTGAGATAATCGTACCACGCTCGCCTTACTGGTTCTATACAAACGGAACGTGGTACGCGACTTCGGTTCAAAAACGTGGTATAATTGAATCCGAAACTGAGATAATCATACCACGCTCGCGTTACTGGTTCTATACAAACGGAACGTGGTATAATAGATTCAGAGACTGGGATAATCATACCACGCTCGCCTTACTGGTTTTTTATACGCCCATATCGAAATGCGGTCGTATATTGTCGTCGCCCCCGTCCGTCCGTCGGTACAGACGGCACAGATTAAAGTTAATATCCGATTGACTTTAAATTTATACACAGTGTTTAAGGTCATGAGACGAAGAAGCCTATTGTTTTTTAGCGATTTCCGATAATAACTACCAGAGTTATGGCCCTTGATCACTTCAAAAAATCTTGTGGACGCTCTAAAGGTCAAAGTTAATATCCGATTGACTTTAAATTTATACACAGTGTTTAAGGTCATAAGACGAAGAATCCTATTGATTTTCAGCGATTTCCGATAATTAGTGCCACATTTATACCCCTTGATCACTTCAAAAAATCTTGTGGACGCTCTAGAGGCCAAAGTTAATAACCGATTGACTTTAAATTTATACACAGTGTTTAAGGTCATAAGACGAAGACGCCTATTGATTTTCAGCGAATTCCGATAATTAGTGCCAGAGTTATGGCCCTTGATCGCCTCAAAAAATCTTGTGGACACTCTAGAGGCCAAAGTTAATATCCGATTGACTTTAGATTTATACACAGTGTTTAAGGTCATGAGACGAAGAAGCCTATTGATTTTCGGCGATTTCCGATAATCAGTGCCAGAGTTAGCGCCCTTGGTCTCTTTAAAAAATCATGTGGACGCTCTAAAGGTCAAAGTCAATATCCGATTGACTTTAAATTTATACACAGTGTTGAAGGTCATAAGCCGAAGAAGCCTATTGATTTTCAGCGATTTCCGATAATTAGTGCCAGAGTTATGGCCCTTGATCTCTTTAAAAAATCATGTGGACGCTCTAAAGGTCAAAGTTAATATCCGATTGACTTTAAATTTTTACACAGCGTTGAAGGTCATAAGCCGAAGAAGCCTATTGATTTTCAGCGATTTCCGATAATTAGTGCCAGAGTTATGGCCCTTGATCACTTCAAAAAATCTTGTGGACGTTCTAGAGGCCAAAGTTAATATCCGATTGACTTCAAATTTATACACAGTGTTTAAGGTCATAAGACAAAGACGCCTATTTATTTTCACCGATTTCCGATAATTAGTGCCAGATTTATACACAGTGTTTAAGGTCATGAGACAAAGAAGCCTATTGATTTTCAGCGATTTCAAATAATTACTGCCAGAGTTATCTCCCTTGATAACTTCAAAAATTCTTGTGGCGCTATAGAGGCCAAAGTTACCATCCGATTGACTTCATATTGATACATAGAGTTTAAGGTGTTGAAACGAACAAGTATTTTGATTTTCAATGAATTTAGATAACTGAACAGCTAAATCCATAATATTAAATGTTTCATGTATATACTAATTGCTGGCGTGGGGTAAACCTTCATAAAAAGCAATCAAATTCTAATGATTTTCTGATAATTACATAATGAGTTGTTACTCTTAATCAGTTTTTAGTGTATTACAAATGTTTCATTAACGAAAAAAGTAAAAATATGCGACAACCCTTGTTGACTGCCCGGACGATTTAGCTGCTGTGGGCGTATGTTTCGTTGCCTGGCAACCTATCTTTAAAAAACGGAACGCGGTACGCAATTTCGGTTCAAAAACGTGGTATACTAGAATCAGAGACTGGGATAACCGTGGCAGGCTCGCCTTACACTGGCTCTATACAAACGGAACGTGGTAGGCGACTTCGGTACAATAGAAACTTGGTATAATAGAATCCGAGACTGAGATAATCATACCACGCTCGCCTTACTGGTTCTATATGAACTGAACGTGGTACCAAAGTCGCGTACCACGTCCCGTTTGCATAGAACTAGTAAGACTTGGGTCCAAAAACGTGGTATAATAGAATCCGAAACTGAGATAATCGTACCACGCTCGCCTTACTGGTTCTATACAAACGGAACGTGGTACGCGACTTCGGTTCAAAAACGTGGTATAATAGAATCCGAAACTGACATAATCATACCCCGCTCGCGTTACTGGTTCTATACAAAGGGAACGTGGTATAATAGATTCAGAGACTGGGATAATCATACCACGCTCGCCTTACTGGGTTTTTAAAAAACGGAACGCGGTACGCAACTTCGGTTCAAAAACGTGGTATACTAGAATCAGAGACTGGGATAACCGTGGCACGCTCGCCTTATACTGGCTCTATACAAACGGAACGTGGTACGCGACTTCGGTATAATAGAATCCGAGACTAGTAAGACGTGCGTGGCATGATTATCCCAGTCTGGGATTCTATTATACCACCTTTTTGAACCGAAGTCGTGTACCACGTTCCGTTTGTATAGAACCAGTAATTTGAGCGTGGTACGATTATCGCAGTCTCTGCTTCTATTATACATTGTACCACGTTTTTTGTGGAATCCGAGACTGAGATGATCGTACCACGCTCGCCTTACTGGTTCTATACAAACGGAACGTGGTACGATCATCTCAGTTTCGGATTCTTACACGATCATCTCAGTCTCGTATTCTATTACATCACGTTTTTGAACCGAAGTCGCGTACCACGTTCCGAGAGTGATACGATTATCTCAGTCCTGGATTCTATTTTAAAACATTTTTTGTACCGAAGTACAGAACCAGTAAGGCGAGGGAAGTACGATTATCGCAGTCTCGGATTCTAGGTCGGTACCACGTCCTTTTCATTTATAGGGATTCAGCTTATATGTAGTACATTTTTTAAAATTATTTAATCCATGATTATCTGTTTCGGAGCGTGGTACGGTTATCTCGGTCTCGGATTCCATTATACCACGTTTTGTTTAACTATCAACTCACGGTACTCTCGTATCATCCACGTATTTTATCATCCACGTATTTTATTATACCCCGTTTTACTTGTCACGTTTTATTTCATATCTACCCACTATACCACAAGGCCTTTTTTTATATAGGGTACAGTATATGGCCTATAAAATCATCAAAATGGATTAAATTATCAACATAATTTGAAAAATAAGCCAAAGTCGCGTACCACGTTTCGTTTTTGTAGACGGAGAAAGTCGAGTGAGGTACTGATATGCCCCGTTTTCATTAGCCCAGTCGGAGCACAGCAGTAGGACGTTAAACCCCATTTCATTTCATTTCCAATATACCACGTAGAGTCTTTTTAAATAGGGAATATTTTATTAACTTTTACTCAGTATTATATTAAACATAAAGTGTAAATGTGGCCTATAAAAACATCAAAATGGATTAAATAATCAAAATTTACTACATATAATGCTAAATCCCTATAAATAAAAAGGACATGGTACCGAACTAGAATATACAGACGGGACGTGGTACGCGACTTCGGTACAAAAAAGGTTTTATAATAGAATCAAAGACTGAGATAACCGTACCACGCTCGCCTTACTGGTTCTATACAAACGGAACATGGTACGCGACTTCAGTTCAAAAACGTGGTATAATAGAATCCGAGAGTGAGATAATCGCACTGGTTCTATACAAACGGAACATGGTGCGCCACTTCAGTTCAAAAAACGTGGTATAATAGAATCAGAGACTGAGATAATCGTACCACGCTCGCCTTACTGGTTCTATGCAAACGGGACGTGGTACGCGACTTCGGTTAAAAAAAAAGTGGTATAATAGAATCAGAGACTGAGATAATCGTACCAAGCTCGCCTTACTTGTTCTATACAAACGGAACGTGGTACGAAACTTGAATTCAAAAAAGTGGTAAAACAGAACCCGAGACTGAGATAATCGTACCACGCTCGCCTTACTGGTTCTATACAAACGGAACGTGGTACGCGACTTCGGTTCAAAAAACGTGGTATAATAGAATCAGAGACTGAGATAATCGTACCACGCTTGCCTTACTGGTTCTATACAAACGGAACGTGGTACGCGACTTCGGTTCAAAAAACGTGGTATAATAGAGTCAGGGACTGAGATAATCGTACCACGCTCACCTTACAGGTTTCATACAACCGGAAAGTGGTAAGCGACTTCGGTACAAAACAAGTGGTAGTATAGAATCCGAGACCGAGATAATCGTACCAAGCTCGCCTTACTGGTTCTATACACACGGAATGTGGTACGAAACTTGGGTTCAAAAACGTGGTATAATAGAATCCGAGACTGAGATAATCGTACTAGTTCTATAAAAAGGGAACGTGTTGCGCGACTTCGATGCAAAAAACGTGGAATAAAAGAATCCGAGAATGAGATAATCGTACCATACTTGCTTTACTGGTTCTATACAAACAGGGCGTGGTACGCGACTCGGTACAAAAATGTTTTATAACAGAATCCGAGAATGAGATAATCGTACCACCCTCGCCTTACTGGTTCTTTACAAACGGAACACGGTACGCAACTTCGGTTCAAAAACGTGGTATAATAGAATCCGAGACTGAGATAATCGTACCACGATCGTTTAACTGGGTCTAGAAAAACGTTGCCCGCGACTTCGATACAAAAAAATGTTGTATAATAGAATCCGAAACTGATATAATCGTACTACACTCATTTTACGTGTTCTATACAAATGGAACGTGGTCGGGACTTCGGTGCGAAAAAAGGTGGTATAATAGAATTCGAGACTGAGATAACCGTACAACGCTCATCCTACTGGTTCTATACAAACGAAAAGTTATACGCGACTTCGGTAAAAAAAAAAGAGTGGTATTCTAGAATCAGAGACTGGGATAACCGTGGCACGCTCGCCTTGTACCGGTTCTATACAAACGGAACGTGGTACGCGACTTCAGTTCAAAAACGTGGTATAATAGAATCAGAGACTGAGATAACCATACAACGCTCATTCTACTGGTTCTATACAACCGAAAAGTTATACGCGACTTCGGTAAAAAAAAAAGAGTGGTATACTAGAATCAGAGACTGGGATAACCGTGGCATGCTCGCCTTGTACTGGTTCTATACAAACGGAACGTGGTACGCGACTTCGGTACAAAAAAACCGTGGTATAATAGAATCCGAAACTGGGATAACCGTACCACGCTGGCTTTACTACTTTTATACAAACGATTCGTGGTACGCGAATTTGTCGTATTTCTCAAATTATGTTGATTATTTAATCCAGTGATATAATAGAATCAGTGACTGAGATAACCGTGCCACGCTCGCCCTATACTGGTTCTTCTATACAAATGGAACGTGGTACGCGACTTCGGTACAAATGTAAATCCCTATAAATAAAGGGGCTCAATCGCTAATATCTGGGACCTAGACATTAACACAAATGGGTCGCAACGCATATATTAATGTAATATGAATGAAAATAAACTGATTTACATTCAATCGTTTCAGTTTTTACAGTAATTTCTAATCAGTTAGGTTCGGCGTAATCGAATGGCAATCTCTAGCGTCTGGTTATATCATTCTACGTCGATTACGTTTATTGCACATGTTCTCCAGATAAGAATATGCGGTCACCGTTTAACATGACTTGTGGAATAAGTCTAGCCTCGTTCTTCGAGTCCCTAGTTACAAATGGCGCTGAAACGCATTATGTTACACGATAATTTATTTTATCATAAAGTGTAAATATGGCCTATAGTTAAAACATCAAAATGGATTAAATAATCCACACAATTTGCAAAATCTGCTTCGAATAATGTAAAATCTCTATAATTAAAAAAAGACGTGGTACCAAAGCCGAGTACCACGTTTCAATTGTATATGAGAAGTAAGGCGAGCATAACACGTTTCAGTTGTATAGAAGTAGTAAGCCGGGCGTGGTAGGGTTATCTCAGTATCGGTTTCTAGTTACCGTTATCTTGGTTGCGGGTTCTAGTTTACCACGTTTTTGTACCCAAGTCGCGTACCACGTTTCGTTTGTATAGAACCTGTCAGGCAAGCGTAGTACGGTTATCTCCGTCTCGGATTCTATTATACCACGTTTTTTGTACCGAAGTCATGTACACCGTTCCGTTTGTATAGAATCAGTAAGACGAGCGTGGTACTGTTACGATTGTCTCAGTACATTTATTAGTATCCCTGTGGCCATAAAGTGTAAATATGGCCTATAGTATAAAACATGAAAATGGATTAAATAATTAACACAATTTGCAAAATCTGCTTTGAATAATGTATAAATCTCTATAATTAAAAAAAGACGTGGTACCAATTAGCCTAGTACCACGTTTCAATTGCATATGAGAAGTAAGGCGAGCAAAAGACGTTTCAGTTGTATAGAAGTAGTAAGCCGGGCGTGGTACGGTTATCTCAGTATCGGTTATCTTGCTCTGGGTTTCTAGTTTACCACGTTTTTGTACCGAAGTCGCGTACCACGTTTCGTTTGTACAGAACCTGCCAGGCGAGCATGGTACGGTTATCTCTGTAAAATCCCTATTATTAAAAAGGACGTGGTACCAAAGCCGCGTACCACGTTTCAATAATGTATAGGAGAAGTAGAGCGAGTTTACCACGTTTCAGTTGTATAAAAGTAGTAAGCCGGGCGTGGTTATCCCAGTCTTTGGTTCTAATTACGGTTATCTCAGTCTCGGATTCTATTTCACCATTTTTCTTGTATCGAAGTCGCGCACCACGTTCCGTTTGTGTACAACCAGTAGGCGAGCGTGTCATGGTTATACCAGTCACTGATTCTAATATACGACCTTTTTTTTACCGAAGTCGCGTACAACGTTCCGTTTATGTATAGAACAAGTAAGGCGAGCGTGGTACGATTATTTCAGTCTCGGATTCTATTATACCACGTTTTTGAACCCAAGTTTCGTACCACGTTCCGTTTATATAGAACAAGTACGATTATCTCAGTCACTGATTCTATTATACCACTTTTTTTAACCGAAGTCGCGTACCACGTCCCGTTTGCTTAGAACCAGTAAGGCGAGCGTGGTACGATTATCTCAGTCTCTGATTCTATTATTCCACGTTTTTTGAACTGAAGTGGCGCACCATGTTCCGTTTGTATAGAACCAAAGTCGCGTATAACGTTCCGTTTGTATAGAATCAGCAAGGCGAGTGTGGTACGGTTGTCTCAGTCTTGGATTCTATTTTACTACGATTTTTTTTTACCGATGTCGGGTACCACGTTCCGGGGTACGGTTATCTCAGCACCGGATTCTATTATACCACTTTTGTTTAACTATATTCGACTCAAGGTACTCTCGTATAATCCACATATTTTATTATACGCCGTTTTACTTGCCACGTTTTATTTCATATCTACCCAATATACCACGTAGGGTCTTTTTAAATCGGATACAGTATATATGGCCTATAAAAACATCAAAATGATCCAATTTGAAAAATAAGCCAAAGTCGCGTACCACGCTTCGTTTTTGTAGACAGAGAAAGTCGAGCGAGGTACTGATATGCCCGTTTTCATTAGCCCGGTCGGAGCGGAACAGTAGGACGTTAAACCCCATTTCATTTCATTTCCAATATACCACGTTGGGTCTTTTTAAATTTACACAGTATTATTACCGATCGGTTATCTGTATTTTAATTAATTTTAGCATAAAGTGTAAATATGGCCTATAAAAACATCAAAATGGATTAAATAATCAACATAATTTGAAAAATTTACTACAAATAATGTAAAATCTCTATAAATAAAAAGGACGTGGTACCGAAGTCGCGTACCACGTTCCGTTTGTATAGGACTAGCAAGGCGAACGTGGTACGGTTATCTCGGCCCCGGAATACCACTTTTTTTACTGTCAACTTATCGCCCTTTCTTATCGCCCCTATACAGGATTATACAACGTTAGTTTTTACCTTCCGGGTTTTGTTTCATATCTATGCATAGTCGCATACATAATATTCCAATATACCACGTAGGGTCTTTTTGAATAGGGTATAATAACGGTTACACCGTATTATAACCGTATAGCATAGGTACGGCTCGATGCATTAACCGACCGATCGGCTATCTGTATTGTAATTTATTTTAAGATTAAGTGTAAATATCACCAATAAAAACATCAAAATTGATTAAATGATCAACATAATTTGCAAAATTAGCTTTATATAATGTAAAATCCCTAGAATTAAATAGAAAGTGGTACCGAAAAAGCGTACCACGTTTCGTGTGTATAGAAGCAGTAAGGCGAGCGTGGTATTTTGAAGCGTGGTATTTAGCCGCTGCCTAATAATACAATTCAAACAGTCGGTTAAAATAATCGCCATTTATATACGGTGTACAAGTTATTGTTACCTATTTAAAAAGGCCCTACGTGGTATATTACACTAATGCGTAGATATGAAATAGAACGTGGCAGTTAAAAACGTGGTATAATAAAAAAAATGAGAATGTCACGAAAGAACCGTGAGTTGATAAGTAAAAAGAACGTGGTACAATAGAATCCGAGGCTGAGATAACAGTGCCAAGTTCATTTACTGTTTCTATACAAACGAAACGTGGAACGCGACTTTGACTTATTTTACATTATATAAAGCTTTTTTTTCAAATAATGTTGATTATTTAATCCATTTTGTTGTTTACACTTTATGTTAAAATAAATTACAATACAGGTAGCTGTTCGGTCCGTTAATGACCATACGGTTAACAATATTGTGTAAAAAAAAAAGGCTTGATATAATAGAATCCGAGGCGGAGATAACCCCAACACCCTCGCCTTACTGCTTCTATGCAAATGAAACGTGGTACGCGACTTTGGTACCACGTCCTTTTTAATGGGATTTACATTATTTGAAGCAAATTTTGCAAATTGAGTTGATTATATATTCCATTTTCATGTTTATGGCGTCTATCTTAGAATAAATTACATTACAAATAGCCGATAGATCGGTTAATGAGCATATACGGTTAAAAATATGGTGTAAAATGTATTACTATATACCCTATTTAAAAAGAGCCAACGTTGTATATTGGGTAGATATGAAACAAAATCTGGCAGGTAAAAACGTGGTATAATAAAATGTGAGGATTATGCGAAAGAACAATAAGTTCATAAGTAAAAAAATAGAAGTACAATAGAACCCGAGGCTGAGATAATAGTACCACGCTTCTTTTATACAAACGTGGTACTCGACTTCGGTACAAAATACGTGGTATAATCGAATCCGAGACTGATATAACAACACCACGCCAGACTTACTGGTTCTATACAAACGGAACGTGGTACACGACTTCGGTTCAAAACGTGGTATAATAGAATCCGAAACCGAGATAATCGTACCACACCCGCCTTACTGGTTCTATACAAACGGGACGTGGTACGTGACTTCGGTTTAAAAAACGTGGTATAATAGAATCCGACACTGAGATAATCGTACCACGCTCTTCTTACGTGTTCTTTACAAACGGAACGTGGTGCGCGACTTCGGTACAAAAAGCGTGGTATAATAGAATCCGAAACTTAGATAATCGTACCACGCTCGCCTTACAGGGTCTATACAAACAAAACTGGGATAACCGTACTACGCTGGCCTTACTGGTTCTATATAAACGGGACGTGGTACGCGACTTCGGTACAAAAAATAATTTATAATAGAATCCGAGACTGAGATAATCGCACCACGCTCGCCTTATTGGTTCTTTACAAACGGAAGGCGGTACACAACATCGGTTCAAAAACGTGGTATAATACTATAGAATCCGAGACTGAGATAATCGTACCACGCGACTGAGACAGAGATAACAACGTGTTACGCGACTTCGGTACAAAAACGTGGTATAATAGAATCAGAGACTGAGATAATCGTACCACTCTCGCCTTACTGGTTCGATACAAACGAAACGTGGTATACGTACGCGACTTCGGTTTTAAAATAACGTGGTATAATAGAATGAGAGACTGAGATAATCTTAACACGCTCGCCTTACTCGTTCTATACAAACGGAACGTGGTACGCGACTTCGGTTCAAAAAAACGTGGTATAATAGAATCAGAGACTGAGATAATAGTACCACGCTCGCTTTATTCGTTCTATACAACCGTAATATGGTGCGCGACTTCGGTTCAAAAAACGTGGTATAATAGAATCAGAGACTGAGATAATCGTACCACGCTCGCATTACTGGTTATATACTACCGGAACGTGGTACGTGACTTCGGTTAAAAAAAACGTGGTATAAAAGAATCAGAGACTGAGATAATCGTACCACGCTCGCCTTACTGGTTCTATACATCCGGAACGTGGTACGCGACTAGGGCTGGGTAAAATATCGATATAAATCGATAGTATCGATTGGACGGCCCTGAAAAGCACTATCGATAGCGGTGGGTTACTATCGATTATCGCTCTTCGTCTATTTTTCTTGCGTCTGAAATGTCAATGTTTTCTTTCAGTTAATCATAATACACCGCTCACTTTAATTACTATCAAGTGAAGTATTCAATGTAACACATAACAAAATTGTGACTGCTTATTGAACAGCCGTTTTCATAAATTCACTCTCATTGAAACGTTACTTTAGTTTTGAAGAAATTATTGTTGAATATCGCTAAATCGGAGACACCCGATGTGTAAATAAAGTTAGCGTTATTTCCCTTTGCAAGCTTCAGAATTCGTCTGAACAGTTCACTATTTCTGTACGTGTGCCTCAGTAATAGAGTACCCGGTACAATAAATAGTACACATGGATGTCAAAACGCTTGTTGATTTTACCGGCAAAGCTAAAAGTGCTGTGTGGAAGCACAGGAGCAAACGATCTTTCGCAACTTCGTATGGTGTTGAACTTTGAACTTACACTGTATCCAGTCTTGATTCGACGACCGTGAAAATAAGTTTGTTTTCGATACTATCGATTATCGACCGACATTTCATTGCCGATTATCGATAGTAAAAATCACTATCGATACCCAGCCCTATACGCGACTTCGGTTAAAAAAACGTGGTATAATAGAATAAGAGACTGAGATAATCGTACCACGCTCGCCTTACTGGTTCTATACAACCGTAATATGGTGCGCGACTTCGGTTCAGAAAACGTGGTATAATAGAATCCGAGACTGAGATAATCGTACCACGCTCGCCTTACTGGTTCTATACAATCGAAACGTGAAACGCGACTTCGGTTCAAAAAACGTGGTATAATAGAATCAGAGACTGAGATAATTTTACCACGCTCGACTTACAGGTTCTATACAACCGAAACGTGGTACGCGACTTGGGTTCAAAAACGTGGTATAATAGAATCAGAGATTGAGATAATCGTACCAAGTTCGCCTTACTGGTTCTATACAAACGGAACGTGGTACGAATCTTCGGTTAAAAAACGTGGTATAATAGTATCAGAGACTGAGATAATCGTACCACGCGCGCCTTACTGGTTCTATACAAACGGAACGTGGTACGCGACTTCGGTTCAAAAACGTGGTATAATAGAATCAGAGACTGAGATAATCGTACCACGCTCGCCTTACTGGTTCTATAGAAACGGAACATTGTACGCAACTTCGGTTCAAAAAACGTGGTATAATAGAATCCGAGACTGAGATAATCGTACCACGCTCGCCTTGTTGGTTCTATACAAACGGAACGTGGTACGTGACTTCGGTCCAAAAACGTGGTATAATAGAATCTGAGACTGAGACAATCGTACCACGCTCGCCTTACTGTTTATATACAACCGGAACGTGGTACGCGGCTTCGGTTCAAAAGCGTGGCATAATAGAATCCGAGACGGAGATAATCGTACCCCGCTCGCCTTACTGGTTCTATACAAACGGGTCATGGTACGCGACTTCGGTTAAAAAAAGTGGTATAATAGAATCTGGGTCTGAGATAATCGTACCACGCTGGCCTTACTGGTTCTATACAACAGAACGTGGTACGCGACTCCGGTTAAAAAAAAGTGGTATAATAGAATCAGAGACCGATATATTCGTACCACGCTCGCCTTACCGGTTCTATACAAACGGAACGTGGTACGCGGCTTCGGTTCAAAAAACGTGGTATAATAGAATCAGAGACTGAGATAATCGTACCACACTCGCCTTACAGGTTCTATACAACCGGAGCGTGGTACGCGACTTCGGTTTGAAAAACGTGGTATAATAGAATCCGAGACTGATATAATCGTACCACGCTCGCCTTACTGGTTATATACAAACAGAACGTGGTACGTGACTTCGGTCCAAAAACGTGGTATAATAGAATCTGAGACTGAGACAATCGTACTGAATCTATACAAACGGAACATGGTGCGCAACTTCGGTTCAAAAAACGTGGTATAATAGCTAGAACGAGAGACTGAGATAATTGTACCACGCTCGCCTTACTGGTTATATACAACCTGAACGTGGTACGGGAATTCAGTTCAAAAATTGTGGTATGATAGAATCCGAGACTGAGATAATCGTACCACGCTCGCCTTACTGGTTCTATACAAACGGGACATGGTACGCGACTTCGGTTCAAACAACGTGGTATATAGAATCCGAGACTGAGATAATCGTACCACGCTCGCCTTATTGGTTCTATACAAACGGAACGTGGTACACGGCTTCGGTTCAAAAAGGTGGTATAATAGAATCCGAGACTGAGATAATCGTACTGGTTGTATACAAACGGAACATGGTGCGCGACTTCGGTTAAAAAACGTTGTATAATATAATCCGAGACTGACATAATCGTACGACGCTCGCCTTACTTGTTCTATACAAACGGGACGTGGTACGCGACTTCGGTTCAAAAAACGTGGTATAATAGAATCTGAGACTGAGATAATCGTACTGGTTCTATACAAACGGAACATGGTGCGCAACTTCGGTTCTAAAAACGTGGTATATAGCTAGAACGAGGGACTGAGATAATTGTACCACGCTCGCCTTACTGGTTATATACAACCGGAACGTGATACGGGACTTCAGTTCAAAAATTGTGGTATAATAGAATCCGAGACTGAGATAATCGTACCACGCTCGCCTTACTGGTTCTATACAAACGGGACGTGGTACGCGACTTCGGTTAAAAAAAAACCGTGGTTTAATAGAATCTGAGACTGAGATATTCGTACCACGCTCGCCTTACTGGTTCTATACAAACGGAACGTGGTACGCGGCTTCGGTTCAAAAACGTGGTATAATAGAATCTGAGACTGAGATAATCGTACTGGTTCTATACAAACGGAACATGGTGCGCTATTTCTGTTCAAAAAACGTGGTATAATAGAATCCGAGACTGAGATAATCGTACCACGCTCGCCTTACTGGTTCTATACAAACGGAACGCGGTACGCAACTTCGGTTCAAAAAACGTGGTATAATAGAATCCGAGACTGAGATAGTCGTACCACGCTCGCCTTATTGGTTCTATACAAACGGAACGTGGTACACGGCTTCGGTTCAAAAAGGTGGTATAATAGAATCCGAGACTGAGATAATCGTGGTATAATAAAGGTGGTATAATAGAATCCGAGACTGAGGTAATCGTACTGGTTCTATACAACTGGAACGTGGTACGCGACTTCGGTTAAAAAAAGTGGTATAATAGAATCCGAGACTGGGATAATAGTACCATGCTCGTCTAACTGGTTATGTAAAAACGAAACGTGGTACGCGATTTCGGTTCAAAAACGTGGTATAATAGATTGAGATTACCGTACAACGCTCATCCTACTGGTTCTATACATACGGAATGTGGTATGCGACTTCGGTACAAAAAACGTGGTATAATGGATTCCTAAACTGAGATAATCGTACCACGCTGGCTTTATTACTTTTATACAAACGAAACGTAGTACGCGAATTTGTCGTATTTCTCAAATTATGTTGATTATTTAATCCAGTGGTATAATAGAATCAGAGACAGGGATAACCTTGCCACTCTCGCCCTATACTGGTTCTATACAAATGGAACAAATCCCTATAATTAAAGAAGCTCGATCGCTAATATCTGGGACCTCGACATTAACACAAATGGGTCGCAACGCATATATTAATGTAATATGAATGAAAATAAACTGATTTACTTTCAATCGTTTCTGTTTTTACAGTAATTTCTAATCAGTTAGGTTCGGCGAAATTGAATGGCAATCTCTAGCGTCTGCTTATATCAGTCTACGTCGATTACGTTTATTGCACATGCTATCCAGATAAGAATATGCGGTCACCGTTTAACATGGTAAGCATTTTTTACCGTCCACCGGAGCCTGGTCTTATGACGTCATATAAGGATTGTGGGTTAGGATAAGGGTTAGGATAAGGGCTGTCGCCTGCAGATTTCGCCACAGTCTCGAGATGTAGACAGGGCTAGCCCTAACCCTAACCCTGGGCCAAGCCTAACCCTTATCCTAACCCACAATCCACATATGACGTCATAAGACCAGGCTCCGCTGGACGGTAAAAAACGGGACATGGTACGCGACTTCGGTTCAAACATGACTTGTGGAATAAGTCTAGCCTCGTTCTTCGAGTCCCTTGTTACAAATGGCGCTGAAACGCATTATGTTGCACGATAATTTATTTAATCATAAAGTGTAAATATGGCCTATAGTTAAAACATCAAAATGGATTAAATAATCAACACAATTTGCAAAATCTGCTTCGAATAATGTAAAATCTCTATAATTAAAAAAAGACGTGGTACCAAAGCCGAGTACCACGTTTCAATTGTATATGAGAAGTAAGGTGAGCATAACACGTTTCAGTTGTATAGAAGTAATAAGCCGGGCGTGGTACGGTTATCTCAGTATCGGTTTCTAGTTACCGTTATCTTGGTCGCGGGTTCTAGTTTACCACGTTTTTGTACCCAAGTCACGTACCACGTTTCGCTTGTATAGAGCCTGTCAGGCAAGCGTGGTACGGTTATCTCCGTCTCGGATTCTGTTATACCACGTTTTTTGTACCGAAGTCGTGTACATCGTTCCGTTTGTATAGAATCGGTAACACGAGCGTGGCACTGTTACGTTTGTCTCATTTATTAGTATCCCTGTGGTCATAAAGTGTAAATATGGCCTATAGTATAAAACATGAAAATGGATTAAATAATCAACACAATTTGCAAAATCTGCTTTGAATAATGTAAAATCTCTATAATTAAAAAAAAGACGTGGTACCAAAGCCTAGTACCACGTTTCAATTGTATATGAGAAGTAAGGTGAGCATAACACGTTTCAGTTGTATAGAAGTAGTAAGCCGGGCGTGGTACGGTTATCTCAGTATCGGCTTCTAGTTACCGTTATCTTGCTCCCGGGTTCTAGTTTTCCACGTTTTTGTACTGAAGTCGCGTACCACGTTTCGTTTGTATAGAACCTGCCAGGCGAGCGTGGTACGGTTATCTCTGTCTCGGATTCTATTATACCACGTTTTTTGTACCGAAGTCGCGTACCACGTTCCATTTGTATAGAACCGGTATACGGCGAGCGTGCTACGGTTATCTCAGTCTCTGATTCTAGTATACCACGTTTTTTGTACCGAAGTGGCCTATAAAACACCAAAATGGATCAAATAATCAACACAATTTGCAAAATCTGCATCGAAAAATGTAAAATCCCTATTATTAAAAAGGACGTGGTACCAAAGCCGCGTACCACGTTTCAATTGTATAGGAGAAGTAGAGCGAGTTTACCACGTTTCAGTTGTATAAAAGTAGTAAACCGGGTGTGGTTATCCCAGTCTTTGGTTCTAATTACGGTTATCTCAGTTTCGGATTCTATTATACCACGTTTTTTGTATCGCGCACCACGTTCCGTTTGTGTACAACTAGTATAAGGCGAGCGTGCCATGGTTATACCAGTCACTGATTCTAGTATACCACCTTTTTTTTACCGAAGTCGCGTACAACGTTCCGTTTATGCAGAACCAGTAGGATGAGCGTTATACGGTTATCTCTGTCTCGGATTCTATCATACCACGTTTTTTGAACCAAAGTCGTGTACAACGTTCCGTTTGTAAAAAAACAGTAAGGCGAGCGTGGTACGGTTGTCTCAGTCTTGGATTCTATTTTACCACGATTCTTTTTTACCGAAGTCGGGTACCACGTTTCGGTTGTATAGATCCAGCAAGAGTGGATTAAATATTATCCAATTTGAAAAATAAGCCAAAGTCGCGTACCACGCTTCGTTTTTGTAGATGGAGAAAGTCGAGACAGGTACTGATATGCCCGTTTTCATTAGCCCGGTCGGAGCAGAACAGTAGGACGTTAAAAACCATTTCATTTCATTTCCAATATACCACGTAATTGGGTCTTTTTAAATTTACACAGTATTATTACCGATCGGTTATCTGTATTGTAATTAATTTTAACATAAAGTGTAGATATGGCCTATAAAAACATCAAAATGGATTAAAAATTTACTACAAATAATGTAAAATCCCTATAAATAAAAAGGACGTGGTACCGAAGTTGCGTACCACGTTCCGTTTGTATAGCACTAGAAAGGCGAACGTGGTACGGTTATCTCGGCCCCAGAATACCACTTTTTTTACTGTCAACTTATCGCCCTTTCTTATCGCCCCTATACAGGATTATACCACGTTAGTTTTTACCTTCCGGTTTTTGTTTCATATCTATGCATAGTCGCATACATAATATTCCAATATACCACGTAGGGTCTTTTTGAATAGGATATAATAACGGTTACACCGTATTATAAATCGTATAGTCTAGGTACGGCTCGATGCAATAACCGACCGATCGGCTATCTGTATTGTAATTTATTTTAAGGTTAAGTGTAAATATCACCAATAAAAACATCAAAATTGATTAAATGATCAACATAATTTGCAAAATTAGCTTTATATAATGTAAAATCCCTATAATTAAATAGAAAGTGGTACCAAAAAAGCGTACCACGTTTCGTGTGAATAGAAGCAGTAAGGCGAGCGTGGTATTTTGAAGCGTGGTATTTAGCCGCTGCCGTTTATTATGGTCAGGATAAGGTAATTAATGTCTTAATTGATGATTTAGATAACATTTCAGACTTAAAGATACATTATGGGAGATTAGATAACGAGTTGGCAGTTCTCACTATAATAGTTAAAAACTAGCTAATGTAAAGGCAATTTGCTGAAAATTTCAGTCAAATTGACCCACTATTAACTTAGAACTAACCGATTGAAAGTTCCGCTTAGCCTCGGTCATCATTACAAAACCAGTAGTCTCGGTTATCCATTTTTATTGGTAAATCACAAAGGAAAATATTTCAGTAAATCGAACTACAATCCAACAAAAATCTCATGCTAGCCTCAACATCGAGAGTTGATTTAGGTCTGAATAAGTTAATTAATGTCTAATTAATAGTTTTTATAACATTTCAGGCCTAAAGAAAGACCTACAATAGGCAGATTTTGCTCTTGCATAATGCATGTTTAAAGAAAAACTTGTAATAAGCAGATTTTGCTCTTGCATAATACATGTTTAAATTTGTGTTGAGTTCTGCAGCTTTATCATCCTTTCCCCCTGTTTTTCATAACACCGCCATGCTAGAGCAGGCCTGTTCATAAATAAACAACAAAGTACCGGTAATTATTTTATTCAATAACTAACAATTTCATGAATATAACAAATTCATTATAACAACAATTTCATTCACAAACAATAAACTCCGTGCAGTTTAAAGGTGGCTTCCATATACCAGGCTTTGGTGGCTTTCAATAAATAGAGCTGTTTCTTTGTGGCAAAGATGACATGTCAGTATTTCCCAACATAGATATTCCGCCTGAAAAAGTCTTTGGGTATCCTTTCTTCTTGTAACAGAAAAATATATAACAGATCTCTATTTTATTGTTGTAAAATTTATTGTAAACTTTATTTTATTGTTTTAAAATTTATTGTAAACTTTATAATTTATTGTAAATTTTATTTATAGATTATCTTTTGTAAAGAATAAACATACACCACTGCTTTGTATTTTAAACTTTATTGTAAATTTTATTTTAAATTTTCTTGAAAAAAATAAACATACCACAAAGTCAATTGGGTCTGCGCATCTTTTGTCGACAATGGTTTGCTGACAAGACAAACATGCAGACAAGACAAACGACATAGACATTGCAAGAATTAAACAAATATGAAATTAAACAAATGGATCTGGGCCCAGTCGTAAGCATCCGCTTTTGTGTACAGTTCCGGGGCTGTAAGGTTACAGACTTCACTCGAAATGAAAAAAAAATATGTACAAGAAATAATGCAACCGGTCTTGGTGGTGGTCACCTCTTGAATGGCAATAGTCTGCCAGTTGACATTATCAGTTAGAACGTCAAACAATTTTAACTATAAGAGTGAATCCAATTTTTGCAGTACACATCTATCTATTTGAATGCTAGTTTAACATGCTCAATATATTCTACGCCTCACTTTAAAGTTACATTCCCAGGTTCATACTGGGTGATATGATGATATATTAGGACTAAAAACATATTCAAACTAATTAATTTATCATAATTTTGCTTCAAATCCTTCTCAAAACATTGTAATTGCCAAATATACCCTGCTATGAAAATCTATCAAAAAAGGCCATGTTTGCGTCAGGGGATTGCCCCTCTATGACAAATAGCAACGGCGGCGGAGACAGGAGAGAATGCATTGCATACAGAAGACGATGTTGTCTGTAATCGCTGACTATTTATTACAAATATCAAATTCTAATTGAATTCTCAGATTATCCACTGCCTGTGTCTTTTTCCGTGATTTTTATCCCAGAAAGTGTTGTATGTCTAACTCTCCATAAAGTTTATCAACATGTACACAAAGCGCTCTAGTTCGCGTGCAGCCTTCGACGCCACGCATGCAGATATTCCTAATCGTCGGGCTGTCTATTAAGGGAACCCTTACATTTTTGTCCTATAAGCTCCATTCGAGTGTTTTTCAGGGAATCCAGTATTTTTCTAGTAAGATTGGATATCTCTATTTTCCATATACGAAAATTGTCATACTTTTATAATAGGCAATAATCACCAAATAAATACTTTTCTTTGGGAACCCATCTTTAAGATGTCAAGATTTTATTTTTTTTTTATTTTATATGTTAATTTGTTTTATGTATGACAATCCTATCTATAGATAAAACCAGTATTATGACACAGTAAGCAAAATTTAAAACAAGACCATTTATGTTTACTTTTTCAATAAAATTTAATCAGATAGAGCTCGCCTTAGCCTATCATTAATTGAAATAACACACATAAAATCAGTCAAAGATATTTACTTCTTTAAACAGGCATTAACGAAGCAAAATTTAAATCTACCTATTGCCAGTCTTTCTTTAGGCCTTACATGTTATACATGTATATATATATATATAAACTATTATTTAGAAATTTATAAACATGACAATACCATAATCATCTGATGGATACAATTTTAGACAGGCTCAACGGCTGTTCATGATTAACCATAAAAAAATAGATAATCAAGGTTTTGTTTATTATCGTAACAATTGTAGTAATGATAATCGAGACTAGCCTAAATTGAATGGCTAATATCTAGATTTTGAGTGAAGCGATTTGGCAGAAATTTTCCAGCATATTCGCTTTTCATTATCTATATAGCGAGAACTGTTAATTCCCCTTTAACTGAAAGCTCTTGCTTTTCTTTTAAAACTGATACTCGAAAATCATGTCTCTTTAAATTACATGTACTGTCGATTCCCAATGTTGTTAAAATACTGGAAAGGAACTATAATTTATAGTCATAGAGTAAATTCTAATCCAAACTATTTGTTTTATGAAATAAGGCTGAGTCACTCTTAATTTTATTTAGTAAGGGGTCAAAGTATTTTTAAGAGAAAAAATTTTCATTATATGGAATGAAATGAAATGGAGTTTAACGTCCTACTCTTCTGCACCTAACCTGGGCTAATGGAAGACAGGCATATGCCATACAGTGTGCTATGAGGTAAATTTTGCCCGGGCAGCAGTGTTACGGCCTACTCTTATATCAAATTCCAACTGCCAAGGTATCTTTTACGTGCACGCCAATGTGTACACGGGACCTCAGTTTTTTTGTCCCCACCGACCGACTAGACAGATGTCCTTGTCAGGCCCTCCATTTTGCATCAATGACAAGGCGAAACCTCACCGGAAAATCTAGATGAACTTTCTCGGCCAATGCAGGGATCGAACACCTGACCTCCAGGCTAGCTAGCCAGCATCTTACCCACTTAGCCACATGATCCAATTTCATTATATGATGTTCACAATTAAAAGCAACCAAATCAAATTTTATAAACCATCACCATGTGGTCCAGTCTAATTAAAATTAGATCTTTATTTTGTTTTGTTTTTTATAATTTTGTTTGCCTATAATGTCCTTTAAGTTTGGTACGACCCAAATTCATCTGTTAGTACCAGTACGCAAAGACAAAGTGCATTGACCTTATTTGCGACACCCTAAATACTTTTTATAGGGATTGTTATGTTATGTTATTATGTACCTAGAAAATATTTGTGTATTATAATCATATTCAAAGATAATGTATATGTAAGTCAACTCTTCAAAATTTATTACTTTCAATATTTATGATGTGTTGGTGGTATCAATTGAATGGTATGTTAGAGAATAACATCCAATATGAGTTCATAAAATCATAAATTTCTATTCTATGGTGAGAAATGACAGTGTTAAACAGAACCCTAACCCAGGTAACCAATTGTTCCAATAGAATAATGAACACATGTTAGTTTATAACGTATTTCTTTTAGAAACTCGTTGATCTATTCAATAGGGATTGTTTCTATATAATAGTGGCTTTTATTGGTCCGTGTCATAAAAATATCATTAGATCACCGACAGGAGAAAATACCAGTAAGGTGACTTTACCTAACATTTCTTATTGATCTGTTGGACGCTGTGACAGTCCTTAGTCAATCTACGGTGGATTTAAACTCCTATGAATTTATTTCCCCGGTGTTAAAACTCGTCAAGACTGCAGTCTAAGGATTTTTTGTGAGACACATAGTGAAGCTATTTTTTAACTATTTATATTTTATTGTGAAACACACTATCTGATTTATTATCTGTATGTAAAATATCTCGCAGCTACTGTTGGTACAATAGTCATTTATTCTACGGATTATCATGCCAGTAAAGCTGTAGGAAAGAAGTATATCTTCACCTAATGTATATCTTTCATTAGAACTTCAAAAGCTTCAGTGAAGGGATTATATACACTGAGTCAGACAGTTTACCTCAAGGAATTCAGCAGTAATATAGTCATGTCTGATCAAGATAATACAAATACAGGTAGGTCTAAAATGATAAAAAATGATTAGCTATTTGCACAAAACTTCAAAAAATTTTAATTCTGAAATTTGGCATGTACATGTAGTTAAAATCCACATCATTTGGTAGAATCATATACAGTTATAATCTTCAGAATAATTAATAAAATTAGAATTTGTCTGGTATCAATTTTACAGTTTGAACATTCTTCATTTGCCAATGCTGCCCTTAAGATATTTTGGGTTTTGTGAAGTGTATATACTGTAGGCCTATTTACTGCCACCCCTTCCCATGATACTAGTCAGGGTGATTTTCAATGCTATTTATTTTAATTTAGTGGTTTGTTAACAAGAACAATAAGTAAAATTTAACTACTGTATACAAGTGCACTTATAACAGAATGTTGACATACCAACCGCCTTTATTATTATTACTATACTTGTGCATTGTATATGCCGTGATTATTATATTAAATATTTTATCTGATCATACATGTAAAAGGCCTTAGGATATTTAATTAAGAATTTTCTGTGAACTGCATGTTTCTTACAAGATCAAAGCTAATGAAAGCCAGACTAACTATACTATATCTCAAATATTCACATTTTGTTTGGCTCTAGTAACTTGTTGAAGGCCATCACTAACCTCCTTATTATTGGAGAAAAAAATAATTTTGGATCAGATTAAAATAAAAATGAAAGATACTTTCATGTAGACAATTTTATCACCAAAGTCCATGGCTGAAATGGTTAAGCATTCAACTGAAATCTGCCTCCTCAAAACTATACATCTTTAGCAGAGAAATGTGGATTTTTGTTGAAAATCTTGATAATTCAACAATTGACCTTGACCACAGGGTTCTTCAGAAAAAAATTATAGCACTCATCATGTATTTTTTTTCTATGAAATTTGGTTGGAACCCAGTAGTTCGACAGAAAAATTTTTAAAAATTGGTTTATGGGTTCCCTGGCAACCTATAGCCACCTGTACCATGCAAATCTATTTAAGATTTTGTCGCAAACTCACAGAATGACATGTAAACAATAAGAGTAATGTACATTGGGCCTCAGTATTTTGTCCCATCCAAATGACTAGACACTATTCCTTGTCAGTCCCTGGGTATTTCATAAGAAACTGTGATTGGATTTTCATTATTACAATATAGATTAATATTAAATTTGAAGCTGTTCTTTGCTGTGTGCTTAAATAGCAATTTATCTTTGAAGCCAAGCCCCCACCCTCACTTTAACATAGAATGTATCAATCTGTATCAAACCTTCTTATATGATTATATTAATTAAAATAGATTTATTAAGAATTTAAATCTATACTTAAGTGTACATGTATGCCAAAACATTAATTTACCCCTAAAATAAAGCCCACCCATATTTTTACTTGATGAGAATCTATCTCTTTCAGAGATGTTACTGTTATATACCTTGGGTGGAGGACTGGAGGTAAAGACTAAACAACCTAAACTTATAACAGGGGTATAATCAGATTAGGTGTAAACAGTTAATTATACGGACAATTTGACCTGTCAAATAATAATCTCATTTTATACAATCAATCATTGGATAAGGATAATTTCATTTTAATTACAATGAATAATGAAAAGATTAGGAACAAAATTTAACAGACATGTTTTTTTGTGGTGATGATGTGTAGGGTAGGGTGCACATGTTATCTTATAAACCTTGAAAATTCATTAAAAGTGGCTAATTAATTAAAGGTTAGTAATTTTTGGTAACAATGTTATCAGATCCATATTAAGGCACCTATTTAGGGGCAGTCTGTTTCACAGAGAATTACTTACGAATTATCTCTGTAACAGATGACAGTCCAGAACATGTGCGTTGACTGCACGCGCCGTAGTCATTGGCTCAACGGCTCGTGCAATGTTTACTTAACACCTAACTGCTTCGGGCAAAATGATGCATTTTACTCATTTTAATACCCATTTACACTAAATAGGAAATATTTTTTTAACTACAAATACTTCAAACGTCTTTATTTATTTTTCTCTTACCTCAAAAAAATGGTTGAGAATTTAATTTGTCGGAGTTAAAAAGTTAATATGCCGTACTCATTAAGCCTCGTCGATGTCATGCTTATCAGTGATTGTAGCGGCCAAGCGAATATTCACTGCGGGATCAGTTTGATTTAGGGGCTGATTTCCCAGGAGCCTAAGAGAGAAGAGGGGCTTATAGAGAGATTAAGTGAAAAGATATTAGTTTATGAATTCTTAATCAAATTGTAAATATAGCAGCACTAATTAAGTTATCTATAGTAAAGATACTAGGTCAACATTTCATAACATGTTACTGTCGTAATCGGTTGCATTATTTCTTGTGGATCTTTGTGTTGCGTGTAGTCCTCCTGCACTTACTATTAGAGCAACACATGACCTGTCTGTAGCCTTGTGTCCTGCATAATTTTTTTTATCCTGTTTCTTCATATCTTGAATGAAATAATGTACCTTCAAACTTTAGTCCATAAAATGGCAAACTTTTGGTAAATAAAAAGCTGCCAATGTAACTTGAGTCATGCTTTATTTTAATACATTTAAAATCCCATGTCATTTCTTTTTTAATTTGTTGTAAAAGTTCAAGGAAATGAAAGTTTAAGGAAATGCTCTGACTGGGCTACTCTTAAATCGAAGTCCAACTGTCAAGGAATCTTTCACATGAATGCCAATGTGTACATAAGACCTTAGTTTTATGTCCCATTCGAAAGACAGCTGTCCTGGTCAGGTCCTCTGTCCTACACCACAGACAAGGAGAAACAAAGCTGGAAAAACCTGATGAACTTTCTCGGCTAACACGGGGATTGAACCGACAACCTCTAGACTAGCAAGCCGGCGTCTTACTGACTTACCCACCATGGCCCCCAGATTGTTTAAGTAGTAAGAAAATCTTGTTGACTCAAAGGCAAGCAGGTAACTTTGACTTTATATGGAGAGCACCTCGCAGGTGTCCAGGTATTAACTATACATTTATACCCTGAGATTTTTTTTTACCTCGTATATATCTCAATGTTTAATACCAGTAGATTGAAAAACTTTGCTGTTGATATGAATGAGCAAACTATAAGTTATAATTTAAAGTTATTTACACCAAAAGTGTCTTCCTGGGTTGTTTGGGTTTGTTGGCCCCTGGCAGTCGAAGAAAGTGGGGGACTGTTAAAATGGGTTCGTTCGTTCCTCCGTCCATCACACTTTTTGGGACACAATAATTTTCCTTCTAATTGAGCTAGAATGTTCAAACTTGGTGTAGGTGTTTATTTGGTCAGTGCCTTGATGGAGTTCGAAGATGAGCATTTCAGCTTAGGGTATAAGCAGAGATGAGCAATTTGATTGGTTGATGCTTTGGGACATGATAACTTTAGTTCTAATTAAGTGAGAGTGATGAAACTTGGTGTATAACTTCACTCAAAATAAAGTAATCTGAATATTCATTTTATATTATCTATTTTTGAACTATTGTAGCAAGAACGATCAGCCCTTTGTCTAAATCTTACATAATGCATCTTTAATGATTGTAATCTTGATACCCAGTAATTAATATGACTATTGAAAGGATTTACTGGTATCTTGACAATATATATTATTTATTGAGGGATTTAATTGTCATTGAATTACAAACAAATAAACTTTATAAAACAAAACTAAGTTATTCACAAGATTTTTGGAGTTAGTAGGCTTACATGTATAAGACTAAATTGATGTTAAATCTAGAAATCTATGAGTATCAGATTTGATCAAATTGAATTTCTTTGTTAGAATTATTTTTAGGAATGTTGTCTCTTTAAATCAATATTTCATATTAACGAATCAAGTTTGTGAATTTGACGTCAGGCAAGTATTTTCTGTTGAGAATTATAAAGGCTTTAAATAATCTCGAACAGTAATCAGTCTTGTTTAATGAAATCAATGAGCTATTGATTATTCAGGTTTATGACTTTCTTGTACTTATATCTTGCACTTGCAATTGATAATGCTCATGAAAAATCAAAATTCAAGAAAGTGCACATATGCCATGTATTATATGGCAGTGTGACATTTTATAGGGTTAATCACATGATAACAAAGTAGACTTGTTGTAATGATTGATTGGTGTATGAGGTGAGAAATAAAAGCACTTTTATAAGATCAGGTTTTAAAGATGCATTAAATACACTGTAAGAGCTAAATCTGCATAATGCAGGTGTTTTGTCTTGTTTCAAAACTTTTAGGAATTATTATTTGGGCATTTATTCACATCTAGGCCATTGGGATATTCTTGATGAAAATGAGATTTAAAACAATAAAATGGATAAGTACTGTTCCTACCCTACGATAATAAATGATCAACACTACATCTTCAAACAGCCATATATTAGCCTAGAAGAATGAAATTTTATTGCAAGAATGGCAGCTCTTTATGTTGATCTTACATGAATAGTTTCCTTAGATTAGGATAAATTTTCTTAAACACCAACATTTCATTTTTCTTCACATTTCACATTTAGAGTTCTTAAAGATCAAGAAAAGCTATTGAAATATGAAAAGGTTGAGAGCTCAATGTTTGACTGAATTCTGAGAGATTATCTGACACAGACAACTTGATTATCGATAAATTGCATGTAACTATATTGTATCTTGTTAGAATATATAGACAGAGAGTTACAGCTTTATAAGAAGTTGTTCTCTTTAATTAAATTTGAGCAAAAAAGTAATTTTTTATGACCCACGTTCTGCATGATAATATTGATGAAAAATCACCGCCAGAGATTGTATTGATTAAACTGAGAAATGAAGATAAATATTTAATACAGCTTTTAGTAGACGGGTAAATCTTCAATCAATAATTGATAGGTGATCACAATACTTATTACATCATGTAAAATATTTAATGTATTTTCGGGTGTACAAGAACTACAAGATGCTAGCATGTGTAAGACTCATCCTATAAGTAGCCATGTCTCTGGGCCTATAAGAAGCACCTGCCATGTTAACTGTTCTTGTCTACGATATCACCCTTGGTGGAAGTAAAACTCCAGGAACAAATGAACGAACAGTAAAAAACTGTTCTTCTTTATCTAATATCATGCTGGGCTTCCACTTCAATGTTTTGTCAGTCGGTCAATTTTTCACAAATTTTATTTACCTCAAATCAGCAAAATATTGTTCAAGAGTATTTGACTATTTCAACATTATCCCAGTTTTTTAAAATATTTAATAAATTGTAACTGTATTAAATTCTTTGAAATTATAATTTTAAGTCATGTAAATTGACTCACTATATTCTGTGAAGACTGGCAAGTCTGACTGAAACAAGTAGTGTCATAATTCGATTTGTAATTTTGATTACTAAGTCAATGACCAAATCATGAGCCTTGCATACAGACAAAAAAACATGGGCTATATGGAGTATTCAAAATATAGCAAAAAAAACTAAAGGCTTTTTATTACATCTAAATTATATCAAAACAATTTTTGTTGGCCTTGCACCTGTCTTGTAATATAAATAAGCTGTGGGCCTTTTGTTATTGTGTGAAGATAAGTGAAATATTGATATTTGTTATTGAATCTGATTGATTATCTGTCAGCAGTTAATAAGAAATGACAAATCACCTGATAAACTCAATATATATTGGTGAGAACATCTAATCCCCCAAAACAAACAGATTCTTTTACTAGAGGAAACAAGAATACATTGTTGGGTTGAATTCAGAATAGCATTATATAGAATTTATGCCACATGTACATAAATAGTATGGTATCATTGTTCATCCCACCAAGTACTGCAAAAATATTACTTGTCTTCAGGAGACACACGTAAACCAACAATCCTGACCAGATTTTGGTTAAAGTAGACTGGTATTAAGCTTTAGACTATATGGATTGTTTGAAATTTGAATTTTTACAACCAAATAGGTTTTGTCCATTTTTTTCCTCTAAATCTCTGATTAATGAAGATTAAGTTGTTGTTCCGAGCTCAACGGAAGGTCCTTCAAAAAGTAGAGATTGTATTGAACATCATCTCAGGTATTATTGTCTTGATCTAAAATGTTTTTACATTCAGAATTGCAAAATTAAGATGTGTATCTCTCAAATGAAATTTACGATCATCTATTTATAAATGTAAACCCGGTGCATTTTGTTGCATCCCACTAAAATGGATTTTTATCATGATCTCTGCTGTATCACCACCTTTTATCTGTGCAGATCAATTTATGAGTGACCCAGAATGATTGTGTATTATTTGAAAGAGACAAATTTGTGACAAAAAATGGTATTTCTGCTTATATGAATCTGTAATGAAAAGATCTTTTATGTGCGTAAAAAATGTTACCACATCATTATGATTATTAGGAATGGACACAAATTTTTACATTTTCATCACTTACCAGACTTCAAAGATTCTGATAGTTCCTTCTTATTGTATGCATGCTAGGGTATTTTAACCATGACGATAGAGTTCTGAACCCTCTGTTGATTCGCTTTGCTGTGAGAGAATTCTAATCCATAAAATCTATTGTTTACTATGGCAACTCATCCAATCATACATCAGCAAGAGAACACAAAGGGTTCTGGTTGGCAACAGCTCATCCGCCGAATCACTGCTTCAATTCGGAGTTCCGCAAGGGTCAGTACTGGGGCCGATATTGTTCAGTCTGTATACATCCCCTCTCGGCGCTTTGGTTCGCAAATTTGGACTTGAATTTCACTTATACGCTGACGACACCCAACTGTATATATCCTTCAAGCCATCAGACCCGGACAGTTTTAATCTATCCAAGTTCAACATTGAAAAATGTATAGATGATATAAAACTCTGGATGTCACAAAATTTCCTTAAACTCAATGATGAGAAAACAGAGTACTTGGTAATTGGTTCAAAACACAACCTCTCTAAGCTAGATGATGATCTATCCATCCGTGTTGGTGAGACATCCATCACTAATTCTACTGCTGCCCGAAACATTGGAGCAATCTTCGATTCTAACATGAATATGGAGTCCCAAATTAACAATGTGTGTAAAGTAGGCTACTTCCACTTGAGAAACATTGCCAAAATTAGGAAGTTTATAACAATAGATGCAACAAAAACACTTATACAAGCCCTAGTAATTTCTAGACTAGATAATTTCAATTCACTGCTGTTAGGTGTTCCGAATAAATCGCTGGACAGACTACAAAAATTACAAAATTCAGCTGCTCGTCTCATCTCAGGTTGTTCTAGATATGACCATATAACTCCAATACTGTTTAATCTCCACTGGCTCCCAATTACTTATAGAATTGAATACAAAATTCTGCTCTTCACCTACAAGTGTTTAAATGACGTAGCACCACTATACCTCTCGCAACTATTGTGTTTGTACAAGCCATCTCGTCAACTTCGCTCAAGTAACGATAACTTCTTGCTGATCGAAAGAAATGCAAAACAAGTATCGGTTGGGGAAAAGTCTTTCTCAATAAAGGCACCTAAATTGTGGAACAAATTACCACTTATCCTAAGGAACTGTGCATCACTTTCAACTTTTAAAGCAAATCTCAAGACGTTTTTATTTACCAAAGCTTTTTATTAATGTGATACGGTGTTGTTTTCATATTTGTTTTCTACTATTTACGTGTACTTTTATTTGTATGTATTGTATCTTCCTTTTAAGTTTGTAAAGAGCATCTGGGCACTCTATAGGTGAAAGATGCGCTATATAAATACATCATAATAATAATAATAATAATAATTCCAGCTATCTGACTAAGTCATATAGATTTCAAGTGAATTTGGCCTTTATATTTTGTATGTAACCAAACTTGTGGAGAAAGATTTCATGGTTGTAAGATCTGAGTGTTGTATCTCCTTGTGAAATAATCACTTACGGTGTGAAAAGGATCAGTTATGCAGTATTTGGCCATAATCAATATATGATTGAGCTTAGTCTGCATGGTTCAGTTGCATTCAAGAGCTGAGAAGTCTAAACATGCCTTTTTAAGAGTAACTCCACTGAGTACACACTAAGTCATTTTGAGACTAACATATGATGAACCTTCATTTGATATTTTGCTAACATATCGTGAATCTTTATTTAATATTTTGCTTTTGTGAAAGATTATTATTTTCTTAGTAAACATGAGTGAACACAGGGGAAGATTGCAAAGTTTTCGTACGTTATCAAAAATGACCGGTAGTGAAAATTTTGAAGTGGAACCCCTGATACACACTGAGCTTTTTAAAGAGAGGCATCCAAAACCCCTGTTTGAGATTGTGATGCAATTTCATTGATGCAAAGTATTATTTGAGATCTCACGTCAGTATAATCATCTTGCCCTTTGGATGCCCATCCCACTGTCTGATGATAAAGGACAAAGCACACAACCGTGACACTTTTCATGAAAAATAGTTGATGCTGTTGAGCAGGGGAGGTTGGGGGTTGGGGAGGGGGACTATAGAATGATACAATGATGATGAGCTCGCCAGCGTCATGCTTGACCACCAGTGATAATGCACGCAGTAAGAGTGACCAGTAGGTCTGGCAATTTTAAGTCTCGAAAACAGCTTTGCACCTACATGTACTATTAATTTTTATGAGGCTATTATTAATGAGTCGCTTCCATGTGTGCACGAAAAGTTTCATTTGATGCAAGTTTTTTATGAGCATTGAAAAAATACACAAATTTTATTTTGATATTTTGCCTTCTGATGGTCACAGTTTTTGCTTGCTTCAAATTTCCTGTCAAAATAGTGTTCATGTGATTATTATTACATCAGTTAAAATTAAACATTGTACATTTATTTGGTATGTCATGTTGTGTAAATCTCAGTTTCTGTGTTTTAGAAAAGTGACCCCCAGTTACCCCAGAAATATGCCAAAATGACACTAGACAGCCCATGCATATATCTTTCAAAAAAATTTGAGCCTGACATGGTACCTGTTATGCACCCTGACTATCTCTTTGTGTGGTAAGAATCATATTGATGGAACAGATAGCAGCCAAATAGAATATAACAATAATTTGATTAAACAGAAAGGGGCATTATAATATGAACCTGCCTTGACTTTATGTAGGGTTTAACATGATGTAACACAGTAATCTGATAACTCTTGGTCTAATTTATTCGTCATTACTATTACAACCGGATTATCATTATGTATTTATTAATCTCTGGTTATGCGTATGAACATGTACTTGTATGACACCCAAGATATTTCATCAGAATAGATCAACTAATGATGTCATTATTGTACCAATTTCTGGTCAGTTGTTTTGTAGGCTCAGTTGATTACCTAGCTTTGACTGGGTGGATAGTACTGTATTGTGTATTTAGTGTTAGGATTGGGTACATGTACAGGATTATTAGTTAAGTTGTATGTCAATATCCTGGACCTCACATTCAACTAGTTTATTAACCAACTTGGACATGGAACGTGTAACAATGATGGTTTGTTTTACGAATCAAAATATTTTCTGATGTAACAACATCTAAGAATTTAAACATAAAGTATTGTAAATGTGTGCCAAATTTTAATCATCTCTTCAACTTTAAAGATAAACGTTCTGTTGTTTATTTTGAAGGATCAAAAGGGAATATCTTTAAAAGATTTCATATTCTTGATAAACAAGGAGAGGTATAAAAAAGGTGTAGTGACCCTTATCTACTATCCCACCAGCTGTGTTGTCAAGGATGTTGAAAAACATTGCGTACATGTAGTTTAAAACAAAGATTTCTAATCTAGATCTAGGACTTGAAGGTTTCTGTATAACTTAATAGGACTAGCCATTGACTAAAGATTAAGAACAGGACTCAATTATATGTTATAGAGTTGTTGATTTTATATGCTTACACTTACCAGAACACTAGATACCACTTCTGATTTAAAATTATGATGTCAATATTTGGTGATGATGATGTTTGGTGTCTTGATTAGATAAATACCATCCTGGAGTTTGAGTGAAAATTTGATTCTGTTTCTGTTGAATTGAAAGTACCCTGGTATATATACTAAGAAACAACACAATCAGTGAATATTTTGTTATAAATTATATCAAGTTAAAAATGGCTCTAATCGTAACACCAAGGATGAATGTGAAACCATCAGGAGATACAACAGGTCCTACAGAGGTTGATATGTGTATCTATGGAGTAGAATTTACTAAATTTTATCGTCCTTCTACTAGATACACCAAACCGTCCAAGAATAGGTTGCAAACACCCATTATAAATGGTAAGATTATTTTGTTTTGTTCGGAACATGAAATTTTAGGAAACATACAATTTTGTATTTACCTGTGAAAGTTGTCAAGTTTGGAGGGAGTTTTGTAATTAAATAAAGTGTTATATGGTTATACCACTCTAGCACCATACATGATATTCATTTCAGAATTTTTATTTCAGGTTAAGAAACAATGTATTAATAAAAATTTATGATTTAAAGACTTGTAGTTTTTTTTCTTTATTATTAAAAAAAAGAAAGAAATTTTGTGTGTGTACGTGCATCAAGTGACATATTTAGATGGAGAAGACGGGGTAGATGGAGAGGATCTATTGTGCCACTTATTCTACCCCCCACCTCTTACACACCTTTTTTTAGATAATTCTAATTGTGCCCTGTCTCCTGTCCTCCACCACAACCACAACTGCCACTATATTCAATTTAACATGCAATAATTTATGTTTTATCTTATGTTTTACGCTTACTCTCTAGTCAGGAGATCGTTTGGTCGGTCCCTGCATTGGCTGAGAAAGTTCATCCAGATTTTCCGGTGTGGTTCCACCTTATCAGTGATGCAGGATGGAAGGTCTGACAAGGACATCTGTCTAGTCATTTGGATGGGATGAAAAAATGAGGTCCCATGTATAAAGTTGCTGTGCACGTAAAAGATCCCTTGACAGTTGGAATTTGATATAAGAGTAGGCCGTAGTGCACCTATCCGGGCAAAATTCCCCCATAGCACACTGCATGGCATATGCCTGTCTTCATTAGCCCCGTTTTGGAGCAGAACAGTAGGACATCAAACCCCATTTCATTTTATTTTATTTCATCTTATGTTTTCAGTCTTACCCAAACCACCCCCTCCTGTTGTTGGCAAAGTAACACATTTTAGTGTAGAGTTGTATTGGGATGAAGCATTATTAGAGGCAATTGCATCTGTACCAAAAACCGATGGAAAACTTCGATCATGTTTACAAGAACAAGACAAACATAATATGTGGGGGAATATTTACACGTAAGTTTAATCATGTCTACATTCTATCTGTAATATATATTATCAAGTTATTATAGCTTATACCTTTGACTGCATGGGGAAATGGGTGTCCAAGTTGTCTAATTGTAATTATATGTGTATGTACATCAAAAGATCTGTTATCTGTAATGGTTATTGGTCAATCAAAGGTTTCTATATCACAATAGGAGTATGTTCTCCGCTTGGACATTTTTCTCAATCCTCCAATATCTTCCCACTTATATTATTGAAATAAGATGTATCATTCATATAGTCCAGAAATTAGTTGACGTTAAATAGTATTTTCTCTCCGACAGCTGTAGTCACTCACTTTTTGTTGACATTGTGGACAGAATTTGGATAGGTTAGAAAGGAAGAAAAACTTCCAAAAATATATACATTTTTAATTTACAGGGGTTATGGCAAAAGACACACAGTAACAGGATTAGAGACTCTAACATCATATCGGTATAGATTACGATTTTTAAATGATAAAGGCATTGGAGAATGGAGTCCACATGTTGTTGTAGCTACCACAAGTAAGCATTTTAACGACTTACAGCCACAATATTCTAGACTGAAAATTGTAAAAGTTGAAACTCTAATATAGGAATATCAGTCATAAAATTGGTTTAATTCAATTCAGTATATGATCAATTGAAATTCTATCGATCTATGCTGCGACCATCTTTATTTATCATGAACCAAATTGAATGGCCAGCTTTTAATCCTATTGAATCCAAGCTGGGAGATTATCTAGTGTTGGTATGTGAATTCAGCTGTTACCCGACAAATCAGATATTGCAAATCATGCAAATGATGCATCATTACTTTAATATAGTGTTATTTCGGTAACAATGTGTTATAACTGATTGTTGATGCTTATTTCTTATAGAAGAACCATTAAATGGTGAACATTTGCATAGAGCAATATTATTACATGATGTACCTGGTTTACAGAAAATTATCGATACAGGGTAAGAACTTAATAACTATAACTCAATCATCCACAACAGTTATTTAATACAGGTATAATTGATCCCCCATCAAATGATCAAATCAGTAAGGTACACCAATACCAATAACATTACCCATTCAATTCACTACACATCACAATCTCATCAATACAATATTCTTCACATTGCCAATCCAAAACACTTTACACCATCCAGTTAATACTTTTGACATCACTCACTCAATACAATTTGTACATCACCCATTTACCGGTAATACTTTTGACATCACCCACCAATCTGCCTCAAATTTCAATAATAATAATAATAATAATGTACATTTATATAGCGCTTAATCCATCCATGAGCATGCTCTAAGCGCTGTAAGTTAATAGCTCCTGTGGATAATACATCGTGAACATATGTGCCTTAAGTCTAGACCGAAATTGAGCAACTGTTTCTGAACACTTTATTTTGTCAGGTAAGTCATTCCATAGTCGTGGACCATATACACTGAAGGCTTTATCACCAAAAGATTTTAATTTAGTTGAAGGTACAACAAGTGATAGATTATTCTGTGAACCGAGTGGTCGGTTTGGTACATACGGCTGCACAAGATCTGTGACATATGATGGAGCTGAATCATGCTGAATACACTTAACATCATCCATTAAAACTACAATTTCATATTTTTAAGTTATATTTTTAAAATGTTACATCACTCATTCCAATACACTTTACATCACATCACTCATTCCAATACACTTTACATCACCCCACTCATGCAATACACTTTACATCACCCATCACACAACTCAGCCAGTACAGTACTTTGCGAAACATCATTCATTCCAGTACACTTCACATTACCTTTCACTCATCCAATACACTTCACCAGATCATCCAATACACTTTACAATCACTCATCCAATACAATTCATATCATCCATCCAATACAGGCCATATCACCCATCTAATACAAGTCATATTACTGATCCAATACATTTCATATCACCCGTCCAATACAAGGCACATCTCACACCCTATACATTTCATCTTACTCGTCTTATACACTGCACAACTCCCATCAAATACAAGCCATATCACCCATCTAACACATTTCATATCACCATCCAATACACATTACAATACCCATGTAATACAGATCACCATTCACCCACCTAATACACTTTAATTACCCACATAATTAACATTCTATCGCACCATGATCTGAATTCTGAATAATCCACATTAGTTGAAATGATCAGATAATTGCATACAGATATTTATTTCTTGTTACAATGTTACAAGTACATTGCTTTTATTAAAGATGACTATAAAGATCTTTAAACTAATGACTGCATATATAAAGACACATGCTAATTATTTGACACCTGGTAGGTAGTGTGATATTATTTGTTATATTTATAGGGAAGTTGATATTGATGTACCTGATAGATTTGGTTTTTCTGGTTTAATGCAAGCAGCACAAAAAGGTTTCACAGAGTAAGTAAGATGATAATCTCATGCAACGTTTCTGCTTTTCTCCTGTTAACACCAATACTTTGGCTCATATTTTAAAGGGACGATCCCGATAAGAACAGAGTCTCAAAAATTAAAGTCCGAGCATTTATGAAATTTATGGACCAAAATATAGAGGCATGGTGTATTTACCTTGCGTCAAAATTTCAGCTCAAAATATTGAGTCGTTTTGATGTTAACGTCAACACTGCTTATCCGGACACGTAACCCTTTTAAGATTTCGGGTCAATTTTTTCATTGGGTGACCTGATAATCGATTCCCGTTTCTTGAGAGGTCTATACAGTGAATGACCCATGTACTGTACTTGATAACAAAAGGTAAATTTCACCTACATATTATTTTTATATAAAAAAGTCTGGTTTTATCCCTATACTGTATAATACAACAGTCTCCATTTCCAGATGAAGACTTGTCAGGTTTAAGTTATTTACAAGCATATCGCAAATATCGGCTTAGTTGGTCGGCCTTAGGTAATGGGTTATAAGGGATTTAAACACAAAATTAAGCAGTTTTATTCCCCACAAAGTTATCGGGATTGGCCCTTTAATAGAAATATCTGCGTAAAGGTAAAGATGCATATGCAACAACTAAATCTACTTAGAAATCTTTACCTTGTCTTCCTTGTATGATATCTGTGCATGGTGTCCTGTAAGATATTTCTAATTGGACTTACTTATGATATGTACATTCTGGTGAACACTAAACAATTCTAAAAATAACCACTAAGTAATTTGCCTTTTAAAAAAAAAAATGCTGTTTTGATCTCATTTGTATTTTTCTCTATCTCTGTCAGTCATATGGGACCAATATTAACTATGTAGTTTTTATTATTTTGATTTTAGTGTTGCTGAAGTTTTGATAGAAAATGGTGCTGATGTTCACTCACAGAATGATGCTGGTAAAACACCGTAAGTTTGAATATATATTCAATGTTTAATGCTAGTGAAGAGAGAATAGCTTTGCCCAGATATTGACTTCTAACTGTCAGGGATTCACATCTATTTTGTACATGGTGAACACTCCATTTGAACACTATTTACCCTCAACCATTTTTTATGACTTTGAATTTTAACTAAAGGTTTGGATTGTTCGTACTTGGTTTTATTTTTTTTTATGTAACACTTTATTTGTCAACTCCATAACCAGGGTTTTTGCTTGCAGAGTTCGTAAATGCTATATAAAACTGAGTTTTCTGTGAATTCTATCAAATTTATCTCTACTCAAATTATTTCAAAGCTCTATGAAAATGTTACAGAATAATGGAACATTTAAAAAACTTGTTTGGATTTAATTTAAAAAAGCCGTAGAATTTGTTGATAATGATTGTGTAGTAATATAGGCATGGATGACTTTTCTGCTGGTGAGCGATTCAAGAATGTTAGTGCATTGTTGTTTTTGTCACTTTTATTACAGTTTAATGTTGGCATGTTTTGCTGGTAAGTTAGAAGTTGTACAGTTATTACGATCACATGGTGCTAGGTATACAGACTATGACAAAGGTGGCTCTACAGCTGTACACTGGGCAGTAGATGGTGGTAACACAAAACTTTTAGATTGGATAGTATCTGACGGTGGCGACATCAATATCAAAGACAATAACTCTGGTTGGACTCCTTTGTTAAGATGTGGTAAGTTATGTCATGAATTTCCTTCTTGAGATAAAAAAAACAATACAAAATGTTATTGGTCTCAACATATCATTCGTCATATTAATTATCAGCTATGGAAGCATTGATTATTTACAATACAATCTACCAGACTTTTTCACTACACTTGCTTCTTTAGGGATAATCACAACTAAAGATACCCAAGGGCATCATATATATGTATCCTTGCATAGCAACAATATATGTCATCCCAAATAGTTTTTTTTAATGAATGTGGCAAGAACCTTAGTTAGCTGCCATGCCTTTTATTTTTTATTTTTTTTAATTTTTATTGCATTTTTATACGCCCACATTGAAATGTGGTTGTATATTGTCGTCGCCCATGTCCGTCCGACCAGCTGGCGTCCACAAGCAATTGTGGCTCTAGTGGCTAAAGTTAATAGCCGATTGACTTTAAATTTATACACAGTATTTAAGGTCATGAAACGATGACGCCTATTGATTTTCAGCGATTTCTGATAATTATGGCCAGAGTTATGGCCCTTGATCACTTCAAAAAATCTTGTGGACGCTCTAGAGACAAAAGTTAATATCCGATTGACTATAAATTTATACACTGTGTTTAAAGTCATGAGACGAAGAAGCTTATTGGTTTTCAGCAATTTATGATAATTACAGCCAAAGTTATCTCCCTTGATCACTTTGAAAAGTCTTATGACGCTCTAGAGACCAAACTTATCACATGTTTGACTTCAAATTGATGCACAGAGTTTAAGTTCTTGAGACAACCATGTATATTGAATTTTGATTTCTGAACAGCTAAACCCCTGATGTTAAATGTTTCGTATGAGTTGTTACTCTTAATCAGATTTTAGTGTATTATAAATGTTTCATTACCAAAAAAAGGAAAAATATGTGACAACTCTTCTTGACTGCCCAGACGATTTAGCTGCTGTGGGTGTATGTTTCATTGCCTGGCAACCTATCTTTTTTCTTCTGATGACATTTTTAAAAAAAAATATAACTGATGTATTTGATTAATCTATTTTCAGCTTCAGTAGGCGGTAATCGAGATACAGGATTAACTTTATTAATGAATGGTGCTGATATTAATGCTCAAGATAGGGATGGAAAGACAACGCTGATGATTGCAATAATTAATGGAAACAACGCCTTATTAGAATTATTATTACAAAGAAGGGCTGATATAGGAGTGAGAAATGAGGTTAGTTTATATTTTATTCACTAGACATGGTCCAAATTTCAATTCAATTGATATATGTTTTGGGTTTATGTGCTGAAAACCTTGATCTTGAAATTGAAAAAGAACTGAAAACATTGAAAAGTCTTCTTATCCTTTATGTTAAATTTGAATAAATTCATACTCTAACAGAGATAACTCAATAAGTTATCCATGGTTAGTTTCGTAAATGCTATTTAATTATGCAAGAGCTAAATCTACCTATTACAGGTCTTTCTTTAGTTGAGATATTTATTGTACAAGATGAGCATGTTATGAAATGATATGTTTATATTTGGATTTGTAACCTAGGTTCTGTTTTATGATGGACTGAATTTATTTGATTACAAAAGACTTAACTTAAAATCTTTTGATAAAGTAATTCCTTTTACCCTAAGGTAGATCAAAAAAAAAGAGACATGGATTTATCAGATAAAACTCACACATGTAGGACTATATAGCTATGTGTAATATATTTTACAGTTATACAATGTAGAACAAAATAGCTACATGCAATATGTTTTACAGTCAAATAGTTATACCATGTAGAACTATATGGCTACATGACATGTGATATATTTTACAATCAAACAGTTATAGCATGTAGAACTATTGTATAGCTACATGTGATATATTTTACAAATAGTTATATCATGTAGAACTAGTAGCTACATGTAATATATCTTACAATCCTTTGTAAAATATCATTGTCAAAAATTGTGTCAAAGTAGAACTACAATGTTTACCCAGTACCATTAAAGCAATGTTTATTACATCAGTCTACATTGTAAAAAGATATAGTACTTTGATGTTCAACATCCTACATATATATAATTAACTGTTGATTAGTGTAACTACCTGTATGTTTAAAACTAGGAGGGTGTGTATGACCGAATGGTTAGTGCATGCGTATTGTATCATAAGTTCTGTCATCGAGTCAACTGGCATGGTTTTTATTACCCGGTTGTACTTGACAAGATGTAGGTTCACCTGTCCAACCTCATTGATTTTCGCTGGGTCCTTCTGTTTCCTCCACCGCTAAAGACCTCTACGCGCAACAAATTATTTAAATAAATTGAACCATATGTTTGTCCTGAAATGACCTAGTTTGTGTCGAGTGGATTTTAACCCCATTTCTCTCTCTCCCTGTATGTTCAAACCAAGGACAAGCTATTTGCTGAAAACAGCTTACCACGGTATCCAACTAATTATGATTCAGGAAATTCATATAAAAATAGGTCTCCCATCCAGTGGTTTCTATACACAAATTTCTAAATCAAAGCATTTTATTGGTTTGATTTGTTTATTATTTGGCCTGTTTGAAAATTCTTCCAAAATCAAATGAAATAGTACCATGTTTTCAATCTGAAAGATTAAATTCTAAGGCATGATTTTATATGGGTCCTTTTATATATTTACTAAATAGATAATAGGCAAAACTTTAGTGTAAATTTACTGTATAGATAATAAGAAAAATTTTGATGAAAATGATATCTTGAAAAACAGAATTTCACGCTGTATATGAGCCCTTTAATTTATTTACTGGAGAGATAGAAAAAAAACTAATATATTTACTGAAAAGATAATAGAAAAATCTTATATGAAAACAATATATTGATAACAAAAGCTCATATTTTAGCGGATTTAGTTTTGATTCAATTTACTCTTAAATAATTAATTGGCTGTAATACCACATTAACCTGCTTACATTATAAAACACCTATAAGGCTCTAGTATTATGAGGATATAATCTGGCAGATCATGATATAATTATTATATGCCTTAGATATTAAGATATTATTTTTTTTTCAAAAATTGTTGGCCTATTTATTAATGTATTTTATAGTAAACTAGTCCATTATTTTGTCTTCCTGTTTTCGATAAATTAAATGTAGGTAATAGATGATGATTTAAGTTGATATAAATGGGACCTAAAGAGAATTTATTTTAGTATTTATCAAATGTAATATGTCTACAATATATATGTACTGTCTCCTCTAACTTTGTGGGGTGTTGGGATGGCCTAGTGGTCTAGAGTGCTGCGCATCGACCTCTAGCTGGCCGGTCACCTCTGGCTTGTGGCTGTGGTTTTGAGCCCTGGTGTGAGCGTATGTGGCATGGAGATAGGGGCACCTTCTCAACCTCGTGGGTTTCCTCCGGGCACTCCTTTTTCCTCCCACTGCTAAAGACACCCTACGCGCAAGCGAATTATTGAAATAAAATAAAACCATATGTTAGTCCCAAAATGACCTAGTTTGTGTTGAGTGGACATTAAACCCCATTTCTCGCTCTCTCTCTCTCTCTCTCTCTCTCTCTCTCTCTCTCTCTCTCTCTCTCTCTCTCTCTCTAACTTTGTGTATACTTGAGTAGATCACTGAAAACAACAACTTCATTTGGATTCTCTGAAGGGTAAGAGGAATGTGGTTGTCTGACTGAACTTATTATCATTCATTTTATGAAAATAAGTAAATTATTACCATTGTCAGATCTCAGATTTATTGAAGTATTTTGTTTAGACATTTGCTTTCCCATGTCCCCACTAGATAGATTAACAAGAGGTTAATACCAGATTATAGTATTATATGATTATGTAATACAATTTTCTATTATACTATAATATCTTAACAAAATTATAATTATGTTAGAGAAAGAATTCAATATTCATGCAGATTATACAGTATCCTCTTACTTATCCAGTCAATTATGTATTAGAATATCATTATAGACAAATGGTTATTGAATTTCTTTTGCATTTATAATAATTATAATGCTATAAATGAAAAATGCATGAGTTGTCAGAGTAAGTTGATGTATATAGTTTCTAGATGGTTTTGTTGACTAAATTTGATCTTGTTAAAAGTTTTAAAAAAGGCAAATAATTGATATTTAATCTATTGAAATACATTAATTAATAATTTACTTGAATATCAATAGGAGTACGAGGGAATTATGTTGGTGTACATTTCTTTGAGATATTTGGTTCTCTTTATGAATAAGTATTAAAAAGATGTTAGGTCTTCTGAAATGATTGTAGGTTGATTGGTATTTGATCTATTAGAGATTTTTATTGCAGATGTTAAGAGATCAATAATCATGTTTATATTATATCAACGAGTAACAGTGATATGATCAAGTAGGGTGATACCTGAAACATTATATAGCCTGGAAAAGTCAAAAGAAGGTTGGGGTTAGTAGAGGGAGGGTGACTGGGCTCCTTGCATGCATGGGATTCAAGTGGTTGTACATATCTAATTGGTTTCCAATGGTTTTATGATGGTTTATAGAAATGAACTATTTCTCTATTTAATTCCCAGCTAGAGAGCTTTCAACAACCTCAACTGTTAAGTTTTTGAATAAACCTTTCATTGGTTTATTCTTTTACTTGATGTTGAATATTATACAGGTCTACCATGTCACTGAGTTAATTTTTCTTAGTCAAACCGTGACATGGAATCATATTTCAATTATATTGATTTATACTGGCTATTGATCAGCAATAGGTAATGAATCTCTGGTTACACTAATATGAGATGATACCAGGTAGTTGCGCCATCAGGTATAGAAGAACCTGTTCTTGGGAGGTCCTTCCATGTACACAATTTGCTGTGCATGTGAAAGTGATTAAGTGGAAATACCATCCAGGTAAAATTCTCTATGATGTACATGTGCATGGGTTTTTTTTCAAAACGAATGAAGTATTATGTTAAACCCCATTTCATTCCATAACTGCATTACACCATTTCATACCACAACCGAATTACAGAAAACATTCATGGAGGCATGAATACTGGTACTGATCCTCCTATATAAAACCATTAAAAGACAAAGACCTATTGAACAGTTTATCACTATTGATTATTATACTCTTCAAGTTAATCAGAGATATTGACAACCTCCATGATTTACTGCCATGATAAAAATAATACCATCTCCATGTCTTACTCTATGAGAAAAGTGATAAATGAGAAAAACAGTTTATGGGTGATTACTTGTGCTAAGGTATAAACAGGTAATTATACCCTGTGATTGTCTACTTGTGGTTCAGGTTGATGTGTTTTTAATGGTTCGTGATATTACTGAGATATACAATAAAGATCTTCAAACAATCGATTATTGATTTAGATCATATCATAAAATATCATTGTTCTTTGGTATTTGAAATGAATAAATGAATGAATAATAAACATGTTTTTTGTTTGTCAATGTAGATTTGTTGACAATAGTAGGTATTGTCATTATATAAGATAAATAATAGTATAGGATTACAGAATGTGAGAATGTCTTGCAAGTCGAAGATTGTTATCGTGCATTTTTCTGACAATATCTAATTTTTCATTGGTTAATCCACACTAAAGTTTAAAATTTACGTAAGAATCAAGAATGAGAAAAGGGGTTGGGAAACGGCACCAGTCTCTTAAAAGAGTATCAAGGTTGTTGGAGCAGGGATTTTTATCAAAAAATCAACGGTAGATAATCTCCGGCCTTGGATTCTACTGGATGAAAGATACATTGTGGGAGATTAGATAACAAGTTGGCAGTTCTCACTATAATAGTTAAAAACTAGATAATGTAAAGAGAATATGCTGAATATTTCAGTCAGATTGACCCACATTAAACCAAGAATTAAGTGAATGAAAGTTCCACCTGGCTTAAATCATTATTTCTATAGTCGGTACGACAAAAATCGTAATCTCTGTTATCCATTTAATCATTAAATCGTGAAGGAAAATTATGCAGCAAATCGGATCATAATCCAACACATATCGTAGGCTAGTGTTGATATCAAAAGTGGATTATGGTCTGGATAAGATTATTAATGTCTAATTAATAGTTATATAACATTTCAGGCCTAAAGAAAGACCTACAATAGGCAGATTTAGCTCTTGCATAATGAATGTTTAAAAAGAGGCCCATCAAAAGTTTTATCCAACACTTATACTTATAGGTGGCTTTGGCCAGTCTATATCATCTGCAGAGTATATATATTGAATGTTGTTAAATTTTCAGTTTGTCAAATTAGTCTCAAAATGACCTATTGAATGACAACGTATTAAAAGTACCTTTTATTGATTATTCTTTTTAATCATTTGATTATGTAAATATGGAAAAAGAATACAAATTGAAATCAGGCATGTTATTTCTATATTTAAGTATGGTAAAACAGCCTACGAAATGGCCATATCTATGGAGAGACGGGTAAGTACAATTTCTATTAAAGGGAAATAACAAACATTTTTAGTGACAATTCAAATTATTATTTGCTCCACATATGTTCAAAATTTCATTGGCCTACATTATCATTCTCACTTTAGATATAAAGTAAATATGAAAAGAAAAAAAAATCTCTATTTTTCTTTTGTTCACACCAGCCGAACATAATCATAATGTTGTCCAAGAAAATTGATGTTAAAGCTATTGGTGTGTTTATTAGCGATTCGGATTACTACATTTGTTACTGGACGTAAATAATGAACGACACCTCAGGGGCAGATCCAGAGGGGGGGTTTGGGGGTCCACCCCACCACCCCCCCCTGCTCAGCTACTTAAAAAAAAATATAATGCCTTGCAACAATGAAATTACAATACAAAGAGACCCTACATCAGTATAAAAATGATTTCTCTGTTTAAAAAGCTCAATTTGTATGTATGCCTATGTAATTTAGAGACGATGATGGCAGATTTCGGTTACAGAAACCTGGCAAACCCCCTCCTGCAAAAGTTCCTGGATCCGCCCCTGTACCTATTTGTGACCACACACTGTTTTTATTCCCCGTGGTTCAGGACATATAGCCTGACCAGGAACACCATCAAGCCATAAAGATAGGACAACTAACTCAGGTCCTTTGCTTGCATTGACAGTTGAAATTTGATGAAACAGCACTTTCCTTATTAAATTATTGTGAAAACTGTTTATGCTTGCAATTGTCAGATTGAAATGGCAAATGCACACAAATCATTTGAATATTCAACATTAAAATGAAATTGTTATACATTTATATATTTCTAATTTAATTTTTCAGAAAATTATAAAGACATTGGATGAGTATATAGAAAAACACAATATAAAGACGTAGTTGATAGAAGAAGCCTGTATATAATTTTATTTCATTAAATCTGGTCATGCCTATAAGGGGCTGTGAAATATTCAGAAATTCCAGGAGGAAAATCATTCATTCCATTAATGCATTATATTTTAGAAACTTCAGAAAACATTTGGTACGATGTTGGAAAAAAATACAGTTTGTACATTATTATGGTGGCCCATGGTTATCATCGAGAATGTGTAAAGAAAAATCCCTCCAAAAAATAAAAATTGTAAACAAAGAATTATAAAAAAATAAAAATTAGACAAAAAAATAAAATAGAAATTAAATTAAATAAAATAAAACTAAATTAAATAAAAAATAAATTAAATGAAATAACAATTGAATAAAATAGAAAACTAAATTAAATTAAATGAAAATTGTTTTTGATAAAACAAAGTGAAATAAAATAAATGTTAATCAAAAAATGAAATAAAAGAAAATTAAAAAAAAAAATTAAATTGAAAATTTAAATGAAAAAAAAAAGAGAAATGAAAACTAAAATACACATGTCTCGACGTGGCCCATCGTTATCATCAGCCCATCGTTATCACTCCAACAGAACTGTAATTGAACGCGCCTCTAACTTGTTGTGGGCGAATAACTTTAATCATAAGGTGATATTTTACATGCAGTGAATCATATGATAGCATGTATATGGAGCTACGATGGCTCAGTGAGTAAGACGTTGGCTTGCTTACCTCGAGATCCCTTGTTCGGCTCAGAGGAAGTATATCGGGACTCTTACGTTGGCTAAGAAGGGCCGGTTCCTCCTTGTCACTTGTGCAGGCCATAATGTCTGACAAGAGACAACGCATTGTCATTCGGACGAGACAAAAAATGTGTACACATTGGCTTACAAGTAAAAGACCCCTTGGCAGTTGGAATTCGATACCGTAGCTTCAATGCCCAACCAGATTTCCCCCATAGCACACTGTATGGAGTGTGCACGTCTTCACTGACCTAGTCAGGGCATAACAGTAGGATGTTAAACCCCATTTCATTTCATTTTCAGATGTATATATGTTAAGATGTCTGTGCGACGGGGGAAACAAGGAATAGAATGTCAATGAGGAATACCGAAATCCACAAGTCTCAACCCTGGATTATAGGCATACTTTATTTTGCCTATTCTATTTCCAAGTATATTATGTGTTTTTCTGATATTTCTCATTGTTTTCCCTTCATCGCACAGACACTAAATATAAAGGGCGCCACGGTGGCTTGGAAGGTAAGAAGTTGGGTTGCTAACCTAGATGTTGCGTGTTCTATCCCTGCACTGGCCGATAAAGTTCATCAGAATCTTCGGAGGTGGTGCCACCTTGTCAGTGGTGCAGGGTCTTGAAACTCTGCATACTTATTACTTATACCCGAAGAATGACTGCTATTGTTTATGGTGCATTCCTCGCCCACAGGGGCAGAGCCGCGTCCAATTTTTTGTCTTTATCGCCTACGGGCTGATATTCTTAACAGATCGTCCCAACAAAGGATGATTATTTTTGTATAACATAGCAGATTTTGTGTATAACATGCATGGTACAATGCTGAATGAATTGTCTTGTAACTGGGCATACTTATTCCTTATATCCTGACAGCAAATACTGATTTCGGTGATTGCCCAGATCCCACTTTTTTGTTATTAACCGATTTTGTTCAAACTGAGAATATCAATAACTTCAATAACAGGGTTCTACCTATTTATATTGGTCCGTATCCAACCCCTCAGGAACAGACTCGCGCCAAATTTTTGTGTTTATTGTCTACAGGCGGCAATTCTGAATGGTTCAGCTTGGAACTTGGCATATTTAATCTTTATAACATAAGGATGGCAGCTATTGATTTTGGTGCATGCTCCGGGACCCAGAGGCACAGCCACGCCCAATTCTTGTCTTTATTGCCTAGAGATCGCAATTTCGAATGGGTCATCCTGGAATTTGGCATATTTAATCTTTTATAAGACAGGGAACCACGGTGGCTCAGTGAGAAGGACGTTGTCTCCCTAACCTGCAGGTCCCGTGGTCAATCCATTGGCTGAGAAAGTTCATCGGGTTTTTACGGCATGATTCCCCCTTTTCAGTGGTGTAGGATGGAAGGCCTGACCAGGGACAATATGTACTGGCAGGGGACAATGTGTAGTCGTCGGGATGGTACAAAAACCAAGATACCTTGGCAGTTGGAATTTGATAGAAAAGTAGGCAGTGCCGATGCCGGGCAAACTTTCCCCCATTATATATAGCACACTGTATGTTGTATGCCAGTCTTTGTTAGCCCTGTCGGGGCAGAACAGTGGCAAGTTAAACCCCATTTCATTTGATTTCATTTCTAAATATCACAAACATCAACATCTGCTGTACTGGATGTAAAATATCACCTTATGATTAAAGTTATTCGCCCACAACAAGTTAGAGGCGCGTTCAGTTACAGTTCCGTTGGAGTGATAACGATGGGCTGATGATAACGATGGGCCACGCACGTCAAGACATGTGTTTTTTAGTTTTCATTTCACTTTTCGATTTAGTTTTCGTTTTAACAAAAATATATATTTTTTTTTATTTCAATTTTCAATTTCCTTTTATTATATTTTTAATTTATTTTTTTTTCCATTTCAGTTATTGATTTACTTTTATTTTACTTTACTTTATTTTATCAAAAATTTATTTTATGGGGGAATTTTCTTTACATATTTCTCTATGATAACCATGGGCCACCATACATTATATCTAGAAGTTCACTTTTTGAAATTGTGTGTATCCAAGACCTATGTTTTGTTGACTTGCAGAATTTTTGTCTCATGTAAAATTAGATTTAATCTAATTATATGATTGTTATATTTTAATGTCTATACACTTCCTGGAAAAATTCCTGATAATTTCTGAAAATGTTTATCCTCATAAAATGACATACTTGGCATTGCTATAATACATATCTATAAGGTTTAAAGATACTTGATGTGTAATTTGTTGATTTGGGGTAATATTGGCAGTAAAGCACAAATTGCTCTATGTAAAAATTGAGGCAGGTCGATTAATATTTATATAATGTCATTTTTATAATAGTAAACATTTTTCGAGGTGGTGTAAAGACATTCCATTTTGAGCTCAATTAATGAGATAATTTAAAAGATTCATCTTGTACTCTCCTATTTAAAAATATAATATTTCCTTGACAGTAGGGATCATCAGTACATAACCATTGATAGAAAATCATATCAAAACTGCTGGGGAAAGTTACCAAAAACATTACAGCTTTCAAACCACTTTAAGTAAATATGGGACTATATTTCATTGTGTTATTATTATTTTGTTTATATTATATTATAGGCATCATATTGTTTAATTTGTTTGGATTATTATATTCTATATACATGTATTTTATTGTTTATTGTTGATAAATTCTTCTATATATTGTTTTCACTGTAAGACATTAGAAATATATCTTTACATATGCCGCATTGAAATAAAAACAAATAAGACACTATTTTACAATACCCTTTTTAGACCACTAAATAATTTGAAGAAAGCAGGGGACTATTAAAATTGGGTCATCCATCTGTCTGCCCGTTGATGCTTTGGGACATGATAACTTTAGTTCTAATTAAGTGAGAGTGAGAACAACTAGAGTATAGCTTTATTACATCCTTACCTTTACTAAGTTCAATAATTAACATTTTCTGCTGAGGTTAAGCAATTTAATTGGTCAAAACTTTGGAACACAATAACTCTCCTAATTGAGGTAGAATGTTCAAATTGGTTGATGGTTTGGGGAACGATAACTTTGGTTACAAAGAAGTGAGAGCGATGAAACTCTAATGCTGATTCATTATATCCTTACCTTGACTATGTTTGATGGTGAGAATTTTCTGCTTCTAGGCTAACGAGCGATATGTGATTTGATTGGTCAATTTAATAGAGTGATGAAACTTAGTGTATAGTTGATAATTAGTTTGATTGCTTGATACTTTTGAAAAAATAAATAAATGTGCGATTAATTAAATAGTGTCATCTATTTATTTTGGGGGAAAAAAAATTTTGGCTTGTTGTTCTGTTATCAAAGACATTGATTATCCTGGCATTGATTATTATATCGTTTTGAAATATTATGGTTTCACCACTCCAAGACCGCACTGTATGTATTAAACTGAGCACATTCCATTAGTTGTCATTGACATTGAATAACGAATACCAAACAAGATGGTTCAATTAGCCTTGAAAAGCTATTTGAATGGAATATTCAAATGTTTATGTGTGCATTTGTAGTATTCAAAAAAAACTAAAGAGGGGGGAGGGGATTTCTGTAATGCTGATCCTTATCTTCTGTCCTCTACTTTATTAACACGATGGCAATTAGCTTTCAACTTTAATCCTTTTATCAAGCAGTTGTGTTTTATATGGTACGTGTTATTAAAGCTCTGTAAGTATCTTGGTTATTCAAGTAACAGTATGCTTGTAGTTTTAACATATATTCCGTCCAAGAAATAAATTTTCTTATCGATATTAACGTGGTTTCAATAATCAACCATTTCTTTAATCTGTTGTTCTTATTTTGCTACTATGTATACAGACAAGAAAAAAGTTTTTTATTGGTATAACAGTTGTGTTTATATCTTTTTTAATTTAGTATAATATGATTATGTTTGTTGAATCTACATAATAAAAAAATCCTCATTGTTCTATAGTGTTAGTAGTTATTTGGTTGTTTAACATCTGCTGTAACAATAATACAGACAAGTTTTATTAGAAGTTTTAACTGAATCCTGTGTATTAAATTATTATTTTTCAATCTTTCCATTAGAAGTTTAAGACTATGGAGTTTTCTGGTTTGAATTTCTTCCCTTTACTATATTAAATAAATATATGCACTAAGTGGTGGTTGATCATCAATATTGTTCTGTATCTGATGGTAATTAATGGCATTATTTTATACATGAAGGGGGATTTGGTTGGTTAACATGCGCATGCTGTATCATACAGTGTGTCATTGAGTCAACTGGCGGGGTTTCGATTCCCCAGTTGTACGTGACAAGGAGTAGGGTCGCATGTCCAACCAGTTTCCCCCCACTGCTAAAGACCCCTACGCGCAAGCAAATTATTGAAATAAAATTGAAACATGTGTTAGTCCCAAAATGACCTAGTTTATGTTGAGTGGACTTTCAGTCCCATCCCATTTCTCTCTCGCTCTTTAATACATGAAAATTAAAAAATGTATAGATTTAAACCACGAATCAGAAAACAACAAAATTTTGGCAGAATTTGCATGGTAGCCTACTGTTAATGAGCAGGGTATATTTACAGATTGTAAGCAGAAAATGCTGATCACCCCTAAATTTCAGACCTGGCCTTTCTGGATCTGTGCCTGTAAACCCAATTAATATTACCCAAACAAAATACTACCACCAAATCTACAACACTGTTATTGCTATACATGTCTCGAGGTGTACCTATATAAATGATAATACATTATTTACATATTGCTAAATCATTACAGGTCAAAGTTGAAAGGTTATTCTAATCTTATTCATGACTATGGGTAGTAGGTTAGTCCTGACATACATGTAAATATTATAAAGATAAGTATTGTTAAAATGTTGAAGTTTGTGTTATTATGTTTGATTATTTTGTGTTTAATACAAAATGTTGATAGTTTAGAGATAAAGGGTACTTATCATACCTGGTTAATAACTCTACCATTACCTATAGATATAGTTAAACATATGTTACCAGGTGAGTTGATCAATATTATCTAATTTCTTTGACCAATTTTCTCAAATTTTAAGTTGCCCATCTGCCACAATAGGAGTCTGTGGTTTAGTTCTAGGCTTCTAATCCATCAATCAGATCCTATTTCGTTACAGGCCGATAAATGCCAAATTCAAAGGAACCAAGATCTCTGGGAAACAAACTTATAATTCAAGTTCAGTAAAAATTGTGATTCTTCGAATTAGCCTCTTTAATTGTGTGCGGTGTAGTATCGAGAATCTGGCATTGGAACAGCATCTGTTTGCTTGGATGGGGTGAAAAACTTCTGTGGTCTTGGCTAATTAAATGATGACACACCCATGCCTTTATGCATATTTAACCAATGTTACAGATAATAATTTCTAAGATCAGTCAATAAAAAATGCCAAATGTCCCATTAATAGGGAGGGGTTTTTTTGTTTGGTGGTGGGGAGGGGGCACAGTTGAAATAGATCCACCACCAATACTAAAACTTATGGATGGATCTGCACTTGTTAAAAGATCTTTTATTAATTTCAGTTGGTGTGAGTCTTGATACACCAACAGGATTCGGTCTTCCACTAGGCACCCATCCTATCATATTAGAACTTGGCAGAGAACTCAACTGTGGTCCTGTCATCTTTAAATTTCTTCAAACCAACTTCATGGAGGCAAAATTTGATATTCCTTTTGTCCAGATAGAAAATAATCCTGGTATTTTTAACCTAAAACAAGTGGTTTATGTGGATAGTGTAGTTCAAAGTGTTGGTGCTTCTGTGACATACAAATTAAACAGTGCAAAAGCTACTATGGAAATGACGGATTCCGTTTATAAAATAAATCATGAGAATTCCACTCTTCAAGCTAATATCACTGAGGATGGTAACTGGGGAACAGTTGAAGATTTGCCAAATTTTAATTTTTATGAAGCAGTTTTGTGCCAAACATGGTTTGGAAAAGACATTCATACATGTGGACAACACACCTACAATCTGAGTGATGCTAATGTAAAACCTGTAAAAGCTACTCTTCAGGCAACTGCAGGATTATTCAATGATTATTTTCCACTGAGTAAATTTATTGTTGAAAGTATTCATCAGCCACTAGGTGCCGTAGAGGCATACATGAATTTCACCATAGCATCTCCACGAATATGTTGAATATTAAAGTATTATCTGCCAGTGATATCTTGGTTTTGTTTTCTTAATCCAATGTTATATAATCTGTTTGGGTATGTTTTAGCGACTCCTAAAGTATGCTGTGAAAAATTATATATTGTTCAGAAAATGTTGATCAGCTGCTTTAAGGAACCTGCAGTTGTGTAAGATCTTAAAGTTCCAATTTCACATTTTCTAAGAAAGTCAAAACATAATTATTTCTATGTCTTTTGCTCAAAAGGTTGTCAACTCACTATTATACGGTCCTGGGCAAAATTTTTTGGGCATTATAAAGGGTGACACAGGGTGATTGAGGAAATAGTTACTCAATTACCTCCCTTGTTTTCCCATTCCTCTCCATGGACGGCCATCTTCAAACGTTTGAATTTGAAGTTGAAAATGATATTTTTGCCAATTTCTCAACTGGCAGTACTGAATTATAGGATTAATAGGATTATTCTTTAACAAGGTAGGACTGTTTATAGGTTCAATCTATTTTTGGGCTTTATTTTAATACATTTTAAAAATATAACATAAAAAAATGCTATTGTAGCTTTAAGTTATTGACTGCAATAAGTTGTTTTTTTCTTACCCATGGTAAATTTTGATTTATATACTGTACATCAAAGAACAATGCCGAAGATGCTTTGTAGACTGTGTGTGTGGGGGGAGGGGGGTGAGCAAGATACTGTCTATGTCAAATTCTCCTCTAATCATTTTGGATGTTCAAGTATTGCGTACACTTAAAATTTCCAAGTGGTTCCTTCCCAATATTTCAACTCAACAAATTTCATTCCTCTCATTTTCAAAATATACATTTGAGCTCTTAAACTTGCATAATTAAAATTCTAATGACTTTTTGTTGTTGGGTCCATAAAGGTAGTCAATGTATGGAACAATAACACAATAAAATATATGTAAATATTTATTTGTTAATTAATCTTAAATAATTCATCTTTTTCTGTGATAATTATTTTGAAAGAAAGCCAAACAAAGAATTAATTTTATTTAGTACCATCATGGTATGATATATGATTAGTTCTAGCAAATGAAGACACAAATTAACAAATGAACACACTATCTTTGAGATCACTGGTCTAATGTGAAACAAGTCTAGAAGACAAACAAAAATTCAAGAGAAATGACCGAGAGAGAGAGAAATGGGGTTTAACGTCCAATTGACACAAACTAGATCATTTCGGGACTAAAATATGGTTTAATTTTAATTCAATAATTTGCTTGTGCATATATAGGAGTCTTTAGCAGTGGGAAAGATAGGTTGCCAGGCAACGAAACATACGCCCACAGCAGCTAAATCAGCGGGCAGTCAACAAGGGTTGTCGCATATTTTTAGTTTTTTTGGGAATGAAACATTTGTTATCCACTAAAATCTGATTAAGAGTAACAACTCATTTTGTAATTATCTGAAAATCATTAGAATTTGTTTGCTTTTTATAAAGTTTTGCCCCACGCTAACAATTAGTATAGGAAACATTTAACATCATGGATTTAGCTGTTCAGTTATCAAAATTCATTGAAAATCAAAATACTTATTCGTTGCAACACCTTAAACTCTGTGTATCAATCTGAAGTCAATCGGATGATAAGTTTGGCATCTGTAGCGTCACAAGGTTTTTTGAAGTGATCAAGGGAGATAACTCTGGAAGTAATTATTTGAAATCGCTGAAAATCAGTAGGCTTCTTTGTCTCATGACCTTAAACAGTGTGTGTAAATTTAAAGTCAATCAGATATTAACTTTGGCCTCTAGAGCATCCACAAGAATTTTTGAAGTGATCAAGGGACACAACTCTGGCACTAATTATCAGAAATCGCTGAAAATCAATAGGCTTCTTCGTCTCATGACCTTAAACACTGTGTATAAATTTGATGTCAATCGGACATCATCTTTGTCCTCTAGAGCATCCACAAGATTTTTTGAAGTGATCAAGGGCCATAACTCTGGCATTAATTATCGGAAATCCGTGAAAATCAATAGGCTTCTTCATCTTATGACCTTAAACACTGTGTATAAATTTAAAGTCAATCGGATATTAACTTTAGCCTCTCGAGCATTCACAAGATTTTTCAAAGTGATCAAGAGTCATAACTCTGGCAGTAATTATCGGATATTGCTGAAAATCAATAGGCTTCTTCGTATTATGACCTTGAACACTGTGTTTAAATTTAAAGTCAATCCAATATTAACTTTAGCCTCTAGAGCGTTCACAAGATTTTTCAAAGTGATCAAGGGTCATAACTCTGGCAGTAATTATCGGATATCGCTGAAAATCAATAGGCTTCTTCGTCTCATGACCTTAAACACTGTGTATAAATTTAAGGTCGATCGGATATTATCTTTAGCCTATAGAGCGTTCACAAGATATTTCAAAGTGATCAAGGGTCATAACTCTGGCAGTAATTATCGGATATTGCTGAAAATCAATAGGCTTCTTCGTATTATGACCTTGAACACTGTGTTTAAATTTAAAGTCAATCCAATATTAACTTTAGCCTCTAGAGCGTTCACAAGATTTTTCAAAGTGATCAAGGGTCATAACTCTGGCAGTAATTATCGGATATCGCTGAAAATCAATAGGCTTCTTCGTCTCATGACCTTAAACACTGTGTATAAATTTAAGGTCGATCGGATATTATCTTTAGCCTCTAGAGCGTTCACAAGATATTTCAAAGTGATCAAGGGTCATAACTCTGGCAGTAATTATCGGATATTGCTGAAAATCAATAGGCTTCTTCGTCTCATGACCTTAAACACTGTGTATAAATTTAAGGTCAATCGGATATTAACTTTAGCCTCTAGAGCGTTCACAAGATTTTTCAAAGTGATCAAGGGTCATAACTCTGGCAGTAATTATCGGATATTGCTGAAAATCAATAGGCTTCTTCGTCTCATGACCTTAAACACTGTGTATAAATTTAAAGTCAATCGGATATTAACCCTGGCCTCTAGTGCGTTCACAAGAAATTGTGGACGATGGACGGACGGACGGACGGACGGACGGACCGACGGACAGACGGACGGACGGGGGCGACGGCAATATACGTCCACATTTCTATGTGGGCGTATAAAAAACGGAAGACCCGGTGAAAACCCACAAGGTTGAACAGGAAACCCTACAGCACGCACATGCTAACCATTCGACCATCCACCCCCCTACAAAAATTCAAAATAAAAGACAGAAACAAGAACATATTCACTCATACGAAAAGAATCTTTTGAAAAATAGCATAATTCTCTTTCTAACTAAATCAAAAAATGGTGTTAGAGTAATACATATTGTCAAATTGACTAGATTGTAATTTTACAAATTTAAATACATGTATAAAACAAAATGAAGAATATCTCCAAAAAAACACAAAAATCAAGGCAAACAGCAACAAAATGGAATGAAAATAAAGCAAAGGCATGTGACTTGATGAACGAGGCTAAACAAAGACTGGAATACTTGTTAACCAAATGCCAAAGACTGCCATTCAATTTGGACTCTTTGCATATTTTGACGAACATAACATTTTAGAAAATGCAGTAAAAACAGAAACATGTGAACATAAGTCAGTTTATATGCATTCATATTACACTATTATTTGCGTTGTGGTTCCATTTCTGCCCATTTCTAGGTGCCAAAGAATAGAGGCGGTACCAAAGAATAGAGATTTAGCTCTTATTGCTATAGCAAGTTAAATTATATAGATGTTATTATTTTATTGAATATAAATATAATTAAATAATATATATAAGCTTGTATATAAATATATTAATACACAATAGAGGTTAAAATAAAGTAATAAATGTTTAATATTTTGATATCAACAGTATTTCAAGGAAAAATAGGATAAACATTTTAAAAGAAGGTCCACTGTAATTCCTGATCTATTTGTCTGTCTGGTTCTAGTAACTTAAGGATGAGATTACGTGTTAGTGTTATTCAGGCCCGTAGATAGCTCAAAATTGTTAGGGGGGCAATGGCTTCCTGGGGCGCCGATGTACCTACACCACGGAAGGGTTTATAGAGTGCTCTCCATAGGCGTACAGGGGTTTGGCGCCCATTGAGGGAGCCGATTTTTTCCCAAGGAATAAAGGGCGCCTTGTCCCCCCGCTAGCTACGGGCCTGGTGTTATTTCATTAAATGAAACTCAAAGTGGACCTTTATTTAACTCCCAATACCACAAGTGGTAATTTCTTAATTATCTATTTATTAGGCTTTTAACTAAGCGCGACCAATAATCTTTAAACTATATATAATATACTTGCAATCTAAATTTCATATAATTATGTACTGTGTTTAAACTCCATTTAATATTTATCATGATGTAAAATTAAAAAGTGAACAACAAATAATTTGTAAAAATGAGACTGCATCCCTCAAAGTCGGATTATACAAGAAACACAATAATGTTTACATGGTAGAAATATAAGTATGTGTAACAGTATAGCATCAAATAGCTAAATTATATGACAGTTAAGGTTTGGATTAAAATACCTTAGAATTCAGATGTGAGAGACAACCGATATTTGCCTTTCTTTCTTCGATCGAAATGAGGATGTTTGTTGAAATAATTGGACGGTAGGCCAGTTATCCTTTGGTTATGTGTCAACTTCCTACCCTTGAGCTGAGTGTTCCAACTTTTGATTTATATTTAGCATTATAATCTTCTCACAGGTGTTACCTCAATTTTCTTGTCTATCTATCCCTTTATTGTTGTGACAAGTAACAATGTCACAATCCAACACAAGTCATCCTAGTTAGCACAAATAATATGGACAATCTAAACCATCCCGGTAAGCAAGCTACCAAGCTTAAACATTCTACCTCAAATATCGTGTCCCAAAAAGTGTGACAGAATGAAAGACAAGATGCAAAAACATATTTTAATAATATGTAGATTGTAGAAATAGTTGAAAAATAAGTACCTATAACATAATAAACATTAATAACAAAGTAACAAATAATACAACATGCAAATTGTTAAACAAATATATCTATAAAAATCTTAAAGTTTGATTAATACCCACGATAAAGACCAATTCCTTCCTGTTGAATTTCTGGTCTACAGATTCTAATCTGGAATGAATCCACCCATCAATTCAATCGATACAAATTGTTAGTTTCTAACTCATTTCTCTTTGAGTTACTTAAAAATGTTATTTTCAAACTGATTGACTCAAAATTGAGAGTTTCTGAGTTACTCAAAATTGTTAGTTTCTAACTAATTAAATGAAAACTGAACATTTGTAAAGATGACGCTTTTCCTTAAAACTAAATAGTATACAATACTGATATAATGGATTCAAAAGGATGGCTTAGCTTATATAAATTCATATCCCTGGATAAATTTAAACTAGACAGGCCTTTGGTTAATTCTAGACAACTGATACAACATTCTAAACAGTAGTCTCATAATTAATATGGAAGACAGTAAATTCAGAAAACTTTTACTTCAGCGTAGTGAGTTGTCATTGTTTAAAGCTGCGGATCATTAAAGCGATTTTGAAACTCTTGCAAACTACAATATTGTGAATGTCGAATCTCATAAGGGAATATCATCAGTCTAAAAATAGTTCATTTCTGATTAGCTACAAAGATATGATAAATTAAAGCTATACATATGTTAGTTGTAACCCTCTGCTGACATGATAAACAAACTAGCACCACCTATTCAAAGATACATTATACGAGATAAGGTAAAAAGATGGCAGTTTTCACTATAATAGTTAAAAACTAGATAGTGTAAAGGTAGTTTGCTGAAAATTTCAGTAAAAGTGAGCCACTATGAGCCGAGAATGAAGCGGGTGAAATTTTAGCTTAGTCTCGGTCATCATACTAAAATAATTAATACAAACAGCATAGTCTATATTATCCACTTTTTTGATTTAATTATCAATCGCCGTTATGTGGCATATAGGAATATAATCCAGCCAACATCGAAGGCTAGCCTTGACATCAAGAGTTTATTATGGTATCTTTAATCAACCAGTAAATAATAAATGTGAGAAGATTTCAAGGTGGATTATGTGAAAAATTAATTATTTTCTGTTAATGCTGATCAGCAGCTTTAAATGGAAATTAATGACATAAGATATAATTACAAGCTTTAATAACATTTTTTCATTTTTTCTTAATTTTGTTTTTGTTGGCTTGATTTTCTATTAATTTTAGATAAACCTCATGATCTTCTTTCATAAGACACCATGGGGTAAAGTTTAAATCACACTTTAACTTGACATTTATAACTGTTACATAGCCATCATCAATAGTTAATTCATGTTTACTATCCACTGTATAATCAACAGAATTCACTCCTGTTATTTTATCTAATCGTCTTGTTTTCTGAAATAAAGATTAAAGTTATATAAGCTGAAATTAACCCTAAATTTCGGGAAACGTAAATCAAGAAATGAATGTGACATTAAGGGGTCAACATAGATGTGTATTGAAACTGATGTGCCTGAAGAAATTTGGAATAGACGTGTATTGAAACTAATCTGGCTGAAAGTGGTTGGAATATATGTGTATTGAAACAGACATGGCTTAAAGGGGTGGAATAGATATGTATTGAAACTGATATGTCGGAAGGCAGTTGGAATAGATGTGTATTGAAACTGATCTGCCAGGAGGAGGTTGGCATGTAGATGTGCATAAAATTAATTTTTCCTAACATGACTTTTTTTATTTTCAACAAATCCATACACCAGTCGTGTGCTTGGCACTAAAAGTAGGGTAGATAGACCAAATTTATGGCACTTATTGGGGGAAGGGGATTATTTGGTTCTGTTGCTCATACTAGAAACGAAAAATAGACAGAAAGGCCACTGTCTGGACAGTATTTTCCTCATAGCAGAGAGCATGACAAATGTCCATATTCATTAGCAGAACAGAGCAGGTTAAACGTCATTTCATTTGATTTTAGTTCTAAACTTGAACTACCATCAGATAATTACACATTTATTTCATTCCAATTATTGAAATGGCGATTGAGGACAGATGAAAATATCATATCAAACAACACCTTTTATTGTTCTTTTTAACAAGACAATTTGTATTATTTTACATAGTAATTTTGTGTAATTTTACGTTCAGTTAAAACAAGACAACAGATGTTTGTGGATGTGTGCTGTAATCTGTTTGATAACTACTCAAACAAATGGAAATGAAAGAAAATGTGATTTAATGCCCCACTGTTCTGAAACATACTGGGCTAATGAATATCGGCATACGCACTCAAATGTACTGGGTGGGAAACAAAATGAAATGGAGTTTAACATCTTACATCACACTATGATATACTCTGAAGGCTTCTTTAACATGCACATAATGATTAGACATTGTTCCTTGCCCGGTCCATCTTCCGGCACCAAGTTGCATAATGGGGGGGGGGGGTATTTGGTTTTCTTGCACATGCTAGAATCAATTTGACTATGCCTAAGCCATGACATTCCTTACATTGACATTTAGTTTAGGTATTACTAGCAGACTAAGTCCTATTTAGACTTAAACATGAACATAACATTCAAGAACGACCTCCAAATAAAGAAAACAAGCATCTAAAGTTTCATTCAATTCTATTCTTAAGAACTAACTGGCACAACCTCAGAAACGAGAAGATTATCAATATTTGGACACTGGCCATGGCACAGGTGTAAAAAGTTTAATTTAAGCATGGACATAGTTACTGATGACAGAACAAATGTCAATGGGGTTCGTGGTAACAGTTAACATACTGAGTATGCTAAAGCCAAACCAGTTCCAGTCGTCTGTGTTGCAATTTCCTATTATTTTTTTCATTTTCTTAAAATCATTTAGCAAAATAAAAAAACCAAAGACAGATTAATTGATTCTAAATATTATGGAAATATTAATCATGCTGTGAAAGCTAATGTGGAAGCCAACCAACAGTGGAAATTAAGGTCAGGTTAAGCTAGCTTAAAATTTCACTGGGGCCTTTGAATCAACAATAAAAAAACAGGCATATTTTGGCCATTGTCCCTCTCGCACAAATGCAATTTCTATGTCAGCATGGTTGATAGATTTATTTAGTACAACATAATAAATCATTTCATTAATTATCATTTAGAGCTAATTTGGGGACCACTTTAAAACTGGGGGGTCTTGTCTGCAACCTGGTCAAGGGAAGAGTAGCAGAAAAAGAGGGGGGCCCAATATTGTTGGCGGGGCAATGGAAATATGATGACATTGACATTGGCATTTCCATGAGTATTTGCAGTAACTCTTTCGATATTTGAGGGCATTTTTTCCAAAGTGTGGGCAGTTTTATGGAAAGGAGGGCACATAGCCAGCTATAACATAATGACATATGTCATAGAGGCGTCCTGCCATATTAAAATACGTGTTAGTGATTGTAACATAAACCTGTCGCTATCAATACCCGGCTGGAGATCTTGGTAGTATTCCTTATGTCATTACGTAACTATAATTTGTTGTTGGCATGTCTTATCTAGCTTTCTTTATCTGATAAACTATATTGAATGTTAAACCTTCATATGATGCTTGATACATTAGACAGATGTCTAATGAGCTCCTTTGTCTGGAATACGTTTATAAACTCAGAACAGAAACGAATCTATAGGCAGGTCCAGGAGGCCATGCTAGGCGGGCGCCTAGTTAAGGTACCTCAGGAGTACTATAGTCAGGTCTAGGAGTCGGAGACGAGACGAGAGCTTCTGGAGTTAGCACACTCATGCTAAGCCAAGCTAAGACATTCGACTCCCTCCATTTAAGTTAGTTCTACGGTCGTTTACATCACGATGTTTGTACCTATTGTAAGAAGCAGAATAAAATTATTATTAGAAGTCATACCAGTGTTGCCTCCAGAACTTGATTAAAGAACGAAATACTGTCACATATTAATTGGTGCCGTGACCAGGATAAACGATTGAAGTCCTAACCACTACAAGTTCACAGGTCACCAACGGGGTAAGTCTTTTCTAATCCTACCATGGCGAGGGTGGTAAAATGACATTAGTGCTATGTATTATAATTTAACTGGAAATCTGCAGTTTATCATCACGCGTCGTTAAATATCATGGTGTAGTTACTAAATTTAATATTAGCAAGTAGTGGAACAGGAAAATGACGCAAAACAAAATTGTATATATATTATTTGTTTTAAAATGCGTCATGTTGTTTTTAAAAGATTATGAATTATAATTGTTTGTTTTTGAACACATATTTTGGCATTTAAAATTAGTATTAACAGGTTTATATTGCGCAGTAAAATGTTTTGTGATTGTTTAACTAGAATTGAGTTAACAATATCGTAATTAGAAATTTTACATTCACAAAGTATTAACGGGTTTATCTCTAAGTTTTTTTCGTTTGTTTTGTCTATACGTGTATATTATCCAAATAGTTAATGGCAAAGGCCCCGATATTTACGGGTGAGATTTTTATTTGTAATACCCCAAATATTTAATGGGAAAGACCCGATATTTACGGGATTAAGATTTTTATTTGTAATACCCCAAAGTTTTAATGGGAAATGCCCCGATATGTAACGGGAGAAGTTTATGTTAAGTGGTTTAACCCCAGGAGGGTTGTGCTCGGATTTAGAGCGAACGTATTGTTTTGTGTTGTGTTTAAAAATTATAGAGATAAACCGTTAGTTCTTTCAAAAATATCTTTTTTAAGATTGGTTAAATGTGTTCAGATCATTCATTATTCTGGAGATAAAACAATATGACTCCCTAATTTCAATTGTAAATATCGTTAGATCGTTATCTAAAGTCAAGTCTGTTCCACTTGCTAATTTGATTAACTATTAATTAAGTTCACTCCATGATATGATACGCAGATGATCAAACTTCGGCACGGGGAGCAGTTATAATACTTTTCATAGCACGTCATAACACGCCGTTTTGCCAGACGGTATGGAAAATGAAAAGACTACCGGTCAACAACAGTAGTTGAACTAAACGGAGCAGGGAAAATTCTGACCCCTCAACATTACTGGAACGAGGAAGGGCATCATATGTACCCCACCCCTACAGTTGGCTACGACAGTGCAGTAGCGGTCTAAGAAGATAATTACAGTAGTTTGTGTTCGCGATTCCACCAAATAATCGGTCTAAGAAGATAATTATAGTACTAGTAGTTTGTGTTCGCGATTCCACCATTTATATGAATAAGAGTAGTCTGTGTTTGTGATTCCAGGATCTCGTTTGTTTTTTTTATTGACTCGCGTGTGTGACCGATTGTGTGTATATAACTTTTAAGTTCGTGTGTTTTTCATTGACCTTTTCATTTTGTTTAAAGACATTTTTGGATATTATGACATTTTACAAGTATATATAACTTTTAAATTCGTGTGTGTTTCATTTACCTTTTCTTTTTGTTTATAGACATTTTTGTATACGACATTTTACAAGTGTTGTTTGTATTTATATGTCTTTTCATTCTTATTGTTATTTTTATCTTTTAAGATTAGGGTAGATATTATCGATCCCAGTTATATTCAAATTTGTAAAGGCTTTAAAAAAATATTTCATATTTTTTTCTAAAAAGAGGGATAGGTATATAACATAATGACATATGTCATAGAGGCGTCCTGCCATATTAAAATACGTGTTAGTGATTGTAACATAAACCTGTCGCTATCAATACCCGGCTGGAGATCTTGGTAGTATTCCTTATGTCATTACGTAACTATAATTTGTTGTTGGCATGTCTTATCTAGCTTTCTTTATCTGATAAACTATATTGAATGTTAAACCTTCATATGATGCTTGATACATTAGACAGATGTCTAATGAGCTCCTTTGTCTGGAATACGTTTATAAACTCAGAACAGAAACGAATCTATAGGCAGGTCCAGGAGGCCATGCTAGGCGGGCGCCTAGTTAAGGTACCTCAGGAGTACTATAGTCAGGTCTAGGAGTCGGAGACGAGACGAGAGCTTCTGGAGTTAGCACACTCATGCTAAGCCAAGCTAAGACATTCGACTCCCTCCATTTAAGTTAGTTCTACGGTCGTTTACATCACGATGTTTGTACCTATTGTAAGAAGCAGAATAAAATTATTATTAGAAGTCATACCAGTGTTGCCTCCAGAACTTGATTAAAGAACGAAATACTGTCACACAGCTCTATGAACAGCAAAACAGCATAATACTAATATAGTTTCAGAATTGTGCATGATGCCAATTACAAATGGAGTGACATTTTGGACCAGAATTTCAAAGCTGAACCTATCAATAAATATACAATAAATAATAGAATTTTTGTTTAGTTTATCAAAGTGTATCCACACTTCTTTGAGAATAAGTACCTAAGAATTTAAATGAATCAAAATTTTAAAAGCAAAATGATAAACTACTTCTTTACCTCTTTTTGATCAAAGAATCTACTTTTATCTCGAGTGCGACGTCTGTCATGTACATGTTTAAATGTCTGATTACCTGTTGTTATTCCAACTGGTCGTGTGATCTGAAAAATACAATCTTTGGGATATAAACATACAGCAAAAGATACATCAAAATGTGAAATTTGTACTCAACCATCATTAGGATTTAATAGTGATGTATTTGAAAGATTTTTAAAATCAGATATCGATTGTGACCTCTAGAGGGACGACAAGCAAAAAATGTGATTTTTTGTACAATCAGGGGCCATAATCCAGGAAGTTATTTCAAGATCTGTGGTTTATAATAATCATAAATTTCAAGTTAAATCAAAATTGGATAATTATTGTGACCTTTATAGTGTCCACAAGCTAAAATTGTGATTTTTCGTACAATCAGGGGCCATGTCCAAAGGAATCGAGATCTTTGGGATATAAACCTATATTTAAAGTTTCATTAAAATTGGATGAAAACTGTGACCTGCACGGTGTCCGCAAACATAATGTGACTAGGCACTTAATTTTTATTGCTTTGTCAGTTCATCAATATTGGGAGGGTAACATATAAAACAACTTATAGTTATAATACTATTAATACTAGTATAATAAATTTTGTATTAACAAACCTTAATGCCAAGTTTCTTCATACGAACAAAAAACTCATCATCTTCAAGACCCCAACCCCAATATTTATTAGATAAACCATTTAACTAGGGAATAAAGGTAAATCATTAGACTATTATACATACAAGTATAACCAATATATCTAATTAAATGAAGAATATGAAATTACTTAGTGAGAATATGGATACTATCAGCCTACCATCAAACTGTTTTTTGTGTGAGAGAGAGAGAAATGGGGTTTAACGTCCACTCAACACAAACTAGGTCATTTCGGGACTAACATATGGTTTAATTTTATTTCAATAATTCGCTTGCGCGTAGGGGTCTTTAGCAGTGGGGGAAACCGGAGTGCCCGGAGGAAACCCACGAGGTTGAGAAGGCGCCCCTATCTCAATGCCACATACGCTCACACCAGGGCTCGAAACCACAGCCGCAAGCCAGAGGTGACCGGCCAGCTAGAGGTCGAAGCGCGGCACTCTAAACCACTAGGCCATCCCAACACCCCTGTTTTTGTGTGACGTTTACCTTACAATAACAGATACCTGACAACAGCAAGTTATATATACATGCAAAGCTGTAACAATAACTGAATATTCATTGCAGAATCTGTTTGAGTTATATTGTTTGTATATCTAAACCCAAACTTCATCATGTACGAAAAAATTATATAAGAGTGGAATCGTGCACTTAAGGGACTCCTGAAGAATGGATCAATTTCACTCAAATTTTCAGCAAATTGCATTTACACTATCTAGTTTTTAAATATCATAGTGAGAACTGCCAGCTCTTTATCTAATCTCTCATAATGTTTCTTTAATAAGTAATTTGGTTTTAGTAAACTTGTTTACTAATTTCATTTCCATGTTTGGCTTACTGTATCAACAGTGGGCCACAACTTATGAACTATTTTAACACTATCAACCACTGTATCAACATGCATAGATAAATTTTCAATGAAGACAATTTACAATCCTACGATCAATTTAACATATAAAATTCAATAAAGTCGAATATTTTTTTTTTTATTCCCAAGTGAGAAGTGAGTTAGATCTTTAAGACATTCTACTTTTTAATACGATTAAAAGATACATTATGGAAGATAGTTAAAAACCAGATGATGCAAAGCAAAAAGGCTGAAAATTTCAGTCAATCCCTGTAGCCTTGATTGTCATCTACTCTAACCTTTTCAAAATCACTGCCTTTTACTAATAGAATGCCACCAACAAACTTTTTGTAATGATACAAGGGATGTAACTCGGGTGCTGCAACATGAAAAGCTCCATTTTCAGGATAACTATAGTTCAGTGCTGAATTTAAAGGAAGAAGGTCAACATCATGCATTGCTATATAATCACATTCTGATTTACTTTCTAAAAAACCTATGTTGATCAAGGAAGCTCGATTAAATCTGAAAAAGAAGAATAAGTAAAAGTCTTTTACTGACAGTCATGCATCGCAAAGAAATGAAATACCGGTACATAAGTATGCAATGATCCATAATCAAGATCTAAGCGGCTTACATAAATGGTTCAGGTCCAGGACTTTTAGATGAAATTATTTTACTATAGAGTGAGAATGTATCTGTAACTGCTCATGAATTATAATATTGGAGAGAAATGGGGTTTAACGCCTACTTGACAGCTTAATAATATTAGGCAGATTTTGTTACCTTACTGTGGATAGAAAAATGACAACCAAATTACATCACCAAAATGTACCCAAAATTTGGGAGAATACATTAAACATTTGAAATAAGTTAATCATGTTGATCCAAAAAGAAATAATCTAATAAATTACCTGTAATTATCTATTTGATTTATTGCAAATATTTTGTGGCGAACTTTTTGCGCATTTAAAAATTTTGTCATATGGGGAACAAAGTCCATAAGCTCTTCAAATCTATCACGAAATGGAACTAAAACAGCTAATTTATGACCATTAGCTGGAGATTCATCTTCATGTTTATTAATTACATTTTTAGTTTCTTCCCTAACAACATTTTCACCTTGGTCATCTTTTACATTCCTGGTATTTTTTTGTTCTGGTATTGGATACAGAGCAAGAAAACATGATCCAATTATTGTCAACATTAAAATAAAGAACAGAAAAAGTCTGTATTTGTAGAACACTCTTCGAAGAACTCTTGCCATCCATTAATTTAAACTTCCACACACTTGGTGATGTTTTTTTTTAAATCTCTTTATTCTTATATTCAGTCAATTATGTCAATTTAACTAAGTTTCTTTCATAATTGAAGATCACACCTGAAAGTAGAATAAAAGTTTTAATAAAAATTAAAGTCACTTGTTCATCATTCTAGGAAACTTGAATCCTTTGCAGAATCTCCAATGGTGTGGATGTTGAATCTCTAAAAAAGGGATATCAGTCAAAATATGGTTCCATTCTGTTCAGTATTATAGACCTAGGATGAATATAAAAGTCACGGCAATAACATTCAAAATGTCGACAATAAATATTCAAAATGCACAATCGGTATCAGCAACTTTATAGGTGTAAAATAAATCTTCTGATAGATGACATCTATCAGTGATAACAAGCATAAAACTGAAATATATACACTACTGAATTAGTACTACCCTAGCTGCAAACTGTTCTGGGCATTGATATATATATATATAACAGTAAATTTAATAATTTGGCTTTGAAGTTGTAAAACCATATCTATATACGGTCCATGGTAAAACCTGTCAAATTAATAGCAACACACCAGATGTTACTATAATGTTTACTATTCACAAGCAATATGATTTTTAGCAATATGTAACGATAAAAAAACATTTATTTCTAGAATTAAGATTATTTTTATTCTAAATGCACTGCTAACGGTGGTACACATAAACATTTTTTGAAAGAAATTTATAGGAACTTACATTTCTTCAACAAACCAAGTATGACATTTCTTACATAAATGAAATGAAATGGGGTTTAACATCCTACTATTATGCTCTGACTTGGCTAATGAAGACGGGCATATGGCATACACAATGTGCAATGAGAGAAATTTTGCCCAGGCAGCGGCACTATGGCCTACTTTTATATCAAATTCAAACTACCAAGAGATTGTTAACATGACTAGATAGCTGTCCTTGTCATGCTGTCACATCTTACAAGTAGGCCTAAATAGCTGATTATATTTTGTGTATTGAAATATTTGAATAAAACCTACTTGTTCCTAAGTTGTTAAAGATGCATTGTGTAACATTTAGATAAAGAGTTGGCAATTGTTGTTAAAGTAGTTCAAAAAAACATAGTTCAAAATTAATATATGGTTCAATTTTATTTCAATAATTTCCGTGCACGTAGGGTTTTAAAGTAGCCAAGTCTCTAACTCAATATCATCCAAAATCTTCAACTTTAAAAAAACAAATTATTTGTCCATTCAAATCAACATTGATGCTGTGACATTACCGGAAAAGGATGGGCTTCTGATATCCAATATTTAAGACAAAATAAACATTTTATGAATAGTGTACCATAATGCGTTCTAACAAGAAACCCAGGGAACAAGACTTGGCACATTGCACCAAATCAAACAGCGTATGTAGATTGGAATAATCAGACGCTAGAAATTTTCTTTGGATTGAGACTATAACTCGCTTATTTCATTGAACAGAACTGGTTTGAATTAGAGTAAAACGGAAACGATTGAATGGAAATCAGTTTATATACATTCATATTACAGTATTATATGCAGAGCAACCCACTGCTGTCGATTTCTATGTCCCAAATGTTAGCGATTCAGCTCCTTTAAGCAGTGGGAGGAAACCCAAAGAAAACCCATGAGGTTCGACAGGTGACCCTACTCCTTGACACATACAACCAGGGAATCGAAACCAAGCCATTTGACTCAATGACAGCCCTTATCATACAGCGTCACGCTAACTATTCGGCCATCCCCACACCCCCCCCCGTCCACCCTCACAAGGCGGAAGATATCAGTAGTGGAACCATTTCTAGGTTGCATTTGTTACTGCTACCCTTTTTACGGAGCCCGGTAAGGGACGCAAAATAAAAAAATTTTTTAAAAATATCTAGCGCGCGCCGGATAATAACTGGCATGCACCGGATAAATAACTGGCGCGCCGGATAAATAACTGAGATACAGTAATAAATAATAGATACAGTAAGAGTTAACCGTTTTCGCTGTAATAAGTTCGAGATACTCAATGGAAAATGTCAGTCAATAATCATTGTTTAAAGTTTTGATAAAAGTACCAGGGTTTCTTTGGTCTTTGCAGCCATTGTTACGATATTAAATAAAATCGTGCTCAGGATTTCCGACGTAGGTGTCCCGTGTCTGTTGGGCAGGACGGGGGGGGGGGGGGGAGGGGGGAGGGGGGCTTTCAAGACACAGTATCTGGTCGTTCGGATAGGATAAAAACATGTAACAAGACCCTTTGCAGATGGAATTCGGAATATGTGTAGGACGCAGTGGCGATGCCCATGCAATAGGTATTATCTGGTGCGCACCCGTTATTTATCCGGAGCGCGCCAGTTATTATCCGGCGCGCGCCAGTTATTTATCTGGCGTGCGCTAGATATTTTTTAATTTTTTTTTATTTTGCGTCCCTTACCGGGCTCCGTACCTTTTTCTTAACTGTGTCATTGTGTGCAGCCAAGCTCTTGAAAAGCAGATCATAGATCCTTCCCAAAAATTGTCATACACTAGAACATGCCTTAAGTAAAATTAACTGAGTGATATATATTTCTGTTGCATTAAATTTAAAGAGGCTAAGTTTCACTTACTTACACTCAACACTGTACTGTCACCTCGACTAGTCTCACCAGCAAGAATATAATTAAGACATGATATAAAATCGCATGAATATACTTAATTTTTAATAATAATAACCTCTGATTCACCTACTTATAGAGAACCCAAGCATGGGCCTACTTAGAGTGAAATAGTTTTCATGAACGTTGGCTGCACACATTGACAAACATGCTTCAAGTATATCAAAACTATTTAAAACTTGACGATATGTCAAACACAGGATACCATGCAGGAAATATGATTAAGGGGGAGTAAATCTGAATTTGAGCTGTATTATAGTCTCTATTAACCCGACTATTTTGATAGGAGCAACTACCACGGGTACCAGTCAAGTCGTCCACAAGCAAAGTCCTCCACCATGAAGTCGTCCACAACCGTTGGTGGAGTCGTCCACAAATATTGGTTATGTCGTCCACAACTAAGAATAAGACTCGTACGCAAATAAGAATAAGATTCGTACACAATTTAATCGTATCCACAACTATTGGTGATGTCGTCCACAACTAAGAATAAAACTCGTACACAATTTAATCGAATGGAAGAAATAGCTAGTATTCGTTGACTATTTTGTTATTTGATTTCAGATCGAATCACCGATGTTTTTGTGCTAAAGTTAATCGTATTGTTTGTATGACCGTATGATCATTGTTGATTGTTTGATTAGTATTGACAATGTTTTTGTAGTAAAGTTAGTCGAATGTGAGAAAGAAATTCGAGAGGAGCGCGATGATCAGCTGTCCTCTGGCACGTGATTAGAATAGTGTCAAGTACAGGTGCGACGTCATGTTTGATATTCAATTTTATACCGATATTTTATGTATAGGATATTAACCTACCCAAGGTTGATATGATAGAGAACACGCGTTTTCCTGCTATTCCAGCCTGTAGTCTGTGAATACAACAACTTCAATTTGGTCCAATATAGCGTACCTGGCTGCCCAGAATTCCAAACAACCAATCAATCGTCGCGGGCTATGGGAGACTCACCCTCTCGGAGAAAATTTTGAAAATTTAACCACCGCAAATGCGTTTTCTGCTATTCTAGCCTGTGTGAGCAAGTCCAAAAGTATCCAATGGTTCTGTAACCGAAATCTCACTCTGAATTCCAACCATCGAATCACACTGTTGCAGTTGCATTCACAAAGTAGAGTGGCTCCAGACAAAATGTTTTAATCAATAGTCAACTCAGTACAAATTCGTGGTATTCAATTAAAAAGAAAAGTGAAATAAGTGTTTTATTAGGACTCGATGACAGTTAGGGAAGAAAAACTAGAAATGCCCGAAGCAGGTTTACGGGCTGCGGCCAGTTTTCTTCGACCCCTCAAGAAAATTTTGGAATATTTGATGGCCGCAAACGCGTTTTACTGCTATTCCAGTCCTAAAATTAGTGTTTTATTAGATTTCGGGAACTTTACTTTGCCAAATTTTGGGGGGGTCCAAGTATATTCAGACCCCCCCCCCCCCCGGAAAACAATTGGGGGGACCATGGATATAACTGCTATGGACATCAAAGAAAAAAAACTACACTCAGTTGTATAATACCGAATTATATGATGCAAACACTTTTTCCTGCAATTTCAGCCAATGAACAAAGCAATTTCAAAGTGGTCTAATATAGCCTAATTAAGTGGCTTGCTGACTCGAATTCCAATCAATCGTTTACACCCACGAAGACGGGGTGATTAGGAGAAAATTTTGAGAATTTAACTGCAACAAACGCGTTTTCCTGCTATTCCAGTCTGTAGCCTGTGAATACAGCAACTTCAATTTGGTCCAATATAGCCTACCTGGCTGCCCCGAATTCCAAACAACCAATCAATCGTCGCGGGATATGGGAGCCTCACCCTCCCGGAGAAAATTTTGAAAATTTAACCACCGCAAATGCGCTTTCTGCTATTCCAGCCTGTGTGAACAACTCCCAAAAGTATCTAGTAGTTTTGTAACCGAAATCCCACTCTGAATTCAAACCATCCAATCACACTGTTGCAGTTGCATTCACAAGTAATAATCGATGCCCGAAAAATGTCACACAAAGTAGAGTGTCCCCGACAAAATGTTTTAATCAATAGTCAACTCATTCAATTAAAAGATAAGTGAAATTAGTGTCATTTTAGATTTTAGGACTCGATGACAATTAGGGAAGCAAAAAAATTAGCAATTCATTTATTATTTATTATTGGTCCGAGTGGTCTTTTAGGTGACACTTTCAAGCCATTGGCATTATTTTAGGTCTTTGAAGCCTTAGGCCTATAATTACAAATTATGCTGTTCATGTTTTTATATATAAACGATATTATATTTAATATATCTCATGAAATTTAATGTAATTGACACTCAGTTGTGTGCATAAAAAATTGCAAAAGCTTTATCTAAACGGCCAATTAAATTCCACCAAAGCATGAAATAAATACAATTTATGTTTATATAATGACATGCCAAGCGGGGCGATGCAAACAACTTTATTAAAAATGATAATTACATTTTCATCTTCCAGGTTGACGTCAAAACGACTCGATATTTCGAACTAAAATTTTGAGACGAGGGAAATACACCATTCTCCTATATTTTGGCGCTTAAATTTCATACATACACTTTTGTTTCTGAGAATGTTAAAATCCTGGATGTTCCCTTTAAATTGAAATATTGCAAATTTATACAAAATTGACAAACAAAAAAAGGTCAATTCGGATATTAAACCACCGCACCTCCCCATTGTGAACTTATGGGAAATGTCCAAATACTAAAACATACTATATAATACCAAAAAATTCAGACTGTAATTTACTTTGTGAACTTAACTTATATAGGTCGCTTCTGGGAAATGTGACGGATAGCAACTACTGAAATTTACTGTCCCAAAACTAAAAATTTCTACACACATATAAAAATTTCATACTCTAATTTATTTGGATGTCTTTTTCTCTCTGATTAAACCCTTTGGACCATGTGAACAGGGGCGTGCATAACGATTTCGGTCGGGGGGGGGGGGTCGCCAAAATGTGACCGACTGATGCACACACCCCCCCCCCCCCCACGCCCGCCCCCACCTCCCAGTGCGAGTGACGCAATCCGGAGCCGAGCACCACGTGTCAGTTTTCTAGAGTTGACATAACATATCTGTACAATCAGACGCCCCACACTCCACACACCAGTGGTACTACAAACTGGGCAGTTCACTATAATCGTGAATATGATAGTGCTGAGACAGTATCATACGACACACCTGTGCTTGCCTACTCCATGATCAAACACGATAGCAGATGGCTTCCATCTTGTTTACTGACGGTACTACTTATTTTAAGACAGACTCGGCTTTCCAATTTATAATATCTACGTCATTGGGGATTTCCAATTTATACTCACTGGTTGCTATGACCCGCTATGGCGTTGTCTAGAAACGCGCGTGCTCGCGTTAGTTTAAAATTTTTGCTATACGTTTAACATGGACTATTTGATGTAATTTGCCTGATTTGATTTGGCCCCATTTCCATAAATTTAGGTTGTTTTTTAGAAATTTTTAGCAAATGTTAATCTTAGATGTTTTTTAATTCTAGCCGAAGTAAATTTTTTTACAATTTATAGCGAGTTAAGTTATCGTCTCTAAGAGGCGGGCGTAGTATTTTAAATGGCGGCCATTTGCCATCATGTGTATTCTTGAAGTAGGTACACATGATGTAATCGTATGAGACAGTATAAGACAATTGAGGAGTAGAAGAATGATATTAAAATGGAATCGCGCGCCACCGGCGCGAAAAAATTTCAGATATGTAATACATGTAGTATTTGGGATCTATTCTGGCATTGTTTTTGAGACCGACTGCAGTGACTGCACTTATTTTGTGACCGACTATTTTTCTCCTTGGGAGAAATTTTGTTGTTAGACCAACATACTCACAACAGAATGGGAATTAAGCACAACATCTTTTCAAACATCATAAGTTGACAAGATTATTTTATACTAAAGTTTTGTGTGAGTAGCGTGACCAATACAGTGAGCACTTATTTTGATACCGACTGCTCCTATTTTGCGACCGACTGCACTGATTTTGCGACCGACTATTTTATAGTAAGGTTTTGCGTGATTAGCGTGACGTATACAGTGAGTACGTATTACGATACCGACTACTCTATTTTGCGACCGACTGCACTGGTTTTGCGACCGACTATTTTTTTTTGCTGTGGGGGTGTAGGCTACCCCCCCCCCCACACACACACACATTTACGCCCCTGCCAGTGAACCCCAAGTTGGGAAACGCGGTTCTCAAACACAATGTCGTGAAATTTACTGTCCCAAAACTAAAAATTTCTACAACACTAAAAATTTCATATTCTAATTTATTTGGATGTCTTTTTCTCTCAGATTAAACCCTTTGAACCCTGTGAACCCCAAGTTGGGAAACGCGGTTCTCAAACACAGTGTCAAGATTTTGTAATCTACTTACTGTAACCGGTCCCTTTCGTCAATGGCAATAAAAACCTCTTTAATCAATGATTATATGAAATCAGTGATTCAAATTTTAAAACTTAATTCAAATCGTTGACGAAGAGAAATTATAGTCTAAGATTAGCTAATCTGACTTTTGAGAATAACACTATTACCGATTAGACCTAAACAAGAATTATTTTTGACACTGTTCGAAAATATGGTCCCAAATTATTTATTATTATTTCTTTTAAATAAATGTAATATTTTACATTCTGATGTATCTACTCTGATTAGGTGATATATTTAATTCTATAACTTTATGGTAATTAGGGCCACCATGGTTTATTATAACTTAAAATAATTTATTATTTATATTTGTGCATATGTTGCCTTTCGCGTAAAACAAATTTCCTATGGGATAATAAAGGTTTGGTTTTTTTTTAAAAGTTAAATTAAAACTTCTTGGGCCTAGTCTTTCTGTTTGGGCCGAGTGGTCTATCAGTTGGTCCGTCTGGGCTTGATCCTATTGGTTTTTTGTCCGAATGGTCATGTATTCGTCGGTATTTTCCGTGGATTTACGGTACTTTCCGTCATAAAATTTGTTGTCTTGTATATCCAGAATTCTCCAATCCAATTCGTTTTATTTCCTTCATTGATATCCGAGACTTCGTACTCATGCGCAGTCTGTGAAGTATTTTAGTCGACGCCATTTTTACTAAAAATTCTATCGGTGAACGTCGAAAATGTCTCGCTATTCTCGTCCCCCAAACACATCTTTGTACATACGAAATGTACCAGATAACGCAAGGTGAGTATAGCTATAAAGGCCGTAATAGAATAATCATTCAAACGCGATAGATGTGACTCTTTTATGATATAATTGTCGAAGAAAAAGTCAAAATGTGAACTGGCTTCTCATTCGCCGTTTCTTTGTTTTGTCGCACATGTTCAATGAGAACTAGAATAGTCATAGTAGCAAAACTTTTAAACGTGTTGGAAGATAAGGAAATGGGCACGGAATGCTATGTTCACAAAGAGAAAGAAAAGGCAATCACAACTAAATTTGAAAATTCAAAACATTAAATTAATATATTAATTTAGACTAGGGCTAGTCTAACTACATGTAACTACTAGTACTAGCCTAGTACGTACTAGTTAAAAACTAAGGCCTATGGCTATCAGTATCATAACGGATATAAGTTATAATAAATGTAGGTCTATCAAGCGACTGATATCCCAAACTTAGAATTTTTTGGTCCCACTACTGATGTCTTCGGGCTTGCTCCGACCACAGTAGTGGATCGTTCTAGGGACTTATCTGGGCAAGTTTTGCAGTCATGATTAATGAAAGGTTTCAAATTACCCGGTAAGCTAACTGACCCCAAAGAGTACTTCACATAACTTAACACATAAAATAAACCCTTTCCTTTGAAATATTTTGGGTAGCATTTTATGTATATTTCCACAAAAAATGGTTTTTTTTAAAATTTCTGTCAATTATAACTTTGATCTGAAACCCCTATTGCTGCATAAGAAATAAATATAATCCAAATGGCTACGCAATATTTCTGTTTTGAAAAATGACAAGAGAAGTAGTTATGTCCCTGAATGGATATACCTTGTGTTGTTTTTTGTCACGAATAGTTAGCCTCACTTCTAGATAGCATAAGGAATGTGATATATATGTATTGAGAATTCTGCATTTGAAGCTATTTGTACTCAAGTCTCAAAGAATGTATCAATTGTAGCGGCAGACAAGACTGTTAAGAATATGGCAGCTATCCCAAACTATTCTCTCAGTACAGTCAGAAATACAAATTGTGCCAGTCTGGCTTGCCTTTTGAGGACTGATTAAGCCATCAATGTACTTGTAAAAGCCATCAATGTACTTGTGAAAGCCATCAATGTACTTGTAAAGAAGATAACAATGTCAAGACTAATTTTATCAAGTTATTACAAACGTTGATCCATCATATCGCCAATCAACACAACAAACAATGCAGTTCTACTTGATAAAATTAGTGTTATCTTTGGCCATGATTGGTCAACAATGCCAGTTGATTATTGGTTAAATAAAACAAATACCATCCGATGAGTAAAACTTATTTATTCAATGTATTACTCCATGTTTATTAAAAAGTAGATGGGATTGGATTTTATCAAGCTTTATTTGTATGTTTTATGTATTATGTTTTGTTTGCTTTCAATTTCGATACAGAGCTGAAGAATTACGAAGTATGTTTGGAAAGTATGGTCCTATCACTGATGTCTACATCCCTACTGATTACTATACTCGTCGGTCGAGGGGATTTGCTTACATCCAATATCCTTATCATTTACTCATCATCATCATTACTACTACTTACATGTATTTCTTTATTCATAATGGTAGAGCATTAAAATCTTTTTTTGTTGGAGGCACCATTCTTGGGAATATGATCAAAACTGAAATCCTGGTACAAACTTGAAACAAACTCTTGATTATTAAGTCTGTAGTGCTGTTTAAATTACCATATTTGGAAACAATCACTTAGTTGTTGACATCTTTTTAAGATGGTATATTTTGCTTCATGGTTATAAGAAACATGGTTGTTCAATGTTCAGATCATACATTTACATGTCAAAATAATTAATTCACTTGCATGCCATGGTCATTGTGCACAGGGAGTTGTTTTTTCTTCATGCATGTTTCATTATCCTCCCATCAAATCTCTATAATTTTGGAAAAATTTAATCTTTCAATTAAATCATCAAAAAGAGGTTTATTCACTTGGTAGTGATGTGAAATATTTATTTCTTTTAGAAATCAAAGCACAGTAACAGACAAGGTAAAAGTAAAGTCAAGCCACCGTTATGGCAAAGATAAAGATCATAGAAAACACAGTTCAAGGTGACTGTCGTACAGGAAATGGGGTTCTTAAAAGATTCAAGTCAAGCGTTTCAAAAAGATCAAGCAAACAGCCAGAGACTGCTGTTCTGACTAACACATGCATTCAAAAGATCAAGACAAGATCATGGCACAGCACAAGAGCTTTAAGATTTAGCAAAGTAAAGACATGCATCAAGTCCAATTCCCTTGCAACAAGTCTTGGTCTGCTGTCCTCTCTAATACTCTTTAAAAAAGATCAAGATCGGGTTTAAAGGACCAGAACAAGCCTGCGATTCAGTCAAAAAGTCATGGCAAAGCCCTCGTTCACTTAATACAAGCTCAAGTCCTTCTTGTACAGCACAGACAAGGCACAGTTTCATTGGTATTGTATTTGATTAAATAGCAAGCAATGTTGTCATTAGAATACCACAAATCTTTCAAAAGATTTCATGGAAAAAGCACAGTTCAGTTCAACTGGTAACTTGGGGTAAATCCATATCCTAATAATAATAGTAATTAATTTTCAGATTTATGGCAACAAACATTTATAATTAATAATATACAAAATTTTTATAAGAATCTATGATCTAATCAAACTGTGTTCCTGCCCATTAAATAAATTTTGTTAAAAATACTGCGAAGGGTCTGAGAAAAATGTATAAAATTTTATGTACATATATAATATGGCTAACATAAATTTAAGATGTTTTTTCAATGATAATGAATGACTCCTTAACAAAAGTTACATTTGAAGACCCAAGAGATGCTGATGATGCATTGTACCACCTGGACAGAACAAGATTCTATGGACGTGAACTGGAGATAGAATTTGCAAGAGGAGACAGAAAAAGTAATTTGAATTTTGTTCTTATAGGGAATTTGTGCGATGACCCAATATTCATTTTGGGTGCGGTGTAGGCTTACCGATTTATAAACATGTAGCAGTAAGTTCTAGCAATACCCTCTTAACCATTTAATTTATTATTCTGAGAGACTGTACCAGCAGAGTACACTTCAAACACTACAACGTTAAACCCAATCAATATCCTTAAACATTGACCCATCTTGGTGTTATTATAAATCCTTGGACTGGTTCGAGTAACTGAAATTAAACAATTGGTTATATTAAAGTACGGTAACCCAGAAAATCTTCTCAGGTGATAAAAGATAATATGCAACTTATTTTTAAATTGCTAGTTTGCTTATAATTTAATGTTTTGTGATATTTGCAGGCCCAAATCAGATGAGGAGAGGTAAAAACAATATCCCTATTCATTCACCAATCTGGATGCTATTATGAATTTTCAAAACCTGATTGAACTGGTTCCAAGAACGGCAATTAAACAAATGATTGTATTAAAGCAACCCAGAAAACTTCTCAGATAATGTAAGATAATTTGCCGTTCTATTTTTAAATTGGTAGTTTATGTTTATAGGTTAATATTTTGTCATATTTGCAGGTCCAAATCAGATGAGAGGTAAAGACCGAAGAAGGGGATATAATTCAAGATACGATGATGATGATAGAAGAAGCCGTAGGCATCGAAGCAGAAGTCCAAGGTACTATGATACTCTGAAACTGTTGAATATTGAGCCCTTTCTTATGAAAGTAAACAAGTAATAAAAATATGCCAAATAGATATATTATATTTACTAAATTATATTTGTGAATCGATCATTTCACCAGTAAGTGTTGGAAGCAAACACTATCAATAGGTTTTCTAGCCAAATAATGGAAAAATGTGAAAGAAAGTTTGTAGTACTGTGATATTTTAATCGTCTGTTTTATTTACTATTTTAAACAATTTAAATTTAAGACGATCAAGAAGTCGAACACCTAGAAGAGACAGGCGATCACGCTCAAGATCTCGAAGCAGGTCTAGGTCACATGATAGAAGACGATCGTCACCTGCTGAAAAAAGGTAATTACTAAACGACTTCTTAATGTTTCAATTGAAGCTGATATCATATTTTTGAATATATAAAATATGTATGCATTTAAATATTATTGTGCTAGCACTGAGTCCAGTTCTGTCTCCAGACATAATGTTGTGTGCTTATTTGAAGAGTTTTTCATACTTCAGTAGATTTACATTGTGCAATCCTTGAGTTACTTGGTTACAAATGAATTGATGGAAGATAACAACAGGGGTAAAGTGTCTAATTCATGGACAGCTTGAGGGTGGATCAAAGGTGCAACCAGGAGGTTACAGATCTGGTTGTCAATCTGCTGTCTTGATATTCACATACAGAGTATCAGGTAGCACTTCTCTGTTGAATTCAAATATATTAGATTTGTCAATTACACTTATTTAATTGAATTTTATTGCCATTTCAGACGATCATACAGTCGATCTGCTTCCCGTTCTCCTGCCAGAAGATCAAGAAGTTTCTCTAAGAGTCGCTCCCCAGAATAAAATAGATATATTATTCATTGTTTATAGTTGTAAATATTATCTGTATAATGTTCCCTATCAATCATTTGTCGACCACCATGCTATCTTTTTTTCTTCAACTTTCATTTAATGTTAAGTCGCATTTGCATTTTACACAATACATTGTAAGAAAATTGAAAGATCAAATTTCAACTAAAGTCTGTAAATGATTACTAAATTACTTTTTGTTGCAAATGTTCAGTTAGACATAATCATTTGTATGATAAGCATTAAATTCATATGGCGTATGGACCCTAAATAATAATGTGTATTGAGTATCTTGTGTTCTAATTAGTACTATTTTAATATCTGTGCAGATATCGGTTCTGTATTTTAACAAGTTTCAGGCAGATTGTTAAAACATTTTGTTTATCATGTAATGTAAGTTTTTAATAAATCTGATGCAAAATGACTTTAGCTCTTGTTAAATAAATATTTATATATATTAAAGACAAAGATTCCTTGAAATAAGTTTAGAATTATTTCATGCCAGTAAGTGAGATAAAATAATGTGCTTTGCCACATAGTTAACAAATTTTGCACCAAAAATATTGTGGTTTCAATTAATGATGGGGACCTAATTCTAGTCACTACCTTATTAGATATACATGTATGTCGCATCACTTAGATCCCCGGTTGTATGTGGCAAGAAGTAGGGTCGCCTTGTCCAGCCTTGTGGGTTTTCTCCTGGTACTCGAGTTTCCTCCACTGCTAAAGACACCTACGCTGAAGCGAATTATTAAAATAGAATTAAACCATAGTTAGTCCAGAAATGACCAAGTTGTGTCATGTGGACGTTTAACCCCATCTCTGTGTCACATCGTATAGAGATCATTGAGACTTTTCTGCTGACGTTATGCAGAGCGATAAGCCATTTGATTGGTCAAGACTTCGTAACTATTCTAATTGAGCTAGAATGTTCAAACTTGGTGTAGGTGAATGCTATGATGGAGTTCGAAGATGAGCGTTTTCTGCTTTGGGTAAGCAGAGATAAACAATTTGATTGGCGGATGCCTTGGGACACAACTTTATAGTCCCCTGCCTTTCAAAGAAAGTGGGGGACTATTAAAATGGATTTGTCCGTCTGTCCGTCACATTTTTCGGGACACAATAACTTTCTTTCTAATTGAGCTAGAATGTTCAAACTTGGTGTCGGTGTTTGTTTAGGTCGTTGCCTTGATGGAGTTCGAAGATGAGCATTTTCTGCTTAGGGTAAGCAGAGATAAGCAATTTGATTGGTTGATGCTTTGGGACACGATAAGTTTAGTTCTAATTGAGTGATGAAACTTGGTGTACGGATTTTATTACATCTATACCTTGACTAAATTCGATAATGAGCATTTTCTGCTCGGTAAGCAGAGATAAGCAATTTGATTGGCCGAGACATTGGAACACCATATATTTCCTTCCAATTACGTTAAAATGTTCAAACTTGGTGTATGTGTTCATTTAGGCCAATGCCTTGATGGTTTTCGAAGATGAGCATTTTCTGCTTAGGGTAAGCAGTGATAAGCAATTTTATTGGTTGATGCTTTGGGACACGATAACTTTATTTGTAATTAAGTGAAGGTGATGAAACTTTGTTACATCAATACCCAAAGTTCAAAATGAACATTTTCTGCTCAGGGTAAGTAGAGACTTTGGGACACAATGTCTCTCCTTGTGAGCTAGAATGTTCACACTTGGTGTACATGTTCATTAGCTGAATTCCTTGATGGAGTTCGATGATGAATATTTTCGGTTTACAGTAAGCAAAGATAAGCAATCTGATGACTTTGGTTATAATGAAGTGAGTGATGAAACTCCGTATATAAATTCAGTATGGGGATGCTCGATTCACAGTTCCGGAATTGAATTCCAAAACTGGTGTCAATCGAGTGAAAAGGGGAATTTCTGAGTACAACGCATGTGTCGACTGTATAAAAAATATCTCAACCAATCATGACAGCTTAAACATATTTTTATACGCCCACATTGAAATGTGGTCGTATAATGTCGTCGCGTTTGTCCGGCTAAAGTTAATATCCGATTGACTTTAAATTTATACACAGTGTTTAAGGTCACGAGACAAAGAAGCCTATTGTTTTTCAGCGATTTCCGATAATAACTACCAGAGTTATGACCCTTGATCACTTCAAAAAATCTTGTGGACGCTCTACAGGCCAAAGTTAATATCCGATTGACTTTAAATTTATACACAGTGTTTAAGGTCATAAGATGAAGAATCCTATTGATTTTCAGCGATTTCCGATAATTAGTGCCAGAGTTATAGCCCTTGATCACTTCAAAAAATATCCGATTGACTTTAAATTTATACATGTTACAGTCAATGTCTATAATCAGGCAATGTGTATAATGCCTGAAATAACCAGTCAATATGTACATTGCCTAATGAGGTCAGTCATTGTGTACATTGCCTAAAATTTCCAGGCATTATGTACATTGCCTGATTAATTAGCCCAATTATTTTACACATTGACTGATTGTTGAAGAGCGATTATTGAGAAGACTAGATTACCACAGGTTTCGATCTATGATCACATAGGTTTCATTTCATGTAAAAGATACTTTAATAGGTTTAAAAAAATCATTTGATTTTTAAAATGACTTTGAATAAGAACTACATTGATCAAAAATAACTTTGATAAAAAATTGACTGATAAAAAAATGACTTGATTAAAAATGACTTTGATGACAAAACGATTTCAATTTAAAAAGTTACTTTGAAAACAAAGTCATCGTGTACATTGCCTGATTAATTAACCCAACTAGCGTTTACATTGACTGATTGTTGAACAGCAAGCTGAGATAATGATAATGATAAAGCGCAGTCGGGTAATCAATGTTGCTGCTAACCCTGGGGACAACGTGACCGTCCCTATCCTCATGGTTGATCGTGGAAAGGGTGACACACGCAACATTATGGGTGTGGTTCTGGACAGAAATGAAAATGACATGTACAAGATCGGTGTACAGGCAGGTGTCCTGAAAGGGCGATATTCAAGAAATCAATTTGACCTTTGCCCCCAGAGGCTTTCCACTCTCAAAGACATTACCACAGAGAAAGAAATTGGACTTAGACAAGCAGTTCAAACATAATCAAAATGCGGAGGCCAAGGTTATACGAGGTGTAACTGTTCAAAAAGTGGGAAACAGTGTGCCACAAATAAGTGTAAATGTTACAAGTTGGGTTTGTTATGTAACAGCAGATGCCACAACAGCATCAATTGTCAAAACAAAAAGTGTGTATGATATTTGTCAACTCCAGTGACAATCATGTTATTTGTGTTCTATCGGGAAGTCAGTGTGTGTGATATTTGTCATTTATTTAGTTAAAAACAACTCTAGTGACAATCCTGTTATATGTATTCTATCGGGAAGTCAGAAATTCATGCATTTTCATACTGTGTGAAATAAAGTCAATTCATCCTTCAAAGTGTGTATAATATTTGTCAATTATTTAGTTAAAAACAACAACTCTAGTGACAATCTGTGGTAATCCAGTCTTCTCAATAATCGCTCTTCAACAATCAGTCAATGTGTAAAATAATTGGGCTAATTAATCAGGCAATGTATATAATGCCTGGAAATTTTAGGGAATGTACACAATGACTGGCCTCCTTAGGCAATGTACACATTGACTGGTTATTTCAGGCATTGTACACATTGCCTGATTATAGACATTGACTGTAACATACACAGTGGTTAAGGTCATGAGACGAAGAAGCCTATTGATTTTCAGCGATTTCCGATAATTAGTGCCAGAGTTATGGCCCTTGATCACTTCACTTCTTGTGGATACTCAAGAGGCCAAAGTTAATATCCGATTGACTTCAAATTTATACACAGTTTTTAAGGTTATGAGACGAAGAAACCCATTGATTTTCAGCGATTTCTGATAATTAGTGTCAGAGTTGTAGTCCTTGATCACTTCAAAAAATCTTGTGGATACTCAAGAGGCCAAAGTTAATATCCGATTGACTTCAAATTTATACACAGTTTTTAAGGTGTTGAAACGAACAAATATTTTGATTTTCAATGAATTTTGATAACTGAACAGCTAAATCCATCATATTAAATGTTTACTATACTAATTGTTAGTGTGGGGCAAAACTTTATAAAAAGCAAACAAATTCTAATGATTTTCTGATAATTACATAATGAGTCGTTACTCTTAATCACATTTTAGTGTATTATAAATGTTTCATTACCGAAAAAAGTAAAAATATGCGACAACTCTTGTTGACTGCTCGGACGATTTAGCTGTGTGGGCGTATGTTTCGTTGCCTGGCAACCTATCTTTTTTAAACCTAGGAATACGTCACGATTCTACTCACTCCCACTCGGCAGTCGGGACTGGCAGAATTGTGAGAGGACTGAATTCCGCGTCACTCGGTTGCAATTCTGTCAATTCGGATGTTCTGGACTGTGAATCGAGCATCTCCTTAATCATTACCTTGACTAAGTTCGATAGTGAGAATTTTCTGCTTAGGCTAAGCAATTTGATTGGTCAAGACTTTGGAACATAACAACTCTGCTTTTAATTGAGGTAGTATGTTTTAACTCGATGTATATACATGTACTACTCATTAAGGGTCAACCAATTATTTTTGTTTTGACATTTTATTAGACACAGGGAACATGTAAATCAAAACTTTTAAGCACACTTTTGGTCAGAATGAGTTCAATATGTCGCAATGTTGAGTCTGTTATGCAAAGCATATGCATTTTTTATACACAACTATTCTGAGGATCTGATGAAAATTTGCCATTTTGAGCATAATGAGGCCCAACAAAACTATCGCAAATTCGATGACTTTGTTAATAACGAATGAAACCACCACGTGCTCGTAAGCAGTCGACACAATAACGAGACATGCTGTCGTTCAGACGTCGAAAAAACATCTGGGGAATGGCCTGCCACTCTGCCTGAAGGAATTGCACCAATTCTTGAAGATTATCAGGTTGCCTATGATTGTCTCTTACACGTCTGCCCAACTCATCCCATGCATGCACAATTGGTGCCAAGTCAGGAGAGTTTGCAGGCCAATCCATTCGTTCAATACCCCTATGGGTGAGAAAATCATTAACAACTCGCGCTCTATGCGGTGTAGCGTTGTCATCTTGAAGAACAGAACCTGCTCCTCTCCGGGCCCGTATCTACAGGGGGGGGGGGGGCATGGCCCCCCCCGCGTGAATTGCTCGCCCCCCCCCCCCCGCTCAGAAATTGCTAACAATCATTAAAGTATACACAGTTCCTTATATTAACCTAAAAAAAGCTATTTTGTTGTTTGAATACTTATTTTCAAATGCTTATTAGACGCCTAGGTAACTACATAGCATGATGATTACAACAGTCTGTTAGAATGACCTTTCCGAAAATTTCCTCAAAATGTTCGCCCCCCCCCCCGCCTACCGAAAGGTAACCCCCCCCCCCCCCCGCTTAATGGTGTCTAGATACGGGCCTACTCCTATCTGTACCTGGTACCCGTCAAAACATATCTTATTTATTTTGCTTCTTATTGTGAACAATATTCAAATGGGAACACATCAACAACAACACATTTGTACACTTATGGATGTTTAATCTGTAATCAACGGTACAAAGTCAGAGGGGTCAAAACCAAAAGTACGACACCGATGGTTAGTTGTCAGTAGCGCGTGTGTCCTCCACTGGCTCTACGCACGCACAATTAACCATCATTGTCATACTTTTGGTTTTGACCCCTCTGACTTTGTTCCATTGATTACAGATTAAACTATTAAACATCCATAAGTGTACAAATGTGTTGTTATTGATGTGTTCCCCATTTGAATATTGTTCACAATAAGAAGTAAAATAAATAAGATATTTACAGGATCATTTTGTTATACGAAAAACTAAGTGATCCGTTTTCTATGGCGCACAGTATAATTATGTATCATCTATTTATTTTGGGATTTCTGCGGGGGACTTGAGCCTCACTGTTGACTTGTCCTCATTGCGAACATCAATACCTTGACTGAGTTCGATAAGAGCACCCTTTGCTCATGGTAAGTAGAGCGATAAGCAATTTGATTGGCCGAGACTTTGGAACACAATAACTCTTTTTCTATTTGAGGTAGAATGTTCAAACTTGGTGTAGGCGTTCATCTGTTAAGAGTGACGAAACTTGGCGTATAATTGATAAGCTGCTTGATACTTTTGGGGAAAACAAAAAATTTGCAATAAATTAATGTCATCTATTTATTTTGCGATTTTGGCTTGATGCATCGGCCTCACTTTTGGCTTGTATATATATCATCTGGTATATCCAGGCTGTGGACCCTCTAGAGGTCACAATTTTGATGAAAATTGAAATACATGTATATAACCCAAAGATCCTCGGGGTTTATTGTATATTCGCGCATATTGGATCGAAACATCCTAAATTATGGCACCTGGTCGTACGAAAAATCGCGTTTTTAGCTTGTTCTCTATCCATCTCTTGCAAAATGTGGGCGCTGGTTCTTCAACATCGAGGGGACGTTTGGCAGGAGCCCTACTCATGTAAAAACCGGAGATCCATAGCAATTAACCCAATAACCGAGCCAATCACATCAACACGTCTACCATCTTGAGTAGTTTTTCCCAAAGGGGTTGGCAAGAAGATTTAAACCAAAGGCTGCCAGGCAGGATACAACCGTATTTTGCAAGAGATGGATAGAGAACAAGCTAAAAACAACAACGACTTTTTGTACAATCAGGGTCATAATCCAGAAAGTTGTAGTCTGAAATGCGCAAATATTTTTAGAATAAAACATGAAAAGAAATGGGGTTTAACGCCCTACTGTGTTATGAGGGAAATTTTGTCTGGACAGTGGCGTTACGGCCTACTCTTATATCGAATTCCAACTACCAAGGGATCCTTCTACGTGCACTCCAACGTGTACACGGGACCTCGGTTTTACGACTAGACAGCTGTCCTTGTCAGGCCCCCGTCTTGCATCACCGACATGAGGAAACCACGCCAGAAAATCTGGTTGAACTTTGTCGGTCAATGCACGGATCGAACACCCGACCTCCAGGCTAGCAGCTACGTCGTCCAAGGGTTGTAGCATATTTTTCTTTATCATAAGGAGAATGTTTACAGCACATGAAAATCTTATTACGAGTAACAGCCCGTTAAATAATTATCAGAAATGGTTAGAATTGTTTCGATTGTTTGTCTCGTGGACTTGGTCCACAAGATATTTCAAAGGGATCAAGGGCCATAACTGTGGCAGTAATTATCGGAAATCAATAGGCTACTTTGTCTCACGGCCTTAAACACTGCGTATAAATTTAAACTCAGCCGGATATTAACTTTGGCCTCTAGGGCGTTCACAAGATTTTTTGAAGTGATCAAAGGGCATAACTCTGGCAGTAATTATCGGTAATCGCTGAAAATAAATAGGCTTCTTCGTCTCATAAAGTTACGTTCGGATAAGTGTGATAATCAAAAAGGACCAAATTTTTTATGATAAAAACAAATATTTAAAGTTTCACCCAATTCGGATAAAAACTAATGGCCTCTAAATGGCCCACAAACTTGTTATACCATATTTTTACACTATTTGCGTACAAGAGAGAGGGAAATGGGGTTCAACGTCCACACGACACAAACTAGGTCATTTCGGGACTAATATATATGGTTTAATTTTATTTCAATAATTTGCTTGTGCGTATTTGTCATTTAGTTGTACAACCGGGGATTCGAAACCAAACGAGTTGACTCAATGACAGGCTGTATGATACAGCGCGTGTGCTAACCATTCGGCCACCCAACCCCCTTATTTGCGTACAAGGGGCGGTCATTATGTCTGTCAGTTTTTGTCCATTTTCTTTTTTGCGAAATTCAAATTCGGCGATCATTAGTGTACTGTGATATATATATATATTCACACTTTTTTGTTTTAAATCGGACCTCAATAGGGACCACAAACTCAAAACGCGATTTTTCGTGCAATCAAGGGCCATAAGTTATAGTCTAGTGAAATGTGCAAATATCAAAAGGGACTGCCCTTACAAAAAAATACCATGGTTTTAACAGGAAAACCATGGTTTTTCAAGAAAAACCACAGTTTTTATTGAAAAAACCATAGTAAAGAAGATACACCATGGTTTTGGGCGGAGAAAAACATTGGTTGAAAATGATAAGACAATCCAAAACCAAGGTATTCATTTAAAAACGGTGGTTTTCCCCAAAAAACCATGGTTGCAGTTTCAAAATCCGTAACCATGGTACTGAAAATGATGGTTTTCAAATAGAAACCATGTTTCAGAATGTAAAAACCATGGTTTGAAAAAAAATGAAGGTTTTCATTTACAAACCATGGTATACTATTTGTACACCATGGTTTACTATTTGTACACCATGGTTTGGAATTTGGTCACCATGGTTTAAAATTTGGTCACCATGGTTTTAAATTTGGTCACCATAATTTGAAATGTGAACACCATGGTTTTCCATACAGATCATGTCTCACACTTTATATACCAAAAAAAACCAAAAATGAATTACACACGTGGTTTACACATTTATTTTTATTTCAAAATCATGTTTTATGCCTAGGATAAAGCACGACATAGGTTATGCTGAGGAAAAAAACCTGAGAAAAAGACAAAACTGAGGCTGGTAGTCGAGCACTTTAAATTGCTTATAAACTGTCTATGTTTATGCACATAAAATGAGAATATCCCAAAATTCCAGTAAGATAAACCTTATTTCATGTTTCTAATGGAAAACAAAAACCTACCATGGAAGATTAACCCGTTTCAGAAGGCTTACCCCAAATTTTATAGTATATATTCAGATTCAAAGTTATTTCAGTATAGAATATACCAGAAATAAAATTTACCGTCAAAGGTTTATAAGATTTAATATCATAAACAGATATTGTGTCGGTTTTTTTCAAAAAACTTACCCTCTACACCTCAAATTAGAATGGTGCAGAATGATATGATGACTTTTCTTATTAATCACACATCAAAGAATTAAATCAACTGATTTAGTTTTATTACCAACAAATAATTGATGAGTAACATAATTGTAGAAAAATACTTGATGAAAAATGTAAAAATATAGAGAAAAATTGTGTTTAACATCCACTCAACACAAACTAGGTCATTTTGGGACTAACATGGTTCAAATTTATTTCAATAATTCATTTGCGCATAGGGGTCTTAAGCAGTGGTGGAGGACCCGAGGAACACCTATGAGGTTGGACAGGCGACCCTACTCCTTGTCACGTATAACCAGGGAATCAAAATCATGCCAATTGACTTAATAATAACAGACCTTATGATACGGTGTGCACGTATTAACCATACCCCACCCACCCACCCCTAAAAATTTAAAAATCAAATCAAAATACTAATATAATGCATTTTAACACTATAACAAAGCTATATTGAATTTACAATTACTTGCATAAAACATGAAAAATTTGTTTAGTCCCAAAAGCCCATCACAAAAAATAACTTCTAAATTTTTATAATTTTTCTCAGAGATTTGCTATTACACTGCATACTCGTTTATGGCTTCTTACTTGATTTCATGAAATCACAATATAAATAAATAAATAATTTATTCCAGTAAGTAGGTCTAGGAACCATAGTTACAATATAGTTATGCATTGATTTAACAAATTTATACGAAAATAGTAGATTTATAAATATAAATACATAAAGAAAATTCTACATGTAGTTTGATCTATAACTAAAAGCGACATGAAATTGAAAATTAAAAGAGATTTATTTTTAGTTGTACATAACTCATGGAACATTATTGTTCACATTATTTACAAATTTTACTGGTATATATTTACATCTTACATGACTTAATTTCATACATACACATAAAAATGAATATTATCTTTATCGCTTATCTTACATAATGTACACAAAGGATTGTCTTTCATCTTCCTATTAAACAAACTTACGAAGTTTTGGAATGTCACCTCCAAAAAGCATTAAAGGCTTTCTTCAGATTAAATGTCATCTGTGGTCTAAGGGGAGACAACTGAAAATTATCTCCCTTGAAATGCTTGTAAATACAAGCATAAATTTTAAATTTTTTTTACATGTATACTAGATTATGTTACTGAAACTTACATAATTTCTTAAAGAAGCAAAATCGCTAACATTTTGGACCTAAAATCTACACAAATGGATCACAATGCTTAATGCATATATGATAATGCAATATGAATATATAAACTGATTTACATTTGATGTGCTGTATCCAATATAACAAATTAAAAGTTAATTTGAAGAGCAGTTCAGAATTAACTACTTTTCCATTCTAAAACTGTTACAATAATCAGAAACCTGAAAAATGAAATTTTAATTTAAGAAATTGTGTAAGTTTCAGTAACATAAGGTAATATTAATTAAAAAATTAGAAATTGTATGCCTGTATTTACAACCAATTCAAGGGAGATAATTTCAGTTGTCTCCCCTTAGACCACAAATGACAATAATCTGAAAAAGCCTTGAATGGTTTTTGGAGGGGACATTCCAAAACGTCATAAGTCGGCGTTTTTTGTTGTTTTTTTTAAATCAATTTTTTGTATAACTTAATTTATTAACATAAAAGATATCAGTTTTATGCGATAAATAGTTTTCATTTTATTTGTTCTTTTCTAAATGCTCATATCTTGGCAACGTGTTATCAATGATGTCAAAGGCCTTAAAGCAGTGTATATGACAAAAATTCACAAGATAATTATTGTAATAAGTAAGATTTGTCATAACAGGCATAATTTATAGGGAGTAAATAATAACATTTCTTGTATTGTTTTTAAGGGGGAGACTATATTTCTAACAAAATAAGGCAATGACGATACAAATGCATTACTGCAAACTACATCAATTAAATTTTGTTCAGGCCATGCAAGAATGGGGTGGAAGCTCAAACAGAACACTGTATTGGTCAAATATGAAATCCAGATGAATTAAATAGAGGAACTCTGGCATGATGAATGTTATTGTTATATCATTACCACACAAATTATGTTGTTTTATCAAATTTTTGTCAAGTTTTGAGCAGCGAATTTCATCTGCACTGTTTATATCTGCAACAAAGACTGCACATCACGTCTTGTTAATCATTCATAATCTTGCATCATTGAGTAATTCAATCAATTGCTGTTTTAAAGGCAAGCAGAGAAAGTAGTTTCCATTTTTCAAAGCCTGTCACACAGTCTTCTGGAATTATCCTTTCCCAAATAAAATAAACATTCCTGGCAGTATAAATGGATCTGAAATCAATATCAAGAGAATAAATAACACTCAGTAAGAAAATTATTAATTTAAGACTCTGGAGATGATTTTAGCATTATATTATCCCTTGCAAACTACTATATTGTGAAAGCTGAATCTGTAAAAGGAATATCAGTCCAAAAATGTTCAACTCCATTCAGTATCTCCAAAGATATGATGAATTCAAAATTCCATCCTGCTCCCTGTGCAACAATAATTGGCAAGGATGAAGGGTGTACTTTTAGTAAAGGTATCTTGTTTTGTAATTGTATTACTTACTATTAGATCTATTAAATCTATATCACCCAGGGACAGTGTTTACGTAAGATTTATTAGATAAAGTAGGGTTGACATTTCTCGAAATAATAGTTAAAAAAAAACCCTAAATAATGAAAAGGGATGGTGTTGAAAAGGAGTTGTACCATTTGACTCTTCCCAAATTCCCTGCATTCGTATTAGGAATGTCCACGATAATCGTATTTTAACCTGAAATTCAAACGAAAATGAACTAACGTCGGGAACGTCGTGTCGCTTGTGGAGGACGCCATCTTGGAAATCACGTGCCATCGAGTTAGTTCGCTCCATACTGTATTACGTTAAGATCGTGCCTTATTTCTATGCCGTGTCCATTTTACTTAGCAATAATACTAAACGAAAATTAAAAACTGCTTTCGGTTGTTATTTTTCTACGAATTTAGAATTTGTGTTTATTCTATAGTTAGTTATTAAAGAGAGAATGCCACCTAGATGCCGCTGTGGAGATGGGCGTGTATCGAAATGGCATTAGTGTTACGAATAATGATACGAAATTACTATGGTCACGTGAACCTTTTTGAAGCGCGCGGGTCTTTGTATCGCAAGCGACGTGGAGATCAGACGAGTTAAGTGGGAGAAACTGATTGGAATGTATCAATGATGCCGAAACATTTAATAATGAGACGTGGGATATTTCTCGAGGGAAATTTCAACTTGTTAAAATGGCGGGTGGCGGTTAACAACGAAAGGCGGGACCGACTAGTATTACTAAGCTACCCACTACCTAGCCTACAAACACAAATACTGAAAAGGACATAGTTCTGTTGACTACCTTGCTAACATTATAAAATTTTTAATTAAGTGGTAAGTAGTTATTTTTTTTTTAATAGTCCTTATTAAGCTGGGGACCAAGTGGGTAAGACGCTGGCTCGCTAGCCTGGAGGTCGGGTGTTCGATCCCTGCATTGTTGGTTAAGATTAAGAAAGTTCATCCAAATTTTACGGCAGTGATGCAGGATTGAGGGCCTACCTAAGACAGCTGTTTAGTCGTTCGAATATGACAAAAAACTTGAGGTCCTGTGTACACATTGGCGTGCAAGACTGCATGTAAATGAATGATCCCTTGGCAGTTTAAATTCGACAGAAGAGTAGGCTGTAGCGCCGCGGCTCGGACAAAATTTCCTTCACAGCACACTAAATATGGCATATCTTCATTAGCCCAGCCTAGGTTAGGAGCAGAGCCAGTGGGACATTAAACCCCATTTTATTTCATTAGGCCTATGTTTAGAATTCATTATACTTTGTAGATACCAGTCGGCCTGTATTAATAGACAGTAATATTATAGTTTAATACTATAGAAGACTTTAACACTAAAGTATGTCTAGAACTGTTCCCATTTCGATGTCTGCGTACACAGTACACCGAGGCGAGAAAGTTCATCATTCATCAGCTGATTCAGGATTTCCAGCGTGGTTCAAACAGCCTGACAAGGGCAATGTATAATTTATTGTTTAGATTGGCTGGACAGCCGAGGTCCTTGATAAACATTGGCTTGCACATTAAAAAAATTGGCAATTTGAATTCCATTAAGAAGAGTAAGACTTAGTGTGGCTGTCCGTGCAGAAGTTCCCTCATTACTCACACTGCATGGCGTATGCCGACTTCATTTGCCCAGTCAAATCAGAACAGTTCAGTCGGAGGCTGTTAAACCCTATTTCATTTATCTCTATTTTACTATTTTCGTTTTTCAGATGACCAAAAAAATATTCTAGATTATTTATCAAGATATTTAAAAACAAGAAATGTCTATTCACCACAGTGAATGGTAAAAAGTATTTATATAGTTCAGAAGACAAGGAAAGTAAGTAGGCCTTTTTTTAAAATGAGTGCTCAGGCCTATGTTTATATTGGCCTATTGTCTAGACCACTATTGTTTCATGGAAGTTACTGGCTTATTATAACTCCATTAATTTTCTATTAAACTGACCCCAAACTGCACTGCACATAGCTTTACATAATATAAAAAAGGTAAAACTTACCACATTTAGTCCATCAATTTAATAAAATCTACAGCTATGCAATATTTATGTTGTTTGCAAAATGGGCGCGCAACCAGAATTAGAACTCACAAATCATTTCACGGCACCAACATGCATACAGCTGGAATGGTCAGTGTATGCAGTCAGATTTGCCGCGAAGAATTGTCTAATTGATCAAATCTCTTTGATGTTGCACGCTTAATAAGCGTCGAGAATTTGTTCATGATGTCAACAACAAAAACTTTTTCTTTCACAATAATCAGTTTCTTATTCCTTTGCAGGTTGGCAGTAAAAAATGAAAAAAGGGCTACAAATAATCAATTGCTGAAGTCTGTGCAAGAGAAATAATAATATGAAAAACTGAAAATGGACACATTTGGTGTAATCTCAAGTGATGTGGAAGAGTATATGGTTAGCTCAAGTGACACAGAAGAGGTATGTGGTTCTCAGTTTTGAATTTGATCAGCAAAATTTCTTAAACTAATGCCATGGGTTTTTTTTGTTATAAATATATTAATTATTTATTCATACGATTTTGGGCCTGACCAATACAAGCCCTACCATATCAATTTTCCCAATTTTTATCCATCATTTTGAAAATGAGGGCATAAGATCTATCGATTTTCCCATTTCTTTTTTAAAATTAACTATGTTCCGGTAGGTTTGAAAACATTACTAGATATTCAAAATCAATAATATTTCTGTCCTATTTCTATTGCTAATCCATACAGAAATGGTTAGTCTACATTTTTATGCATCCACATTTTCATATGGAAACTCTAGGTCATAATTTTACTTGATTTAAAGCAAACAAAAAAAAATTCGTCTACAACACAGTTACACCTTAATGATTGTTGAGTTTGAATTTCATGAAAATCAGATCACAATTGTCGGACAAAATGACCACTCCCCTTACGCAAAAAGTGTAAATGTATGTAAATACCAAGGTTGTGGATCCCTACTGCTATATACTAGTATTGAATATGTAAATTATTGTTTTTGTAAAAATATATATTATAAAATGTTGATTTCAGTGCCAAGATAACCTGAGAAAATGGTTAATAGTTTTGAAGGCCTGAAATACCTAATTATTAATCATCACCACTATGCAAGGTTTGCCAATTTAAATTTTTATTTCATCAAAATCAATTTATCTTATTTTGGAGCAGGCTGGAACTTCATGAATTGTGGACCTGCCAGAGGTCGCAAGTTTGATGCAGCTTTGAACAATGTATGTTTTCAGAAAAATCAGTCATAATACTATTTATATTTCTATGATAAATGGTCTTATTCTCTGATGTTTATGCCCCAAAAATGGATGTGTTTATAACTTTATCTTGCATGGAAGCGCCTTAAAATTATGTGGCTTATAAATAATAATATTGACCTGCCAATACTACAATTTAGGTATATTTTTATTAAAAAGTTATTTTATATTTTTAGTATTAATGAAGTCTCAGAAAACAACATGAAAACTGGGTTGCGAGTTTAATATTGGTTATACTTTAAAGATGGGTTCCCAGAACTGTATTCATCAGGTAGTTATTGCCTATAAAAGTATGACAATCTTACTATAAAAATACTGGGTTCCCTGAAAAACACTCACGGAGTGTACACACAGGACAAAAAAAAAAATGTATGGGGTTCTCTTAATAGTCAGTCTGACGATTAAGAATACCTGCATGCGTGGCGTCCAAGACTGCACGCAAACTTGAGCGCTTTGTGTACATGTTGATACACTTTATGAAGAGTTAGGATAAAAATCAAGGAAAGTGGATAATCTGAGAATTTAATTAGGATTTGATATTTGTAGTAAACATGACCTCTTTTGATAGATTTTTATAGCAGGGTAACTTGGCAATTACAATGTTTTTAGAAAGATTTGAAGCAAAATTATGATAAATTAATTAGATTGAATATGTTTTGTTTTAATATATCATCAAATCACCCAGTTTGTACCTGAGAATGTAACTTTAATAGCAGTGAAATATTTGTTTCTCAGGTACTTCCCAGCCCCCCTAAAATTTTCACCACCACTCATAATCACAAAACAAATTTGTGTTTACTATTAGTTGTTAAACCCTTTAATTACAATACATTTTCATCTATAGAGCAATAAATCAATCATAAGGCCTCTAGGGTATGATTTCAACTACAAAATTGAGAACAAAAATTGTCCACCTTGGTTCCAAATAGTTTTAGTGTTGCATAATAAAATTAATGATCCCTCCCACTCTCCCCATGTTTTTATACCCACCCCCACCCCCCCGATTGCGCCAGAAACAAAATATTGTTTTTAAATGATCAAATAAATGTTCCAGTACTACACTAAGAACCACCTGTATTTATTTATCTATTCAGAAGTCCCAAAAGCAGCTATTAGATTTCAACCTAAATGGAAAGAGCTAACAGATTACTTGATGATTACTCTTTAACTGGTAAAACTGCAAATCCAAAGTCCAGTTTGGATTTTGAAAATGTTACTTCCTTGTGTGGTGAGTTAATATTTGCTTCGTGAAAATAAAATTCTTTGATTATATATGAATGAATCCAGCCCTGTGATCTCGAGATACAGGCTATGTCTAATATTATTTTGTACAGCTTATAGTTTTAAAATATGATTCAATCATTATTAATACATGTACAGTATTGTTATACATGGCTCTTATAAATCCCAAGAGCTACTGCTGTTACTTCCTGGATATGGTATTCAGTAGCCAAGGGAAATTTTGTCGAACTATTTGCAAGCATCAGAATGACCGATGCCTAAAAGGAGAAAGTTACTAAGCTTTGAATAGGTCCAAAGAATGCTACTTTCTTTATACTCGTGTGCTAAGCTTGAGTATAAACAACCGACTTACTGGTAGGCCTACTTCCGGTAGAAATACTAAACATACATGATGTATTGTTTTTGTTATTTGAAAATGTTTTGTATGATAAAATGCTAAAAAGTGACTAATTTTTTCATTATAGAATTATTGAATAAGAAGTTCTGAGTTCAAGAAAGGAAGTTCACGGGTATATTAAGAATAAATTGAACGATGTTGAAAAATCACCAAAAACTATGAAATTAAAATGTTAAAAAAAAAAAAAAATAATCGAGTTTTGTCTTTTAAAGTGATTTGCAGCATCCGGATGCCATCAAATATCACAAATTTATCATAGCAATGTACAGAATTTACTATTGGAATTCCAGTAGGTTTCCTAACAGATCACCATACAACTGCTCATAAGATATTCTATGTGATCCTATTGAAATTCCTATTAGGACTTCTTTTAATAGTAAGTGCAAGAAGACTACACTACATGCAAAACAAAAATGTACAAGAAAAAACCTGCAGACAATACAGAAAAGACATTGCAAAAAATAAATTATCAAATCAAGTGAATGTATATTCTATTGTTCCCTATAAAAATATCTATTAGGAATTGACCAGATTCCTAGACCTTCCGATTTGACTTACAGAACTTCCTACTGGAATACCTTTAAAATTCTGTTAGCAGAATGGCATTTTCAAATGTATCCAACAGAATATTTTCAGAAGGGAACTAAAATAACTTGTTATTTCAAACTTTGTTTTAAAATTTGATTGAAAAAACAAAAAAGGAAGAGAAGTTGTTGAAAGCTTCATAAAAGAATGTATATTAAGACAAAAATGAAAAAAATCTATACTAATTTTTGTTACTGTCGTTTGTCTGTTGAGGGCTAGCAGCTACACTGTAGGGCTGTCCCGAGGATGAAATTTAGAGTAAAGGGTAGCTCAGACTGGTTTTGGTGCACAAATACCATGGTTTTTAACCAGAATATTGTGAAAAAGACCATGGTTAATAGGAACCCAAGGTTGATAGAACTAGGGTTGAAAAACCATGGTCACAAAAACCATTGTGTATTCTAGGTTTAAAGTTTAACAGGAAAACCATGGTTTTGAAAACCATCAGATTTTGGGACAAACCATGGTCGTTGGTAACCATGGTTTAAACTTTAAACCATGGTTTGTGAAATACGATAAAAACCATGGTTACCAACGACCATGGTTTGTCCCAAAATCTGATGGTTTTGAAAACCATGGTTTTCCTGTTAAAACCATGGTATTTTTTTGTAAGGGTGAGATTTTTGGAATATAAAGATATGTTGTAAGTTTCATCAAAATCGAATAAAAATTGTGACCTCAAGAGTTATACACAATTTGAGCGGCCATTTTGTCGGCACTTTCATTTCAATTTTCCAATTCAATCTTCATTATGGTGGAATGGTGATATATCTAAACGGTTTTTAAAATCGGAAAAACAAATGTGACCTCTGGAGAATCCACAAGCTAAAAATGAGATTTTTCGACCAATCTGGGGCCCTAATCCAGGAAGTTATGTTCGGATATGTGTGATTATTAAATGGAACCAGGATCTTTATGATAAAAACATACATCTAAAGTTTCATCCAAATTGGATAAAAACTATGGCCTCTATATGGTCCACTTTTATTAAACTATTTGCGTCCGGCAGTTTTGCTCCGATTTTCACGAAATTCGAATTGTCACCATTATTGTGTAACGATGATATATTCAAATGTTTTTTTGTTTTTTTTTAAATGAATCGGATAATAATTGTGACTACTAGAGGGGCCACAAGCTAGAAACGCGATTTTTCGTACAATCAGGGGTCATAATTTAGGAAGTTACGATCTGGTATGTGAGAATATCGCAAGGAACCAATATATTTGGGTTATAAACATGCATTTCAAGTTTCATCAAAATCGGATCACAATATTGACCTCCAGGAGGTCCACAACCTTGATGATATACCAGATGTTTACACTGTTTCCGTACAAGGTGTGGCCATTTTGTCCGGCTTTCACGAAATTTGAACTCGACCATCATTGGGGTGTAACGGTGATATACCAAAACGTTTTATGACATCGGATAAAAATTGTGAATTCTAGAGGGATCACAATTGTTTCGTACAATCAAGGGTCATAATTCAGGAAATTACGATCTGACATATGTGAATATAGAAAGGTAACAAGATATTTGGGTTATAACCATGCATTTCACGTTTTATCAAAATCGGATCAAAATTGTGACCTCTAGAATGTCCACAAGCTAAAAACGTGATTTTTCGTACATTCAGGGGCCATAATCCTTGAAGTTGTGGCCCCAATACATGCCAATATCGAAAGGAACCGAAATCTTTAGGAGATAGACCTATATTTAATGTTTCGTCAATATCGGATAAAAATTGTGACAAGTAGAGTGTCAACAAACAAATTGTGGACGGACGTCCGGATTGGGGCGAAGACAATTCATGTCCACATGAAAATTGGAACGTATTTGACCAGTTTCTTGCAAAAACAAGCAGTTTTGCAGGCATCGTAAGTTTAGTTACACGAAAAATGAAAACGAATGGTAAGTTTTTGATATTTTTAATCAATATGATAAAATTACCCACAACAACAAAAAATATGGTTTGACAATCAGATCGGTATACTGAATTAAACTACACACAATAATATTATTACAATCATATTTTATTTACAAATATATCTTTTACACATTTTTCACATAGTCAAAAACATGTAGGTGTTAATATACAAATAATATCTGTGCTTGGAGGAAAATGTCAGATAAATGTTAGGCCCATATTACTGCACTTGTATAATTTATATCCCACAAGTACACCAACATGAGCATATGTAAACACTCCCAGAGTCTATGCCCATTTCTTCCTAGAAAAACAGACCTTGCTTATTTTAATTTGTGTGTCGCACCCTACTTTATTTAAAATATTTTGAGCAACTTTATACGAGAAGTGCCTTAATTATACACAAAATTAAAAAGTTTTAAATTTATTTAGGTGATGGACACGTTGCATACAATTTCTTTAAAAGGATCTCTGGGCAAGAGCAGGTGATCACTTAATATAGTAAGTAGTGACAATGGAATTTGGTACATGGTTTTATGTAGTGATGTTTAAATATAGCACTTAAAGGATGTAAACAAGTTTACTAATACATAATGGGTATAAATTACAAAATTTTATAAACATGAGAAACCACATTTCCCATTTTATATCTCTCAAGAGATGAATATGTGATGACATTTTTATTCAAATTGAAAAACAATCAGTTGAATTGTAACCCACTCAATTGTCCATAAACGCTAAAACACGGTTATTACTTGCATTAGAACAGGAACATAATAAATACACAAAAACTAGTTTTTATTCTCACTTTTTAGTTAGGCTACTGTACTTCCAGCACCAACGTTTTGAACAATGCTGAGTGAACATATTCTGAGCCCTGTTTCACAATGCAAATGTATTGAAGTTACATGTATGCAGCTCTTGGTACAAACAGGCCACTATTAGATTGTCATTTCAACTGTGTGTGGCACAATTAACTAAGCGAACCTCCAATGAAATAATGACAGTAACACAACAAAACATGTATATATAATATATATAAACAAACAATAACATTAGGAAATAGAGAATATGATGATGATGATGTACAGTATGATTATACACATGGCAGTGACGTTCATTTCTATTCTAATTACAGTGAAATCTCTCTATTAAGACCAGCTGTATGACAGATATAAATTGGTCTTAATAGTGAAGCAGTCTTTATACTGAGTTTGAATCCCAGAATGCAGATTTGGTACATTCTTTAAAACATATAACTCTATCTCATTGTCTCAATATAATTAAGGTTTGTGAATGGCAGCAGAGGGAACTAAAGCAGACCAATTCTTCTCTTTTGGTCAAGAGAATATTGGCATGGGAATTAATTGGGCCTAATTTCTGACATGTGATGTAAGAACCATTTGACAGGTTCTGTAATTATGCACCCAGGAAGTCTAACAGTTGATAAAGACTACATCATACTTCTCTATTTTCCAGCCCTGCCTATTTACCATGAATCAAACAGAAACTTGAGATATGATTTTGATAGGTAATACATAAAGTATAAATAGTAATGCTTTAATGTTTCAGCTGAATCTCAATACAGCTATTTCCTTTTGATTTTTGCTGCCTTTTTTAAATAAATAAGATGATGGTGTTCATAAAAAATAAATAATATTGGTGATCACAAAGGTGAACAAAATAGACCTTTCATTCATCATAATCCAATCTCCTTTCCACTTTATCAGTCCAATCATAAATTTATTTTATGAATATTGATACGTATGTAGTTCATCCTGTGATTCATATTAAAACCAATCTGATTAAAATAAAGATCTATATTTCATTTTATTTTTTTATACTTTAGATGGCCTCTACTACACGAGGATCTAACCAGTTGTAGCGGGAGTTCACGTCAGACATCATACGAGCAGCTTTTGACCCTATGATGTCAGACATTTGATTAACCAATCAGTGTTGATGTTACATGCAAATAAGCACATCAAAGACTGGCCGTTAAAGACCGGTTCATTGGCTAATCCCTCACATCATACAGACCTTGGGTTATATAACAACTCTTCAAGATAAGACAAGTCAAACGAAATAGGATCTGTGTTTTAATCAGATTGAATTAAAACAATCAATAAAAGATGAATTAAGTTTTGGTTTCTAAATAAGGTATTGTTTTAAATTTTCAGTATCATTCATCAAAACCAAGTAATCTTTCCAAAATAAAGATTAAATATTTGTCAGATCTTGATTGTAAAAAAAGGTAATTAGATTTCTCTCCCCATTGAGAATTTGAAATCCATATATATATAAATATGGCATTCATTACACAATTACGATCAGAGAAAATTAGTTGTAAAATCTCTAATAATCTAAAAATCCATTAAGATCGGAACTCACAATCTGACCAACTCGACAAAATATCTGTCTTTAAGAACCACACACAACAACAGTCATTTGTCCATATTGCTCCGTGTAATGACAAGGTACAGTTTTAAATTAATTAAATGAGGCACTCTTTCATTCTACTTTCGTTTCCACTTCCCCTCCACCACTAGTTGGTGGTCCCCCTGATGATGATGTAGGTGGTTGTGGGGTTTTCTTGTCCTGTCCACCCCAGGGACTATGTTGTAACGCTGGTGAGTGTTGAAACTTGTCTTGTTCATCTTCATTTCCGTTTGACTCGTATTGATTATTTTCTAGTCGAGTTATTAATCTTTCATCCTCATCACCAAATTCACCTCCCATCAAGGTAGGTTCGCCTACCATCATCACATCCTAGAAGCAAAAGAAAAAATAACATGTCGACATGAAAAGAGATGGATGATTTTCTAATACAAAAGAATAGGATTAATGAACAAGCTGTATATTCAGAAATTAAATCAAATTGTAAAATTACTGAAAAAACTCCCAGATACCATATTGCATCACATACAGATCGCGACTGAGCCTGGAGTAGAATCTGTACTGCAACATCATAAAGCAACACACAAACCGAACAAAACAGATTATAAGTTTAATATCCAAAGATCAAGCCTGGAAATAAGGCACCTGTCACTGACAATGTCAGACACAGATTCAGGCTTTATCAGGTACAACACCTCTGGTGCCTGTCATTTTGCCTGGCACTGATTTGTCTTTTTTAATGATATCATTAATGCATGTCCGGGACTAAGTTGAAAATGTCAGGTGCTATTTCATTGGTACCTGACATCTAAAACCATTACTTCCAGGCCTGCCAAAGATCCATACTTTCTTGCCAACATGATAAATATAGTTTATTCACGGCCATATTATTCGCTTTCATAAATAATTCATGGAAGTATAAGATGATTTTATTGGCTGTAAATCCTAATTGAAGTTCTTATCCCTTTTAAGTGATATAATCTTATCAGGTTACATTTATCTGGGGAGAGTCTGACGCAAGAAAAACCCTAATGGAATGCCTTTAACTTTCAATTGATATCACCCCCGGTGGAAGTGGACGTTAAACTCCAGAACCGTATTATATGACTTTTAACCATATGGAACTATTTTAACATGTCTTTATTATGTAAAAGGTAGAAGATGACCCGCCCTCTCTTCTCATGACTGCGATTTTATAAGTGTGATTTAAATCGACTTTTCAATATACAAGAACTTTTTTATTTTGTGTGTTAACCAATTTTAAGGAGACTCTAGACATACACGGACATCCTAATTGTATTTTTTAACCAACTTTCAACCCATAAAGTGTAAATAACTTAATCAAATCAATCTGTCCATAATATCATATATAATGTATTGGACGTTAAATCTTTAATAAACAACAACAACGTCGTGCCATTCTTTCTTTTCTTATACCCGGAGCTTTTCCTTTGGATGAAATTCACCTTGGTCACTTCCCTGCAAAGACATTGTGTCTTATCCAAATAAGCTGGATCAAGCCTATCTGGCAAAGTTTCTTAGGAAACACTTGTCTACGATATCACCCTGTGTAGAAGGTGGACGTAAACTCCAGGAACAAACGAACGATCAGTATCAGTGAGGATTTCAGCCTAATTCAAGCATAACAATTATCTCGAAATATTTAGAATGGTGTAATTATAAGCATGAGAATAAATCAAAGATACATACCCCTGGTACAGATGTAGAAATATTAAATCCAGGTGGACCAGGTGATCGTTTTTGTTTACCAGTAGGTGCTCCATCGCGACTATTAGAATTAGAATTATTACCAGTTGATGCTTTTCGCTTTCGTCGTTTACTAGGTGGCCGAGTTGCTTCTGTTAATATATAAATTTCAATTAGTTTTAATATCTCTCAGTCTTAACATAAATCATAATGTAAAAAGTTGAATTATTAGTTTCAAATATTTATAGGTTTAAATGTAAAATACAATGTAATTAGAATTAGTTTCAATATATATAGGTTTTAATTTAAGTTGAATTAGTTTCAATAATTTATGTTTAAATGTTAATGTATTTCAATATTTATAGGTAAAATAAACTTAGAATAACCTAATAGAACTATCCAAATAAACTGTGAAATAGCTCCATTTACATAATTTTATTGACACTAAGGAATGTGCATATTATCTGTATATTATAACATCATAAAATACTACCTCAACACCACCACCAAGATTTGGTTTGAAAAGTTGTTTTTTTTATACCTGAACTCTTACCTTTCCCAGGTGGAGCAACCATTCGCTGCCATTTCTGGAAGAGCGTTGTTTTGAGACAGTCCCTGGGATTTAAGCCATAAGCTTTGTGCCGAGACATAAGTTCCTGCATTGGTTCTAATATCACACACAGCTGAAGACAAAATATATCATAATAAGATAATTGAACAATAATTCGTCGGTAGCCAGATGAAGAGACTTATCGTCAATTGGTTACATTATGAGAATACGTCACTTCGTCTGCACAACGACGAATTATTCAAAATTTCTGAAAACAGGTATTTTAACATAAGCCAAAAGCCTACAAAATAATTATGCTATATTATTTGTTCATGAGATATGACGTCTGCTTCCATAGTGGTTGATATTGCAGACATTGTTCGAGATCTAATCTATCTATTCCATTTACAAAAGTAATGAGATTTTAAAACACTCATTGCCGGTGATCCTTTGTAGAGAGCCTAACAGACCAATGAGTGGAGAGACAGAAAATGGGCAGCTTATACATGAACTATAATAACCACAACTAGGAGGTACATTCTTTTAAAGAAAAAATTATTTCTTGATTAATCACAACAATGCTTGACTCAATTGTTCACTTACATTATCTCCCCTATTGATGCTGTCTGTGTCAATCATTTTATCTCTTGAGACAGTTTGTTGTTGAGAAATTTATCCATAATTTAAATACACACTTTAGATGATAGACTACTAGTTGTGTTGTTTACAAGAATAGAAGCTAAGGGAGACAATCAATAAACCATGAGACTTACCCTGAGAAAATTGAGTGTATAACTTGTAAGACCTTGTCTAGTGATATTTTTAGAAAGTTGTTCTACCATGGCAGGATCCTGCTACAAATAAACAGAAAACACATTTTACAATTGTTTAATCAATTCTCAATATATTGAAGATATTTGTCAAATAAACTAAATATTGGTTAAAAATTTCAACGGTTCCCACATCCAACTGTTCAAATATCAAAACTGATACTACAAGCATATAATTCCCATTTATATTCATGCAACGATATTGAACTGAAATTATTTCAGTAGCTCACTGATTTGACTGGAACTGCTTGATATTTGAGATTTTAACTAGTGAACGAGGTTGATGTCTCCTGCCTTAATAACTTGCACATCTAACATTTTGTAAACCATCGAGCAATGAAATTACTTATCATTTTGCTAAACCTAAGCAGAAAATGCTCATTATTAAACTTATTCACGGTATTGATGTAATGGACCAGTGATAGTATTTTGCCTGCATATTCTGGACATGTCCAATCTTCCTAAATTGTTCAACGAGGAATATGCCCAGGATCAAACATCAAAACATGGTGAATAATATTCAAAATACCAAAATTAATATAGTGTGCTGAGCGTATAACTACCATGCAACCCGGTTTCCGTTGATAATAGGATGGATTGATTAGGTAATTAAGTGATTGACGTATTTATCGTGTTATACCTTCTACACATACCTTGATTAACTTCTTAATCTGCCTTGAATGACTGACTTAAGCCTTTGTCAGACTATTCATCAATCTAATAGGATTCATTACTATTTTAATCTACATGTTTACTGCATGGTTTCTCTATTGTCAGACATTTTAATCGCATTGATGTGAGCCCGCAATATGTATAAATAGTCATATATGACAAATATTGTAAGAGTATATAACAAATATCCATTAATTTGTCTGCGATATCACTTCGGTGGAAGTGGACTTTAAATAAAGCTACATGTATTTCAAACAGAAACACACACATACGTGTTATAATGTGACAAGCATCACATCATGAGTAATGTCGATGAGTAGATTCTATTTGATAGCATATTCTCAGGTTTATAGTAAGTGTAAGTAGTTGATTGTTTTACACGATAGCACCTGCGAGTGCTATTATTTAGCAGATGATGTCACTTGCTCAGTGTCGCGGAGCAACAGTTACAAGCCCCAAACATTAGAGGATGTAATTTATTTTTACCGCCAATCACATAGAAATCGAAACGGAGTATACAACGAATGCCAAACTTCTGCTGAAAACAGTAATTCTGGAGGTGAATTTGAAAAAAGTCAGCACACTTTCATGCTATTATATTTGAATATTTCGTTGATTCATGCTTTTACAGTGTGGTTTGAAACTGCTTGCTTAAATAATGCTAAAAGTTATGCCCCTTTAATTTCGGTAAAAATATCTGACAAGAAAAAATTTGGAATCACAACATTGTAGTGGACCTAACACCTACTGGTTTCATCACTTTCACTTAATTAGAATCAAAGTTATCATATTCCAAACAACTGACAATCCAATTGCTTATATTTGGCATAATGAACATGGTGTCTCACCCACTTAGCCACCGTGCACCTCCCACCCCCCTGATAAATCACAAGGTTTATGATATGTGTTACTGAGTTAGTATCAATTAGTCGCCACATCTGAAATGATTTCATAAAACAGTACCCACCTGAACAGCTATAACAGATCTAGGTATAAGTTCTCTGTGTTGTCTTATAGCAAAATGCCAAGATCTTATTCTCATCAGATCATCAAATGTAAATTCTAATATTAATCTGCCTTCTGTTACAACCTGTATATAATTTAAATATATTAATTAATACATGAAACTTCTATTTATAAACTAGTGATCTGATAGTGAATCACTGCATTTGAGATTTTCAGGATAAGGGGAGACAGAATATTTTATCACATTGAGATAAAATCTAAAAAAAGAAATTCAAAGCAAGAATTTTCTTGTCAGTCAACAAATAATATATATATACAGCCATGCTATATGTAGATCATTTTCAAATTATATGACAACTGGAGAAGATTACAATGCAGAGTAGGCCTTTTTACTTGACTCAATATCTTAGCAATGTTAAGAGATGACATCAGGTACATTACTTGTATCTAGGCACAAAGAATTTAACCAAAAAGTGATTCAATAAAAAATATTCTTGTGCATAACCATCTTTCTTTGCAAGTCTTGAACTGTTTTCATTAGCCCAGTCGATGCAACTCTTGAATGGTGGAAATGAATGACTACTGTATTTCTGTGTCAAATTTCAATTGGTTAACAAAGTCTTCAACAACCAATGAAATCCATAGTAACAATGAAACAAAATTGTGTAAGTGATATTTACAAATAACATTCTTCTCTCTGCACCCTATTAATTAAATTTGTAAATGGAATACTCTAGAAACTACACGTGTGACAATTGAAAATGATCATCCAGTCAAAAATATTAACTTACATTTGTAAACATTGGTTTACCGTGTTGAGTAACCATCATGGCCTGATCACAGTCTAATGTTATAGTTGTATTGTGAAATGATTCTTTAGGATGTTTTAATACATAATATAAATCTGTTACACCACCCTCATATACACTTCGGAAATACCGTGGTAATAATGTTCGACCAATAGCTTAAATGATAAAAAATAATAAACATTGATATCATATAAAATAACATGATTTGGACAAATTTAAAAACACAATATTACCATTCTAACCCCACTCCCCCAAGATTAAATCAGGACTAAATTTACAGTCACACTGATCTTGTATTAGACATGCAAAAAAGATTGGTCTATCAATTTGAAACAATTGACATCACTAAATCAGTGATATGGTTGTCAAATAATAATCTGTACCTTCAATGAATATCAAAATAAATAATCTAATACATCAAAATTTAAGTCAAATTTGTTTCCAAGGAAACATGAAATTCATTAAAACCCTAAAAATTTCTAATTAGCAAATAGAACTTGTCTGCTATAATAGTTTCAATAGGTTGATTTGTGTTGAACAGTTTATAACATGCTCTGGAATATAAGGACAGGCGAATGGATCATGTCTCAATATCTGCCACATTACTTCTGTTCGGCAAGGGACAGTAATACATAGAGCCCGTATTGTGACATAAGATCTTATCAAGTATTGTGATATGTTTATTTGACACATCTATCTATTACTCAGACATATTGTTTTTGCATGTTACTCATTATAGATTCATGAGCAATATCTATCTGATCTAAAGTTAACTTACTGTATCTCTTAGGGCCATCTTCTAAACAAAAGGTCAATGTCAATGTTGCATCATCTTCAAAAAATTCAGTAGTAAAAGCATCCCACCATAGATTATCACTTTCCTGAAAACATAAGATAAACTAATCTTAAAGAAACCTATTTTACATCTAGAAGAGATGCGTTGAAATCAGTCTAGTTTTTTTGGTAAATCTTTTGGATGATGTCTAGAAGATGAAATTTAGTAAAATACATTAAAATCAAGCCCAGAAATAAAGACATTACAGATATTGTCAGGCATAAATTTGCAATTGGTCAGTCACAACCTCTGTGATGGCTGCTAATTGTCCCAGCATTTGTCATTTTCTTTATTCCTATGGATGTATTAATACATGTAATGATCCGCACATCATCGCACAAAGTTCAAAATGTCAGGTATTATACATGTATTATCCAGCATTTTGACCATAAACTGTTATTTCCAGACCTCATTGTTGATGTAGATACTGATCGTTGTTGATGTAGTGATTTGTACCAATGTCACTATTTTACTTGAGTATGAAGTCTGATATAATGTGCATTTTAAAATTAAGGAAGCTTGAACCATATTTTAGTAAATAAAGGTTAAAGAACAGAATTTCATGAGAAAAAAAATATCAATATTGTCTTTAATTTGGTATTACTTCAGACATTTTGGGATTGTAATTTTCTCTCGTAACTAGAAGTTGCTTCCAAACCAAATGCAAAGTGACTCAAATATAACTTCAGAGAATTCAGATTTATTTTATGAAATTTAGAGACTAATGTACATTATGTTTAACATGAAGGGTACATGTATAATGATTATTAATGATCAATAAAATAATGATGTTTTTATAATTTCTAAATTTATTATACAATGTTATTATTTTTCAATACACAGATTTTATAATTTTTCAATGAAAATTTAACACTAAATGATTTAAAGTTAAATATGTTATGAAAGAATATATTATCTATATACAGTATGTAAAATATAAGTATTTTTTATCATATTTATCAGTCTATCATCTATACACCAAAGTGTATATTATATTCAACCTGATATTAGACTATATTTATACTACAACATGTAGTTTAGTTGCAAGCTGTATTTCAGTTATTTGCCAACCCAGGTCAGGACACAGCCTGTTATACAAGTCAATTCTAGGGAACATTTCACAATAACATTTCTAGTGCTGTAAACATTCTTAAACAATGGATCTATAATAAGGAAAACAGAATAATATAAATCAATTTATGAAATCAAAACTGAGGTGACCCTACTCCTTGTCAGTTTCATGTACACAGCAGGGTTTTAAACCTGCATCATTTGACTCATACCCCATTACCCTTTTGGGTTTTATCAAACATGTGGCAAGGCAATATTTCCACAAAACATAATATATTGAGTGTAAATTGTATAGATGGTTTCTAATATTAGGTATTTTAAATTAATAGCTTTTAATCCATTTTCATAATTTTAGATCAAATACATTATCTTTTTTTTTATCTACTGGAAAAAAAGGAATATTTATTCACATTACTTCAAGGCAATTTGCAATGATTTATATTATTGCGAAAGTTTATGGACGACCAATTTTCTAAACCTAAAAGTATTTTTCTTATATTACGGTAAAGTTCCCAATATTGATTTATTCAGTATATTATTATATACAATACCCATGACTCCCATTCAAAATGGATTGTTTATTTTATCATCCAGGTTTTACAGCATTCTGTCTCAATTTAAGGTATTGTGAGACAGTCCCTAATTTATCCCTGCAAGTCTAATAGTGAAAGACTATAATCAAGGTCCTTAATTCTAGAACTGGGGGATGTGTGACCTCACTTCCACCTAGGTTTCCTATCTAACTAATTTGTCCTCTCCTAGATTTAATAATGTTTTATTAGGGAGAATATTAAACAATCAATACCTCATGTACAATGGCTAAGGCTAAAAATACATGTAATCAAAACATGTGTTTTAAGTCTTTAATATTCGTGGCTCAAAAAATAACTTCTAATTACATATTTTAAGGGGGATTCTTTTAAATTTGGGCCATTTGTCATCATTATTTTTTGCGAAGAATATGGAATACAGGTAAAATTTCAAAAGGTGTTTGCAATTAAAGAATTTCTATGGATAATGTTCAACTATTTTGACTAAAGAAATCATGAAACAAAAATAATTATGGAGGATGGATGAATTTCAATGTAATAAACAATGTTTGTTAAGCTTCATTGTCCCTGTGTTTCTATGTTTATGTTAAGGCTAGTAGTGGTTACATGTGGAGTGCAATGTATCTTTTTAAGAGTTGTCCTGGTTCCGCTATGATAGACATACATGAACCTTCTATGATTGGCAATATAGACCCTTCCACGATTGGTGTACTGGTCCCACCACCTATGACTGAAAAGTGGTAAAATAGTTTGCCGGAATTTTTGAATGACAATGTCCTGAAAATCAGTAATAATTGTCTGAAAAATATTATTTCTGTCTTAATATGGCAGTAATAAAATATATATGCTTACAATTGGAGGGTCTGATACCTCCTCTACTACACCCTGTTTAATAAGCCCATGGCAACTCATGTACATTCTGGATAATTAAGACAGGCTCAAAAGGATATTGATTACATAACCATTACTTTTATTATTACTATTACATAAACAATTAAAACATGGCTTAAACATTTAATAATGAAAACCGTATTAAGTGATATTTTAATAATCCCAAATTATAGAAATTCTTATATCATATTAGAGAAGCTTTGTATAATAATAACAATATCCTGCAGCTAGGATTAGAGTTATATACCTTGGGGGATATATTAAAGGTAGAATTTTCCCTCTGAGATGAGGTGTATAAAAGCTACTTATACCTGCAGGATATTTCAAAGATCAGGGGTGAACACACAATTTTAGAATTAGGCCACAATAATAAAAAATATTTGTTTGTTGACAATTGATTTTAAAACTTTGCGGCGAGAGAGCAAACCCTTTTTTTAAATTAAAGAATTACATTGACAAAATTTTACTCCCATTATAAAAGTGGTGTATTTTTTTTATTTCTAATCTTGCAAGCCAGAAACTTCACCGAACTGTAAATATCTCCAAAATAGAGCTGCAATTTTAATGTTATTAGTTTACAAAACCAATTCATTTATTGCTATCTCAATTGTTTTGATTACCACGGTATTTCAAAAGGTATTTCAAATTACTATATAACATAGTTCTGTGGATTGTTCCTTAGTTTAAATCAAACTTAAAATATGAGTTGGACTCGATCCAAATGACCTAATATCATATCACACTGACTTATAAAGGATTATAGAGGACAGATAAATAATCTTAATCTTATAGTCAGCGTACTATATAATGTGACCCACTATCATATATTACATTATTTCCTGGTTCAACCTGCTTAAATTCAACAGGTTCAGTTGTAACATGTTATATCAAATAAATTATTGGAAAACATTCTGGAAAACATAAATTTTACACCAATCTTTTATTTTTGCATTTTAAGATTTCTAGAAATTAGTACACTGTTCAGACCAGTTCAAAATCGCCAGGGTTTTTAAGACAGGGTGGTGTTGCATTCACACGTACTATAAGCCAACCCAGTTTAATTATCCTGATCTCTTCGATTGGTGGTTAGAGTTAACTATGCATGGGTAGCTTTATATTCTTTATTCCATTCTCCCACACTTTGATAACACTGGCACTGCATGGCGCCACAAATTTCCCTGGAATGTAACTTAATGTGTACTGCGTATGTCCACAGCAAGCATGACCCAGGGTTTTTAAGCCAATCTGTTCAGATGGCCAAGATGAACCAGTTTAAAATAAAAAGCCTTCTCAAAGACAGGTCACCAGCTGGGTTTTTTAAACTGGTTATTTGCTCCACATTTGTGTTCAGACAACAATGTTTAACTGTTTTAATGATTCCCAGGGTTTTTAAACCAGTTCAACTTAAAGAGTGTGAATGGGCTGTAACATTCTTCCAAATCCATACATTTTCCTTACCGGTATGTTTATTTTTGACTCTAACTTATAATTTGATTATGTTTCATACTAGATCGAATTGTAGTTATTTATTAACTGACATTGATTAATAAAGGCTAAAGCAAATTTGACTGTCATTGATCATACATATATCTGATAAAAATACTTCCTTATTCTCAACTACACCATAATATTATTTTACACTTTCTGTTACAAAAAATATATTATACAAGGTAGCTTTTAAATATATTAGACTTAATATTTCAATACATTTTCCTTGAGTCCATTGGACAGGTTCATGTTTGTTACTTGATTGACAGACTATTCTAAACATTCTTAACAGAAACCAATCAGTTTTAATTAAATGAACAAACAAGATTCCAGCCAAGGCACACAGAGCTAATGAATAGTAAAGCCCATGGCAGGATATTCTTTCCATTCAAAAAGAGCAATAAATAAATTTCAGTAAATATTTTAATATAACGAGTAAGACTTGAAAATGAAAAATCTCCAATAAATCAAATCAAATCAATGAAATTTTTACTCACCTCTGTTCTTTGTTGAAGACGTTTGTTAAGTTCATAGATTCTAAAATCTGGTTGTCCCATGTATGGCGTAGGGCGCCTGTAGAAATTAGAAATAGGTGAATAGTAAAATGGATCGGCATGCATCATGTAGATAATACAATATACTACAATAATATACTACAACAATCAACAGGTGCTTCTTGAACACTTATAACACGTGCCACTCAATCAAGTCAACACTTCATTATCCATATGTCTTCACGCTTCATTGATAATCAATGAACCTTTAACATAACAACAAACAGTTACTAGCTATACTTTCTATATTATTTAATATGTAAACACCCGTTAGTTATAATCACAATGATATTGACCCGTAAGTTCAATATCTCTCCTGTTTATAAATAATACGCCTATTATTAACAAAGTATCTTTCTTGTTTTGTATGCGATTAACATCGGTTTATACCACGGTTCAACTGTCGATATGTAAACGAGTCTATAAACTAGGATAGTTTCAATAATTCATATAATCATGAATCACAATCACTATTGTCTTTATAGAGGTTGGTGTCCGTGACAATAAGCACACAAGTTGTATCAGATTAGAAGAATTTTAACATCTATGTATTACATATGGGTTAAGGTACACTGGTAGAGAGTTTAGATTATCTCAACAAGTAAAGTCTAACCACGTAAAATCAGCTGTAAGTCTATACATGCAACCATGTGGTGTTATAATACATACAGGTTGCCCTTGTCTATATTTATCACAATAATTACAGCAAGTCATGCATAACCAGTCCCTTATGTACATGTACATGAATACTAAATATACCCTGACATAAGTCAGATGCATCCAGTCTCATTGACTTGATCATATAAGTCACTATAACTTCACATGTAGTAACATATTCTAACAGTAAACCCAAGTCTACACAGAGCACAAGTCAAGCATGGCAAGTGTGAGCAAGCCAGTACAATGCATCTTGGGAAGATTAGGTCACAGGTCCACTAGTCACAATATGCTTTGACTAGATTGTCCAGACTATTCATGATTGTCAAATCTGGATGACCAGCAAATTCAACAGAAGAAGGCTAAACTCTAAATGCAATTATTGGTCACTAAAGAAATGACTCATACAAATGAAATACCTAAAACCACTTCTAATTTATTTTGGGAGTTCGCATGAAATTTGATCTCTCTAAATAATCCATGCATTTGGGTTCCCAAACGGTATACATGTAGGTAACAATTTTTGTTGGGGACAATGTCTACATTTACACGAACATGCTTACAGAATTTATATTTTTTGATTATAGGTAATTTTCCATATGTGCATGTACCTGTAAGCTGTTCATCCATATTATATTAAATCAATAATCAAGTGTTAATGTTTGATAATACCACAAGTACATAGATCAATAATTTATCACATCAATTGAGTTATGTATATATATTCTCAATTTTTACTCTTTACTATATTAACATTGCCTTCAACCATGTTCAAAACATGATACTGTATGTCAGATTTTTTAAAACTAGATTAAATATTTTTTTAAGATCAAGGTAGAAGTTATATATCCGACCTGTAAATTCAAAAGTTGGTGTAACAGTCGAGTTTGCAAACAGAAGGCAAGTAAAAAATGTGGCTGGTAGAGTGATTCAGACACCCAGTTCCAATCAAAATGTTAACGCCAGTTAAGCATACTTTGTACATAAATGTGTATGACGACGACCTTGACATAGAACGGAAGATTATCAATGAACACGTGATAGCAAACACAAGCGGGCGACCTACTGAAGACAACGAAGAATATAAATTAACGCCAGACTCAACCTATTCAAAACGCCTATGCATGTTGAATGAAATAAATATCAATGTTAGAAAATTTTGAATGTAGAGAAAGTTTATCATTTTTAAATGGAATAACGTTCTGGTCATTCGAAGCAAAATTATTATAATACTTCCAGTTTTCGAAGTTACAATATTTCCGGTTTTGACAAAACTGGGTATTCTGGATCTCTGTGACATCCGACCTATTGTAACGATCCCGTACGATGTCGGTTTTGACAGAGTCCACTGTACATAGATGTCTATTCTCAGATTTGTGTTTTAAAAACTTAACAAAATTTAAACTACTGAGGGGAGAGAGAGAGAGAGAGAGAGAAATGGGAATTAACGTCCACTCAACACAAACTAGGTCATCTCGGGACTAACATTTGGTTTAATTTTATTTCAATACTTTGCTTGCGTGTAGGAATCTTTTGCAGTGGGAGGAAACCGGAGTACCCAGAGAAAACCCACGAGGTTGGACAGGCGACCCTACTCCTTGCCATGTAACAAACTACTCAGGAATCTTCTATTGTTCAAATAAAATGGTAATGTCCCAACAATGTGTGAGTGGGATTTCATGTGGTGTTGTTTGATGGATCTCACCGTGACTTGCAGTTTTTATTTGTCCATATTGAATTTCGGTCATATATTGCCATCACCCATGTCTGTCTGTCCTCAATATCTTGTGCAGACTGTAGGCACTTAAGTTTGTTGTGGTCCTGCGATGGAGAAGCAGATTGATTTTCTACATTTTCTAATAAGTTACAGCCAGAGTAATTGACCTTGATCTCCTTGAAAAAATTATCACCAATAATTACTTTCAGAGTTATTGCTCTTGACCACTTTTGAAAAAAGTGTCAGAATGCTGGTCAAGACATCTCTTGAGTCTCTTTACAGGCTTATTTATATACAGTCCAGAATTACCTTGGGTACTTTTTAAAAAAACTTGTTGACCTAATGACTGAAGTTATTTTCCAATTGAGTTGAAATCATTACAATTGACGTAATTGCTGAAATTCAATAGGATTCTTCATTTATTCACGCGTAAAAATGATGCATATAAATTTCATACAGATTGGATGAGAACTTATGTAGTTTGAGCGTTCACAAGGCTCAACAAAGTGAAACAAGGGTCATAACTGCAGAAGAAATTAATGGGATTATTGAAATTAGAAGTAGCTAAGTCTCTAACTCAATATCGTCAAAAGTCTTCATCATTCAAAACACAAATTATTTGTCAATTTAAATCAACACTGATGTTGTCATTTTACCGGGAAAAGATGGGCTTTTGATATCCAATATTAAAGACAGAATAAACATTTTACCATTGGTACACGAATCGTGTACCATAATACATTGCAGCTCCAGTTCTAACAAGAGACTCAGGGGAACAAGGCTAGACAATTGCACCAAATCAAACAGCGTATGTAGACTGGAATAACCAACACTCGAAATGGCCAATCGATTGAAATGTCTGGCGTATTTCGCCGAACCTTCCTGATTTAAAATTAGAGTACAAACGAAAACATTTGAATGTAAATCAGTTTGTATACATTCATATTACATTATTATACCTTGCGACCAATTTGTGGCAAATTTTAGGTCTCAAATATTAGCGATTTAGCTCCTTTAAATTGGAATCTCCATCTCACTGATGTAAACAACATATTTCAATTTCAAAGCAAATAGTCTGTACTTCTGTAGCGTGTTCATAAGAAATTGTGGACAAAGGACAGATGTATTATACATACAGGTCGACGGCAATACACAACCATATTTCCATGTGGACCATATCAAAAGCTTATATTATCATCATTTTACCAACACGTTTTGCTTTAAAAATGTTTGCTCAGACGAATTACATTATAGCTTATGTGGGTGTATATTTTGCTGCCCAGGAAAATATCTTTTAGATTAGGATCCTAAGGGTTGTGATAAAATTGCACATTATATAAGATTGGGCAATAAATGAGTAAATGTCATTGCATGAGATCTGGACACTTTTCCATGCCAACCAAAAGTTATTATCCCTTGTTATGAACCTGGTGCCTATTTCTTGAAATCCCAAGACATTCAATTCCAAAGAATACAGACTTTTTACTGCCATATTTTGAAAGAAATGAGTGTTTTTTCAATTGCAGATATCTTTAAAATCTTTTAAGAACAAAAAATCTATATCTTGGAAGTTGTATACGACCAACTTGTAAAAGCATTAAACCTAGTATTATTCTGATTTCTGTTGACATTGTCACAATGTATGACTTGACCTTGAGTTAAGATTTATTTCTGTCTAATAAAATTATTACTTGAAGCAAAGAATACTGTTCAACTATATAGGTGGTGGTGCCTTCACAATCCATTTTTACTCATTACACTGAACAAATATAATATATAACATTTATTCCTTGCTTTCAAAGGTTTTATTTTGGATTTCATTTATGATATTTAATCCGTTAGACACATTCAATAACTGGATGGAGTTAATAAATTAAAACACACATATTGTACTTTATGGAAGTATAATTACTAATTCATTTGGGAGATATTTTGAAGAGTTTTATTTCAGAGAGAGGGAGAGAAATGGGGCTTATCGTCCACTATACACAAACTAGGTCATTTCGGGACTAACATATGGTTTAATTTTATTTCAATAATTCGCTTGTCAGGAACACTATTTTAGGTTATTTCCAGGCCTGTGTGTATAGACTCTAAACCTTCTTGTTATGTCTTGGAATTGTGATGAATTAATCACTAATGTGTCAACATACTGTTCACAAAAAAAAATGCTTGAATCATTTAGTAAGTCATTTTCTAGAATGATTTGATTAAAGTGCCTCTCTGATTTTGTAATCTACAGTAGACAGATTTCTGTAATGGCTTCACGCCAAATATTGTGAATATGTAATCTATATTCAACAGATTAAGAGAGAAAATCTGATTATAAGAAAGTGAAATGGGTTTTAATGCCTTACTTTTCTGCACTAACAGGGCATACATGTATACCGTGTAATGTGCCACAACATGATAAGTGACATTTTTAGCCAACACCACCTGATTAATCAGAGAGAAAGAGAAATTGGGTTTAATGTCCACTTGACACAAACCAGGACTTATTGATTAAAACATGGTTTAATTTTATTTCAATAATTCGTTTGCACATATGGTCTTTAAAACTGGGAGGAAACCGAAGGACCCACAGAAAACCCATGAGGTTGAACAATAATGCTGGGTATTGCGACTGCAGTCACGATACGATACGTATTGTGATTCATGTGCCACGATATGATACATGTATGTATTGCGATTCATAACTAGGTCATGGATTTATCAATAAAACAAATTAAATATGTGATTGTGTTTTTAATGAAGTCCTTAAAACCAGGAAATAAATAAACTTGATTACTATTTACTTTAGTAGTAAACTCTAGTCCTAGCAGACGAACTTAGACAGTCGCCACTAATGGTGTCTTGTCAAGTGAGTGTTGAGATTGGCTGTATTACCACAAGTGAGTGCTGGGATTTGTTGTATTACCACAGTATTTTATAATAGTTTTGCATATTCTACAAACAACTTTCGTTGTGTCACACTTTAAAAACCCAAAGTTCTCCCAAACTTTAGAATTATATTTCGCTGGAGGATTTGTCATTGCGACTGCGTTTTCCGCCATTTTGATTTTTACAAGAGCTACTATCTATTATATTTACGTTCTAAATTTATAAAATTCTAGAGTAAAATGTCGTTTTATGTATTCCAAATATGTATGTTTTATTAACTAAGCCTTATAACAAACTTTAAAATTCGGAAATAAAACGAAAAGATGTTAAAATGTTGTTAATCTTCACCTACGAAACTAAAGTAATTACGGTCAAGACTACTGGACATCGTTTGCGAAGTGTCATTGTTTCAAATAAAGTTTAGGGTTGAGGATATAATTTAAAGTTTTTAAAGGTCATAATATATTTTCTAAAAAGCAAAAAACTATCATGAGAAATCGATTCGGCATCCCGCAATTCAATACAGGTATCGTGAGATGGTGAATCGCGATACATCGATTCACCGTGCCAGCACTATTGAACAAGTGACCCTACTGGGGAATCGAAACCACACCAATAGACTCAATGACAGACCTTATGATACAGTGCACATTATTGTGCTAACCATTCGGCCAACCCCCACTTCCCCCTGATTAATGAACAAGCGGCATACTGACTAACCCACTATGGGGTCAAATTCTGATGCACCTTATATTTTTCAGAGGATTCTACTAAAAATTTACTATCATTGGTTTATTATTTTACACTGTTTTCTGACAAGTAGAAAGTCGTCTTAAAGAAATTATATCTAACAAAGTTTCCTAAATACAAGCTTAATCTAACCGACATATCTATCTGTACTAGTATTTGGGACTGTCGGTGTAGCTCGGACCAAGGAATAACTGTGCATTATACAACTTTCGAATCTCGACCCAACCCGTGCAGTGCTGTGTAACCCACTGGTATCAGCATGAAATTGACACACTAACTATACTTTTAAACCCATAACTTATTGTAATATGCTACAAATTGCACCATTTAAACTGCTCAATATCAAGTTTCACCAAATTTGTGTCAAATAAAACCGTGTCAAGATCAACTTCAGTCAAAATTAAATTAAATTAATATTATTAACTCAAAGACTACAGATTTATTTCTTTCAAAGAAACTATCAAATATTTTCTTTCATCAAATATTAACATCATGATTATCATCTAAGGCAAATACATTTTGAAGAGGCTTAAAACAGCAGTTCATATGATACAAGTCATTGTAATACACATCAAAATTGACACTCAACAGCTGGAGATTAACTACAAGTAGAAAGGGTTAAACAGTTCAATAACTCACCTGAGAGTTTAATCTCAGTTTAATAACAACCAGATTATCACAATATCTGTTAAACACTTAAAAATGCAGGTATTCACTCATAAATTCCTAGTCAATTCAAACTTTTCAACACATCATGTTCTACTAACTGTGTCAAGTGGATAAAATCATGAATACCGTAAGAAGAATATATTTAAACTTTTATCTTTTCTACAGAACTGTTTTAAGTCAACCCATTGTCACCGTTCAGGTCATGTGACTGTTGTCATGGTAATTGTTGAGTCTTTGTGTCTGTTCAATAAATGGTCTCTTCATCCGATCTATAAATCCTGGGCTCAGCTGCAATCAAACCTCATTATTCTTATTTAAACATCAATTTTTGACACACTTACAGTTTCCTAGATTCAAACATTGACACGACTACGTCATCCTTTTAAAAAAAAAAACTTGACGATAAGTAGCAAATAAAAAACGATTTTCTGTAGATTAAATAGATCATAATCATGAAACATGGAAAGCTCTTATGTCTATGAGAGGATTGAAATATTACACAATGTTTTACATTATTGATTAAACACATTAAAATATATTAATCAGATTTTAAAATTAAATCCATTCGATAATACAGTTAGTGACAGTGAGGGTCGTGGTTCAAATAATAGAAAATATTTATATTTAATCAAGGTAGTTTTTCGGTTATTTATTATTAGATTTAATTTGGTTCGGTAAATGTATGAGAAACCGTGTAAAAATCACTTAAAACAAAATGCAAGCCAATTGCATATACATGTAAAAAAGGCAACTAAAGGAATTTGACTTCAAATGCTTTCACATGCCCCACATTATGTAAAAAGTTATAATGATTTGTATCACAAATATTCTGGTTAGTCTGTTCAAATTAGACCCTCATCAATTTTTTTATGTATTTTGGCAAGGTACTGGAAATCAGATGAATGTATGTCAGGTACATGTACAGATTCAAGCACTGTCAAGCACAAATTATTTGGTTCCTGTTATTTTCTTTCGTACCGATTTGTCTTTTGTTGCATGTAAATGTTTCTACTGATACAGGTCTGGTACAAAGTAAAATGCCAGGTACCAGTACAGTGGCTGCTGACATAAACCATTACATGTATAGCCATGTAATGATGTATGAATCTGTTCAGGATAATGTAATGTATAAGATAAAGGCATACACAAACACATCGAAGAGGTTGACTCTTAAATGTGTAAACAGGTGGACAATGGCTTTTTTCCTTTTCACAACCATAGTCATCCCAAGAATATTCTAGTGGAGAAGTCAATGTCCCACAGCTGATTCCCTGTAGCCACGGTTCAACAACAATTTCCAAAAACTACATCAGGGAATTTGATAGCAAACATTGATTTCAAAAGACCATTTCATTTTTCCCTACTTATAAAGTTTAAGACAATGATTATTTAAAATCTGAGTCAAGCTGTGATAAAAATTGTTTTCAAAAGTTGCGATGCATGTCTATCGGAATTTCTAACAATATATAATAATATATGATATCATGAATTTCATCAATAGCACATTTATAAGGAAATGTAAGGCAACGAAACATACGCCCCCCACAGCCGGGCAGTCAACAAGAGTTGTCGCATATTCTTATTTTTTTCGGTAATGAAAAATTTGTAATACTCTGAAATCTGATTAAGATTAACAACTCATAAAGTAATTATCAGAAAATCATTAGAATTTATTTGTTTGGTTTTTATAAAGTTCTGCCCCATGCTAACACTTAGTATACGAAACATTTAAAATCATTTATCAAAATTCATTGAAAATCAATATACTTGTTCGTCTCAATCTGAAGTCAATAGGATGATAAGTTTCGTAAGTGATCAAGGGAGATAACTCTGGCAGTAGTTATCGGAATTCACTGAAAATCAACACGATTCTTCCTCTCATGACCTTAAACACTGGCTTCTAAAGGGTCCACAAGATTTTCTGAGGTGTACAAGGGCAATAACTCTTGCAATAAATATCGCAAATTGCGGAAAATAAATAGGTTTCTTTGTTTCATGACATTAAACACTGTGTATAAATTCACGGTCAATCGAATATTAACTTTGGTTTCTAGAGCATCCACAAGAATTTTTGAAGTGATCAAGGGCCATAACACTGGCAGTAATTATTGGAAATCGCTGAAACTCAATAGTTTTTTTCGTCTCACGACCTTAAACACTGTGTATAAATCGGATATGAACTTTAGCCTGTAAAGCAATTGTGGATGCCGGACAGATGGACGGACAGGCAGGGGCGACGACAATATACGACCACATTTCAATGTGGGCGTATAAAAACAAGAAGGACAGGTGTTGCCATAAAATCATAAACATAGAAATGTATCAAGAAACTGGCCCTGTATATGACTTAATATCAAGAAAGTGCATATTATGGACCAGAACCAAGTGTAATGTCATGACAGCCATCTTGGAATTATGGTGTCAGATAGTAAATCAAAATCTGTAAATCGACGAACAATATTATTGTGAAAGCAGTAAGCATGGCAAGTTTCATGTTAATTGTATTCCGGAGATTTAGATTCTTGGGGACGATCATCCCTAAGATAAATAATAAGATGAGTAGTACGTGGGATCCAGTTCCTAGTACAAAAATTCTAACCTCTTTTTAAAATTTAATTAAATGGATTAATGATTAACATCATTTAATAGTCACGATTTACATCCTCTTGAGCATAATCCACATTAAGGACAATTTAATATGACTTGTAGCTTTAAAATCAATTACATTAAATAGAAAATAAAACATGCAGAAGCTGTATCATTCTAATAATCAAAATAAATTTGTTATCAATCGTGACAGATTTTTTCATCATGAATTTATACTTTTGCAATAAACCCTATAATCATGATTAAATGAATATTATATAAGATAACGTAGAAATCAGTAAGTACATTATATATTAAACAGCTTTTATTTAAAGCTGAAAAACCCTTTATGAAATCCAGTTCTCAGTGGTCACATTCAATGTTAACAAATCTCATACAGATCCTATGTTGTTCGAGCATTCACAAGACACTACAATGTAAAACAAGGGTCATAACTCAGGTGTTCAATGAAACTTGTTGAAATTCAATAGTTTTCTTCAGTAATTTGAATAATGCATATCAATTTCATACAGATATGATTAATTTTGTCGTTACAGCATATAAACTCATTTAACTCTTGTCGTTCGCACATTCACAAAATTCTAAAAAGTGAAACGTTAATAATTAAGCTTTCATTTGTATTACATATGTATTACATATGAAAGCCTATTGTTTCTGTTAAGATTATTATTATTTTTTCTTTGTGTAGTTTCTGCAAATCAGATTTCTCAGAATCTAACCATAGGATCTTTCTGAAAATTTGACCTACCCCCTCACCAAAATGAGCTGCGAACGTTGATTAAATATATTTTCAAAACGTTTTAAGCATTCGAAATCACCGAATTTTACAAACGAAAACACTAACAATGCATAGTCGTAACTTTGTTATTTATTGACTTATTTTACTAATTCTTTTTTCTTTGAGTACCTTGTAAAAAATCATTTTTATCTATGATTTCGAACCAGAAGTTTAGACCAACTTGACAACTTCTTTAATAGTTGTACGATTTCATGAAATTTAGTATGTAAGTAGACCTTACTGATGCGACTTGAAAAATGACTTTAGAAATTTTCTAACTTATCTCCCCTTGGAGAAATTAAGGGTCAGATCACCTGGAATTTTGTTTTCTATACAAGCTTTGAGACTTCTAATTCGTACACAAAAAATGGAGTTTGTAGTTCAACCGGAAGTGCCACAATCTTGAGATGAGAAAAATCCACTGGGCTGTTTTGATATTTTACTTACAGACATGGGAGTTATATTTTCTGAATCCTTGAAGGAAGGCCTAAAAAACATTCAGATCAGAATTTTGATTTAGGTGTATTGATGGTCGCTATTGTGAAGTGAATATGAAAAATAGTGAAAAATCAACATTTACAGGCTTCTAAACCAAACAGAATAGGGCATAGTATGTTCAATGCGTCTACTATTTCTGACATTAATACATTTTAGGATAGCTGGGATACGGGTCGAATTTTTGGTATTTGAATATTTCAAAAATTTGAATTTTGTCTTTGTCGTTTTTCGTCCCGACAAAGTTGTTTACGAGTGAAAAATCACATTGACTTCACTAGATTGTGACCGATTTTAATGATATTTTTTTCTTGTTCAGATTATTTATATGACCCATGACATGTATGATATGTGACAGGAAGTGACTGTGAATATGAAAGCTTTTATATCTGCTTAGTAGCTCTAGTTTCTAATTATTGTTTTATGTATATTTATTGAAAACTTAATTCTGAACTTTTTATTAGAACTTTTATTATGTTTTTGAATTGGCACTATTAGCAGCTTTTAGCTGGATTTTGGGCGCCTAATAAATGAATAAATTATTATGATTATTAAAGGACATTATTAATGTCAGTCATTATCACATATGTGATAGAAGTGGTTAAAGACATTCCAAATATAATTTTAACACAATTTTGTTACGATAGATGTGAAATGAAAATTTCAAGAAATGGAACTGAAGAGACAATTCAAAAGAAATAATTGAATGACACTAGATAAGAGATAATAAGAAAGGCCTATACATTTATTTGTTTTCATTTATTCAGAGTCTCATATAACAACTTTTGGTATTCAAAGAAATTATCAGTGTGGAGAAATTCAGCCATGTATCTATTGTCGCACGTTTCATCAGTCACTTCTCTTGTGTTCAATTTTTTGTGTTACTTCCATTTTTTCAAATCTTCGTTACACATCAGATTTATTGTTGCAATGATTTCTGTATCAAATTATATTTAGAACGTTTTTAAAGTGGGCTTCTGGCACTATGGAAATCAGTGCCGGTCTGCCAGATGAAATTACTCGACTGACCAACGCGGTGATAATGAAAAGAGTGAATAAAGCAACACAGTATCTGAGTAAAGGTTAAAGGGCCAATCCCGATAACTTTTTTGGGAATAAAACTGCCTAATTTTGTGTTAAAATCCCTTATATATCCCATTACCTAAGGCCGACCAACTAACCCGATATTTGTGATATGCTTGTAAATAACTTAAACCTGACAGTCTTCATCTGGAAATGGAGACCGTTGTATTATACAGTATCTGGATAAAACCAGACTTTTTTCTATAAAAATGATATGTAGGTGAAATTTACCTTTTGTTATCAAGTACAGTACATGGGTCATTCACTGTATAGACCTCTCAAGAAACGGGAATCGATTATTAGGTCACCCAATCGAAAAATTGACCCAAAATCTTAAAGGGTTACGTGTCCGGATAAGCAGTGTTTACGTTAACGTCAATATTTTGAGCTGAAACTTTGAGCCAAGGTAAATACACCATGCCTCTATATTTTGGTCCATAAATTTCATAAAGGCTCGGACTTTAATTTTTGAGACTCTGTTCTTATCTGGGTTGTCCCTTTAACCGTAGCATACATGTACCCTATGTACATGTAATTCTAATGCTCAAATCTATGGTGCCAGTACCGTACATGTATATTAGATTCTAAATTTGTCAATGTCGTGCTATAACTTATTCATGTAATTTCTAAATAAAGACAATGTGTACTCCAGTTTCTTTATTTGTTCAGCGTAAATCTTACTTTTATTCGACCTTATTTCTATCATTAAGACGAAATTTTTTACTTCATTTACACTTTACATATTTAGTACAACCATAGAATAAATTTTGAATTTTGACACTACCAGCAATCATCATTATGACGTTGTTCGGTGTTGCCCCTGTGTGATCATTTGGGTGATTGAGCACTTGATCAGGACCATTATGTTGATATAAACGATGCTCTCTTTGTCAGGTTGAATGGTTGAACGGAGTGTTGGCATTGGAAACAACATTAAATGTGATATCGTTTTCTAAATATTATGTCAAATCCGATGACATTTGTTCCTTTTGTTTGGAGGCAAGTGCAGAACTTGTAGAATTTTATTTCACTTTTTTACAATTGAGCCACTTGTAATGTCACTTCAAACTAGGTAGGTGTAATGAAGGCACCAGAAATAGACACTTCATCGCTATCCACATAACAGATTATCATGGTCTCCTTTGAAGGCTGTTTCATGCCCACAATATGGGATTTCTAAATATTTCAGTATGAAGTGACATTCTTGTTAGAGCAGTAATAGAATACAAATCAACAGTATATAAATATTAATTGGCTCAACTATAAAAAAATAAAATAAAATTCTACAAATTCTTCACTTGTCTTAAACTTAAAATAAATCAATAAATATCGTAAAGCCTATATTGCATTCGATGTTAGCTCTTTGTCTAACCATTTAACCAGATGAACAACTAGTCATTTATATCAGTGTAATGGTTCTGACCACCAAATTGAGCATGCAGGGGAGACACTAAACGACGTCATAATGATAGTATTTTGGCTAATCAATGATCAGTCGCAATAACCACAATGCAATAACGGTCAAAATGAATCCTACTTAACAAAACTCTTTTTAGCATGTAGTAATAGAATTTCCAAGAAAACTCATCATTGTTTGTGTTTTCATGGATACCAGACAAACCACACCTTCCATAGCCAAAAATTGTTGTGTATTTTTTTTCTGGAATCGCATTTAGCATTGTTCATGCCAAATTTGATGAAAATCAATTCAGGCATAACTGTATTATTATGCTTTTGTGTCAAGTTTGGAACAAACATGTACATGTAGTTGGCAAATAAAATTGGTATTTTTTGGTGTTGATGATTAATATCTTATCAACAAAAATTACAGTGCCAACTTTTTAAATATTTTAGACTGCTCAACGCCCATAATTACTGTATACAGTTCTTGAAAATGGTACCATAATTTCAGTGTTGCATTAGTTGAAAAAAATTATGACAAGACCGAGTAATGGGGCCTGGAAAATAAGTGAAAAGTCTGCAATTTTGGCTAAAAAAACACAACAGTTGTCAGGCAACATTTTGCAAGAGTTAGGTAGAGGACAAGTTATAAAAAAAGGGGCAATAATCCAGGAAGTTATGGTCTGATATGTGCAAATATCGACAGGAACCGAGATCTTTGGATTATAATCATACATTTCAAGTTTAATCAAAATCAGATAAAAATTATGACTTCTACGTGCACAACCTTGGTATTACATACTTCTACAATATTTGCGTTCAGTTCAAGGAGCAGATCATGTTCGTCAGTTTGGGTCAAAAATTTGAACTCAACCTTCATTGATGCGTAACCGTGATATACATTATTTACACATTTTTAAAAAATTGAATACAAATTACATGTATGACTTCTAATAGGTCCACAAGCCAAAAATGTGAATTTTCAAACAATCACGAGCCATAACCTACGAAATTACGATCTGATATGCGCAAATATCGAAAGGGCCCAAGATCTTTTGGTTGTAAACAGGTGATAATTTTGACCTCAAGTGTGTCCACAAGCTAAAAATGTGATTATTCGTACAATCAGGGGCTATAATCCAGAAAGTTTTGATCTGATACATGCCAATATCGAAAGGAACCAAAATCTTTTGGAGATAAACCTATATTTTCAGTTGTCAAAATCAGATATGAATTACGACCTGTAGAGTGTCCACAAACAAATTGTGTGTGGACGTCCAGACGACAGGGGAGACAACAATATACGTCCACATGAAAAGGTTTTTTTCTTAGAGTTTAATAATCAATTACTGTGTTATAAACCTGGCTTCAGTGTGATATTGGCCTGTCTACTGTGTATGACTGCTACCCGTATAAATATATAAAATATCTATAATGTCAGCGATGAATTAACAAATGATTTGTCTCAAATTTTGCATACAGTGTAATTTTGAAACTTGATGTGACTGTAGGCTATAATAAAATATAGGAAAATGATTTTACAGGGTATATTCACATGTACATGTATTGGTCACCACTACTTTTTGTTTGTAATTGGTAATTACTAATATTTAGGCTAATACATACTGACAAGAACCTTGAGTATTTCCTGTAAGTATATTTTGCTGCTAAAGGATATAATTAATTGAATAAAATGGACTTATTAACTTGTCTGACCTTCAAACATTTAGCTTGTGGGTAAAAGACACACTCATGCCATGGCTGGAATTTGTTTATCACTTTTGAATTATCTCAAATATTTTTCTACCAATACACATACATGTATAAATATTAAGATTAACTGAGAATGCTCTATTACTTTTTACAATGTCCAGTGATGGATTTATACCTGTAGACTTTGTAGGCTGAAGCCTAGAGACTCAAGACCAAGGAGACCTGTCACCAAGGGATCTGATTTGTTTACATCGTCATAAACCTTTCTTACACACAAGGTAGTCTTACACATCTGTCATCATCCTCGGCTTTTCGCTTTACAACACACTTTCATCTTTCTCTATTTGTAAGGATGGGGGATAGCACATGTAAGGGGTCTTGTACATTTAAATGGGAATATCTAGATTGCGTACAGCAGTACAAGGTTTTAATGACTAAATTTCTAAAGGGTTTCTTCCTTACATTTAATCTAAATCAATCCACAGTTTTGAAAACATTATGCCATAATCTCATATTGACAAGATTTGAGTATGGACAGACAGGGGTGGTATATACACATTAAAACTACTTGACAAGTAAATATACATGCATAATAAGTAGAATTGGTATCTAGAAGCTTTTTATTCCACTACAGAGATTTGCAACAACTTCATTATGTAAATAAGCAACAGTAACAAGGTCAAGCTTGTTTTATACTTTATTTTTAAGATAAGAACTGGCATTAGAATCTGTCAACGATTTCTTTCAAAATTGTCAATATACTTGACCTATGTAGTGGTGGAAAGATTCTAAATCCTATCCTAAGACAATATGTTTTTTTAAAAAAACTTACGTCATGCCAGGGTCTCGATCCATCGGACTCATCATTAACTGACCCGGCATTCTCATTTGCATAGGTATTCCTTCCAGAGTGATAGTTGACTGAACACACCCTAAACTTCAGAAAATGGATTCACTTCTTTCACTCTGACCTCACTGTCCAAACCTTCAGTAGTTTCAGATATAGGAATCTTCACATCTAAAATTAAAACAATAAACAAAGGGAATGACTAAAGGTACATGTACCTGTAAAAAGCTGGTACACATGTTGTAACAAATACCCTAAATCTTTGTCAACTAATATTCTCTAAATTATCACCATCACCCAATCTCCTCCAGTCACTTCCCTTTGCTCTCCCTCCCCCACCCCCCCTGGGTCTCAACTCCACCTTCCCATACTATCTAGTCTCCCAATTCCACTGATCACCTATATTCTCTCCATTCCTTGATATCCTTATTTCACTACTTCCTTCGATCAACATGTACTTTATTGTTTTCCCCAGATCACCACTTTGTATGTACTTTTGATCTTCTCTCTCCTGTCTTCCTTTACCTTGTCTTGTGCTAATCTCTCATGTCCCTTGACCTCTTTTAATCTCATCTCATCTCTACTCTTCCCCTTCCCATCTACATTGTACATGTATCTCCCTTCCCTTTGCCTCTTTTCTACTCTTGCTTCAGTTGAATTGAACTCAACCTTCCCTCAATCTCCCTCTTCCCTATTATCTCTCTTAATGTCCTCTTTAATAATTCCCTTCCCTCCTGTCTACTCTCCCACGATCTCCTGTAATATATCCATTATTCTATTTACATGTACTCCCCTTCCCTTGATAACAAATATATGTCCATGTCTATTTCTGCTCTTTTCCCAGACATAACGAATTTCAATTGGTAATATTTTCCATAAAACCGGGGCTGCTTGTACATAAAATGACCAGTTATATGTACCAGCTCAGAAAATTAGTGTGGGGCCATTGTACATTGTACTGAGTGTAAGACTGGGCTGATATCTAATGAAAATTTTGTTGGAGAAATTGTGCTGTTGAGTTTTGGACCTTTTGAAGTTTACATAATACATGTATGAGTTTAAGTGACTAGGGGGTTACAATTCTTATAAAGTTATAAATGGACTGTTTAAGGATCTATTATCATAACACAGAAAAAGGGAAATCATCTCCTTTAAACATGGTACAATGTTTGTAATCTTATTATTTTATTCTTTTAAATAAATCTAAATCTTATTTTAGGTGAACAAAATGCAGTAACTATTCAAACAGAAACTGTGGTATTTTGTTTTATGGTACAGGTAAGTTCATATTACATTTTAAGTCACCATGGCATTGGTTATTATTCCACATGTCAAATATTTGATTATGACCTACATGTACATGTATAACCCAAACAGTAGCCAAGTATGCAATGCTATACAAATGTCAACAATGTAGAACAATGTTCACAAATAAAAATATTACAATATAATGTACAAAGTACAATTTTATAAAGTGCATAAAATAATTAATACGTCCCCATATCAGTCCAGAAGAAGTATAATGAGCGATTTTGGGCAGTAGTGGCAGGCATTTTTCAGTAGCAATTAGCATCTCCGGAATAGCAAATTGCCACTCAGCCTGGGCTTTTGTCAACAAATCGGGAATTACCCTATTATCAACGCTTATTACAATGGAATGATCCATTGTTAAAAACTGCTATAAATATACTTACAAAAAGGCTTCGACTAATTGCAAAATGTACACTACGCGCTAAGTAAATAAAATTTTCCTTTTTCACAAAATTCGATCGATTCAGTCAAAGAGAGAGAAATCAGACATTATTAACATGGCATGCTGGGAAGGGTTATCCCGTTTTTATATTCTATTTTTAGATATATGTAGGCTCGATCAAAATCTGTAACGCCAATCAAAAGAAAAATAGGTGATCGAGGCTATCAATGGTTTCATTACTTTCTTCACGGGACTGGGTTGCGGGCAAATATATTTAAACGACATCGTTTCTTTTATAAAATCTATTTATAACTAGTAAACCAAATCTTGTTCATAGGCTTAAAAAAAATGTCAAAGAAAAAATAAAATCAGAAAACATCAATCCATTTATCAATCGCTGTGAATTTTTCTGCTTTCACTCATAAATCTGCATTGAAGGGAGGCAACTCCGTTAAAAAAGCCCTCCCCTTGCTTCTTGTTTCCCAAAAATATATAAACAAACCTATAAATACGTGGTAGGGGCCTAGTTTTCCGAAAATGTGCAGTGATCAACCTGACATTTTAAACGATCATCTCTATTTTGCCTTGAATTAGAAAGACACCCGAAAACATTCAGGAGACACTGTGCTTCTAACTTTTAAATGAACCCCATCTTTAAAATTGGTAAGTAGCATACAAATAAACAGTCTTTCGATGCAAAGCGGACTCTGCGCCTATATTCCTGATTTTTAAGTTGCCTATAAAGAGAAAATGTTTAACACATTTGTGGCCTAATGACACATACACCGCCTTTGTGACTTACCGTCTGTTGGTGGGTATTGGAATCGACAATTTAATCTATTACATTACCCCCCCCCCACCCTCACGTCCATTATAATTTATATTCTCGCTAATGGCACATGCTTGATATAGAAACGAAATGAGGTTTAACTTCCTACTGCTAACCTGGGCTAATGAAGACGGGCAGTGGCGCTACGGCCTTCCCTCATATCGAATTCCAACAACAATGTGTAAACCGGACCTCGGTTTTTCGTCCCCTCCGAACGACTAGACAACTCTCCTTGTCAGGCCCTCCGTCCTGCATCACTGACACGGAGAAACCACACCGGAAAATCTGGATAAACTTCTCGGTCAATGCAGGGATCGAACACCCAGCCTCCAGGCTAGCGAGCCAGCGTCTTACCCACTTTGCCACATGCTTGATATAACACTGAATTGGCTTTAATATTATAAAATATATAAATTCGATCACACCCTTCCCTATATGAATTACTAAACTAAAATGTCAGTCATACTTTATCGGGTGCCTCCTCGATACCGTAAAACTAAGGACTACCTTTACTGATATATAATTCTCGGTATTAACAGTATAAAATAAACTCTTTTTTGGAATTTGGAATAGGAGTATCATTTAATACCCCGGTCCGACAAATAAAACTTCTCTCGGCGCTCTGGTTTACGAAGTAATGACTCACAAACCCCCAAACTTTTAATGGATATGTCCGCCTTTTAATATATGGGTAGAAGACAATATACAAAAATCGAAAGGAAACATGTTGGTATAATTTTAATAAGACCAGTATTCAAACTACATCGTCCCTACACTGTAACAATTTATTTATCGATAAATTAGGAATGTCGACGGATGTGCTGGGGTTAAAGTACACGTAGTTCCTTTTGGAACTGTCCTTTTCGGTCTTATATAGGAAGTGTCAGTGGACATTGTCCGCTCAAAGACAGACAGTTCCTAAAGGATTGTCCGCTCAAAGACAGTTCCTAAAGGAACTGGGATTAAAGTGTTTTTAGTGATGCTTTTACGTTACTGCTGTAAAGCAGTATACTTTCAAAGAAATTTTCATTTCTAACTTCTTAATCAGAAAAATTTAGCGATTCAAAAATAATTTTCAGTATGTACAATAATTTTTGCTAAAATAAGTAAAATATCACCTCTCATTCCCCGCTTCTGTATGGTCATTCATTTATTGATCTAGAATGGAAGAAGAGGGTTTGAATTGACATTTTCTGTCAGTTTTTTTCAAGATATTCATGATTTGGAACCTGAAGGGTAACAGAGTTAACAGATTGGTTACGGTGATATGTATACATGTAACTGCGAAAAGTTAAGAATAACCCGGATGATGAGAAAAGTAAATACGTTAGGCCTAAACCCCAAATCATATTCGTTTATTCTTTATACTGCTAATCCTTTAAAGTCACGTCTAAACACGACAAACATTACAAAGCATAATAGATTCTGTATGATGATTTATTGGAATTTGTGAATTTCTGTTCAAACGTTCCAACATTCTTCGACATTCGTGAAGTATGAAATAAAAATAAATTTGGGCGCGGGTGGGGGCAAACCATATATCACTCATTGTTTCCAAATGTGGGCTCGCGGTGATTTAATGGCTGCCTTCTGATATGTCACATGATAATTATATATACACCTTCTGATTAGTGGGAATTACGGTGGTTAAGTGGGTAAGACGCTGGCTCGCTAGCCTGGAGGTCGGGGGTTCGATCCCTGCATTGGCCGAGATAGTTCATCTCGATTTTCCGCCGTGATTTCACCTTGTCAGTGATGCAGACGGAGGACCTGGCACGTGATAGATCCCTTGAAAGTTGGAATTCGATATAAGAGTAGGCCGTAGCGCCGCTGCCCGGATAAAATTTCCCTCATAGCACACTGTATGGCATATGCCTGTCTTCCATTAGCCCAGGTGAGGTGCAGAAGAGTAGGACGTTAAACCCCATTTCATTTCATTCCATTTCTTCTGATTAGTCTCTTTCATCCAGAAAAATATTCTACGAATCTGACAAAATCCGACTACAGACATGTAATCAAAGATTCATGTTATTTAGCATTCAAGCATTCAGTTAGATCTTCATATTACTACACACCAATATTAGTCTCCATAAACAATATTCTTCAAGTAAGATACAAGTGGGTCGCAACGCATAATAATGTGATATGAATTTATAGAAACTGATTTAGATTCAATCGTTTGAGTTTTTGCTCTAATTCGCCGTTTAACCTGACTTGTGGAATATGTCTAGATTCGTTCCCCGAGTTCTGCGTTACAAATGGCACGGAGACGCATTATGGTTCACGATTCGTTTACCAGTGGCAATTTTTCTTTTGTCTTAAACATACATTATGCAAGAGGTAAATCAGCCTATTGCAGGTCTGTCTTTAGGACTGAAATGTTATTTATTACACATTTATTAACAAAACAAGACCATAATGAACCGTAGATGGCATCGAATGCTCGCGATATTAACGGTTCGCCATTTAAAAACTTAGTTTAAAAATGGGAAAGTGAGGCTAAGTCGCGAATATACCAGTGCGCTAGTTACAACTGCACACATCTTGTCAAAACAATAAATGTGATAATTTGGCGCAAAATGAAGTAATTTGGCTGAAATTTTCAACGTTTTCTATATCATCATCTTTGTTTTGAATTATTATATATATAGCAAGAATGGCCAACTCTTTATTAACTAATGTATCTTTAAATATTGGATATCAGAAGCCAACCTTTTCCCGGTAAGATCACACCATCAATGTTGATTTAAATTGACAAATAATTCGTGTTTTCAATGTCGAAGACTTTAGATGATATTGAGTTAAAGACTTTAATATCAAAAAAGTATATTTTGTTTACAGTTATGCATTGTTAACAGACAAACTATTGGATTGATTACTAATTACTAGAAATCAAATCCAGTTAACTATATTTTCAAATCATTTTCCAAGCCGTATAGTTACAACAACGGGTTTATTTAACACTGCCCCTCACTATAAATTTTCCTTTGCTTTGATATGCTATTTTATAGAAATAACCCTTCATTCCAAAATTAATCTGTTTTAACCATTGAAACATTATTTTGAAATCGATTCCATTGGTCCCCCATGGCAGAAAAATACGGCTGTGTCCGAATGCCAATATCTTTATTAAATACAGATTCACGCTGGTATTATTGCTACATTAATAAATATGTTATTGTTGCTTATTACAGTTTATTGTAACTGGTGAACATGACGTGACCTGTTCCGCATACCGTTACTGATAGTGTTAAAGATATCGTTACTTTTACAACCAATATTTTTTTATGGTGATTAAACGAGCTACACGAATAACTCTTCAACATTATCATCTTCTTGATATTCAAAATATTTAGAGATTGTTGTGTGCGCGTTTACCAAAAACTCCTCGTCAAACCGCCTCAAATGAAGGAAAATTCCAATTTTGTGACAAGTGGTCTTTTTTTAAATATACTGAGCGCCATAGAAAACGCATCACTTAGTTTTTCGTATAACAAAATGATCCTGTGAACATATCTTATTCATTTTGCTTCTTATTGTGAACAATATTCAAATGGGAACACATCAATAGCAATCCATTTGTACACTTATGGATGTTTAATCTGTAATCAACGGTACAAAGTCAGAGGGGTCAAAACCAAAAGTACGACACAGCTGGTTAATTCAATGCTACGTCGCTGCGCAGCGTGCGTAAGAGCCAGTGGAGGACACACGTGCTACTGACATCTGTGTCGTACTTTTGGTTTTGACCCCTCTGACTTTGTACCGTTGATTACAGATTAAACATCCATAAGTGTACAAATGGATTGTTATTGATGTGTTCCCATTTGAATATTGTTCACAATAAGAAGCAAAATGAATAAGATATGTTCACAGGATCATTTTGTTATACGAAAAACTAAGTGATGCGTTTTCTATGGCGCTCAATATATCATAAAGTAATGGGCAATGGCAATTCATTATTTTCAACATAATGGGTAATGATAATTAATTGCAATGAGAAAGTAACTATTTTGATTACATTTAAAAAGTAATGGTAACGGTATTGTAATTAATTACCATGGCCATGTAATGCCCCCCCCCCCCCGTACACACGCGCACACACAGATGTACCATCACCACTAAATCATCAAAACATCAAACCACAATATGCAAAACAACAACATAATAAAAACAGAAACCCAAACCAAACACAACCCAGTTCACTCATCATACCAACAAACCTCAACATCTCTAAAACTAGCCACCCCACCCCCGATTTTGTATATTCGGAACACAGGTAAATGGGTAAAGCGATAAATACAATGCAATTTTTATGAACGTATGAATGTTATAATCAGATCCAATCGCATTCAGGTTATCTGTGTGACACTGTTAGCATGGGACGTTGTTTTATCTTCAATTGATGAAGATAACAAGATCACGATAAAACTCCACTAGATCACCAAATCGCCATTATGGCGTATAAATTAATTTATTGGATATTATTCTTAAATTTATTGATCCTTTATTCAGGTAATAATTCTTAATTTTCCAATTTTTTTTGGAGGGGTGGTGGTGAGGGTGGTGGTGATAAAATGAAACTAACGGATGCTTCACACTAGATAGAAACCCGTTTTCTTCTGGATGCCTTCAGATTTCTTCCTGTTCTCGAGATGTGGGTTATCAAAAGTAATTCACCTTTCTGTCAAGTACTTGAAATCAACTCGGGGTTTGGTAGACGCTGTGGTTGTATGATTAAAAGTCAGAACACTTGAATCTCAACCAGAATGTCCGGGATTGGCTCTAGAGTACCGACAAGGAAAATGTGTCTAGTCGTTCGGATGAAATTAAAAAAAACCCAACAAAGCATGCACTCCAATTTTCTTTAAAATTACTCTATGCCAGTACGAGTTTTATCATCGCCAAATATATTTTTTTAACAGTTACAAACTTACCACAAATGTAACCATTATTTTATGTTCAATGTGTGTGCATTAAAGGTGACGTGAACGATAGATAGATTCTGGTTTCCCATTCGCTACTACCGGATAGAAGTTAATAATTCTACTATACCTGTAATTATAGAAATACAAAATACAGTCTGTTAGTTTCAAAATAAGTTAAGAAAAGTGCAGACAAGACGTTTAAACTGACTCCATGATCCCTGTATTTACACTTTAAACCACGATGTCAGGATATTATTTTTAAATTAAAGATTGTGTTACCCCACCATGTCTGCCAGGTTGGCAACAGTCTGGAAGTAGCTGTCTACTAATAAATAATGGCTACCAGGTAACTCGAGATCAAGCCAGTAAAGATTGTAATAGTCACGACGCAACATTATTACGTTTTGAAACAGGAGATGACGTGGTAAGTAGGCTTAAGTAGCTTTTCTGGCACACCACACCAACTCTGATTCCATCTCCGGAATAATTTTATTACTAACTTTCATGTCATTATGTATGTGGGTCTTATTATTAAAATCCTATAATCTATCACGTCACCCATTACTTAACCCTTATTCGACAAACTTCTATCTTCTGGGTACCCGTTCTTTAATCTCCAGCAAAACCTTTGTATCCTCTGTGGCAACTCACCTGAAACGTCTTTGTATCCTCTTTGGCAACCGCTGCTTACCCCACCACCTCACCGAGACAACATCTTCGTATCCTCCGTGGTAACCGTTCTTCAATCTCTGTGGTAACTGCCCAGCAACATCTCCTGTCTCCTTTCTGGTGACCGTTGTTTCCCACAATAAAAGATATGTAATGCAAAAACGCTATTTAAATGAGTTTAATACTTAGAATACCATTTAACAGAAAAACACCTTTTGTTTAACCAAACACAGAAATGGAGAAATTACCCAAAACAAAAAAGGAGACCTTAAAGCCTCGCACTTTGTTTCCTATTAACTTCAGTGGTTATGATACAAAATTGGTGCTGGCCTAGTCTTACGGAAGTGCATTTGTCGCAGCTACTATGGGACGTTCAAGTATTAAAATTAACTAAAAACTGGGGGCAGTGGATGATATGATTATATTGTATTATGGTCAATACAAATTTGCCAGAAGAGTTTAAGTAAATGTTGGGGTTTTTTTTCTCAGAAAAGTTTTGTACAGACAGTTAAATCGTATGGCGTGGATGGTTGGTGGACAGATTTAACTGAAATCAATCATCCTGGTATATGGACATGGGGTGATAATGAAGAGGTATTCAATGATGCTTTGTAAGTATATAACGAAGGAGCTGAAGTGCTCTAGCAACAACTGATGCTTTGTAAGTATAATATAGCGATACGAAGGAGCTGGGGTGTTCTAGCAACAACTGATGTTTTGTGAGTATATAGCGAAAGAGTTGGGGTGTTCTAGCAACAAATTATGCTTTGTAAGTTCAGCGAAGGAGCTGAAGTGTTGTAGCAACAACCCATTCCAGCCCAGTAAGATATAAAAGAGGCTTGCATAAAACTTCTTCAATGCACCTTCTAGCTATACTGTACGGCCCGTTTCTTTTACAAACATAAAATACAACCACCAAACCCCCCTTATTGCATCCCAGAAACAATATTACATGCAAGTTTTTCTCTGCACAAAACAAACCACAAACATAGAACGAAATGTACTATCAATATTTGTTCTTCTTCATAATACCCATTACAACTATCTTAGTGATATGTTTATTGTAGGATCTGGAACCAGGAACCAGATGACACTAGGCATGTAGAAAATTGTGTTTCTATGTCATATGAAGGAAAGATTAGTGATGAGATGTGCTGGCAGAAATTAGGATACATTTGTTCTTATGCTTTACCTTCAAGTAAATATCACTATAAACTATTTTATAATCAAACAGTACATAATGAATATATAAAGGCAGCGTTACATTGATTTATCAACTACAGGTGTAAATATAATGTATATCGATGTAGTTTCGATCCTGTGTTACCCCGTATTGGGTGACATTATAATGCCGACTGCACCCCTGAATCGAGCGGATTAATGTGAATGTTAGGCTTATATTCCAGGTAATGGGATGTTTAGTTTAAAAGATCGTGTCCAGTGTCTTTCTGTTGGAATACCACAGGGCTACAAGCCTTCCTATAAATATAAGAACATGCAGGGCACAGGCGTACGGGCTCGATGAGAGTTAGGGGGGCAGAACCTGAATTGCTCGAAAAATTTTCGGCTTTACAGCCCCCCCCCCCCTCATGAAAATTTTGGAATATTTGACGGCTGCAAACACGTTTTCCTTACTATTTCAACCCCGGAACAAAGCAACTTCAAAGGGGTCTAATATCGCTGAATTAAGGTGGCTGACTCGTATTTCAATGAATGGTTTACAGTCCACGAAGACGGGAAAATTTAACTGCCGCAAACGCACCTTCCTGCTATTCCACCCTTGAATAAAACAGCTTCAATTAGGACCAATACAGCCTACCTGCTGACCCGAATTGCAAACAACCAATTAATCGTCGCGGGATATGGGAGCCTCACCCTCCCGGAGAAAATTTTGAAAATTTAACCACCTTAAATGCGTCTTCTGCTATTCTAGCTCGTGTAAATAACTCCAAAAGTATCCAATGATTTTGTAAGCGAAATCCCACCCCGAATTCCAACCATCTAATCAGACTGTTGCAGCTGCATTCACAAATACTAATCGATGCCCGAAAAATGTCGCACAAAGTAGAGTGACTCCAGACAAAATGTTTTAATCCCTATTCAACTCAGTACAAATTCGTGGTATTCAATTAAAAGAAAAGTAAAATTAGTGTTTTATTAGAGAAGTTGGGGAAGCAAAACTAGAAATGCCCGGAAAATTTTCAGATTTACATACAGTGGCGCCGATTTTCTTCGAGAGGCGAAGAAGCGGAGCTGACCTTGGATAGACCCCCCAAGAAAATTGCCAAGTAGATGAAATAATTTTTTTTTCTCACTTTACCTGTCTGCCCGAAAAGTCGGCTTGCTCGAAAGTTTGGGGAGCAGGTGCCCCCCCCCCCCGCCCGGCCCCCCTGGCTCGTACGCCTATGATGCAGGGCATACGTAATTTTGCTAAGTACATAGCATAGTACCAACTGATACCACCTTCCGTGTATGTGAGTAGGTCGCATGGCTTACAGTTTAAGTTGCAATTTGCTATGCAGTACTGCTGGAGAATCAATAATAACGCCTTCACGTCTGTCCTACAGATGGAAATTGTGTTGATGGTTGGCTAAACTCTGCTACTAAATGTTATTATATCAGTGCTACGGATGACCCCTTCAATGTGCTCACCTGGATGGACGCCCTGGGTAAATGTATGACAATGGTGACTGGACAAAACCCAACGCTTGTCAGTTTCAACTCAAAAGAAGAATACGTAAGTTGACTTATATTGATTTATTTTGGGGATATCTCGTGTCATTATCAATATCAAAATCTGAACAACATTAGATGTTATTTACACATGGTATTTGGATCAGGCTAATGTTTCTGAAATACATGATAATGCCAGCATTATAATAATACATGTATAAGACTTACTTCAATGTTAATGATATCTGCAAACAATGTTATGCATGTCATACAATGACTCAGGCGACTTGTCGAATAGAAACAATGATATCAAATTTGCAAAATTAATGATGACTTAATAAGTCATATTATTGAATTTGTTGATCTTGTGTTTTATCTGCTTAGTGATGGTTCAAGCTATAATCGATCCATTTTTTGATATTTGTTCCGAGAGGATTAAACAGGAATAACATTTTTTTACTTATTTAAAAGTTTAGGTTTGGCTGTGTCGAAAGTATAACACAAGATCCGTTACATCCTAAAGTGGACAAGGCGACAAATTTCAATGAATGCTTGTCATCCTATAATTCATTAATCTTTAATGTAAATGATCTGTCATGGAATTTATACTGTATGTTTCAGCAATTAATAAGTCAGTATTTAGCGATAGCTCAAGTTAAAGACATGAACTGGTGGATTGGCTTAAATGATCAGAATAAAGAAGGAAACTATGTGTGGACAGATGGACCCGCTGATTTATCTGTCGTGTAAGTAACTTTGGTTTCTTTTTGTTAAGTATGAATAATAATTTCGAAATTTTAACAGTTCAAGTTCAGGTTCTTAAATAATGCCCATTGTTTATCTGTCCATACCATCCTTACCGTAAACAAACGTTATTTTGGTAGCCAGCCAATATAAGAATTAGAGTTTTCAAATGTTCTTTAGAGAAACGTGGAGGTTTTTAAGACTCTATAAGTTTGTAGACGGTCATAATTGTATGTTTTAACCTCTTGCAAAGAATGAATCAGGTTTTTATTTTTTTTTTAGATATTGTGCTTTGATATGATAACCCTTAAGTTCAAATTGACTCATAAATGGGCATAATTAATTTTAGGGTTTGGGATAAAGCCCCCAGTAAGTTGGCACTAACTGAAAAATGTGGTGTTGTACATGGTAATGGTAAAATGTCGTATGGTAAATGTAGCAAAGATCTTAATTATTATATCTGTAAGCTCAAGCTCAATAACGGTAAGTTATATCTGTAAGTTCAAACTCAATAATTGTAAGTCATATATGTAAGCCCAAACTCAATAAATGGCAAGTCATATCTGTACGCCCGAACCCCAGAAATGGTAATTCATATCTGTAAGCTCAAACTCAATAAGGGCAAGTCATATCTCTAAGCCCAAATTCAATAAATAGTAAGTCATATCTGTCAGTGGTTCTTTTACGTGCACACCAATGTTTGCACGGCACCTCAGTTTTCGACCTATGCGAACAACTACGCATATTCCCTTCCAACTGACAACGGGTGAATAACATCGAAAAATCTTGATGACCTTTCTCGGCCAACACCGGAAATCAAAATAGTATGCATTGTAGAATTGGTAAGATTAAAAGTAGTATTAGTGGCCAGTAGGAAAATAATAAAACGAATGCAGTGGTAGATGGTTTCATCCTTAACAAATAAATAATTGGTATTATTTATTTTTCAGATAATCTAATGATATATGAGGAACTGGGTTGTACTGGTCTTTGGACAAGGGCTGGACATAAGTGTTACTATTTTGTACCGGGAAAAAAAGTTGTTAGAGCTGATGCCAGAACTAAATGTCAACAATTGGGTGGAGATCTCCCCAAGATAGAATCTTTAGATGAAATGGTATGTGTTATTGTTTTACACCCACCGTATTGATCTGCCCATTACATATCATTGCGTGTACCGTGTAGTGTCATCTTATCTGGGAGAACTTGTGGTATTGGTATGTCCAAATAGCTTTGTTTTAGCACATTGTGTCTTTCTGTCAGACGTGCAAAGTTGACTTCCCATTCCCAAACCGGTCGCCACATTCTAAGTATGACCCATGCATCTTTTTTACTACATATCTCAGTAGCCTTGTGATCCTCTAGTATTTTCACTTGTGGTCTTGGTTTCCCTTCACGTTGTGTATTATCTTCTTCTTATCTATCTCAGCTAGTTAAGACGTATTTCTTGCCAGGAATAACAATGTAACAGTTCGTTTTTTGCATTTTATATATAAACCTGCTTACATATGGTACAACGTACAATAGAATAAAGCCATTCTCACAAACTTCATCCAGTCTGACTAGCAGGGGCGAGTCTGGTGATAGAAACTGCTGCATCTTATGATATAAGAACTCAGGGGTAATCTCTCCGTAATGAAAATCTGCCTTTAAAGTTTGCCATGTTTTCTTTTATAGGACCCAGGTTATTCATTTCCCTGAAACTGTACAATTACTGATATGATTGGTTACTTAAGCCAAATAATGTAATTAGTAAATTTCTAATCACGTGTGATCGGGTGGTATTTTGTTGACACATAGAGCTAGCTATCTTTTGGTTCTATAACTCTTTTTATGTGTCAACCTGTCACTCATAATTTTAGTGAACATTTAGTACAATTAGCCAAAGACATTAATTGATACAATATAATGCTATTCTAGCAATATTGCTACATTGTACTATTGCTATGTTTCAAAGTGCTTAGTAGTAGCCTCTTGATATGTGCGTAGTGGTATTGGTATGTTTCACGCTGTTTGTTTTATCAATATGCATGTTTCAAATTATTGTGGCATTACTCATGATTCCAATTATTATGGTATTGCTATGTTTCTAATGGCCTGTGTTATTGGCATGGTAATTGCTTGTGTTATTGGCATGGTAATTGCTTGTGGTATTGGTATGTCTCAAATGATGTTACTATTGTTTTCATTTGTTGAAGTATTGGGTAACACTGCAGACATTCACAATGGAAGTCAATCATGTGTGGACTGGTTTGGCTAGAAAATCTAAAGGGGCCGACTCATGGTCATGGGCAGACGGTTCAGATATAAATACAGAATATATGTAAGATAATATAGAGATTTATTTTTTAAAGTCAGTGTTCGGGAATATGGTCCTAAAGAACAAGATGGTTGATTAGACGAAATAACTAGCACTATTCGTCCATTCGTCCGATTTTAGTTAAAACTAACTCGTCCAATTATTTTATTGTATCAGCTTTGAAGCTACACTGTCATATTCCTGAAAATGATTTTCGTCTATAAAATTTGATATAAAACACGATCTAAGTTCTACAAGACTTGAAATTAAGCAAGGTCTTTTTTCTAGAAGACTATATATTAAGTATGCCAGATTTCTACCTGACACGACACATCACATTACGCATTACCTTCTTGATATTTTAAAGCAGGAACCGTTTTCTACAAGACATAATCTTAATATTAAACATGAACCGTTTCAACATGAATTCATGAGTAATAATCATAACCTATTTGTTACAGTAAATGGAATCAGGAACCTAATGATTATTTTGGTAATGAAGATTGTGCTGCTATTAGTATGGATGGTGTTTATAATGACATGTCGTGTTCTAATAAAGCTGGTTATATTTGTCAGATGATGTCAGTTAGTAAGTTCCCAAATCCTTCGATAACACCTATAAGATCACGCCAACAAGTAGTTCGTTAAGGATTATGATATCAACCAATACTATCACACCGCCAGTCGTCAACTACCTTACTCAGCTTTTAACCCTGTGTCCGATTTGCTATGGCATACGCCCCCATTAAAATGTGATCTTGTCACCTTCGTATTGTATGGCCGTCCGTCTGTATGTTTTTCTGTCGACTTTCACTGTAATTTGTTGATTTAGATATCTGGCAAGCTGCTTCACAACGAACACCTCATCACCAAACAATACACAGTTTTAATTCACAAACTGACAAAAAAGAATTGAGACGCATGTGAAATGTAGGTTTTTTTTGTGTAAATGGTCATGTATACGGGATATCTATGGGATTTCAGAATATTAAACCCATTGTTGATGCGTCAGCATATTGAAACCCTGAGGTGACAACCAATTTTCTATTCGGACAATATAAATATAGTATATTGTTTATTCAGATCGACCGTGCCCATCTTCTTGGATAATGCCAGATAGTGAAGGTAGTTCTTGTTTTTATATCAGTGGCACTGATGATAATGTCACTACTACATGGGATGCTGCTAAAGATAAATGTAGTCAATTAGCTGGAGGTGGAGACAGTAGTTTATTTGCTCCTCAAAGTGGGGAAGATTATGTAAGTGATGTTAAAAACAATAACTATAATTTTCGAATGTAAGGAACATTTTGCTTAAAGCGCTGCATATTATTGCCCAAATTTCTAAGATTCTCTAAAGATGGCAAAGCCGGATTACTCCCATTATCGTGATTGTTTCAGCAGATATTAATCAATAAAGAGATTTCTGTTGAATTGTAATGTGGTACTTCTTCCGTGTTTGCTGACTCAGCTGATGTGAATGCTAATTTTCTGACGGCAATCCCAATATTTCCTGTTTGGTTTGGAACATTACATAGCTAATAATGTAGTGTGTATTATGGTTTTTTTCAGGCGTTTGTAACACAACAGTTGATGTCTCGTCCACCGGACCCTACTGGTTGGTGGACTGATCTTACTGATTCACAGGTTGAAGGATTATGGGCATACTCTACATCATATTATGGACCACCAGATAGATCTCTTATGTAAGACACAACTTTTCAAAGTGTTGGTTGTGTTTAGAGTAATGGCAACATTTGTAGAATTGATTCAAGAGTATTACGAATAAACTGCTGGAATTATCACCATCGTGTGTACACTATTACACCCTGTCTGATGCTAGCTAAATAACTTGTGGCTATAGCATGTTTCTATTTTTCCGTTAAAGGAGGATGGTTCTATTTTTTTTAACCTTGAAATTGACGAAAGTGATTTATATTCAATATTTGATTTTTTTTTTTAAATCAATTATGTTCGATGAAATACGCGAACAGATCAAATTGAACGGCAGTCGTTTATGCCTGCTCCGTCCATTCTACGCGTTTGTTTTATTATTATTTTGTCGTTCGTGAATCAGTCTTTGCTAATTACTTCCACGTGGTCGTGTAGGATGTGTGTGTTTTTATTTTTGATTACAAAATGACACCCGAAAGCATGGAATAAACGAATCTTGTGTAGAGAATACAAAATGTTAGTTATGTCTCAAATATTGGATATTACGTACGATCCTATATTTTCACGGCATGATAATAAAATCAATATTGATTGATCAATATTGAATTCTGGTTCGTGTTTTTAATTTTGAATATTATGTAAAATATTAAGTTGGAGATTTAGCGCCTGGTGTGTTTCAAAAAGTTGGAGATTTATCTCCTTTAATCATGGTGGGTTTCAAAGTTAACACGTCACAAGTGTCAGTAGTTTGTGTATCGTTGAATTTTACCAAATATCAAACTGTTTATTATAGAGTATGGCGAGGGGAACCGAATGATTTTGGTGGAACAGAAGATTGCGCTGTAATGTATTATGGTGGACGATATAATGACGTAGACTGTTCGGCTAAATCTAATATACTATGTGAAAAACCGGCCACACCATTTCCAACTACTAGCAATGGTAATATCTCCCTTTTTGATCAAATCAAACAAATGTCGAAATAATCTATTTACCTTGTCTGAAAGTTTCAGAAAAAAACTAATGAAAAAACAGCTGAGCAATTTTGTAAAGAGGGCTGCTTTCAGATTTTTAATTCAATTGCCTGGTAAACTTTACTACTTAATATTGTTTATAAAGTCTGTTTAAAGAAGTAAATGGTGTCCATTTGAAGTTTACATTAGTTGCTATTGTCGTTAATTTATCATGTGTATACGTGTGTGGAGTTTTGATATTATTTAAACTACGATTTAACGTATATATTCTAAATTACAGTTTAAGTAATTCTCATGTTTTTCTTTAAATTAAATATGTAATGTTACTGATATAAATTGATTAATATTATTTGTAATCTTATTTCAGGTAACACATTAACCACGTTTCAGCATGTATCATTGATAACCACCATGTTCGTTGTTCTGATTCAACAAGAGTTACTGCCCATGTATTTTCTGTCTCGTTAACATTGCATTACGTAAGAACTAAATCTGCCTACTGCAGCTCTATCGTTATATAGATTATTATTATTTGGACATTTACTTACAAGATAAGCCTACAGTACACTCTTTGATGGCCGAGATTTATATGGATTGAAACACGATCCCCATTTAATGATTTAAATGGTGAACTGGGGCTATCTGCGATTAACACGTACCGTTACTACGACAATAAACAATCTATGACACAGCTTGTCAAAACATCAAACAGTGATAAAGTTATATTGATTTTGCACTATGTGTTTTTGAACTATTATAGCAAAAATAGCAATCTCTGTATCAAAATCTTAGATAACGCATCCTTAAATCGGCGATACACGTATTTTATAGTTTTTAAAATTACTGTAAATATCTAAAATTTATCATAGTATTTTTGTGTGTATTTTGTTATATGAAGAGAATTTGTATATTATAATTTCTAACCTGTTGAAAAAATGTGGTGAAAGTCGATGGAAGTAAAATACAAATTTTATATTTATTCGGTCTTTTTTATCCAATTAGTTTACATTTTTCTTTTATTTCAGTCTACCTCAAGCCCCTAAATCCCCCACCCCCACCACCACTACCCCCAAATCCCTGCATGGACACAATCTGCGTCTTGACCTAATTATAACACTTAATTCTTCCACCATTTAAATATGACGAGTAACTTCTGTATAAAGGAATATGTTTATATAAATTAAATTACAGCGATAAATTAAATTTGTTTTGTCGTTGTTTGCAAATGGGGGGCGGGGCGAATGGTTAGCACGGCCTGTCATTGAGTTGTGCGTGACAAGGAGTAGGGTCGCCTGTTCAACCTCGTGGGTTTTCTCCGGATCCTTCGGTTTCCTCCCACTGCTAAAGACCCCTGTGCGCAAGCGAATTGTTAAAATAAAATTGAACGATGTGTTAGTCACGAAATTACCTAGTTTGTGTCGGGTGGAGGTTAAACCATTTCTCTCCTTCCCTCTGTTTGCAAATGCGGAATACTTGATGACGAAAACTCCCCCCCCCCCTTATGAAAAACAGGAACACTTCTAATGTCGTGTATAAAATCCGCGGACTAAGCTTTCTTGGTTTTAGATGATAGATTACACTTGATAGTGTTACAGAAAAAAAACGCCCGACAGTCGAATTGGATAGTTACCAGCCAAATCACGAATTTACCTGGTTTCCAAAAAACTGTATTTTTTTTCAATGTAAATACCATTTATGATCGGTCTAGAATTACATTATCATCCCCCCCCCCCCCAGTCCCTGTCCGAAATCCTTACTCAAATGGGTCTAATTGGCCAAAATCCAAAATGGCCGCTGGTTTATAATGAAAAGTAAAGTTTTTAATTATCACCCAACTATAACAATATGATCGAGTCGAGTTGGTATCAATATACATGTATATGTTTTCAGGGTAACTGAATACATTTCCATACATACTTCTGTGATGGGTGTTACCGCTGAGTCAATATTGGGAGTTATTCAAGATGGCGGTCAGTTTGGGTGGGAAAATTCGAATTTTACATAAGGATCAGATTTCATGTCAAAATATACATTTTCGAGGTAGCTGTACCCAATTTTGTAAAAAAAAAAAAAAAAATAATGATTAAGTGATTCACCTGTGTCTCATTATAGGAGAAAATCAAATTAGGGATTTAGATTTCCAATTAGGGATTGAAGATTAATGATACAGTCATCCAGTATCAAGTAAATTTCATTTGGAATGTCTCACTGCGGTAGCAGTGCGTCGACTTGGGCCTTTCGCAGTTCACTGCGTATACTGATCATGCCTATTGAAGCACAAGGCCATTTAATTCACAAAATAGTTCAATGCTGAGACTCAAATGGATATAGTAACGAATGGTCGCGGAACGCTGAATATCGACAGGGACCGTGACTGTGGTACTCTCAATTTGAACGTAATTCGTTAAAAATTGTATCCCCTGTTTAAAAAAACGCTGTTAAAATTCACACGAAAGGAGAGAGGGCAGGTCATCGTCTCTCTGTGTTATACATGTAATAAAACAATTTAATTGTTTGGTGTCATCAGTACGTGTAGAAAACTCACGTAGAAAAAGAATCCGCTTACTGTGCGTGGAAAATCGAAGTTCTCGCAATAAAAAACACATAGCTGGACCCGTGAATTATTTACATATTAAAAACTGTTCGTGCGATTATTACCATATAGTTATAAATTTCATGTTATTCAAAACAGTCCACCACTTCAATGATAAAAGTCACCTGAAAAAGGAAAGAATAGTCAGCAGCAACACAGAACAGATCAATTTAAACATACTACAACAGTTCCTTCCGGTATAAAACTACATAATTTTATGTAGTTTCCTACATTAATGATAATTTATTTGGATATTATTACAGCATCAAAGTGGTAATACAAAATATGAATTAAATACATACAGAAACGTTATAACAAATCATGAAACAGTACATTACAAAAACAAGATCAAAGAAAATAGACTCCAAAAGGTGATACTGGCTATTTTGGGGGCAATGTTGTTGTCTGGATTCAGTAACGAAATGCCTCTATAAGATTATTAAAAGATTAAAACATATTATGTTGTTTAAGTTGATAACTAATTAAAACATCAAAGTGGATGAACAGAAAGCTTTAGACACGTGTTAAGAAGATATCGAATATTGATTGATCAACACAGATAAAAACATGTGATTCGTTGACTGTTGATGAAAACATCAAAATAAACTCCGGAATATATGGAATGATTTTAAAGATATGTCATTCAAATATTTTAATAAACGTACCAGATGTTGGTATAGAATGATATATAAAGCTTGGTGTTAGATGGAAACATGCATAGCTTCTAGTAGTTCAAAGCTTCAATATCAGATATTCAGGTAAGCATTAATTTTAACCTGGGTTATGTCAGTCTACACGATGAAGAATTATTTCAGTCACAATCGCCACCATTTGCTGCTCTTTATTAGAAGTAATTTTCCGTAATACTTTTAATAATATAATTTAGAACAAAATTCTTTAGTGTTTACACAACATTACAAGTGACCAAGTTCATAATATTGCTTCATTTAACTTGAAACCATGTCGTGTACGGGATAAGTATGGTCGTCCATTCTACTGTTTCTTTCCATTATTACCAATGCTTTTTGCTATTTTATATAATATTTACGATTCACATCTTTTATTATATATTAGAATGGCTCGTTTGTTGATCGTCATCATTGCGTTGGTCGTTTTGGCCGCTTCTATCTCTGCCCAAGACGAGAATAGAGAGAAGAGATATATGTACCCTGGAGGAGGTATGGGAGGTGGTATGATGGTAAGATTTATATACATCGTTTCGGAAAATAAAACAACGCGAAACTCCTCCAAAAGAAAACTATTAGTCCTAGAACCCCGATGTATCAATATAACGGATCGAAGGCATCGCGATTTTAAGGGAGAAACTGTGTGCTATACTGATGTTATAATTATTCCACAGTATTTATTCCCGGAGCCTTCTGATGTTTTTTCAAGACTGCGTGGTTCGTTTTGACAGTGGTGGGATAACACGCCGAGGGCCACAAGTATGCACATTGGCGCATACTTAATGTAATAGCGGGACCGACACATAAAATTACTATTGTAGATTCAAGTTTACATAGGAATTGGGTGGGATTAACGAGACTGTAAACGCCATTTATAGTTTTCCAAGCGTGTCAATTGTGTTACTCTTCTTTAGACGGAATATTGTTTGATGTTTCATTTTAATGTTGGGTATACATCTAGACCATTTCAAATTGTATATTTTATAAACCCAATATATTTCAGTGCATCAGAGCTAACATGCCATGTACCCCAGGAGGAATGAACGGAAGAAGATGTTGTGTTGGTATGTGCACATATTCTGGAATGGGATACAGATGTAGTATGATGGGTTAATAATATGATGATATTGTTTAATATACATGTAGTTATGTACTGTAATAAATATTTGAAATTTATTTGTTGGTTAATGGGAGCTATGTGTCCGGGAAGTTTATATCCTTGTTCGTGTCGTCTGTCTGTTAGTTGAAGCTTCCTCAAACCCGATAAACAGTTTTGCTACAGTCATTTTATTTACATTTTATCAAATGCGACTCATAGCTACATTCATGTATTTTAGTATTACACGGTCTGTTGGGAAGACTAGCTGATGGTCCATTACAGGACACTTGACGACTGGACATTAATGTAGTTGTATTTTACAAATTAACATTGAGGCTGATGTCCCTAAATAGATGACACTCATCTCGGATTTCAACAGAGCAACCTTAAATATTCAAGGAAATGCTCACCCTAGTAAACACTCTGTGCCCCCTTTTTCCGCTGCCCTTCCCTTGTTCAAACACAAGCCAGAGATATTAAAAACCAATCGCATTCAATGTGCGTACAGAGTATGTCCGTTTTTCATGATAATGTAAGGGCCAACACACAGTCTCTATCAGACCCAGAAATTTCCCTGGCCTGGCTTAAAGTGTATCCTGATCGTCTTTTTTTGTTTTTTGGGTTGTCAGTCTACTTTCAATTCTACCCCACCTCTCCCCTCTTTAGAACTTAATCATAATCATAATCCCTTAACCAAGTGTCAATGTATGGTATGTCATGGCTCACATAGATGTCAACTCGATTCTACCATCGTTTCCCTATTCTCCTAAAGTGTTCTAACTTTGGTCTGCCTATCGTCATTACGAGGTCCATGACCCATTGTCGAATTTAGTCTTGACTTTAAAGTTCCAATTTCACATTTTCTAAGAAAGTCAAAACATAATTATTTCTATGTCTTTTGCTCAAAAGGTTGTCAACTCACTATTATACGGTCCTGGGCAAAATTATTTGGGCATTATAAAGGGTGACACAGGGTGATTGAGGAAATAGTTACTCAATTACCTCCCTTGTTTTCCCATTCCTCTCCATGGACGGCCATCTTCAAACGTTTGAATTTGAAGTTGAAAATGATATTTTTGCCAATTTCTCAACTGGCAGTACTGAATTATAGGATTAATAGGATTATTCTTTAACAAGGTAGGACTGTTTATAGGTTCAATCTATTTTTGGGCTTTATTTTAATACATTTTAAAAATATAACTTAAAAAAATGCTATTGGAGCTTTAAGCCAAGTTTTATTCTGTCCTATTATTTTCTGCCATTGAAATTGTTATCTGCGCTCATTATTGAACTTATGCCAAGGATCTTAATCGGTTCATTATTGTCATCATCTAATACACTTTATCTTTCCGTCTAATCATTTGAAGAGTCTAAATGAGATTTAGTTGATGCTTGATGAATGCTGTAGTATTAGATCTGAGGCAGACTCGGCTTCTCTTAATCCCTAAGATGAGAAAATGTGTCGAAAATGGAATCATCAGCTTCCAAAACTTACATTTTGACACCAAATGTGACCATTTTGTAAAATTCGAATTTTCCCGCCAAAACTGATCCCCATCTGGAATTATTTCCCAATATTGACCCCACGGTATAACTAATCACCGAAATGTGTATGGAAATGCATTCACCTATCCCGAAAGGATATATTATTTTGATGCCTAATTCGATGATATTATGATAATTGGATAAAGATTGACCTTTCCCAGTCAAAACTGGCGGCCATTTTGATTTTTGCCAATTTGACCCTTTTGGACTCGGCTTTTTTTTGTGATAATCTAGACCAAACATAAACCCGGAATGGTTCGAAATTGAGTTATAATGCCTGGACATACAGTCATAATGGACAGACGGCGTATTAAGAATACGAGATAGTTCCCCACTATCCTCTACTTCACCACAAATGACGTTTTTTTCTCTGAATAATCTGAAGTTGCCATTTCTGTTATTTCTATTTTGAATTTTCCACGAAACTAAACAATGAAATGCAGGTCGTATACCAGGTAAATCAGTGAGTTGGTTGGTATCCTTCCAATTAGACCGTTGGAAAACCTCGAGGCCTCCCGAAAAATTCCCTTGGAAATCTAAACCCCTAAATTGAATTTCTCCTATATTGACACAGGGGAATCACTTAATCACTAAAATATGTACAAAAATGAATACAGCTACTTCGAAAACGTATATTTTTACACCAAATTTGATCCTTGCGTAAAATTCGAGTTTTCCCATTATCTTGAATAACTTCCAATATTAACTGAGCGGTAACACCCATCACAAAAGTATGTATTATAATTGGGTAGAAATTGGAATTTACAAGCCAAAACCAGAGGCCATTTGGGATTTTGGCCAATCTTACCTGTTTGGGCACTGATTTCGGACTGGGATTTCGTTTTTTTTGGTGATAGTGTACGTCTAGACCAATCATAAACGGTATTTACATTGACAAAATTGTTTGAAACATTTTTGGAAACCAGGCAAATTCGCGATTTGACTGGTAACTATCCAATTTGACTGTCGGGAAAATTTGAGGTCTCTAAAAAAATTTTCGCTTTGGCCAATTGATGGGGCGTTTTTTTCTGTAACACTACCGAGTCAGTCATTTAAAACCAAGAAAGCTTAGTTGGCACATGGCTGCCCTAAACGTGAGATGCAGGCCTAATTCTGACATACTAATTACAATCCTGTCAAAAGACTATGCAGTATCTATTCCCACGGCTTAGTTAGAGAAACTAACCCCCAATGAAATGCGGTTTAACGTCCTACATTTCCGCAATATCCCGGCTAAAGAAGACATAATCCCTCAGTGGGTTTTCATGGGGCTCTCGGTTTTCTATTCAACAACCCTCCCCCCCCCCCGATTATAGGTCTACAGTGAACTCACAGTACCATCAGTGCCGGATTAAGGCTCTGTTGGCCCGAAGGCATTTATTTTGATAGGTGGTCTGAAAATATAGCCATGTTGGGCTCATTGATAAAAGGAATTAAGTTAAATTTAGCAACAGAAAATTTTTACAAACAAATTCAGAACACTGACAGTGCTTTACTATAAGTAGCCTACATATTCCCATTCACTGCCTAGCAAATTCGTCAGTTATTTTTTTTTTACTTTATTATTTTGTGGCCTGGATTTTTGGCTGGCCCTAAGGCACGTGCCTTATTTGCCTTATGGTTAATCCAGCACTGAGTACCATCCAACCATTTTCCAGAAATTAAATATCGCAGACATGGGAACTCACTCTGTCAACCACAACCAACCATTTTAAGGAAAGTAAGAGGGGTACCGCAAGGATGGGACCACAGACCGCCCTGTCAGATTGTTCAGTGACATATGAAAGATTATGGCTTATATCTTGAACGTTATCTATTCTGTTAAAATAAACTGGTACGAAATTATATCTGATAACAAATTATATCACCGTACATTCATTTAGGATGTTGATATATTACTATTAAAGAAGGCCAGGGTTCGATCCCGAGTTCTTGGGAATTTTTGAAAGTCATTCATTCAACAAGGCTCATTAATCAGGGGTTCTCGCGGTCGATCTTAGTGTTCTTTTGGATTTCAAGCCTGATTTCCACTTAACGGTGTCAAGTCGTTCTGGTAGGACATAATACCAGATTCGTTTTTTGTAGACGTAAAAGGACCCTAGATAGTATGACTTATATAGAGAGCGTATATAAGTTTTGGGTGACAAGCGCGATAAGTTTGCGAATATAAGTTACTTTTAATTTCAACAATGTTCCCCCTTATAGGACTAGCAAAACAATCCCAGCAAGTTATAAAAAAATAAACTTAACTCCAGACCCATCCTATCAAAACCTGCCGTACAGAAAAACTGGCAAAATCTTTTGATTGGCTTTCTAAATCAAGGTCATCGGAATAAGTATGCCGACGTCACAGGACCAAGAGGCGCTTTTCTAACTCAATAAAAGGACCGAAAGTAAAATCTTGTTTTAATTACACTGTCACTGAAATACTAATTAGATAAAAGGTGTGTGTGTGAGAGAGAGAGAGAGAGAGAGAGAGAGAGAGAGAGGGAGAGAGAGAAATGGGGTTTAACGTCCACTCGACACAAACTAGGTCATTTCGGGACTAACATATGGTCCAATTATATTTCAATAATTCGCTTGCGCGTAGGGGTCTTTAGCAGTTGGAGGAAACCGGAGAATCTCGAGAAAATCCACGAGGTTGGACAGGCGACCCTATCTCCTCACGCGCGGATCTAGAGGGGGGCGCACCCGGCGCACGCCCCCTCTATTTTTTGAGGTGGCGAACAATTTTTAGCTCCATATATTCTCGCGAGAAAGGAGAACAAAAATAGTTTAGTTTGGAAATCGTAATTTACAGTACTAGTATGAAATTAGTCCTTGTTGGCATTTTTTACACTCAAAAATCACGGTTCCGGGCTTCGCATTCCCAAGCTGGTGCAGCACGCCCCCTCTTTATGAAAATCCTGGATCCGCCCCTGCTCCTTGCTACACACATCCGGGGATTTGAAACCACACCAGTTGAGTCAATGACAGGCCGTATGATACAGCGCCTGCACGTTAACCATTCGGCCATCACCCCCCCCCTCCCCCTCCCCCTCCCCCTTAGATAAAAGGTATAACCGAGACAATAGTTACTGTCCATCAAAACAATCAATAACAATCTGGGTATCCACCTACTTTCATTAATAATGTCTACATGAATATCGTGTAAAAAAACACTATTTTTTATATTTAAAACAACATTATAAATTAATGTTATCATAAGATATAAATGCTAAAGGTCTGAGTTAGATATATATCTGTCTTATCTACATGAATGTGTATCATGCTATCTGTCTATCTTCATATCTCTTATTCACTAGAGTTAAAGCAACCCATGAGATGGGAGGTTTCAAAGAATATTTGTTTATTGTTTGTGGTAAGTATAATTAATACTTTTTACTGATTATATTACAAACAAATATTCGGTTTGAAGCTAGGAGTGTAGGCAGTACTGGATTTAGATGAAACAAGGTACTGTGCTAGTCACACTCACTTATTCCCCCCCCCCCCCCAACTTCCCAGCCTCAAAATAACAGGAAGCTTTTTTTCAGTTGTCAGAATTTGCACAAAAACAAATATTACAAGTTAAATCTTTGCGACCCTTTGCATTTAGAAGACTGTTATTTTGGTGGGTGGGACTATCGTACTAGCACATTATCCAGGGACAATTCATTGACGCATGTCAAAGGTCTCGTGGCAAATGGGACCCAAAGACGACAGGCTGGACACGCCACAGCCAGGCCGAGCGTTTCTTCCTGTAATTGCACACGTAATCATGGAAATAATAGCAAGATGTTAGTCTCAAAATTTCCGAAATATTAAGTTGCCTGGACATTAGTTAACCCGTTCTATTTGATGATTAAACAATATTTTGTTTATTTATGTGCAGTATATGTAAGTGTATTTAACGTATATGGAGATGAAGCCCCAGCTTGTGATGATGGTTGGGTAGCTTATGATATATATTGTTATTACTTTAACAACGGAGATAATAGAACATGGGGTCATGCTATTGACGAATGCGAAGTAAGACAGTCACAGTTATTGAGGATTGAGTCGGTCGATGAGTTGGTGAGCTTTTTTTCCTATTGATTTTTACACGACAAACTACACTTATTCTTTACATAACATATGGATATTTTCGTTTATTATCCGGGTAGCTGTTTGTGACGTTTGGTTATATCCAACTTGGGGTCCATATATGGCGGGTGTGGCACACACACTTTCTAGAACACCTTATAAAATCCTAAAACATCAGACTTGAGTATTTCACAAAAGTAGTGAAAATTCGCTGAACTTTGCTTATTATTTTCTGTTATCACCCAAGTAGCTATGCTTGTGGCCTTTGGCTTATATTCCTGCTTGCTTCGGCACATGAAATCTAGGCCCAAACACCCTCGTTCCATGTATGACGAGAGAAACACGCACTTTCTATAACACCTGACACAACCACAGAAAATCCGATTTCATGACGTCACAAAGCTAGTGAATTTTTGTTGAAACTTTGTATTATATGGACAGTATTATTTGACAGTGGATATACATGGCCTGAATCATATTTCAGAATTTCCTTAAGAAAACATTTCAAGGATATCCCAGTTATGAATATTGGACATCGTTAAATGAACTGCAGCCCGACGGGGACGGTGGAACTGGAACATGGTTATGGGGAAGTGATGAATATTCGTCTGACGATGTTATGTAAGTAGATAATACAGAGATCACAAGACCTAAATATTCCGGGCTTCACATTGTCGTCATCAGAAAGAGTTCTTTGTCCAATCTGATTAAAATACGGATCTATATTTGGTTTCGGTTTTTTTATACTTTCGATGGCCTTCGCTAAATAAAGATCTGACAAGTTATAGTGGGAGTTCACGTCTGAGGTCACCGTGCGGCGTTTGGCTCTGTGACATCAGACATTGACTACTCAATCAGCGTTGACGTTCCGTGCATCAAATGGCCAAGGATTGGTTCTTTGTCGTGCTCATGTCCAGTTTTATGTTGAGGTAGTGCCCACTGTGTATTTCCACTTCTTCTGTAAGCAGGGTTGGATAAAGCTGAGTGGGACCCATGCATCAACAGTGCACAGGGGATACATTCTGGTCATCATCCACCACACTCACACAAATGCAGTTTGTATGTCAGTATGGTCGATAGATAGATTTTAATCCGTGTCTGACCGCAAGGTTGCACCTTATAAAACGGAGACACTATATGGTGTTCAGTCACCTGACATGATCTCATATTCCTGGATATTTTTCGTGGATCTATCCTAGTATCGTTCTCCCGTGTGACTGAAAGGTAATGGTATCATTTGAGTATTAAACATCAGTAGATCCCGCCACGGACAAACATGCTTACATATATTGGGTTCACTTCCCTCAACTTTATCGCTGTGATTACATTTTGTGGTAGAAACAATATGATATTGTTATAGTGGGTTTCGGATTTGAACGTTATCACACACGTACATTGTTTTTATTTTTAGAAAATGGGACACGGAACCCGACAATAGTGACAATGAAAATTGTGGTGCCATCAACATTCAGGCAACGTTTAGTGATCAAATATGTTCAGCTAAATTCCCATATATTTGTGAAAGCGATTATAAAGAAGATGGTAAGTACCAACTTTGGGCAACCCGCTTCTGCTTGACAAATGCTTCAATACCACCATAAACTAATGATGCCCACATTTAATATCCCAAAGTCTTCGATATCTAGAAGCAGAATCGACTTTTAATAAAACTATTCGGAAGTCTTCCACTTTCGACACAACAGAGTGAATTTCGTTGTAACCCAGGCTATAAAAGTTTCAATTTTTAATATCACCGCAATAATGTCCACCATTTCTAGCATCCCACCCTAGTGTCTTCCATTGCCTGCACCATCATAATAAAGTTGTATAATCATCCCAAAGTCGTCCAAAATCGGGACTATCGTTGCTCAACGACACTAAATCACAACATTAATTTTAAGTCGTTCATTCGTTATCAACAAGTCTTCCATAATTCTAAAATAGTTCTTTTCATATTCAGTCGGTTGTCCCCCATTTTGGTTGCAAGGGCAGCAAGACTGTTTCTACGTCAGCAATAGTTCAGATCCATCCCAGGTGGCAACATGGGTGCAAGCAAAGACAAACTGTGATGGAAAAGATTTTTTTGGTGATGCTTCTGCTCGCACTCATTTGCTAACATTTGACGTTGAGGGAGACACCGTAAGTATATATCTTAAAAACATTATATCATTTTAGCCAAATGAAGTAAAAGAATGTCTTGTTCCCAAAACCATGTAATACCGAGATGCATTCTTCCTTCAATATAATATTACGTCTATCAAATTCATCGATTGCAAATATTGGTAACTCGTATATAGTTATATGTCTGAATCGTGTGGTATTTTCTGTCGCAACTTGCTCTAGTGCAGTACCGGTCCTAGTTGAGCACGGGTTCCAGCCCCCCTCCCAGCATGCAGCCCCGCCTCATCGGGGATCACACACAACAGATGTCAGTCACGTAAAATACAGCCAATGGTGAATGCTGGTTTGATCTGACTGGTTCCTACCTAGTACGATTCGAAATGATGAGCCTACATCACATTTCCTCCTTCTGCTAAACTATTGGGTATCGTGGGAGGGACGAGGGCTTCCTACCCGTTGATCATAAACAGCTTCAATTAGCACAGTGCCACTGTAGCACATAGCATCCATCGGTATGGTGCTGTTTGCATCGTAATACGGTTTGTGATGTGACCCTCACATTTCCGAGAGGTTAATCCGGCTCCGTCTCTATACATATTATAGTATTGGATGACGTAATACGTCAGTAACTTGAGAACCTTTTCAAGGTAAAAATCAGGTATAATAACATTTCTTTGACTTTGATATTCAAGGAATAACCCGCTCTTTACTAGATTAATACTATATTTTATTATATTAATAACATAACTGGACACTAAAAATAAAGATAAGATAAATCTGTTTACCTTTTTTCAGGATTTTCTGATGAAGTCGTTACCTCAATGGCAGAAAACAACCACGTTATTCTGGACTGGTTTAAATGATATCGATCAGGAAGGAAAATGGGCTTGGGATTCAAAAGTAGCTTTTAATCCGTCATTAGTGTATGTTTCCCCGATTTGAACGGTCATCAACTTAGTTACCGTTGCATGAATCGTTTTAAAAGACGATAGTCTTACCAATGTCAACTGTATAGTCTACCATATTCATCTAAACTAAAATAATTTCAGACACCCATATCAAGAACATGTAATTCAAGTAATTCAACAAGATGAGATTCTCATTCGCCATACAGTTTGTCATGATGGAATTTTTGCCCGGACTGTGGCGCTACGGCCTATTTGAAATTCCGTCTGTCAAGGGTCCTTTGACGCCAATGTACTTGGAAAAAGAACTCCTGCATAATGCTTGTTGAATTTAGTCTGCCATGGCTACTTTCGAATTCCAAATATCAAGCGTTCTTTTACGTGCACGTCAACATGTACACGGGATCTAAGTTTTTCGTTTCATCCGAACGACTAGACAGATTGTTGTGTCATTTAGTGTGTGGTCAATGCTTGGAGCATGCACATATCTGACTTAGGATACATTTTTATATCATTATTACTAAAGGTAATTTATATTTTTGTAGAAAATGGACGCAGGAACCAAATCACCTTGCTGGTGAAGAGCACTGTGCAGTTATAACAAAAGAAGGGACATTCGCTGATAGAAACTGTAACTCTGCACATAATTTTGTTTGTAGAAAACCACAGGATTTCAGTAAGACTTTTATTAAGCACTATTAACCACTACTAAAAGTTGATTGCTCAATCATGTTTATTGTCACAAAGCCAACCAGTAATCTAATTAAAATGGCCTCAGCCAGTTGTACATAGAAACTATACAACCAGGGCCCGGAAATTAAATACACGAATTAGAATTCAGTCAATGATTATGTTGTTATGCAGTGAAAACATTGAGTCCTATAATATTCAATATTTATCACACAATGAACATTTTATAATCAATTCACCATTCGTGTATTCTTTGGTTTCTGCCGCCTTTTGTAATGAACAGAAGAAAAAAAACCCATATCCTACAAGACAATGCAGAAGTAATTATAGTAATGGCCGATTCACATACGACGAAATAATGAATGGAGTAAGGGAACGTATACAATCTTGTTCAATTTGGACTGTTCGCCAAACATAATTGATTAGAAATTACAATATATTTTTTTAAAAAGTAAATCACTTTATATAGGTGTAAAATATATGCTTTTAGATCTATTTAGATCTATTGTCTTCTACTGCAAGGTTCGAAGAATCGAGCCATACACCCATTAAATATCTTATTGTGTGTTGGTCCAGATAACATGAAAACCCAACTTTAAAAGTCTACTTCCTAATATATACAATCTCTTGCATTATTTTGATCATCGGAACAACTTAAGAAATCTGGTTCTGTTCTACATCAAACGTTCGAAATACTTTGATAGCAATTAGAGAATACATCCGAAACTAATTATTTTCCATGACGAATTCCAAGCCTCCTCCTACCCTTTTCAGACTAATAACAATCTGAAACCTTGTGTTTTCATTTACTTGACTGATTTAATGGACAGAACAGTAGGGCGTTAAACCCAATTCATTTTATTTCCAAACTACCCACGACGTATGATTACTGACTGGCTGAGAGGTCCGGTCATTGTAATTATTACCATTTTTTTTTTTCAAAAATCATAAAAATAAAATAAAAAACGAAAGTCCTTAGTTCCAAGAGACTTGCAGACATCTTTCACACAACACGAATAATTTTAGATCGGTTACGACGATATATAAGTATGATAAAATACAAACAAAATTGTAAAGTACAAATAACACTCACTATTTCTTGTAGTGACAGATACGTCTGATCTGGGTTGTGGTGAATGGACACGAGCCGGACATAAATGTTATAAATTTTACAGTAAACCAAAGTCGACATGGATAGACGCGAGAAAAACCTGCCAGAAGCTTGGTGGGGATTTAATGAAATTGGAGTCCCTTGATGAAACTGTAAGTCTAAAACAATACTGCATGTTAACTAGTTCGTTCATAGGGTTTAATATCCGCTTCCATCGAAAGTGGTATCGCAGACAAATTAAGATCGTTGACAGCGCCCTCCGAGACAACCGGGGGTCGAAATTTAAAATAGGATGACCTGTACTTATGATTGAGCTTTTTGGTAAATGATTTTGAGTTATTTATACGTCATACATAGACATATGAACTCAATCATGGGCCTGTCTTTTGTTGGATGTGTATTATGTCGGAGTTCCAAAGGTTAATCAGGTCCTGCCAAATACCGGTTTTACCTTTTCTAAAACCACCGGAATCATGATGTACGGTGTTCTATATATATAACTAAATTTATTACAGAGGTATCTGTCTATGATATCAGAAACACCGAAAATGGCGATTGGTCTTTACTGGATTGGGTTGAATGATCAATCAAAGGAGGGTACTTTCGTCTGGGCGGACGGTTCGTCTTCTGATTCCGCTTTTCTGTAAGTATTTAAAATAACCATAGACCTCTAGGATTCCAGTGAAAAAAATATTTCATTGGATTTTATATGTTGATCTATGTCGTGGGATGACAAGAATTTGTTGAAAACAATACTGCTATACATGTATTTTATCGTGTCGATATAATCGATGTAATCAACCCAATTTACTGAACTATTTTTGTCCAAATCAACGTTGCATGTTTAGTTCATTTATCATGTCTCCATGCAAGGTCTGATACAGGAATTTTGCAATCAAGGATGTTGCCGAACAAAGCAAGGTCCCAAATCCTTGTACCATTTTAGTACAATTTTCCCCGGAATAAACCCACGGCAAGTGAACTAAAAGGTGCATTTTTTACATTTAAACCCTTCGTGAGATTCTTATTTCCGACGTTCTGGACAAAGAGATAATATACTATTCAAAAAAAGTAGGGGATATTTGATTTTGGGGGCATAATACTAAAATATGCAAATGACTACGAAAAAAGTCACTATAGAACCTAACAGAAGAAACATTTCCAGTTACATGTGACGCCCAAACGCACCAATAGCTACCGCATGGAATGCAGGTGACGCTTGCGATCATCATGGGGCTCCAACCCAAGATTTGCACGACTCTGACTTTGAATGTTACAGTCATCGTGGCATTGAATTCCAGGGTGGAAACATCAGTTTAATTGTTTTAGTGACCAGAAAACAAATTTTGATATGCGTCGGCTTACCCAAAATGAAAGGTTACATGCCCTTGGCATGCTACAGATCGGCACAACACAGGCGGTTGTGGCGCGGACGATGAATGTTTCTCAGTCTGTCATAAGCAGGCTATGGTCCAGATACCGTGATACACAATCTGTACAGGACAGACCAAGCCCAGGATCGATTTATCCGTACCTTGGCCTTGAGAAATCGTGTCATCACAGCAAATCAGATCAGCGCTCGTCTTCAAACAGGCACTGGTGTGAGAGTGAGTGGCCAGACGATTCGGAATCGACTGCATAGGGGTCACCTTCGCGCCCGACGTCCTCGCGTGATCCCTTGTTTGAGAGATCATCACATTCAGGCAAGTGAACTAAAAGGTGCATTTTTTACATTTAAACCCTTCGTGAGATTCTTATTTCCGACGTTCTGGACAAAGAGATAATATACTATTCAAAAAAAGTAGGGGATATTTGATTTTGGGGGCATAATACTAAAATATGCAAATGACTACGAAAAAAGTCACTATAGAACCTAACAGAAGAAACATTTCCAGTTACATGTGACGCCCAAACGCACCAATAGCTACTGCATGGAATGCAGGTGACGCTTGCGATCATCATGGGGCTCCAACCCAAGATTTACACGACTCTGACTTTGAATGTTACAGTCATCGTGGCATTGAATTCCAGGGTGGAAACATCAGTTTAATTGTTTTAGTGACCAGAAAACAAATTTTGATATGCGTCGGCTTACCCAAAATGAAAGGTTACATGCCCTTGGCATGCTACAGATCGGCACAACACAGGCGGTTGTGGCGCGGACGATGAATGTTTCTCAGTCTGTCATAAGCAGGCTATGGTCCAGATACCGTGATACACAATCTGTACAGGACAGACCAAGCCCAGGATCGATTTATCCGTACCTTGGCCTTGAGAAATCGTGTCATCACAGCAAATCAGATCAGCGCTCGTCTTCAAACAGGCACTGGTGTGAGAGTGAGTGGCCAGACGATTCGGAATCGACTGCATAGGGGTCACCTTCGCGCCCGACGTCCTCGCGTGATCCCTTGTTTGAGAGATCATCACATTCAGGCAAGACGTCGTTGGTGTAGGGATCGTCAACACTGGGATAATCGACGCTGGAGCAATGTGATGTTTTCAGATGAGTCAAGGTTCACTGTTGATTTTTTGGACAGACGTAGGAGGGTGTGGCGTCGTCGAAACGAGCGCTTCCAAGACGTTAACGTCATCAGACATGATCGATTTGGGGGTGGTTCTGTTATGGTGTGGGGAGGCATCACTGTTGCTGGAAGAACGGCTTTACATGTTGTTGCAGGGCGTGTTACAAGTCAGTACTACCGGGACAACATCTTGGCAGTCCATGTTGTGCCGTTCGCACGACGTCATGGCCACCGTTTCATCTTCCAGGATGACAACGCAAGATGTCACAGGGCCAGGATCGTTACAGGTTACCTCCAACAACAGAACATCACCACCTTACCTTGGCCAGCACTGAGTCCCGACCTCTCCCCCATCGAGCATGTCTGGGACATGCTTGGACAGAGGTTACGTCAACGTCAACAACGTCCTGCCAATGTCCAAGAACTTGCTGCTGCGTTGCAACAGGAATGGGACAATCTGGACCAAAATGACCTTAGACGTCTCATTAGGAGTATGCCACGTCGGATCAATGCTTGTTTGGCAAACAGAGGAGGATTTACCCGTTACTGACTTTGTTGTGATGCTGTGGTAACTTTGCTGTTTGACCCTGGGTATCATTTTACCCTTATAATGGTCAGTCTGTGCCTTACTTAGTCTAACGATCATTTGGAATAAATCGATGAATGTGAACTTCATTTCATTTTGTCATTTGTTTCTTCGTCAGTTTCATTAGGTGACTTTAATAACACTTAAAAATCAAATATCCCCTACTTTTTTTGAATAGTAGACAGAACCACAAGCGGTCCCCACGAAATAAATTTATTCCAGCCCTTTGAGGCTTGATATATATATAAATATGCATTGTGCCTTTTCAGATTTTGTAACAACTACATACTATTTATAATGTCAACTGTTTTACAGGAAATGGAGCCACAGTCCCAACAATGTATTAGCAAATCAACATTGTGCTGCTTTGACGAAGGATGTAACTATAACAGATAAACCATGTAGCGATTTTCAATTGGGGTATATTTGTGAACGACCAATGGATGGTAATATTATAATATTAGTATATTGCTTTTACATACATGTAGATATACATCCTTGGTATGCACAGCGGTCTAATTCCGTTTACAAATCAGTCTTGTGACGGCTTCTCGCTCAATTAATAGAGAATATTTGCAACAACAGAGGCGGATTTAAGTGCCCTTTTTTACTGCTAAAAGTGCCTTTTCTCAGACCCAAATATGTCTTGAGCTATAATTTGGTATAATTGGATATATTTCAGACAATGAGAATTGTCCAGATAAATGGTCTTTATACAATTATAATTGTTACTATATATCTGGGGACCTGGTTGATCAAGTCACAGGTGCCAGTATCTGTCAGAGAAAATATGGCAAATTACTGGCTGTTAATGATAAAGACGAACTGGTCTGTATTATTCTATATTATTTGAGGGGTGGCGGGGTGTGTGTAATTTTTAGGTCCATTCGATACAAATTAGGTTATTTCGGGTGTAACAATTAGTGACATATGGTAAAATTCCATTTGAATAATCCAGGTCTTGGACAGATAGGGGAAGACTGAGGACCCCAAGAAGACCTACGTATTGAGCAGACACGTCACCAAATCCCCACCTTTTCCTTTATTGTCACGTGCGAAAACCACGGCGCTAAGCTCAATGACAGATCTTTTGACCCGAAGCTTACCCCTTTAGACCATTTGACCACCCAACCCCCGAATTAATATTTAATTTATCCTTCTGAAACTTAGGACATACATGATGATGGATAACGTTTTAAACATTGGCTCTTTTTTGGTGGGGAAGGATGGGGTGGGGTGGGGCGCAGCGATATTAGAGCTTGCTTTCACGACTTTTCTAATGATGGAGGTATTACTTGTCGCGTTAGTATGCCCAGTCTATTCTCTTTCTACCATTTGTGTATACTGTAATTACAGCAATATATTGCTTCCCAAATACAAGGTGTTACCGCGTGGCCTAGCATGTGGTGGATTGGATTATCTGATCAAGTGACTAGTGGATTGTGGGTATACCCTAATGAAGATGACAACTGGCCAGGAATGGATGGTTTGGTGTAAGTAATTGTCTTTTTTCAAGTGCTAGTTGCCGGATTGTATGGAAGTGTATCGTTGCCAATATTAAATGCCCTGCTAAATGTCTTTTCCATTGATTACATGTATATCTGAAACTTGCAATGTACAAAGTCCTAAAATCGATAATGATAAAGTGAAAATACCTTAGTCAAATGCAATGTATCAAATGTCAATTGTTTTATTGCAAAATGAGGTCTTTGACGTGTCTACATTTTACATTTCCCTCATTACATTTTACATTTTCGTTCTGTCTTATCTTATTTGTCCTTCATGATTTCCACATAGCATCTTTCGCAGAGCACTAACATGGTACTAAACTACATTACCATGTAATGATTCAAACTGATAATGGCGAAGTGAAGCTAAGCCTCGAACAGCCAGTACGATGGTTACAATCAGTGCACACGTCATCTTGTCAAACCTTCAAAGGCTAATAGGTATATCTTCGCTGAGAATAAAGAAATTTGAATGAAATTTTTAATATATTCATTTTGCGTTATTTATTTTGAAACTATTATAGCAAGAACGGTCTGCTCTTTATCTAAATCATACATAATGTATCTTTAACAGTCCATGGAATCAAGAACCCAACAGTTTTGGTGGTAATGATGAAGATTGTGTATCTGTGACCTATAGTGGTACTTTAAATGATGCCAAGTGTACATCTCAATGTGGATTTGTCTGTGAAAGAAGATCAACAGGTAACTGGGAGGAGTGATAATCATTGACCATCACCTTTATAACGTCTGAAGGGGATATCGAATGGTGACACCAATTTATGACGGCCAGTCTCTCGGTTGGATTGATTGATCACAATATAAAGCCCACCTTGAGCGCCATATTTTTTCTTGGGCCCTAGGCAGCTGCGCTACACTGCCTATGTGGGAGGGGGGGGGATCAAATGTGGGTGAACGTCGGAGGACACATCGGGAAAATAAAAACCAGTTGAAAGGGCAAGACATATCCGCTGTCAGACATGTTTTAGGGAGAAAGGATGCCCACGATGAGGCGGGCACATGAAGAGTGATCGCGGTGATTTCTGGTGCATGACGTGAGTTTGAAGTAAACCCTAGCGCTTAGACATCCCATCCACCTACCCTAGTCAGCAACGGGCTTGAAAGATCTAGTGGCTAAATAAAGAGGCGCTACAAATCGACATGTTATAAATCGACAGTAACCCGTTCTAACGATATAAATATTGGTCCCATGGATCTCGCCATTTAAAATCAATGGTTAACGCGCCCTTGCCAAGAGCTGATCCTTGGACTTGGAGTAGTTCATTAAAACTTGAGTCTTAAAGAAGGTACTTAGATTCTTCTTTAATTTATTGACCCATTTTTTTTCAGGTTCAACACTTGAATATACAAGATGGCTATATTTTATTACTTTAACCACATTATATATTATATCTAAAACTAACCCTTTATAGTACATCCATAAATATACTTATTGCATTGATACAGAAATTGTACATATCTATGTGTATCTCTTTCTCTAAATATGCAATAGGTATCGTGTTAATTCATCCACAGTAATGCAATGCAAGATAAAGCGTATTGAAAATTATCGTACCAAACCTTCATGTTAATATTAAAAGATGCATTATGCAAGAGCCAAATGTGCCTATTGCAAATATTTTGATGGCTTCGGGTTATATATTATTTTTAGATATATTGTTTTTAGACACTTATAAGTATCGGGTGGCAGTGATATTAATTGGCTTATAAGACATGCGTTAAAATGGATAATCGAGACATTGTTTGTTGTCATAGCAACGGTACTTGACTATCTTGTCAAAACCTCAGAATAAAGTAATTTAACTGAAATTTTCAATATTCACTTCTAATTATCAATTTTGAACTAATATAACAAACAAATGGCTAGCCTTTTTTCCTTTCTAAATCTTACACAATGCATCTTTAACCCAACTCAAATACAACATTAAAACTTTCTAGCCTTGCTTTCATACATCACAGTATAATACGAAACCTGACGATGTTAGACAACCAAGGGTCAGCATAAGTCTACATTAAATGACGGGATTCCTGAAACATGGAGATGTATTCAGTTTTAGTTTTCAAGAACTGCAGTTACATGTTTATTTCTTCGGCGTTGGCTATATTTTTTCTAAATATTTCGAAACCGTTTCGATTTAGAACAAGTATCAGCGATAAACATAACTTTGTATAATCCATCACTTCATTGAAGGATGGTAATTGATAACCAGTGTACATAATTCATTATATTATAATAAAATATTTGACAAAAATATAATTGTTTTCTCTTTTAATAAACCAGAATTTTACTCCGTTTACAAACTCAATCCTTGACTTTCCAATTTCAATATTTTTCTGCGGAGGCCCTGACAAGAAACAGTGTCTAGTCGTTCGGGTGGGACGAAAAACCGATGTCCCGTGTACAGTTGGAATTTAGTTTAAATGTCCGGTCAATATTTTCCTCATACTACACCCACTCCATTAGATTGGCGTTGGTGCAGAAAAGTAGGACGTTGGCAAGCAACATGTTTAGAGTTTCTGTGTGTGATTTGTATTTTCCGAAAATATCAAATTTTCCACAGCTTAATCAACCCTCAAATATACCCAAATTGATTATCAACGGCAAAATATTTTGACCAAGGTTAAAGGTGAAATGAAATGGGGTTTAAAGTCCCGCTGAGACGGTTAAAGGTAGCACTGGGTTTAAATTTTGACCATCTCACACTAATGCTAATGTCGTCTGCAGAGAATACCGAATGGTGACAAGAAGATTCAACTTCATGGGTTACAAACAAGTAACTACGAAAACAAAGCTAATAACGTTGAGATATATTGATGTGTTTGTTTTTAGCTACGATTGGATGCATTTGGTTCCAAGTGGCAGACTCAATTTTTTCATTGATGCATGTAACATCTTTAAAATAAGATGTTATACTATTATGTCCAATTAAACTTACAGAGGTCAATGTAGTGGCACAACTATCGCCTAATTCCAAATACTCGAGATTAATTTAATGAAGCATTGTTTTTATCCGACACACAACGTCATAAATACAATGATTTATACCCGTTTCAGGTAGGATTATATGTTTAATTGTAGTTGGATGTGGCAGAAATATTGTAAAAAACAATCAGTCGATGTTTTGATGAAAATATTGGTAATTTTCCTTACTGATGCCCGATGCTATTCACGTTCGGCTTTGCTACGTGGAACTATATAGGACCATCTCTCATCTCGAAACATGGAGGGCTAAGAGATGAGGTTTGTTATCTAGGTTACAAGGGATTCCCCAGTCCCATATTGAGAGATAAATACGGAATATCATTTCAAAGCACCGTTTTTCACACATTCAGCAAATAATATGGATAATTCAAGCAATAATCCAGCTTATGACCTGTAACAATATTGTTTCTAGTCACCCCAAAAAGGCAAGGAATACAAATGTCTCTATGAATAGTTTTGCAGTTTTTTTATTTATTTCCCATACCTGAAACAACAATAACAAACACTGTGAATATATTTTAATAGTTCATTAACAATATTTCACTGTGAAATATAGAGAACAAATTACATACAATATGTATATATAATATACATATAATTTACAGCTACCTCTATCTCCTTCATATCTTTATAGTACCTCTACAATAATAAAACAGTGGGGGAGAGTGCTTATTTCAATTCATGATTTTATGCAATCTTTAACATTTATGGACCAAATCTGATCTGTAAGGTCCAAGCTATTAAACATTTATTTTAATCAATTTCCTTTCTAACCACATATTTCAGTGTTTATTCCATTTCCTGATATTTCTACCATTCAATTCCATAATTTTAAGCACACCAGAGCACACTAGAGCACACGGAAAATAAAATTATGGAATTTCAAGTGCATTTAATATTCAATATTGTAACTCCAAATACATTCAATTGTATAATTTCAAGTATATTTAAATTACAATTCTGCCATTTCAAGTACATTCAATTGTGTAATGTAATTTCAAGTACATTTAACATTCTATTATGTAATTTCAAGTCTATATTTAATTCATGTAAATTTAACAATTAATTCTATAAAATGAAGCAAATCTCTATATAATTTATAAATAAAACATCAACCAACTAAAAGGATTTATTCAAATTTTATATACAAGATGATTATACCAAAAATTGTATAAGTATTTCACTAAGAATCAGTACTATTTCAGGCTCTTTCAAAAATATAAACTTAAGTGTACAGCTACAAGTATTTATTTTTCTAATTGCGAAAAAATAATATGTTCATCAGTCTGGGTTCATAATGGAATACAATTACTAGTTTGTTATACAAATTGCGATATGGTTTCATGGTCTTGGGCGAGACATTGGCGTTATTAAAGTACTGTTTCAATATATTACGCAATTCCTTTAGCTCAAGACCATGAAACAACTTAAAATACAGACACTATACCGCACATACTTTTCAATGAAAAATGTCACATGAGTCCAATATTTCATGTAGTATAAATAATGTAAAATTGGCAAGTTGCCAATACACAATTAGATGATGTCACATCTGTATTTTAAATATGTATCACAAACAAGAGATGTATTCCATATAAATAGCTTTTTCACATGCAACTAGAAACCTAGTTATAAGGTCTTATTAAACTGGTAAGAATTGACAGATATTTCAACTGTTTTTAATTTTTTTTGAGGTAACTTTATAAACATAATACAATATAATTCATCCTAAAGACATCAATCAGTTAAATTATAACTAACCTTCCCATATCAGATGTGTTGAATAGAATATTTTAACTCAACTCTCAATACAACAACAATAGCCAACTCAAAACATTCCAATTTTATATCCTTATTCCTGTTGGGAGGCTATTAATGAGAATAACTCCAACGTCTACAAAACTTATTGTTTATTATTTCAGAATTATGAGATTCATCTTCCATTTCTAAAAACAATCCAGCAGATGTATTATATGTATTGAATTACTAGATTGTTCTTAATCAATTCAACACTACATGCATACACTAAAATATGGAAAAAACTATAAAACATGGTAAAATACAGGAACTATCAGTATGATAGATAGGGAACAAACATTATAAACATTAAACAAGATCTATAAGTTAATTAAAGCATATTTATCACTAGATATCCAATTCACAATAATAGAGGAACTGAATTTTTCACTGGGTTATTTTCACATTTTTTCTGGTGTATAAGACGCACCCTTTTATCAAGTCTTTTCTGATCATTAACGTGTGTCTTATATGTGTCTTAGACAAAAAGATGAAGAAATAACACTTTTCAATTTAGAATATATGATATGACTGTCTAATAATAGTAAGTGCAGGGGGACTGCACCACACATTATCCAAACCAGCTGACTGTTTTAAACTGTCTGGTTACAGTACACAAAAAGCTATTTTAGCACATCAACTGTGACCTCAAATCACAGGCATCTAATTTATCTAACCATGTAAAAAGGTTCTTGTTATGTTTATAAAATGCATAATCACCGGAATTTTAATTACAGGAATATCATACATGTAGATAATTGTTTTACTTAATTAACATGAAAAAGAATTCATCACAAATGAATGTAAACATGTAGTTAAGCTATTCACCAGACTCCTATTTCACAAAGCACACATTCACTTAAATCAAACATTTTACATTATAACTCTCGCATTCAATTTAATATACACTTTGTGAAACAGGCTCCTCTTGTACGTTTAAGACGAGGAGGGTGAAAACGCATTTAGATCTCTGTTCTTCACATTTACTCTCTTTTTCAACCAGTTACCAAATCCAGACGCCACATAATTTAAATCTGAACCGATTGTATTCTGTTCCGGAATAGTAACTGTTGGAACATCCACACTCTTTTCAGCGACTGGGGGTGCGACGGTTGACGTGACTATCGGTGTAACCTCTTTCTGTACCATTTGATTATCATTCTGTCGAGTTGCTATTGTCTGCTCCTCGGAAAGTGATGGTGTGTTAACAACGCCCATAGTAGCTAGTGCAACAAGATTACTGGAGGATAATTTACGCATGAAATTACTTCTAGGTAATTTTGGTGATCCACCTGGGGAAACGGGCAATGACATTGAGGGTCTGTGAGTGTTCGGTGGAATTAAAAGTGATGAGTTGTGAGCCTGATCAAATAATTTGAGAATGGCATCTGATGTTTCTGACCCTATACTAGGCTTTGACAGATCATAATAAGGAGCATCTTCCTTTTCTCCAACATTAGCATGTTTTTCTCGTAAAATTTCGCCTGGACGGGATTCTTGACTAGTATTATTCTGGAGTGGACCAGAACCTGAAAATATACAATTATCAATCTATGAGTTGTTGTAATACTAATCTTAATTTCTATTGTTATAGTCAATATATCACATACTGACTGTCACTTGTCATCTGTTGATTTTGACGTAAGATACCACGTTATATAAACACAGAAATAATCAAATTGTGAATATTGTGATAAACTACGGGTTTCTCAACTATAATGTTCTGGGTTGGAATCCTGAGGTGGAACGAGAAGAACTTCACAATTGTTCAGTCTTATTTCAAATTTTCAGCATAATCAATAGTGGAGTCAACCAGTAAGTCGTTGCTTACTGGACAATAAACTTAGGTACACCCATATATATAAACATGCACGTTAAAGAAACCTGGACAGTCAGAATTCGTTGAAAAGTAGCTTAAAGTAGGTGGCAACCCCGGTGTCCACGTAGATTCTCCTACCTTTAAACAAAAATAACATTTATTTCCATGACAAGCCAATAATCAACACTCTCGACCACCGGATGACCGAAATATTAATTGGATTAGACTGCAAAATTTATCAATTTATGGTTAAAATGGATAATCAAGACTACGTTTATTATTAAAGCAATAAAACTGTACTTAACCTTGTCAAAACTTAAATATTCAAAACTTTGTTCAGACTAAAGTAATTTGACTGAAATTTACAATATATTCATTTCTCTCTATCTGTTTTAAAACTAATAGTAAAAACGGTCAGCTCATTATCTAATTCTTAGATAATGCATCTTTAAGTTGGAAACAGAGTAGAAAACGGTACTTAACTATTTAAATAAATTATTTTTCCTCTGTCAATTAACACAATCAATCCAGTATTCAGCTTATTTACTGCAGTCAACATCACTTTTATAAAGTTAAGAACTTATAATTTTTCAAAATCTTTTTCAACAGTTTTAACAACTTCATCCAAAATCTACAGAATAATATCACAGATTCTTCTCACATTAAATTTTAAATTTGGAATAATTATAACTGATAAATCACTAACTGCGAAAAATTGATCAATAACATTAAATTGTAATTCAAGTTGCAAGCAGCATTTCACAATATATTCATAGTGATCCCTACTCTCTTAAAATCATGGCTTAAATGAAATTCCAACACCAGGGGTATTTTGGGTTAATGTTTTGGTTTCCATTAGTTGTCCATGTACAGGCAGTGTGATCAGGTGATGATGCAATATGTTAAAAGAGTGGGGACTGGCTGGTATCTCAATCAAAGAACACCTTTAACCAATCATAATCAAGAGATGAGAGCATGCTTTCTGGGCATGAACCATTTGAAAAATGTAAATATAGAAAGTCTTGGTTGATAAGTATGTCATACCCTAGTCTTTGTACTGGGTCATGGGTTTGTTGTCAAACAGATTACAACTAGGTCATTATATCAATCCATCCAGACAGAATTGAAAGGTTAACAAAGGTCACATTTTACAAAATGGCTAGTCCTTGGATTTTCTTTTTCTAATCAATAAATGGTGAAATTTTTCTGATGAAACTGTTTGAGTGAGCACTATCAGGTTTTCAAATTTGGAAATGGATGAATTAAGTTGAACAATTAATGAATATTGGATAGTGATTGATTAAAAATATTGCATAGTTTCGTTTGTTTCCCACATTGATAACATCCATTTGGTAGTATAATATAACAAAACCTGTCATTTGAGGATGATCAGCACTAACACACGCTTTCTGGACATCAGTCGCCCAGTGTGTCCAGAGTCATGATGCTGAATTTGCATGAGTTGACCAGGTTACATGAATTTTTGAAGACAAAATGGCAACTATCAAGGAAAGAATGAGAATGCGAGTTTGGTGTTGTGGTTTTTAATTGTTATCAATGAGTGGTATTTTCATAATGCAGTTCAATAGGGATGAACAAGAACAATCAGTGGACAGCGTCTGATCAGAGAATGTTTCTAAAGGAACTACGACTGTAATGACACATTGACAATCAGTCTACCAATACTTGTGACATGGTTGGCATTATTTATAATTATATATCAAAGCATCAGTATATACACCATTCAAGATACCAGTACATATAAATGACCATTCTGTAGTTCCAATAATGGCACCATTAATGGCATTATGTTTGTTTCTTAAAATTGGTTGGTTTCTTACAATTTCAATTAAAAGATTTGTTTGGAGGCATGTTGAGTTGGATTAGAAGAACCATATAGCAAGATCCAGTAAATTTGTGACCTGTAAGCTGCTCTATACAGTACTGCAGTATTCTGAGTATAGGGTCATTCTGTGTCAAATCACCCAATAAGTTAAACCGTACCCCCTTCGATTTAGCTGAAATTTGCTGTTTTAATCATGATTAGCTATCTTTAGGAAGTCTGCAGCAGGTTACTATGTCTCAAAGAACAAAACCCTGCTTTAAGTGCAAAAACACTGATTTTCAGCCTCATGTGTGGATATTTGACATGATTTTACAGGCTTATAAAAAAAATTATACCTTCAATTTTTTGATATTGTGTAGAAATCATGTTGGGCTAATTTTTGCATGATCCTTAATCTCAAGGCCACGATTTCCAGACGGTCAAGTTCAAGGTCAAAGTCTAAGTCACTGGGTCTTGGCACTTCAAAATTCACCCATGTCAAAAATAAGGGCATATTCCAGAAATACTTATTATAGCAATTTTGACTTATTGGTTGCTGAGTAATGGTCAAATGAATAATGGTGGCCACGCCCATTTTGGCCCAAATCCCCCAAATTGACAGCCATATCTCAGCAACCGTTGGTTGGATCAAGCTAAAATTTGAAATATCTGTTTTTCCTGTCCAAATAAGTAAATACACAAAATTTCAGGTAAATCGAAGGGGTACGGTTTAATTTTTACATTTTTTTGGGTGAATTGACACAGAATGACCCTATAACACCCAGTTACTATTATAATAATAGATGCTGGTAAAAATGATTCAACTATTTCTACTAAACACTGCCTCCATCTAATTACTATCAAAAACTTATCCTTATCTATACCTTTATATATAAATACTGGGTAGCACTACAGACATCCTATAATTGTTTCTACAACTATTTAGGCCAATAACATTATGATGTGACTTTAGCAGTATTATTATAGCTATATTTTACAGTTCACTGAATAAAGATTTGGACAGGTATATCATGAAACCATTATGGCTACAGATTGCCACAGATTTTCTCACTGATGTAGCAACATGTAGCAGTATCTTGCTCAGAAGTTTGTATCCCTAATCATCGAGATCTGACTAACTGGTAGTAGTGTATTCAATTAAACGTGTAACTTTTTGATCCGCATTTCAAGGTATTTAAACTATTAATAAAATCTATGGAAACGAATAAATGAATTTATGCATAACTTAAGTCAATCAGATGATAATTTCGTCATCTACCACAAATTTTCAAAATGAAATAACTCTGAAATTAATTGTCAGACATCAATAGGATTCTCATCTTTAAGATCATTAACACTGGTTTTTAAATTCTAGTCAATCAGATAACAGAGAGAGAAATGGGGTTTAACATCCACTTGACACAAACTAGGTAATTTCCTGACTAACATGGTTTAATTGTATTTCAATAATTCGCTTGCACGTAGGGGTCTTTAGCAGTGGGAGGAGACTGGAGGACCCAGAGTAAACCCACAAGGTTGGACAGGCGGTCCTACTCCTTGTACAACCAGGGATTCAAAACCACACCAGAAGACTCAATGACAGGCTTTATGATAAGCATGCAAGTGCTAACCATTCGACCATCCTACTCCCCTAGAGAGAAAGGGAAATCAGGTCATTTCGGGACCAATACATGGTTCTATTTTATTTCAATAAATCACTTGTGTGCATTGGGGGTCTTTAGCAGTGGGAGGAAACCTTACCTAAGGCTTAGAGAGAACCCACAGAGTTGGACAGGTGACCTTCTCAGTACAAGTAGGAAATTGAAACCAAGCAACTGATTCACCGACAGATCTTATGATCCAAACCAAAACATGTGTTAAATCATTCGGCTATCCACACACCACAACTCCATCCTATAACAAGAAAGTCTTGAGCAAGACACCCATCACAACTTGATGACGACCAAAACTGACCGGTAAGTTTGAATTTATAATATAAATAATATTACCCACCTGATTTGGTAGCGTCTTGTAGTGTAGCACTTGCTGCAGATTTCTCCTGGTCTTCTTCAAGTAAAGTATAAAATTTACTCTTCCTAGGCTGGATCTTTGGTGGTTCTGTATGAACAATGTTTTTTGGAATATCAGAGTAATCTGTTACTTCACCATGGTAACGATCAAAAGTGCTTCGGTAGAGACTAAAAACCGAAGCATCATTGTCATGATTTGGATGTTGGATAGTATTTTGATTTTTTGAACTCATTTAGAATAGTTTGTAGTTACATCACTGGAGTCTGCTATAATTACAGGCATCTTAAATAGAGAGAAAAAAAAGAAAATTTAATTCTGAGATGTAATGTTGTCTCAAACAATAACTAAGTCCCAGATTGCAAAATGTGAACAAATGGACCAATAACTAGGGCTGCAATGATACGCCAGACCATGATACAATGCGCATCACGATTCATAGTCTACTATACGATTAATATAGGAAATAAATTTAAAGATAGGTTGCCAGGCAACGAAACATACGCCCACAGCAGCTAAATCGTCCGGGCAGTCAACAAGGGTTGTCGCATATTTTTACTTTTTTCGGTAATGAAACATTTGTAATACTCTAAAAACTGATTAAGAGTAACAACTCATTATGTAATTATCAGAAAATCATTAGAATTTGATTGCTTTTTATAAAATTTTACCCCACGCTAACAATTGAATTAGTATATATACATGAAACATTTAAAATCATGGATTTAGCTGTTCAGTTATCAAAATTCATTGAAAATCAATATACTTGTTCGTTTCAACACCTTAAACTCTGTGTATCAATCTGAAGTCAATCAGATGATAAGTTTGGCCTTTAAAGCGTCCACAAGATTTTTTGAAGTGATCAAGGGCCATAACTCTGGCACTAATTATCGGAAATCGCTGAAAATCAATAGGCTTCTTCGTCTCATGACCTTAAACACTGTGTATAAATTTAAAGTCAATCGGATATTAACTTTGGCCTCTATAGCGTCCACAAGATTTTTTGAAGTGATCAAGGGCCATAACTCTGGCACTAATTATCGGAAATCGCTGAAAATCAATAGGCTTCTTCGTCTCATGACCTTAAACACTGTGTATAAATTTAAAGCCAATCGGATATTAACTTTGGCCTATAGAGCGTCCACAAGATTTGTTTAAGTGATCAAGGGCCATAACTCTGGCACTAATTATCGGAAATCGCTGAAAATCAATAGGCTTCTTCGTCTCATGACCTTAAACACTGTGTATAAATTTAAAGCCAATCGAATATTAACTTTGGCCTCTATAGCGTCCACAAGATTTTTTGAAGTGATCAAGGGCCATAACTCTGGCACTAATTATCGGAAATCGCTGAAAATCAATAGGCTTCTTCGTCTCATGACCTTAAACACTGTGTATAAATTTAAAGCCAATCGGATATTAACTTTGGCCTCTATAGCGTCCACAAGATTTTTTGAAGTGATCAAGGGCCATAACTCTGGCACTAATTATCGGAAATCGCTGAAAATCAATAGGCTTCTTCGTCTCATGACCTTAAACACTGTGTATAAATTTAAAGCCAATCGAATATTAACTTTGGCCTCTTTAGCGTCCACAAGATTTTTTGAAGTGATCAAGGACCATAACTCTGGCACTAATTATCGGAAATCGCTGAAAATCAATAGGCTTCTTCGTCTCATGACCGTAAACACTGTGAATAAATTTAAAGCCAATCGGATATTAACTTTGGCCTCTATAGCGTCCACAAGATTTTTTGAAGTGATCAAGGGCCATAACTCTGGCACTAATTATCGGAAATCGCTGAAAATCAATAGGCTTCTTCGTCTCATGACCGTAAACACTGTGTATAAATTTAAAGCCAATCGGATATTAACTTTGGCCTCTATAGCGTCCACAAGATTTTTTGAAGTGATCAAGGGCCATAACTCTGGTAGTTATTATCGGAAATCGCTGAAAAACAATAGGCTTCTTGGTCTCATGACCTTAAACACTGTGTATAAATTTAAAGTCAATCGGATATTAACTTTAGCCTCTAGAGCGTCCACAAGCAATTGTGGACGCCGGACCGACGGACGGACCGACGGACCGACGGACGGACGGACGGGGGCGACGACAATATACGACCACATTTCAATGTGGGCGTATAAAAATAGTCCAACTTTTATGATTTACTTTAAATGTGGTGTTTTCTCGGTCAATTAAAGTAAAAAAGTTATTTTCTCATGGACTTATTTGCACATTTAAAGGAATATTAGTCTTATTTTGTGTAATTTTTATTTGGATAATGAATCGTGTGTCCTAGATTTTAAAACATCGCGATTCATCTACTCATTGATAAATCGTTTCAGCCCTACCAATAACCATGTATGTAAGTATCTTTATTGTATTCTTTATGTATATAAAATATATTCAATGTCTTAAGTAAATACTGGTGAAGGCTTAACATAGGACCTAGGCCTAGCATGTTCTTGTATACATAAGAACAGAGTTTTGTGACAAAACTTTTGTCCAATTCAAATGACTATACACTGTCCCTTGTGAGGTCACCTATATCCTGCATGACTGATAAGTGGGAGCCAAGCTGGAAAATCCCGATGAACTTTCTTGTTCAACACTGGGGATGAATGCAGGACTTCCAGGTTAGCAAGCCAACATCTTACTCACTGAGTCACCACAGCTCCCAACTCATTCAGGAACACTTCACAACCAATCTGATTAAAACATACAGCATATCTTTAATTTCAATAATTTGTTTGTGTACGTAAAGGTTCTTAAAGATACATTATGGGAGATTAGATAAAGAGCTGGCAGTTATCACTATAATAGTTAAAAACTAGATAATGTAATTAAAAAGGAAATTCGCTGAAAATTTCAGTCAATTTGATCCACCCTGAACCGAGAATTTGGCAATTGAATTTTCTTGAATTTTCGGCCTGGCCTCGATCATCATTACTAAAGTCGTTAGTACCGACTCGGTACCATAAAAACAAAGTCTCAATTATCCATTTCAAGATTAAATCATAAATGAAAGTTCATCAGCAAATCATATCCTAATCCAGTCAATATTGCAGGCTAGCAATGACATCGAGAAGAGATTATGGTCTGGATAACTTAATTAATTAATGTATAAATTAATAATTTAGATAACATTTCAGGCCTAAAGAAAGACCTATAATATACCCTGTTTATTCTTTAAACATACATTATGCACGAGCAAAATCTGCCTATTACAGGTCTTTCTTTAAGCCTGAAATGTTACCTAAATTATCAATTAGACATTAATTAACTTATCCAGACCATAATAAAGACTCAATGTCTAGGCTAGCCTTTGATGTTGGCTGGATTAGATTCCGATATGCTGCTTAACGGCCATTGATAATTAAATTTTAAAAGTGGATAATCGAAACTATGCTGTTTATAGTAATGATGACCAGACTAGGCAGAAATTTCATGCGCTTCGTTCCCAGCTAATAGTGGATTAAGTTGACTGAAATTTTCGGAAAATTACCTTTACACTATCTAGTTTTTAACTATTGTAGTGAGAACTGCCAACTCTTCATCTTATCTTCCATAATGTATCTTTAAATGACAAACTTACTTACAACTGGTACCACATTAATGATATACCATCATTTATCAGTATAAATCATGGAGTCTACCTACATTGTACATACATGTAGTGGTTGCTCCTTTTCTTTCTAATTTTGTCCCGATTTGGTTTTGCTTTCTTTTATCTCGATTGTTAAATTATATTGACAACATTATACTCTTTAAGTAGGCCCAAAGGTTGTCTGACTTATTTGGAAAAGGTTATCCATCTACAACTATTAGTATTACATACATGAGTCAACATGGGTCAACGGAGGTGAAACATATTAAACATAAACCCTGTGAACCATGATGCACAGATATAATTAATTCCTTAAAGGAAACAACAAATTTATATCCTGTTTAATTTAAGAAAAAGTAGGTGTGAACATACGTCATGAATAATAATATTTTAACTGTAAACAATCATATTTTTGAAGTTAATTTTCGAGCCTGTCCCGGATAAAATAATTTGGTAATCCTAATAATTAGGCCTGTTAAAATACTTCCCTCCTATAGAGTTTAATGTTAATGACAGTTCCTAATACTGTACTGAACTGATACACATATTGGGGTTACTTGTAACTTAGGGAAAACATATTCATAATCTATTAACACTCTATTTATTTGACAAGGTAACCTTTACTGTCACATAAATACATGCACAACTATGTCATAATATATAGCTATAGGTACATTAAAAAATTAGGATATTCTTTACTACTAAACAAAGTCAAGTATAAAGGACAAATCCTAGATATAATCTACTGAATAAAACCTGTTAATTCATGGTTAACTAAATCCTAGTCCTGTATAAGTATAACTGTCAGGAGTTATTTGATACACACTTTTTTAAAAAATACAAACTTTCTGTATGCTGTGTAAGCCATAAGTGCCTAAATTCTATGTTTTGTGTTAGTTCCTAAATAATCCTGTCTACATACTTGCCTAAGTTGTAGTTCATTTGAGATCTTTTTTCAAAATGGGTGGACAGACTATCTGAATGAGATTCGGCCAAATGAGAGGAAACACTACGCGATCTTTCGCTCAATTCACCAGTCAATTGTATCACCTGTCTCATCACATGATTAAACATCACAGTGACCATGTCTACAATCACGTGACTTCTCACTTGGCTCATGCATTCTACAATTGAGCGAATGCTTCGGCGAGGTGGACACACTTGGCAAATATATTCGGGCGAGTACATCAAACATGTTTCATTTGGGCGAATTAAAATGTACAATTTCAAAGTATAAAATCCACTAAAATCGACTAATCCCAAATTGTAGACACCTCAATCAGTTTAAAGGAGCTAAATCCCTATTCTTTGGTAAAAATGGACACAAAAGGGTCGCAATGGACATAATAATGTAATATGAATGTATATAGATTGAATGTAATTCATTATGTGACAATTTTAAAATATTCATATATTTCTTTTAAATATTGGATATCAAAACCCATCTTTTCACGGTAAGATAACAACATCAATATGTTGACCAATACCTCATGTTTGGAATGGATGATACTGAGTTAAAGACTTGCCTCCTTTAACAGTGTCAAGCTATATTTAGTAGCCGGGTTCAATTACCTGTGTCTATAATAATATTTCGATCCAATGAATTTCACTAGAATGTTGATAGGTTGCATCATCATTCATGATCAGAGCATGAAACAGCATTATTCCCACTAAACATAGCCTGTCAACTAGTCAAGGTAACTATCTGTTTACAACTGAAAGCTAGAATACCTACATAATGTAGGTTATTAATAGTAACCAGTTTGAGCCAGAACATCTGTTTACAAACAAGTCTCTATGATGCAATTTGTTGTTCTATAAATAACTGGTTAACCAAGTGTACCAAACTGGTCTAGATAAATCTTCCAGATCTCAATGTCAATGGTTCTTTTATGCAGATGCCAAAAGCTATGTCAACAATCAGTACAATGTATATGGATTGTACCATTAAAATAATTAGACATTTTTTAACTCCTTATGTTTACTTCACGTAATTAAAATAAAGCTAATGAAATAAAACCTTTTATAATATATTATATACCGGTATACTTTTTTTAAAGAATGATATGAATAAGCTTACAGTAAGTATGTGACCAGATAATATCATTATAAATGTACATGCATGCTTTGAATACAATGAAAAGGGATATTACCGATTCCACTAAAAAAAATCCCATGAATTTAGTTTTATTGTCAAATATATCACAAATATTTTGAATAAAAAAACCAAATAAGCTGTTGTCAACAAAATGCTAAAATACGCTCTACTAATTATTATTCAATAAAATATTTCTAAATGCTCAAAATTTGACATGCTATGGATTGAAATTTAGAATAGTACCAGATACATTAGACGCTAGTGGAGTAAGATTTAAGGGTCTACCTCCCTGCCAATTATACATGTGCCAAAAAAATAAATAAAGATTAGTTAAATGTGGCATATTAATCAGACGCATCTCAATCAAATATGTTTCCATTTAAATAATTGAATATCATGACTATCAAACTATTCCATTTTCCATCCTTAAAACTTTTCAATCCATATTTTTTCATGGTAAACCCTTGCCTATTCACCTTTCACAGATTCCTCATCAAAACCTTTACAAACATGTATGAGTATGACATAATTATAGTTTTAAGAATCTGAGGAAAGATTTTCAAGATGTCACCATTAAAATCTCAACATTGGTCTAACATGATCCATTTTGTATAAAGACAGAAGTTATAGAAACAATGTATTGGCCTAATTCACCTTTGAAATTGTGAAGATGATTTGTACTTGGTAAGGTATAGACCAATTAATCCACTATCAGTCGAGTCAGACATAAAATAATGACTTCATACCTTTGATGTGGGTCAAAAAGTTATAAATTTCACTGGATGTCATAAGATGATAATTTGCCTTGGTTGAAAATTGTATGTAAATGTTGAGATTTAAAACAGCCAATTTTGCGTCGTTGTGTTTTGATCTAAATGTCAGTATTATGACAATGTGGTCTACATGTATAAGCAAGCCCTATTGGCGGAATTCCAGTTGTTATTGACATACAGTATTTTAAACACTGATCTATAGTGTTACTCTGTCCTATGGACTATTGGGATTGAATGTAGACCAGTGGCAGTGGTGGGTGGTGCACACAACAAAATGAAGTAGTCTGCTCCCCTAGTCCCATTCATTTTTCTGAAATGTTCTATAGATGTTCATTTCCATAAATAATCAAAATGACCTTTTTCCCATATATTGAGATTCATTGGTAATTGTAAAGTTACAGGTGCAGTTTGATAATACTTCCCATCAGCAGTGCTTTATTTTTCTTTGATAAACATTGATGAAGAATAAAGTAAAGATATGGGGAGAGGGAATGTTAATCTCTAAGATAGAAAAAATAAGAAGTCAGTTGGACAATCTTTCTGTTCAAACTCAGTCCTTATTTACAGACAAGAAAGAACGCGAACCACTGACTGAATTTCATCCATTTGCTGAGGAAGAAATCCGAAAGTTAGTCTTGTCATCAAAGAAAACAACATGTCCATTGGATCCCATTCCGTGTACCATTGTTTGTGACTACTTGGATACGCTTCTGCCTGTCATAACCTCCATAGTAAATTATAGCTTGCAAAGCGGAACTTTTCCTGAAATCTTCAAGCATGCCATTGTGCGTCCGTTACTTAAAAAGGATTCACTTGATCGAAATGTATTAAAAAACTTTCGGCCTGTTTCAAATCTCTCGTTTCTCTCAAAACTTTTAGAGAAAGCTGTCAACATCAGACTGCGTACATACATATCAAACAACAATCTTTGGGATAAATTTCAATCTGCTTATCGTTCTGGACATAGTACAGAAACTACCGTGCTGAGAGTTGTAAACGATCTGAGACGTTCAGTTGACAGTGGTCATGTATCAGTACTCACTCTATTGGACCTTTCGGCTGCTTTTGACACTGTCGATCACCAGATCCTTGCTGATCGGCTCCAACATGAATTCAGTATCACTGGAACGGCTCATAACTGGCTGATGTCATACTTACAAGATCGTCAACAGACGGTATTAATAAATAATGTTCAATCGACGCCTGTCCGCCTTACCTGTGGTGTGCCTCAAGGATCGGTACTCGGTCCAATACTGTTTCTGCTATACTGTCATAATTTGGCTGATGTTATCGACAAACATAACATTGACCACCATTCGTATGCTGACGATACTCAGCTTGTCTCATCTTTTAAGCCCGAGGAGGTAACCAAGGCTCTGGGCTGTGTAACTGATTGTTCCCATGATATTAAGAATTGGATGACCTCAAATAAACTTAAGTTGAATGATGACAAAACTGAGGCTATGTTATTTGGAACAAATAGACGCCTTCAGAACATATCTCAAACCAATGTTAAAATTGGAGACTCGGTTATTCAGTTAGCTAGTGTTGTGAAAGATCTTGGTGTTTATCTAGATCCTTGTTTGTCATTTGAAACACAGGTTGATAAGCTGCGTCAGTCCTGTTACTTTCATTTGCGACGCATCAGTGATATTAGACATCTCATCACGATTGATGCCACCAAATCTCTAGTACAGTCACTAGTTCTGTCAAGATTAGACTATTGTAACAGTTTGTTGTCTGGGATAAATCATTCAAGTCTCTACAAATTACAGAAACTGCAGAATACATCAGCCAGGATCATATCACGAACCAAAACATCATCTCACATAACACCTGTTCTAAAATCCTTACATTGGCTCCCAATTTCAGCTCGCATCAACTTTAAGGTTCTGTGCCTCACATACCAATGTCTACGAAATCTTGCACCCAGCTATTTATCAGAACTACTAACAGTATATCAACCAAACCGGTCCTTGCGATCTCACTACCAGAATACGCTTGTCGTTCCACACTCAAAACTGAAACATTTTGGTGACAGAAGCTTTGGTGTAGTTGCTCCTAAATTGTGGAATGGTTTGCCATTGAAAATTCGAAACAGTGAAACCTTGACTATTTTCAAATCACAACTAAAGACTCACTTATTTCGAGAATGCTATGAGAATTAGACTTTCTGTTCACTGTGTATATAACCATTGTCTCATTGCGCTTTGAGCATGCTTTTGGATGGATTTGGCGCTCTACAAATGTACATTATTATTATTAATCATCAACTTCAAAAGATATATTTTTCAGCCGTCTTGATAGTTGATACATCAACCATTAACTCATTAAGGAAGACTTATCTTCATATTACATGTTATTAGAGACAGGCACTAACGGTGAACAGTAAGAAGCTAGTCACACACCAAAGTAACTAAATTAAAACTTGATTTACTCCTCGCATAGCCAGAGGTGTGGATGACCGATTGCTTAGCACACTGTATCATTTAGCTGATTTGTATTGAAGCCGTCAATCACTAATTACACTATTATTTGTGACTAATCAGGTGCGGATCCAGGAATTTTTGCAGGAGGGGGTTTGCCAGGTTTCTGTTACGGAAATCTGCCATCATCGTCTCTAAATTACATAGGCATACATACAAATTGAGCTTTTTAAACAGAGAAATCATTTAATACTGATGTAGGATCACTTTGTCATGTAATTTCATTGATGCAAGGCATTACTTTTTTTTATGTAGCTGAGCAGGGGAGGGGGGGTTGGACCCCCCAAACCCCCCCTCTGGATCCGCGCCTGCTAATTACACTATTTATTGCCATAGTTGTCTTATTATCAAAAATATGCAAACATATTTTAAATACTCGCGGCATTTAAGTAATGGTCCGAATAAGCCTTGTCATGGTCCCAATCAGCCATAAATCTGGTCCCAGTCAGCCAAGAATCTGGTCCCAATCAGCCACAAATCTGGTCCCAGTCAGCCACAAATCTGGTCCCAATCAGCCAGGTCCCAATCAGCCATGGTTCCAATCAGCCAATTACCTATCATACTAGGTCTGTCGGTTGTATGTGACAAGGGTCGCCTGTCCAATCTCGTAGGTTTTCTCCAAGTCCTCTGGTTTCCTCCCACTGCTAAAGACCCTTGCCCTACGTGCGAATTATTGAAATAAAATTGAACCATATGGAAATGTTCTACTTCTAGTTTGTGTTGAGTGGACATTAAACTTAAACCCATATATATGGCATATCTCTATCCCTCACAAAATGGAGCCAGGTGTTATATTTTGATTAATACTATTGACTTGCCTGTCTTATGCATTTTAATTTTATGGATTTTAAAAAATATATTTTATGTATTATGACATTAATTGTGTCACTCACCCACTGACTGTGCCTGTGGGTAAAGCAGTTGGTATCCTGACTCACAGGCACCGCTAACATTAAGCGTAATAATAAAATTATTAACACACACTGTCTTAATTAAGCAATTTACTTACCACATATCACAATTATTATAATTACAATCTTCTATCACTCAGACAAATGGTCATTTTCACACGATATCAGGCGATATAAAACATAACAGAAAAAAAAACCCAACACATTGTTACAAGGCCTGGGGTGATGTAAAGCTCACCCAGTACCAAAGAAAACAACCCATTGAATTTCATCACGAAACTCACAGTACCATTGAACCTCCATTTTGTGTTAGATAAACGGTTGATTTTCAGCCATTAGTACCTTGGTGGGCTTCTTTATACAAAAAAGTAGTCATACACTAATAAAACCTCTAATTAATAATGGTAACAAATAAGTCGCTTAGATATTTTGTGTTAAAAGATGTAACATAATGTGAGTTCAAATAGTTTGAGATTATCTCTCTGGTAGTTTCTCTGCTTTGCTGTTTATTTTTACATAAAAAGACTGGATAACCTATTGATTGTTACAAATTCCGGCGGATCAATATTTAACCAAAACGCACTATTTATTTTAATATTTTTTAACATGTTGAACGATGATATGTACGTGGATTACAAATAAATCGATTTGCAACCAATATACCATCAAGATAAAACGCATAAATATGTATATCGTTTTCGTAAAAAATCCGAAATATTAACTATTCCGAGTTAGTGGCCACGTGATTATCACGTGACGTTGTTGTTCTGTCTATGGAAACACATTGTTACAAGAATGGCCGTCGCTCTGGGCTCTTTACTTCAAAGGCCAGCTATTTATATTGCCACCGGTGTCGCAGGCGTGTGTGTGGTCTATGGATTATATCGAGCATGGAGATATTTCAGACCCAATACTGAAGATGAATATTTTGAACATATAAAAAATATTGTAAGTTTACGGAACGTCCGCTTATTTCTACCGAATAATAGACCCACGGGAGTACGATATTTAATATTAATTTAAACTTTTTAAAAATAACGTGTAGATCCTTTTCAAAATAATGACTACGGCTTTTTTATAAAATTTAATACACGTAGATCTACACTTTTTCGAAAAATAAATTTATAAGACAGAGACGGGTAGGTTTTACTGCTGACTGCAACAATAAAAATATTGTTAGATCTGGATATAGCAAAGAATATATATAATATTTATTTTCTTTTGCATAAAATCTCTTAATGAAAGTAAGATATTATAATACAAAGAAATTTATAAGAGATTGGCATAATTAGTATTATAAAAGGGTTGGAGGTATAAAACATATTCTCAAAAAACTGTTTTTGGGTGTCTCCTTAAACATACAATATGTAAGAGCTAAATCTTCCAATTGCAGATCTTTCTTGTATAAATGATATATTAAATGATAATTAAACATTTATTAACAAGACCAAAATCAACTGTCGATGTCAGCGGGTGGCTCTGGTTTTAAATAGATTAGAACGGTTCTGCCATTTAATGATTTGAAAATGGGGAATTGCCAGGCCGATGATTACGACCAATGAACACGTCATATTATTGTCGAAACTACAACCATTGATGACTTCGCTCAAAATAAATCAATTTGACTGAAAGTTCAATATATATTCATTCTGCATTATTAATTTTTGAAAAATTAAAGCGATAACGACCAACTCTTTATCTAAATCTTACATAATGTCACTTTAAATAACCTTTTAGATCAGTATTTCGGGGTCATAAAACAAAAAGGGGTAGGACGCGAAACCACGTTTCGTTTCCCATCTAAACTCTAGCCCCATTTTAGTTTTATTTTGTTTTGTATATCATGTAAAACAATTAAAAGTAAAAACTTTGAGATTAGAGCTGCTCGAAAGGTCGGATAAAAAAAATAAAATGGGTTCTTGAAACTGCAGTATGAATACGGTTGGGTAAAAAAATATAAAAGTTTATGGAAAACGCTCTCGGCAAAATAAATTACAAACTATAGTTCTAAAGAACTAACATTATAACGTATCTTTGGTTGAAGCAATTCCCTGCCTTTGGGAATCGGGTAAAGCCAAATTATATTCCGCATATAATCTATTTGATTTTCGAGAAATGTTGGTATAATTTAAATAAGGCTAATATACAGTAGGGAGATAGACACCAAGATTAATTTATTCATAGTTCTAATGTAAATAAAGGCATCCCGGTTTGGATTAAGAACAGGAAAATCCGTAGTTTGCAATGAGGTGATTTTATTATTGTTTATTTGCAGCCTAACCCAGGGGAGAGACGAGTATTAATTCTTGGTTTGGACGGTGCAGGGAAGACACGATTTGCTCGATGTTTCTGCAAGGGACGTCGTCGCCTTGGTTCCACAGAAGAAACTACTGTAGGGTTTTATGTAAATTCAGTTACTCTGGGAGAAATATACCTCAATATGTGGGATGGTAAGAAATTTTGCTTTCTGAATCGCTTCGCACAAGGTCTTTTCAAATAATTTCAATAAAGTGTTTACAAACTCTATTATTTATACAGTTTATGATACAGTCAATGGCCACGCCCATTTCCATTGTCATTTTGCTCCCAGGGATTACAGATATCATAAGTTTGTATTGTTTTCTATATTTTTAGTTGGTGGATCAGCTAATTGTCGAGGCTATTGGAAAGAGTTTGTTTTAAACCTAGATGCAATTTGTTATTGTGTTGATTCATCCCAACCAGCACGATTTGATGAAGCCAGAAGAGAACTTCATACATTTCTCAAATACGAACAAACTAAAGGCATTCCATTAATTTTAATAGCTACAAAAAGGGTAAAAGATTTTAAAATACAATTAAACTTTTAAACATACAATCGCTGTCTCCTTCGAAAGCCAATGAGAACGAATCAACTTAAATCCCGGTTATGAAGAGTTGCTTGAAAATATTATTTACTTCCACTAACAAAACTAAAGACAATTAAATTTGTATGCCATTAGAAACAACCCAAGGCTAGTCTAATTTTTGAAAATCCAACATTGGTCTACAGAGTAAATCCTTTTGCTCGAGTGTTCTACAATAGGTGTGCTACACGTCATTTTAAAGTAGCTAAGTCTCTAACTCAATGTCATCCAAAGTCTTACACGTTGAAAACACGCATTATTTGGCAGTTCAAATCATCATTGATGTTGTTGTCATACCTTGCAAAGGTAGGCTTCTGAATTTAAGACAGAATAAACATTTTGCCATTGGTACACGAATCGCGTACCATAGTGCGTTTCAGCGTCAATTGTAACAAGTGACCAGAAAAAAACGAGGCTAAACATATTCCACAACTCACATCAAACGCCGACCCCATAACGTATCTGGAGAGCATGGAATGTCCAGACACTAGAAATTTCTATTCCGCATTTTGCTGGACATAGCTGATTTGAAATGAGAGTCAAAACGGAAACAGTTGAATGTAAATCAGTTCTTATAGAGTCAGAATACATTATTATATTTGGGTCAATTTCTAGGTCCCAAAAATAAGCGATTTGGCCCCTTTAAGTTAAAACGTAGAAGTACAGTCAGCAACAGATTTGTTTTATATTTCTCTCCTATAATATTAAATACAAAACGTCGCTTAAGATGCATTCGCAATTTGGAGATCATCGCCGATCTTTCTTCTTACGTCTCTGTCTGACATTTATGTGAAATCACATTACGTTGTCTATCTTTAATCCAAACGCGTGCACTGTTCAAATTACGTCAAGTGGTCCGGACAGAATGATACCCTTTACTCATTTTATATATCCATTTTTAATAGGAAATATATTTTATATCCAGATATACTTCAAGCACCTTTATTCATTTTTCTAATACTTAAAGATTTTTTTATAAAATCTAATTTGGTCCCAGGTGATTTGGCTATATTCTAATTGGTCCTATTGAGTTACATTGGTGTTGTTCAAATAAGATTATAATAATATGCGAAATATTTTACGTCACGTGTACATACCATTCTGAACATCTGAGACACGCTACCTGCGGAGAAGTATCTCGGACACAGTCAATAGCCATATATCCATATCACGTGATCTACACATCACAGGTCATGATATTGACGTAAATTGGTCATGAGGTCAACAACACGTAGTCGTTACACACACACTATAAACAATATGTTTTTCTTCAGCATTGTTTCCTTTGTACCCATTAGGACTATAATCCGTACAGCCCCAACATGTTCCCACTTCTTCACAAAAATAACAGCTAAAACTCATAGAACTGACGTCGTCTTCAATGACATCGTTTGCGAATGGTTGTTCAAGGAGGCTGCCATCTTGACACTATTTTGTGCGTCTGTCGTGTCTATTTCAGATATACACAATCTTGATTGTTTTTTAATAGCGTGGGGTACACTAATGGTCAATTTATTTCAGTTCTAAAACAAATATTTGAAACTTTAACGCAAATTTAAAAAATAGCCAAATTCTGGCTGAGATTACTGAGCAAAATGACCATTCACTGTATACGTTGCGAAAATAAAGCTAGCCACCAATTAATATTCGTACTTTAGTTACTTACGGTGTACATACTTAACAGCGGCCTCGCTTCGTAGGCTTTATCACGTCATAGAACTTGAGAAGCGAGGCCGCTGATGAGCCGGACTCGATCACCCAGTTCCTATGCACATATAGAGTAATGATAGGTTTATAAAGGAACTGGGTGATACAGACTTCTTTTGACCTATTTTCGGATTACTTCCGGTCTCGGGAAGTTGATTGTCGATAAATGATAGCAGTTCAAGTTTGATTTGTTATCAATAACAGTGTTAAATGACCAATTTAATTACATCGGAAGGTGAATAATAATCAAATAAAGTCTCGTTAGCAATAAAAATGACATGAAGTGTTAGAACTAGTGAGTATTGTGAGATGATATCAGACGATTCATGGTAAATCAGTCAAAACAAAGATGGCGTCTGACTTACCTTCTTGTATTAAGCAGTGGTAAGAAGTTTTATTTTAATTTATTTTAATCCCTTCAAGTGCCTGTGTTTCACGGCTACGCCTCCGTGTATGTGTCGAGACTTCTAACTCTTCGTTCATACACACGATCGTAAAATGTATAGCCCAAATTCACAGCTCCTTTTTTTTTTATTCCAGGATAAGATTGATTCAGTGTCACCATTTGCTTTATATCAACATATGAACCTTGATCTCGTCAAGAAAAAAAGACCAGTGTACCTTGTGGGGGTACAAGCCCCCGATTCTGGAGCCAGAAAAGGATTCATGGAAACCTACCGTTTATTGGTTTCCATTGTCGAAGATAAGAAGAAACAGGTTTAATTTAGCATCGTTGTAGTAACAATAGGAGAAGAAAAAGAAATACGAGCACAAACTTAAAATATTTTCTATTTGCAAGGCGGCACCACTTGTTGTTTCTCGCTTAATATTTCGCCCGTATTATTTGAATCGAAATGTGTATATATTTGTTTAAAATCAGAGAAATAATTTATGTACATGTATTATTTTTTTAAGACTACAATAAGGATGCAATTTATGTATATAATACCCTTAAATGTTTATTTAGAATCTATTGATGTCAAAATATTTACTTATAATCTTATAATATTCATTCCATAAAGTATAGTCTAATATTAATAACTTCTTCAATTTATAACGTAGAAGGTAGAACAGCTAAACATGTGAAAATTAGAGGATTGCCTGTCTAACCTCGTGGTGTTTCTCTGGTACCTTTACTATGCATCAGAGGCGGATTAAAATACACGGGACCCTATAGGCCATTTAGCGACACTAGCCCGCGATTATCCATTTTACCCTTAAAATTTGAAATCTCGCGGGCGTTGTAATTCACTTAATTTTCTTTTGGGAGGCTGTGGCAGTTAACAAAACAGAGTCAAACAGCAATGAAAGGATTTATATAGTTTAAGGTTTGCCATGGGGTTTATACAGTTTAATGTTTGACAAGATATAGCGTAGATTGATCATTATTTTAGCAGCGGTTATAGGCTACTTGACAGTTTAGACTTCGCCTCGATTATCCATTTTACCGTTAAATTTTTAAATCTCGCGACTGTTTTAATTCACTTAGAGTATAGGATTGTTATATAAATAAATTAAATGTCTAATTAGCATGCGGGGCCAACAGAAAGACCTGCAATAGACAGATTTATATTTATATGCATCTTTAAGTGACCCACACTTTTTGAGTCTGATACCCCGCCATGGCATCGGCGGAGAAGTGTAAAGACTAAACAACTGCGGTCCAAGACACTTCCATGGCATGGTGGCATGATTTCGATCGGTTGGGTAGGAGCCTTAAAGAGTTTCGGCGCGTTACCGGAAAGACCAAAGATTGTTCTAAGACTTTCTACAAAGCTTAGGCCTATACGTCCAGCACAGACAGATGGCCGTCACTAGTAGAAAGAGAGCTATCATTGTGCACTCTAAGAAAAGCCATCTTGGTACTGTCGTGTGTGGGGTACCCATTTTGGAATGTCTTTAATATATTATAGTCACTAATGTGATCAACGATTTGAGGTCAGTCGGCTTTCCCAAGCAGAGGACAAAACGTAATTTAGAAACTGGGCGGTAGTTTTGTCAATTGTTCTTATCACGTATTGCTTTGTTAACCAATGGAGTGACCATAGAAGAATTAAAAATGTCAACCAATGGGGATCGCAAAATTAAATTATTGGGATCAGAGTTCACTACTCTAGATTCCGTCAACCTGTGGAAATACCCACTAAATTTCGCTGTCGAAACAGCACACACTGATATTGTTAGTAGGCCTATAAATATAGCATTTGCGTGACAATTATCACAATTTTCATCTGGCCCTAAACCTATTTAGTGCTTGTACAGTTATAAGCTTTCCAAATATGTATACATGTAGTTTGTTTAGGCTTATCAGGGAGGACTTTGTAGCGGAACTTCGAGCTAGATCTTTGTCCAGCAATGCAATCACAAGATGACATAAATCTTTACGGTACATTTCAATAAGACTCCTCCTCGTGACCCAATATGAATTCTTGCGCTGTGTTACATGAAACTCTGGATGGAGATCAAACCGGTCGACGTCTTGCCTGAATGTGATGATCTCTCAAACAAGGGATCACACGAGGACGTCGGGCGCGAAGGTGACCCCTATGCAGTCGATTCCGAATCGTCTGGCCACTCACTCTCACACCAGTGTATGTTTGAAGACGAGCGCTGATCTGATTTGCTGTGATGACACGATTTCTCAAGGCCAAGGTACAGATAAATCGATCCTGGGCTTGAGTTGTCGCCCTTGGTCGACCTGAGCGTGGTCTGTCCTGTACAGATTGTGTATCACGGTATCTGGACCATAGCCTGCTTATGACAGACTGAGAAACATTCATCGTCCGCGCCACAACCGCCTGTGTTGTGCCGATATGTAGCATGCCAAGGGCACGTAACCTTTCATTTTGGGTAAGCCGACGCATATCAAATTTGTTTTCTGGTCACTAAAACAATTACACTGATGTTTCCACCCTGGAATTCAATGCCACAATGACCGTAACATTCAAAGTCAAGAGTCGTGCAAATCTTGGGTTGGACCCCCATGATGATCCCAAGCATCACCTAAATTCCATGCGGTAGCTATTGGTGCGTTTGGGCGTCACACGTAACTGGAAATGTTTCTTCTGTTAGGTTCTATAGTGACTTTTTTCGTAGTCATTTGCATATTTTAGTATTATGCCCCCAAAATCAAATATCCCCTACTTTTTTTGAATAGTATATAATAAAATACCTTTCTCTTTAGTTTTGTTTGATATCAACTCTGTTGGCCAACACATTTTTACTTGTCTTTTCTCAAGGATCACTGTATTAATTATAAATTTCTAATATAAGAATGTTTCCACCACATAAAAATAGAACTACGCGGAAAGGGCAAATTTGTTAATTTGGACAAAGATCACGTAAGTAATAATTTGTTGACCACCTGAGTTATTTCGAAATCCAACTGTCCGGTCATCTCCACTAACAAGGAGGAAACCTTCTCGGTCAACATCAGGATGGAACACGAGACATCCGCGATAGCAAATCAGTGCCACACTCATTGATCCACCGCGTCTCCAACAATTAAAAAGAAAGGAATATATTTATCTAGTATTCTACCTTTAGATTGACTGATTGGGAAGTGGTTTTGGAGGTGTTATTCTATATGAACATACATGTAATAGACTTTTGGCCTGAACACTTTGCCCAAACTTAAATGTTATTTTTGAAAGAGATTTTGCAAGGGCCTGTGGCTAATACAGAATAAACAACAATCATTTTTTAAACTCATATAACTAATTTATTATCTTGTACTCAACTCACACATTTTATTATACATAATATGTACACACATGTCATTATAATATTACATGTTTTTTAAAACATCATTCAAATTTCAACCTATCATCCATTTTCACAAAAATGGCAAGCACTGATAGTTTCTAGTTCAATTTAAAAAATACTGCGAGTTTTATTATGTCAGAAGTACTTTCATTTAGCACAAAATCAGTGTTAAAATTTTCTTGTGTGCTAAATGAACTACACAGTAAATTTTCTCTTGAGAGGTGAAAGCAAATGACAACCAATCCGAGGATTAGAGAGTCATAACATTGCTTTATCTTATATATAGTTTTGGACATCATTAAATAAATATCGTAGTTCAATGTCTCAAATCGCAATGTCATAACACTTAAGTAAATGCAATTGTACAATTGGTTTTATAGGAAATTGCATATCATAAGTGTAAAATTTGATTTATGAGTGGTGGCACAATGTATAACTTTTAGAAATAAGCATATTGCAATAACAATGAGGAGTTCTCATTTTTGTTGTACTTTTCACATTCAAAATATCTATAAACCACAGCATAATATTTTACTGAACATGATCAGGTCTCACAACAATAATTATTGATTAAGGTTTATGAAATCTTTATGCCTAAACAGCAGATTTAAATAACAGCAGTTTGTTTCTGGCATATTGTTTTTTTTCAAAACCAAACCCATGATGTAACGACCAGGTACTTAAAAATTACATTTACATTCCCGACCATGTACACATTCATATATAACTTTTATTATAAAATTTAAAATATATGAAAATACTCAACATCCATTATATTAAAGCCCCAATAACACTCTTGTTGTAACTGAATAATATGTCCCAATCTTCATTCTGGTCAACAAATTGTATTATTTTACAATATTCCAATTAATTGATGATATAAATTTCATTTTAAAACACCTAATTTAAAAAATTGGAAAAATTCAACTTATTGATTTGAAAAGTCTAACGTAAACCTTTTCAAATGTGACTTGGATTTTAAAATATTTTCGAACCCTGTGGAAAAGTAAAATAGGATGTAATGGATAATTTACACAACAGGTAAGACACTAAAACATCTAGTACTTAGAATAAGGCTATTATTTATTTTCTGGAGCTACCAAGCCAGCAAGAGTGTTATTGTCCCTTTAAGCTATCCTTAAGATATCTGTCACAAATATGAAGCCTCTACTAAAATGTTACATGTACCTTTTAAGCTAATTTTTTCAAGGCCATTTTTAGGAATTTCGAAAGTCATCAAATAAAGACATTTTTTTACCGAATTTCGAAAGATCTTACGGTCATAAAATTAAAACAGTATTCATTGTTAATCACTCAATAGTATCTGATTAATTTCCTAATGTCTCAAAATTATTGAATTGCATACTGAAGTAAAATCACTTTTTGTGATATGTATTCAGTATCACAGATATTGAAATAAAAAGATCTTGACGTCCTGTTTCTTTTCGTAAATCATTTTGATGGTTTGCCGACTCCCATTAGCACTCCGACCATTAAGGCAACCACTGTAGCTCCTTGTGCAACTATACGAACTCTCATCATTCGTTGTGACATCTTTCTGTCTCCAGTCTTCATCTGATACAATCCGTAAGAGAGAGCTAATGTGGTCACTCCCATTCCTAAAATAATAAATACTCCAGTCAGATCATTAAATTCTTCTTTATCAAACGAAAATCACTCAGGATAAAACTAAACTAAAAGCTGGATTTATAAAATGTCAAAGCAAACAATTTAAATGTGTACAAACTGTGCAAAGGAAACAACTCTCAAGTTCATATAATATTAAAAATCTTTCAAACTTAAATTGAATAAAAGAGAGAGAGAAATAGGGTTTAACGTCCACTTGACGCAAACTAGGTCACTTCGGGACTAACACATGGTTCAATTTCATTTCAACAATTTTCTTGTGCATAGGGGTCTTTAGCAGTGGGAGGAAACCAGAGTACCCAGAGAAAACCCACGAGGTTGGACAGGCGACTCTACTCCTTGCCACGTACAACCGGGGATTCGAAACCACGCGAGTTGACTCAATGGCAGGCCGTATGATACAGCGGGCGCGCCCTAACCATTCGGCCACCGACACCCCCCCCATGTTATTTTATCGCACTGATGATGTTGATGTAAACACAGATTGCGATATAAATCATATTTTAAAATGATCTGAAAATATCAGAAATGAATGTCGTAGTCTCTGTATTGTGGAGAGTGAGTGCAAAAAATTGTGACAAGACAGACTGGGAGTCATACTCCGCGCAGTGTTGCGTTTGATTAGAGGTAATCCTACTACACACTGCTATGATGAGTTGATATTGTTGTTTTAAATTTTGATTGGTCAGTAGTCCGTCTACCAACCAATCACTAGCTGCCCTAAAAAAGCTTTACATTTAAAACGAGTGCCAATATTGGACCAAATATGTTTACATAACGTTACGTCATGACTCACAATTTTATTATGCCTAATTAACCTGTGCATAGCAGAATACTGCAGTAAAACTAATTGCGTGACAAACGAGGCTATCAAGTCGAATGAAATGTAAACAATATTGTTTGGAAACGAACATACTTTCACCATTTTTAATACCTTAAATCACTGTCCAAAGTTTTAGGGAAGACCCAGATTAAAAGAATGACTGTCATGTTGCTGTACTTGTGATAGCTTTCATTGAACGGAAAGAATAGACACACTCCCGCATAAATTCAAGAAACAAACGCTCGGGCCATTGCTTCAGGAATATGACTGGGAGTGGGGAACTAATAAGGATACTTTCCCACAAAAGTATTTATATTGGGTGTATTTCCAATAAGTATGGCAATTTTGGTATGGAAAGTGGAGACTGACAATCTTTCTTGAAAAGTACTGGATTCCTTGAAAGAAAAACATGGAGTAAGCAGTACGCACAGAACAATGATGGGTTGCCAGGCATCAAAAGCACTGTAACTATGAATGGATTTGGATGGTGGTGTAGGTTCAGACAAAAACAACGCTTCATTAATTTAAATGCAAATATTTGTATAGTTAGGCGATAGTTGTGCCACTACATTGGCCTTAGAAACTTAGAAATGGTTCCACTACTGATGTCTTCCATCTTACTCCAGGCCCTGTAGTGGCTTTTCCTACAGAGTTCCTTTGCGCAAGTTTTTTAGTCAAATGACTACAAAAAGTTTACTGGCCAGTAGCTCCCTTAATTTACACATAAACTAACCCACAACTGTACTGCACATAACATAACATAACATAAGGCTCGAATCATAGCTAAAGTAAAAACAAATACACCAGTAGCCTATATCAGCTACATTCTCGTAGCTAATATAATATATCAATGTATACAAACTAATTTTCTTTCATTCAATCGTTTCCGTTTTAACTCAAATTTGAAATCAGTTATATTCCACAGATTTTCGCACAATACTAGATCTTTCCGATCAGTGAAATATCTTTCCCTTGGGTTAGGCTTCGGGTTAGGTTTATCTAAAACTATTCTGAAGGGTTTTGGTTAGGGTAAGGGTTTTGGTTAGGGTAAGGGTTTGGGTTAGGTTTATCTAAAACTATTCTGAAGGGTTAGGGTTAGAATTGTGGCTATAATTACTATATTAAACACGGAAAGATATTTCACAGATCGGAAAGATCTAGTATCGTGCCAGATTATCGCCTTCATTGTAGCCTAGTTAAGTGTAGACCGACAACAAAATTCCCAGGGCCAGTCAGTCACTCAGTGCTGGCAGTTGGCAGGGTTTCTTTTTAGTCCAGGGACTGTCCCATTGAATCAATGTCGAAAAAGATTGGAAAACAGTCAATTTTACTGGACAACTTTTCACTGCTAAACGACGGGGTGTCAATCCGGGTGAAAGCCTGTACAATGTAAAGCCTGTACATTTCGTTTCTTCTTGTATGACCGACATTCCTGAATGTGGACGTTGACCTACAGTTAGTGTCATGGCTGCGAAATTGTAATTTGATAGGAGGGGACTGATAGGAGGGGACGTATTTTTAACAGCGTGTTGTGTCGCTCATCTAGTGAAGTAAGCAAGTTCTTATTTTCTCACTAAGATGTTTGTTTACTTTGTACATGCGTCCACACGGATTGTCACCCCATCGTTTAGCAGTGAAAAGTTTCCCAGTAAAATTGACTGGGGCGCCAATTTTCTTTCGACATTGATTGAATGGAACAGTTTCTGAACGTTCAGAGTGAGTGTAATGTCTAATGACTAAATGAGACCGACAAGACTAGAGCTGAACTAGGTTTCTTTTTTTATATTACTATTACAATTCTCACCCATAGGAACAAACGGATTCTCTTTGGATTTACGAATGAATCTATCATAATTGGTTTCAATGGGAGCTCCTAAATCCTCCCTTGGAATGGGCATATAGTCAAACTCAAATTCTTCATTTTTTTCTTTCATTTCTGTTTCAACACTTTTCGGTAATTCCGCTTTCGACCTTGCCCTTTGTTGCATAATAACTTGAAGAAAGATTTCGTATTAAAATATATCTTCACTTTTAAAGCAAATAAATAATTATGAGAAAATGTCGCATAATTTACAATTTCACTCAATTAAAAAAATAGTATACAAATATAATAAATGTAACTACGAAAACAAAACCTTGTCCTTTTTTAATAGTTTTTATAATATTTGTGATTCAAAACATCCATAAAACGAAATCAGTCATTTGCGATACTTACGAACCGTTTTATTCAGAATAGATAAGTAAACGTATTAACGGAACCTTCTCCGTGAGTTTTCTTAACGCCAAATACTTGCTAAAATAGGAAATACTATTAATAAATATTAACGTGTTTAATGTGTCGCGTCGTTTCAGATTTATCAATAACATTACAAAATTTGGAATAACCGTCAAACACACGTGTTTTCTTGTTTACTGTAAATTTCTGTTCAATTATTAGTAAAATCAAAATAAAATGGGCAGTACCAGAAGACAGCGCATGAGAAGAAAGTATGATCACAATAAAGACAGAAAGAAGGCGTGGAAGAATAAACTAAAGAAACCTGCAATCGGATGGTAAACAATAATATCTAACACTAGTCATTAGTAACACTAACATTACTAACAACAGACAGGCATTGCCCGAGTAGAGCGTATGATTCACTTCAGTGAACTGATCAACATTGATTGTTATCAAATGGGGGTTTGGGATGGCCTAGTGGTCTAGAGTGCCACGCTTCGACCTCTGGCTGGCCGGTCACCGCTGGCTTGCGGCTGTGGTTTCGATCCCCGGTGTGAGCGTAGCCGTAGGCCTATGTCAATGTGGCATGAAGATGGGGGCGCCTTCTCAACCTCATGGGTTTCCTCTGGGCACTCCGGTTTCCTCCCACTGCTAAAGACCCCTACGCGCAAGCGAATTATTGAAATGAAATTAAAAACCATATGTTAGTCCCGAAATGAGCTAGTTTGTGTCGAGTGGACGTTAAACCCCATTTCTCTCTCTCTCTCTCTCTTAGTCTTGTTGTCAAATATTAAAATTTATACATACATTATGTAGCCTAATTAAGTTTCTCAAGTGATACAGATATTCTTAAAAAGTGATAAAATAATGTGAAATAATTAAGTTTTTCCGAATTGATTTTAATTTTGATCTAAATTGTATGATTAATTTTGTTCAAAAAAAAAAAAAAAAAAAAAAAAAACATATCAAAAAGTGTGGAAATTATTTTAATTGACGTCAAAAAAAAATATGACGTCATTGATTAGACCCGTAATAGAAATAGTTTTGTGTTCTATGAGATGCATAATCTTGCTTGGGTGAGATTTGATAAGTTGGCATATGTACAAACATTGCATTACCACTACCAGTTTTAAAATATTTGTCTGGCTGAAAATGTGGGATGTCCAGCCGAAAATCAGTTCAGTCTGAACTCTGAACCTTAGCAGTTATTTCAAGGCTTGCTAGACGCCGCTACAATATTGCAGATACATGTAGTGCATTCCATGTAGTTTAAGTCTAATTGCTGATTCTGATTGTCCCCTCTCCATTCAAGACTATTTACTATTTAAGAGTTACAATGTTCTCCCAATACCTTTCAACTTTGGCATATCGTGATTCACGAGGGATCAAATTACTAAATCTCTTCTTTCAACAGTGATTCATGCTTATTCGCAAGAGACAGATACTAGCAAAGTCGCAAAATTCCAATCTGTGTTAGTACATGTATATCACTGAAAAATTTGTTTAGTTGAGGCATGGATAGTATTTCTCAAATTGTCTTTTACCGACCAAAAAGTAGAGTTGTTTGCTTGTCAACACATTTCGACGTAGTAAAAGTACCCCAAAATGTGCAAAAATTATACTGTACAGTAAACTGGAATGTCTATGGGATCAGTCATGGGTATAAATGATTTTATTTTCCACAAACTTAATATTTAGTAAATGATGAGTTTTTGGTGGTGTTGGGTTAATATTTGGTAGTATTCTTTATAAACAATTTTGTTAATTGTACGTTCTTTATGATATTTTTTTAGTGAACCAATGAGAGAAGCTTGGGATGAACGCAAACCGTTAAAAACCAACTTAAGTGAAATGGGATTATCTTATGATCCGAATAAAACATTACCATTCAGAAAACCAAAGGTAGGTACATGTATCAGTGTTTTATAAATAATATAAACTTAAAAGATATGAAATTGTATGTAATTGATCAGAACGCAAGTAAGACATTACTGATTTAAGTTCTGCAGTCTGTATATCCTGTCCTAGCAGAATATTTCAATCACAGTTCTTACAGATTCGGCAGTTGCAGAGAGAGTGAGCTATGAGCGAGTTTTATACTTGCTGGGAAATAACTACATTTATAATTTTTTTCTCAACGTCCATGCCTGTTTTGCCAAACTACTACTGTATGAATGTATTAATAGGCATAGTTACTATTGCTATTTGTTTCAATGGAACAGCCTCAGAAATTATTGTCTCTAAAACTTTCAAAGCTTTGATGAATTTAGAAACAATCAAAACTAAACACTGATCTGTTTGAGTCCTATTAAAATTAATAAACCATCAGAAAACTTAAATTTGGGAACTAGAAATGCCTGTGCCATATTCATCATTATTCTTCTTATTAAGCCTGTGTGTTGTATTTGATGTATTAAATTTATTTTGCTTATTTTAAAGGTTGAAGATGAACAAGTTAAATCAAGTAAACAACAACCAACAGTCACAAAGCCACAAGTTGTTAACGGTATTGAATATAACATTTAGTAGATTGAAGACTTGGAAAAGAGATATTTATAATACTTTAATCCCAGATCTGTAATACCAGTACATGAATATTAAATTCCTGGTCACTCACATCATATTTTTTGTCGATGTATGTTGTCGTTGACCCTTTTTGTAAATGTATTGGGAATATTAAATTTCTGGTCAGTCACATCATATTTATTGTCGATGTATGTTGTTGTTGACCCTTTTTGTGAAGATGTTGTGAATATTAAATTTCTGGTCACCCACATCGTACTTATTGTCGATGTATGTTGTTGTTGACCCTTTTGGTAAAGATGGTGGGAATATTCATTGGGGCGTTTTGATTCATCTAGTTATTTTATTTATCTTTATTTGTATATTTTTTCAGCGTTGGAAACAGATGCCAATACACCACGTTTAAAATCTGTATGGACAACACCTGAGATTGCCAACTTTTGTATGACAATGATGGATAGACATGGTGATGATTATGTGGTACGTTCTAGTTATATTAACTTCTCCTTGTTTTGATGCTGGATTCTTGTAAATGAAATGTTAATCCACTGATCGCTCATGCAAAGATATTTAAACACAATTAATCATTTTTAAAATGAATGCACTTCTAGCCAATAATCATAAAACATATATATTTTATGTTAGTGATGAATTGCCTGCCATAGTTAGTCTGTGACAAACCCTAGTTTGATAATTTTCTAATGTGAACAGTAATTGTTATATGTTCACATTTTTACGTGGATGTATTATGTCATCCCCCCTGTGGACACTTTAAAGGTCACAACCTGTATCCGCCTTCTCAACCTTGTGGGTTTCCTCCGGGCACTCCGGTTTCCTCCGGTTTCCTCCCACAATATAGTGAATCAGTTTGCTTTATTTTTACAGGCCATGGCAAGAGATCCTTTAAATATTTTCCAGCACACACCTAAACAGATCCGTAGAAAAATTGAAAACATGAAAAAGGTTCCTGGATTATACGAAGATTACTTGGCTTCTAGAGCAGGTGGGGATGAACAATCTAATTCATGATACATGTATTCAGGTTCCCAGTTGACTTTCTTTGTTTGTGAAAGAGGGGGTGGGGCAAGGCGCTTTGTTTTGTTAATCTTTGGGTGTTAGTTCCAGATTCTCTCAGGTTAATCAAGAAGTACAAAGCTTGATTAGATCCAGTGAACTGCGGCCTCCACATTTTTTCTGTCATGTCATTGATATTTTGCTAAAGACCCAATCAATAGCTAACTTAATTAACTAGCACTTACTACATGGAATCTAGTGCCCCCAGAAGCCTTTCAAATGTACATGTACATCAATGTTTTATATTACACCTGTGCAAGTCCTGGACAGATCTGTGATTAGATTTAAAGATGCATCATGTAATAGTTTAAAAATATATTATGAAAAGTGAATATATTGAACATTTCAGTCATATTACTTTAGCCTGAGCGAAGTTATGAATGTAAGAATGAAAGTTTAGATAAAAATAGTCTAAATGCTCTTGATTGTCAATTACCATTGCCAACATAAACAAAATCTTGATTTTCAGTCCTTAATCGGCAGTCTCTGTAGACATTGTCTCATCCACTCAATATCTTAGCCATCCAGTAGTCTAGATAGTTTTTTTAAGGGCTTTTCATGTGAATAAATATGTAAATAATTATTTATGACACATTTGAAGCCCCCCAAAAAGCCCTGTAATAGGCAGATTTAGCTCTTACATAATGCATCTTTAAGCTGTTAAAACATTTGTTTAATTGCAATTTCTAATAATATGATAATGTTTTTTTCATGGTAAATGAGGTAGAGTCTACATTAGATTTTGTTTTGAATTTTGATTGCAGCATTTTGTACTATAAATTGTTAAAATATGATATAAATGTATATCACACCTTACCATTTATAATGGCGATCATTTTGTCTTTTTCATGAGGCTATTCCATTTAAGAATATCTGATTCTGAAGGATGGGGAAGAGACTCTACATTTTTGGAGACTCCCAACCAATTGCTTTTATTTTGAAAAATTACATGCAAAACCTCAGGTACTGTCAGCCAATAGGCAATATTAATGAGTGACAATTATCACTCTTAGTGAAAATTTAAAATGGAACAGCACTCAGTAAATAAAATCGGTATCATTTCATTAATCTGTTGTTTCAGACAAGCATCAATCTATTCTTTATATTGGGTTCAATATTATTTTGTACAAAGTGTATTATTGTAAATAAAGAATTCTCACAGTAATTTATTTCTTTTAGAGAATTTGAGTTTTTATGTTCCAATGCGTAAAACATTTTATAATGTCATTAATGCTGCAATCATTATTCAACTAATGAGCATAGGTTTTGGCTTTGTTGGATTTGTGAGGTGTGGAAGGGTTGGTGAGAAATCAAACATATGTTGCCACTGCACTGGGTATAGCAATCCCACAATTATTGGTGATAAAGAAAAAGTCACATGCTTTATTTTGTGATATTTTTGGGTGATGAAACTTGATATCACCTTTCTGGAGGAATTGGATGAAACTGAACTAAATTCCATATAATGTCAATGAAAAATCCCAAGCAACTTCCCTATGCCCTCTCTCGAATTCATTACAGGCATACAGGAATATTTGTTATGATTTTAATATCACATAAATCTTGTGTCTGCAATATATTATTGAAGTCCAGTTGTAACAGATGCTATATTTTCTATTCAATATCTGGTACTGAAATAGTTTCAACCACGGTTGATCTCCATAATTAATACATTAATATGCTAGATATGATGTTTTAAGGGGCACGATAACTTTGGTTATAATGAAGTGAGAGCGACAAAACTCCAAATATAGATTCGTTATGTCATTACCTTGACTAAGTTTGATGGTGAGAATTTTCTGTTTAGGCTTAGGAGCGATAAGCAATTTGGTCACTTTGGAACATAACAACTCTGCTTTTAATTGAGGTAGAATGTTTAAACTTGAAGTAGATGTTCTGATACCGAGAGATGAAACTTACAGTATAGTTTGATTGCTTGATACGTTTGAAAAAAATAAATGTGCATAATTAATATGGGTTATCTATTTATTTTGGGATTTCAGTGGGGGACATCTGTTGGCTTGTTTTATACAAGAGTAAAACATAAAAGATGGATGGAATTCTCTTTGCTTTTAATACTTTGCTTCGTTACAATTTCTCACTTCAATGGTCTTTATAGGAGAGATATGTTTCACTGCCAGGATTGGGTGGAAACACTACCAATGGTTCCTTATTGATATTTACTACTCACAGGTTGCTTTTATTTGTATTTCGTTTATTTACAGTTTGCGACCAGATTTCACATACATATAATTTATACTGCACATACATTTATATCATTAGAATTAGCATTCTCGCACTTTCATATGAAATATTTATTATTCTATACACTAAAGTATAAAATAATAATATCTTTTATTGAATACACGGTCATATAATATAATATTCATTATTCAATACACTGTCATTTAAAATAATATTTATTATTTAATACACTCTTATAAAATAATATTTATTATTCAATACATTGTCTTATAAAATAATATTTATTATTCAATACATTGTCTTATAAAATAATATTTATTATTCAATACATTGTCATACAAAATACTTATTGTTCCATACACTATCATCATGTAAAATAATATTTATTATTCAATGTCATATTAAATAATATTTATTATTTATCCACTAATTCATCAGTACACTCTCATGTATAAAAATATGTATTCTTCTATAAATTAATCGGTATTTATACAATATTATCTACATGTACATAAAGCAAATCAAGGAGTTCTTTACAATCCTTTGCTTTTAATAAAAATAATCACCAAACTTTTGCTGAATCCCATAACAATTTTCAGAATTGATAAAAGGGGTGTCATAATATTGAAGGGAGAATACTCATATAACAATTCACATAAAACAATGGAATAGGTAATAATGTAATAAACTTTAAAGCATCGGCCAAAAAAAATCTTGAGGAAATAATATAAGAAAACTCATATAACAATTCACATAAAACAATGGAATAGGTAATAATGTGATAAACTTTAAAGCATCGGCCAAAAAAATTCTTGAGGAAATAATATAAATATGTAAGTAAGTAATCCACAAAAAATATAAAACCAGACGGAGATTTTATACCTGCCTGAATAATGATTATATATGGAATATATTTAATCAAACGATCATAATATTGAAATGTTTTTTAATAAAGACTTGAATTTAGCAGGATCTCCTCACAATATAAAAATAAAAAAAAATAATAAAGCACTGAAGAAATCCTTTAAAACTCTCAATTTTATTTCGATTTTTTAATTTAAAAATTCAACTACCACCAGCTCTTAAGTTTATAAATATTGTCTAATTTGATTGTCTTCCAGATAAATTATGATTTTCTATAAAAATTATCTTTGAATTGGTTGCGATAATTCGTCGACTCTGCGCGGACAAGTGCCTTTCAACGCTGTTGGTTTCACTATAAAAGCTTCAGGATTAAACTGTAGATGATTCATAGAGGTTCTGATTGTTGGCTGGGAAAGTTCATTTAAGCGATTAGTGGCTGCGGCTCTCCTTGCTGCTCTAGTAACTGGCCATACTGTTTCTTTATGCGGAAGGAATCCCTCCACTAAACCTTTCGGGCGAGCTAATTCCATACTCCTTGTTGATGCTGCAGCATTCTTTGCCGAGTCAGAAACCTGTGGAGACAAGTATTTTGATAAAACTAGATTGTACCGGACTGTTAATTGAGTTTCCCTGCTGGACATAAAATCAGATGTTTTGTGACTTGGGTGGTTGACAGTACCCATTTACCAGCCCCCCCCCCCCCCCCCCACATCAGACCACAGTTTGCAAAAAAGCGATGTGAGAATGGCAGTGATGTAACCCTCCAAGCCACCACACGATTTTCAATGTCCTTGGAATTGGAACCTTTCGATCCACTGAAAACGTCGTTAGCGGCAATATGTTGGTTGTATTGGAACCCTTTTATATTCGTGTTTTGAACGTCAACAATTTCATTGGTAACTTCAGACGTACTTTTTTTTGTTGCTGGTGATTCGATGAACGCTAGCTTCTGGACTCGCATTCTTTGACGTTTAGTCCTAGATTATAATTATATGATAATGTGGTATGTATAATTGTGTAGTTTCTGTATAACGTTTACGGCATTCTTGCATATGACTCACCGTATCAAGGTCGCCAAGTCTAACTATTAGGGCCATATGCAAACCTTATACTTTCTATACTTACTGTCCATTGTGATTCTCTGTAGGGACCTATTGGTCTGTCTTTGGGGTTAGCTAAAGCTTCTACTCGTTCTGATATCTTAGCTTTAAGGGCTGGTGGTGGAATGATGGTCTGGATCTCTCGAGCAGTAAGATGTGAACTCTTGTGAGCTGCTAGCATGGTCGTTCTTGGTCGTTCCGCTCCTTGGACTTTTTCTGGCACCGTTACTGGACTTGTTCGACCACAGCTGTAGAAAAACTGAGCTCTGTTGGGGGGTAAAAATAATTTCTCTATTTTTAAAAAGTTTGATATTTAGGCTTAGCGGTGTGCCATCTGGTAATACGATTATTTAGACAATAATAAATGTTCACAAAATATCGCACTGTTGCAGATCTATTAGCCGGTTCAGCAGAAATTAAAAGTTTACCAATTTAGTTGATCTTGAAACTTCGTAACGAAACTTGAATGATTTGAAATATACAATTACTTTTGTTTTTCTGGACGTTGAGTGGAAGAAACGCAGATAAACAGAAGTTTGTCTGTCGCTTCTTAAGAGCACTACCAGCAAAAAAGAACTACCTGATTTTGAGAGTTAACTTACACATCATCCTTGTGATTACAGAAATCTCTTTTAGGAGTAGCTAGTTGTTCTATTCTAGCTGATGCCGTCACCTTCCTAGCCCCGTCTGCTATATCAAATATAGGCGATGACCTACCGCAACTATAGAAAAATAAAGCTCTGCAAAAAAAGAGAGATTTTTTTTAAGAATAAGGAACTGCAAAAGAAGTAATAAATATTTTTGGAGATTGAATTTGTTCCAACTTTTGTCATTTGGGACCCCCCCCCCCCAAAAAAAAAAAAAAAAATACCGTCCCCCCCCCGAAAAATGCCCCCCCAAACCCCAACATTTTTCATGCCTTTATATATTGTAGAATAATCAGTTATTTAATTTCAAATTCAGTAATATTTTAGTTGGTTAAAACTTACGCATTTGATTTGTTGTTTTCTTTTTCTGCTTGAAAATTTCTTTTTGGTGATGCTAATTCTGTAACACGCCTTGATGCTTCTGCCCTTTTCGCTGTATCTTTTAAGGGCCACATCATCTCCTGGGTTCCCCACAATACATCTGGTCTAAGAAAATAATTAAATATAAGCTTAAAAGAAAACCATTTGATTAATATCGAATATTAGAGGTAAGAGTTAATACTCGCGGATCGTATTATTTATAGCTATTATACGTGTAAGTTGAAGCACTGTCTATGTATATTATGATAATTGTAGACTACTAACCCGACATTGGTCCACCATTCTCTTTGGATTTTTTTTGGTTTCGATAATTCAATAATCCTCTGTCTGAAATATCAGAAAATTTTAAATCAGTAAAACAATGTTTTGCATTATACCTCTAAGAAAGTAAGCATGGTTGTTTTTTGAGCGCAACAGAAAGAGCGCAACCACCAGCCATGCACGTTTTCACCAGCTACCTACTCAATGGTCGACCTGAGGGCTGGTTGCTTATTTTAAAAGAAATTTTAGCTGCTCTGGAATGTCAAAATGAGAAAATACCAAAGTAGCAAAACCGAAGATGTCTATGTGGTTTCTGTTCAATTTAATGGATTTTAAAACTTACCTTCCTTGATTCCGGATCTTTTCGTATTTGGCTAGAAAAGAGAAACGGATATGTTTTAGATCAATTGAATGATAATAGTCATAAACTGTTCCTTCAGATAATCATTCTTGAAGGAACTAAAACTACAACTCAGTACTATCCATGATATTCGAATTTATTAAAGAGACGAATTAGAATTCAATATTGTTATCTTACCGTGAAAATATGGGATCCTTTAAACAAAAATATTAAAAAGGTACACGGGGTCCTGTAAGAATTCAATGTGATCCAAATATGCAATATTTCAGAAACAATGAACATTATAAAATAAGTACACGAGATCGTGTCACTATGGTCATGGTGGTTTTGAGCGCCATTTGTAATGAACAAGGAAACATATCCCGGTACTCAAGGAAGAAGTAATTAAAAATGGCTGATTCACAAGCGACAAATATGATTTAAAAAATGTGTATAAATTATATGGAATGGACCAAGCAGGCACAGAAGACTGTCATTCAATTTGGGCTGTTCGCTTATTTCACCGAAGAAAATTGTATTGAAATTACAATAATATTTTTTAAAAAAGGAATTTAAATCACACCATGTAGTCTACACTCCATTTTCGTTTAATATCAGGTTCAAAGGAATAGAGGGCTATTCGCATTTTGAATATACACGTTTGGTATGGGTTGTTCGACTTCTTTAACAAGTTTATAACAAACTCGCATGGACCGGTACACATGAAAATAAAATGATTAAAAAGTATTTGAGGCCAAACGAAAGATCTACATTAGCCAGATTTAGCGTTTGAATCTTTAACAACGTGTTGTTTGTGATTTTATATGCGTTTGGTGCTTTGATAACGTGATCGTAGTAAATTGATAGTTGGTGAGGTGCTGTTTGAAGAACCGATAGGACCAGGCCTAAAAACATTGGTGCTTGAGAATTTTATAACACGAAGTGAAACGATACTACGTAATGATCATCCAATAATAACGGTAAACAAAATATTAAATCGCTTTCCGTTGGTACGACAAAGCGAAACATTTCATAATCATAGGCCTACATACTGCGTTATCTTTCGAATTTGTTTCTAAAGCAAGATTATACTAAAGAATTGCATGGATTTAGTGCTTTGGTATTGCGTTCATTTCGACTCTGATAAAGTATTGTAGAATTATTTGTGTGCGTTTAGACTTTGATTCTAATTTTTGATAATTTGTATTCATTCCGATTCTTATGACATACTGTTTCGATAACTTGTGTGTGTTTCGAATAGGATGACGTATACTGTTTCGATAAAGTGCATTTCGAATCTGATGCTGAATCGATGATTTATGTGCATTTCAACGTACTGTTGTGAGAATATGCATATAATTTGTCTCAAATTACTACTTGCAGATGGGACAATTTGCATGGTCTAAGTTGGTTAATAGCTTTTTGGGAACTAGGAGGTTTGGTGCAGATGGGTGAGGTTTGGTGCTTTTTGACGTGAGAAAAACATGCAATGCTAAATCTGTTCGTATACCTTTTTCTGGGAAGCCTTCTCCTCTTTGATTTACTATAAATAGATAAATTGATAAATGAATTATTATTGTTAAGTTTCATTTGTCAACTGTGTACATTAATTAAAACTGGAACAGCTTTCATTTTGCTCTGGTTACCCTGTCCACATCCCGCCCCATATTATTTATCTGTATCAGTTTTCTATCTAATTGTTCTCTCACGGTGTGTTCCTATAGTTTATTCAGTTTGTATTTTGTTGTGCAGTTTTCCTGCATTGTGACCTGTAGGTTAGGCAGCATGTAGGCTACAAATTTGAACCCACATTATATACAATCTATATCAAACACCTAATCTAGTAGTAGTCGGTTATACTATACTGTTTTATTAATATCTTAGTTGATGAAATATTGACTTATTTAATGTAAAAGGTGTAGTACTGTTGAACTTGACAACTAGAAAGGAGAAGATTTTAAGATGTCAAATAACATTATGTTTTAAAGTGTGAAATATGATTCGGTTTTATACGTGTGGGAGAAAGTTAGAAGTATGTAAACCCAAATATCTTGAGGCATAAAACAGGGATTACTCCGCCTAAGCTAAAATATTATATTTAAAAACACAAGGGCTTGGCTTGGGTTGACGTAATGTTAAATTAGTGATACTCTTCTTAACTACATAATTCGACGTTTCTCGCTGGTAACATTATTTTGAATGAAATACTATAGCAGTGAACTTTGCTTGTGTGGAGATGTCCCACCTTGTGGGTTTTCTCCGGGTCTTCTGGTTTTATCCCACTGCCAAAGACCCCTACGCACAGAAATGACCTAGTGTGTGTCGATTGGGCGTTAAACCCCATCTCTCTCTCTCTCTCTCTTTGTGTGGAGATGAATAGGGGATAGAGAATGGTTACCGTGCCGTGGGATGTGAATCCGGGCATTGATGGTAATCAGCCCCAACTCGTTGCGCCCACCTAATTTGTTAGTATTTATGCCCCCAGTGCTTATTCCCGCATAGGCAACACGTTGCAGCCCGTAATTACGCCACCTGTGCCGATTACCTGCTAAAGAAATTACAGCCCGACTGTAAAATGCGACTAGTTAGTTACCCCTTATTCCACTTTATAGTCTACAATTACAATTTACAATCTGTTTGTAATTATGCCACCAGCGTGTAGTTGTTTTTACCTTTGATCAAAGACACGGTATTGTATTAAACAATAGGTGTAGGTAACAAGACGCTATCATAATATATTATTTAAACTTACGTGTTAATGTATCGTATAACATAATATAGTCTCAGTAATATGTTAACAAATGCAACAGGTTTTTATGGTGTAAGCTGTTAATTATTAAAGCCTAGGGAGATTACTGCACGTAAACTAAATGTGGACATACGAATATTTAATGCACATGACTAAAGTATGAGACTTACTTGATCCACCTCCCCGCAACCTCCTTCGAAAATAGCACCCGTATACATAGTCCCTACTACACCAATTTTAAAAATTACATTATCCAAATAACTAGTGTAAAAGGTATATAATCGAAGGTGCCAGTTTGCACTACCTTTGTAAGATTCGTCCGAACTTATTGGATTGTCCAGAGTTTCATGATTATTAGAATTAACAAAACTTATGATTTGTAAGCTTTGATATATGGTTGATATTAGGTATTATATTACCAAGCTGTCGGTTTAAAGTATAGGCATATGATATTGGTCTGCGCAACATGTACTTGGTTGTTTTTTTCACTGTTATTAATTATGGCGGTATATTAGTGCCAAAATTCTAACATGCTTTCGTCTAATTTCTTACTTCTATTCATGTAATTTCTAACCTCCATTCATGTAACTTCTAACTTCTATTCATGTAATTTCTAAATTAAGACAATGTATAATTCAACTTCTTTATTTGTTCAGTGTAAATATCAATTCTATTTCATCTTATTTCTAATATTGGGGCGAAAATGTCTACTTCATTGTGGTGTTACATGTTAAGCATGAACGGCAAACAAATTTAGAATTTTGATACATCTACCTAGCAACCATCATTATGACATCGTTTGGTGTCGCCACCGTGTGCTCAGTTTGGGAATTGAGCACATGATCGGGACCATTCTATTGATACAAACGACTCCCTCTTCGTCAGATTGAGTGGCTTGCCCGAGTGTTAAAATTGAAACCAACATCGGGAGAGAGAGATGGGGACATGGGGTTTAACATCAACTCGACACCAACAAGGTCATTTCGGTATTAACACCGTTCAATTGTATTTCAATAATTCGCTTGCGCGTAGGAGTGTTTAGCAGTGGGAGGAAACCGGAGGACCCGGAGAAAACCCACGAGGTTGGAAAGGCGGCTCTGCTCCATGTCACGTAAAAACGGGAAATCGAAACCACGCCAGTTTATTCAATGACAGACCTTATGTTACAGCGTGCACGTGCTAACCATTCGGCCATCCTACCCTCTAAACAACATTGAACGTGATATGAATGTATGGTTTGCAAATATTATTTCGAATACCGTGGCTAAGTGGGTAACAGGCTCGCTAGGCTGTGGGTCGGGAGTTCGATCCCTGCATTGGTCGAAAAAAGTTCATCCAGATTTTCTGGCGTGGTTCCCCCTTATTTGTGTCTTGTCGTTCCGATGGGATGCAAACCCGAGGTTCCATGTACATGTTGGCGTGCACGTAAAAGATCCCTTGACCGTTAGACTTCGATATAAGTCCACGTCGTAGATCCGCTCTCCGGGCAATATTTCCCTAAAGCACACTGTATGGCGTATGTCCGTCTCCATTAGCCCGGTTCGGAACAAAACAGTAGGGCGTTAAACCCTCTTTCATTTCATTTCATTTCATTTTCTATTTCAAATATAAGCTAAACGGGATTTGGAGAATTTTATTTTATTTTTTTTACGGTTGAGCCAATAATTAATATCTATATGCAGTTGGTCTATATTAACACAGGGTATACATGTTATGGATAGGCCTACACAGATACTGAGTTTAATACTAAGTGACCTCTCTCTCTCTCTCTCTCTCTCTCTCAGCACTCCTTCCAACCTTCAACCAAACGAAGAATGGGTCGTTTATACCAATTATGGTCCCGATCAGGTGCGCAATCATCCAATTGAGCTCACAGTGGCGACACCAAACGATGTCATAATGATGGTTGCTAGGTAGAAGTATCAAAATTCTAAATTTGTTTGCCGTTCATGCTTAACATGTAACACCACAATGAAGTAGACATTTTTCGCCTCAATGATAGAAATAAGATGAAATAGAATTGATAATTACACTGAACAAATAAAGAAGTTGAATTATACATTGTCTTAAATTAGAAATTACGTGAATGGAAGTTAGAAGTTACATGAATGGAGGTTAGAAGTTACATGAATGGAGGTTAGAAATTAGACGATAGCATGTTAGAATTTTGGCACTAATATACCGCCATAATTAATTAGCAATAATATAGCTCTAAATATCACGAGTTTCTTAGTGGCCTGAGTAGAAATAGTAAGTATAGATAAAGCAATATAATCAGTTAATTTAATTTACCTTGGACCTCTGTCATCTTATTATTTTTTTAAAATCCTGCTGCTGAGCTCTCTGTTCTTTCACATTGAATTTCAACTTTGATATATGTCTAAAATCTGGAGGAAAGTTGTGTAAATCCTGCCTATATTCCTGGGACTATTATTCACAGCCCCAGCTAGGTATTCTAAACACCACCGGGGATTTCATTGAGAGGATAATCCGTTTATTCTAAACGTCACATAGCAACGCTCGCTTCAATCTGACGTGTGGTGATTATGTCGGCATAGAGCGCGTGAGATTATCGAAGATTAGATTTAACGTAGTGGGTATGTTTAATCGATTGACTGATTTGTAAGATTTAGAGATTAGATAATACATAGGTAGTTAACTGTATATAATTAACAAGCTGTAAGATATTATCTAACAGGCAATATGTAACTGTAATACAATAGATGTACTAGTAAACTGGCATTCTGTCAATATCCTACAATAATAAATAATCAACTAATTAGTAGGCTACTTTATTAATTTCTTGTCTGCATTTTTAAAGTGATAATTAAAATAAAAATATATTCTTTATTGGGATTATGATTAAAATACTGCATGCTGACTTATTTAATAACAAAGAATAATCTTTACGGTGTTAAATTCGGCAGCCGGCGATTAATGGAAAAAAAACTGAAATAACATGCAGACAGAAGCATAATATTTGGAGCGTGTGTAAGACTGGTAGTATACTAGACATCATACTGTAGAGACACACTATAGCAATATTAATTAATTATTAGCCAAAGTACACAGAGACACCCGGTTCCCAAAGTTGTTTTTTCGGGATGTCCCTGTCAGTTTAAAAAGACCCCCCCCCACACACACACACAAGTAGTTTGATCTACAGTGTTGAGTGTACAATTTCATCATAATGTGCTGACGTATATGACTGTAAAACGTATGTATTTATTTGATAGGGTTATATGCAGTTGACTTGATAACAGCTATGGTGGGCAGAAAAAATACCAGACGACATGAAGCTGGTAGAAGAAATGGTCATTTTACACCAACAAAGACGGAAGATGAACCTCCAGTAATAAACAGAGGTATGTGGTATAACTAACAAGGATGTCACGTGTTCGATCCCTGTTTTGGTCAAGAATGTTCTTCAAGATTTTCCAGTCTAGTTTCACGTTGACGGAGGTTATGGTCAGGAAGAGCTTCTAGTCTTTTGAATGGGTCGAAAAACAAAGGTCCCGTGTATACAATTAGCAGCACTGAAAGATTCCCTGACATAAAAGTTTTGAAATAAGAGTAGACCAACGCGTTGAATTTCTCTCATACATAGCACACTGTATGGCGTATGCCCGACATCGTTAGGCTGGTAGGTACATAAATTGAACCCCAGTTTATTGTCAACTTTTATGCAAATATGAAGTTGCCTTGTTGTAAAGAGACGTCCAAGTTCAACCCTAACACATCCGATAGCCTACCTGACATCGGAAAGCATAGATTTCCCAAGTATCTTTTTTTCTAAATTACCTACCTTCATCAAGTCTATTGATTGCAGCTTCTGTCTCGAAAGTAAAAAGACGACTTCATTTCGGAAGAAAGCCACCGAAAGACAGGGGAACTATCGCCGAACCACCAGAAAGTCCACAGGTACAGACAATTATTACCATTTGCATTATCAAATAAGAACTTTACCTCGTGGATACTGATGTGGAGGACTAATCGGGGCTCGATTAACAAAGCGCTTTTAGTCCAAAACTTAGTGCACGATAGTTCATTAGACATTAGAGTACTTGTAAAATATTCAAATTTCATGTACGCTACTAAGAATTTAAAGACCGATAAATGATTTCGCTCATGCCAGGGTAGTGTTTTTGTTGCATTGAAACGGCCAGGAAAATGTCATACTAATCTTAGTCTGCCTATCTACAGTTAGCAGCGCTTGAGAACAGACACTAAGCTAGTTGACCGACATTTTAATTCCTAAATCGACCATTGTAGTCAAAAACACAAAGGACATTTCGAGAATTTTGAGAAGTACGTATATAATGCTTTCATTTAAAAAAATTGAAAATGTTTAATTACTCCTTTTGTCTATAATGGATGTGCACCGGAGTAGGAGCGCATTACTAAATAGTACACTAATTGTTGCATATGGCGGCCATTTAGGGCAGAGATTTATTCTTAAGTACGAAGTAGGTAGATCTCTCTGTGCAGAATGGAGAAACGTGGGTCTAATAAATCCGACATACATGTAAGTAGATAGGTACAAAAGGTTAAATTATAATTTTGTAAATTTTCAGTTAGTTTCGATTCTAAAAGCGAAAACAACATCTCCAGGTCGTAGAGGAATACCAAAACAACGATTAACTAAAATAATAGAACAAACTGAAGTTAAAGAGGTATGAACGATTCAACACCCCTGGTCACTTGGAAAATTAAAATATATATTAGCCCGCTAATCAGGGGGCCTAGGATTTACTGTTGTTAGTGTTAGAATATTTCTAGGGATCTTCCGGCATGTTTTTTCCCTTGTCAGTAGTGTAGCGTCTAGAAACAGCTTATAGTCGTTCAGTTGGACGTAAAGGTCCGTGTTCATTTTTGCATGAACGCAAAAGAACCCTTGACAGTAGACTGTGCGGCAGCTGTTTTGGCTAACTTTCTTTCCAAACACACTTCATGACACAATGTCCGTGCCCACTGCGTGATATGTATGCCGAACTACATTAGCGGGATATGACGTTGAATCCCATTTTAATTCATTTCCAATATTACATTCTTTCTAATGCAATCTGATATAAATACAGATTTCGTTTCGTTTTTTTTATACTTTCGATGGTCTACGCTACATGAAGATCTTACAAGTGGGAGTTCACGCCAGGGATCAAACGAGCAGCTTTTGACCCTATGACATCAGACATTGATTAATCAACCAGCCTTGAGGTTTCTAGTGGTTTACCCACAGTTCCATGCATCAAAAGGTCTCAGAACACATCAATGATAACAACTCTTCCAGATCCCAGACAAGTAAAACGAAATTTTGAACTATAAAAACGAAACGAGATAGGATCTGTGTATTAATCAGATTGTTTCATATGTTATATGATTATACAACTACATGTATATGGATTTTGTATTATTATTCAGGCCAAATCATCTCATTTGAGCAGTCCGCGTCGCCAAGTTGTGAAGAATCCTGGGATACGCCTTAAGCGAGAACTGCGGTTTCTATTGGATGATGCCGATAACATTGTTTACCCAGTCAGACTAAGGTCAACGTTACACGCCAAGATGAGTTGTTATGGTAATCGTGAAATTACCGGTAACCAAAGTTACACTTCACATGCCTCCGACGAAGAACCACATTCGTCATCTCCGGCATCGACGAGTCGCCACCCGTAGACATTGTGTGGCTTGATGAATGAGTGGGTGTAATTGTGTATGCATGTTTTGTTGAAGAATGTCTGTAATTGTTTTTAAAAGATTAGATTAGGCCTAAGTGACCTAGTAATTTGATCACTGGTAACAGATTGTTTAGGCCTGTGGACATAGAGAGCAGATAATCTACCTTCCGGTAATGGCCAATAACTTTAGACCTGCCGGCACCTGTAAGGTAACTGCTTAATGCCGCGTGAATCACTGTGCATGATTATACGTGTAGGCCTATGACACTAAAAAAGAAATGAACAGGCCACAATACTTTGTCAGAAATGAAGTAAGGTATCAGAACTGACGATTCGGGCTAATCTGGACTGAAATTTTTTATTGGGTGCTAAATCACAAGTTAGTTTAAGAAAGGTGATGTAGTAGTGGAGCTGATCCTTTTTTTTCTAGATCAGTATGTGACAGGGTTCCATCTTTAGTAAATTGGTTATTAAAAATTATGTTCCGTAAACTGGAAATCAGGGAAAATATCCTTTGATTTGTATTTGATTTTATTGTTTTGTTACTTTTAATGAAAGAAGAAATTTGATCAATATTGTTTTTGTTTATGACTGATTTCAAAATGGCGAAATTCAGAGTAATTGTTCGCCTTTGTTAATTTTTTGTTTCACTGCCTACCTTTATGTAAACGAATCTCATCATGTTGGTTGTTGGTGTATCAAATACAAAACCAAATATATGCTTGTTTCCTTTCTGTAGATCCTTTTTGTTAATTACTTGTATAAAGTTTATAAAACTACATGCTCATGGTGCCAAAGATATTTTTAATTTGTAAATGATGTTAATAATGACTTTATGATTTATTAGAGAGAAATATATGATTTTGTTAAACAATATATAGTTTAGATAGCTTTAAATATGGACACATTGAGGTCATAAAACTGTTTTCTTTGCTTAACTCAAGTTTCAGTCAAATTTTAAGTCGATTGATGCGACGCTAAAGACATATAATTCAACGCAGATTATAGTTTCAATATATTTTAATCAACACGGTTAAAAAAGTGTTGATTAAAATGGTTAAATTCCATTCATATTTTTTTGAAGATATTAAGAATTGGTATTTTGTCAAGATTAGAAACATTTTCAGAGGTTATAAACGGGGATGTGTATCATGTTATATTCTTATTTTTAGGTTTGATTAATGAAAGATTTTTATACATTTTTAAGGATTATCATTGCCTTTGAACAAAATTGATGTTATTGTTTTTTACAGATTTTAAAACACGTTAAAATATTTGTATGATTTTATGTACACAAGTCTTGTACTCTTTGGCGATAATATAATAAATGTGTTTTGTACGTCTTCATGGTCTTAGTCTGTTGGCCTTGCATTAGTAACAAAGCGGACAATATGTAAAAACTTTCATGAAATGAGTAATTTGACGACTAATAAAATATAAGTAGGTCCACGGCAGTGTATATGTACGAAACGTAAGATTTCCCGAACATCCAGCATGTACCTGTTCAGCACATGTTCATTATATATTGGTCTATAGTGTATATCACACTCGCTTCCCAGGAGGAATTGGATCATAATTAAAATGTATAAAATCCATTTTAAATGTCTCTTGTAAACCCTCTATGACGTCATTAGATATTGATTTATAGGCAGCTGTCATGGCCTCTGTTCTCTGTCTCCTCCACTCGGCTTGTGTTTTAGGACTATTTCTATGTGTTTTTAAAACTAAGTCAGTAAATAAATTCATAGTATAATTACTGGTGGCATCTAGAATTGTTTTTGAACCCAAAGGGAGATAACCATTAAATTCAAACACGGACCACAGTTTTCCTGCTAATTCCTGCTTTGTTATACATCCGTCGTAATGTTTCTGTTTTAATAGTTTATAATTGTACTTTATCAACATGCGCAGTTCCTCCTCTACGTGCACATTATGATCGTAGGACGGAAGTAGATAATCTAAATTAAAATAATGTAACACATATTTTGCATCCTGGGCAAAAGATTCTTGCTTTCCTAATAAATGGGGTCTGAATTCACAAGGGTTACAGATATGCTGAATAGGACGCCAATGTTCATTTAGAACTCCCGGTTCGTCTTTTAAGTCAACGACATAAGCCAAGAATTCTTCAAATGTGACGTCATGGTGGCATATGTCAGCTTTCAGTGAACGCTCGTGGCGGCGCAAAACAATATTTTTAGCATAAGTTCTCCAAAAATCGGGTAAAAAGAATTTATCCAAATAAGCAGACCACAATCTCGAATACGGATCTCGAACAAACATTACTCTGGTCATATTTCTTAATATCGGCCGTGATAATCTGTCAAATGATTGACTCTTCATGGATTGGCGTGGGCCATAGTGAGTTAACATACGAGGTATTTCGAACGGATGGTTAAATTTCAATCCATTTGTATCGTTATGTAGAAATAATAAGATCCTTTTCCAGAAAGTAGACCCTACTTTAGCGACTGGGCAAAATGATAAAAATTTCGGTGCGTATGTAAATACCGACTGGACAATACCGACTTCTTCCTGTACACATGTGTCATAAGTTCTTTGCTGGCGTTTCAGAAATTCAAATCGTACAGTTTTCGTTTTATGTGGTTTTGGAATGTTGACCGGCTGTGGATTTAATTCATTATCTGTAATGAAAGTATCAAAATATGTAATTTCACTTCAATACCAATTAAGTAATAAGTAGGCCTATTGGAAGTTCAGCTCTGAACGTAGGTCTCATTAGGCCTACACTCGCCCGTACTACGTTCAGGTCCCCTGCCATTCAATACATGTCGAAACTGGAATCTGCCCCAGTCAATTTTACTTGGCAACTTTTTACTGCTAAACGGCGGCGTTTCAGTCCATGTGAATGCCTGAACAATGTAAATGAACATCTTAGTCAGAAAATAATACCTTGCTTACCTCGATAGAACCCGTATGGACACAGATCACCAAATATTCATGGGTGGTCACCCATGAACCAAGGGCGAAAGTTTTTTTTAGTCTTTCTCTTCCTTTCCCCTTTCCCCCCCTTTTGCATGGCGATTTTTGTTGAGTTTTTGGTGTAGAATCAAAGAAAAGGGTTTTGGTGAATATTCATGATTTTGACGCGGAAGGATACAAGAGTTGTGAGGTTGGTTACGTTGAAAGGGAGGGCCGAAAATTGCAAGGTTAGCTGTCTCTACTTCCAGCTTGTCTATCTCAAGTTTTTCATGAAGAACCTCATACATGCTTTTGGGCAAGAGTTTGCCACATGTTTCTCCATCTGTGGCAGAAAGCGTTTTACCCAACGAATATTTGGGGAAAAGTTACAACCGGTCGAGAATTAACATTGAAGTCAATGGGGAAATAATTAGTGATCTGTGGCCGTATGGCCGACACACCACGCTGTTACCTATCCGTGGCATCGACCAAATCGTCTAGAAGACGGAGGCGTAATTTGTAACAGCGTGTTGTGTCGTTCATACTGGTTCCAGCGAGGTAAGTAAGGTCTTATTTTCTCACTAAGATGTCACGCGGCCGTTTAGCAGTAAACAGTTGCCCAGTAAAATTGACTGGTGCAGATTCCAATTTCGACATGTATTGAATGGCACGGGACCTGAACGTAGTACTGGCGAGTGTAATGAGACCTACGTTCAGAGCTGAACTAGCCTATTGGTAGCGATAACACAGAAAAACGTGCATTTCGAAGTGAAGAAACTGTAATGGGACCTAATATTTCTCTAATATTATTAAATAATTTATTACCAACTATGCAGTTAAAAGAGAAGGTGATTTCATACAGTATTTCTACGATTACTACAAAATTACATTTTGACAGCAATTTCAGGATCAGTCTAAGGTATTATACTATATATATTTAAACAGTATTCCCATTTCATTGCTCGTGTCATATATACAGTATTAATGATAGACAGATACTATAGACTAACCAATCTTGTAAAGTAATCACCGAAGAAGAAACAATAGCTACTTACGTTGATTGTGAAGTTGTTGAACCAAACTAAATGACAGTAAAACAAAGGCTATAACAACCAACACAATTATCACAGTTCTCGTTTTAAAATGATACGACCGCATTCTGTAAATATTAAAACAATAAAACTTCTTTTATAAACGATCTTTGGCCTAAAGCCCCCTTTAAAAAAAATGAAATAACCCAATGAATTCATTAATAGATTATTGCGATTTGATTATTTACTAACGTCCAAAAGAAATCTCTTATAGTATTTAAATCTAAGCTCTATTCAATGACATAAAACCCGGCGCAGGTTTGTTTTATTAGTTTCTTTTTTAAGTCTTGGTACAGCCTATAATTTCTTCTGGACGTTCTTTATAGTCGGAATTGAAAAAATACTTTTAAAATTAAAGGTATACTTACCGAAATGAAAAGTGAAACAATTTATTTTTTTTTTATCAATATCTACGGTCTAAAATCCTCAATTTAATATTAAGTGCCACTGCTTCTGTTTAAATGGGTCTATTTTCATTTCAACTATCCCTTGCTTGTAATCGCTAACACAAATACATGTAGAATAGTACTATGAAATATACACTGTATTTATGTCTTCTTGTCTTTCAGGAACCATTAAAACCAAAAAGCCTTTAACAAATGTCCCTTTTCTTTTACACTAGTTATTATGGTAGACCCAACAACGTTTTGAAATTTTCCACAATATGAAGACAGATGTTATCACAGTGAAATGATCTATGTCTTCTTATTTAAACCCTCAAGTTACACAACTTTAAACACCAGAAGATATCTCAATGTACATAATACATCTTATTGGACATGTCGGTGACAACCAAAAATGGACATACATCTCTAATACCAAATAGCATAAATCGACCTTCTTTCAATCCAGCATAAATAAAACTTAAAGAGACGGTAGACCGGATGGTTTATAACCTATATTGTAAGATATGCACCCTAACTCACGTATAGCGGGAATCTAACCCGCCACACCTATAAACTATTATTTATATTAATTAAATCCACCTGTATACTATTGTAATTAAACCCAACCACTATTATATTTTTGTTATAAGCCCACCTGTGAAAACTATCATAGTTTTGTTACGACTATTAGAATAGTAATTAAGCCCATCTGTAAGGACTATTATAGTATTGGAATGACTAGATCACATATGGCAACCCCGTGTATAGCACAAAAATCACCACGTCGTCTTGTTAGTTTCTAATCATCCATGGAAAATGTTGACGAGGCGATACCTAAAATCATATCCCAATGTCTTCTTCACAGCCACGCCGGAACAGAACAGTAGGGCGTTAAACCACCATTACATTTCATATCATATCCCAATGTGACATTCACCCTGGCTAGTTGTCACTTTAAAAAAAACATACTAGATACATTATGACTTTATCCAACACGTGGACATAATTTATTCCTGTTCAATATAAGATAATTGATTTCATCAACATAGACGTGAGTGTATGAAAACAGATCGAACTTCCTTTATTCCAGTCTTAAATTAAACTACCATATGTTGACATTAAGATGATTAGAAAACATATACATTATCCTTACATCCCAAATAATATTTGACTTTGGTTTATACAAGATCATTTCTATACATTTTGGTGGTAAGTTATGTATTTTCTGCAATCTAATTTATCGTTTTAGTTTGGTAACAAAGTATTTTTTCTGTTCTTTAATATTGTTTGCTATTGCCAAGTTTGCCAAGTGTACAATGTTTTATTGACCTGCAGGTCATTAAAGACCACATAAAATAGTAATTTTTAATTGCATATATTGATAGCTAAGGGTTACTACATTCATTTTACGTCAAGTTCACTCCAATCTGATTAAAATTAATTGAGATATTAACGTTTAAACATCAGACAGCCAAAAACGGTTTTCAAATTTTCAATCACAACCTTTATCCGGTTGATTGGCTGGTGACGTCACAGGCACTACACATAATCTATACACATTATCTATACAATATATCACTATCTGTACGATATCTCACTGTATACACAACCGCCCCCAGTTAACACGTGTGTATTTGTCGGTCCAATTATTTGACTGGCGTAATCATTAACTCGTAATTTTACACGTAAGCTACTATAAGTCAAAGCATTTTCAAAAGCCGACCTTTCTCGTCTTAAGTTGTAATAGATTATATATTTGTGACTAGAATATATTACAATTCACTAGTTGATCAACATCTCCAGCCCGTAAATCAGTACGTAATATTTTAACACGGTTATCGGTAGTCATATCGACAAATAAACCGACAGAATGAAGCGACACAAGACGGTGCAGATAAAAACATGTGTCTTCTAAAGGTGCGACAAAAGGGGAGGGGGGCGAATAGAAGAGCCTCCTAAGCTGGTATCTCGGGTACACGGTAACGTCGCATTCTGATTGTGAATTAAATAATACAGTAAATTGTTGTGTTTTTTTCTTTATATTATATAAAATTGTATATTATTAATATTACATTGGTAGTTTAGTAATTTGTAAAAAAGGCATAGCCAACTTTCCTGTCATATGCGACATGCTTTCAGCATGTCTGTTATTGGCGTACGTGACCATTTTCAGCTTTTTCGCGCCAAAATCAACCATTTTACACATTTCTTAGTAAGCCATGCCTAATATGGTAGTCGAAGATTTCCATGTATCATTGAGATCGTGTAACGCTATTTTAGTGATAACGGAGCTTTTTGTTATAAATACAGAGTAATTATTCGACAAATACGAGTGAATTTGAGCCATGTTACTTTCGCTATTACAAACTATCGAAGCTATCAATAGTTTGCTTGATTATCGCAATTTTTATCGATAGTTTCTTTTTACTATCGATACACACTATCGACAGCCAAACCCCTAATGATTATTATTTGAAACCATTTCGTTTCTTAAAAGCCGACAATTGATTATTTCTATCGTCCGTAGCGCCGGCTATAACAATTTCACACCAATCTTGTTTCAATCAGAAGCCAATTATTGTTGGCTTACGGTCGGCTTATTCTAATAATAAAAAAAACACATGGGGAATATGGCTACAACAACTGTCTTTATAAAACAAATTCTAAATTACAAAACAAATTATTCCGTAGTCAATTGTTATTTAATTAGGGGGATTAAGGAATCAGTCAGGCGTTAACGAATACACACGCCGGGTGTATATATAGGTAATTAAGGAATAAACATCCCGAATATGCATTCGGTCACTGTGACGTCACTGGCGTCTGAGGGGATTAAGAGTGTTTTCAATAATTGGCTAAGTCGTTTTTACGGGAGGTCTATATTTGCGACTTTGAGTGACGATATCTGAATTAATTTTCATCAGATTGACGTTAAACTGCCGTAAAATGCATATAGTAAATAATGTTTATAAGCTCAATGAATTTAGTTTTCTCATTATATGTGCTCTTTAAGTGATGGGCCTATTTCATGATTTTATTAAACTTCATTGGTTATTAGAGCAGGTAGAGGTTTTCTGGTGATATTTGTTTTTGCCAAGTACTACTAGTCAACCATGCTTATGATATTTTAGTGTGTGTTTTACCTGTAGTGTTTACGTTATTTTGCACCATTATGGGACTGTATATTGATAATCGGTTTATAAAATGTAAATGTATTTATTGATCGCTGAAAACAAGGAATTTATTACTATACCTTGGTTCAAATTTCTTTCATAAATGTAAAAATCCAAATAACTGTCAATCTGGGATCTGGTAACCGCCAAGGACCTACGGTGACCCCTCCCCACCCACAATATACAAACATCTTTATTGATCAGTCAGTGTCGGCACTTTGGGACAAATCCTTGAATGTAAATCATTATTGAGCCAGTCATAGTTACTGATGGATGGGACAGAACAATCTAGAAGAATGTAATATTATAAAAGTGTAATCTTTAATAATAAATGATTTTAACCCAGCTACATCCTGTTCAAAACAACCTTTCCGTCGATATCAGACTTCGTCAAAACCAGACTACACTGATCAACATGAAAATCGAACATAATAATCGACCTTTGTTGTATTAACACTCGATTCGAGGATAAATTATAAATCGAAACGTGTACATAATGAAAATATATGCTAATTTGAAATAATTGATTCTTTTAGCAGACATTTCTGGATATATTGAGTGGAGTTGCAGGTCCATAAATAGTCCTTGACAAGGTAATAGTGTTTGATTCGGTGCAAGGGACAGGTAATATTTCTCATTGAAATGAAATGTGGTTTAACGTACCACTGCCCTGCTCCGAACTGGGCTATTGAAGACCGACATACGCCATACAGTGTGCTATAAGGGACATTTTGCCCGGATAGCGACACTATGGTCTAGTCTTATATCGAATTCCAACTACCAAGAGATCTTTTACGTGCACGGGAATGTGTACGCAAGAACTCGGTATCGAATTCCAACTACAAAGGGATCATTTATGTGCACGGTAATGTGTACGCAAGACTTCGGTTTTCGTCCCATCCGAAGAACTAGACAGCTATCATTGTCAGACCCTCATCCCTGTACCATTGACAAGGGGAACCCACGTTGGGAAATTCCGATGAACTTACAGGAATCGAACACGCGACCTAAAGGCTTGCGAGCCAGGGTCTTACCCTCTTAACCACCGTGTAATGGTTCCCTATTTCTCACTGAATAAGTCCACAAAGCTCACAATTTGTTTAAACTCAGTGGTTGCCTTCGGCAAGAATATTTGTTATTGTTCCCCTGCACTACGACTTTGATCTTATATTTTTGTTCCTTTTAAAATCAATATGAACACCACTTAAGTTTATTGAAAAAAGGGCATGTGGAGCGACAAGATAAGCAGGCATATAGAATAGACCATTATTAATATTTTATATTATAATATTACTGCATTGTCTCATTCAACGTAACTTGCGCAACATCAACTCTCTATGGACGGCAAGTGCTACAGTAGAAATAGTTTAAACACAATATTATCAGCAGACTCTGTGAATGGAGTGCTGGTTTGAGGTGAGTTCACATCAGAATCTCTTCTATTGAAAATGGTTGGTACATTACCACTCAGTGGCTTGATTGAGATTGGAAATTTTCATACGGGCGGATTACTAGTTTTGATAAATTGACATTACTTTGTTGCTTTTGTATGCTGATTGCTCTGTTTTGTTTGCCAGCATCACCTATGCCAGGGAATCTACCCAGACGGAAGTCTGATCTGAGCACGGCAGCACAGTTAACTTGAAGAAATAACAATGGCGCAGATGAAATAAGTCATGTCCTGGAAAAGAAAATATTTTTGCTTCATTCTCAAGTAACTACATTTTCCTAATTTTTTTTATGAACGTTTACTTGACAAGCACACAGCGTTTTTCATTCATTTGACTTTGGTAATATCCCAGTTATTATGATACAAGAATTGTAGCTTAGAAAAGGTATCTGTTTGGCTGATGTACTTATTTGAATGCATACAGTGTAAATATTGCTTGTTAAAATACAGGTGTGACGTCACCCTTTGATTTTGGCGTACCATTATTTCAAATAATCGTACGGGCAACTTGTCAATCGTACCTTATTCATACCAGTGAAATATTGGACTAGTGTGACGTATTTCATGTGCGGGGTGCCTGTATTTTAAGTAGTTTAATGCTCTCAAACTTAAGACATTGTGTAATATATTGTAAAAACATTCGGGCCTACGGCTCTCGACCATTAAACCACACATAATGTTCAATACGTTTATTTGACCAGTATTTACAATATTCAGTAGAGCTCTTACTACACGTGCCTAGTATTTACGCGTATGTCTATAATGTTTGTACAGCCAAACAAAAGTTTGAAAAAATAATTTGTGACTTGGTATTTTGTCCCATATTGAACGATGCCTAGGTCTGCTTAATTTAATGCACTTGATGATCGATCTATTTCAGGACTAATATGTTGCTAAGAAAGAGAAATAATCGATATGGATGTTTTGTGATAATTATTGTGATCTTGTTGGTGAATTTCGTGGTCATATTTCCACCTGGACCTTTATTACACAGGCCACTCTTCAGCAGCAACAGAACACTTATCCCACAGGAACAATCAAATATAGTGGACAAGGGAAATCACTCCTTACTCACTTCCCTTCCATATGCAGAAGTGCGCCATATTGTTTTTTTAAAAGTTCACAAAGCAGCGGGAACGACTGTGATGAATATAATAATGAGGTTTGCTATCAGTAGAAATTTATCTATTATGTTACCGCGTACAGGAAACATGTTTAGCCAGTATAACCAACTTATTTCACGAAAGGCTTTGCCGTCATTTCATGAGGATAGACGATTGTTTGACGTATTCTGCAATCACGTGATATTCAATAAACAAATCATGGCGCCGTTCTTTCCAAAAGACACAGTTTATATAGGAATAGTTCGACAACCATTCGACCAGTTTGTTTCGGCGTTTGTATATTACAGGAATTTATATCATGTAAGATACTTGGTTAAAATCCCGGGTGATAATCCAATCAAAACCTATCTTAGTGATCCTGTTTTATACGAACCGAAAAAACTGCCACATTCGTTTACAAATAACAGAATGGCGTTCGATTTTGGTTATCCAGGAACGGATTTTAACAATATGACAAAATTCCGAGAATTTTTACAAGCACTTGACGAAGAAATTAATTTAGTAATGGTCGTTGAACTCTTCGACGAGTCTTTGATACTTATGATGAAGCTCCTAAACTGGCATCTAAAAGACATTATTTACATTAAACGAAATTCATTTCAAAAATCGCATAATTTAACATTTAGTTTTTCAGAAAAAATAATTCATAGACGATGGGCCAAGTTAGATTATGCACTGTACAATCATTTTAAAAATATTTTAATTACAAAAATCAAATCAGCCGGTCCAAAGTTTATACATGAAGTTTACAATTTCCGGACAATTCGTACAAAAGTTGAAACATTTTGTAAACAGTTCTACGGAAGTGGAATGTTAATGATTGAGGAAAGCGAATTTCATTCGTCATTTTTTATTCGTCGGGAAGATTGTAAGTTTCTAAAACTAAATGCCTTCGGTATCATCAACATAGCTCGTCAAAAACACACAGCGAGACTTGATGAGTTAGGGATCACTTATTGTTCACCAAACAAGACAACTGCTGAATGTAGAAAATATCCTCATCTGTGAAGAATTATAATTCGTGTGTGCTTGTGGAATAAAATTTAGAATGAATAGATTTCAATTTTAATACCCTGTTCCCTGTATTAATTATTTTCCTTATTTCACGAACCACGCATTGTTCGTCTGTTTAAGCAGTTCCTTCCCCTCTCTAGAATCGAAGAAGATGAATATATTCATGATTTTGATAAAGATACATCAACTGCAATTTGGGAAATCGCCTACAAAGAACACTAACCCTTCCCATTCCTTTGAATAGGTTTAGAAAAAAATTGAAACAATGTTCTAGACGAAGAAATGTCATGAATTTAACACGTTAATTGGAACGCCGTTAAATTTGACTATCTCCCAAATTGTAGTTCGTCTATCTACAGCAATTCTCTCCCCCCTTTTGCGTGCCCATCTTTTGTTGATTTTTTGGTTTAGAATGGATGACGATGCTTTGAGCTTACATTTTCTGACAGGTCAATATTCATGATTTAGAGGCTGGTGGAAGGATAACAGTATTAACAGGCTGCTTACGGCGAATAGTTACGTTTTTAGTTGGCTACTTCAAGTTTGATTGTCAGCCTCATACAAATTTTGAGGCAAACACATAAACATTTGTTGAAAAGAATTAATCCCAACGAAAATGTTGGGAAAAATTGGAGCTGGGAAAAGCGTCAGAATAAGCATTGAAAACAAAGAGGAAATTAAAGTGGTCTGTATCCTGCAATGTGTTTATTTAATAAAGTTGTCTCCCTTTGGCTGTAGATACAATACCGTCTGTTTTGTTGAAATGTCAGATTGTCTTTTTTCTATGGAAGAGGGTATGGATAATATATAACGGCTTGGTGCTATATAATTAAACAGACGGTCCAGCAAGAACAAAATGTAAAATTGGGTGGTAAAACCCTTTAAAACGACATTTTAAGAAAACAAACTCACAAGAAACATTGTAACATGATAACCCGATTGTGACGATCATGTCGAAACTACAATAAATCATCGATCTGATAGATCTTAAATCCAAAGCGATTTACGTTTCAGTAAAATTTTCAAAGTTTTTAATACGATTAACAGTTTTAGAATGTTCTTCTTTAAAGTGAATAAATATTGCATCTCAACACTATTAAAATATTTCTTGTGTTTTTGTGGTGAATTTAATCGTTTCCGCTGATGAAAAATATCGTCTTCATAATGCAATTATTGCCTGGAAGTCGTATATCTTGAAATGCTTAAAAGGTTTAAATAATTGATTGAACAGTTGGACTAATTGATTGAAGGAGAATGAATTGTTGCTTTAATATCAAGATTAAACCCCTTTTCTGGTACGTAAATAACATTAGGTTGTCTACGCCTGTCGGGATCTCTAGTACGGGAGTCAGTAATTGTTATAAATGCGGTAGATAAAGGTTGATCGTCTGGACAATGGACATCTACCGTCCTTAGTCTTGCCACGATTTGAAATTGAAATATTATTGAAGCGATTCGTCTGAATACCACAATGACTGAATTCAACGTCAGACAAGTGAGCTTATTCTAATTCAAATCTCCATTGGCATCTCTGTCCGTTCAAAAATTCGATCACGCCTTGTCCAAGTTGTACAGACTATACCTCTATAATTATTTTGAATTAGTCTGTGATATGTTTTCTAACTATATATTATCAGGCTTATTAAAACTAATTACATAAAGTCTAGCCGTTGAACAATTATAGATATTTTTTTTTATTATAATTACGTGATACTATCTAAATCAATAAGCCAAATCACCTTCGGCGTCATTGTATTATATTATCCATTGAGGCTTGTAAGAGTGTCCAGAGCAAATACTATTCCAAGAAATCGTGTCATTTTCTATGTATTTAAAAGCACTGATGCATGTCTCTTGATTCTGCAAAGTTTGAATTTGAGAAGGATTAGAATATAATTATTGGTAGAAATGTAAGAGATTCGAATGTGAACCCAATACCACATAACCAGTGGCGCCTCCTCTAAACCTGCTTTTGCTTTGCACTCTACCCCCCCCCCTTCTTCATTTTAGAAATTAATAAAAAATAGTATTTGTGATATGTTTCTGTAATCAATACCTTGTACGGTGATTAAATCCCACATTCCCACTCAGTCATAGAATCTGAGTGATTCCTTACTATGTTGTAAACCTACTATAAACAGTAACACGTGGATCACTCGAGAAGTGATTTTTACGATCCTCAAAGTTTTGCGGTATAGGTTCAACGCGGCTAGAATGCTGCTTCAAGTTGATACACGAACTCAGTTCGTTTACACCTCTGTTCCTGTTCGGATAAACTGGTGATTTGGCGACGAGCAGTATCTCTACGACCAGTGTCTGAAATACCGCCAGACTGCATTTCCGGCAGTATATATTTCTCAAAATATCATATCGAAAATATTCATTCACTTTGATTCACTCACTTCGTTCGTTTGACATTTTCCTCTCTGGTCGGATAAACTAGTGATTTGGCGACAGGCGGTATCTGGTAAGCTCTATTTATCTCAACGATTAGTGCCTGAAATACTGTAGTAAGTTTACTAGAATATTTTCTCTTTAAATTAGTAAGATTGTATTAATGCTTTTGGCTAATTATTAGATTCACACATTTTATAGTGGTCATATTGGCTTATATGCAGTTAAATCAAAATGAGTAAATGATTGATAAGATGACATATAAACAAGAGTTATAATTTGGAAAACATTCAATTCTAGGTTGATAACAGATATCACGTGTGTCTAGTCGCTCGGATGGGACGAAAAACCGAGGTCCCATGTACAAATTGGCGTGCACGTAAAAGATCCCTTGGGTCTGGAATTCGATATAAGAGTAGGCCATAGCGCCGTTGCCCGAGCAAAATTTCCCTTGTCGCACACTGTATGGCGTATGTCGGTCTTCATTAGCCCAGGTTAGGGCAGAACAGTAGGACGTTAAGCCCCATTTCATTTCGTTTCGTTGACACTTTCTTCTCTGGCCGGGCTAGACGACGGAAGGTATCTGGTCAGCTCTATTTATCTCGACGATCGGTGCCTGATGGAATACTGTCAGACTGCATAGCTGACTGTCTTTGGCGCTCGTGTGTGGACTCCGTCGAGGTTCGCAAGTCTATTATTTTGACACCTTAACCTCAACAGTCAGTGTCTGAAATGCAGCCAGACTGCGTGCAAGAAAGGAAGGTGGCAAGTGAGCAGATACTGGGCCCAGGGCGAAGCCAGGTATCGAGCTAGTATAAACTAAAATTGAGTTAATTCGTGGAAAACACATATTACTATCAAAAATCAATGAATTTCTGTAAAATAATAAATATTACCCAAATATGAGATAAAAGTACAATTATTTGAATAACAGCAAATTTATTTATGGAAAATAAATCATTTATTCAATGTTTAGCCGATTCATTTATCACCCAAACAATAAATAGATATTTCAAATGTTTGCACTTAACCCATCGATATTGAAGTAATTGAAGAATTCTGTCAACATTTGAGAATAATTAGATAGTATGTGGTGGAATTTTGTAGTATTATGACAGAATTGGCAAAACTTGGAATGAGGTAAAAAGAACAGCCCAAAATAGAGTGAGATGGAGGAAGACTGTAGCAGCATTATGTTCCACAGGGAATGAAGAGGACTAACTAACTAACTAATGACAGAATTGAGATGTGCTTGATCATTAATTTGGCTGGGCTTTCAGACGTTTGAGTTACCGGGTTTTAGTTTAAACAATATTTTATTCATTTGAAAAGGATTGAACAACAGGCAAGGCCTATATAAGTTCTTTCCCTGAAAGTTACCGGGTACTGATACTATAAATATTCTTCATTAATCAACCCATCTCTTTTTTATATAGATATATGTTGGTTTTTCACAATAATAAGGTAAAATGTGGAGGTATTTGGTAGTATTTTAGAAGTATTGTGTAGTATTGGTTAAATCGTCCTGTCGCCATTTGACTTTCCTGTCCGCCCTCTAGCCCCCCTTTGTAATAGCCAGGCTATTAGTTTTATTGTATTGGCGTCGCTGCCAAACGCGACATTTTGGTTGGCTCCAGACGTCCTATTACCAAGTAACTGCAAAAGACCAAAGGGGAAGAAATGAAGGATAGTCACAAGGGGCCCCAACACCTTTACCGAACAAAACATGTATAAAACTAAATCACTAATAGACATATCTTATACTCTTTTTTCCTCTCACCGGGAAAATTAATTTTCAATGATATCATCATCACCATAACCGGTAAGAAATTGTTTGCCAACTTGCGTTAAACTCATTGAAACGCAACAAAATTAAAACAGTGTTCAGACGAAAATTGTTCTTGAAATACAGCTTCTGCCTCTTTAACAATGGATGGGTAATTTCCCAATGAATGCCAAATCAATGGATCGTGTTATCTAAGGATAATATGAAGTGCCATTTTGTTCACCAATAATCAACTAGATGAATCAGGTATTTAAGCTACACGTGTGGCATTTATCAAACACCGTGATTTCCACAGATTACGAATGTTAAAGAAGTAAAGAAATATGTGAGGTCAAATTGTTTTTGGGTAGAAATTGCCTTGAAGCCGCCTGTTATCAACTTGACAACGAGTTCAGGTAAAATATCAGGTTTGAAGGTTAACTGTACCCAGATTTTAACCCCCAGGAGAAAAGTTCCAGGTGTCACTACTTGTCGCGGTTCTTTTGTTGTTTCGTCTTTTCTCAATCTAATATTTTCATCGATTATTTTTTACCAGACGTACTTCAGGCTGTACTAAATCTGGCGTGCCTGTCAGCTGAAGATATTTTGGGGGGTCTTGTTAAAAAGTTCACCGTTTCGAACGTCATTAAGATGTCTACAATCTTATATTCTACGAGTATTTTTCATTAGATAAAAGGGCGTTTAAGAGCTTTTAAATTGCTACTTTAATCCAGCGTTGTGTTAGTTAGGTTCTAATCTTAATCGGAATCGCCTAGGAATGGATATTTCTTTCTGTATCTTCCATATTTCAATCAAACGACTTGCGTTTATACTTTTTATATCGTTAGGGTTTACAAATATATGAATTAGGCTCCATTCTTATTTTATAATTTATGTGAAATTTAAAAGTATTCTAGTCACCCCAATTACAAAGGTTGTTAAATTATTAAGCAGGCAAGGTGTATCAATACAGGGCGGTGTACAAATAACAGCCGTTTTGCCGCCTGCTACAAAAACAAATACTGTAGCGTTTAGAAAACATACAATGTCCAGTGTTAAAATCTCATAAATAATACACACTATAACTACTTAGGATGGAATTAATGCGACCTAGTGTTAAACATTCCCAGCGGATATCACTTTTCAGTAAGATGGCCATTCGCAAACACCAATTGATGGCCCATTTATATCAGTACTAATGATAAATGGTGTTAACTTATCTATTATCGGTAGAAATGGACTAAACCGTGGTTCTTGTTACCGTTAGTATTGTGATAATGAGAGTTAAAGGCAGCTAAATGAACGCCAATAACAAGTCATAAAGATATTGTAAGAGACAATAGCGGCCAATTAGTACTGTCAGATTTAACACCCCAGTACCAGACATCATGGTGGCTCGTTCTGCCAGACTCATAAACATACCCTTTGTCCTAAATGTCAAAAGTAGAAAGTACAATGTACGTATCGAGCTTGTTAGCCCCCGGAGCTGGTGCCATGTTTGTCGCAATGAAGTGGTCATGTATCACAATTAATGTCTTCATTTGTGTCTAATTTGTGGTTAGTTAACCTTTGTTTGTAGACATACAAGTTTTAGTAACCTTGACAGGTCTCTAAATGTTTCTTTGGAAACAACGTAGTTCTATCTTAAAGACGACGTCATGTTTCCGATACCCATTTATATATGTAGTTGATTTTACCTACATGGCATTGACAACTAATTAAGGTAGAAAATGAGATGTCTGTTCCCCGGGTTTAATGAAGTCTGATAAACGTCATGCGGCAGTGTACTCGGGGGAAATATTGCCCGGTTAGTGGAGTTTCGACATGCTCTTCTTCGAATTCCTCCTCCACTACTGACATGGGGAATGGGGCTGAAGAATCGGGTGGAACTTTTTCCACAAACACCGTGATCGACCCCGGGCCCTCCTGGTTAGTGAGCCAACGTTGCTTCCAACTGGATACCTATTATAATAGTAAAATATTTTAATATACTGAGCGCCATAGAAAACGCAACACTTAGTTTTTCGTATACCAAAATGATCCTGTAAACATGTCTTACTTATTTTGCTTCTTATTGTGAACAATATTCAATTGGGAACACATCAATAACAAAACATTTGTACACTTATGGATGTTTAATCTGTAATCAACAGTACAAAGTCAGAGGGGTCAAAACCAAAAGTACGACACAGATGTCAGTAGCGCGTGTGTCCTCAACGGGCTCTTACACACGCTGTGCAACTAAGTCTCATGGAATTAACCATCTGTGTCGTACTTTGGGTTTTGACCCCTCTGACTTTGTACCGTTGATTACAGATTAAACATCCATATGGCGCTCAGTATATTATACCGTTCTAGGTCTATAATATTTTAATATTATACCGTTCTAGGTCGTACTTGGATCCATGTAGTTCGATCTTGAAGCGGTAATACTTGCGACTTCATTTTAAATAAAATGATGAATGTACCTTTTTGGGAAGTAGTGAGATTAACCGTCACGATTTGGTCTAAATTATGACGTCGGTTGATTATGTATAACCGAAGTAGACGATCCATGTGCTCGCTGGGGAAATATATGTCACACACATCTGACTGAAGAAAGTATACGCTATTCCAGAATAGATAATGCCCTTGTCAGAACGGATTGGCGTCCTTACTGAGCTGCTGCGACCGAACGGCGACCAGATGATGTACAAACGAGAAAATGTCCCCAAAATTTACAAACTTTCTCATAGCTTTTCGGGTCAGATCGCAAAACTTCGGCGAATGTTTTGAACATGCTCAAAACAAACGCCGTGACTCTGAGATCATTGACGACCATGGAGACCACAGCACAGTAAGGATGCTACTCAGGTCTGATGGGGGTATAAATAGAATTTAAAACAAAACTAACAAAACTGAACAATTTTTCAATAATCTTTATATAAGCAAACATTATTAGTTATAGCACTGAAATACACAACCAATCTTTATAAGCCTTAAATAATTTACATATTATAGAAACAACTTGATATCAAACACATTAGGAAAGCATGAAAGATCTAGATATTGTCACATACTGGTTTCATCAATCTTTATTAAATATTTAAATCTTATATAAAAAACGGTTTGACTCCTCGACAGTCCGTTTCGATTGTTGGATAAAATGTTGTCTTTAAAAATCAGTTATATACAAGGACACATTTAAAGACCATCTGCTGTAAAATCACAAAGTTCTAATAAAATATACAATATTGTAATGAAAAGAGGCCAATGTTAATCAACATGACAGTTTAATACACGTGAAGTTCCCCGTATGTGTAGTTTATTGGATTTTTTTTTATTTCAATTCATAAAATGACCCAATTGTTCGATATTACACCCACATCCCTTGTGTCTTACGCGATGTTAATCCCATACTCCCGAAGCAATGGCCCGAGAAATCCCTCTCTGGCCATTGCTGGATTAGCTACTGATTCTTGAACTTTTGCGGGAGTGTGTCTATTCTTCCCGTTAAATCAAAGCTATCACTTAAGTACAGCAGCATGACAGTGCTTCGTTTAATCTGGGTCTTCCCTAAAACTTTGGACAGTGATTTAAGGTATTAAAAACGGTGAAAGTATGTTCGTTTCCAAACAGTATTGTTTACATTTTAATCGATTTGATAGCCTCGTTTGTCACGCAATTAGTTTCACTGCAATAATCTGCTATGCACTGGTTAATTGGGCAAAATAAAATCGTAAGCCATGACATAACGTTATGTAAACATGTTTGGTCCAATTTGGCGCTTTGTTTTAAAGGTAAAGCCTTTGTGACGCTGTCAGCTACTGGTTGGTAATGGGACTACTGACCAATCATAATTTAGCACAAGAATGTTCGCTCTGTACAGCAGTGAGTAGTGGGATAGCTCTAATTAAACGAAACACTGCGCGGAGTATGTGTTAATCCCGGCAATCCAGAGACTGTCGCTGACAGTGTTTCCTTTTGTACGTAAATCTTTGTGTAACCCGAATGAATGACGGTATTCCTGTTTAAGAAGACCTGATGCATAAAAGCATTGTCCAAGATGACGTGAATATTACAATGTGAATAATAATAAACATTTTCAAATTTTGACAGATGATTAATTCAATTAGATTATTCAACAATTTAAAGGATTCAACCTCTCTGATTTAGGTGACAATGAAGTGTAGAATTTGATTCAATCTTATGTTTACTTATGGTTTGTTTTACGACACCCTTCCAGAAGAAAATCCGCCCCTAAATTCACAACTTTCTTCAATTATTCAATACACAAATCAATAACTGAAATGGGAGACAAGCCGGGGATGAAGATGGTGTGGTTCATAATAATGTGAATATTGTATTTTGACTCGCGTTGACAGGCCGATCACCCCAATCGAACACTTTATTTTGACCTAAATCAAATAGGTCCCTCACTTTAAAGTTCTCGTCTGGTCTGATATCAAAACTAACTCTTTCAAAATAAAGCTATAAAACCATTCATACAGTCAATGTAAAAATCACTCAAATGATTCGGTTATAATCATACATTTAATTAAAACGGGTTAAGTCGAAACAGCTTTGGTAGGTGAAGTGGACGTGGTCGCAGAACTGATGGATGTTGTCTTCAAAACGCCATTCTGCTTCTGAAAAAGATAAAAAAAAACCTAAATAAAGTACGGTCATGGTGAATAAAACCGCAAACAGTACATTTTTAAATTTTTATTTTCTTACCCTTCAGGCAGCACTTACTGAATTACATTCACGCTATTAGACGCAATTTCCAACCTCTTTATTTTTGTCCACATGATCAACAAAAAAGAATGGAAAGGTTTTCTTACTCTATGTTGAACAGTACATTGATAACCTAGCCGCGAGCTAAACTGTCTGAGGATCCATAGGGAATTGTATAAGTTGTCAATCAACTATTTTAGAGCTACGAAAGACATTTAACACTACTGAAACTCCAAGTAATGGTTCTCTAGATCCATAGCTATCATACATATGTAACTATTTTGTATTTTCCTCATTATTATAAAGCATAAAATATGGATTGACGGCTACTCAACACAGCAGAATTATTGTTCATCTAATAACAATTCTGCTTTTACGCGTGACCTGTTGATCATTGGGCCTAAACTGCACTCGGCACAAGCCCCGGGCGTTCCGAGCCCAAACGCGATACGATTTCTTCGCACTGTTAATAACGACCATGAGTAAGCAAATTATTGAAATAGAAAATGATATACCATATGATAATCACAATTTGACTTGTTTAAGGTTATACCATATTTTACCCCTTTCTAGTTCATTATTTAGCTGGTATGTTGGGCTGAAACTAACGTACGTGAGTGCTGTCTAAAGTATATCGTGTGTTTTGGATATTAAAAAATGATTTCACTAATTAAGAAATTATTCATTAAAATAAGCAAACCTTATTTTGCCTTACAATTTAACCATTTAAATTCATAACCAAAATGCCTGTCATCACTTTAACTATTGTTAACATTTTAATATTAACTTAAAAACAAAGCATGAAGGAGTCAAAACATGCTAATTGAAAAAATAGAAACCAAACAAGCTTTATACAAATAAAAAATCCACAAAACGAAAAAGCTAATGAAAACTAATAAAATTATTTATAAGTTTCAACATAAAACTCTTGAAATATCAGCAGGATCCCATTAAGCCATCGTGCATTATTCATAGGGAATTATAACTTCATTACTTTTATACTGTTCCAAGTTTCAACTCTTACCACGTTTTTTCATGTTTTGGAAACACATTTTTGACAGCAAGCAAACAATTTCTTGATGTAACAAAAATCTTAGAAACATTATTCTTCGGGTTTCTAATGTCATTAAATAAAATAAATTGTTATTTTTAGATCTCTTACTTTGACAGGATACATTTATAGATATGGAGAAATAATATTTGTATTGAGATTCACTATCAAGTGTCTGAAAATCGTTAACCCTCATTGTTAAATGTCTAAATATTACCCCCCAATTTAAACAGCTACGGTAATTTTTGTTAAAGTTCAGTATTGAGATTGTAGTCGGTGAAAATGAAAAAAAAATCATCAGAATCAATTAATTGATGATTTTAAGAAAGTAAAAAAAAATATCAATAAATTTTAAAATCACATTCCTTGTTAAATTACAATAGACTGCATTCTGGCTCTAACACCGACATCAAGTATCCATTGTAACAGCACGTTCAGGGAGGTCATTCATTTCAGTGAAGTGCAGAGAAAAGATGCATTCTGTCCAATTACACTTCAAATCAATAGTTCATTTCAAACATGGAAATAGATTTTTGTAGCTGAGCACTGGCATGCTCTCTCACAGCCCACTCGACAGCATAAAGCTGAGGTACTCGATAGAACTTTTGAACATGTAATGAAAAAGAAATTAAGCATTAGTATTTATCGTTAATTTACCATGAAATCAAGCTTAAATGTTCATACATGAATTGAATTTATAGAGGTTTTATTTCTGTTTGAATTTTATTTACCAAATAATTATTATTCCCGAGTTTTTCACCATCCAAATGACCCTGTAATTCGTTTGTACAATCAATAAATCAGATAGGACAGACACGAGCACCTTGCTGAATACCACAAGGACAATGTAGCCATACTAATGGAATAATAAATTATTTTGCACTTGTCTGTACTTAACGGACAATAAAAACAAGTAAACAATAGAGAGGATTAATCTGATAAACAGACTTGATAAATATAGAGATTATAACTATTATTCCTTTATTTCTGCCTTTATTACGGATTCACTGTGATTTAATCAGCCAGAAAATGAAAGATAAATGCTTTCTAGTTTATCTTTAATCGGGTAGAAATTAGTTACAATAGGCATAAATAAATAACAACACTCGCGGCCCACCTGGATAGAAAAATTAATCTATAGAATCTTATTGTGGAGGAAAACAAGATTACCCCTAAATCTAGGTATTAATGTACACCCAGAACACATAAATGGAGGAAATCGGAAGTGGGAGTGTGGTAGGTCATTTTGAAAAGTGTAGTTTTTCGTGCAGAGGGAAAAAGCCAGACACCACAGTCCTTGTCAAATCCAAATTTACGCTTCTCAATGCTTTCATCCTCTAGTTTACCAAAGGAAACGGGATAATTTGGTTAAGAGAGGGAATTTTTTCTAGACGATCATACCACAGCAGTCCACAATCAACAACTTCTTAATTCGCATATTATAAATCTATAGATAAAGAGAATGGGGTTAATTCGAAGCTAATTTATAGGACAAAAATTGTGTGGGCGGTAGTTTGTTTATTTATTCACCTATTTTGATGATCGAATTATTTCGCTTTATTCTGTCATCCTATCTTTTATTTATACACGTGGCTAGTTCAATACCACACACAGTGCTGTATTTGTTGACGATTCGTCTTAGTATATCGTACAGTGTTGTGTTTATTGACGAAACGTCCCCGTATACTAACATCAAATCAACTTGTATTTGTAATAACATAGTAACATTTCGTTCAATCTCAATGTTTGTATGAATAGACATCCTCAAGTTGTCAATAACGCATCGTTATTTAGACGTACATCACAGGTAGCATGCACCATTTGTTTATAACATAAAACAATGAAGGTAATAAGTGGGCGTGTCGGGTGTAAACACAACATGTGTCAAGATAGTTATCACGTGGTTTATCCCAGATCTTGCTTGACATTTAAAAACTTCGAAATACCGCCCCCTTCTCCATTTCATTTTCTCACGAATTTATTGTACCAGGCATCAAGATAGTGTGAAACCCGAAACAAGAATTGGCCTAACCAGAGTGTTTGGGTGCTATCAAAAATGTAGAGCTATTCATATAATATCAGCGTTTAATTTTATCACTAAGTGTATCATAAATAATGAAACACAACTCATCTCACATAAATTTATATATTATAGCTTTTCTTCTCAAATAAACAAAGGCGCCACATTAAAGACGAAACAGGATATCTGACTTTGTAGAGTAAATTCAATAAAGCAATTAACATTGGCAAGTGTCGTGTACGAAGCAGGGTATCAGCTAGATGCCACTTTTCGTTTGAGTTATTTCAATATCCCATAGATTTCAACTGTACCTTTGTATTGATATGACAAAATATATACATGTATGCTAACTTAGAATAGTTAAATAAGCAGTAGGTTCTCTGAATATGTCGCGTTGTTCTTGCCCAGTAATCTTTACGTTTACATACTGGTGAATACATCTGCAACACTTTGTTAGTAATGAGTAATGCCTTGACCAGAAGTGGAAGTTGAAGATAGGAAACGAGTCAAATATTTTCACACGCAAACATTAAAAACCTTAAGTTCATTCTAATCTATTCTTCAAGCTGGTCACCAGATACAGATAACAACTGGACAGCGGGCGTTAACTTAATGACGCGAAACGAGTAAAATGGCGCTAAATTGGCTCGAGCAGACGTGAATTTATCGTCGAGATATTGTCCTTTTTGAAGTGTAATTACTGTAGTTATTTAGTGAGTATATCAAACTGTCCAATATATAATAGATTCGATTATAATTAAGCACAGTGATTAATTACTCGGAACCTGGTGCGAAAAATTGTTTTCGACGAGTTTGCACATAGATCATTTTCAATATGGCGTGACTTGCAGACTGCAATTTACAACGAATATCAATGTTATCCGTTGATCTATAGGATGTTTTTCTTCAGTATATCTTTAATGTCAATCTTGTACCTATAAACCTCCAAAATACTTTCATTGCTAAGTGTATTCAAAATACGGTACATTAGCACAGGGGCTCCCCAGCTGTTATATGGGCATCGGTCCTATGTCTGTATTAGAAAGAAAGGTGTGTCCGATGATCGACCATATATTACTTTTAAAATGAGATTTTTCGCTGTCTTTTATAGTCCATGTGTGTCCAATGATCTACCAGACTTTACCTTTAAGATAAGCTTTTCGCTGTTCGTTATAGTCTATCTTGGAAACAGATCCAAATTGTTATAGTCGGGAGTATGCGTACATTCAATTATATTGTAACCATGTGATTACACAAGCGACAAAAAAGATCTAAATTCCATTGTATTTATATTTAATATCCTGGAATAAATGAGCAATTTTCCTAGTTACAAAGGCAGTGGTGAACGTGTTAAGATTTTTATATGACGTTTAAGTCTGCTCTGAAACAATATCAAGCTGGGCAAATTTCGCAATTACGCTGGCATTGAGAAATAGAATTGAATTTATGTGTTAACAAAATGGGTGTGTTTTTTCTATATGTAGGCTACTACTGACCGATTGTAGAACTTTTGTCTATGTAGGTGTGTTAGATGCAAGTAAAATCGATGTAAAAGTAAGCAAAATACAAAAACCAATGAACTCACAAAATAATATGCTATGAAAGTAACACCGGGTGTTCTTGAGTGGGTATGTAGGCCGTTAAACCAAATTTCACCGGCTCTGCAATATTTGCTTTCAGCAATGTGTCTTTACACATAGCAATTGAACTTGAAATGGTTATGATAAAATATGTACATTATTAGATCATCGGTGGCGATGACAATCGCAACGTTCGCTTTTTCCGGGACAACAGTATTGTATCAAGGGTTGGTTTTGTGTCTGGAAACTTTGCATCGTGGACTGAGTCGCATCACAGTTATCATCTCGTTTCGCTAGATTGTTCAGTTTTTTCTTTCTCTTCAACATATGCATCGTTACTCTTAAAGGCGAATCGATATAAGTACTAAAACATTTCGTTCCGTTTTACGGCCCATAACTCTGTGTATGTAATTCAGTCGATTTAAAAATTTCGTTCCGTTTACTAATTTTTCGTATTTCCTTCTTCGTTGACTTATCTGTTATTCTCTGCATATCGATCTCAGTTTCATTAAGATTGCATCAAAATTTCTTTGTTTTGTTTTTCGCTTCTTTTCGTCTTCAACTTGGATTTGGGATATACCTTTACAATGCCCGTTTAGTAAAGAAAATTCCGCGGCAGGCAAGTCGACTCTTAACTCAACCTATACAGAAAATAACGCGAAATCTTTTGAAAAGCTTTCTCATTCTTAATCCTAGTCAAATGTATTTTGCCTTTCGGATAGAGTCTTGAAAATCCTGGCCCATCAATCGGCCGTGAAACGGTTTTAGCCGGGTTAACGCGATTGATTTCGAAACAAGGGCACACAACTCCAATAGTGTTGGAATATTACAAAGGCAACAGATCACTCATTATTTCCCCATTGACTTTAATGTTAATTCTTGTCTCTTAGACCGGCTGTAACTTTGATGCTTTCTGCTACAGATGGAGCAATATGTGGCAAACTCTTGCACAAAAGCATGTATGAGTATGAGGTTCGCCATAAAAATCTTGAGATACACAAGCTGGAAGTAGAGCCAACCAAACAAGCAATTTTCGCCCCCCCCCGCCTTTTCAACGTAACCAACCTCACAACATAGGTATCCTTCCGCCTCAAAATCATGTATATTTACCAAAACCTGACAGAAAATGTATTTTCAAACCCTTTTCTTCGATTCTACACCAAATAGTCAACAAAAATCGCCATGCAAAAGGGTGAAAAGGGGAAAGGGAGAGAAAGACTAAAAATAACTTTGGCCCTATATTCGTGGGTGAAGGGTAGAAATTTTGAACGATCTCTGTCCAAAACAAACGAACACCACACCGTTCCCCGTGAATGAAAGCAGTCGGTTTTAACAATCACACAAATGGATCTTAAAATAATTATCTATTAATGATTTATGAGGGGTATCTGGTAGTGTTGTTGTATTATATTAATTTAGTGCTAACTATCACACGTTCAGTGTGAGACACCCTATCACTGGTCCAGAAAGCCATTTCCTTAAAGCGACCGAATAAACGAAATGAAAATAACACCTACTTGTAATTAAATTGTGGCGAACTGTTCAATAGAATTTGAAGAACTAAATCTTTTTGGAAAAACTCAAATGTCTCTCTAAAGTTTTATGTACCACATTGGTCATTTTTATAAAACATCACTTTTTTCTTGGAGAAATGTTCCGCGAAATGAATGTTTCTGCCGCCACAGTTAACTCACATTATGACACTGTACTTGCAATTTTGCGAAAGTCGAGAATAATGAAACAAAACAGAACTCGCTCAAGTTCACAAAAAATTTAAATTTCTCTAAATTCAGTTTTTTCAATCGATTTCAGTGAGAGAAAAAAATCAAATTTCATGGCGTTGATTGAAACTGTAAAACTTAAATCAAATCAACTGTGTTTGTAATACGTTTTTCTGTTTTCGATGAAAACTCGATTTTTTGTTCTTTAGTTGCACCATAACTTCTTTCAAGTCAAGATTAACTTGTTGGTATTTTTTGAGCTTTCTATTTCCAATAAGGTTCTTTCAAACGGGGTAAAAATAGTTTGGGTTGATTTCGCACAATTGGACCAATTTTATCGCCTATTATTGACTTTATGATCGCCGTCAATTCATTCCATAGGGCACTTCATAAAATGGATTTGAATATCTCTTACCTTGCTACAGATCTATATTAACTTTAGAAAAGAACGCCCTGGTGCAGATTAAAAAATACAAAGCAAGAATATGAATATGATGAAAACATTTTCCCTAATAAGGTTTCATTACCGCTGATTTAAAAACGTCAGCTTAATTTTATTTTGTCGTCCCCAAACCCCTCCCCAGCTCGCTACTTGTCTTTGAGGATGCTTCTTTTAGAAAATAAAAGAAAGTTTGGCGGTAGTCAGGTTTGGACAGACTTCATCCCCAAAATATAGATACACTGGCCGACTTGGCAATTTATAATCTAAAGGTTTATAAAGTGATGATTGTTTAAACGGAATTAAAAGAAAACATTGTGTTTTTTTATTTGATTTTGAGCCTCAAAACGGCCAATCCCTTTCTTTATATCGATATAAGCGACCATCACACGTGGATACTGATTGAAAGGGCACGAGTCATTAAAAATAACAAAAATCATTTAACGATTTGACGACGGACAAAAGTGACGACACACGACATCTTGGATAAAAAGAAGCTTTAAAATATAACAGCTCATTGAATACAATCAAAATCAAGTAATAGTAGTGCTATCGTTGGAAAATACTGATGCTGTAAATGCTTTTCAAGATACCGTCACTTCCGGTTCCTTTTCTCGTATCTCTATTCACCATGTCGCGTTAATTGGAACTGTTATTTAAGATTTGATCCTTAGGGCGACGATATCCCACCTCAGACGAAAATCATTACATAATTTCAATATGGTTCCAATATTCCATTAGCTGGTGAGTATTTTGAATTGGTTCTAATTTGACCCGAAGCAAATGTCGACTGGGGGTCTTCACTCTGAAATTTTGATTTTCTACACATTTTGAATGGAACTTTATGTAATGTACAAAAGGCTATTTCCTTCCAGCAGTCTTGGTAGCACAAAGCAGCAGACAAATCACAGAATTACAAGACTTTACCAAGAACGATTTGATCCTAGATTGCAGATTTTAATTTGGGTATTCAATGTTGTTTTCTCAGCAGTTTGGCTGCCTGAAATAACACCCCACTCCACCTATCTGAAACGTTTCAATAAATTAGGCACGTCCAGCATACAGGATTAATTGAGAGATGTATATCCCATCCCGCAAGCTAAATGATTCGATTATAACATTACGATACATGTGCAGGACATTAACGTTGCGTAAATGGAAACCGCGTACATTATATATATTTTAAATATTGTTTGCAAGCTTAGTCTAATGAAGGTTTACTTTTAAAAATATAAAACTAAACACAGCAAACTAAAAAAAACACATTCTCCATGTTATTTATAACAGCAATTGGCTCACAAAATATTACACAATAATATTTATATATTAAATACATCATATCTATATAACACAAACTTCTAAAACAGGTTGGGAATAATAATATACATCATAACACATGCATTATAGTACTTATATACTCATTTCATCTTGTGAATCTGTAGAAATTTTGTCGTAATCTTGACATCCATGGGAACAACCACTTTATTAAGGAATTGAAATGAAATGGGGTTTAACGTCCCACTGTTCTGCTCCAAGCTGGGCTAATGAAGACGGGCATACGCCATACATTGTGATATGGGGAAAATTTTGCCCGACCCACTCTTAAGTCGAATTCCAACTGCCAAGTGATCTTTAATGTACACGTCAATGTGTAGAATGGAACTCCCTTTTTGTACCATCCAAACGACTAGACGGTTGTTCACGTCAGGCCCTCTGTCCTGCATCACTGCCAAGGAAGGCCCTTGGATAATCTATGAAAGTGACCAAAACATTCATTAAACATGCTTTAAAAATCATCGTTGATTTATTATACTGAAACTGTCGTTCTTTCACAAGAATTGATCTAGATGCCTACCCTTAAGCGCGGTGTTTAGGCTTTGTCAACCAGTCGGGCCCCTGGACCAATTCACTTAATTTGATAGTACTTGTGTTTAATATCGCTGTGTATTTTATCCGCGGGTTTGTCTTAAGGATTTCTGTGGTATACATTTCTACGGTATGTTATACATTTAGTTGTTTCAAGTATTCGTTTACGGAACTGAATTCTTCAATACAAACTGAGAAAGTTATTTGTTCAAATCTCCCTAAATATAAAAAGTTAGCATATGGAAGGGCTACGCCCATGGTTCATTAAAGCGTATACCGTATTTGCACGACAATCTGACTCCTAACCGGAAGTTTGAAACCGCGTAATAACACGTGGATAAAGAAATCGGAAGAGGGTGTGATCACATTTCTGTTCACATTGACAGAGAACATTTCATTATTTATATCTGAATCAACCATTGCGTTAAAAATAGTCATCCAATCCATCATGGTAAATTAACATAAAAAAATCTCACATTACCAATTAATCTTGCTAATCTGTCATTATTAGATTTCACATAAGAAAACGCTGTAGTTATATTTTATTCTTGTGCCGACGATACTGGTTCGATATTTAATGTTTTATTGAGTGCAAGAATGTTTCACACTGCACTTATTGTACCTGAAATCACGGAAAGAAGAGGATTTTATCAGAGAAAATCTAAACGCGGTGGGTTTAAATAAAACCGAACCCCGGTGTATCCCATTTTATACATCTACAGATGAAAACTAGTAATTGTTGTTTAGCCAATGATAGTTTCGTACTTAAGAATTTACACTGGCGATCACATGCAAAATCATTCCCCCCAAAGAACTGCTTGAAGTTCTAAAACAATGAATGTTCCATATTGTTTATTCCACCCTTCCTGTTTCTAAATTCGAAAGCTCATTGTACCGTCTTCGATTGTATTAACCGTGGGCACCTTCCCCTTCGATCTTCAAGTTAAGTAAACAAAGAATTAACTGCGCGGAGAGATACATGCGCTGCGTAATAACAAACCATGTTCGCATTTAATTGAGGGAGGTTTTTTGGCGCCAGTAGCAATTTCTTGAGTGTTAGAAATTAAATTGCTGAAATCTTAGGATTACGCAAACATGCAGCTGACACAGGATTAACTTATTCAGTTGCTACTTGAGTAAATCATTCCCTGTTTTATGTCAAATCATCACATGAAGATGTGATTTCCGTACAAAAAAATTTGAAAGTACACCGACGCCTGCTCTATCATGTAAAAATTGACTCCTTCAGAAGGGGGTATATTATAAATACGCGTTGCTCTCTACATTTGCTCAATTGAGAAATTGGCTATTTACTATGCCTAGTTTCCAAATTAGATTTTTAAATTGCCAATTAAATATAAATAGCCGCTAATTCACTTCCATTTTATCTGTTTGTAATTGTACGTTGATAATTCTTGTTGACAAATTTGGTATTCCCCTTGTTTTATTGCTTCGGGGTTGTGGTCAAACTCAACATCTGAATTGCCTGATGTTTAGTTTGGATCATCTTGATTGATCACAAGATAGTTATAGCCTGATTATTACTAGGGGTAGCTAACTCTACCGGACTGAGTGGAAGGCCGGTAGCCGAATGAATTCTAGCCAGTGGTCAATTCCGCAAAAGCCAAGTAACGACATCAAGTGGGGTCGAGTAAAACATTGACTAATTCTCACTAATCTTAATTGGCCATTGTTGAATTCGTATAAGCACATGAGCTGCGTTGGCTCGTTGAGTGGGGCACTGACTTGATCAATTAGAGGCCATGGGCTCGATTCCGGTGTTGACCGTGAAAGTACCTCGGGATTTTCCGAGCAGGCCATTGGTGCTGAAAGTAGGACTTAAGTTCCAATTCATTTCATTTCCATTAGCACAGCTCAGTGACTGTTGTTTGTATGCCAGTTTATTACAGTTAATGCACGATGAAGATTCTTGTTAATATATATAATACCATGCAAAAAAAAAAATAAAAAAATAACTTATAGGTCAACTACAACAAACACATCAAACTATAAAACACAGCAGTCAACCAATCAAAAAACAACACGTCATACTTGACTACACAATCCACCGTGTCCATGGTCAGAATCATTCGACGACGTATCCTGTGATGACGTCAAGGAATAATTTGCTGAATCACGTCTTCCTATTTCCGGTTTTTTAACCAATAAATGGACGGGTCTTGGAAATAAATACTCTTTGTCTGTATTATTGTAATCTAATTTGCCATTTGCTAGTTTATTATTTCCAATAATAGTTTCTGGACTTACACTTCCATTCATTGAAGAGTTTGACAAGGGGGATAAATCTGATGGTGATTTAAAAGTACTACACTTGCTGTCGTCACTGTAGCCCGAGCTACTATTTTGTCTTAATGGACCGTCTGTAACACCTGCCCGTAATGGCGAATCACAAATATGGTTTTTGATGTCTAAATTATCTAAATTTACTTTTAAATACACATCTTCACACTGGGGTTCTGAATTTCCTTGTTTTCGTTTTAAGGAATCCTTACTAAACGACCCAGAGCTTTCTAGCATGTTATTTCTCTGTTCTCTATAATTATTAGCCGCACGTGATGATTCGCGCACTTTGTCTCTAAATGATGACATTAATGTCGGTAAGTGTTCGGACGCCGTGCTACAACTAGCCTCGTCAGAACACGATGATAAGTTATTTATATTAGTACAGAAATCGGGTCGATCTCTTAAACTGTTTCTATATTCACGAGGCACTGAAGTCGAGGCCGAGTTTTGACGTAAAGACCCGTTCGAGGTTTGATTATTTTGTTCCTTATTTTCCGGGGGTCTGTTTTGGGTTCCTGTATGTACGTCTACTTTAACGTTAACGTGATTCGGTTCTACTATTACCGGAGTTCGTGATCGTGAACGTGCTCTTTTGTCGTCAACACCTAAGCTTGTTCGTCTTGAATCCTCAAAAGTGACCCGCGCACCATTTCTGCGAGACATTTTCTTCTTCACACCGCCATTTTGAATTGAATCCAAATCAGTTGAAAACGTTTCATTGGGATTCTCAGACGTTTCTGTGATATCATCCTCTGACATGGAAGGTTCGCGAGTTTCAACGAGAATACCGTCGTAAGTCGGAAGCGGTGACCTACTTCTTGGAACATTCATCATCTCGAGTTCAAGTCGTTTTGAATCGAAAGTGGGGTTTTTGACGACACTCTCTTTGCCGATCATAAACACAGGTTTCTTTAAAGGCACGTAGTCGAGAATTTTAAACTTCCACTGCTGTTTAATGGTAAGAACACACCAGAACGTGATCCAAAATAACATATAGCTCACTTCAAATATCACACACGTTAAAACTAAACTATCATTGGATAAACGATAAACCGAAATCAAATCATATAGAACAGGTCCTTTACAAACAACCATTATCACCAATGCAACCATAGCGCATGTGTGAGGTATGTAACCACGACAGCCACTATGTACAATGACAGTTTGTTTAATGTACGTTTCCGGGTTGTGCTTTCGGTCAACAATTTTAAATTTTTGGTGAAAATACATCGAACCGTACTCAAAAACTGTTATAGTTGACGCAACTAGGACGAACCCACCAATGAAGTACAGCGCCGCTATGGTGGAACACCCTAATGACACTGTAATATTGTGATACAGTGGGTTGTTATAGCACACTTTATACAGGACTGAAAATCCACAAAATCCGAATATGGAAGTTAAACTCATAGCCAAAAGCTGAAGGGCAAAGACTGTAGTTAAAACTTTATTTGTAAACCAAAACACTGCAGCGTATCTAACGGTGATGGCTAATAAGGCCGCGCCAAAATTGACGAACCCAATAGTTAGAGAGTATCTCTGGGTCAAAATGGAAGATGGCGTCCTAGACGACGGCACGTGATATGTCTCGTTAAACACCATGGATTCATTAAAGCTAGAACGGATATCACTAAGATGAGCTCTGTCTGGATCAAACAGGAAGTCGATGTCACTCGTCCAAGCAGCATCTGAAAATAGAAATTAATACATATTCGTTAGTTGAATAAATACTTAATTTCAGATAACAAAGTAAATATATTATGTTCTCAAATCGGTGCCAATGTTTCACTGCTAGGCCTGTGTGAAAGTCTCTGTTGTAGGAAAAAGACAACCTTTTCGTGGCTTGATGGGTTAACAACCTTTCTGGGCATAACACGGCCGCCAAGTAATGATTTCCAAGGCATGTGCGGTAAACGCAATTTGCTCAGAAGGCAATCAACTTCAAATTGTTTTTGTAAGCAAAATGACGGATGTTAATAAAAGCCGTCGTTTTCTTTTAGGTCAAAGAGAATGACGTTATAGACAAATTTGTATTTAAACTGAAATTACTTCAGGTAGAACTAACAGATTGGGAGAAACGTCTCTATAAGTCCCGTTCATCACATCTTTAATTGACTCATTATAAACTGTAGACTCGATTATCTACAGTTAATCACTATAGAGACCTTTGTATATAAATGTACAGAAACTGGTGTTTGTGTTAATAATGGCGGTGATTAGGTAGTTAGTCCTACCAGTGATTAGTCTGGGGTGGGATATTTCCACCCGCCTGTAACTTGTTCAAGTTAATCTTGATGATTAATGCTGACTGAATGGAGCAAATATAGTTTCTTTAGTCGTTTACCAGACATTGACCATCTTTAACTTTGTATACTGTCTGGTCAATCCCGATACAATTATATTGGCATACAAACAGTTAAACCCATATAAAGAATTAAACTTTTAACACACTTTTTATCTCACTAATTATTTAAGGGTAAAGGATAAATAGTAACCGAGATATATTTTTATGGTACTAAGGGAGCTTTATTTGTCTGAAACTTTATTTGCCTGTCGCTCGCTCTATATAAGATTCAGCACTTTGTTCTGCAGTGACATTATTTTCATTCTAGCAGCCCTAGGCTTAACGCTGTAACTGATTTGATAACGGAACAAGCAAAAAGCAATTAAGGGAATGACCAAATGAACTAGTGGGGTCAATATAGCAAAAGCATACACTACCACGTTACTATTTAAAGAAATACTATCACATTGATAGGTGTAATTGCCGGCGATATCACATCGATGGAAGCGGATGTACAATAAGGCTATTTCACACCCAGGAAAGTTATCGGTCTTTTGCAACAGTAACAAACTATCTATAGCAAAGATAAATCTTATGTGGAGTTGATTGATTTATCTACATGTTCACATCTAACATGTTAAGACATAGACAGCCAATCAGGATGGTTTTAACATCCTATAATTAGAACCACGGCCATTCCATTGATCAACAACACAGATTGAGCAATCATGAGGATTGATTTTTAAGATTGAACAATGATTGAACGCTCGATTGAACTATAAGATTAATGTTTTGTTTACATGATGCGACGACATAACGTACAGATTGAGTAACATATCGACCTGATATGTGATTGATCGTCTGTTAAAATCAAACGGGGAAGAAAAGGTACATTGATTATTTGAAAATGTACACACTCAATCTGTAGTAGAATATTATTCATCAAATCCCTGGAAAACGAGCCAGTCACATTTTAATAACTGGTAATTTCGAAAATGAGAAATGACATCAAACGTAATATATAAAAGTAGGGAAGGGGTTGATGGGGATTTAGAAAACCGTTGGAATTGCTGTCCCATAAAACTGGGGTACGTCTTCCCAGAATATTGCTTCAATGATATTGGACTTGAGTTGGCAAGCTTACTCTTTCACGAACACCTCATGTCACTTATCGACTCATCACTGAGGGGTATATTGACTGGTGGTTGAGTCATAAAGTTGTCAGTTTTACCCCACAATTAATATTTTGGGTTATCGGTTTTGTACTTGTGATCTTGTTTTTTGTGCAATTATGATGCAATGTTTATTATTGTATAGACTGCTGTAGTACACTAGACATGGTATGCTTAAAAGTTCTAGGATAAATGACATCCCTCCTCATTAGAGAAGCATTACGGTTATTTTGTATGCTAACTAACTGTAACTGGGGTCTAAATGAACAGGAGGATACCGAAACACTGATGATATATCCCTTGGAGCAATGCCTCCCCACAAATCAATTATTTTCTAGCAGCTAAAAACCCAGGGTATGTAAGAACAGCGAGACGACATGGATCAGGGGTTTATAAATCAGAACGATCGCCATATTTAATTCTGAAACGTGACGCACCACACGTTTAGGGCTTCGTCGTATATCTTATTAATTTTCTTGTATACAGACACGAGACTAAACAAGCCGTGACGTGCCCTTTTAATTAATCCGTTATACAATAAAATCAATTGATATTACATCCGGTCATGAAATCAGACAACAATGGCGTCTATTTCGTTTCAGAAGCAGGCTTACGTTGATTATATGATAGTACAAATAAAATCATTTTCGTCGAACAGTATAACCGTCATCCATACCAAACCACATCTTTTGTTTTATATTTTTACTACCCATCTGCCTGAGCTAAAGAGATGATGGGCAACAAAATACGCCAACAAACCAGGCCCCGAATAGCGATGCAAGTGATTCCGGGCGTAATATTGGCCTCGTCTATCCAACACTTCTAAGTCTCGAATCTGGCAGAGAGACAGGCGTTTGCACAGTAAAAGTTCCATTTTCGCATTTGGCATCATTGCATGTGTTTACGGTTTATAACTATGATAGATTACGCAGCACTCTCAATTTGTGACCAATATAAACCCTTTTCGCTGAATACTCGCCTCAAGGTCTAAAAAAATACGACTCAAAACAAAACTGGCACTAAATTGTCGCCAACATCTGACCCTTTTACTGTATTGTTCTGATCTGACGGTACCGAAGAGTCACAACGATTACACTTCAATAAACCCCATGACTTTTCTCCAGATATTTGCTCACGACGATGAAAAATGCCATTATAGGTTTCTCTCCCTCCGCCAGATGCAAACCGTCAAAAAATTGATATGTTTATGGTCCTACAACATTTCTTTAGTTTTATACTGTGTTAGAAAACATGTTCTTATTTCTTCATTTGACATATAGGTTTCACCACCTTTGTTAATTTGGTACTAGAGTTATTTTTTACTTGCATTCTCAGAAATCTATACTTTTAGGTCGTAACGTAGATTCTAAATTTAGCCGAGATCTAGTATACCGACGATTAGCTAAGAATGTTTTTCTTCTAGTGGAGCACTGTAACAATGTCTAAATGATATATTTAGTAATTGGTGATACTATTACCTGTTTGTGAATTAAATTTGGTTCCTAGCCAAATACTGGTTAAAAGTTAATGATACAATGAATATCCAATGTAATACAAGGTGAAAGCATACCATGTCCCACGCAACACACGCAGCAACATTGTAACCCTATTTTACAGTTTGGCTTGAACCTGCATTTAGGGATATTCATGGCGACTTTTACATAATTAGCAAACAAAAACCCGACTTTCAGACATAACGTCAAAATCACAACAGCAGTTAAACTCTCACATCAGCCTTTTTTGGTTGAACTAAGCAGTTGAAATCACAATTCTTAAAAATTCAGCTAAAACAGTAACGAACATTGGCACCCGTTGACAATTAACTGGCAGTGCGTGCTCTTAAACTTTCCTTACTATCATCAGAAAGATCAATTTAAGAAATTGACGTAGTTAACAAACAGATTCCACTACAAATAAACATACTAGTTTGAAATGAAATTAATAAAATTTCAAAGATGACCATAAGTCTTTGAAATAAAATGAAATTAAATGTGGTTTTTAAATTTCTACTTCTCTGCACGGATTGGGCTAATGAAGACAAACACAGGTCATGCAGTCTGCTCGGGGGGGGGGGGGGTTGCCCGGAGAGCAGAATAAAGGCCCACTCCTGTTTCGTATTGTAAATGTATAAACGGTTCTTATTTTAGTACTATTCGAACGGATATACACCGCCTTGTACAACTATCAAGGAAGGACCACACCGGAAAGTTCCGGGAAACAAAAGTCTTTGAAAATACATATGCAATGTTAACTGAGACCCAGCACGGACTGGTGAAACATTTACATTGTCGACTGAGTCATATAAGTTGAGAATTAAATGAAATCCAATTTTCAACGGATTTTGTTTCCTTCAAATTAAGATATCCCAAAGCAGAACAGCAAACCATGGAAGCATATTTGGTTTAAGTCCACATTCTTCGTATTGCGGTTGATTGGCAAACAACAATAGCACTATGTTGATTGACCACGCTCGAAATCCGTTACATGTTTCAAGAAGGAACAATTCAATCTGTAGAGTTCGATTGATATCCAATGAATTAAATACAAGATTTTCTTGCTGACACTTAACCAAATTAATGTCAAGAGTCTGGTCAAACTGGTCCTGGAGATTGACATAGTGTAGGCAATTCATTATATTTAGTAAACGGACACCCATGCTCTTAGTGTGTCGAAACGGGGAGAAGGGTCGGTTTTGTTTGAAATACAGGTTAAATTTATCATAATAGTAGCCTGCATAGTTTGTTTCACTTGGTGCTGGAATATGTGTTTCGAATCTTCTAAATCGATATTAAAGAAAAAAAGCAATGATACCGTACTGCAACTGCATATACATGACGTTTCGGCAAAGTGGGTTTTATCCGAATCCCAACTACTTTGCTCCTGCTAGCAAATAATTAACCTTGGTAGATCGCACGTCTATATTTGCAAATAAGACGATGCATAACCGCGATGTGCAGCAGTTCCCAGCACCAGTTCTCTTGGTCGTCGTTCATTTGTACAACCAGTCACTTCACATACCAATGATATAAGAGGTTCTAGACGGCTAGATGGGTCTGAGTCTAGACTACCGATATACCTACCAATACTTCAATATATTAGATAACCCTGTTCTTTTACATATACACTGTACAATAAAACATATGGCTTGTATTGTATGGTGACCAAGACTAATGTAGTCGAGATCAACATGTATCAATAACCTTATCTTCATTACATGATACCATATATCACGTTTCTTGAATGTGTTTTTATTATGAAACAAATGCCACATTTTCTAACAAAGTTTTCATTGCTCCTACAGAATAGGGATTCTTTGTACACCAAGATAGGTTATCATTCTTTCATATAATGAGTAACACCACATTCACAATCTTTGTTGTAGCAAACTTGAAGGCGTTACTTTAATTCTCAATAATGCACAAAAACTAAGTTTAACGGAATTTCGAAAACACTAGATCCGAGAAGATATAAGTATAATGTTAAGTGCCTCCTGTTAAACCTCACTTACTTAACCAGAGCAACAGTTACAACTCTACATTTGAAATATATAAATAGCAACAATTAAGGAGTATACTAATACCGGAGAGAGAAACGTTCATGAGAAAATAACTGATAAGTTAAAAATGAAAAATGGCTAACTTCTGACAGATTAATTATTGTCTTATAGCATGATGGTTGCGGTTCATTAGTCGCGTTTAACATGATCTATTAGGTAGGTCTAAACATGTAAATTACAGTCTCTAATTAACCTCCGCCAAAAAAAACCTCACATTAACAGGGCTTGGGATATAACTGCTAAAAAGATAAGAGTTTATTAATAAAGCCGCCAACAAGAATTACAAGCTGGAGATGTGGGCATGCAGGGGTCTGTGGATAAGATTTGTGGACTCGTTCACCTCATGCCACTTCTCATTTCAGGCCTTTGACTTAGCTAAAATCATTTTTCTACACATTCAAGGCAAAAATGCATTTTATTTATTTACCTATAACAGTTTTGTTGGCCCACACAATAACTTGAGCAACCTGGACAAATTAATTAGCAGCTTCAGTGGTACCAGATTAGCCATTTTTGTTCTAGATATAAATTTTGTGTTGCAAATTTGAGTTCCAAATTCGAACACACTTCCCTGTATTCTCTACCAAGAACAACAAATCAACAAATTAAAGTGCCCACTGGACCCAGTACATGATGTTTAAAATAAAATTGGTATTCAAATAATTCCATCCATCAATGACACAATATTTGTGTTTTCGTTTCCACCCGATTCCTATCAGTCGTATTTGTTTATGAACTCGGGTCCTGTAAATCAGGATCGTTCAACTGTTATTAAGTGAACCAAAACAAGTGCGGTATTTCCAACATGTTGGAATGTAAGCTAGGTTATTATTTATGCTCTCAATCCGTCATATTTTCCACCAACTTAAGGATAATGATTCCAAGTTCACAACGTTAGAATATCTACAAAAACCCATCTTATAATTGATCGAAATCTTAGAATTCTTGGATCAACACCAATATCAGTTAACTGACCAGTCTTTTCATCAATTGTCCCACCTTTTATATGGTTAGCCCATTAAGCTTCTTAGTTTCATATATATACGACGATTTCTCTACTCGGTTTAATAAACTATCTAACTCTAAGAATATTCCTTTTTAATTGCCAATTTCAGATCATACGCCACCCTTTTCAGTCGCCACAGGTAAACTATTAAGATTCAAACTTGTACAGTGTACGGTCATTTCTTTAAATACTCCAAGCCTTGGAACATTCACTGTGATCTATGGCAGCAAGCCACTCGACAACTTCTGGTTACTCCTTGGTCATACACGATACTTTGTGAACGGGAATGCGTGAATTTCGATTTTAGCCGAGAGCTCCTTAAGAGAATTGGAGGAAAGATTCAATGAATTCACTATGTTCTTCAGCGAATGAATGGGAGGGATTCAGATTTGTGATGGCGCAAAAATGTAATAGTCCCGTACAGAATGAATTTTGTAAACAACTGGGCAGGGAATCCAAAATTGGCCATTTGTCCCTAGGTTACTTTGCCTATGTAGTTTAACATTTTGATATTCAAATCGAAACTATCGAACTATTTATCTATAAGAAGTAATAAATGTCGTGCACATGGCAAGTTAATGAAACTATTTTAGACTCTCTTTTAATTTTATTTAGAACAACGCATGGAATTAGTCAAGGTAATAAAACCACCTTCGTCTTTAGCAAGCACAAAACTACAAAACCTTCCAAAACATCCAAATGATCTGTAGCAGTCGCCTTCTTGTTTAACAGAATATGTTTGATATGTTTATACTAGGTTCTTTCATGTTTTATTAAACGTTCAGTAATTTACAGATCTACCTTTTAATAATATCTTCTTCAACTACTACGTTTCTCGTGTTTCATTATGATAGACACCAGATCCTCTTCTAAACAAAATCCTTATTAACACGAACGTGCATTAAATTGATCGCACACACGTGCACATGTCAGTGATTGTGTATTAAGGAAGCATATAAGAAACTACAGACCCGTTTGAAGTTCAGCTTATTGGTTAAATTGATCGCAGGTTTATATTAAGTCTTGTTCGAGATTTTTGAGACATGACTTTCTTTTATTGACTTTCCATTTCGTTCATGAAATCACATTTGCAGGAACCTTTTTCTATAATTGTTTTCGGCAATAATCAACTTTCTTTCTTCCGTTTATATTCCAAAGCTGCTTTGTTGTTTTAAATATATCTGGACGTGACCAAATCGTTTTAAGAAATCACTTTCGTGGGTTTAAATGGTAAACATTCAAGATTTGAAGAGAACCGGAAAATTTATGTTGTGTTTACTTCACTTCCTTGATTTTAAATATTTTCAGAAGCGAGCAAAGCGTTACCAGAAATTACCTTGTTAGTTCGTTTGATGGTAAATGCTTAAGTTTTTATGAGAAAGGGAATAGGAGCGGAAATTGTGTTTTTGAACGGTTGTAATTAGTGTAAACAAAACCACGTGTTATTATCATCAACTGTCCTGACAAAGTTAATCAAACAGTTTGTATATAGACTTCACATTTCTTGACATTCCATATTCAAATCATTAATTCATTTATGATTAAAAACATAACTCAGTGATGTTTTCACCAAAACAACAATGATGCAGACAATTCCATAAACGTTCTTCTATTCAGAAAATAAAATACGGACATTCCATTTGCAGAGTTAGAACAGAACATTAGGACTTTAAAATCCTTTCTATTTTTACTTACACGTATTCTAATTTATACACAAAAAAGCAATTGCATCGACTATTGGAGGGCCATATTGTGCATAAGTTTTATCTCATGCAGAATAGTCGCTTTCAAAACAGTGTGTTATGAAAGTTAGTGTTTAACAAGAGTTGCGTGCTTTGAATGATGGAACTGATTGTTGCAAACGCTTGTGTCGAAAATTTGGAATAGATAAGCGATAGACATGAATAAATAGCCTCGCCTATGAATGTTTTTATGCAACTTTTAAATGTTAAAAGTATAAAATAATAAGTTCGTTAACCAAACACGTAATGGAATAGCAGCAATAAATCATACACAGGCAAAAAGTTACTCCCCTTGTAAAAGGTATAAATACGTCAGAAGAACCACCTTATCTGACCGCAATCTTGGAAGACAATGTCGGCCTTGTTACTCCCCAAGGGATATGTAGCAAGTTAGACTGACGGAAGAAGTTGGTATATGTATACCAGTGTAAATATAGAGATAATTTACGTATTCAAGTTGTTGTTTTATCTACTCCAGGGAGGTTCGTGAGTTTATTTAGAAATAGAAGTCAGTGAATTAACACCACGTTGTATCGACAGACAGTCGGTCTTATATAAACTAGTACCTATCAATAATGGACATTCTGTTATGTTGCTCAACGATGAAATATTATTCAAGATGAATCGAGTTTTTATCGCTGATTATACGTTGCTATCACTCAAAATAGATAACTTTCTCGCATTCTGAAGTCAGATTTCTTCTCGTGGAACCATTGGTATAGGTTTTCTTTTAGTCTTGTGGGAGTTTTTAACTTTCCATTTCTAGTAAGATTGCCAACTCCTAAGTATACACCATGGTGTGATTTATTATTTCTGTCATAACCTTGGCGTTAGTTTGAACATGAATATGCATTTACTTTCGCGGTTTTCAGTGATATCAATGATGGAATCGGTATGGCACTGGCTCACTAGGAGTTCCAGTGTGGCCTAGAGAGTTTCCTCCTGTTAGTGATGCAGGGTGATTGGCTTGCCAAGGAAAGTGTAACGAGCAGTCGATGTCTACCCGAGTTCACGTTGCAGTGCACGTAAAAGAGCCATTGGCAGCTGCAATTCAATAAAGATTACGTCGCGGTCCTGGCAAACATTTAATCACAGAAACACTACATGGCGTATGTCAATTTATACTCAAATACCATCAATTTGACCTTTTAGAACACTGTATACTTTTCGATATGATATGAAATTGTGTAATTATACCTAAATTATTGATGACATGATGTTGAGGATGGCAATATTTGAAGCTCAAAATATATTGTATATTTCCCGAAATAGTGTATTATTGATTATGCTTGACCTCTCTCCTAAATGGCTTGACCCGATAAAATCTTATCGTATCTATAATAAATCCCCCAATTAATTCTTTTATATTCTAGACCTTATTATATCGACCAGCATCTTTATTTTATGGATTATCAGTGTCTTCGTCGATTTGACCCCATTTCTTTCTTATTAAGACTTATGTCTGATGAGAGGTTAATAAGACGTAGAAGTAGAGGTAGTAGTATAAATTGATGAATTATGACAGTAGGGCTTGAATACTTCAGGATATATCATTTATTGATTGAACCAATTTATCCTTTGTTAAATATCGAATTGTCTTATAAGCATGTAAGTGGTACTAAGAGATCCATTTGAATTCAAAGAAATCTTGAATTGTGTTAAGGCTATGTATGGAGAGACATATTCGTTTATTTACCAAAATATTCTATTGGTATATTCAAAATTATACGTTGTGTGAACTTAACATTCCAGCAGTTTTTATAATGTCTGCAAATTGTTGAAATACTAGTAATTTGATAAGTAAACGAATTTGTTTTCAAAAAAATGACATGGTTCTAATTAGTGTCAGGCACCAAAGACCACAACCAAGACAAAGAGGCGTTTCAGCGCAAAACATTCCATTTTTTTTCGAGAAAGTCACGTATAATCAGATGGATAACAGATACATTGAAGGTACTCCAAATATTAGCTGGCTTTCCAGACTTTTAGTGAGAAAGAAAAAACTTTATCAAAGTTGTAATTGGTTTGATAACGAGTAACAAGCACCGAATAATGGCAACATTTCAGAAAAATGACAACAAATTAAACTGTTTCATAACGTTAAACAACTGTCCTTCTTCATCTCATCTTTGATTCACAACAAATTTGTTACAAGTTCAACTATTTCTACTGACAACATCAAAGGTTGGGCTTATCAACAACCACTTTACTCGGGTATATACGTCTGTCAGGTCTGGGGCTTATTGATCATGTGAAAAAGTATTTAACTTGGAATTTGATTGGCACATTGTGCATTTACTGTTATTTTTTGTTGAATTAATGCACTGTCTGTTCTATGTTTGGGGAGACGTGTGCACTGAGGATTAATTATGCTCTAGAAAAACTATAAAATAGTTTCACGTAGGCAGAAATTGGATAATTTTTCAAACAATGCAAATTGTTTGTTTGATATCTAATGCTTTCCATAACCAAGCAATAAAATGAAATTTAAAATGTATAAACGAAACATATAATCTGTGTATTGATCAAATAAATATGAGAAATAACACCCCGTTTTATAAAAACATGCTCAGACAAAACACATATTAAGTTTAAAAACAAATTATCGATTATAAACAACCAATCTTAGACAACTGTGAACAAAAACATAACTTTATTTTCCAATTGCATATTTCAGAGATGTTAGCTTAATGAAGAAGACGCCTTGTCTCTGATATCATCATTGGTGGAAGCAGACGTATAACCCAACTAACAAACGAACGCACCAAGGGTAGATAGTGGGGAACTACAAGCGTAAACGCTTACATTAGATTTTATCTAATACCCAATATTTTATATCTTGTATAATTAGGTAAGTTTGAAATCGATCATCTGATAAACTCGGTCTACTTACCTAAACCACATGAATATCGGCAAGCTTTCAACGATAATTTGATGGTCAAATGCAATTAATGATATACGGGAATAGTTCTTCAATCGCTAATTTAAAATGATGTAATTATATGTATTGATTGAGAATTCAAAGACACATAGAAATAGATCTTAATATAAAAACGATTTTTGAAACATTTTATAATTGGATATAAGTATACCAAGATAAAATAAAAAATATTTTGGACGATAAATTACGCAATATTACAGATAACCCCGGCCGTTTCCCGATCAGTAATCTAAACTGCTTGTGTTGAACCAGTTTTTAAAAGAAAATATAATATATATTTTGACAAAACCAAATGATATCAAGTTTGTGTGGAATGAAAATAAAAAAGTTTTTTTCTGTTTTCTAAATTTGTGAAGTATCTCAAGTTCAATAGATATTTTAGAATTTTGTGGCAGTAAACAATTATGCTGAAGAATATCGGAATGTGGAGAACTGAAAGTCATTTATCATGATCATTGCCTAGTCAGTTACAACTTCTCTGTAAAATGCAGGAAAATAATCTAACAACATATGCGGACCATATGCATAATCTCTTATTTGCTTTAAGACCTTTCATGAAGTTGATGCATTGTTAAAATGTCAGGGTGTATTGGAAGGAGAGAGATCTGATGGAGTCTCGTTATACCTGGCTTTAAAATAGCAGTATTGTTATATTACGCAGCATGACGTGTTAGATGGAGACTACATTGATAAGCATAGTATGAAATTGGGTATGTATCGGCGATGCATTAACAGAACAGAAGAGGTGGATGCAGACGGTTTGGGATAATGGTGCATGGGTATAGTACGACAGTAGATAGATACAACTTAGTTTGATTTTCAAGACCATAGCAGAGGATTCCGTTTACGCGAGATTTAGAACACATTGTTCCAGTTTTTGTTTATTAGGGAAGATCAAATAAATTTAACCCAAAGCACTCCTAAAACACCATTACAAATGAAAAGTGTCGGTATGATTGGACAGAAAGAAGCTACTTGAGAATTGTATGATAAAAGAAACATCAAAAAGTAGCTAAAATAGTGTAAAGTAGGTAAACTATACAATATAAAGCTGAAAAGAAAGAATCGTTTGTTTGTGAAAGAAAAGATAAAGTAAAGACTAATTACCCAACAAGACAAGATACACTGATTGATAGTCCAGATAACAGCAAACCAAGCTAAAATTTGTGTATTTTACAAGTAAAACGCTTAATGCAAGTCGTTTTATAAGCCTTCTAGTGGCTTGTTTTTGTAAACTACCAAGACTAGACCGTTAGTTCAAATTCATGAATTAGCAATTAACGAAACGAAATATGATACTGAAATACAATTACGATGTACCATGATGAAGATGAAGCATCCAATTGATGTCTACTTGGTGTGAATAGGTCATTATGGAACGGAATGAGATTTCTTTATGGAAGGGAAATTGGCAAGAAATGTACCTTACTCTCAGTTTGTCAAATGACAAAATAGCTAAATAGGTCAAGTTGGGGTTATGATATAGGATAACTTCCTTTATAAACTATTCTTTTATTACATCGAACACAAGACAATAAGTTGATTAATAAAATGTAGAATCGTGAACAACGGACAGTGCCATCCTTTTTTTTGTGACATATTCAGGATTCATATAACTTCCTACTTTTAATGCTCGTCTGCACTAAACTGAATAGCGCTTTAGTTGTTAAGTTAACATGGTTCTAGCCCAATATTCCAGAATAAACGACACATACAAACATTCAGAATGTTATGTGATCTTACCAAAAAAGAATACCGTTCACAAATTGATAAAATTGACCAATGTAAACCTAACTTATGGTCACCTAAAACCACATTACTTTCTGATTATTTACACCACCATCTTACCTTGAGTTTCGTTTTCTTTAAACAAAATTATAGGTTAGTTACGATTAAAATCGCTTAACTTATTGTTTAAAGAACAATTTGCAGCCCTTAATGTTTTGGTTCACCTGCTGCAGTGGGCCTTCAACAATTTATGTTGCTCTTTTGTATCGACAAGAAAACAAAAATAAATCCCCACCCCTTGTAATCGCCTGTGCTGGTATTCATCGATTACCTTAATTACAAATTCTATTCTCTATACCATAATCTGTAGCTCATCATGGTTGCTTGCATATCTTCTAGTTCATATTCCCTAATGTATAGACTGCTTTTAGAAGTTGAATATAGAGATTATACTTATCGGTTAGTTACTACTCGATAGCTAACGATACAGCAATGTGGGTTGTAAGTTATTTTATCGGATATTATGTGTCAGTGTGCATATTCCAAATTTCCGCTATTCTCAGATGAATTGTGACTACACGGTTATCACATGTAATTAAACTATTTCGATTTTTTCTAAACAAAAAATTACCATATGCTTTTAGGAACAGTATAATATTTCCTGGTCCCACGTTAAATAGAGTGTTAATTTACTGCAAGTTGTTGTCGAATTCACTATACATTGATGGTTCCTAAAAGTTTAAATCACATTTGGTACATGCAGTAAATTAATTTTAACGCCTTTTGACCAACACCCACGATATCTAGCATTTTAGGTGTCCACTGAACTAGTTTTAGGTGTTAAAATGTCTTTACCCCAGGGATGTTTTGTTAGACCCTGTCGCAAATCAAAAATAATTATTTTAACGATTTGCGAAAAAATCTCGAATACACCAGTTCCTGACCAACTAGCAATGGATGGCTTCCGAAAATGTTGCAAGTTTCTTTAGGAATTGTCATTATCTGTTTAGAATGTGTAGCACGCACTATTTGACAATGTTAGAAGTTTCAACAACTTGTGAGGTTTATTACGATGAGTTAACTGATGTAACGATCATCACTCGTATAAATGAGGCGATTCTTTCCAGTTAATGCTCTGTATTTCAAGAAAAAAAAAACAATGCTCGAAACTCATTTTACAACTTTGATGTTACAGGAATATATTCAGCGTAAAACAGATTTAGTTCTAACGTGTCGTAATTTCTGGTTTCCAAATTAGCGACCTAACAAATTTAATTCAGAAATGATAACTGGTGCCATGAATAACTAAAAAAAAAACCTTTCAGTCAAATAACATTGGAGGTGAGGGTGACTGAAGACACGCTCAACCGAGTACAATAAAATAGATGCCGAGTGGAACAATAAAGCATAGTATATAATTTTAGTCTTTATAACGGAGAAACATTAAGACATTCTTAGAATTAGTATCTTAACCTTTATGTAATGTTGTTTTACATAAAAATGAAATGAAATGGGGCCTAACGTCGTACTGTTCTGCTCCGAACTGGATTAATACACACGGGCATAGGCCATACAGTGCGTTTTGAGGGCTATTTTGCACGAACAGCGGCACTACATCCTATTCGTGCACACTAATGTATACACAGGACCCCCGCCTTTCCGTCCCATCCGAACGACTAGATAACTGAACTTGCCAGGTCCTCCGTCCAGGGAGTGTATGCTTTACCTGCCTGGAACACCTAACACCACTTGGGAATTGTATAGTTAAGTAGATTCAAAGTCTTTTAGTTAGTAATGCATGAAGCATATATCATAACGACGAACAGCGTAACGAAAATAACTCTTAAACAATCATTTGTGTGTTTTACGTTTGGCACCATGTCAATTGATGCAGTTTAGACGTACACGATTGTAGGCGAAACTAAACGATAATAGCTTTATTTTTTGTTGAGCAGACACTGCTAGAGATGAGCAAATCGGATAACCTAAGAGAAATGTTCTACATGAATATATTTTGTCAAATAAACAAAAGACACAACAGACTAACTTGGCACCAATCATATCTATTTCCAGATAACCTGCATGTTCGTGCCAAAAACAATATAAATGTGATACATGTACATGATGCATTATCCAGACGTCTGGAAAACAAAGAAAGCAACGTTGATTGGTATTATGTGGGCGGTGAAGGTCGACGATGTCATTGCCATCTTTTTTGTGTGACATTCATCGTAAAAATCCTGGTTGTCCAAAATAACGTTTCAAAAGCAAAATAAGAATTATTAACTATTCATTTCCCAGATAACCAAGAAGTGACATAATATGTTCCGTAGACGTAACTGTCAAGCTACACGTCCTGTTATTGTTTTTTAAATATAATACCAGAATGTCCTGGGTTAGAAACCGGATGCGGGTAGATAAGATTTTCCAGATTTGTTAAGATCGGCTCCAACCTATGGCTTGACGCTACTCTTCCTGTGTCTGTAGATGACGCAGCTATAATAATATACGTTCAGGAATGAATTTTGAAGTAATCTAGCAACGTCCAGATGTTGTAAAAGTCGTTGCGTTGCAGGAACATTGCATTGTTATGACGTTAACTCCATTTCAGCCTTTTGTTGTGTGGGCCATTGCGTAAGCCCTAATAGAAGGGAAATGTATAAGAAGAGGTGGGGAAGTATTTTCTAACAGATTCATAATAAAAACACTCATGTCATAATAAAAAACGCTTAGAAATTTTGATACGCGTCTCGATGCTATGCAACTGTAGCTGAAGCAATTTCCTTTTTTTGTGTAAGTGGGAGCAATTTTCATAATTGTTTGCAAATTATCTCGATCAGACTTGTTTTTTATTTGCCGAGTGTCTCCGTCAAATTGTTCGTGGTAAGATGAAAAACATTATCAGCCATTTTTCAATATTTATCAAGCTATCTACGCATAAGACGTAACACGACAAGCTTATCCGCTCATTTCTGTGATTTCATATAGTGGTAATCACGAACAGCTGGCGCATAATTAGCATCTAAATAACCTCCGTGGCCGAAACAAGACATGCTACAGAGTACGAACGGTGATATTTGGACAATCCAGAACAAAGTCACCGAAAAACAAGACCCGGTCAAGATGTGTACTCCTGCATACCGTGCCGTGTGTACCATTGCGAAAATGGCTCAGCTGATTCAGTGGCAAACAATAGGGACCCCACCAATTAATCTCGACTAACTTAAAGAAAATCACAAATCAAACTCGAACCATATACATGTATACAACAATTTCGACCCGTTTCCGGTTTTGTGTCGTTTTCTATTTGTATTACATATATATGGAGACCGGTCCCTCTTAATCCGGCTGCGCAGACACCCCTCCGAATAGATCTTCCTACTTAACTCTGAGATTTTGCAGAACCCAGAAAAAATTCAGTGTCACTATTAGAAGTCGGTTAATCATTCAACTTGATGTAATTCAACCACACTTGATCATAAAAACAAATCTTCCGTACACTTCGTTCCATTTCTTTTCCAATAATAAAATATTAATTCAACATATCAAGTTTGATGTAATTTGAAATGACTGTTTTATTTCTTGTGGGTCTCGAGGGATGCCTTGACGATACTATAAATAGAAATAATAACTTTTCTTATTGGATAATACTCCAACAATTTAAGAAAAGGTGCACAATATAGACACTAATAATCATTGATGAACATTTTACGACAAATTAACATGAACACCGAGGGTATTTTAAGGGTATAAATAGTTGCATACTTCATTATCGTAAGCTTACCGCTCATACGCATAAACTGTTTCTTTACAAGCCACGATGAGATATGTGGCATGCATGTTCCGTAAAGGATGAACAAGCATGAAATAATATCGGACATAACGTCCTACTTTTTTGCTAATGAGGGCGGCGCATTAAGCATTGGTGAGATAAAAAAAAAATATCGAAAAAAAAGAAACGTTTAATTCATAAACCAACGCCATTGTAGAGATATAGTCCTATCTCTGTCACCAAAACTAACAGACACGGAAGGAGATTAAGAACCGGGGGAATGTATATCTGGGGTTTATACTGTTATGCGTACCCTGTCTCGTATTTTACACCTTCAACAAACTCTTAGTTAGTTAATATTCTAATAAACGCCAGGGTAATAAAAATTAAAAAAAATACATGTTTACGGTGATTAGATTGCCTGTAACATCGGTTGTCAAATTATACTATTCAAAAAAGTAGGGGATATTTTGGGGGCATAATACTAAAATATGCAAATGACTACGAAAAAAGTCACTATAGAACCTAACAGAAGAAACATTTCCAGTTACATGTGACGCCCAAACGCACCAATAGCTACCGCATGGAATGCAGGTGATGCTTGGGATCATCATGGGGGTCCAACCCAAGATTTGCACGACTCTGACTTTGAATGTTACAGTCATTGTGGCATTGAATTCCAGGGTGGAAACATCAGTTTAATTGTTTTAGTGACCAGAAAACAAAATTTTGATATGCGTCGGCTTACCCAAAATGAAAGGTTACGTGCCCTTGGCATGCTACAGATCGGTACAACATAGGCGGTTGTGGCGCGGACGATGAATGTTTCTCAGTTTGTCATAAGCAGGCTATGGTCCAGATACCGTGATACACAATCTGTACAGGATAGACCACGCTCAGGTCGACCAAGGGCGACAACTCAAGCCCAGGATCGATTTATCCGTACCTTGGCCTTGAGAAATCGTGTCATCACAGCAAATCAGATCAGCGCTCGTCTTCAAACAGACACTGGTGTGAATGTGTGTGGCCAGACGATTCGGAATCGACTACATAGGGGTCACCTTCGCGCCCGACGTCCTCGCGTGATCCCTTGTTTGAGAGATCATCACATTTAGGCAAGACGTCGTTGGTGTAGGGATCGTCAACACTGGGATAATCGACGCTGGAGCAATGTGATGTTTTCAGATGAGTCAAGGTTCACTGTTGATTTTTTGGACAGACGTAGGAGGGTGTGGCGTCGTCGAAACGAGCGCTTCCAAGACGTTAACGTCATCAGACATGATCGATTTGGGGGTGGTTCTGTTATGGTGTGGGGAGGCATCACTGTTGCTGGAAGAACGGCTTTACATGTTGTTGCAGGGCGTGTTACAGGCCAGTACTACAACATCTTGGCAGTCCATGTTGTGCCGTTCGCACGACGTCATGGCCGCCGTTTCATCTTCCAGGATGACAACGCAAGATGTCACAGGGCCAGGATCGTTACAGGTTACCTCCAACAACAGAACATCACGACATTACCTTGGTCAGCACTGAGTCCCGACCTCTCCCCCATCGAGCATGTCTGGGACATGCTTGGACAGAGGTTACGTCAACGTCAACAACGTCCTGCCAATGTCCAAGAACTTGCTGCTGCGTTGCAACAGGAATGGGACAATCTGGACCAAAATGACCTTAGACGTCTCATTAGGAGTATGGCACGTCGGATCAATGCTTGTTTGGCAAACAGAGGAGGATTTACCCGTTACTGACTTTGTTGTGATGCTGTGGTAACTTTGCTGTTTGACCCCGGGTATCATTTTACCCTTATAATGGTCAGTCAGTGCCTTACTTAGTCTAACGATCATTTGGAATGAATCGATGAATGTGAACTTCATTTCATTTTGTCATTTGTTTCATCGTCAGTTTCATTAGGTGACTTTAATAACACTTAAAAATCAAATATCCCCTACTTTTTTTGAATAGTATATAATAATGTGTCGTTCTCGTATATAATTATTCATTCTAAATCCGATACCCACTGTCGTCATTAGAGGATACAAAAAAACAACAACCAAAACACTCAAGCATTTATATGGCATATAGTCCAAAAGTATATATTTTGTGCGAAAAATGTATTGCTATTTAGGCTTATCCAATTTGTCAGTGCAAGAAAATGACAAAAAATATTCAAAGAAGTTGCCAGTTTCAGAAATATTTTAAATTATTTAACGACAATATGTTGATGACGGGCCCCACTGACGCACCAATAGTTGAACGATGATAAAATAAATAACTCTACTTTCTAAATTCTCTTCACAAAAACTTGCATTTGTATTCCATCGTTTACATTAGCTTCACTCTTTGCCAAAATCATAAACGTAAAGAAAAAACACACAGAATTATTCAGTGTGTTGTAGCCAGAGGTAACTTTTTCCCGCCAAGAATGGAATGCCGTCTGCAAGATGCCAGTGTTGTAATAGCGCGTTATGTAACTATGACAACATCCAGAATAACGCAAAACTACAAGATATTGTGCAAGAGATAAAAGAAAGGGGTGGGGGGCAATGCGAAATAGAAAGAATTCGCACCATCTGTTCAAAATATCTAGTATGCAAATAAATACACGACGGGGGAAATAATCCATTTTTATTCACGAGAATTCTATTTAGAAAACCCCGCCGTTATGATATCGAGTTGTGGCTTCAATTTACACGAAAAAGTCATCTCTAACTAAAAATTATTCTATAATCAGGAATATAAGTTTCCTGAGACCATATCAAAAATACTTAAGTTTAATAAGATACAAAATATTTTGTGGACGACACAAAGGATTTGTCCTTATTTCTGAAATTAGAATAATTTGCGAAATCTCTGAAAAATACATGCTACTTAGCTTACGGTAGGTCTAGGTCTGAATTTACTTCAGAAGAGAATCGTCAAAAGTGTAACATTCTTTCGATTATTTCCCTTTCAATACAGATTATCTCAGAAAGTACACAACTCTTCGACGCATTTAGAAGATAGATTTATCATATAATAATCCAATTTTCTTTGTTATTAATGAAATCACAGATAACTATTTTGTTGGTGTCGTGTCGGAAACGCGTGCCAAAAAGAAAGGTTGCCTGTAAAACAATTGCGCCCTTTGTTTCCCTCGTAACCGTAACGTCTTTGTCTTCGCATTCCGCGCATTATCGAAATGTCACTCTTTACAAAGGGTACTTTAATTTTTTCCTGATTTTGTTTATCAAATGTAAACAGTGTGTTGTTTTACTGAAAGATCTCTTGATCAAATCTGTAAACAAATTTGGAATTCGTGTCAACATCCAATTGTTTATGTCAACAGAAATTGCGGGTGAAAGGTTTAATGCGTCAGCGAGAAATACCGTTAGAGTTCTCTGTACGTTCTAAAGAATTCTTCGTGATGTTGATTGTGCAACTGTAACATGTTAATGTAACATCGGTTTCAGGATACGAAATAGTGGTGATAAATCCTTTCTTGGACGATGAAGCTACATACATTCATACATATGTGCATTTGTTCAGAATTTTTTCTGATACGTTCAGTACTTCGCTTGTGACGATCCAAGCTTAGGAATGTAATCTACTTGGTATTATTCTATATTATTGGTGCTGAATATGGGGATTTCGGTCTCCATATTATTTACTCTTAGAAATAATGTCCATAATCTATTCATAGCCTCTAACAAATCCTTGAGGATTTTATAAACAATATAAAAATCATCTAATTTATCGTCCGGGAAAAAACATTATGTTATCATAACAATACACATAATGAAGTGAATTAATAACTGTCGGACATCTTTAATTTGTCTCGCTTTGAAACTGTGGAAGGAAAAGAAATCAACGGTCTTGTTGAAATAGACTCATACACAAACAGCGTTCTATTTGTTACGTGATGTATTACGTCTATAAGACATCATATTTTACCTCAATATTGACTTTTGATATCTAAAGCGTGCTAGAGTAAAAGGGAGTAAATCTTGGTCATTTTTTAGCGAGTGATTTATAGTCTGATCTCTTCTATTTATTGACGGATGAAAGAGCAGATAGTATTTGAACAATCTTGCTTAGTGGATCAAATATGATTTTTATTTCGACAGATTTTTGATTTAGTGTTGTCTAAAAATAAATAATAAGCAATTTATCAAATTATTCATATTCTACGTTAGCAAAAATTGATGATAGTTGAAACATTACATTTGAAGCGTGTTTCATAGTGGGGGAGGGGGGTTGGTAAAGAGGGAAGTGGGGGGGGGCTATCGCCGTGTAGCATTTTAAGTTTAAATGACACCCAGTTGATAAAATAGAACTCTATTGAAAACCTAAGCTAACCTCTTCCTGTGAATAAACCCAATAAAAAGTAAAACAAACCAAAATACACCAATAACTGGTGAAAATATCTCATAGTGGAAGTGGTACCACTGTCTCGTTCTGGAGCAATGTATATTAAAAAGCGCACTTACGAGGGCTGGGTTGAAAAGTTCTAAGCCCGAAAAGGATAGATCAGTTCAGTTGGGTTGAAACAAATTTTTGCCCTCACCAAGTACAACCAAAGGTCGCCAACTGTAACCATTCAAGAAACATTACTTGGATACATGACATGGCGATCGCTGATCGACGGTTGCCCACTCGATATATTGCCTGTGTTGTGGGATCTCTCCAAACTGATCCCGCAGTGAATATTCGCTTGGCCGCTACAATCACTGATAAGCATGACATCGACGAGGCTTAATGAGTACGGCATATTAACTTTTTTACTCCGACAAAGTAAATTCTCAAACATTTTTTTGAAGTATAAGAAAAATAAATAAAGAGGTTTGAAGCATTTGTAATTAAAAAATATTTCCTATTTAGTGTAAATGGGTAGGTGTTATGTAAACAATGCACGAGCCGTTTAGCCAATGACTGACGGCACGTGAAGTCAATGCACATGTTGTAGACAGTAATGTGTGACAGAGATAATTCGTAAGTAATTCTCTGTGAAACAGATTGGGATCTCTCATGAAAGGATTGAGCAAATTATCGCAAGCGAGGTAGGAATGACAAAAGTTTCTACAGAACGGGCGCCAAAGCTCTTGACTGCGAACCAGAAACGTGTCAAGATTCCCGACCAGGGGCGTTTTAAGGTTTATCATGGCGGAGGCTTTCGCATTCAATAAAGCATTCGACAGTAACAGTGTATAGAAAACTATTGACTAGGACTCGGGGTCCTTCCCCTTGACCAGAGGGGCCCCTTTGTCTGCCTTTAGGGCCACCTAACTAGGGTACATTTTCATTTTGCTAATCGGTTTTAGCATTTTTCTCCCATTCTACTTTTCCAGTTTCTTTGATTTTTCTTCGCGAGGAGGCTCGCGCCTCCAGCGCCTCAGCTATTTTTTCCCGACATCCCTTGACAACAATATGGGCCGTTTTGAAGCAGACAATGACAATTTTCTTGGCCAGATTTGTAACTATGGAAGAAACCTTTTCAAAAAATGGAAACGTAACTAGCCGGTCGCCATTTTCCTAGTACTGTCGACGTCATGGCAGCTGTGAACGTTGTTTTTAGGGTGGCTGAAGAAAACTTTCTGACCGGCATCAAGGTCTTACAACTTCGTTGGCAAAAGTGTGTACACATCGAAGGAAACTATGTAGCATAATAAATGGAAACTATCGACTCTGTACAGGTCTTTCACAGATAGGCTTAGAACTTCCTATTATTAATAAGTAACATTTATCATTCGAATACAACACTCTGTGTACGCAATGGGGCGTATTCCTTGGTACTTTAAAACATATTGTAAAAGACAGGGCGGTTGGCACTTTGCATAAGTATATCGTATTATTATCCCCAGAATAGGATATTATTATGCGTATTTTCTCCAAAATGGCGGACTTGAATCTGAAATCCAATAACTCTATAAAAAACATTTCTTTGGGAAAATATATTTAGATAACCGTATCAGGAAATAACCATGCAAACAGGCAAACAATATTTTCATTATGAAAAAAAATATACCATTCTTGTCAAACAAACAAAAAAAGACAGAAAAAAAAGGAGAAAATACTGTATTAAAATAACTTAAACAATCACAAAAAGGCGACATTTCTTCTTTTAAATTGTTTCATATTATACTGTGGTTATTTGTTTTTCTTTACGTTTCAATTTTTTGTTTGTTTTTCTTGTGATATTGTAAATGCCGATTACATTCTGTTCGTGTATTTATTTATATTCTTTTTATCTTCAAATAAACCAGCAAGAATGATCGTGATATTTTTGCGTAATCTGTTTTCAAATTCTCTAAAATATCGTCATGTAAAGTTGCACATTTTTCTGGTTTTTCTTTTATAAACTTACGGGGTGTAACTTGTATCATTATTTCCTATTTGTGGCTCGTGGGAGGTCTGTATTAAAGTAGACTTCGAATAATTGCTAAATATAAAGAAACCGAATTTAATTGCCTAGTCTGTCAACGGCAGTTTTCTAATGAAACTTTTTATCAACAATTTTGTTTTAAAAAGGTAGATTTACAATGTTTCAATTTGCTACCTTTACTTAGCATGTGTCCGTCAAAAATATGTAGACTTTTAATATCTAGTAAGTACAGGAGGACCGCACCACACACAATCAAAAGGGCAGGAGGACCGCATCACACACAAACAAAACCCATTAGACAAACTTGCGGACACAAGTTACCATGATACATGATAAAGTTAAGTTTGAATTCTTTAAATAGTCAACCTCGAAATAACTAGGATCAAACTTTAAAAACCAGAACGCCAATAGAAATGGCTATGAATGTATTCGTTACATATCGTTATAAATAAGAAATAAGATTCAGTATAGTGCACATTCACTCTAAGATTCATTAGAAATTCAACCTTGTAAAATAAAGATACAGAACATACACGGTGTTTAGTATAGTTGGCCCCAAACTGTAAATAGTTTTACCATGTGTTATCAAACCAATATATATGTGTCTGGAAGAAAACCTGGTAACAGAACCGTGTGGTATATAACTAGATAATATGTTTAATCGACCGCCATCTCACAACTACCTGTATGTGTAGTTTAAAAGTATCTACGGTTTTCGCGTACACAAATTATATATTGCAGAATCGCTTTGATTTTCTCTTTTAAATTTAAATTTGACGTATTGATTTATCTGGCGAAATGTTGTCATCGACAAATTCATTTAATGTTCACATGTACCTGATTTGTAGTTCAACAGTCCACAATTTATGTGAGGTATCAATGTGTACATTGTCGATGAGTGAAACTTTCAGTCGATACAGCATCTAGAAAATATTATTAAAGCGACCAAGTGTCTTTACTCGTCCCGAAATCGTACAAAATCAAAAGGATACGTATTCCTATGTTAATAAAAGATATGTATAGATTTAAAGTTAATAGGGGGGTGGGCAAAAAGACAAGGGCGACGACAATATACGATGGCGTAGAGAACAGAAACAGATCGATTTCCGCTAAATTGTTGAAAAAATAGAGCTCCCCACATTCACTAAATAGCGCACCAGAACAAATAATCGAGCACTTTGTATTATAAACACGAAGTACGTCTAGTAAAACGTAAAACGATGTTCCGTGGGTTACAGTGTCCATGTTTGATTTTGAGTACACCCCCATGTATATCTCAAAAATAGCCTAACCTTATACCAAGTCTACACTCCCAGGTCAAGATGTTACCCAACGTTTAATGATCAACTACCTAGCGCCACCTGTAGGAATATTTTGTACTGGTTTTCAAGAAGCGATTCTGTCTAAGTTGATATGACCCAAGGGAAAAATAAAATATATGTAAACACACACCCGCTATGTTATATCATAATCCAGATATATATCACAGTACACCATATAATGGCGCCTCACGTGTTATATGCTACCTATGAAAGGGCAAATGTGTTTGGGTGCAGTGGGTTTTAACGCCCCGCCAGTCAATTACATTGGTGTTATTGCATACTGTTTTCTTGGTTTTAACGTTGTTACAAATGAAATGAAATGGGGTTTAACGTCCTAACGCACCAACCTGGGTAACAAAGACCGACATGCGACAATCAGTGTGCTTTGAGGGAAGTTTTGCCTCGTCATTGAATCCCAACTATCAAGGGCTCTTTTACGTGCACGCCAATCAGTGCACGAATTTTTCATCCCATCCCAACGACTAGGCGCCCTTGCCTGGGCCATCTGTTCCGCACTTCAGACAAGGGTAACTTCAATCTGTTCCACAGAGAATTACTTACGAATTATCTCTGTAACGGATGCCTGTCCAAAACACGTGCGTTGACTGCCCGCCTCGTAGTCATTGGCTCAACGGCTCGTGCAATGTTTACTTAACACCTAATTGACCTAACTGCTTCGGGCAAAATGATGCATTTTACTCATTTTAATACCCATTTACACTAAATAGGAAATATTTTTTAAACTACAAATGCTTCAAACGTCTTTATTTATTTTTCTTTTACCTCAAAAAAATGTTTGAGAATTTTATTTGTCGGAGTAAAAAAGTTAATATGCCGTACTCATTAAGCCTCGTCGATGTCATGCTTATCAGTGATTGTAGCGGCCAAGCGAATATTCACTGCGGGATCAGTTTGGGGTAACTTAGCTGGTCAGAAAGGATAACGATGTAGGGGATAGTATACAAGATTGATAATAAATTCATAGTATACTTAAACCTCTTTCAAGGTTTGTAAACCTTGTCTACATTTTTATCGAGTCAAAAATATATAAACTCGTGTTAATACTAACGATTCCACAGTGCACCTTTAACATGAATTTCTAAATTAATGTCCATATCATTTATTAGACTTGATGCCAAAATTCTTCTACCCAACTTACATTAAATTAGTTATATTCGTGAATCATCGTCTATAATTTAAAAATAGCGATATATGTAAAAGATCTTGTAAGATGATTGAAAGCACTTGGTATATCAGTCAGTAGTAATAATATGATATTAAGTTTTTTTCAAGTGCATCTTATTATATAGAATTAAAACAGAGATGAAATGGTAACCTAGATTATTATATTGCACCAAAGGAATCTAATTTGAATTGATTTGATCTATATCATTACTTATAGGTTATAATCCGACGAAAGGTTCCTTTGAACTAAATATAAATAAAATACGCACATTCAACTCAAACCGCCTTTTATACAAAAGTACACATCAACCCGCTTAATCTCATGGTTTATCAGATGTTCTGGAGTAAGCATACTATACCCCGTGTATAGTATGTCAAGGTTTGGCGACATAGCTTTGAAATTAATTTTGGAAACAAATGTAGAGAAGGACCTCGGTGCCAAGGTTCTTCGACAACATTTGCCTTGAAAAGACCGTTTCCCAAACTGGAACCCCTTGTGTGGTTAAATTGGGCTGAGTAGCTATGTGTCAACAAGATATTGCATTTATGTTATATCATACATGACATAAATATAAATCATGCATTCCATTTATAAAACAACGCATTAAATTCAACCGATTTTTGTACACATATGCTAAAACCTTCAGTGAGATACACGTTAAATTACTCAATAATAAAAGCCGTTTTAAAATCTTACTAGTTTTTACAATCTTATCTATTCTTGTATCTATGAAATGTATCAAATTTCCCATTACAGATTAACATCTCGCGGTTTGATTGAGTTAGTGAGATAATTGGATGTTAAAAACTCCACCCAGTCAGAAGTAACACTATACTAGATTCACTAAGCTGGCGTAAATCTTATGTTTATTTACACCACTTTGATGTTAAACACCAACAGATTCACTCATTAATTACATGTATTAAACAAAGGAGAGAATGACAATACAATATATATTGAAAATTGTTGTTACTAATGTATCTGAAAAAACACACACGACCTGCATTTGCCTGGAGTTAATCATACTATATTTTGGTCAACTTATTGAATCATAAACACCTCCACATTTACAACATTTTGAAAACTCAAATTCTTAAATTGATTGGCTTTCAAAATATTGTTTGTTTACAGTAAGTGATATTGTAGAGCGATAAAGAATGGGAATTATTCAAGTATCGGAGCCTAACGTGTTAGAATTCGTAAATTAATATGCATATTCAAACGTCAGTACGATTAGAAGCCAATATGCGACTATTGAATAGCAAAACACTCATAAATTCCTTTCCCCTGAGAATGTGATCGAAAAATAATCTGGCATGATGTTATGATTGACATCAGCATGCATGTTTTATACAAGCTGATGAACAAGTACGGCATCAATCTTTCTAATAAGTACACATGCCGTTATAATTATGTCTGATAACTTGTTAATAACGAATTAAAAAATAGTTCATTAAGTCAAAGTGTAAATTAAGCAATGTTCACATACTTTTGCATAATTGTGATAATTTGTTTAATAAAATAAAACGTATTTAATCAGCTTTGGAATTTAGATTCATTTAATTAACCATGTGGCGATTGCAGTTAGCATTTCCAAGCGCTTGGACGCAACATGAGGCTAGTTAACGTTTCTAAAGGCTCTACAAATAAATGGAAAGTGGCATCATGTGTTTTACTCCGAGTAAGCATACCCTGCATTGTATACCCCCATCTGTTGACAATCTCAACAGCAACCAGGCTTAAATAACATTATAGTTTGCCACAAGGTGCAACATTATCTCCCTTCTTATCTTAACACGTCATTTATGATTTAACTAAAGACGTTCTGACATGGAAAGTGACGAATCAGATTTGTGGCCATTAGTTACCAGCTTGAAAAAGTAAACCAACATTTCGGTTAACTGGATATGAATTACTGAGATTTCAAGCGGAATTGTACTAGCAATGGTTTATATTTCAAAATAAAATATAAATGTCACTGATAATTTAACACGAGACTTGCTGAAGTGGAAATAGCACTAGTATCTGGTATCATCTGAAGAAAGGCAAATGGAATTTTAATTTCTGTTGATTCCGCTTGAATCAATATTTTTACAAGTGGAATCATACGCGTGTCACCTGTTGGAATAACTATTTGATTTAAATAAAGATGTTTTTATATGGAAAGGACTCATATATTATAAGATTATTATAGTGGAAAATTACCCATTTAATTTGGTTTTCAAAAATCTAAATCTCGTCAACGAAAACCAAGGTAAATATTAACTACCGCAAAGTTAGTATAAATGACAAAACAAACTCTTGGTTTTTCATAAGTCCTTTGGTAAATTTGGATAATCTTGACAAAGCTTTGTCATCAAATATTTTGATATTCCGATACATGGCTCCAAAAAAGTGACAATATTTAGTTTCGTAATTCGCAACATTGACCAAATTAAAATGTCGACCCGTTCAGGCGCCACAGATTTATTTCGATACCAGGTACATTGGGTGTACTCATTATTATGTTCAATATACTATTCTGTGAAATAATATATATTCGTAATTCCGGTTCCTTTCTTTACAGAAGCGCTTCGGCAATCGAAATATTGTGTTATTCAAGTGGTGAATGACATGCATGCTAATTTTGACTATGGTGTTTTCCTCTCAAAGATAACTTTATGTTGAAAAGAAATGGGAAACTTTTATGACATTGTTAACAATTATTATAACCCACTGTGCTGGAGTTTCTCTCTTAGTGATAACATTCTGTGGAAAAGTAATGGGAAACTTTTATGATATTGTTAGTAATCAGCAAGGTTTTGCAATTCATAATATGTAGCAGATTCATGATTTGCGTGTCTCACCAAAGGTTCCTTGGTTTTCTGCCACGAACACACCCCATTTTGTCTTTTTATCGCAACATCCAGTCTTTACATGTCGGATTGAGTAACACAGATAAGACGAACTGTCGACAATCTTGTCTTATTGGAATCTACAGCTTCTAGAAGCCATCTTTGATATTTCTTCAGCAGAGAAATCCGAGAATTCTTGTTGAAATCGAGAAACTGTTCGAAAGAAATCTGTGTGAAGAAAGTCAGCAGAAAATGCCAGAGTGACTGATATAATGAAACCATTGTCTAAAAATATACGCGCTATCATTTCAATCACTGCCAGCCAAACAACACAAAAATAGTCATACGTTTCGCGCCAAATATTTAATAAATTCGAAAACCGAGGCACTAAATTAACTTATATAGGGACTTATTTATGAAAGTTCAAATATATTAACGATGTTGCCTTTTCCTTTATTAAAGGATAAAATGCTGGTACAAATTGGGGGTGGGAGGTATTAAATGTGTTTTAAGTACCTTATAAAAAAACCAATGAAATGTTCGACTTTTGGGATGCTGTAATTAATTTGTCCCATGTAGCCAAATAACGAGAAAATGTTAAACCTAACATAAACGTGGTAGCTGCCCGAAAACTTCAAAGTGTACATATGGTAGACAGTCTGTCTCAATCGTCATTATAATTTATAGCTACTTAAAGCTTAGATTTGGATTTCAGAAGCCCACCTGCTTGGTAATAGGTATCCTGGGGGACATTTCAGTGTCATCAGAGAAGATTTTTTAAAGATAGGCGATTCCTGGCAAATAATATTCTCTCGTTTGTACAACGTTCTCAGAAACGCACGTAACCGCGAGGATACGACCAACAGCAGAATTACCAGCATAGCTGTATTAAGAGACTATTCCTGACAAAGCGTTTTGAGACATACGATATACCAAGAAATAAAAGAATTTGTTTCAGGCGTCTACTTATCCGATGATTAACGAATTTAAACACCAGTTTTAATAAATTGCAGATTCTGACCACTATTAATAATGGTGTTAACGAGACCTTTCAGGTTTATCCTTGTTGAACTCAGCAAACACCACGCACCCATTACTTTCCTTCTTTTGTTTAAAGTCATTCTACGGATGATTTACTACTTACAAACTGACCGTTCTATCTGTGTAGATAATGATGTTAATAAGTTTCTACAGATTGTTTATAAGTAAAGGTACGTCTGTTTATAGAGCAACTGTTAATGTGTATTTATCATGTTAAACAACAAACTACCGACAGTTGTACCGTCAATATAATTTATACAAAAAATAAACTATACTAAATTATTACCTTAATGTAGGCGTATGTCCTTTATTCGAACTAAGTCAAGTAACACAACTAAAACATAAATAGTTCATTAACAAAATTGTCGACTTTGAATTTGGACAATCCAACTTTAAGCCCGTTCCGTTGGGGGTCATGTCACGCTAGACGATCTGTAAGGACCCCTTACTTTAATCTCTGGATTAGTCATGGGTAACGCATGTAGGGTTAACAGGTAAAGAGTAGCCTAGTCGCACGGGAGATGCAAAAGCCAAGATTCACGTTTGTATAATAAAACTTGATAGTCAATGAACAGAACACCGAAACGCCACTGTTTGAACCCAGCTGTCATCCAAGCACTGCACACGTAACGATGAAAAAATTATGTTCGTCTATAAATGCATATTATACATGACGTATAACTTTTCTCAATGTTTTAGTTTTTATTCAATGGTCTTCATAGTCTTGGGAAGTTTCTGCTGGACGTCAGTACATAAAGTTTGAAGAATATTGATTTCTATTTAACTGACCGTCTCTCTATCAAATATCGTCCACCGGGACGGGAGTCTAAGCGAATGTTTATCATGATATTAATGAGATTTTACTTATATAGAGAAGACTTCTAGTATCACCATAGTTCTAATCCACATCATGGGTGAACTTATTTCCTGAACGAGAAAACTGATGAAGCGTACGGCGATTTCTTGCTTCATCAATCTCAGTAAATACCTCGTTTATGATAAAGTAAACTGGTGTCTAGTATTGTAGACGGGGTAGCTGTTGATTTGTTATCTATAAACTATACAAACATGTACAGACGGGAGCTGCGGCAGCTCGGTCCTCACTCACAAGCTGGAGTTCCCTTGTTTCAATTCTGTGTTCGCTGGGAAATTATTTAATTAGGAATTTTCCGGTGTGGTGCAGGATGGGAGGTCCTGACAAGGAACACCAAGTAGTTGTTCGGATGTGGCGAAAAAAGAATGCCCTAGTATAACTTTTATGTTCACGTGAAAGAAATCTTGAGAGTTGAAATTCGAAATATTGTACCGATGTCCGTGTACAGTTTACCTCATAATATCACAATGCATGGCTATGTCCATCATTTTATTTCAATAATAAGATATCAAGAGCTAAAGCATGGTTTATTTCACTGAAACATACCGATTTGAGTAATCTTGAAAATAACATGGCAAATTCATGGATGTCGAAGGTTCCAATACAATTATTGTATAACTACATCGTCTGAAATATACACAAGTGAGGTGCCTTTAACAAGTGAAATCATAAAGTTTATTAATTTCAACACCCGTCTATTATTATAGTATTAAGTCGATCGATAGTTAATAACTGGAGATTTACAAACTTCCAATAATACACTCCACAAAAAATATTAATAATTGGACATCAAGAGACATCTCGCCTAGAGGATTAATTTGTAAGTGGAGATGGATAGAATAAGAGCCGTTTTATTATTATTTTATTTTGGACGTCGGTATCCCAAAAATAGAACCTAGATATTAATGGTGTCGCACGCAGATAAGAGTATGCGTACTCTTTCTAGGGTGGGGTGAGGTGTCAACTCTCCGACACATTAGCTGTGCGCTTAACTATTTTTGTAAAATTGTTACTGTCAACACAAAGTACATTTGTGAGAAACATAACTCTGATTAAAATATTTGAAGAGCAGACGAGGCGAATCTTAAATGTCGTAAATTTAATAGAACGCAGAAATATGATTGATGGACGAAAATAGAAATTGTAATTAACAATAATACTCGTCCTTGAATCGCGTTAAGCTTTAGACAAAACAAAAATATCAAAATAATTAAGCAAAACACTTTAAAAAGTTATATTATTGGGATGTTTATTCTTCCTTGAATAGTTCAAATGGATTTAAATCGTGTCGACATAAAATTAATAACACATTAGACAACTATGCAATCATGGTAGTACGGAGCCACCCCTGGCACAGAACTAAAAGAAAGAATAGTGTGAGTTAATATGTTGATGCTAATTCTTCTGAGAAAATGATATATTAATTAATCCACAATACACCTGCAGCAGATTAAAAGTTGACATTTATATTCCTATTCTTGTGTCCCAAAGCCGGGATTTATTATTAACTTTATGTCTGTACATTAAAGCTACAACTATCGCCTCGGTGCTTGCCGTAAAGCATCGGACGTACATGAAACAACCTTTCCACACAAAGAAGCCACACAACTTCAAACTTATAAACTTGGACCATTCTTAATAAACTGATGTAATTTGGACAAAATTTCTAAAACTGTCGTTCAGATTCCGAAGGGAATTTGACGAAAAGAAATAACAAGACGACTACAAAGGGATGGTAGACAATTTATACTCAACATTATTACGATAAGATACCTCCAAGAGTCCAATCATGTTACTCAATACTAAATGAAATTAATGTCAAGCGAGGCACCGCATTTATTTAAGTAAATATAGTCAAACTAAAGTACAGACATTCCCTTGAAACAAAGTGACTTAACAATAATTGTAGTCTAGAGAAAACAAAGAAAGTTCCAATAAGACAGAAGACAAAACGCCGAGACGGCCATTGTCAGTGAGTATCAGAATAGCCCATAACTTACAGCTAACCACCACAAATCGATACCACATCTTTCAAAGGAAGCAATGATGACCAATGATGACCATCACCACAGAATGACCTAAGGTCAATGTTTGCACAATGTCCGGAATTTATAGATGGGAATGATTATGTCCACAAGCAACCTGCTTGCTGGACTACTTGTATCTGATTTTAGTCTTGTTAACACGGGTCGCTTTAGGCTGTTATTTCCGTAGGAACACCGGTATTACCACCATTACGGGTGATATTAAGCTCACGAAAGGAGGAATAAATTGCTCTTTATTATAAGTACTGTAGATCAAACTAAGAAGATTCTTAACACTTTAAGCAATATTTATTGGTAGTTGGTTTAAAGGATACATACTAGTACGGCTTATCTGTCTTTATGGACAAGGAATTCGACCCCTAGCGCTACCCACTGTCTTGTCGTTCCTAAAAATACACCCTTGTTCGTCACGTAGTTGAATAAATCATAAATTTGTCGCGTTGTAATGGTCGCATTTTCTTTTATTCACTAAAAGTTCTAATAGTAATATTTGGCCCATAATAGTGAAACAGGTAAAATTCGATCCAGAAGATAATATATATTTTATCTTAAATGATGGAACAGGAACTTTATTAGTAGTACAGCCTCGGCCTTTTGCAGTTCTGTTACCTTTTCTGAAATCCAGAAATACCCCAACGAAATATATGATTTTTAGAAAATGGCAAAAATCCACACCAATCACCGCTTTTGCCTGTCTGTTAACCACCAAGCGGAGAAGCATCTGGTTTAAAGGAGGCGTGAGAGGGAGAAACTATTCCAGAAATATGATGGTTCTGTCATCACCCTCTTCACATCAGTTTTAACCTCTAGGGAAATACCCTAACACATTTGTTTATATTGTTACCAATAACAACACGTGGTGTCCATTCTATACGTCCTGTCAACCGACACAAATATACAAATATAATAACATATAGGTTGTAGTCAAAAGGTCAGGGGTCAGATACACATTTAAACACGTGGTGGTAGGAACACGTGGTTTTGTTTTACCGCCAAAATAATATGCGAGTAAGTAGAATGCTATTGGTAGGTTTAGGAAAATTAGTACCGGTTCTTTTTGTGTTTAATAGGCATTTCAGGAAAACTGACCAAATACATGGCTTTGAGAACAAAACTGATCTATAAGGTCGTTAGCTGTGTGAACTTGCATCCTACAAGACACACGCCATAAATAATTGTACTATGCTAAGAAAACATTAACAAGCTACCATTCCTTAAATTAAGTTTGCTTTTTGCAAATTTATTGAAATGTTCGTCAAAAGGATGGAATTTCCACAAAATTAACTAAAACTCGAAAACTTTACTAGTAGGTTAATCAAAATTTGAAATTCGTTTAGAATTGAAAGTATATTTTGTGCTTCTAAGGAAAATTCAAAATTTTCTTCGAAATCCAAAAATGACAAACTTAGATAAAATAACAAAAAACGAAATTTCAACCAGCTTGAAAGATTCTCATTTAATTAATCTATCAATATTGTTTTGAAAATAATGATCATTTCTTCGTTTTTACGTCAATGCAACTAGTATTTTTAAAAAAAGAGATACCCTTTACACTGATGTAAGTCTTGTATTTCTCCAGTAAGATTGTTTGCTGAAAGAAGACGTATTTTCTTGAAGGTGTTAAAAATATTTTAATTTGAGTGACAGATGAAGGAGTTATATGCCATACGGGAATACGAATAACGAGGTCAATAAACACAAGTGACAATGTACGAAAACCACAATTTCGATAATGTTTTTCTGTGGCACTTTGACACGACCATAAAAATTCCTCCGTGTTGAACAAAGTGTTTTTAATAACCAACGTCCAGAAATTTACCCCTCTGGACAGGAAGTTTGAATTTCTTTAAGTATATGGTACCAATAAAAATAAAACAAAGGTCGAATCTTTGACCTTGAAATTAGAAAAATACCAAGAGTTGATGACCTTTTCAGAAGAATGGTCTGAGTGAACGTAGTTTATTTAAAGAGATAAAGACCAGAAAACAGGAGAAGAGGGATGTTATCAAGATGTTATAACAGCCTGCTCTATTGTCCTCCCTCCTTTCTGATATCATAACACGTCACGGTTAGCTAAGGCTTCAGTCTATTTATATGTATTTTGGTAATCTGACATGATGGCACGTCATGGTTTTTTACTACCGTTGATATCTGACAAGTATTATCACGAGAACAAATAATTGCACATTGGTATGTGAAACATGAATCTTTCTTAGAATTGGTGCCAATATCATGGTTATCTTTATGAATATACATGTATGATGTAAAATTTGCATATTATGAGCCAGACAGCCTTCCATAAATACATTTCCTTTTAAAAAGCATTTTTTATCGATATCAGATATATCAATGTCAAATAACGCATATACAATGCCTCACAGGTCCCGAGCAGCATCCTCATGAGATAAATTTGTTTTTTTTTTTCGGCCGAATGTGTTTGTTTCTACAATCGGGATTCCGCGCCATACAGTAGTCACCGAAGTGTTCAGATTGAATAAGCATATCCGAATATTCTTTAATAGACGCAGTTACGCTAAACGACAAATAATTTCTATCCAGTATAATTATATTGTCAATAATGCTCATGTAAAATAATTTATATCTGCGCAGCACCTGTCAGTGAGATGAGTGGAAGATGAGTTCAAAACGTCACATAAATCTCCTCACGATGTTGGCTACACCGGAGAAGAGATTATCTCATTATAGACCAGTTTAATATAGTGGTCAACTAGTTTGATTTATTACAAGAACTGACCATTCTCTACAGTTCTTCATCAATTTGTAATCAGAGAAGTCCGGGGAGAATGCTCATTAAATTTTAATTAACCACAGTTGACTAATGTGAAATAAATCAGTGTATAAATTCATCATTGATGAGTAAAACTAGAGGAATGATTTGTCAGTAGAAATTGAGATTTCGAGATAATTAAGTAATGAGTATCGATTTTTGAAGATGTTGATTTTAAAAGAACATCGTCGATAAGATATGACATTAATCACAAGAATATAAGCAAAGGCAATAAATGCGGCTTAATGTTTCGACATTCAGTTTCGCCAGGAGGTCTACCACGCTGATAACTGTCCTTCGAATTTGAAGTGCTAAGGGACATTTGGCGTATACTAACATTTTATACCCGAATTGGGGGATATATTCACTGATGCTGACTTCTCATTCCAGCCCCGGAGCATTCACTTTTGTATACAATTAATGTAACGTGATAGTCCTACATTTCTGCATCAAGCGGAATAATGCAGACGGGCATACACCGTGTAGTGTGCTATGTGGGCAATTTTGCGCGGGCAGTGGCATTCCCACCGATTATTTGTCAAATTCCGAATGTCAGGGGTTCTTTTATATTTTAGCCAACGAGTACACGGATGTGCCTCTTTCGAATGCTATACTTTGGGGCCCGCTGTTCTGCAGTTAGTGGATTCATGCCATATTCACGACAAGATCGTCTGATATCTGATGATACAATGATCTGTTTTCATTTCGTGCAGTTGGATGGTTTGCTTTATATTTTAAATTTAAATAAAGAATTTCGATATATCCCTGAATGTCAGGTTTATAGGAACGACAGCCCATATAGACTATGTGATACGGATAGTGTGGTTATGCATTGATTGGGCAAATCAAGACGAAAATTGAGGCTTTAGAAGATGGAAAACGAGATTTATAAGAGACGTTGAAAAGACTAGTTTAAACCATATGCACAAACACGGGCCCATCAAATTATCACCGTATGGGTGAATAACCAAGATATCAACATGCTAACGAGATTGGAACGTTATGTAACGAGTCTCTATTGAAGTCACAGATTGTAACATTGGTTCTCATTAGTTATCATAAGAAATCTGACAAATCACCCCAGCAAATTAACCCTTTAACCTTTCAACTACATTACACAAATACACGATACAGCCATTAGTAGTCTTTGGACATGCATAAGGAACCGTGGCGAATTAACCCCTAACCCCACATCATAAAGGATGCGTTCCCAATTCATCTCCATTGCTAATAAACAGATGGTACCCAATCAATTCATCGTCGTATGCCAGGTAATGACACTTGACTCAACTATAAGCATCATTATTGAAACTGTGCACTCGTAGTTGTAGTAATCGAAAAATAGTTTTTGAAAACCTGCCGCGTATAAATGATCGAACGCTACTCATGCCTTAAATTAGCAAGTAGCGGTCAATGGGGGCTTGGTAAAATTGGTTTTACAGCTCGAGAATGTAAGGAGATTGGATTTGCAAGATGTATGGAGTGACCATGGGGTGGTATAGAATTTATGAGAGGTGGGCGAGCGGCTAGTTTGAGTGATTGTTGTAGTAACTAAGATGGACATGGTGATATCTTGATTAGCCCCGACTAACACCTTCCACTAACTCGACAACATCGTAAATCGTTTACTACAACAGATGTTAGGTGGTTAGTAGAAAAATAAAGGGAGGGATTGAGAGAAGAGAAGGGGATTCTATCTGGTATTTTATTTAATTGAAATGGACGTTAAAACCTCCTTCAGGAAACATGCTATGTTTGAAATGTTTCTGCGATTTTATAGCACACAAATGGGCATTAAAAAGATCATTAATATACTTTATGAGTTCTCTAGCTTGTGGACGTTTCGGATAAGTTATACCGTACCTTTTAATCGTTATATTTTTTTCTAATTGTTTAACCTTTTTCTCCAGTATTATCATTCGATTAATCAAGACACTCTTAGCAAAACATAAAGAAATCAAAGCAAGTTAATCCGTTTAATTAAGGTGCCGACCTTTTTAGATTTCCTATGTATAACCACGGTTACAGAAAATAATTCAATTAATCCATTTAATTCCCTTTTTAAAATGTCAAACCGAACGCAGTCACGGTGACTCAGTGAGTAGTCGCTGGATCGCTGGTCGTTAATATGCTTATTCAACAATCAGTGGGAGTTTCTCCTTGTCAGTGGTGCAGGACGGGGAACCTGACAAGAGCAGCTGTCTAGTCGTTCAGATCGGCCGAAAACCCGAGGTCCCGTGTACACATTGCCGTGCACGTAAAATATCCCTTGACAATTGGAATTCGATATGAGTAGGCCATAGTGTCGCTGCCGGGACAAAATTTCCCTCAAAGTACACTGTATGGCGTATGTCCGTCTTCATTAGCCCAGCCCGGAGTAGAACAGTAGGACGTTAAACCACATTTCATTTCATTTATTGTCACTACGAATAATGTATAACTGGTGATTTGAAACTATTCTGACTCTTTTAACTCGTTTTAATGATAACCCAACGACAATCGATGACAAACAAATACTTAATAACTGGAGCAGGCGGGGAGGATGGGGAGGATTTCATTCACAGGTTGAAACAGGTATTCTCTTTATGATTGTCTTTCTGTATGAATGATGACTAGCTTTAGAACAGCTTAAATTATGAGCAATCTGCATTTTAAAATCGATATAAGTGGAGACAATAACACACTTAGATCGTAGTTAAATAATTGACATAACGTGTATTATAATACACGCTGTTTAACTGTTGGTAACAAACAACAAAAGAGAAGCCAATAAACCAAACAATGCTTTATTTACTAATATATGAAAGCAATTCGCTAGCTTTATATGGTTTCGTATACAGAAAAGAACATCACGCGATTCGGTACCGCCAGAATGGACAGCATTTACACTGTTTTCCGATACAAAGGAAGTATGTTATATAGTCTGTCGGGGAAACTTATTCCTCAATACCATATTCCATAATCTTTTAAATTCCACTTAAGTGTCATAGTTATTAGCCCTGATCCTTGGGTTATTCGAGCATAAAGCGGCATTACTTACAGTAAAAGCTCGCAATATTCATGTTCACATTATCTAAGCTGAAAATTATTCTTTAATGATCAAATCATTATAAAATAAGTGTACCATGCGTCTTTCATATTCTTTTTATATATCGAGTTTCAAAGGCAGCGGAATTTTTTCCACTTTGCTAATCGAGATTGCATAGTGGTTGAATTATTGTAAGTCGTACTACTTGAATGTATCGAATTCCACCCAACTAGACAGTGGAATGCTTTGTATTCACATAAAGAGTAAACGGCCATTACTATACCAAAACACTAGTAAACAAAATTATCGTCACGTGACGTTCTAATTGGCAGCACCTGTTGTTATGGTGATTTCACTGTGGGATTTCAAGATGGTGATGATGATAACGATGATTAAAGTAGACTTGATTTATTCCCGAATAGTATCAATAACTACAAATATACTGATAAAATTGTTTGAACCAGTGTCTCGATCAATGGGTGGGGCCTTTGTTTATTCCGGTGGTTGGAGTCCTGGGATGATACGAGATGGAATTGATACCATATTTCGACAAAGACTACAGATCAGATTAACAGTTTTATCTTCTTAAATCTGACTCACTAAATGGAACAGGCCATCGGACACACTGACCCTTATACCGTAGCGGGACGGTGATTTCAAAACTTATCTAGATTAAATGCCAATTTCGTTCCATTTTTTCTCGAATGTCTTCAAAATGTCATCTTCAGACCCGACCCTCAAACATTGTGGTATTCATTTCATATCCCGACCGAGATCAAACAGAAACAAAGCAGGAGACCTTTAATTTCTGAATATATCCAGATGTAGACCTATCTTAAAATCCCAAACCAAATTAGCAATTTCCATATCATTTGAGTTATTATACTCTGCGGCTGATATAAACTAATCGGGTTGTAGGTTACAGGTCTGAAGAAACATAATCTTTGAACCCAGGAATATATACATTTCATCTTCTGATCCAGACCAAATAGAATCCATGGGTGGTTGGTGACTGGTGGCGGGGGTTGATTACATTGATTGATCTATATGCATGGAAATTTGCTGAGGTTGCACAGCATTTGTAATTTGGTCATGCAGATTGTACATGTCATTACCCCAGACATACAAACCAAACCAGATTAGTCGTCCATTGAGGATTTATCGAAATCAGCTATATTAACTAACATAGACAGGATTATCGAATTACCGCAGTTATCTGTAATAATTAACCACTAGTTTATCTTAAAGCGAAACCACCTACAATGTCATATCAGAGAAAGTGACAGGAGTTCCCTAGAGGGTTTTAGGAAAATTGAAAGTACGCAGCTCGTTAATGCAACAATTCGGACATGTGTGTAATGCGAGCGGTCATCCGCGTTTCCGAATATTTTCGATTGTTTTTTTCTAGGAGCACGTTAGGATAATATTATCTTAATCCACATTATCCCTAAACAAACACAGCGTTAAAGTAAAATATAATGTACAATATCATTTTGCTTGCACCATTGGGATGGCTAATTTATCAATTCTTAGGAGTAGCGTCTACTGCAAGGCTAACAGTGATACCATGGCATGCACTGCCTAGTCGTTCAGGCAGAACGATTAACGGGTTCCTGTCGTAAGGGAAGGGAAGGGAAGCCTTGCAGTTGGATATAATTAACATTTTGTATTTCTGACTCTGTAGTTTAAAAACTTGAAGTAGCACGAAACTATATTATCATTGCTGAACTCTGCTGTTTAGTTAAGAAAAAGTATTAAATATTGAATAGATATCAACAAATCCATCACTTTAGTTTTTATTAAAATTATCAGCTGCTTTGCGGGCTTTTTAAATCTTAAAGTCGATCTAATCTAAACATGATTTAAAGCACAATATGTGTTCTTAAACAAAACTCTAAAGATAATTCAGTTGAGAACAAATTTGGGCATATAACCTGCTCAAAATCTGATAAATCTTTTTCTAGTAACCATGTTGACCAAATTTATTATAATAACGCCATGGATGTTAAGCAATCTTTAACTAGTGATTGGTCAATATTTGCAGAATCGATTTTTCTCTTGTTTGATTGGTTGTTTTGGGTATATGTGACCTTTGCATACAGTCTGTAAGGTCACGGGGTGGACGAGGGGAAGTATTAATTAAATTTCGCACGGTTGATCAAATATTGTTTGAGAAACACTCATTGCTTCATTATATTATCCCACCAACACTGAAAGTAGGCAGAATTAAATATAAAGAGTCTTATATGATCGAGGGGAGTACTCATTCTCCATTATTGAGTCTTTATCAGATTAATATCCAGAAAGACGTGATTTTTGATGGCCAGAAAACAAGAAGGAAATATTTCGAGTGACATTCCAATATCAAATTTAAACAAAACGTGTGAACTCCTTAACCATTCGGGTTGACCGATATGACGTGTCTTCATAAATTAGACATAGAAGAAGTTTTCACTGTTGTGGCATGTAGATAAGGTTTATAGCATAGATAGTGCATTCTTTGAATTAGGTCTACAATACCATTGCAGACGACGATAGCGTAGACATTTAATTTATGTTTAGTATCTCAAACAGCTGCCGCGCACGAGGCAGGGCGTGATAACTCTTTCTTAATATTATACTACTTTTTGTTTGAAGAGTTCCCATAGCTAACCAATATTTATTTTTCACTTGTATGTCAAGACGATATAGCCCTACCACAACAACCACATTATAAATATATCTTAGTTTCAGGGATTACTAGTCAACAACTTAATATTACAACAACCACATTACAAATACATATTAGTTGTGTGATTACTAGTTAACAACAACATGTAACTTTTACTTAATTTCAAACCACCACATCACGAATATGAATTAGTTGTGTGGTTACTGATAAACAGCAATCTGTAACATTTACTTATATTCATAAACAACAAGCTTTTAAATATCATTGAAGGTCATGTTTGATTAAACAGACAAATCAATTATTGAAAACAAAGGTGACAAAAGTCGTTTCATAGAAGAAAATCTTTAACCTATTATAAATGATATTGAACTGAAAATCTATCCTTGCGGTGATATTACAGAAAACCAATACATGACTGCTGATGGCATCGTTTAAAGGGGGTAACTCTTTCAATTTCAACATGAAATGGAGTAAACATTCTACTTTTCTGCTCCACCCCAGCTAAAAGAGATGGCCATACAAAATGCAGTGTTCTATACAGGAAATGTTTCTCGGACAGCGGCGCTATGGCCTACTCTTATTTCGAATTCGAAATGTCAAGGGGTCGTGTACGTCAACTTATAAGTCTTACATTTCGTTATGCACCCCCACCCTTGATTTATATGTTAATCGCAACATTAACAAATATGTTCTGATAAAGACTGTCCAGACACGTGGGATTTCTCCCGGTCCCATGGTTTCCTCCCACTGCTAAAGACCCCTACGCTTATACGTGCAAGCGTATTATTGAAATAAAAATGAACCACGTGTTAATCCCGAAATGACCTAGTTTGTGTCGAGTGGGCGTTAAACACCATTCCCCCTCTCCTTATTTATATGCACTGGCTGCATACAATTAATGGGCTACAGTTGAACTGTTTCTATTAACAAGATTCTGCATAAAAGATAGTGCCCCTTTAAATGTTCCAATATCAACAGCCACAGCATAGACAGAGTGGTTATACTAAGCCTCGATTTGTCATACAGCAAACATCAGAGTAAACATACACACACAAAAGAAAACTAAAACAAGATGGCTACCATCATTGAACTGATTTCAGTGAAAGCCAATTTAAATATTTCAATATTTTGATTTTTAGTTTGGTAAATATTTAAATTATATTTATCTCACATTTTTCATTCTGGTCTAAATACTTTTCAAAGCTTTAGAGTAAATTGGTATAAACACACAGAATCTTAGAATTGTTTTTATAAATTTGAATCTCTTAAAACATGAATCAGTCTACGGTATTTACAGAGTGATTTATGGTACATTAGTCATGGGTACGAGTGAACAGATCAAATACAAGTGGGATTTAAAATTATTTAAAATTTGATGCATTTAGTGGATACGTATATATGCCTTTACAAAAGAAATTTGCAGGTGATATGTTAAGGGGCATCGACTTAACCCGTAACTATTCCAGTAAAGACTGGCAGAATGATTTACACGAGATTAACTGGCATTCCAAATATCTTTTTTGCTACGGCCTTAGAAACAAAATATGGACGTGAAACTGCTAACGTATCCTTGAAGCGGTACATCTTTTGAAGTTGGTATATTAAGTGGGGTTTATGGTTCTCCAATACACTTCAATTATCTAGAACACTTCAGATTAATCACAGACAAATAAACCGGAAGTGGGTCATTTTTTTACCTTGATCGCACAATATTAAGCGAGGATACACTATCTCGAGATAATATTATTTTACCCCCAAACTCAGCTGCCATTCAACTAGAATATTCGATTTTTCCCTATTTTGCTCTTGGATATAGAAAGACGTCTTTGTTCTAATCGGGTCATGTTGTACAAAGATACACGTAAGTAGTGAGAAGTATTATCGATAAGGAGGAGAAGGTTTGTATTTTGTTCACATTGAAACAAAAATATAGTGTTCTGCCGATATAGGGCACGTTCTGTTAATTAGGACTGGACAGGATTAAAAATAAACATTTAAACCTCTAGTGCTGAATTCTGGTTATCACCTTCCTCTATATCAGGTGACAAAAATGGACATGGTAAAATACCCTGTTGGGTAACAACTAATGCTTTGTTTTTAAAGATCTACATGTATATTGTTTCCATTGAGGGCCATCCTGCAGGTTCGTTATTCCTGTTGAATCAAATTCGAAATAGCCATAGTGGTCTATGTTACGTATCAAGCCACGTTTACACCAGATATGTGTCAAAAAATTCGGAAAATATAAAGCACCGCACACTTTCGCTCTTCAGAATAAGTAATAGCAGTTGCTGCTGACGAGACGACGACGCTTACAGTTGCTGCTGAGGATTCACCAAGTCATCGACGCTATTGTATTTTTGCGTCTTGGTTATTGTGTTTTACAAATCCCTTTGATTTAAATATTTGTAAATTGAGGATACAACTCTGCCGATAGCATGGTTAATCGAGAGGCTTACTCAATTGTACATAAAACGATTATTCACAAGTGCAAAGTTTACGCCTGTACTCTTGGACTATCGACAATCTGATTATTGCAGGCATCTTGAGAACTCATCGAACAAAAATAGCAACATTAGTTTAATTACGCTCGTTATCACGCAACAGCAGAACAGCATAGAGAGGGAATTAGCCTCGGATCACAGATACATTCACCTTGAGGTATGAGCTCAACATATTGACAGACGCTTTAATTTGTAGTCAGCTTAGGGATAAAAAAAATGATACTTTTTGACATCAAACAGTTCTCATAACAGCCATAATTTAGCTGTAAGTGATTAGATATACCGACTTCTGTGTAATGGAATGCCCTTAACGAAGCCGTCAAACAAACCCCACCTACCGTAGCATGGAACATGTCTATATATTATGCCCTCGTCACTAACTTTATATCACATGTACTTTTAAATTCGTTAAATTCTGGGATTTTAAAATGTATTCATATTATAATAAATTGAAGTCTTCATTTACAGATTAAAACTGACACACGGAAGTCTAGTTCATGTCAAACACAGTGAACATGGTGACTTTTGGTGAGCACTGTCGCCGCATTTCGCTAATATTTTGCTCGACTGGAGTCAATAAATTCCCATTCTAAACTCCAAACTTGCAACATACATTAATTTCATTATATAAAGAAAACCGAACTATATTCACTCGCAGCGACTTGTCTGATGTACAGACTTTGCGAGAATAATGCGTCTACGACACGAATACGTAAATGATAAAATATCCCCTGGTTGCCTGAAAATCTACATCGTTCCCCTCCTCACATCCACTTTTATACATACCAATTTATAAACAAAACCAATCAGGGTTCCTAAAATGTCCATGAATACTTATCGGCTGCATGGACAATACTCAAGGAATAAAGCACGCATTGTTACTTAGTAAAGGAAATGATTCTTAAATATGTAAAGAATATCAGGAAAATTATAGGAAGATTTAAAGAAGGATTTCGTGTATTAGAACAATTTATCCACGAGAACGCGTTTCTAATGGCTATTAACTTTATCTAAATTAAGTCATCACAAACTGCAGGTTCACAAGTAATTCTAGATTTAAGATGACATAATATCCCCTCTTGGCTAATAAATTAAGAATGAAAGACAAGTTAAATTAGACTTAGATGATTGGTGATTAATGATGAATGAGGAAAAGGACAGCCTATAACCACAAACTCTTCAAATATTAAATGATTTTAAAGCCCATCAACATTGGCAATAGGATGTATTTTTGACTCATTTTTTAGTGTTCAATTGAATTCGTGCTATTTGATAAATGTAAGTTTGCTGACAGTTTTGACAACCCAGCCACAAATCACCCCATTTCATGAAAAGTGTTGGTTTTATTTGATATTAAACAGACCAGTTATGGTGTCATCATTGCCTAATAGATCAAAATTCAGCAAAAAATCTTAAATTTGTATTGCATGGTGATGCACGATCATCAGTAGTCACAATGATTTAAATGGATTTATCGTCTGTCAACTGTGTTCGTCCTTTCATTTCCATTCAATGCCCTTTCTTTTGATTCATACAAATTCTTCTAAACAAACAGGGAGCTTTCTAAGCTTGCACATTGTCAATGGCCTTCTGTTGGAATTAATACTGAATATTCCCTCTGGTAAAAATACTGAATTTTTTCATATTTTGTTATCTTGTAAAATCATCAGTTTAATCCTATCTGATTAGTCATGAAATGAAAATGTGGTTTATTGGCACGTCAGCACCCACCGGGCTATTGCGCCAAACTGATTTGTTGTACTACGTACTGATATTTTTAAATTTCATTTTCTGCTTATCAAAATGTTATATACATTACATTTAATTTTATTTAATCAATAAACTTTTTTTACAGTATTGTTCAACTATAGTACTTCATCCTAGCTAGCTAGCCCTAACATCCAATACAGGGCTGTGTTCATTGCTAACGGTCACCAAGAATCATTCATAATGACTGCTGGAGCTAAGCAATTAATATAAATATTTAATAAATCAACTTTGTGATCTTATAGAAGAAAGTTTCATTTTTATAAGAGTCTATGTCTCTGACCATGGAGTATATATATATGGCTATAGAAGTACCGGTGCGTTGGCAGCAATCTAATTAGGTTGACAACAGTAGAGATCTTTCTGAAAGTTAAGCAACTTTTACGTCTTATCAACAGGGCTGTATAAGCGAGCCGTGCATCTACTCATTTAGTTACGGTCACAATTTTTTTAAAATTTAATAGTCAAAGACTGTAACCTAATTTTCGTCTTTTTTTACAAAATAAAAGAACAATTTCATTTCGTTGATAAATCTTGTTTCACGGTCCAGAAACTTCATCTTATAATCCCTGCATCATGTTATATCTTGGTCAATGATGAAATCATCAAACACACGTATCCTATTCACGTTTCTCAAACGCGACTTTTTCTGATTTCAATAATTCGATATTCAAATTGTGTATTGAGGCTAGAATCTCTCTTGTAATCTTTGAGCAAAAACATATTCTCCATGTTGATAAAATAGTCGGATGTAATCTGACGGCGATTTCAAGTGTGAAATGAAAAATATTGAATGCGGAAGAATTTCTAAAGGTGTTGAATATTTGCTATAATTGGATTGTGATGTAGTATTGTTAAGTTTGTAATAATATTGTAACACTGGACGTGTATGTAATATAACTTAGTTTATATTATATAGTATAATAGTTGTAGAAAATATACATTCCCAAATGAATTGTTATTGTATAGTTATTATAGATAAGGTATAATAAGTAGATTAACACAGAATACAGACAACGCAAATCGCACAGTATTAAAAACATACAATATACACAACGTAAAAACACGTGCATTTAGTAACAAACAGACAAACGCAATAGTGGTAAAATTACCCTATAATTATATAAACCACACGACTTGTATAATAAATTTTTTTAAAAAATCTTTGCACTACTTTTTAGTAGCCGTTTTAGAGAGTGTATAAATTGTGGTGATAAAACCAGTCTCCTACAATCAGACCCCCCCCCCCAAAAAAAAACAAACAAAACAAAACAAAAAACAAACAAAACAACTAGCTGATGTGACGTTACACATTCATCTTCCATGGACAAAACGATATAGTATCTGATATGACTTAGGCAAATGACAAATTAATCTGAACATTAGAAGCTTAAATGAAAAGTTTGCCAAAACAAAAGTTCTTTGGGTTATGCGGCATTTCGTTAGTGTGATATTCGGCGATTGATCTTAACATGGGGTAAACCAACATGGGATCCTTTTATCTGACCACAAGACCTATAAATTACAGATCTTAATTAAACGTTATAAGTATGTTAAGTGACTACATTAGAAGAAATAAATCGGTTATCGGACAGATCTAAGAAATCAAAATAATATTGAAAATAGGATTTCAAATACGAAAAACGTTAGTACACCAAACCTTTAATAAAAGTGTTTGGTGACAGTCGAATAATAACACGGAATATTATCACAAAGCCCTTAACCTAAATCGATTAATAATTGTAATTCATCTCTCTAAATAGCCGAATCTTGTTCATGCAATAACAAGTTCATATACAATTCAGGAGCATTTCTATTCAAACGACAGAAAGGTTTCTACCTTTCATATTCCTTCACAAAGACATGGGATTACCAGTAAACTTAGATTATAAAGATCATGATTTTATGAAAGGGGTTAGGGACTCAGCACATGTATTAAGTAAAACTTGGTTGTATTCGGGTGGTCATATAGAAGTGGTTTTCATGAATGAAGGATAGATACATGCTTAATATGAAGCAGCCAAATAGCCCGCTTTTGTGATTTTGATCGACTAATTTCTATAAGGCGTAAATCCGTCTGATGGATTATGAATTCTATGACTTATTTTATATAGTATAATAAATAAGTGAATTGATGTTTTCTATATCAGATCTTCATAATATATTTTTGTACACTTCATTACTTTCTTAATCCAAGTCTTATATTCCGTTAGATATATTTTACACAAAATGAATGAAAAACTGAGATTGCCTTTCCCTTTCTTTTAATCTTCAAATTATTAACTTACTGTCATTGGTGATTGATTTTGATACGTCAATCTCGTTCAAATTATAAGCTTTAGAAACTATATAATACAATCAAGGTGGTCACTTTACCACCAGAGATTAATGAAAACGGGTTTCAAAACGCGTTGCCTCTTCATTAAAATGACACTCCTTCTGGATAAAAAAAATAATCAATTTCATTGGATTTTAGAAGTTGATTTGTCAGCCGAAAATCTGATATATCTTTAAAATCTACATCCATGTAGAAAGTCAATATTGAGATTTAACCGTCACAGAAGCCAAAATGAAAGTAAAATTAGTAAATAAATTCATTTCAATGCGATTGTTCCATTTCTAATCGTAATAACACATACGAACATCTCAATTCAATACATCAAAGAGGATTATCCCCTGTAACTTATTATCACGGTGATTAACTTTGATCAGTTTAATTACATATTAATTATACGATTCTTTCAGATAGACATCTTAAAATTACGTCCATGCAAATAAATACTCAAAGAAATGACACCAGGGCATGTGTTATCTGTTCTATCATCTATGTGATGATTTCATTCCATTAAAATAAACTTTTACTGCTTTCTAAATAAATTTTTATTCATAGTCATATAAAACCTTTCTTGTTTATACTCGAAATCTCATATTATGTAGAAATAAGCTGCATCGTGTGAAAAAATTAATGAAATGCGAACATAAATTTGAAGCAAATTAAGACTGAGAAATGTTTATAGCTTGCAAACTCTGACCCCTGCTCTTTCCAACATAAACCAGCATTTTATTATCAACTGCAAAAGAGAGACTACTGAAGCCTGCTGCACACATGGCGAATTAAAAGCATGAGAAAAAACGGTTAAGTATTTGCTGCAGGGCATATATCTAACTTCACTTCCGGTTGAATAAAGAATGTGGAGGTGGTTTTAATAAAACAAACCAAGGATAAGACATTTGATTAACATCACAAGATCAATGCCGATAGAGTTCTGAAACGATTTGTTTTTGACTTATAGACGTTGTTTCACATTAACGCGTTTTATTTTCTAATCCGAAAATTGGTCCACAAAGTTATCTCAGCGGTGATTATATTATCGAAATTCTGCCCTGCTCGTGGATTTCTTGTTCAATTGATGGCGCTAAAGGTATGCTTTCAACAAATTTCATACATATTGCTAATGTAATTTCCTAGCTTAAACTTAATCCACCCCATAGTAATACAAACATACAATACAGATGAGCATGGGACTAGTAATGTATTTGCGTTGCAGAAATGTTAAGTCGTCGTGGCTTTCCATAATTTCTTCGGCCGGGACTACAATCTTGCTATTTAAAATACGCGTTTCGAGGTCTTGAACTCCCCCGCACTTTGTAAATAGAAGGAAAAGGTGCGTCCAGAGTTAATCCCTATTCACTAAGATGAAATTTATTGTGTCTGATAAGGATTCGCATATTGCTTCACAGCCTAGTCTCAAACTAATCTAAGAGCATTGTCTAGGAGTGCATGTCCTTAATGTATACGCTATAAATTCTTATTGTTTCGAACTTGATTGCATTATCTCAGTGTAACCTTTATATCAGCTATAATACAACTCCTTGTAAGTTCGGGCCCAAGAAGCGACATTCACGAGAAAGGGGATCGATTTGCGTACATGTCCTCAAAAATCAACATAGACCTGTCTGCGACATTACCCCAGGTGGAAGAGAATCTTTTATGTACAGATATGCGAATCTCTCTTCTGTATGCACACTCGTTGAAGCTTCTAGCGCCGACGTTAAGAATTAAAATGGTGTCCGTAGTGACATGTTGTTGATTAAAGATATAATTAGTCATGGAAGGTATGTGACAAATTGCTTTAATAATTAATCAGCTCTTCTCCATGTTCAACAATAATAATAAGAACAAAGAGATGGGTTGCGTGCTTTTCGCTGGAATCACATGGAAATGATTACCCGGGAAATGTTTACTGTTCTAAGAACACTCGATAACACGTGTCCCTGTGCCCATGTTTTCTTCGAGGGTGTTTTCACAGCGAACAGAATCACAGGAAAATCATTACATAGGAATTGTTTAGTCTTCTAGGAACATCCGACAACACTACTTCGGGGGTATTCTAACAGCCAACGGGAGTGGTTCATCACTCTGTAAAGATGAAATCTGAAGAGTTTGGATCAAAATCTTAAGAATCAAGCTCTGACATTTAGAATTGCCCCCTGTTTATTACTGTTAAGTGCTGAAAAGTAGGAGATTAAAACCCATTTTATTTCATTTTCATTACTGTCTGTTTTATATTTTTATTCAAAGTCTGAATGTTTTTCTCGATTAAAAAACTATTGAACTTTTCATATTATGATAATGCTATCATTGTTCTTTAGTTAAGATCAAAGTAGATCACGATATGATTCCCATTCCCTCAAAGTGTTTTGCCAATTATCCATACCACTTAAAATCATTTTCTTTGTAAAATGATATAAATGAGATATAGTGACCAGTCTCAATAATAAATATATATTTGGCTATGTATGTACTTCAATTTTCTCAAAATCTAATGGATTTCCCAACTGAAATCAAAATTCTCCACCCCTTGACATTAAATCTATTTCGGTCTTTGTTTCATTCAAAAGTTCACGGCATGATAAATCGGTGCCAGATGTAATGTTTTAAAATTCTTTAACTCCGACATTCCGCCTTGAGTATTACATAATACCATTGTAATTTAAAAATCATGTTCCAACTAGGACCCCTCGCTAGGATTGGAACATTATCTACGAGATCAAACGAATTTATCATTTCTACGTCCGTTTGACTCGAGTATCCAGGCGTGTTCTTGGGCTAACCCCAGACGCTTTAATTTAAAGATTGTCTGTGTAGTGTTTTCATTCCATGAAGATTTGAATTCTTGCATTCCACGCCATTTGTTACGATTATATCATCATCAAAGCTTGTGTTTATATCGTTGACATTTAAGATTGTAAAACGTTATCCCGTCAGACACTAAAATAACTGTTATTACGTTCAGCTGTTAATGTTGCTGGGACGCAACAAAACAATAAACCGTGCACAACTCGACATTCGTGCCTTTAGGAAAAGAACCATTCGACAACGTAGGTTTTTATATTTCGATCACTTTGCTGGATCTATTTTGGTATTACAGGTATGAATGCAACGTAAACATTTCTAAGCAGTTACCAAAAGATCAGCACACTACTTAGCAACACCAGGGCCGAATTAAAGGATGGTCTTTAGGGGTAGCACTGTATTGTGTATACCATAGTGGTAGTCGGACATTTCCCAGATTCACAACTGTCTTTCAAGATTAATCCGGCTAGTCGGCTCTGCGTAGTTCATAAGATACCGAAGACCTTTGCAACCCATTTATATCTGTCTTCTTTTTAAATTTTTAATCTTTCTATTTATAAACAAAATTATGTTTTGTTCTTGGTAAATCGCCCAAGAAGCGGTTTGATTTTGTCGATAAAATTACATTTACATCCATAACAATTAACTTTTGTTCTACCAGAGGTAGGAGGATGGGGAAACATAATATGAACATAAACAGCTAATTTTCACGGAGGGGTGGGTTCTACGTCTTCAATTAAGTACATTTTACTTATAGAAAACATGTACGACCTTTTATTTTACGAAGCCATTAACCTGCCTTAAATTTATAGAAATGTTGCATGGGATGACAGCATCAATATCTTTTGACTACGCAATGATAATCTGTATAATGGCCATCCAAAAGTCAAAAGCAACAACACGAAATGTCACGATTTTTCGCCAATGAATCGTGTTGTTTTTATCTTTAAAAATCTAAGATTAATGGGGGATATGGAGGAAATGTCAGAACTAGTCGTGAAGTTTTATTGTAGATTTCTGCAAGGATTTGCAAAGCTATCCTTTAAGAGAGATGCCCTGAATCAAACGTCAATGCACATAATGCCATGGCTTGACAATGTAAATGTTTAACGATACGATGATGAATAATCGTGTTACAGCTGTGCACCTTAAAGTATGCATGCATCAAATAATATCTAATAGAATTGCTAATTCTAAAACATCTGATGTCTGTTTCTAACAATCCAATTAAAATAAGGTCTTGTTTAGGTTTTACATTTTAAAGGTTGACAACAAAGAAATAAAAAAGTGAAGGTTTAAAAAGAAAATAGGGTGTTTATTAAAGAACATGTTTTAACAAATAATATTATAAACTTGTCGAATGAGAAATGGTAGCGTGTACTCTTTAATATTACGCGTACCCAACCTCGTGCAAGCCACCACCAGTGCTGTGATTTTGGTAGTTGTCCGATTAACTTTTTCCTACTTTGGTAAAGGATATCCAAGCGAGACGAAAATTATGTGTTGTCCGTTCTACACCCAATTGAATATTTGACGTTTCTGACGTTACCAAATTTGACATTGGACTTAAATAATTTAAGAATTATTGTAATTGGCATTCTCAGCAACAGTCCCGGCGGATTCGTAGCCACAATAATATTAGAGTCGGGTTTATTTTGGTATCGTATCAAAATTTGTAGACGTTTATAAATAGAACCACAACCTGTTAGGTTAGTCACTTTGAGTATAGATGCTTCCATTGCATACACTGGTGTAAAGTAAGCAACATTATCAAGATGGGTTGTAATAATCCATACTAGATTGGGCTAATATTTATTCAGATCAAGTCCGGATTGGTAAGGTGGTCGGTAAGTGAGGAATGGAAAGGTTGGTAACTTTGCTAACCTCCTCGTTGATATCGTTGTCGGGCACAGATGTATCTGTACCAAAAAGGTACTGCCTTGAATTCAATAATATTCATCAAGTCTATCAGTGAAGTGAAAGACATCAAGCAAGGCCAAATCAATTACTAGCTTTGAATGTATAGCCATCCATGACATGATTATTAGAGATTGCTTCCGCGTAACATGAACACCAGCGATCTTATCTTCCGGATTTTTATATTCGAAATTTTGATGCATTTTCACACATCAGTGTAAATGAACGATAGTCGATAAATAAATTCAAAATCAGTCGCCGGAAAAATGTGTACACCTTCCAAATGAGAGGAAATACGAAACAGCAGCTCTTTTGTTTGGAATAATTTGAGTTATGTCTGCCATCCCAGTGTTGATTAAACAATAAACGCGGGGTTCCTTAACGCGGCTCACATGTTACATAATACAAATACTAATCGCAATGTGACATCCGTCGTTAATATTTGACTTGCTTTCTCTGGCTTTTCTTTCTTATCTATTATGAGACGAACGATTATCTGATAGTCCCTGGAGTTACGTATTTTACAAATAGTAATGCGACCTAACGCCTAATTTGAGTATTTTTAGAACAGAATGTATTTTTTATAGAGCAGAAGTGCGAGTCACAAAAATTTTATACAATAAATATATAACCCCATATGACGAAGAGCATTTATAATTTCGACCTTCTGTGTTTTTTTAAAGAAGGATATGTATACACTGTATAAACAAACATATTGGTACCACTACTCAAAGGTAAATGGAATGGGACGATGGTTTGGTCCCAAATTAAAACAATGCGTAAACCCATCATTATCCCTGGTCTTTATGTTTAAAATCAGCACTGGGAATGAAATGGGGTTTAATGTCCTTATATGTTTTTCATGGAATACACGGGACCTTGTTTTTTCGTACAATCCGAAAGACTAGACAGTGTTCCGTGCCATAACTTCCGTGCTGCACCACTGAGTAAGGGGAAGTCACGCTTGAAAATTCATGTAAATTTTCTCGACCAACAGATCTCCTGGTTGGTGAGTCAACCCCTTACTCAACGAACCACCGCGGCTTCAATTAACCTCGGGACCAATGTTCATAAATCAGCAGCGATTGAAAATCTAAATCATTTCCATCCTGTATTGATGTAATGTTGTTTGGTAACTTGAATCAAGTGTAAGTATATAATTTACTACTTGACTGGCCATACATTATCATCAATATAATAATAGACGATTAAAGTAAACCTCATAGATCCAGTATGTGCTAGTATGGTTGGTGAACTACAGGGGTGATGTATTCAATTTTTTATTACGGATAGACAACTGATGTTATGGCAATTAAATCATTTCCAGATTTGAGTTCTGGTATTTTTTACAAACACAGGAATGTGAAACGGTTTGTCAGAATTTGTCTGACTTTATTACGCCATACCATTCAAATTAAGAAATTTGAGCTAACGATTTATAATTTTATTACCCTTTTTTCTTGATAAATGAAAGCGCTTTTAGGTCTAGTTTTTTCTACCCACATGAATATATATATATACATAGTATTTGTGTATATAATGACACAGCATCTATTCTGAACCATTGAAATGAACTCAAGTGTAATTCACAGTAAACTGGCCACTTACAGACATTAACGATCTGTGAAATTGAATTTCAATTTAATAACCTGACAACTTTACGTGATTATTGATCCGGTTCTCAACTGTGTATTTGAAATTAAAAAGTTTTAAAAACCATTGACCTTATGTCAGCAAAAAGGTGTCATTTTAGTGAACCTTGACGTTTCTTGTACGTAAAAACGCACCCTGACTACAAAGTCTTTATGCTCCAAATCACAAATAAAAATATTAGTTTATTTCAAAAAATGAAATAAATTACCCGGTGAATAAAGGCTTCTTCGTTTTGTTTTTTCTGTGAGTTGAACGCCAATTAACATACATTATGCAAGGGATAAATCTGCCTATTGTAGGTCTTTCGTTAGACGTGAGATATTATCTCAATTATTAATTAGAAAATAATTAAAACGAAAAGTCCTTAATCAATGTCATCTTATGTTGCTCAACGCTCATTGATGATTAAATCCAAAAATGGATAAATCGAGACTGTTTTAATCTTACAATATTATATAGCTAATATATAGGTTCAGAGTGGAGCAGTTTGACCGATTTTAGCACATTCCCTTTACATTATCTAGTTTTAATTATTATAGTGAGAACGACCAGCTCTTCCATAATTCCCCTTTAATTGTATGCGATATCATTACTACTACTACTGCTCTCACTACTGCCATTTAATGTGATGAACTAATAGACGTATATACGATTCCTTTGTGCACTACAATGACATAAATATCGTGTTCTGTCATCTATTTTCTGGGCGCAAAGCCCTGAAGTACTACATAATCACATAAAGACACCACCTTAGAAGTCTTCGTGAAAATTAAAGTCTTCTTTGTGCACGCATTATCTGCAACGAAACGACACAAATGCCACCTACTGCAACCGTAACGTTGATTTATGGAAGCTTTAAGTACGATGTGTACAAAAAGTACACCCGAAGATAGCCCACGTTAGAGTACTAAGAACAACAAACAAGGGATAGAGAATGACAGATTTATAGACTGTTAGTGTAGAGAAACAACAGAGATAAAGGTGCTCATCTGTTTGTAACATTTTCTTTCATAGGAATTATCTAACTAATCTTTACGCCAACACATGCAGCAAAATAACTTAACCGAGTAATTCTGGACCTCGGGCGGTTTGATTTCATCAACACACAATTTAAGACACTGCATGAATGGTAAACCCAAATAACTCACAATCTGCAGGAAACAACCTATTGAAGATACGGTACATTGGCGTACATGCGTAGTACTCCAAAGGAGAAGAATGATAGACAGAGGGGAGAGAGGGAGAGGGAGAAAGCACAACGTGGGATCTAAACCACGACGTCTGAATCGACGAGAGACCATTGTTACTTTATCAGTTTAATTGCACAAAGAACACTAAAATCTTCTTTTTTATACAAGTATATCATTTTATCTATCGTGATCTTGCTCATCACCAACATTTGCATGACAACCTACGTTTTAACAGTGTTTTCGGATCACTAAATAATTATAGATCTTTGGTCACGTGGTTTAATCAGACTTAACGTATAACGAGAAAATACTCTGTTATAGTGATTTGGTTTCCGGATTAAATTTGATTAAAAAACACAAATAAAGTAGGCTATTTCTGCTGGACCGCCGACTTCATTGCCACAGTAGAACGAGACAGACTGCCAACGATACGAGCATTAACTATGATTATCAAACTACAGCTGATTGTGTGGGTCCTGGGATCAATTTTACACTAAACCAAATGATTCTGGTGTAAATGAGGTTTACCACAACACTTGAAAATTAAAGGGACTTCACTCTCAAAAAGATGTACTCACTCCCACAGAGTTTTTTTTATAATTATCAGATTGTTCTTCACTAGATGTTCTATTGATTAGTTGTCTAATATGTTTAACGTAACAGTTTAAATCAATGTAGGCTAATACTAACGTAACTTTTCAAATGAAAATATAAGTGACCAAATTAAAGTATATTTACCATTAACATAAACGATCAAATGAAAAACGTACACGATCAACTGAAAAACGTATACGATCAAATGAAAAACGTACACGATCAAACGAATGTGTTGTACAATATTTGAACCCTATGCTGTGTACATGTATTTGGCAGGGGCTGAGTATGTCATAATTCAAATATACCCAAGCTGACTATATATGATAATCATATACTACTAGTGATGACATGCCCCTTATTGATTCTTTAAATAGGTTTACAAAAATATAATGGGTAATAACAAAAAAAAAAGTCTGAATAACTAAATCTATGTTAAAATACTGTCTTGTCCGAATGTATATTTTGTAGTTTTTGTTTCGTGTGTACTGCGTTCCTCTTGCCCTGACTAATACAGTAAGATGTGATAAAACCACGTGTTTGAATACATCAATGTTTCCCTTTAATGGTTGTCAAGCGATCCACTTCACTAGAGTTGAAAGTAAGAATGAATAATGTACTATTGGGTGTATTACTTCGTTATGCACGGTTATGGGGAATGCACATATCACATGTTGCTTTGGTTCTACATCACCGTCCTTCGTTCCCTGGGTACTTGTTCCTTGTTCGTTGTTCGGATATTGTGCCCATTTCAATTTTATATCTTCTATTAGGAATACGTATAAACTGTGCTGTATATGATGCGTTCATCGATATCGTTTGTTTTACCTATGTTTTGTGGTAGTGTTGCCCTGCATCGTTAACTGAATCAATAGATTAATCATAATACCGTACCCGACACGAAACGAAGTAGATAGAACGAAGTCTGATTCAATGAACTGGGTGAAAAGTGAAGTAATAATAAATTCAAATCTGCAACCACTCCTTCTTAAATTCATTTCTTTGAACTGTCAACCCTAACACAACAAGTGTCAGACTGTGGAATTTTATCATAATATTTGGGATAATATGGTGCGGGATCTTAAGTTTTGTGCGGGGTAAAAAGTTTTGTCATTCCGTTTTAAAAGTATTCTGAAATGAAATTAAAAGTTATCTTACCTGTTGAACGATATCCATTTAATATTTCGACAGCAGTCAGTAATGTTTCTGGTAAAACCAAACAAAATGCGGAAACAAGGTGTAAAGTTTGAGCCACGGGACAGAAATGTTGCCAAATTCGTTTAATCAATCCGTGGTCCGCACTTTTACAAACAGATTTAAAATTAGAATTTAAAGCGTGATCTCTACCCAACTTGATGCCATCGTTAGCAATATTTCCAATTCTTATAAATGCCACAGTAACATAGAAAGGCAGTAATAATACGGATATAATAATCATAGCCAGCAAAAATGCAACTTCGGGGGGTTTCCCCTCATTCTTGGGCCAGGCTCTTGCCTCGGCTTCCCTGTACCTCAGAACACACAGGTACGTCGTGTAGATATGAACTCCTAAAGTTAGCAAACAGTAGCATATAGACCAAAAGGAATTTAACTTGGTTTTCTGTGTCACAATTCCCGCCATAACTTTATGTCGTCTGCTTGATTTGAATTATCCTAAAATCACCTAAAGTCGATCACTTGACAATAAAGACACAATTTACACCACTCGAGTAATTCGTATTCCAGGTAAAACAATTATTTCCTTGACTTTTGTTATCCATTCTTCACTTCGTCTGGCCGAGTTCGCCTGAAGTTGGCGTCTGCAAGAAGAAAAACAAAATACAAAGTTTACTGTTACTCCTAAACGGAACGAAAGCTCGGTAATGTCACGTGCTAGCGCTCGCAGTGAACGTATAGAGCAACTGTTGAATTGAATTGGCAGTTTGTCAATCAAACCAGTCGCGTGCTACAAGGCTGTTCGAAGGGGCTCATTCTCGCTCGCTCTACATGTTAGTGGAGTTTCGACACGTGAAAAAATATCTCCAGCCACGGTGTATTGAGCAGTAGATTTTAGTAATATGGCGCCCAAAATAGATAACAGCTTGACTTCGTCGAGAGGGGGTCCTGTTAACCAATTTTCTCTTCACAGAGGGAATGAACGTGTAAAGTTTAACAACAATGAAGCAACATGTTCCATATGGAATCAATTATGTGTTAGTAAAGTTGGGCCTGCGGTCACCGTATTTTCGTATTCACCAGGAAACCAAGAATGATTTCCAAATATAAAGAGCATCTCGCGGATATAATGTTACGTAATGTTTCATTGGTTCAGACGCAAATTCCTGAATTCAAATATTGAATTTCCACTGTCGAGCACAGCGTGGAACAAATTACTAACTAATATTTATGTAACTGTTTCTAAAGTTTTCTTTCGTTTTCCCCGGACGACTGGCATTTCATAAAATAATTTCATGGTAAATGGTTCAGGCTAGACATCAAAAGCCGGCATTTTGAAAAATGGCTAACATTTGACAAAAGTTTGATATGAATATAATGATTACGTGATAACGTTTCTTAATAGATGAGAAAGTTAGTTGAGACGTATTTTACGTTTTCTTTTGGTATCCCTTGTCACAATCAAGCGGATCTGTAGAAATCTTAGGTCATGACCCGATATTCGATGTCTGTTGAATGGATCATAGTATATTCCATAGAATCACAATAAAAGTCATCTGGAATTTTGAAAACCTGAGTTTATGCTAAAAACGAAACTTGTCAGAGCTTGTCCATCCGCAAATCAGATAAAGCTAATTTAACACATTAATTTGACCGGAATCATGGTTAATTTAGCTTCTAAAATCGATATTCAAACCATCGCTCCATTTAGTTATAAGTAATCACGGGGAGGGTGTCATGCATGAGACAGGGTAGGATCACTTTAATATACATACAGTTTTAAGCTAACATTATTGTTCTACTGGTGTGTGTCGTGCGCGACACATGGTAATTTCACACGTTTCATAAAACTGATTCTACGGGTACACTGGCTGCCTAGTCCAATGGATTTTGTATTTGACCACTAGTTAGGATTCGTCGTCCTTGATTTGTATTATCATTTTCGTGTTGTGTAATGATATTCACTTTCATGCTTATAATAAACCCAAAAATAAATTTGTTTTGTGGATAAAAAAAATGATAGGGTTCGAACTGTTAACTCCTTTCCGCAATCCGTTTATCTCCTTCAATACCTAATGAGGTGGAAATCCGAGTCCACAAACATATATAGAAGAAGAAGATATCTCAAACAAGAGAGCATCCATTTAGTCCTTTCAATAATTCTAATATGATTAATGGGTGTATTTTCTAAACAACCTGTCAACGACTGGGAACGTTTGTCTATAGACGTGACTATCCAGGATAAACATATAGCCTGGTGGATTATGTTTGGTATACAAACATCGTGTGGAGGCAGGAAAATACCCTCTTTAAACTCAAAAGCAAAGTCCATGGGTGGTCGTTTACATGCTGCAGTCCAAACCCTTTCCCATGATGTGGTCACTTTGGAAATTATCCGTGACGAGTGACCCCTTTGCCCTTAAAAACATCCGGCGAGAGACAATATGAAAGCAAATATCGTATCTTTAATTTCGATTCGGCTATCGAATTAGACAATTACATCGACCAATAACTGGTCGGAATTTTGCTTATCTTTTAATTATGGAATTGAAAACATTTATGTTAACCTTGGAAGTATGACCCAGTTGCTATCCTCTCGATTGTGTTAATATCAATATTCTGGATGGCCGAATGGTTAGCACGTGCGCGCTATATTATATAATATAAAGCATGTTGTTTTGAATCCCCGGTTGTACGTGACAATGAGTACGGTCGCCTGTCCAACTCGTGGGTTTACTCCGGGTTCTCCGATTTCCGCCACCTGCTTAGACCCCTACACGAAAGCGAATTATTGAAATAAAATGAAACCATAATATGTTAGCCCCGAAATGATCTAGTTTGTGTCGACTGGACGTTAAACCCCATTTCGCTCTCGCCCCCCCCCCCCCTTGATAGTTGTAAATTGAAAGTTCCACACGTTACCAGTATCCAAATGACCAAAGTATTGTGTTGACCATAGATTAAATTTAGATTAACTCAAGTAGCTTTGTAAAACTATTTAATAGCTTTTTAATCCAGTATCCCGCTTCTTTATTTTGTTAATACAATGTCCACTTGGAAACCTAATGGAGGAAAACCGCGTGTACTATTTGTTCTATTGTCAGACACTTGTCACCATTAAATCATCATTAATATCAAAATTGAAAAAAAAAATAGAAACTTGAGGCTTTGTTATTTCGATAGTGGACACTTATTGTATACTCATCATTAAATGAAAAATAATGGCATACATTATTTCATTAATTCTTTATCGTATGTCATTTTTCCAATATGTTTGATATGAAGGAAATGGCCAGCATTGTTTAATGGTCACGTGTGGCATTAGATAGGCCATGTTTTTTTATCAGTTGGTTTGTAATCATCTTTGTCTAATTTAAAAAAAACAACACACTATGTAAATTACCAATTTTACGAATAAAAATATTCTTTCAATGGCAGTTATATCATTTGTACTTGGTGTACACATGACAAATTCTATGGAATACCGTTGCTCTGATTATTATAGATTTCTGGTGATTGCAAAACTTCCAGGAGTTTTGAGGACAACATTTTATATTTTCAATATGAAGGTAATGTGGTAATTTATTAATATTTTTTTTATTGTGTTCGAAGCGCAACACAGTTTGTCCAGACATCGATGTTTCAAGCTCAATATAACCATATTAATTATTATAAATTTATTTTAAAAAATGAAAAAAATGAATAACATTGACCGCTTTCCCTTAAAAACTGATGCCTTTTATTCCAGTTTGATTGCGTTTTTAGATTCATTTAGATCAAAATCCCGATACAAATTATGTTTTCTCTCAAAACATGTGACGGATATGACGATATATTGACAGTGTACGCTTCTAAATCAATATGCTTTATTATTTCGATTAAAAAGAAACGAAGAAAATTCGATATTTCACGGTAAATGAGACCTGACAATGTTTTTAATACATTATCACAGATGAGTGACAAAAATACTACACATGAACGGAGAAAAAATCTGGACCTTGTTTGTCTAATCGATGAAAACCATTAAAAGTAAAATGGATCAAACAAATTGCCTATCGGATCCGGAACCGCGAAACGAAAGAACTCGCTGATCGCTTTCATCAATTAGTTTTAAAAATATATAATCAACAACAAACTTAACTCATTGATTTATTGACAAAGCAAAAACCAAAGAACGATTCTCTTAAAAATATGAAACATTTATAGCCTATTCTTTTGTTTGTTTATCTTCTATCTTCGTTCGTCATATTCCCAGTAATTGTTATTAGACATCATAATTTGGGTGTAACCCGTCCAAGATTTTGAAAATCATATGAATTATTCACTGCTTAATGATTCATATGTGCTGGAGAAGGGTCATGTGGTAAGAAATGTGTCTCGTTGAAAGCTGAAAAGTTAAATATGAGTTGTTCTGCGTGTGAAGGGTGGTGGGGCAGGGGGTCAAAAAGCTTGAGTGATATGCAGCACAATATCCCTTTCTAGTTAATTGGAAAAGTAGTATTTCGGAACCACCACTGTTTCGTTAGATTCTGTTGTTTTTAATGTCAGTTGGTAAAATAAATTTAATTTGAGAAGAATCAGCTGGTATAAAAATTGACAGTAGAAATTCAGTTGACTATGGTAGAATTCTCGCGATTCTTAGATCAAATGGGGGACGTATTTCCAGGGTAAACGCATATTGAGGTAAACACGCGTTAGTCTCATAATCTAGTAAAGAACTGATGAAACAATGATAATAATTCAATGGAACTGTGAACCACTGAAATAAATGTAAAAACGGTTGTCCTAAGTTATCCAGAAAATGTTTTACCATAAAGTTTGCACTAAGACTGTAACATTTGGCGTGAAAAAATGTGATTTTTTGGGGTGGACTTTAGTTCTGTCACGTTATTGAGAAATATAGCGAGTCTTCACGTGACAGAATGTCCGTTTATAATGTTTGAAAATAGAACAATATTGAGAAAGGAGATAAAGAAGTGGGTGTATAAACATGTGTTTCCGTATATTTACAAAAACAACCCATAAAGAGTAGAATAAGACACGGTTCTAAATGTACAGGCATGGTATGTTGGTGTTCGATAATTTTCAAAGGTACACCGTTTTGTAACAATCTTTTTTAGACCTTTCTATTTGGTATGTGTAGGAACTGTCGACGCGATAGTTGATCACTCCAAACTGTCTGGACCACTGACAAACACATGGCATTATACTACTATACAGTACCCGATTGTCTTAAAAGTACAAATATTTGTAACACTCTTTATTAAGACCGTTTAGCAACTATTCTATGGCAGCTTTCTGTGTGGTATGCGTAGGAATTGTCGACTCTTAAGGCTGATCACCTGAAAATGTCTGGACCACTGGCGCACAAGAAGTGTGTAACTATTATACCAGTTTGTCTTAGGTTGGGTCAGAAAATTCACAAGGTATCCGTTGGGAAAGCTGGGGTAGAGTTGCAAATCAAAAGCTAGACTCTGAAGAAATAATCAAATTACCTTGTCTGAACATTTCAAATCAGGAGAATGACCGAGAGATTTGTTTAATGTAGAAATGCAATTCATTTCAGTAATTCTATTGTTGAAATGTATGATTATCTTGATAATCGCCAGGACAACGTGCCACTTTTGCTAGAAAGAGGAGATGAATATATAAGGTAGTTATATAATGTGGAATTTGAGGATTTATGGCTAACGATTAATAAAAACTTAAAGTACATGTATGTAGTTTTGGGAAAAAATAACAAAGATTTTCAGGCAGTCGCACAGCTGTTTCTTGGAGGTGCTCAAACAATATTGTGCAAATTTATTCACTACAACAATATAGACATAAGCACCATTAAGCTCATTGCATGTCAAATTGTCACCTTGATGAGTGTTCTTCGTGATGGTCAAATGGTGAACATTCTCAGGAACAAGAGTATTTTTCTGAACGAGTAAAAGTAAGTGCAGGAGAACCACACAACACACAAAACAAAACCGAGAAGAGAAACCTGCGGACAAGACAAAAAAAACCAAGACATTGCAAGAAATAAAAACCAAATACCAAATTAAGCGAATGGATCTGGGACGGATTCCCTCAAAATTTACAAGACGCAATACGACCGGTATTAACGGGGGTCGACTTCTGAATGGCGATAGTCTGAGATGACGTCATAAGTGAGAACGTCAAACAATTTAACTATTTAAAGGCGATAACCTGGCGAAAATGTTGGCAAACGCTAAGAATTAATATACAAACACATTATCTTCTAATCGACCTTTCTTGATAGCCTTCATCGCTCTAAAATATAGCTCAAATCAGTAGATATATCGAGACTTTAACGTGCATCTGAGAGAGAGAGAGAGAGAGAGAGAGGGGGTGGGGTCATTATATCGTTCAACAATGATAGGAATTCCACGAGGTACACTCTCAAAGCGGGGGGTTTGGACTTAGAGTACGTATTTCATAATAGACCATTTGGCTGAAATCTTCAGTTGATGCTGCGCACTCCTCAAGTGCAACCGGCTTGTAAAATATGTCCATTTAAAATACAGCACAATATCTGCACCGGAAATTTATGTTCACGAAACCGAGAAATTAAGACGAATGCACGAGACGCTCATTCCTTAAACCAATTAACTATTTATTACAAAGCCAAGCAGATTTAATGTAATAAACGCGACATAATGTAATAATAATGTAATTATTCATGTGTCAGTTTATACAATAAATTATAATGAAGCTGTCAATGTATCACGACATAAACTAATTGTCGTCTTAAGAAATTGCTAAACCGAGAAAATGATTTTTAAACGCACGGATACATCTGGATGTCTTAAATCAGAAATATTTAATACAAAATACTGCCATTTGGAAGGCAATAGGGTTTAAAGTCTTGTAAACATAAAACATCGATCATTTTGAAACTGGTACTTTTATATCTACGGCGACGTGTCCAATGGTGGAGGAGAATGTTACCCTGGTTGCAACGTTTTGGAAATCCGTGTGTCCCCAGTGAAACTCAGTCATTGGAAATCAGCAAATCGGAGGTAACAAAAATAGATAGTAAAATAGATAGATATGTGAACTTTAAAATAGGGAGTATGTGGGAAATGTCTTATGTCGCATAAAAGACTGTAATCAACTTATTATGCTTACCAGACGACGATTTCTGCATTAATTAATCATTTGTTAAAAGTGCTTTAAACACGTGAACATATACTATGTTTATGATTATGGCTTTGTGTCAATTTATAAGCCACCATCTTTAAATAAATCTGTGTCGTCAAATTGATATTTATCTGAAACATCAAGTAAACGTTGGATAACCGCAACAAACATAACAATTGAAATTGATTGGTTACATTTACGTCGAATTGCACAATATATAACAACTAGATAACCATGCGGGCATCAAGAAAAACAGATCATAATAATGACAACACAATTCTTTAAAATAGGTAGGATCCTTTTCACCTATTTGTACTAGTCTGATAAATTTATTTTGCCCCCCCCCCCTATCCTTAAAAAATCGATGGAAAAACAATTCACATTCGACCGAACTAATTAGCACTATGTCCTGTAACTTATTAAACGTGGATCATTTAATTGGTTTCTATTTAAATGAATAATAATGATGACAGTATGAAGCGAGGTATGACTAATGTCTACAGTGACAACTTGTATACTGAAATTTTTATAAATTACAAAAAAATAAAAAAAATGTGACAACTCGGGTGGAACGTGTGAAAGGGGTGTGACATTATTGTCTGAAATATTCCACGCGATATATCGATCCATATCTTGTGGCAATTGGAAGTCAACCATCAAAGCAAGAGAATGAGTTAATAGTGTAGACCATCTTTGCATTGACTACTAACCACACCAAGTAAATATGGTATATAAAGACTCATTGACTAGATATAGAATAAGTAAACCTGATATACAATACATGTATTGCCCTGTGAATAACGACCAAACAATACCGATATTGACCCCAGTAATCGGTCCAGATTTCTACTGAATCAAATCAATACGTTCAGTAAAGATAAAAGCTGAAGTGTGCCACTCAAGAACTCATCTCACTAAATCAAAACGTGTTCCAACACACGTTTCGATTTTTACCAAATCTCATCAAAGATAACCTTTATTTTTCCGTGGAACTAGTTTCAGTGTCGTGTGTTTATTACAATTAAATACACCACAGGATAAATCTATAGGTTTTGTGCATAGGGCACTTTAGAAACACACAATGTTGATACACCTTATATGTAATCTGAAGACCGAGTGGTAGTTTATAATGTTCAAAGATCTCCAAAGTTGTAAATATAAATGGTATTTATTTTCAAATAAATTTTGGTGGACATAATGTCTGCTTATTACATCTTGTCGAGCGAGGTATGACACATCAGACGAATGTGGCCATACTTTCGGATGGTAATGATGGTTATAAATCGATTACTGCAGTTATCACCAGTTCAAATAGAATACAAGTTTACAACATATATAAATGTTGCTTTTGCCAGTATTTACTTCATTTTGAAAAAACGAGGAGCGGGAGAACACAACAATAAACCGCATAGGACTCATACCGTAACCTTGAGATACCCCAACGTTATTATATAACTTCGGGAATATATTTCAGGAATAATAATAATCATATGCCATAGAATCGAATATTACATCTCGTAAACACAATACTCCGGTCATTTTAAGACTAATATGGTAATTTTTATTTTAATGGTTACAGATGCAATGCGAGAGTTGAGGGGGGGGGGGGGTATCAATCCATCCGAACTACTATGTAGGTTTTCTAGACGAGATGCCAAAGCCATATTATTAATCCAGTAGAGATTGGGGCTATGTTAATTACTCACTTACCTGCAATGACTGTTGTTAAAATAAAAATGAGTTTAAAGTGATACGAATTTAATTCCAAAATATACCTTCATAAGGAAACTTTATCTTAACTGAAATATATTACAAATGATATCCCAAATACTGAAATCATGATCTTGAGATCAGACGAACTGTACTGAAAATGAGTTTAACTGAACGATACGAAACTGTGGAATAAGTTTATTTAAAGATCATTTTGTGTGACAAAAGTCACCCGGGGATCAAGGAAACATGACATCTGAACTACAACGATTGATTGCCATATTTACATCAGGGTAAAGTTTAGGAAAAATAGATTCTATAATTAGAGAGACACACGTAAACACAAACATTGAACAAACCATTTAGTTATCTGCCTAGAAAGCCTTTGACATAATAAAATCCATTTTATTTCTGAGGCACGAGTCTTATTTCCGGCTGAAGGTCGCGTGCATTATCCGAGAAAGTTCATCGGGATTTGTCTAGTCGATTTTTTTTGTGTTGGTGGGCAGGACGGAGACCTGGAAATGACAGTCTAGTTCGAATGGTACGAAAAACGGAGGTCCTGTGTACACACTGGCGTGCACGTGAAAGATCCCTTGGCAAAATTTTCCTCATAGAACACTGCAAGGCGTTAGGCCCCATGTCATTTCATTTCTTTATTTAATCTATTAAAGCCTTTGAAATATAGAAAATACCCCTCTTTATTGTTCTATACATGGATGTCAATATATACTGGCTGTTTTTGTTAATGTTTTTAAATGGTTCTAGTGCAATCCAGTTGCCATTACTATTTGCACAGGAGTATTTTTGGAGTACAAATTTAGCTAAAATTAAGAAGAGCTAATATTGCAATATTGTTATTGTTCCATCGAGACTGACCCCTGGCTAAGTACAATCTAAGTACAAGTTGCAATTTTAATACGTAACTAATACCCCCGTCAGACCGGAGTTGCGTCCTTACTGCGCTTCTACTGCGACAACAAATGGTCTCAGAGCGAGTCAAGATCGCCATAAGCGTGGTAACAGCGCGGTGGAAACACTAGATATCGTACTGTGGTCTCCATAGTCGCCAATGATCGCCGAGCCACGACGTTTGTTTTGAACATGCGCACATGATCTGGAAAGCTGAGAAAACGTGATGTGGTCGCAAAAGTCCTTATTGCGCTGCTACGGCGACAAAAAATGTTTCCAGAGCGTGCCAAGATCACCATGAGCGCTGTGGAAACGCGAGATATCGTTCTGTGGTCTCCATGGTCGCCAATGATCGCTGAGTCACGGCGTTTGTTTTGAGTATGTTCAAAGCAAACGCCAAGGTCCTGTCATATGACATTGAAAACCGAGAGAACGTGGTGGGTCGCGAGGGTCGCGCGATAAGCGTGGTAACATCTCTATGAACGTAGCACACGCGCAGTACACACGTGGAAAAGACGCTGCGAAAATTGTAACATTTGCAACGGTGCCTTCATAGCGTCTTCACCACAACCCTCACGCGTTGACCGCGACCCCACCCAGCGCTCTGAGTCCTTATGGCGTTGTCATAGCGATGTTACGATGATTCCACCACTGTTGCGCGACTGCATCACGACCTCATGGGGCTATCTCTTTAGCATATGGCGATTTTATGAGGTTCCCACAACGTGTATGGGGAGTTCTTAATACGACCATGGCGCGGTTACCAAGCTTGCATTATTCGCTTATGGCGACCATGCATTTCATGCAAGACTTGCTTTGAAAACGGACGATTCAAAGGTCATCTTGAAATTTCGAAAAAAAATCAAACCATCTTGCATAGTCGCCGTGATCACGTGGTGGAAACGCACGTGTAGTCCAGATAAGACGTGTGGTTGAGCGACGCGGGTTCGCGATGACCGCTTATAGATCTTAATCGAAACGCCATAAGCGCGGAGAGATCGTGACGAATCCGCCGCGAGAATGCTATATAAACGCACAGGTCGCAGTAAGAACGCGACTTTTTTAAGGTTGTAATTTTGGGACATTTTTCCGCGTTGTGTTCACGCTTGCCGACGACCTTGTGTATTTCCAGGCCGCCGTTCGGTCGCAGAGCGCAGTAGGGTCACCACTCCGGTCTGACGGGGGCTTAAAGCAAGAGTGAAAATCAAGATGGGCGAACCGGGGGTTTTAAACTGGTTTATTTGCCCCAAATTTGGTTTCAAACGACTGGTTTAACGATCCCCGGAGTTTTCACACCAGTTCAACTGAACGGGCTATAATTAAAACTGCACTGTTTCGTGTTGTTATGTTGTTAAAATGTACACCACAATAAAGTCTAATAAAATCGTTCATACCTTGACCTTTAATCTAACCAATGAAAAGATGCAATATCTTGGACAACATTGGTTTTACCCAATCACATTGACTGAAATCAGATAATACATATCTGTCGAAAAGTATTAATAAAAGCTCTTGGTTATCAAGTCAGTTGAAATTCAACCTCCTTTCCTCAAGGGGCCCAGATTGTGTGACGACCATCGTATACGCTTACTATTTGTTTCTCTCAACATTAAAATAATAGAAATAACAGGAATGCATATTTACTGAAATAACATTTTCTTTGAAATCTCATGCCAATAGATGTTGTCAAATATAAAACGTAATGCCCAGCTTTTATTTCATAACACATAACATAACATACTGTAGCTGATCATACAGTGAAAGGAACAAAAATATACAGAGTCTAAAATCCCCTTTCCAATTCAATTATTTTAAGACAGAAATGCTTTATATCCATGGACGCATTTTATCATGTTTTAAACCAGAGAGTCGATTCCGGTAATGAGACTGAAATAGTAAACGTCAACCAGGCGGAAAAAGGCGATTTACTCTCCAATAATGAGAAAATATCTTTCCAACGATGACACATAATTATCGTAAAGATGTTTACTAGAACGGAGAACGCGGGACACTATAGTTAAATATCTATGACGTTTCTTAAAGATTTGGTTTGTTATACGACAACATATGGCATCATGTTATTATTTGACATCATATTAATATGTTATTATGCTTTTGAACCAATCCACTGCTATAATGTCTTAATAATATAAAAACAGCGCCGGGAACTACAATTCAAGGTCTGATACTCCTCTTTCCTGTATAATCAGCAATTGATGTTTCCTGGTGTATTAGGTAATATACGCGCTATAACCCCAGTACCTCACGAGTGTAACAGGCAAAGATTATGTATTTTTACGCGAGGATTCGTCGGCTACCCGTTCACAGAAATTGGGAAAAGTACACCAATGCATGAATTTAAACCATACCTAAATTTGTGACTAATGGACAGCTAACTGCAGCGACGATTCGGACTGGATTTCAGGAAGCCAACATGCTGCATAGTAGATACCATCGGAGCCACCAGTAGCGTCACCAGCTTAGCTATGTGAACTCCTTAAATGAGAAGCGGAATAAGGTATTTTGGAATACAGATATGTGTGAACTCCACAATGGAAATAATTTAGTTTTCCAGGGGGAGTATTTTACCATGCCTCGTACACGACAAAAGTAACTGCTTATAGTACTGAAACATAGCACTGGAACATTGTTTGGATCTGACTTTCAGAAACCGAAGCTCAAATGTGGTAATGATAGGACGCAGAAATAACAGCTCCAATATGTTTCAATGTGAATTTTTTTTCGTTCTACCCGGAGAGGGTGATTTACAAAAAAAGTATAGTTGTTTTATATATTTAAATCTATATTGGGACACATTTTCACACTTTCCATTTCACGGTTGGTAATCAAAATCACCACACAACGGATATGAGAAAAGACAAAAAGGCACAAGTTAAGTATTTGGTGCATAAACACAATCGAAAAACGGATGTTATAAATAAATGAACATATTGTTGGCACATGCGTGCACACTATATGTCAGGCATTATTTACATACTTGTAGGCATGCATGTGATGAAAATATATGGTTTGATGAATACAAGAAGAAAGAGAGAAGAAATGTTAAATAACAACAGATGACTGGTTTAAAGTATAGAATACATGATTGCTGAATTCTACAAATAGTATAAGATAAACTGCATGTCTAAACTGTGGATGCTAGTAAGAACGAAGGCAAGAAGGGGCGAAGAGATTCAATACTAAACTATAAATATTGTAACCTCTAGCAATATGAATTCTATTCAGAAGATGTCTTCAAAAATCTTTCCTATTCTTAAATATTCGTTTCGTTAGAATACATAGAATTAGAATTTACTTCTCGTACTGTTTTGAGGTACGCAATATAAAGTTGAAAAGGTTTATTTTCAACGAGTTAGAAATGAACAGAAACGGTCTAACTACTTGTCGCTTTCTTAGCTTCCATTCTTGATGTTGGCTAAAGAGGATTACCTTGTAGGGTTAAATTGTCAGAAATAAAACGAGAAATAGTTTGACTTTATTATCACTATCTGTATTCAGTAAAATACGCCGTTGTTTTATGGTCTCTTGTTTTTTCTGAAAGTTAGCAGTGGTCAAATGGTCTGAAATGATTGGTATAGTAGGTAATCTATCAAAAATACACAAAATGGTGATTAATGTGACATCGTGGGACTGGATAGAAGGTTGATCGAATATAGTTTAGATCTTCATTAACTTGTGTTCGTATGTTGCGATTACCGGAAGCTAAATGAAATGTGACGTCATAGATTATTCCGTGGGTAACATTAACGTAGAGCTATTATTAAACAACAATTGTATAGTGGGTCTCAATATATAACAATCTGAAATAAGGAAATAAAAATGTACATTGAATTTGAAACCCACCTTGTTCTGTAGATTTCACTATTGGGGAACATTTTAAAGGCATAAAGAACAATAATGAGGAAAGGGCAAAGGTAATGTAGCCTATATATAAATTTTTAAATCCTTAGGCCCCCGAAATAAATCCCCCTAATTAGACGCGCAACTCATTGTATTTTGCAATCACCATTCCAATCTCAAGCAACAGATACCAACAACCATAGCCCAATGGAATAATATACTTAAGATTATATCACTGGGTGGGTAAAAGTACCCAACATCTTGGCTAGCACCGGTTAAATCATACCGTACCAATTACCAGCCACCACGTGGAAAGGCCGACCCAAAGATCAGTAGAATCCTTGATTCATCAAACTACTTCAAGTCACCGGGGAACAAGACGTTATACCAATTACGTGTAAGTTGCAGGTGTGTGACATGCTGCGTTTTGTTTTAGTCACAAAACCACGGGAAGTATTTTTCAATCATAGGCTACTATGAACATTGCATTTGGGGCAGACCTAATATTATCATCCAGATTTATTAACTATCTCTAACGAGAATGTTTTTTTTGTCCCCCGCCTTTCGAAGAAAGTTGGGGGACTATTAAAATGGGTTCGTTCGTCTGTCTGTCCGTCTGTCTGTCCGTCTGTCTGTCCGCCGTCACACTTTTTGGGACACAATAACTCTCTTCCTAATTGAGCTAGAATGTTCAAACTTGGTGTATGTGTTTATTAGGTCAATGCCTTGATGGAGTTCGAAGATGAGCATTTTTCGCTTAGGGTAAGCAGAGATAAGCAATTTGATTGGTTGATGCTTTGGGACACGATAACTTTAGTTCTAATTAAGTGAGATTGATGAAACTTGGTGTATAGTTTCATTATAGTAATACCTTGACTAAGTTCGATAATGAGCATTTTCTGCTCAGGGTAAGCAGAGCTATACGCAATTTGATTGGTCGAGAATTTGGAACACAATAACTCTCCTTCTAATTGAGTTAAAATGTTCAAACTTGGTGTATATGCTTATTAGGTCAATGCCTTGATGGAGTTCGAAGATGAGCATTTTCCGCTTAGGGTAAGCAGAGATAAGCAATTTGATTTGTTGATGCTTTGGGACACGATAACTTTAGTTCTAATTAAGTGAGAGTGATGAAACTTGGTGTATAGTTTCATTATAGTAATACCTTGACTAAGTTCGATAATGAGCATTTTCTGCGCAGGGTAAGCAGAGCAATACGCAATTTGATTGGTCGAGAATTTGGAACACAATAACTCTCCTTCTAATTGAGTTAAAATGTTCAAATTTGGTGTATATGCTTATTAGGTCTATGCCTTGATGGAGTTCAAAGATGAGCATTTTCCGCTTAAGGTAAGCAGAGATAAGCAATTTGATTGGTTGATGCTTTGGGACACGATAACTTTAGTTCTAATTAAGTGAGAGTGATGAAACTTGGTGTATAGTTTCATCACAGTAATACCTTGACTAAGTTCGATAATGAGCATTTTCTGCTCAGGGTAAGCAGAGGGATACGCAATTTGATTGGTCGAGACTTTGGAACACAATAACTCTCCTTCTAATTGAGTTAAAATGTTCAAACTTTGTGTATATGCTTATTAGGTCAATGCCTTGATGGAGTTAGAAGATGAGCATTTTCCGCTTAGGGTAGGCAGAGATAAGCAATTTGATTGGTTGATGCTTTGAGACACGATAACTTTAGTTCTAATTAAGTGAGAGTGATGAAACTTGGTGTATAGTTTCATTACAGTAATACCTTGACTAAGATCGATAATGAGCATTTTCTGCTCAGGGTAAGCAGAGCGATAAGCAATTTGATTTGCCGAGACTTTGGAATACATTAACTCTCCTTCGAATTGAGTTAAAATGTTCAAAATTGGTGTGTATGCTTATTAGGTCAATGCCTTGATGGAGTTCGAAGATGAGCCTTTTCTTCTTACGGTAGGCAGATATAAGCAATTTTTGGATGACACTTCGTGTTCAGTTTGATTGGTCGATACGTTTGAAAAAAATAAATGTGCGATTAATTAATATGTGTCATCTATTTATTTTGGGATTTCGGCGGGGGACATCAGCCTCACTGTTGGCTTGTTTTTACTGAAATGGTGTTGTTACCTTTTAAATACCAGTAGACCTCTTCTACTTTCATTTTATTTTATTGATTATAGTCTTTGAATTGTTGGTTGCCAATTATGGAAACATTCCGTTTACTTAAAAAAAAAAAAAAAAAAAAAAAAAAAAAAATCGTTAGGCCTACGTTTTCATTTTGGAGTGCGCCTACAGTAGGGGTACTGAAATGGATCATGTTCACTAAATCATTGGTAGGTTTGCCTGGTTTATGTCCACGGGCAAATATTTAGTGACTCACCACATGTTAGGCCTATGTAGTCTACTATTTTAAGTAGTCCTATGTTAGGCCTATTTAACATGGAACATCAATTCAGGACCATAAAACCCCTAAAACCATTCAATCGGTTGATATCATTGAGCTATTACAGGTTAATCCTGGACATTGTGGGATTATTACTTATTACAAAGGCCTACTTACTCTCACAGTGGTTACCATGGTTACTGCACGTAGGATGTTCACCACTCCGTATTCAGTAAGGAATTTAAATCTCAACTGACTCTTACGTCATTATTTCGAAACGGTGACGTCATGTTTGCGGAAAATTGTAATGTATTCGGAATCTCAAATTTAGTTGAAGTCTAGAAGGCCTACTTTTGTATTGAAAAACGGTAGGCCTAACAGCAATCAGAACTTTCGAGATGCTCAGTATTAAGCTAAGATTAATGACATGTTCTGTTGGAAACATGAGCAAAACACGATTGACTTACCGAATTTAAGCCATTTACAAGAACTTCAAGTCATTACGTGACGATTATAGCCTAGTGCATCTGACAAGATTCATTAGTCTGAACTCGGAATAATATTGAATTTTTTTAAGACCAAATTTATTAGATATGATCGAGATCAGTACATTATTCATAGAGGGCCTAGTGGGTTGATGAGACGGGTTTAATTACCCATTGAGAAGCAGACGTTAACTCAATAATAAATAAAGTGCCTTTATTAGCCTTCGTATTCAAGGTCTCAATCCAATATTCGGGTTTAATTTTGGTTTAGTGGCCGTGTACAGAGAATTTCGATTGTAGCTAGGATGCACCCCACTTCTAGATCAGGAAATGAAACTAGTTGTCCTATAATAATTATATTATTTTGTGGATCATTAGCCTACTGAGACCATTCCGTGGTCCACTGTTTAAATTAATCCGTGAAATCTCTTCGTTTCGAATGTGACCCATGAACCAGAAATCTTTTTGGATTGGGCAGATTTACAATGCCGCCACTCAGGAGAGTTGTCTATACCCATATTGTCTTACATATATATTGCACAGACGAATGTAGTGTACTAAATAGTATATGCTTACCTATTTCAGAAACTCCGTCGATTTTGATATAAGCTATTGTTTAGTCCCTGTAAAAAGACACGAACTTTTCTTTTCTATTTATGGTATTTATCTGCCCTTTAAGTCCAGTACTTCAAAGTTTGAAGCAATAAAACATATTATAATCATAAAATTGTAACAAATACATTTAAACAGACATGATGAAATCGAGCAAGAGTTTGGGAAGTAGACCTTGTTTAATAAACTATATACCCTACCGAAGTGAAATGGGGTTTAGCGTCCTAAAGTTCTGCACTAACCGTGCTAATAAGGACATGTTTTCCCCAGCCAGTCGCGTTTCCAAAGAAAAGCGAAGACCAAGTTAAAAAAAAAACCTCGAGGAATAAATTCCTGGACTATCGTGTTAGAGAACTATCACTATTCTCTGTCATCGTTGCCCAATACAGAATTGAATTTAATAATCGAACCCATGCGTGTAGTTACGATCGACAATGTCGGGAGTTTTGAGATAATTCTACAACAAAAATGAATCATTGACTGTTTTTTAATTTCCTTTCCTACCGGCGAGAAATCGGATTTGTTTTTCGTTTGGTGTTATTATTATTCAATTATATGATACACCCAAGCCTAATAAAATCAGTCTGTATTGCATATTAAAATTCATGAAGATATAAACTGCGCACCGGATTACAGGGTCGCGCATTATCTGGTCCACAGAGAAAAATCTAAATTTCTTTTTTTATGAAATATCTCCCCGAATAACTCGATTATAGCGGTTCATACTTTCCGTAATTCCATTGTGTACGTGCAAAAGACTGGTTACTCAATTTTAGTAAATCGTATTATTTTTAATGGAATTGAAACATACTGATTGATAGAGACTACAAATGTACAATTTAAGAGAGTGAAAAATAAGATTAGGTAATTTGGGACTAGAATTGCATTTTTCTTCTTTTTTTTTGTAGAGATATACTATGAATACAATTGATTGTATTTTCAAATAACCAATTCGAGTGAAATCGAATACACCACGAAAAGGTTGTAAATGTTCCTTCAATTCTTATAACGAAACCAAGAAATAAATATTTTCTTTGCAGACATATGAAGTAAAGATAAAGATAAGTGATAGAGAAATGGGGTTTAAAGTCCACTCGATACATCGACACAAGGTTCAATTTTATTTTAATAATTCGCTTGCGTGTAGGGTCTTTAACAATGGGAGAAAACCGGGGGACCCGGAGAAAACCCAAGAGGTTGGACAGGCGACCCTACTCTGTGTTACGTACGACCTCGGATCCAAACTCCCACCATTCGGCCATCGAAACCCTCAAAGATAAAGATGGAAACGAATCAAATATAAATCAATTGAAACTGTATGTCAAAAGACATTTCAAATCAAACCTGTATCCAGTAATAAAGCAAACGTATCAACGTACAATTCATAAAACGGTATTTGATTTGTGAAATTCAAATTTTTATTGTGAAAAATTTGGTGTTTGGTTTTACCCAGGAAGATCAATTCGAAATCAAACCAAAAACGTCACGAATACTGTTAGAAGAATGTTTATTTTCTAATAAAGGAGATTAAATCTTTACCCACGATTCACAAGATGGCGCTTAGATCGTTAATACGAAACTACGGATTATTAAACACGAAATAACAAATTATTGAGTCGTTTAATTTGTTTTTAGACAATAAAGCCATATTGTTATTATATTATTAAAAGTATATTTGACTTTGTTCATCAACAAATTACTATTTCTAATTCCTTAATGATTATTCTTATCATGTTTTATTTTGGTGACATACCTCTATCAGGATTACACTATCTATGGTTAATGACCATACATTGTATTTGACAACAGCAACACAACAATGAGAATAGCAACATGTTATAGAAAACTGTTCCTTCTTGAATAGTGAGTCAACCCTCGGTTATTCGAATCAGGGGTTTAAGAAAACTCGCCCTTTATTGGGCAGTAGTAAAACGTAAAAATGTATCACTTTTAATGAGGTTGAGTTCATAAATTATTGTTTAGGCTAAACGCTTTGCCACCACAAAGTCAGTTTTCTCAAGCCCTTTACATGCAAAGGAGTAAGATTTTAAAAGTATCACTTTAATGAGTTTATAAATTATTGTTTGGGCTAAACGCGTTGACACCTTGCACAACGTCAGTTTTCTCAAACCATAATCCGTTTAAAGAAAAGACCCTTGCAAGTCTACAGTCTGAGATGGCTATTACAATATAAAGCTCGTGTTTTATAAAAGATGTATTCATTTTCAACACATCCTTGTGTAACATATGGAGTGAATAATTTATTTGAAAGGGGTTTTTACCGTGGGAAGCCACAAACATTTCCACATTAAGGTTTTTACTATACATTGTGCACGACCTACATGTACATAAAGTAAACATAATCCTGCCATGTTTTATGGTGCTGAAAGGTATGAACCCGCCATTGCATCGTCCTGTATAATCGAGAAAAAAGGCGATGGCTAGGCGAAATTCTTTTATGACACACAATGTACTAACGCAACAGGGCGTAAAGACCCATAATCCTAATTAACCCGGTGATGTATCCGAATACCAGGTACAATGCACACAGATGGGAAAATAGTTCCCACGGGCTATATGTAGGTAGGTATTTATATATGTCTATATATAACAATCCTATACGTGATATACTAATCTAGTATAATATACTATAGTATTTACATAAAAATATAGTATAATATTTATATACAGGTTATCTAATCAATCTATAGTGTTGATATAAACCCAAAACACTTTAACTTATATATTTCAATTGCCATAGAAATCAAAGATACAGTTTTACTTTATGAAAGGATAATTCGTGTTAAGGTTTATCCGTAAAGACTTGACACAGTAATATTATTATATTAATAGTAATTTCCCAGTTTTTATATCTGAACTCTAAACATTATTACTGTTTATTAATGAGCGACGTTTCGAGTAATGATTGGTAAAAGACTAGACAAGTTTAAAATGTGTCATGTGTTGTCATATAACTTGATAAAGACAACAGAACGAAATTAAGGCCCAAACAGTGTTCCGTAAAATTGTGTCATATGTATCTACACTTCAATTACTGAAGTTTATTTGTTCGTAGGCCTTAATGTCCGCTTCCACTGAGGAAAGATACCTTAGACACACAATCAATTACTAAAATTATACCTTTGTAACAATTTATCATAATCTGGCTTACCATCCAGTGTAGGTCGAAATTATACTGTTCACCATTGGTTGAATCTGTATAATATTATGAAACTATAACTCATTACGTGAATTATGTGTCACTGTCAATCATAACCTTTGTCCAAGTTTCGAATTCAGCTGTCTGTCAAATCGACAAGAAACGGAGGGGAAATCGATTTAATAATACACTGATTAGTACATTATTATGAGAAAATTAGCAGCATCTAGTCTAGACTCGTATTTTATATAGTCAGATCATATTGAATAGAAGTTCATATAAGCATGCTTCTTGACATGAATTTATCGACTAATAAGCACTGGATTCGTATCGCAAACTGACTGGTTTCTGGCATGATGGAGTTGGTGTTCCATGTTGAATCGAGCTAGATATGTCATTGACCATAGAATAGACCCCCCCCCCCCCCGAGGCAATGTAAAATAGTTCTACTTTTCATCAACCATTGTGTGTGTTTCTTGCTGTCCAGTTCCAGAGGGGTTTCATATTGGCTAAGCATGTTCCTCAATCCCTTCAGACATCCTAAATAAAATATTGTTTATAAAAAAAAGTCTATTGTGTGTGTCTCTTACTGTTTATTTTTATCTCGCGTTTCAAAGTAGAAACATGGTGCCAAACAGAATCTAAATTTCCTCACATAATGTCAAGTAGGTCCAGCCAGAATCTCTTTTCCCCAAGGCACGTTTCAAACCTTGGGACTTACCACCATGCAGTTTTCTATTCATATTTGGACAGATTATGATAACGAGCTTTTGAGCCCCTCACCCCTCCCATCGCCACAAACACTCCCTTATGGCCACATCAGTGTAGCCGTAGATATTTATCGAACTTGACACCTTTAGTGAATGACACTATAATTGGTGAAAGGTTAGTGCGAAGATGAATTGAAAATTTCCATTTATTGACAAGGTATGAAAAGAGTAAAATACTTTTTAACACTCTTTAAATTCACAAGTACTTATTAAACTCTTCACCACGCCCCCTTAGCCCCACTAGACATACTTCTATTATAAATATGTATTGACCGAGTTCAATCTACGATCTACACAAGTGATAGGTAATAATAGGATATGAAATGAAATATTTAGCATAAAGAAATATGGTGTAGAAACCATTTATATATCTAATAAACCTACCAATAAACCTGTGTTGCTATTGAACGACGGGGTGTTTACACTTATTAAAGATGTTTAACATATTTACATATGTTTAATGATATTTATTGGTATTAATATATTGATAAGAATATATCTATCACGCTCAAGCAGTTTACACGTTTATTAAATATGTTTATTGGTATTTTCTTTTAAAAATATGTCATTATTCTTATATGCCGTATTTAACTGAATGACCGCCCCGGGCTTTAAATTGTTCGTGGAAATAGTCAATGCACGCAAAGATATACAGAAAACGGGGGCCATTGCAAGATTGTGTTTGGCTATGTCCACTTAAAAAGAGAAATAATTTCTTTGTTTATAATAATTTGAAGAGACGTACACAAGAACAAATGAAAATGGATCGAAAGTTTTTAATATAGTTTCGAATTTGCCTAAGTGATCAAACAATATATTTGCGCTTATAACAACACAAATATTGTGATAAATATTTTCTTACATGTTGTAATTTGTCAAGTTTATATACTTCTCGGTTATTTCTTTGATTTTGGTTAAAACTAAGCAATGAATTATAATGATCTGATGTAACCGGAAGAGGATCTGTTTACTATTTTAAGTATGTTCGTTTTTGCAGCTGTTGATAGGAACTTGTTTAATTCTCAATATCAACCCAAATATACATAGAAAAGAGTTCATGTCTGAAACCAAATCAAATATTATATAATGCCACATTTTCTTTGATTGGAGTCAAAACAACAATTTCGATATGATTATGTTTGATGTATTGATTTGTTTTGTATGATGATCTTACTTGCTACATTTAAAACATTATGGCTATAGCAAAAGCTTATGTTGAAATAACGGCAACAGTCGACATCTTCATTCAAAAAGAGGAAACTAAACTGATACGGCTGCTACAGCATGGACCCAACAATGGCGGACAGTAGACATCTTGAATCAAAAGAAACCAAACTTATAGTGCTGCTTAGTCACACTATTTCCGGTAACCTGGGCCCAATAATGGGGGACAACACGATGCCTAATAATCGTAAGCTATTTGAGTGTGAATGAATGAAGCGTTCTCGGCATCTCGAAATAGTAAGCTATGGTTTTACATTTTAGCTATTGCGATAAGTAGCGGTCAAATTAGATTTGTTAACAAACAAAATCCATTACCGGTACATTATTCCTTCGCCTACACATTTAATCTTTCTTAATTTAAAAAATGTCGTTTTTTTTAAACAGTCAACAGCTGGAGCCAAACCAACTTTAATCGTAGAACTTGTCCCATGACATCAGATCAACCCAATCCTACGCATTATATTGATATAAATCAGAGAGGTTTACATCCTTTATACTACTTCTACCACACACATCACCCACCATGCACACACGCACATACACATAAAAACATTTAATGACTTTAACAAGATCCAACCTATCCTTTGTTAAAAGCAAGATATTACGCGAGAAGAGAGAGACAGAGAAAGAGAGAGAGAGAGGGAGGTGTATAGGGTTTAACGTCCACTCGAGATAAACTAGGTCATTAGCTCGGAGGGGTCTTAAGCAGTGGGAGGAATCCGGAGGGCACAGAGAAAACCCACGAGGTTTGACAGGCGACTTACATGTTCTCAGGTACAACAGGCTATTCGGTACGACGTCTCTTGGCTCAATGACAGACCTTATGATGCAACGCACATGCGTTGGGAGGAATCCGGAGGGCCCAGAGAAAACCCACGAGGTTTGACAGGCGACTTACATGTTCTCAGGTACAACAGGCTATTCGCTACGACGTCTCTTGGCTCAGTGACAGATCTTATGATGCAACGCACATGCGTTAACCATTCGGCCACCCAACCACAAGTAATTACAGCCAATGCTTGTTATCTCTATATAAAATATGATTTTAATCAATAGAAACCACGCTATATCTGTAAATCAAATTCATATCTTCATATAAAAGACAGATAGATTAGAGTTTATTGTCATGGTTCTATATTATATTCTTTTTGAAACTGGTTTTATTTTGTGATTTTATTGACATTTTCAGTATGGCACAATAAACATTATTGGCTTTATTTACAAAGTCCTGGGGCTAAAAATGTTTCAATCATCCGGGAATTTACTCAAATTAGTGAGGTTTTGTTTGGGCTATAAACTGTGAATTAAGTAAACACTAGATTCCAATTTAACAAATTGTCATCATTACTGGAAGAGATCAGTCCAGGTGGTTTACGTACATCGATTCACTAAGACCGATTAAAGTAATTTTAGTTTTTACACTACATGCAATTCAGAACCATATTATTATACTAGTAAATTATACAATAGACAAATTAAAATGATTATTCCAATTAAATGAGAGTCCTAGTGTTTATACTCCCACATACAATTAATGTGGTCGTATAATTTCTTCACCCCTGTCCGTCGATCCGCCCATACTAGTACTCCCACTACAGAGTTAAGTAATTAACCCATTTTGATTTAATTTTTAGTAATTGTTGAAATGAGGTTATATGATCCCTGGCGATTCTGTTTAGGTTTTTTTCCTAAAATTAAATGAGTTTTAGAGTTTTTGTCCCCGTCTGATAAACGTACATTACCGTAGTCTACCCAATTTTGTTTATGGAATAGTTGGTATTGGAATGAATTGATTATGTTGCAGTAATTAACCATATATCAAACGTACGAAGACTATTAATCGGTGCTAATATATCAAATCGTCACCAAGAAGTCGAAGTATTGTGGATGTAAGTTATTCGTGAAATTGAAATTTATAATTCACTTTTAATAATATGACTCACAACTGTGCAATAATCAAATTTGAATATTTAATAATTTTTATAACTCTTGGCAAAACATTACTTATCATTATGTGTATTGCTATCAAAGTAATATTAATGCTACCACATACACTAATATAATATTAATGGTATGCATCTATTATTATTAAAAATTTGACTAGTGTATTCATGTATGTAATATAATTGAGAAAATGAATGTATTAGCACTATATATTGCACTTAATAAACTATCAAATTGAATATAAGATTAACCGGAGATATTTCATGCAATAGCAAACGTGAATGTGTTATAAAAGCGTGAGAAATCGATATTGGGTATTGTTGTCATATGGTTACACATGTCATAAACATCATTTTTGTTAAGAAAAGTGATGTCTGAATTTATTAACAGCTTAGTATACCAGAATATAAAAACTAAAAAGAATAAAAACCGAAAAGTCGCGAAGAGGCGCACCACTTCCAAAGATCATAAATCATACCAAATGTCATACTTCTATTGAACATGCAAAATCAGAATCAAATAAAATTCAACTTTTTGGCTTACATCTTCAAAAACATCAAAGTTAGTGAATGTCGATTGAGTTATTTAACGCTTCCTGGATAGTAGAAGATGAATATGTTTAAATGGTTACATGTTTTTCCACATAACATACTAGTAGGCGATTCATACGAAAAGAATCCCCCGAGGCAATATTTGATTTAATATAGTCTGTATAGGTCTAATAGGTGAAAAGAATTAAAACCTGTTGTCAGTCAGCTGTTTTCATATGTCAAATACATTTCACAAAACATTTTTGAACCTGGTTACGGCTCATTGAATTTACCTCTATCTTTCATGTTGTTTTTCATCGTTTCAAAATGGCGGCTTTAACAGGTGCCCGTGACGTCATTTCTGTATATCACAATATATATCTGCAATTATAGTAATTCCATATACATTACTTATAAATACCAATTCAAAAAAGGATAAACATCATAGAGAAGAGATGTTTTCAAAATTGAAAGTAGAGAGTTTTAAGTAATTTGTTCGTTTAATTGTGCGTTTAGTAGTTTAAAATCAGTCATCGATTTCGAGGAATTTATGAAATTTGAAAAGGAAAGCTTTATTATTAACAATAAGAATAAGATCATAGACTGTTTCATTCTGTTACTAGATATTGAATTCAGAAGCTATGTTTGAGTCAGTCCACGCACACTTACTTTCATTTAGTATTGTAACATTATTGAAAGGAACTCACATCGTAACGGCAATTGAAATTCCATATACTGTAGACGGATGTATCGATGTGCGGGAAAGATGATCCTCCTCGCACACGTTTCAATAGAATTTCTTTTTTTATGTTTATATCAAAACTATCATAATTTAAACCCCGTTCCATTCCCGGTCTGTAATCAAATACCCAATTAAGGATGCCTTTGGCTGTACACGGGGCAGGGTATACTCACTAACTCCAGATGATACAATGCCCTTGTCGTTTATTTTACATGTTCACCTTTAAAGCTTATCATTTTTACCTGAACATATAAACCAAGTCATAATATTATATTATTCTCAGACCACGTGTTTCTAATAAACAGACTAAATAACTCATCATTTCTGTTGGTAAATTCCCAAAATTATTGACAGAACATCTTGAAATATTACAAAGAATTAATTCATAAACAAGCCACGTTATTATAAATATTATTATAGGTTATTTGTTAGCCAGGAAGCCATCAAGTTGTCAGTATATATAATATATGTATAAAACCTGTGATATAATATGTCAGTACTATCAACATCATTATAGACTGTGTCAGTACCCATTTCATATATTATCAATAATATAATAGGTACAATCAACATTACATTACACTTTTTAATCAAAATTCCAAGAATTTAAAGATACCCCCCAACATGTACTTTTTATAGAACACCTGGTAACACTTTATATTCGAAGCATTTGCAAAACTTCTGTTTTTCTGCTGATGGATTCTGGACCCCGTGATTGTCTTCTACTCAGTATTATCGGTTTCCCGAAGTACAAGCTGTTTCAACTTGTGGTATAAAGAGTACTAGCTGCTGTGCACGATTTAAAGTATGTTTAGTGTTTCTATAAGTTCTAATATAACAGCTGGTATCACCTTTTATTTGAGAAATCACATTGTTAATAAACTCTTGTAAGCAACGCCTTTAACCATGTAGCGTATTCTTTCTTTAAATTGGGGTGTCATGGGGTGTTCTTTAAACAATATCAATTGTCCTGGTCACATGTGCGATGTACTAAAAGTCAACTATCCTGTACCAGGAATGGTTCCCAAAACGCTTATGTAATGTTCACGGTGCATATTTTATCTCGACCCGGAACCGTTTCGTGAACGAAACGCATATGATGGTCAACCGTAACCGCACCTATAGACACAATTAGCTTATCAAGAATGATAGCAAATGGGTAGTATTTAAATCTGAGATTATTTTCTACACGTTCAGTGTTTTATTTGGACTGTGTGAACCCATCATTATGTATTCCAATATGACGGTTCTACTAGAATAAAATATTATGCCTGTTAAAGAAGCCAATAGAACTTGCATGTCGAACATATGATCCAACTATCCCCCGGGATTTATTAAAATAAACATCATTATGATAGGGCGTTGTTACGTTTATATGATTCACTCAACAGAACTCCGTTGAGACTACAAAACATCTGAACATTACAAAAAGTAAAATTATAGAAAAAATGGAGTTAGTGTACAATCAACAAAGTACGTCTTATATCATCACTATGGCTACGCGTGTCATACTATGACGGGGGATTTTGAGACATTTTTTGTAGTTTACTTCATATTCCAAAACCCAAAGAATATTTAACGTAAACTATCGATTTCTAGGCCCACAGAGGACCACGTGTTCGTCAAATGCAGGGGTGGCCTGATGTATAGTCACATGTTCAATTGACTAGCTTTATATGCCCAGATGTATTCAACCGCAGTGAAAGGTTGTGGAGCAAGCTATTTATCTTTTACCTCGGTAATGACCCAGTTTTCGATTGTAGAAAGTTATTTGTTAGTCTAAAAAAAGTCGCTTATATAAAAACAATATATTTGCCACACGTTAAACGCTGTCATTTTATCTTGAACAAAAAAAAAAAAATTAAAAAATGGTTACTTATGTTAACACAGCGTGGATCTTTGCCAATTTTGGCGCTAACATTCCTCCTAGACTCATTAAGAATTGGTATCATACTTCATATATATGTCGTAAAAACAGAAACATTGCTACCATGTTTTTTGAGTAATGATACTATTTATTTTGTAACAAGGTATTCCATTGGTTTTTATCAGTAGCAGACGATTACTTGTATTCATTTTATTCTTAGCATCAATACTTATTATATTTCAAGTGTGACGTCATTCACGCGCTATGACATAAAACATGTATTACACTATAAGTAAGCTTAAGATATAATTTGCGTTCCATCGTTTCGTAAAAAAAAAGTTGTAACGTGCTCTTTTGTATAAACATAACAACTTATAGACACGAATTACTAATTAATTGATAAGTTCTGTAAAAGGGTAATATTGAGATTTCTTTCAAATCATTCACAATAAACGCAAGTGATCTAACAAAAGTTTTTGACTTGTTCGGAAACATGACAATCATACACTCTTCTGGGTTTGACTTCTCTACGATATCAATTAGGAGATAATTAAATTAGCCCAGAAGATGGAAATTAGTGTGTCAAAGGATAAACTTATACAATTACCTATCATGAAAATTTACGTATATGTCAACATCGAGTAAATACATCGAACAATTCAACTTGTTATATGTGCATGTAAACGTTTATTCAAATAAAGGCTGCAATTAGCTTTTCTTATTATATATCAGTAATATAACTGCACATTGTTACATCGTAAACTAGTATTTTATTGGTCTTGAGTGAGAATGAAGGTGTTGTGTTTGGCGCCATATAACTCAGTATTATTACTTCCTATTACAGGTTCCTGTCATAACACATGATTAAATTATAAAGATAGTGGTATAGAATCTATGTATTGTTTATCATTTATTATATACGTAAATATGTTTTTTGTTTTCTATTTTTGGATTGGCAGATGCATCGATTTACATAGCCATTTCAGGTTCCTCTTCTCGCTCCACAAATATATCCCGGATGTAGCCACCAGAACCTGGCCGGTAATACTTCGACTGACCAAAACAGATAAATAACACCAGGGTTGTATCTAAGGTATATACGGCGTTTCGGCCAAAGAGGGTTAACATTTTGTTCCTCGCCAGTTAGATCCTAGAGCACTATTTAACTTCAGTGTCCGAAACGTCCCCGACCGTAACGTCGGTCTACTGCACCTTTCACTGCTAAGCATTCCAACATTACGTACAAACGTGCCCTTGACAACACAAACTTTACGATTTTACCGTTTTGACCTAGTAAGTATTTGCCAAAGGTAATCAAAATTGCAAGCTGTATGATGTAATTTATTCAAATGTGATAATATTCTAGTAAAGTGGCCATTTATATTTATACGTCATTTTATTCTGAAGAAAAACACCGCCACCAATCAGAAATCTGTTTGCTTTAGCTAGTCAATAGCGATAAGATCTTTATTCATATCTTAAGCAGATATATTTCAGAATCTGCCTTTTTTTATCATCAACAAAAAGAAAGAAAGAAAACGTTTAAAGGCGGCTTTAGATGTATAAAGATTCTGATGTAATCGCATGGTAACAGATATATTTGGTAATGAAAAAGAGAAAAGGTTATCGTTGAGGGTCTGGCATGAAAAACTTCTCAATTGCTGTGGCACGTTTAAGATTCTGGGAAAATGATCAAGAAGCAGATTTAAACGTTAAAAAGCCTTCTAAAGAAATGAAAACAAAAACCACAATAAAAGAAAGGGGATCAAGATTAGTTAATAAAGGACGAACATTTAGATTTAATCTGCTTTGGAAAAAATGAGTTAATGTTATAAATTACTAGAGGAAATTCACATCGTGAAATAATAGTCTAGATTTAAGAAACCGGTTCTGGAATGTAAAACACATTCCGGCTTTATTGTTTTATTACAGAAAACGATTAAGACAAATAACATATGTTTAGTGCGCTAGATTTAACCCCTTTTATATCAGATATAACTTTATTTTATTCTTTATTCTGGCAAAACAAAAATGTGCTTTGAATGTGTGTCAGCATACCTTAAATTAGCACAATGAATATAGACTCGTCAGACTAAGACCATCTTCTTGCTAGTTTCAAAACATGTCCAATAAATTTGGAAATGTGCGGTTACTAGGGGCATAACCATCGTGGTTAAGGAACATAAGATTAGTAAATTTGTATTGATAGCCCCATGGCTCTTCGTGGGGTGGGGTGGGGTGTGCGTGTGTGTGTGTGGTTGTTTTTTTTGTGGGGGTGGGGGGTCGAAGACCGAATGGTTGGCATGTGCGTGCTGTATCATACGGTCCTTTATTACGCCAGTTGGGGTGGTTTCAATTGCACGGTTGTACGTGACAAGGAGTAGGGTCATCTGTCCAACCTCGTGGGTTTTCTCCGGGTGTTCTGGTTTCCACCCACTGTTAAAGAACCCTAAGCGCAGGCGAATTGTTGAAATAAAATTGAACCATGCATTAGTCCCGAAATGATGTAGTTTGTGTCGAGTGGACGTGAAACACCATTTCTCTCACTCTCGGACAGTAAGTGTAAATGGGCTAGGATTGGTTATTAAAGGAAATATAGTCGGTACATTATCGTCCTACTCGTCCGTCTTGTGTCCATGCTTACTGCCCTTAACGTATTTTACGCTTTTGTCCGTTTGGCCTGAAATGTTTACACATTGTGTTATTATTGGGAAGGAGGACCCTATTGGTGAATTTGACGTAATGTGGATGCTGGGGGCACATGTTATTGTGCAATTGACTTGAAATATATACACAGTGTTTATATTCATGGGGCGGAAATACTAAGCACAAGTCTGACATGCTTGTTACACTTCATCAGTGTTTAGTCTCTTGTAAATACCCCCATTACTTATATAAAACCAGAAGCGACATTACTGATGTGAGTGTGTGTAGTCTGTCAGTGTGTGCGCGAATTGCATAATTATTCCAATGCAATCATATTCGGATACAATACTGGTCGAACGCTGAATTTTACAAGTACTCGTGTAAATGGTAATAGTGATATGTGGTATCTATGGTCACATCGTAACAACTTCTTCGCTAGCTCTGCTGGGGTTTCATCTCCAGATTTTGGTACGAAAACGTCAAATTCATGTTCGATATAGTGACTGTAACCGCAGCAAGACCATGTAAGAGCATTTGATTCCGATACACTACATTAGACAATCGACCGTATACCAGAATGATATATAATGGAAATAGAGAGTAAATTTAACGAAACGAAATATCTATTAGGAACAAAGACAAGTTTGATAAATGACCCACATCAGTCTAGGTTAAAATGGGATCATTTATATATGTCACAATAGCAGATCTACAGGAAGCAGTAGCATTGTACTATTTATTTCCAATTCATCAAATCAATATTGCATTCAGTTCTGTTGTGTTGTTGGGGGGGGGGGGTGGGGGGGGGGGTGTGTGCTAATAACTCCTGTACCTTTTTTGTTAGTATAAGATAAAGACACAACTCACCAATTATTTCTACGTCTTCTCAAGGGCCAAAGAAAAGTTAAGCCTAATTTTAGCCCCCCCCCACCCTTTCTCCTTTTCCCCTTTTGCATGGCGATTTATTCAAAATTGAAGAAAAGGGTTTGAATATACATTTTCTGCCAGGTTTGGGTGAATATTCATGATTTTGAAGCTGAAGGGTGGTTAGGTTTACTTGAGCCACATACGTGATTATGGGCAAGAGATTGCCACATATTGTTGATTGTTGATAGAAAGAGTATTACCCAACGACAATTTGGGAAAACGTTATAGCTGATCTAAGAAACGAGAATTAACATTAAAGCCAATGTGGAAATTATTGGTGATCTGTGGTCATAAGTTCATTCTCTACCTGGCTGTGTTCTAAAACACTTCCGGGCACGCACCTCTACCATCTAGGATTTACAGCTATTAGGTACACCTAGCCATTCTTTTAACCCAAGTATTCGTTGGGCTAACAACAGCGGAAGGACAATTATCATTGCTTTTTCATTTGATATACATTTAGCAAATGACGGAATGTTTTAGTTAATGGTTGACTTGGGACATTGGCCATTACGTGTGGAATATTTCTTCCCACGGGCCTCTACCAATCAGCAAATAGATGCACAGTTTTTTTTTTTGAATTCGATGTACAAACAAAAGCAAAAAAAGATACCATTGTCCTTAAAGCTTAATTTTAAAAGACATTACCATGAGCAGGGAGGCTGTATCTGTAGACAATTGTATACGGGGTACCAAAATATAGATCAACAACCTTCAGATGTATACCCACATAAACTAGTCTAGATGGTAAATTCAAATTAGTTTTACGATCTTAACAACTCCGGTGGGTGCACGTAGACTCGTAGACACAACACAAACGACTACACATAGCGAAAAACAATTAAGCAATTAATTGAACGGCTATAGCCGGGTATAGGACGTGACATTAAGTCGCAGGAACCAAACTAATCTACGGGAATCGCCTCTTCTGACCCAGTATTATTCCAACAAGTGGGCAATATGAAGTTATAATGCACGGATGTTGTCTATCTAACTGGTCGATATTAGATCTATATACCACTATAAACTAAGGCAGAAAGGACTCACTGAAAGACAAATAACTCAACAATTCCATTAGGAAATGATGTCTGCTAATTAAATTGCTTTTCTTAGACAGATTTTGGAGACTAGGATATGTACTCATACAAATAATATGCCTATTGAATAAATTTTTCTTTGTTGTTGAAATAAATTTTATCATTATTTCATGAACCCGCTCTTGTATTTTAGACAAACGTGTCAAACCCATTGTTGTCATCAGAAGTTCCACCTTCTTCTACTTAAAGAAAAACAAATCACGTGTACACTTCATAGAGTTTTTGTAGCTTTTTTGATTAATATTTATTATTTGTACAAAAGTATATCATTTTTCAGCAAAGTAAACTACTGAAATAAGAAATGGTATCATGTTCTTCCAGAAAGAGGACAGAAGATCTCTGCTTTGTGCAAGACTACTCCATTATTTATATCTAACCAGAACGGTGTGTGTGTTCATATTTATAATTATAATCTTTACATATAGACCCTGCTCTTATATTATTCCTGTTATAACTTTCCGTCAATATAGACGCCCATCCGCTGATTGACTTGATATCACAATTTAAACTGAACCAGAGTATCAGTACTCGAATCTCTTCTATATATCTGGTACAATTGAAAGTTTCTTAAGAGAAGGAGGACTAGAAAATGTAACCTCAGATACAAAAATCAGAGAGGTTTTAAAAAGAATGGAATTAAAGGTTTAATAATCCAGGTGAAGGGTTAGGTCCGTTCAACAGAACAAGGCAAGTTCTGGGTGTCCTTATTTATTTATATGAATTTATGTTATTTCTAATGAAACTAATAAACAATTCTCTAATTGTCTTTATTGATATTCGTCATGATAGGGTCAAAATTAATTAGGTTTATTATAATTACAATAATTGTTTCTTTGTCCAAATAATAGGTTGATGGTATACAGAGTTTTTTCATTAGCTATTATTGTTTAATAGATCGCACCATAAACGTCATTTTCTCCACATGAAAGTATAATTCTCATGTTTCAGCAAATACGTTTGATAAAGCCAATATATTATTGTGATAAGTCAACTTCAAGGCCAATAACCTTTAGGTTATGGAACTTTGTGACCATTACACTTTGGAACTAAGAGCCCAATGCACTTTAGCTACTGTGGTCGTCATATTTTAGATTATGGAACTTTAAATACACTTTGGGACTTAGAGCCAATTGCACGTTAAGTACTGTGGTCGTCTTGATTAAAATGTTATGCCAATACACGTTAGCTTTAATATACATGTGGCCAATACTTTAGATAAGTAAAATATAAAAGCCAATACATGTTTGATAAGTGATTTGGGATGAAATGGGGTTTTACTTAACATCCTACTGTTCTGTTATGACTGGGATAATGAAGACGGGCTCTACGACCTTCTTTAATATCGAAATGGATGTGCACGTTGAGGGGGTTTGATCTCATCCGAACGTCTAGACAGCTGTCATTGTCAGGTCCATCGTCCTGCACCCCTGACAAGGGAAAACCACACCATTTAAGAACAACACAGTAAACAACCAAACTTTGTTGGTATCTTACTACATTTAATTGAATAGGAGCAACGAAATGAAACAAATCCAAGATACAACAGAGCAACTTTGTCTCCAAATGTCTGCAGTATAATAAAAGGTGATCTTAAGAAAAGCACATTCAGCGTTGAGTTAAAGTGGAACCGTGGACAGTTTATTATTACTTTAGACCGTGATTCGTTGTAGCTTATATTCCTTATGCGCTGCATGTATAGCAGTGGTCGATTTAATACTTTGCCCAAGGACAGAAGCTTCTTGGTAGATAATTTGACTTGACATGTACATATTTTTAGTAACTGTCAATTGCTTGACGGAAGTCTCTTTATTTCCTAATATAGATGATGGTCGTGTAGCGACACTGGTATCTTATTATTGTAAACGATTCAAATGTCACAGATTGCGATTTCCACTGTAAGTATTGACCTGAATGTTACATATTAGTATTACAGCCAGGTAAAATTGACTTATGGTATTTGATCAGTTTCCTTTAATACCCCTTTATCAAGAATCGTGTAACACAACATTAAGCAGCTGTGGTTTATAGCTGTCGTACAATTAGTATATATATGTGTTACACATGCATTATTTGAGTTAGTTAATTAGTCACTATCTTCTCGTATTATTAGATAATATTATATGATTGTCCGTTTAATGAAGGCTTCTAATATATATGTATTATAACTTGTGAATGGCTGTTAAATACTAATAAGGTTGTGGATAACACCTTGGCCTTATAAATGATCTCAAGTTAGAAGCTTAACAGAGACGATGGAAGACAATCTTATCGAGAGGCCACAGACCGGAGACTGCTCCACAAGACAGAACGAGGACATGTGACAATGGAAGCAGACGTGAATTTGGATGCTGGTCATTATGACTACAAACTAATGTTATGTTCCCGTGTGCTGTATTGGTTGTAGACTTATAGATGTATTTGTAATGTTCGTTCCTGCGCTGTTATAATAAAGAAGTCCAATCCACAGTTAATATTATCTGATTATGTTACAATCGTTAAACGAACACATCTATACACAATTCCATTTAGTTAGCCCATTCTAGGCACATTTGACTCACAACAGGTACTTGGTTATTGCAAAGAGTCGCAATCCCAAACTCTTGATGCATGCAATATTTATCTTTCTAATTTAAATAGTACAAACTTGAGATATTTTAATCAATTTCATATTAATATTTAATTCTTTAATAAAACATTATTTTTTTCTTTTCTTTCATATTACTTAAAGGCAACATTTTTTTACCGAGAAATTTAATTAGTCAAACACGCGCTATCATGTGATAGCAGCAACTTGATGATGTAGCAGCACTGAAAAAATACGTAGACACGGGAGATAGAGTAGGACGTTTGGGTGTAAGAAAGAGGTTTTCCAGCGAAGTGATATCGCAGTTTGGATTTAGGGTCTCATATATAGACCTCCAATGGTTTCTGAATAACTTGAAAGGTTTAAACCATTTTGAATTGATTGATCATAAGTCATAAGACAAATCTATACGATTAAATTTCATTTGAAAATTATCATTGAATCTTCGAATTTCGCTTACAATCTCGACAGTGGAACCAAACTCAGATATAATCTCAAAATTCACGAAGCAAATCACCACATCTATAGATCAGAGGTGTGTTCGGTGGATTAGATGTTTCATCATAATTAAAAACAAGAAAGGTGGGTCGTTTCAAAGATTTATCCATCAACATGTACAATACTTACATATGAACTGAATGATAACAAAGACCCCGACCAACCAACAGAATCACAAGCCATACCATATACATGTAGTGTCATAACTAGAACTTTAATGAAAATCTCTTCTTTTAAATTATTTTATAAAAATCAATGAGTCAAACCAGTAACAGTGCTCAAGATCTATGGGACTTTTATTGTAGCCGAAGAAATAATTCGAGCATTTAAGACCAGTCATAAAAACAGTTCTTCAACTAAGAGATGCTCCATCGATAAAGATTATGTTGATGTTATCAATGATAAATTCATTTCCGGCGTGATTCTCCCTTGTCAGTGGTGCAGGACAGGAGGCCTGCAAAGGAACGACGTATAATCATTCTGATGGGGCAAACCGGAGTCTCATTGGCGTACACGTAAAAGATCCGTTGATAGTTGAAATTCTATATAAGAATAGGCCGTAGTGATGCTGGCAAAATTTCCCTCATATTACACTGTATGGCAAAACAGTACGGCGTTAAACCCCATTTCATTTTATTTCATTTCATATATCAACAGTAAATTTATGCGCATCGTACGACAACACACTGAATACTAAAGACATACAAATAACACACAATAATTCGCAAGTTTGACCACATCCCCTAATATAATTCAATTGTTACACAGAGATTTTCGACAAAAACTACTGATTTACGAATGAATGGTCTTCCTTCTCTGATCTAGAACTCATTGTTTTCCGAATCAAATTTGGAATAAAAAAAGGCTTTCAGATATGATAAATGACGTGCATTAATTGTCCAAAATATAATAAATGTTTCGATGGTCACCACAGAATTAACAAATAACCACAATACAAAATCGAAGAACAACACAACACAGTAAGCCCCCCTCCCCCTCCAGCTGCAGATGACGGTTTGGATAGGTAAGATATTGGCCGTATTATATCTTCTCTTACACTTTCAAGCAGTTTCGCAAAATATTTACCCTAACATCCTTTAACACAATTACAGATTCACACCCATGCCAATTTTCATTTTTTTAGTTCGTCTATGGAGAGGAGTTTGTCTTGTGGCGAAGGGAGGTAACTAACAACACTATCCACCGTGATATTTGGATATTTAGAGTTCACATTGTGCACTCAGTATGTATTTTTAGAAATAAATATGTTTATATTTTGCTGGATATTTTTGTGAATTTGCTGATCATAACCAATAAAACCATAAGAAACGACCCAGGCACACATCTCGTTATATGAGTCTATGATATTAAAACCTTAATAAAGATATATTGCTTATGGAAGACTAAAGTTGCCAATAGTCAATAAATAAAGATTAACTAACCATAAGTAAGTTGGCCTGTGTAACATCGCTGTCTTATATCATTCTTAATGTACCTTTATGGGTAATATTACTTACTTACCCCAGCTTTATTTTCTAACTCTGCATAATTGGAGAAAAAGAAAGGAAGAAAAATTTGAGCTTATCGGTTTTGTTTCAGATCTTAATATTACAATATCTGTTGAAATCTGGACTCTCTTTTTAGCTCGCATTTTATGGATGTCTTTTAGAAAAAGACAGCCTGTGCAATATTCTTGATTACTTATAGGTAGTAGGCTCATAAAACTAATTGCATCCTGTTTAATTTCTGAGACACTTTCATTACAAAAATTATTTAAATCAAAGCATGCATGTTGCTTCCCGAATTTGACATTCCGCCCCACCCCAACCTTTCAACAGGGATAATGATTTTCTTTAGTTTTATATAACTTAGCTTTCAGAACACCTCATAATAGACAATGGAATAGTTTGCTTAAAACAAGGATTGATTATTTGATCAATTAGTTACAAGAAAACGTATCATTACATAACAATTTGTTTAGTATATATATATATATGCTGTTTATAAAACAATTAGTTGATTAACCCTGTGGGGGTTGGGTAGCCGAATGATCAACACGTGCGCGCTGTATCAAAAAGCCTGTCAATGATCTAGCTGCTGTGGTTTCGAATCCCCAATTGTACGTGACAAGGAGTCTGTCCAACCTCCGATATCCTCCCACTGCTAAAGACCTCTACGCACAAGCAAATTATTGAAATAAAATTAAACCATAATATGTTAGTCCGTAAAGGGTCTGGTTTGTGTCGAGAGGACGTTAAACCTCGTCTCTCTCTCTCTCTCTCTCTCTCTCTTTCTGATTAAACAAGTATTTCTTTACAGCACATTGATGATTGTATCATGTGATATTATAGTTCATAGTACTTGCTTATGGTTAATTTATATGTTGTATGTAGAACAATTAGTTAATAGCACTTCTATATCTATGGAATCATTGGCTGCCTCTCTTCAAGTGTTATGTTGTCTATATATATATAGACGCACAATTGATTGCTCTTTCCTTTGTGCGAGTTGAATGCCAACATTGTCTGTAAAAATACCATACTCGTGTTATGTAATCAATTCCAATGTCTGCTACCGGTGTACAGGTATTCGTTTTACCTGGATGTCAAGATTCTGACAGATAAACATGCAGGGCAGATCACTCACTACGTATCACTTACACCAATCAACTCTTTAAAGGTGCATTATACGCCTGCTAAATCTGTCTATTGCATGTCTTTTTTGAAGCTTCAAATGTTATATAAATTATTTATTAGACATTTATTCACATGATAAGACCATCATCAAACATCTAGATCATTGGGTGGCTTAGATATTGGGTGGATTAGACAATATCTGTCATATTTTCATTATACCTAAAATGGTAGTCGCTCACGGAGACTGCAGATTGGAGTACTGAGAATCCAGCTGAGAATCGAGAATTCGTATATCACAGTGGTAATGGTACTTGACAACCGAGACAATTTAGGCCATTCTTGTCAAAACTTTAAACATTTATAACTTCGTTCAGAATAAAGTTACATTATCTATGTGAACTATTATAGCAAGAATGATCACTCCTATATTTCAATCTTACATAATGTATCTTTAAATATTACCGCATGTTAAATCACCCATGTCATTAATAACCATTTTATGATTATTTTAAATAAAGTGATAATTGAATTCTTTAGTTAACATTCTTAGTTTCTGTGTTTTCACTGAACTTTACAAAAACTTATGAACTATTAACTTTGTGTTAAGCGTTTATAAAGTATTCCATGTTGCTGGTTCGAACCTTAATGATCAAGATTTGGGACGTCATGACCTGACCTCGCTAATGCAAGTGCTATAAATGGTAAAATAATGTTTTCTATAGCACAATATTGATTTGTGGATAATACATTATAGTTATATAATTATTTTTTGTAAATAAATTATTTCTTGTAAATAAATTATTTACAAACCGCCTTAAATGGCCCCAACTCCTTCCAACTCTACTTCTTCCTTAGCCCTCTTCGGAGCAGAACAGTAGGACGTTAAACACCATTTCAATTCATTTTCCTACCAGCTCTATTCCCCCTAACTCCTATCACTTCAACTAGTCCCAACCTCTACCAGCTCAACTCGTCTCAATTCGTATCAGTTCAACTTATCCCAACTCTTATCAGCCCAACTCGTCAACTCGCCCCAATTCGTTGATGCTCATTTCACCCTGATTCCCACTAACTCGCCCCATCCGCTACGAGTTCAATTCATTCAAGACAGTACAGTCGTTTATAAGTAAGACGAATTTACGACGTTCGGTTTCGTACAGATAATACTAATTTCTCGGCTATTAATTGATTAGTCTCACTCTCAAACATAAATTATCCGGACGAGAAGTTCCATATAGTAAATGTACTCTGGGATAATAACAATTATATATGAAAACACACGGTTCATCGAATTTCTATAAAACAAGGCAATTAGAGATAGACAGCATACGTTGGTAATACATCATCACATTATTCTTATTTCTCGTCTTGCTATGAAATCATACAACCCATTAAAACATTATTTTCTACATTTTCTATCGACCATTAAAGCCCGTAATGGCTGCTGTCGGCGATATGCTTGCTGCCTTTAGTATTATTGGTCTAGAAATTGACACATTTGTACCGATGACGTCTTGTTTCCAAATGAACTTTAATGTTTCTGACTAGAACCGAACATCACCGTACCAAAACTAGGTAATGCTCTCATGGTCCTTTCTCCAGCCGACAATGAAATGGATTCGATTAAATTAATCTAGTCGGGTCCACAACTTTGTAGCCTTGTTCCATGTAGTTCAGACACCTTGTTACAATTGGAATTTATATATTTAGAGCTATATATATATATCATTCGGTTATTGTGCGAAATACCTCCAAAGCATTATTCAGCTTGGTTAAGGGAGTTAGTTGGTTTGTCCTCGGTATTTTCAAGCCAAGTTCCCACTTGTCAGGGAAAACGCCTGCTGGGCATACAAGAAAAGTGTGGCCTAATGGTTCAGATATAAGGAACAGTCACACGTGTGCGTAAAAGACCCCATTAACGAGTGGTCGGAAACTATACTCTCCGCAAAAATTATATTCCCTTTCTCTCAGATGCCGAAGCTATTAAGTAGAATGATTTGTCATAGAAGAAAGGTTCAACCATATGGCAGTAATAATTGTTGTGTCTATATATCTATGTGTGTAAATACACGGGATATAGAATCTAGACAGATTAACATGCAGTATGTTGTTGGTTTATTACTCGTGTTAATATAGAAGTTGTTAAACCAAGCCAACCGATCAAAATATAAACAAAATACACCATACAGGTTATAACATATTTATTACACAGAACAAATTATAAACATATTTATTACACAGAACAAATTATAAACAAATACAACACGTGATAAATAGATGTATGAAACATTTTATCTTGATTCACCCAATGCTGAAATGACGTGTCATTATCAACCCTGGCTTGGCGGATATATTCCTCAAATTTTCTTCAGTTTTGTCAATGATCTTCAAACTGCTGATGCTAATTTAAGTAGCACAGCAAGATACATCCCTTCCTTTGCTACTGGCGTTCATGATACAATTTTTTGTATAAAATCTGCAAATAAAAAAAGAAGTGGTATCGGGTATTCTGGAATGAGTTAGCATGGTTGATTCCGGAAAAAGTCACTGGATAAAAGGGGGTATCGGGTATTCTGGAATGGGTTGTTTCCGGAGGCAGTCACTGGATAGACGGTAAACTCGGAGAAATGCCACTGATAAAGTCTCCAGCTCAGCTGTTTTAAGCTAAAGCTAATATATAAATTATAAATCAACTCAAGCCTTATATCTATATACAAAATACAGCCCAAGGAAAATGGCCACCGGCAGAGTCAATGTATAAACTCAAGCGCTATACATATAAACAATATACATCATACAAATATCAAACAGATGCTGTTTAAACCATAATGTATATTTATTTGTGCTGTGCTTAGCTAGTTGTTGTCATTTTTCAATCAAACAATCATATGCTTGAAATATATTGTATGTGACATGTTTCTTAAAACAACGTTAATACAAAATATAAACTTATATAATATAAACAATGTATAACATAAAAATATAAACAGATGGTAGTTATGAAATACATGTACCATGTGTTTATTATGTGTTCTGCTTAGCAAGTTTATATTAACATTTCACACGTTGACAAAAACAATCAAACACTACTATATTATAGATAAATTGTATGTCCATTAACACACGGGGGGTTGGGATGGCCTAGTGGTCTAGAGTGCCGCGCTTTGTCCTCTAGCTGGCCGGTCACCTCTGGCTTGCAGCTGTGGTTTCGAGCCCTGGTGTGAGCGTATGTGGCATGGAGATAGGGGCGCCTTCTCAACCTCCGGTTTCCTCCCACTGCTAAAGACCCCTACGCGCAAGCGAATTATTGAAATAAAATTGAACCATGTGTTAGTCCCGAAATGACCTAGTTTGTGTTGAGTGGACGTTAAACCCCATTTCTCTCTCTCTCTCTCCCATTAACACACAAATTATATAAACTTGTATACATAGAAATAAATATGTAGCGTATGCAAATTGTGTGCATGCCTTTTTTTTAATTCAGAGTTATGAAGCAATGCGTGCGTACACAGAGTGAGGAAGGGGAGGTAACTTCATTTAAATAACACAATTTGCTAAATTCAATCGACAATTTGTATAAATCCGAGAACTATAAAGTGAATTCTCATTCTAAATGAAATGGGTTTTAGCTACCCACTGTTCTGCTCCGACCATGCGAATAAAACCGGATATTCTCATTCGAGAAAACATCTAAGAAAAATAGGTTAATGGCAGGTTGTAGATAAGGAGTATGCAGTTTCCATTACCTCAAGCAATAATAAAAAAAACCCCAACTCTACAATGAGATTAGTATTTTAACATTATGTTAACGTGGCATTTGTGTATTTTTAATTCTTATCTTTCATCATACAAATTTTATTAGTAGCTTGTAGACTTTTAACCAATTTGCAACGATACACAAAATGTCATATTCGATAGTGTTTAATTTGTGCTATACATCAAAGGCTTACAGATTCCGCACAAGGTCAAAAATCACGTTTGGCAAATAACAGATAAACACGCCCAACGATTCTTAAACCAGCTGGATGGGTGCGCCGTTTGTTACTTGTTAAACGATCAATTTTGAGCTTAGACTTCAATCTACGGAAATGACTCACGCAGAGCTTGGTGAAATTTCATATTCTAATGGAATTTTGTATACATACAGTCTTATTCAAAATATGTAAATCGTAAAATCATTAGGCTTATAACATCGGAACAAAAAATAATCTTTTGTAATAACAATATTATCTACATGATTACAGCAACAACATAAACGCTTTTTTGTCAAAGTTATATATTAATATTTCTTCAAAGACATTCTTATCAGGATTTATTTTATCCTTTGTTTCTAAGTGTAAGCTTATTTTTCGATTTAATTCTACAATTACCTTTTTCACAAATAATCTTTTTTTGCAACATACACGTGTTTTACACGTGACAACGTGATTTTTATAAATGTTGTACAATATATAGTCTATGTTTATGAGTTATACTTATGCCCCGGTTTTTATACTGGAAACCAAATATCATAATCTATTTACAAACTAATTCCTGCGCAAGGATTTTTGACGGATTGTTAAAGATGATAACAGATTTTTCTCGTAATTTCATATATTAGTAGAGGGATAAAAGATTTATATAAATGAAGACTTTCGATACGTAGAAATACAAAGAGGTTATTAAAACAACCAGATCGATGTTAACAATATCAGTTTCCTTTTACATGATCTTCGTGGCAGACGCGGTGGGTTGGATGGCTGAATGGTTAGCACATGCGCGCTGTTTCATAAAGCCTGCCATTGAGTCAACTGATGTGGTTTCGAATCCCCGGTTGTACAACGTGGCAAGGAGAAGGGTCGCCTGTCCAACCTCGCGGGTTTTTTCCGGGTCCTTCGGTCGCCTCCCACTGCTAAAGACAGCTACACAAGCGAATTATTAAAATAAAATCAAACCATATATTATGTTAGTCTCGAAATGACCTAGTTTCTGTCGAGTGGACGTTACCCCCCCCCCCCCCCTCTTCCTCTCTCTCTGTCTCTCTTTGTCTCTCTCTCTAGTCTCTCTCTCTGCCTCCCTCTCTCGATCGAGGCGGACGCACGCTGTGAAATCATATTCAGAGTTCGTGGCTTATGAACAAAGGGAAGCAATCCAAATGTCGAATATTAAGGTCTTAGACAGCAGTCCAAAAAGAAATAAAGAGGGAGATGAGGTTTAACGTCACAAACTTGGCAATTTCGACAGAAACATATGATTCAAATTCATTTCAATGATTCGCTTGGGCCTAATTGTATTTAGCAGTGGGGGATAACCGGAGGACCCGGAGAAAACCCACGAGGTTGGACAGGTTACCCCATTTATTGTCACGTACAAACGCTTAGGAACACAGTTAGTACATGTACTGCTGATCCCGGGTATTTAAAAAAACACATTAATTTGGATTAATTCCACGAGCTTTATTTTACCATCAGAAACAAGAAAACGTATGATAATGTGAACCGGGCAGAGTAAGCATCCACGGTGTCGTATCAATCTAATTAAATCATCTGTTTGTAAACACGGTTATATTAACCACGAGTAACCGTAACGTGTTTATATGGTTAAGATTTTCGTGAAGTGGTTCTATAAATCAATACCATTTACATTTATATTAGTCGGATGTCTACACAGAAATGACAAGAGAGAGAAAGAGAGCGAGAGAGATGGAGAGAGAAAGAGAGAGAGACATGGAGTTTAACATCCACTCGACACAAACTAGGTCATTTCGGGACTAACATATGGTTTAATTTTATTTCAATAATTCGCTTGCGTGTAGCAGTGGGAGGAAACCCACGAGGTTGGTAAGGCGATCCTACTCCTTTCCACGTACAACCGGGGATTCGAAACCACGCCAGTTGACTCAATGACAGGCTTTATGATACAGCGCGCACGTGCTAACCATTCAGCCATCCACGCCCCCCCCTTCCCCCTCAGAAATGACAAAAATGCATCAACATGTTTAAACGTTACGTCTAATTAATAATGGAATAACTGGTTGATGGGGCAGCTGTTATTTTTGTTGTGGGGGGGGGGGACTCAACTAAAAACTATAGCACAAGGCTTAACGTTGTAATATGGAAATCATTCATCGGGACTTTGAAAAGAACGTTATGATAATGTTAATGGTGTCCTCTAAAATTACTTGTATTAATCATAGCGACGGTATTCAGGTGACGATGATATTCAATAAATAATGAGAATAATAACCTTTAACAACAAAGACGGCGATAATGAGTGTTAATGTTGGCCGATGATGATGATGGCAATGATATTATATAATAGACAAAAAAATAAACTAAAAAAAATCAATGACGTGATAATGACAGTAAATGATGTAATCAGATGACGATGATGATGACGATGATATACAATAGATAATGTAAATAACTTCAACTAAAAATGATAACAAGCTGTTGTCATGCAAGATACGCCCCCATTTTGCAAGAGATGGGCAGAAAACAAGCTAGAAAATGTTGATTTTTACGAAATTCAAAGGTAAATGAATGAACATAATGATGATGAAACACCACATATTATAGACGATGACGATGGTCCAATTCAACTCCATATTGCAGACGTGACCAAACTATTATTTTAACGAGACGTTAAATACTATTTCATTCAAATATATTATTTTTTTTATATACGCAATCACAATCAAATAGCACAAATGACAATGTATTTTTATAATTACAATCATACAGACATGTAAGATGTCGATACAAATCAAATTCCATCTTGTCCGTTCTTTATACGATTTCTTCAATTATCTTTGTATGAATTATTCATTGTATTGGCTTCCCCGAATCTCATCCATATTAAACTCGCTGAAAATACAAACCACAATTATTGGCTTCGTTGTTTATTTAAATGGACTGGGCCCAATTCCAAAAAACCTCGTCTCGAGAGTGACACTAAAAGAGATAGATAGATAGAGAGAGAAATGGGGTTTAACGTCCACCCGACACAAACTAGGTCATTTCGTGACTAACAGATGGTTTAATTCTATTTCAATAATTCGCTTGTTCGTAGGGGTCTTTAGCAGTGGGGGGAAACCGGAGTACTCGGAGAAAACCCACGAAAGTTGGACAGGCGACCGTACACCTTGCCACGTACAACCGTGGATTCGAAACCACGCCAGTTGACTCAATGACAGGCCGTATGATACAGCGCGCGCACGCACACCATTCGCCCCCCCCCCCCCACACACACACACTAAAAGAGATCAAATTGTTCATTAATTATCCAATTTCAGGAAAAGATTGTAAATATACCCTATAGCTATAGGCCTACATGACCCCCTCCCACACACACACACACACACACACACACACACACACACCCCGAGAAAATCTGGTTTAGTAGTCATGGTGACTCAGTAGGTATAGTACGGGGTTCGATCCTAGTATTGGACGATAAGATTCCCGTGGATTTTCCATCGTGGCATTCCCTAGAAAGCAGCGTAGAACGACCGGGGTACACGTAAAAGTACTTTTGACGGTTGGAATTAGATGTACGAGTAGCTCGTCCAGTAGCTGTTCCAGGCAAACTTTTCTTCATAGCACACTGCATGACGCGTGTCGATCTTCGTATAGCTCGGTTGGTGCTGAAAAATAGGACGCTAAACCCCATTTCATTTCATTTATTGGATGGAATCGTGGGATGCCGACGTTCGAAACATCAATATAGTATCGATCTTACAGCATGATGCAACGACCCTTTAACTCAATTTCACATAAAACCAACAGATGTGATTGATCCTTATGCCAAAGGCCGTAAGACATCAACATTTCTTGGACGAGAGTTTTGTTTCACTCTGTTACAGACTGCCATTACTAGTTTCAGTGGTGTGACAATTGAGTAAATCTATTGTTACTTACAATAACTAGAGACATACATGTATACATATATATACTTGTCAGAGCGTTTTGCCTTAGCTCGTGTTTGATGCAGGCTTATAATTCCGTATTTACAGTTTACTAATCCGTGGTTTGGACAGTTGGCATTAAATATCCTATACCCGTACTGAAACAAGACGATTTGGATATTCTAATTGTGCGTTTTCAGTTTTATAAGTGATTGATTGACATTCATTATTAACAATCAAGGATTTGCGATCAGGACTAATCGTATTTTGATCTTGGAATTCTACCAACATTCATGTGATGAAAAATCCAAGATTAGATTTCAAGCGTGATCAGAAGTAAATTACTAGAAGCTAAAATTAAAACGAATCCGAATCTGGATGATATACAGTCGTTGTTGATTAAGCCAAGAAGTAAGCTAGGTATTTTGTGTTTATATAGACAGGTATATGTAAGATAACCGAATAGTTTTATCTTATCGAGAGTTGTATATGATATACCTAATATGAATAGAGCACATAGGCCTACTGTGGGGATTGACCTTCTTTAACATGTAAGTACGATACTATTTATAAGTTTATGCGTCAAGCTAGCGTTGTAATACCCCCGTCAGACCAGAGTTGCGTCCTTACTGCGCTTCTACTGCGACAAAAAATGGTCTCAGAGCGAGTCAAGATCGCCATAAGCGTGGTAAATGCGCGGTGGAAACACTAGATATCGTGCTGTGGTCTCCATGGTCGCCAATGATCGCCGAGCCACGACGTTTGTTTTGAACATGCGCATATGATCTGGAAAGCTGCGAGAACGTGATGTGGTCGCAAAAGTCCTTATTGCGCTGCTACGGCGACAAAAAATGTTTCCAGAGCGTGCCAAGATCACCCTGAGCGCTGTGGAAACGCGAGATATCGTTCTGTGGTCTCCATGGTCGCCAATTATCGCTGAGTCACGGCGTTTGTTTTGAGTATGTTCAAAGCAAACGCCAAGGTCCCGTCATATGACATTGAAAACTGAGAGAACGTGGTGGGTAGCGAGGGTCGCGCGATAAGCGTGGTAACATCTCTATCAACGTAGCACACGCGCAGTACACACGTGGAAAAGACGCTGCGAAAATGGTAACATTTGCAACGGTGCCTTCATGGTGTCTTCACCACAACCCTCACGCGTTGACCGCGACTCCACCCAGAGCTCTGAGTCCTTATGGCGTTGTCATAGCGATGTTACGATGATTCCACCACTGTTGCGCGACTGCATCACGACCTCATGGGGCTATCTCTTAAGCATATGGCGATTTTATGAGGTTCCCACAACGTGTATGGAGTTCTTAATACGACCATGGCGCGGTTACCAAGCTTGCATTATTCGCTTATGGCGACCATGCATTTCATGCAAGACTTGCTTTGAAAACGGACGATTCAAAGGTCATCTTGAAATTTCGAAAAAAAATCAAACCAGCTTGCATAGTCGCCGTGATCACGTGGTGGAAACGCACGTGTAGTCCAGATAAGACCTGTGGTTGAGCGACGCGGGTTCGCGATGACCGCTTATAGATCTCAATCGAAACGCCATAAGCGCGGAGAGATCGTGACGAACCCGCCGCGAGAATGCTATATAAACGCACAGGTCGCAGTAAGAACGCGATTTTTTTAAGGTTGTAATTTTGGGACATTTTTCCGCGTTGTGTTCACGCTTTCCGACGACCTTGTGTATTTCCAGGCCGCCGTTCGGTCGCAGAGCGCAGTAGGGTCACCACTCCGGTCTGACGGGGGCTTTAGCTACACTATCTTTACAGGGACGTCGCCAGGTCCTGGCTTAAGAGGCCGCATAATGTAAAAATACAATTATTACAATTTAAGTGTGGGTGTGTTAAATATACGCGTAACCTGTCATTTGACAGCAATGTTTTAAGGGATAAGTGTGGGACACCTTTGCTTATACAATTGAAAAATGTCCAATTTCAATTCTTTTAAAAACAGATTTTGAACCTAACCTCTTATTTTCGGAAGGGATAATTATAAACATGTTCTGGCTGTCACAAACACGGGTAGCTTACTTTAGCGAATTACTAAATTAATGTCAGTTGAAGCAAAACCTATTTATATTAAAATGGTGATCAATTCAAAGCGCAATTAGTCTTTTAATAGTAATGCATTTAGAATTTTGAGTCTACACGCCATGACACATCTTACAATTTTACCTGTTTTAGCTAGTTCAAGATGTCGGTTGTCGACATACCGGATGCCGGTGGTAAACATCTCAGATTGATCGAATTTAATGGTAAACTTTACCCAAACTTTCCAGCTGAAGTAATTACCAACATTAAATCGTTAAAACTACGTGAAGACGACGTCATTATTTCTGCCTATCCTAAATCAGGTAAGTTATTATGTTTGTAAATAGTACAAATCTCGACTGCACCATACAAAATGATTCCAGCTTCGAAAGTATATGGACACTGACCAATATCAATTCAACCCATTTGTTAAGCAACGAAAAATATAGTTCCTCGCGTTTTTAGTCGTACGCACCTTTTCTACTGTACCAATTTTACATGGCGGGTTTTGTTGACTTTTTGGCGAGGAATCGAAGAAAGGGGTTTGGATTTATGTTTTCTGTCAAGTTTACAGGAATTTTCATGATTTTGTGGGTTCCATGCTGCTTCATCTGCGACAGAAAGCTTTTGACCTATAGCTATAATCTGAAAAGAGAGAGAAAGTTAAAGCTATGAAGGTTAGAATTAGTGTGATTGTCACTGAAGAAATCAATGGTGACTTGGGGGCATATAGTAATAGACTGTCTGACTGTAACAATTCAAATATTATCTCAGTCTTCCAGTATATATACAATGTGAGCTATTTTGGCCAGACCCATATTCGTTGTGGACAAAGTTAAACAACACAATTAGCGAATCCACTGTAGTATACTTGTGACAAAGATAGGACATTGTCTGACGATTACTAACCAGCGGTCCTAAACCCTACCCATTCAACATTCATACAGTCAAAGCCCTGCCAGCTCAACATTCATACAACCCCACCAACTCATCATTCATAATTTCATACAGTCCGCCCGCTCAACATTCATACAGTCCTCCCAATTCGACTTTCATAATTTCATACAGCCTTGCACACTAACAGTAATATAAAACGGCCAAATTCACAAACTGGCAGCCTTAATCGGACACGAAAAGTTGACAATGTTTGAACGGTATCTATATCAGTGTATTCAAAGATTACGTTGTGTGTATTCTTCTGGGAATTGACAAGTTCGGCAACACACCATATATAAATGGACTTAATGCATTTACAGGAACCCATTGGATGTTTGAAATATGTCGAATGTTGCTGGCAGGTCGAACTGATTTAGAAGTTATTTCTAAAGTCGACTTTATGATTGAATTGATGGAACAAGATGTATTAGACCAGGCCAAATCACCGCGTGTTCTAAACAGCCATGTTGCCTTCAGCGACTTACCAACTGATCTGGCTGTGAAGAAACCTAAGATAATCTATATTAGAAGAAACCCGAAGGATGTTGCTGTCTCCTTCTACAACCATTGTTACCGAATATCTGAGTTATATGACTATAAAGGAGAATTCAAGGATTTTCTTGAATTATTTATAAATGGAACAGGTACGAATATTTTCATAATTTCACAAAAACAGAAAACAAACAAAAACACTTTATCATAAATATGAATATTCTGAAATTATGTTTAAGATAGTTTCTGATTTTACATTATGTATTCATTTTGTATGAGATCCATAATATGTCTTCCGTTGTCTGGACAGAGATGATAGACTTTTGATTACAGTCTAGTTAATCAGGATGTATAGACCAGTTCATCAATACATATTTCAAGGACTGAATAATAGCTAAAACGACAAACTATTATATTATACTCCTTCCTCTATATTGTAAACATTACTTGTTGAGGCCGGGGTTAAGTTTTTAGGATTAGATGTTGGAGATTAAATCACCATTCTAGCAGCTTAAAAACCAATCCTAAATAGGATTTGATTAGTTCACAACCTTTGAACTCAAACACAATCTCAGTACCCCTTGTGGAGGACCAATCAAATTGCGTTTGGAAATGATTCCAGTTCGAAAATTAAAGAACTCTGTCATTTTTTACTAAATGCTTAGGTAGTAATAAACTTTTAAGTTAGAATATTATTAGATTTATGAGTTTTATTTTGTTTGCAGTTGAATATAATTGTTGGTTTAAACAGGTTTTAGATTGGGAGAAAGTCATTGATAACAACACGGAGTATTCTATATTACATTTAACATATGAAGATCTTAAAGCGGTAACATTCAATTCTTACTTTATAAAGTATCTCTACTCGAACCTCCCATTGCCTTACCTCAACTGTTAATCCTAAAGTGGGGATATGCTTTATGCGGACCTTCTACGCTGACACAATATGAAGTATTACAGTGGAATATGGTTTAATGTCTTAACTTTTCTGCACCAGGCAGATTATGTTTTTTCACGAAATCTGTCTGCACAGCGATAGTCTCGTACAAGCCTGCTTCTATAACATCACAATGTTCTAGATTTTATTAATCTAAATAAAGTCGTTCGATTTTTATGATATTAATTTTCTTTGAAACTGGTGTTCAGCTTAGATAAACTGATCAATCAAATTGCGGAGTATACGTGCGCTTGTTGTAAAAATTATGTAGCCATCATTAGAAAACTTGGTAATTGTAGCGCAGTATCAGTGGAAATTTTATTACTAGGTATCTGGTCTTTGGGGTGGCGAGGAATAATGAAGGGCACTAGAAAAATTTAGAAAGCGAGAATGGCTACTGTTTTGAGTGAAGTAAAAATAAAATAAAACCAAGTACGAACAATCCAAACCATTAGACAGAATTCGAAGTCCTAAAAACGTTATTAGGCAAAATAGTGTAATCAGCAAATGGACTGCTCTCCGTGTAGAATCTGCCCAAGTCCTATTCAACAATTGCCATTTCTTGCCCATGACCACGAGACGAGATTTCGACTCAGTATTGTAAAATAAAGCAAAGAAGCCAAACGAAATTACAATGCTGTTTTAATTATCTTGAGATTATTCGGGAGCAATATTTAATGTTCAATATACCATGATTGCAACACAGTCATTTCTTGTCTATATGTTATACATTGCCGAATTTCAAATATTGGGTAAGATTTAATGCGGAACTAATTGGTATTCGTTGCATCACCAGCCATTATATCACTTCAAGATACTTTAGTTCACGACTTAATAAAGAGTTAGCCATTCTCATTATGATAATTCAAAAATAAATGATAAAAGAAGAAAGAATTGAAAATTTCAGTGAAATTACTTTATTCAGATTAATAGAACACAATTTTTATGGGAAACAATCACTGGTTTATTCTAAAAGCACGACGTTTCGACAAGTATCCTCTTATCGTTATCAAGCACAATGATCGGAATTGGCACTGTTGAAAGTTTGGACTAGAAATAGACATCAACTGTCCAAGCACCGTCTCCGAGAATTGTTTGATTGTCAGCCGATAACTCCACCCACGTATTCTCAATTATCAAGGAACACTCTTAATGACTACGGTGCTCTCGATTAACATCGACAGTCTCCGGTAGTGACGTCGGTGAATAATGGTAAACGTTAGCTTGGTCAGTCATTTGTTGATTTAATTATTAAATGGACGACTGTTTAAACCCAGCTGTCTCCAAGACATCCGAGGCTCTACAGAGCTTATTACGTAGATAAAGTCTAATCAATTAATTCTATGACATCTAAAGTCCCCAAAAAGACCTGTAAAAGGTAGATTTAGCTCTTGAATAATGTATGTTTAATGTAGAAAATGTATAATATCTCTTGTGCTTATAATTACAGGATCCAATAGCAGAAATCAGAAAAATATCAGATTTTTTACAAGTGAAAAGAAATGAAGAATTAATCCAAGAAATATGTGATCTGTGCTCCTTCTCTAAAATGGAGAAAAGAAAGGGTCATATTCTCGCTGATGAAAATGGCAAATCTAAAATATATAGAAAGGGTGAGTAACGTAATTGTATATTATACCACCGTCTTATCGTTTCGTCAAAGTAAAAAAAAAAAAAAAAATATGACCATCTGTAATACAGCCCTAAAGGTGTCCCTTACTCGCAGTGAGTTTATGGAATGACGTCAAACGCCAATCGACATTTGTTGATAGTTCCAGTCTAATTGAATATACACAGATGGGGGGAGTGGGCCGACGTGTATTTGTCTTACGTAACATCAGATGGGGAGACAGCACTATCTGCTAGTCATTTTATCATGTTTTTCATTATTCTCTCAAATTCAATGCCAATCTCGAAACCAGAAAAAATTTTGAAGAAATTTCTCTGGTAAATCGGGGTAGCCATTTTCCCGGAAGGTGACATGTAATTCCTACGCGCGAAATTTCTCGTTTATTTGCGTCGTACGCCCCTGATTTTACGTGCCTGGATAACCGAATCACTTAAAAAATATACCCACACGTAGAAAAATAGATCTTTACAAAAACTTGAATTTGTTCGTTTAGGATCAAATTTTTTATGTCAGCGAGTTGACTTTGACTCAAGGATCATTTTACAACAAACGAAACTACGATCCGACCTCTAGTTTTCGAGAAATCGACCCAAAATGTTTGACCAATCAGAGGTCAGAACGGGCGGGGCTTAGGTTTGAAAAAAATTGGAAAAAATGGACGGTCTAATGTGCCAGAGGCCTTCGGCTCCGCGGCTGCCTCTGGGAACGAGATTGAATCAATGCACGAAGTTGAACATTTTAAACCTCGTGCTAATTATACAACTGTCTATGGGTCTATGTTCTTATATAATATTGCAGGTGAAGTTGGTGACTGGAAAAATTGGTTTACGGTGGCACAAAGTGAAAGATTTGATCGAATCTATCGTGAGAGAATGGCCGGATCAAAATTAAAATTTAGATATTCTTTAGAAGATGAGGATTGAACAAAGTATTTAAGCTAGACGGCATTCTCCGTGTAATGACTACATATGGAACCGACAAATCATTCATAGAAATATACTTTTATGGACAAATGGAGGCAGACCACCATTAAATTTCACCATCTCGGTATCCACAAACTGTAGTTCGTCTATTTATAGCAATCCCCTCTCTGCCCCTTTTCTCCCCTTTTGCATGCCAATTTTTATTGATTATTTCGTCTAGAATGGACAAAGGGGGATTTGAATTAATATTTTCTGCCAGGTTTTGGTAAATATTCATGATTTTGAGGCGGAAGGATAACGGTGTTATAAGGTTGGCTACAGTGATATGTACGGCTACTAGTTACACGTTTTTATTATGCTTCTTCAAGTTTGTGTATCTCAAAATTTTGGTGGTCAACCAAATACAAATTTTAGTGCAAAGAGTGGCCATTTGTTCCTCTGTCTGTAGTGAAAAGCATTCAGCCCAACGAAAATTTGGTAAAAAGTTGTAGGTGGGTAAAGAGTCCAGAAATAACATTGAAGTCAATGGGGAAATTAAAACACAGTTATCCCCCTTTAAGCAAAGAATTGATTAAATAAATTGCTGCTTCGGCGTGTTTTGTAATATTTAAAGAAATGAAGTCGGGTTTAACGACCTACGGCCGTACTTTTACGTCGAATTGCAACTTTGACGTGCACGCTAGTAGTAAGTACACAGGACCTTGCCCCCATCTGAACGACTATACGGCTGCCATTGTCGGGTCCTCCGTTTTACACAGCTATCAAGGGGAAACCATTGTGGAAAATACCGATGAACGTTCTCGGTTAACACCAGGAGAGACCCACGAACTAAAGACTAGATAGCCAGCATCTTGCTCGCTAAGCTGGCGTGGCTCCTATATTTAATGACATGGGGTTTAGCGTCTTACTTATATGCACCAATTGGACTAATGAAAAGGAGTATAAGTCACGCAGTGATCGATAAGTAAAATTGCGTTCATGATGATAAGGGGAAACCAACCCGTAACTTTTGCTCGAAAACTAAATTCTAGCTAGCTGCACTTCTTCGCTAGTAGGTTGGTCTATGTTTAGATGGATAAATCCCGTGACACTTTCTCGACAAATCCTGGTTATTCATATCAACGAAAGTAGTACAGTACCAGGTGCGGATCCAGGAATTTTTGCAGGAGGGGGTTTGCCAGCTTTCGGTTAGGGAAATCTGCCATCATCGTCTCTAAATTACATAGGCATACATACAAATTGAGCTTTTTAAACAGAGAAATCATTTTATACTGATGTAGGATCACTTTGTGATGTAATTTCATTTATGTAGCTGAGCAGGAGGGGGGGGACCCCCCCCCCCCTCTGGTCCCGCCCCTGAGTACTGCAATGATTTCTTGGTATTTCGAACCATTAAAAAATTCGGATTCAATGTTAAATGTAGCAGAAACAGTAAAACTATACGGGGATTTGTCAGACATAGCAAAATTCCAACAAAAGTCTTGAATGAGTGTGCCCTGTAGCGAGTGTGCCTATTAAAGTTACATTATGGGAGATAAGATAGAGAGATGGCAGTTCTCACTATAATAGTTAAAAACTAAATATATAGTGTAAAACTAATTTGCTGAAAATTTCAGTCAAATTGATCCACTATTAGTCGAGAAAAAAGCGTTTGAAATATTCACATAGCCTCGGTCATCATTACTCAAATCATTATTATAAACAGCGTAGTCTCGATTATCCACTTGATTGATTTAATTATCAACGGCCATTAAGCGGCATATAGGATTTTAATCCGCCAACATCGAAGGCTAGCCTTGACATCAAGAGTTTATTGTGGTCTGGATATGTTAATTAATGTCTAATAATTGATTATTTAGATAACATTTCAGGCCTAAAGAAAGACCTGTAATAAGCAGATTTTGCTCTTGCATAATGCTATTTTAACAAAGTCAAAGTGTGGAAGAAAAGACATCTAAAAATATTAAAATTTGACACAGTTCTTCCACCGAATTTTTTTTAAATATCTAAAGAAATTTACAAATTAAATTTTGTAAATTTCGAAAAATTCCTTCCGCCCATTAATGATTTTGTCCTACATCGGCCAAGACAAAAAATGACGGAGACACATAACCTCACCAAAACTGTTTGTAACTCAATAAAAATTCTTACTTATGCCTAAATCAACTATAGATACAACTGCAATTTTAAAAAATTGTATTGTGAACAGTATGACGTGTTTGTGACTTTATACAAAACCGTTCGCATTATCAAGCCTTTTGAAAAAGAAAACTCTCATGATAGACGTCACCTGGTAGAACGAGACTCGTGGGGTTTTCTTTTAAATGTACGGAAGCGCATCAATATGTTGCGTCGTTGTTACCGTAGATCTAATGCTATTTTTTATTTTCAAAACATAGTTTACTCGGCAATGATACACCCAACCACTAGCATCGACAGCGACGAACTAATTTAGCATTGGCTAGACTAATTATCAGTTGCTTTCCTGGTATATTAAATGTAAAGGCACCGTAATATAACCGAGTGTTTGGAAGAGTTAAAAATTAAATTAGAATATGTTTAAAAATAAGATGAATGTTTCGTAATTCGACGAGGGTAGATTATTTACTGTCCATTATCGAAAATCAAAAGGCATGTTCCTTTAAACGGGTTAAGAAGATTCAGTTATAATTGAGAGCTCTAGAGTGGTAACGTTACATTATGTGCGGGCTTGACCACATTACTTGAGCGTTCAGAAAACTGCCGAATTATTACAAAGTGGCACGAATGTTCTGCCGTAATATACACCTATTTAATGCTCGTGACTTCTAAGAAATTATAATCGGTATATATGATTTATGGGTAATACCAGGAAGATATTCAAGTGAACCTGTATATCGTCGAGATATTTATGAATTTGCAAGTGTTTTGAGGAGAAGGGAACGTTACTGAAAGTGATCATGTCTCTTTGTCCAGAACACAAGACGGACAACGAGTTATACTGTAAAGATTGTAACCGTACAATTTGTTATAATTGTATTAAAACTGGGCATCGTGGTCATACTTTTCGGAATGTTAAAGATGTGGAAAACGAATTTAAAATAATTCTTAAACAACTAGAAGAAAGCGTTGAGACTAAAATAGCGTCTAACAATTCTATAGTGGATTCTGTAAAAAGTGGGACATCAACACTCCACCAACAATCTGATGTAGAATGTGCAAAGATTGATCAAAGGGTAGAAAAGATGTATCAAATTCTCCAAGATGGTGGCGAAAAACTAAAACTGAAAATTAAGGATTCCAATTTGGAGCAAACGAAGATGATGACTGAGATGACTACAGACGTCGAACAACAGACGAGACAAATGGCGGAATTTGGCAAACAAATAGGTGAGATGCTCAACACGAATCAGCTAGAAGAACTATTAAATAAGACTCCTAAACTGAAACAAGCCATCAGTGACATTGATAAAGATTTCGTTGTTACAGATTATGCCTGTCCTCGCTTCCAGGATGGTGTTATAGATGTGGAAAGTTTATACAAACAAATTGGACAAGTACACAAAAAGGGCGACGACAGTTTTGAATGCAGCTTCGACGTGGGTAACCAATTATATAAGTATGGACAGACTACACGTCATGAAATTCAAGGTGTTTTGTGGACATTAGACTGTACTCTTATGAATCGTAATGTACAGCAACAAGGTATGTGGAAAGTTGTGAATAACCAAAACGTTATCCTACGACTTGTCTCTCCAGATGTTTCTTGCAAGGCAAATTTTACACTTAGAATACTCAATACCAGGGACGATTCTAAATCTTTAACTGAAACGTGTACCCATGAATTTAGTAACCGGTTTTCATTGCTGCATACTCCAAATCGAAGTGAATATAAATGGAACCCACAAGATCCTAACTATATCCTAAAGCCCGAGAATGGTTTTACTAACTCTGATAATAAAATCATCATACAAGTCATATTCTCATCTATTGACATCACAAGACATATCCACAAACAAGAGTTCTAGATCTAATCATTATTTTCGAAGAGTAATCTTAATGATTTTAAACCAAATTATGGGTTGATTTCTTTATGCCTACGTCACACAGGCCTACTAGCTGTGTAATAGATTGTCTGTAAACAGTCAACAAGTTGAATTTATAGAAGCACATTGTCGCGTGTTTTAAATAAACCGAGTAAACTTTCAATTTATTTGATCGTAACAGTCAAATACCAATTATTGTTTTCGCAAGCTAACCATTGTTTTCGCAAGCTAACCATTGTTTTTGCACGTTTTCGCATGTTAACCATTATTGTTTTCGCACTTTTTCGCATGTCAACCATTATTGTTTTCGCACAATTAGCTTCAATATTGTTTGTAAATATTATTTGTAATTAAAATATTTAATATCAGTACATGGCGTATTGCCCGAAATATATCAAATCTCTGAAAATCATCATGTTTTTTCAAGGTTATGTCCATATTTAGATTTCGGACCCGTTAATCGACATGGCTTTCCGGGGAAATATATGGAGGATCTTACACAAAGCCGTAAAGAAAAAATATTTGTGATTCCAGAGAGAGAGAGAGAGAGAGAGAGAGAAATGGGGTTTAAACTAGGTCATTTCGGGACTGCCATATGGTTTTAATTTTATTTCGATAATTCGCTTGCGTGTAGGGGTCTTTAGCAGTGGGAGGAAACCGGAATACCCATAGAAAACCCACGAGGTTGGACAGGCGACCCTACTCCTTGCCACGTACAACCGGTGATTCGAAACCACGCCAGTTGACTCAATGGAAGGCCGCATGATACAGCGTGCGCACACTAGCCATTCGGCCATCCAACCCCCCTTTCGCGATTCAAATCGACCTATTAATGTCATGAACACACGAAAGCCACCCTTTATATTCGCATACGCCCTATATCAGCCGAACTAAAATTAATTCTTGCTTTCACATTTCTCTCAGTGTAAAGGTAAACATGAGCTAATAATAAAACGTTACCCCAATGCTCTTCCGTATCATAGACCTACTTTACAGTTCGTAATTTCTAAGAATTAGAATATGCACTATTTATAGACAATGGTGTAAATTTAATACGAGGAAATATTTCTTATATTCATTTGTTAAGTATTACTGATAGAAAATAACGCGTGTAGATCCATATCGTTGAGGGGCTAAACAATATGACGTGGCGAACTAAAGATATATTATATACACTATATGTAGGAGATCAGGGAACAGATAACGTGCCTATGTTAGATCTCCATCCCTGAGATTGCATTGAGATTTGTAGGCCGACATATTTCTTGCAAGTTGACAAATAATACACCAGGTTAGGGTATTTATATGCGATATATGCAATTATTATCCGATCCACACAATGAAATAGCAGACAAAGAACTAACTGTTTATCGCAAGCTGGGAATCGCGATGGCTCGGTGCGTAAGACGTTGACTCGCTAATCTGGAATCCCGTGTTCGATTCCGCTGTTGGCCGACAAAGTTCATTTTCCGGCGTGATTCACCGTTGTCAACGTACAGGGGACAATGGACTGGGTATAGGACAAAAAAAGAACGAGATTCCGCGTACACACTGGCATGCACGTAAAAGAACACTTGACAGATGAAATTTGTAATAAAAGTAGGCCGCAGTGACCCTGTTCGGGCAAAATTTTCCCCTAACACTCTGTATGGAGTTAACCTGTCTTTATTAGGCCACCGATGTTGAACGGTAAACCCTTTATTATCGCAATCAGAAGGAATCCAGGAAAAGTCAACAGACATTTAACACTTTTGCCCATCTGTATGCTTCCTGCCAGAGCGGATTAACATAGTTGACATGTGTCACATAATGTGCAAATTCTAAAAACAACAACACATAACTTCAATACCGAAATGTATGCCATACTTTGTGAACGATTTCAACTCAGTATCAATACATTTTACAGCCTTAAAAGAAAAAGGAGAGAGAGAGAGAGAGAAATGGGGTTTAACGTCCACTCAACAAAAACTAGGCCATTTCGGGACTAACATATGGTTTAATTTTATTTCAATAATTCGCTTGCGCGTAGGGGTCTTTAGCGGTGGGAGGAAACCGGAGTGCCCGGAGGAAACCCACGTGGTTGAGAAGGCGCCCCTATCTCCATGCCACATACGCTCACACCAGGACTCGAAATCACAGCCGCAATACAGAGGTGACCGGCCAGCTAGAGGTGGAAGCGCGGCAGTCTAGACCACTAGGCCATCCCAACCCCCCTAAAAGAAAAAGGAATCTAAATACACATGTCTTATATTTAATCATTTATTTATGATTGTGGATTTGGATATCAGTATTGTGCTTCAGGTTGATATTTTAAAGTTTTTACTGCTGATACATCTTAAATATACTAAAGATGCAGCCTTGTCACCGATCACCCGATCACCCCTTGCTATGATTCGATTTCGATAACATGAAAACATACACAGTGAAGTGTATTAACCCTTAAAGTTTAATATTTATTCATATTATTTGCCAGAACTTGTAATTCAACAAAGATTGTGTTTGATTGATCAGCATCTAAATCTAGATATAACCTTGACACTTTTTGTATTTGATATCTGGAAGATTAACCTTACACACTCGTAATAAATCCAGCAGAAAGATGGACATTCTAATTGTCCACGTTTCATTTAAAGTAGAACCAACGTTATAGTGAAGAATCGGGAATGAAATTAAAAATAATCTGAACCTGCATCGAACCCATTAATATATTGAATTGTATTTTCTTATAAGATTTTCTTGCCAAGTCATTTTGTGGAATGTTGAGTAACTGACACGTACAATAATATGATGTAACTTAATGTATGCCTATGGAACGCCATGCATGACTTATGTGGCTATATTTGATGGTTATGTAGTAACCACACAAAAGACATAGATCAAATACAAAGTGACCAGGCAAAGGATCCAGGATTTTGTGGAGGCGGTGGGGTCATACATTGGAGCAAAGGGTAATACGTTGCAACCTTGGATTGCTTGGGCGGCAACAATGCGAAAATAATGTTTATATCATCCATCGAAGAACAGATATGTGAACTACAACAGTTACAAAGCAAATGAAAATGAAAATCAACTATGTGACTGGGGCTGAGGGCGGGGGGGGATGGCATAAGCCTCGACCCACACCTGGCGACGACACAAAACACATACTGAAAAGATCAAATAATAAAGTGACCACACACAATACATAATAAAAAGATAAAACAATAAAAAGATAAAACAATAAAGTGATCACACAAAACCCATAATCAAATGACATACTAAAAAGTCCACATAATAAATAAAGACATAATACCTAAATCAGGTGAGGCATTAAAGATGCTCCATATGAAACCTTGGTCGGCGTGCTACAATTAGATCGCCATATAAATAGTGCAGCATTTGGCCGAGTTTGTAGTATACTGTGATAACAAAGGTGGCCATTTCAACAATTAACCTATAGTAGTCTATGTTGACTTAAAAGTGTAGATAAAATCAAGAGAGGCAAGTCATTTTCGTTTTATTGTAGTAGTAGCCAGTGTCACTTTAAGGCAGCCATCAGGTATGTTCATTCTTTTCAACGCCTGTTACACTACTTTACAAGAGCCTCCGTATTAATGCTTCTGTGTGGTATTGTGTATGTACAAGTATTAAAACAAGTTACTTAAATATGCCGGCTGTCGAGATATCAAAGCCGTACTATGTAACTAATTTGTGATTTTGAATGATTTAGTTATTTAACGATGCCGCATGTCGAGATATCCAATACCGCACTATGTCACTAATTTGTGATTTCGAATGCTTTAGTTATTTAACGATGCCGCATGTCGAGATATCCAATACCGCACTATGTCATTAATTTGTCATTTTGCATATCGGTTTTGACGAATGCCGATTTTAATATCTATGCACAAATTTTCATGTCTTCAATTTAGTTACTAAACGTTGCCGGTGGTCGAGATACTCAATGCCGCACTGTGTGACTACTTTGTAATTATGCAAGTATAACTTGTGACGAATGGCGGTAAATACATTTCGTTTTATACAGTTCAAGATGTCGGTTATAATTATTATTATTAAAAACACCAAAAACCTGTCTTTGTTTTAGTTAGTTCAAGATGTCGGTTGTCGAGATACCCGACGGTGCAGGTAATCACCTGAGATTGGTCGAATTTAATGATAAATTTTATCCTAAATTTTCAATAGATGTAATTACCAACATTAAATCGTTGAAACTACGTGAAGATGACGTCATTATTTCAGCCTACCCTAAATCAGGTAAGTTGTTATGTTAATTTATAGTCTTACTAACCCTGAGGTGATACACCCGCTGATCTCCATATGTGATATAATTTATTTGTTAGTAGTTTCTGCAATTTGAGTAAACTTACTACTCTGGTACAAACACGGTGCAAGAGTACAACATTCGTCCGCATGCGATATGGAAGAGAAAATGGTAAACGTTGGTTATTAATCTCCATGTCGGGGTGTAAGACAAATGTAAACCTACTAAATTTGCACATCGGTCTTTGTATTGGGCTATATTTGAAATAGCATTATGCAAGAGCAAAATCTGCTTATTAAAGGTCTTTCTTTAGGTCCGAAATGTTATCTAAACAATCAATTAGACATTAATTAACTTATCCAGACCATAATAAACTCTTGATGTCAAGGCTAGCCTTCGATGTTGGCGGATTAAATTCCAATATGCCGCTTAACGGCCATTGCTAATTAAATTAATCAAGTGGATTTAGTAATGATGACCGAGTTTATGTGAATATTTCGCTCGCTTCGTTTTCGGCTAATAGTGGATTAATTTGACTGAAATTTTCAGCAAATTACCTTTACACTATCTAGTTTGTAACTATTATAGTGAGAACTGCCATCTCTTTATCTAATCTCCCATAATGTATCTTTAAGATATTTGAACGGGAAAATCGGGATAACTTTCTTGGCTAATGCAGGGATTGAACACCCGACCACCACACTATGTGAGCCAGCTCATTTTACCCATTAAGCCACCATGACCACTGTTAGTCTAAGACCCATGTAGAATAATGCAAGGTACCTACTTTACCGAATTGTCCTTCCGTCGAACTAACATAACCTCTAGCGTATACATAGTACAAAATCACACTGAACTAAAAATAAAAACAAAACAATCCACTATAACGCGAAACATCTTCAATGCAAATAAACGGATATTTTACATAATATATCTTTTTGTGAATTGGCAAATATGTAGGACAGACTACCCGTGACCTAATTATACGCCCTTTCATTTCGGTTTTCCTGTATCGACACAATCAGCAAAGAATATGTATACATGCCTACCCCCGTTTAATCTTTCGAAATACATTAGATCAAAAGGCCTTTCTGCAGTGACATCAACAGGTTATCGCTAATATTGCTGTGTCATAATCTGATTGGTGTCGCGGCGACTCTAAACATCAGATCAACCCGTCCTTCGGGGTTTTTAAACCTAAACCTACATTGTTGTATCATTTGGCTGTCCGTGACAGACTATTTTATTATTTAAAGGAGCTAAATCGCTAACATTTTGGGCCTAGAAATTGACACACGTGGGTCGGAAGGCATATAATACTGCAATATGAATGTAAATAAACTGATTAACAATCAATGGCTTCCGTTTTTAATCTGATTTCAAATCAGTTATGTTCGGCGAGTTAAGCCAGTAGTCTCAATTGAATGCAAATTTCCAGTGTCTAGTTATTCGAGTCCACATACGTCGATTCGAGTCCACATAGGCGGTTTGATTTGGTTCAATTTGTCTAGCCTCGTCCCTCGAGTCTCTTGTTACAATTGGGGCTGAAAAGTATTATGGTACACAATTCGTGTACCAATGGTAAAATATATTTATTTTGTCTTAAATATTGGATATCAGAAGCCCATCTTTTCCCGGTAAGATCACAGCATCAATGTTGATTTAAATTGACAAATAATTCACGTTTTCAATGTGGAAGATTTTGGATGATATTGAGTTAGAGACTTAGCTACTTAAAATGGCCATCATGTTTTAACCCGTTTGAATTTTCGCCACCCGATGCTCTAGTGAGTTGATTATTGGAATTGACATGTGAATAAATGGCTAAATAATAGGTTATCTAACATTTGAAGAGAACATAAAGAACAGAAATATGCAGCTTTAGCTCTTACATAATGCATCTTTAATCGTTAGACCTTGTCCCATAACTGATAACACTCTTTGTACCTAAATCAACATGCCTTGGCTATTTCTGCTATCGTCAATGTTGTTTTATCATAAATTTAGCAGATAAACTCTTTGTATTTGTAGCCAACATCAACTAGACATAGTCATTATTGCTGTGTCATTTAGTTGTCATTGACAAACTATTGAATTACGATTGCTTGAGTAGGAGTTTCAAGAAATGGATCGTACGCCAGTTCAATAGATCAGAACCAGCTTATCTTAAATCTGTTCATGTGTTTTTTTAAATATTCAAAACACCTGAAAACGGAATCCAAATCATGCCGCTATATATAATAATGTAGTACTCCTGGATTTCTGACCTCGACCTCGACATTGTGTTCTCCGTGATCAAAACTGCTACTACAGTTCAGTTTATTTTTCTAAATTCATTTCTTAAAGCGGTACTAAATTTGCAAACCCTGCAGATAGGAGGAGATCATTACTGACCCACCAAATACATTTCACCGCTATTTGTGTAGTTTCATAAACAGGACAGGTTATTGAGAATAAGAACAGGACAGAAGACTGGTGCGTTTATCAAATTAGCCCATTCTATGTATCAACATATCACTCATTTTAAATTGTCTATGTGAGATATGCATTGTCTATGAGTATGGAACCAATAACCGATGAAGGACATAATAATATGGTCGCAAGGACAATATTATTACACTAACTGTGGTTTCATGCATGAATTGGGGACTGTTCACCACTCCTAGACGACTAAATGCCATAAGTTTATTGACATGTCAAACAGATTTTAACATATTTTAAATCTAGCTCATTAGCAGCTTTATTTTACAGTATTAGTTTTGATTAACGTGATGATTTAAGCCATAATATATAATATATTATACATTGCTATCTTTACTATTATATATGTATTATTATATTGTGGTATGTGTTTGCCATTTTAACTCTGTATATACACCCATTTTGTTCCTTTGTTTTAATATTATGTATGTATATTATCTCGGGAGAGGGGTTTTACATAGGCTAAGCCTGTTCCCCAATCCCGTTCAGACATTCTGAATAAAAAATTGTTTATATATAAAAAAATAAAAAAAATACCACCTCTATTTTGAGGAGTACACAGATAGATAGTTTTTATATTTTCAGGAACACATTGGACGTTTGAAATATGTCGAATGTTGGTGGCAGGTCGAACTGATTTAGAAGCCATTTCTAAATCTAAATTTATGATAGAAGAAGTGGGACAGGACGTTTTAGATCTAGAGAAATCCCCACGTATTCTGAACAGCCATGTTGCATTCAGCGACTTACCAACTGATCTGGCAGTGAAGAAACCTAAGATAATCTATATTAGAAGAAACCCGAAGGACGTTGCTGTCTCCTTCTACAACCATTGTTATAAAATATCGCACTTATATGACTATAAAGGAGAATTCAAGGATTTTATTGAATTATTTATCAATGGAACAGGTACGATTTTTTTTTTAAATAAACATATTATCTGATAATTATCACAGGGGTAAGTTTTAGAACAAGAATGTAAATATAAACGTTATTTACACCACGAGCAATATGGCTAAAGGTGCATGTAATATGCATAACTGCAAGGCGATACCATATCGGCTCACTCCTTAAGTAGCCTCCTCCCACCCCCCTCACCGAACTAACTGCATGCAATCAGTATCGCATAAACATGGCAAAGTTCACTAACAGGTATTGACTGTTGTCTTTATCAAATATGGAAACGTATCATACTGTGATCTTATTAACGACATTGTTGGCTTAGCTGACCCACATCTAGGATAAATTTAAAATGTTAATGTCTTCAGGTTATCTTATAACGTTACAAATAGTTAATAACATACGATCGTATACCTTTAAAAGTACATACTATACTAACAAGTGATCGCTGTGGTGGCTGACAATATCGGTTCAAGACGATCAACACACAATTCTGTGTATTTCATTGGAATAAAATAATATAAAATGCTAATTTAAAAGTCCACTGTTGAAGTCAAAAAGAAATTTGCAAACATTCTAAAGTGAAATATATTGAATGCCAAAAATAAATCCAGATTCAGATACTGGAAAATATCTTTATTGCTTCTTGTCTGAAACCAATGAAATGTTATGTTTGACCATAATTTTAATACAACAATTTTAGCACAAGATAACTATTAAGTTAGAATATATATGTTAGATTTTTGAGTCTTATTCTGTTTGCAGTAGAGTATAATTGTTGGTATAAACAGGTTTTAGATTGGGAGAAAGTCATTGAAAACAACACGGAGTATTCTATATTACATTTAACATATGAAGATCTTAAAGCGGTAATATTCAATTCTTATTTTATAAAGCATATTTACGTTAATATTATCCAGCCTTGGTTTGAGCAGAATTTGTCTGTGGGCACCCAACAGGCCACAATCCTCGTCCCCCTTGTATCCGCCTCTGGAACCAAAACGGCCGGACAAAATGGCCACCCCTCGTAATACCAAGGTTTTCAACCCTGTAGAAATCACCATTTTTATCCGATTTTGATGATACAACATATCTGTATATCCCAAATATCGCGGTCCATGTCGATATTCGAGCATTTCAGACAATAACTTCCAGGAATATGTTCCCTGATTCTATGAAAAATCGCCCCTTTTTAGCTTGTTCTCTATCCATCTCTTTAAAATGTAGGCGTATCTTGCTTGGCAACCGCTGGTTGATGTAGGTAATCAACATAATATTTATCATTGCAGGATCCAATAGCAGAAATCAGAAAAATATCAGATTTTTTACAAGTTAAAAGAAATGAGGAATTAATTCAAGAAATATGTGATGCGTGTTCTTTCGCTAAAATGCAGACAAGAATGTCTCATGTAGTTGCGGATGAGAATGGCAAATCTAGAATATACAGAAAGGGTGGGTAGACTTACTAGGCTCTGTTTTATTTTAAAATATTATTATTTTATACACGAAGTGTGGGAAGATATATTTGTGTTACGCAAGGTTATCTGGAATGGTAGCTACTCGAAGTCATTCAGGATTTTATTTTTTTTCATAAATGCTCTGTTCATTATATTCTTCCATTTATTAACACCCAACCCTATACCTTCTCCTCATTTGGTGGATTCCGAATGATTATCTCTATTTGTACATTAATGTTTTTCTTTGTTTAATATTTTGTATATATACCTCACCGTGCTATGGTTGTCATCCTTTGCTTGATGATAAAGACGAGAGAACCCTCATCGAAACGTCGCCTGAAATAAATCATTCAATTAACTTGTATTCCATATAATTGTGTCATATGTTATATTCTTCCATGTTGTAGGTGAAGTTGGTGACTGGAAAAACTGGTTTACGGTGGCACAAAGTGAAAGATTTGATCGAGTCTATCGTGAGAGAATGGCCGGATCAAAATTAAAATTTAGATATTCTTTAGACGAAGAAGCGAAATAAACCAATAAACTATGAAATTCACAAGCGACATTTTACTTGTAGCTAAACAATATATAGTGTAATTAATTACTGATTTTGAAGTTTTTTAAAGGTCTCTCATAATCGCATTGTTTTGTATTTAGACTCGAATATCTTTCTTGACCAATTACAACGAAGCTTTAGAAAAGATCTAGGATCGGACAATGTTTTTGTTTTTGAAAAAAAGAATAAAAACAAAGTTCTATGTGTGTTTTATTGATTTTAAAGAGGCCCTTAGCTGTGCAAAATATTTTCTGTTAAACAAATGTTTATCTGAAATTATGAGATAAATTTGAGATAAATTTGGTGTTGAGTGGACGTCAAAGCCATTTTCTCTCTCTCCAGTGGATAAGTGCATATTTTCAAAATGATTAGTCAGCTGAAGAGTGCAAACAACTCTGAATCATTGGAAGGAAAGTGGAATCCAAGAAGGTGTCCATGATGGCCACCATTCCATATTTACACAGCACACCATTGAATTCCTACATTTCTACTCCATGGCCGATATTTAAGTCTGCTTTTCCACTTTTGCAAGACGATTTTTGGGAGAATCGAAGGAAAGGGCCTGGATGTACAAGGTTCTGGTCTATATTCAAGAATTCGCGGCGGAGGGATGGTAGTTAAGAGGCTGGTTAAGTGCCATGTGAATAAATGTTCAGATAATACTTTATCTAACATTTGAAGTGAACATAAAGATCTGAAATATGCAACTTTAGCTCTTACATAATGCATCTTTAATCGTTAGACCTTGTCCCATAACTGATAACACTCTTTGTACCTAAATCAACATGCCTTGGCTATTTCTGCTATCGTCAATGTTGTTTTATCATAAATTTAGCAGATAAACTCTTTGTATTTGTAGCCTAAATCAACAAGAGTTAGTCATTATTGCTGTATCATTCGTGTATCCTTGGACAAACTCTTGAATTACATGAGCAGCAGTTTCAAGAAATGGATCAACATATTTCAAGAGTGTTCATAATGTTATCATAAAAGTCAAAACGGTCCATCTTAAACATTCTAAATCAAAGTTCAAACATACCGTCATTTATTCATGGGTGATGTCGTGCACGATGTTGGTATGGTTACCACTCCTGGGACACATATTATAAATAACGATAATAAATAACGGGACGATGAACATAAATAAGCATAAATGTTTTTGTTTTAGTATCAAATATTTAGTTTCACATAAAACAAAGTTGAGATTTGAACTGTATAAATTATGCTTTGCATGTATGTGTTCCATGTGTATACATAAGTCAGAAATTAATTGCGACTGACTCGATAAGTACGGTGACCCTTGTTCGAGGCTAATAGTAGTGAGAAAGGTTTTCCGGCATTATCCAGACTAATTCCCCTTTATGTATCTTACTCATTTTAGCTCATTGTAGTAGACGGTAGGATCATTTAGATAGCTTCATAATGTGTGTTATGTAAAATTCTCACGAACAAGTAGACTTTTAACAAAAATACGTCTAGCTACTATCGGCCATCAATTTTATGTCAATTCCCATATTCATATTAGAGCTAATCTACCATAAAGCATTTTACCAATATTTGTTACATTATAATTGTCTGCTTGATTATTTGTTAACCAAAGTACATAGTAAGATTAATAGGTGCCAGAAGTACCTGAAATATTATTTTTATGACTTCTTTTCTTGATTTGTTTTAAGTCCATAATCAAACCATGACCACGAGAGGGGCGGTTAAATCGTACATTAACACAAGATTTTCATTCGACCGCGGTTATCTTTATAATGATAATTCGTTTGAGCTAAACGGTATTTAGCAGTTAGAGGAAGCTGTGGAAGACAAAAAAACTAGCGAAGTTAGACGACCCTACTCCTGGTCACGCGCACGCTTGAGATTGCAATCACGACACTTCAGTCAATGATATGGCTTATTATCTACAGGCGCGGATCCAGTGGGGGGCGCACCCGGCGCACGCCCCCTCTATTTTTTGAGGTGTCGAACAATTTTTAGCTCCATATATTCTTGCGAGAAAGGAGAACGAAAATAGTTTAGGTTGGAAATCGTAATTTACAGTACTAGTACGAAATTAGTCCTTGTGGACATTTTGTACACTCAAAAATCACGGTCCCGGCCTTTGCACTTCCAAGATGGTGTAGCACGCCCCCTCTTTCTGAAAATCCTGGATCCGCCCCTGATCTAAACCTAATTCCCCGACCCCGCGAACACACAGATTACTCGGGTGATCGCGAACCGACTAATGTTATGCGGTGGGTGACAGTAGGACAAGTCCCAACTGCCACTTTACCTGAAGCAACGACTGTGAGTTTTACAGTATCTAACCGTTGCTAGTTAAGTATGAAATTCCCAAACGGACTCAGAGTAGTAATTATTTCCCCTTAATTCATGATGGATGCAATGTTGTGCGACTTAAAAATAGACATTTTTTCCCTTAATTTCTTTCTCCCCTGTTACTGCATTTTTTTGGTTGACTTTTTTGGTCTAGAATTGGAGAAAAGGGGTCATAATATGTGCAATTGCATAGCAGATTTGAGTATACTGATGATATTACAGCGGAGGGATAGGGGGTGTAAAGTGTCTTTCTGCAGAGCAATCATTGTGTCGGAAGTGACATTTTCAACCAAGTCAACTTCAAATCCCGTAGCAAAAAGTCTAACCGGTCACCCCCCTACAAAATTATGATGAGTAGATTGCCAAATGTGGTCGCCATTGTGCCTATAAAGATCGCAACAAACGGAATGTTGAGCAAAAAGCTACAGCCTATGATGTTACAGCCATTTAACACTGAAGTCAATGGGCAAATAATTGCTAGTCTGAGACCGAATGTCTAGATACGTTATCTCCCTTTACCACTCACAGACACTTAATGGGGATGCTCGATTCACAGTCCAGAACGTCCCGAATCGACAGAATTACAATCGAGTGACGCGGAATTCAGTCCTGTCACAGTTCTGCCAGTCCCGACAGCTGAGGTGGAGTGAGTAGAATCGTGACGTATTCCTAGGTAAAAAATATGTTTCAGCAGTCATGATTGGTTGGGATACTTTTTATACAGTCGACGCATGCGCTGTAATCCGAAATTCTCCTTTTCACTCGATTGACACCAGTTTTGGAATTCAATTCCGGAACTGTGAATCGAGTATCGCCATAATAAGTTAATAAAAACACATAAAAGAACAGATGCGTTTACAGCCGTTGGAAGATTTTAACGAAAATCGACCAAAGTAGCATAATGGAAGAACAAAATGTGAATTCGAAAGGTTTGGACTAAAATGTGAAGTGTGTCATAGCATAATCAAAACGTTCGATCAACCTTGAAATTGAACACACCCCGAGCTAGACATTTAGACATTTCAGTTGGAAATCTCGCAACTTGGTATTCGTGATGATATTTTCTATCTGAAAGGTCCCCGGCCCCGGTTGTGTCAGTAACCAGTCGAAATTAGTGACGAAAAATGTAAGGGATTATGTGAAGGGCTTGATGGCCGAGCTTTCTATTGAAGATACTTGATAAAAGGTACGGAGATGGGCGAATTAAGGCATTGTCTTAAGGAGTTGGACCATAAAACACATCACGACCCTTTCCAGGTTCACCGACTCTCCTTCACGCTGTGATGTCCAATCTAGGCTAATCAAATTTCATAGTTAGACGTGCCCAGGAATATTTTATCAGTTTCTGCTAGATAAGAGAATTTATACAGCTACCCTACCAGTTTTACTTTTGAGTGTGACGTTAAACCAGGGAGCAACGGTGACCAAGCGACCGAGACGCTGCCTCGATAGCCTGGAGGTCGCAAGTTCGTCCCGATGTTGGCCGAGTAAGTACATTGTACTCCGGTGACTGAAGGAAGAGGGGGGAATAGCCACCCGAGGTGTGATTTATGAGACCAAGCCCCAAGTTCACAAAGCATTCTCAGACTTAAGCTGAAAATTTACTCGACTTTCAATTACTGATTATAAGAAATATATTTCATCCAGAAACACAAAACTTTGCACTCAGTTTCTTATGGATGTATTTGATACATTAAAACAACAAAAGTTTTATAAAGGACTTTATTATGTTGGTTAAAACAAGGCGAATAATTTTGAGTAAATTCTTAACTTAAGTCTGAGAATGCTTTGTGAACTCGGGGCCAAGTTTTTCTAGACCACATTTTTGTGTAGAATTCGATATAAGAATAGGCCGTAGCGCCGCTGCCAAGACAAAATGTCTCTCAGGGCACACTGTATTGCGAATGCGGAAGAGAAACGTACGACGTTATACCCCATTTTATTTCATTTCCCATTACCAAAGAGTTTCCACGCTCCTATGAATAGTAGTACTTCAGTTCTAAAGATCATATTTTATCTTTAAATAATTATTGGTTAACACTTTCTATAGAGTAAAATCCCATGTACATATCCTTACCCAATCTGTTTCACAGAGAATTACTTAGGAATTAACTCTGTAACAGATGAGTGTCCATAGCACGTGCGTTGACTGCAGTCATTGGCTCAACGGCTCGTGCAATGTTTACTTAACACCTAACTGCTTCGGGCAAAATGACGCATTTTACTCATTTTAATACCCATTTACACTTAATAGGAAATATTTTTTAACTTCAATTACTTCAAACGTCTTTATTTATTTTTCTGTTACCTCAAAAAAATGTTTGAGAATTTAATTTGTCGGAGTAAAAAAGTTAATATACCGTACTAATTAAGCCTCGCCGATGTCATGCTTATCAGTGATTGTAGCGGCCAAGCGAATATTCACTGCGGGATCAGTTTGATCCTTACCATTGTCAAAATATCCAACAAATACTATCTGTTGATGATGATATGTGGTTGATAGACCAAATAAGGTAATACCCCCCACCCCACCCCAGTTTTGGTAGAATGGGGGGGGGGTGTTTATTCCGTATTTGGGAAGGAAATAAACGCTAAGATTAGCCAAAAGGCATAAAAGTAAGCGGGGTATACAGGAGGTTGTATTGCGAAATTTATCAGAGCTCACCGAGTTATTCATGAGCAGCTATCATCTGTGCTTTATCGAAAACGAGGGACCTTCAAAGCCAACCAGTTTAACAATGAAGTCGTAAAAACAACTAACCTATAGTAATATTTGCGATCACAGGGAACACAACAAGGATGTCCGATATTATTACAGAATGTGTGTTATTTAATCTGTGTGCATGTAAAGATCGAGGTGGATAACGTGCAGCTGCAGCAAAAATATATAACCCATATATTAGGATTGAAGTTGATGGGTTTGTTGTAGCTAATTCTAGTGATTAAAGGCGTGGTTAATATTTGAATTAGTAATCCGGGTCATTATATTTCATATGTTGCAGTGAAAGGGTGGGTATAATCAATACAGATAGCTGAATTTTGTTTTAATATTGTATTGAAGAGTGTCACACGTGAGGTAGGTCGTGCTTAGTCTTTTCAACACACCTTATACTACTTAAAGTTCCAATAGCATATTTTAAAGTTATATTTTTAAAATGTATTAAAATAAAGCCCTAAAATAGATTGTACCTATAAACAGTCCTACCTTGTTAAAGAATAATCCTATTAATCCTATATTTTACTATTGCCAGTTGAGAAATTAGCAAAAATATCATTTTCAACTTCAAATTCAAACGTTTGAAGGTGGCCGTCCATGGAGAGGAATGGGAAAACAAGGGAGGTAATTGTGTTACTATTACCTCAATCAGCCTGTGTCAACCATTTTAATGCCTGTGAAATTTTGCCCATGATCGTATAATAGTGAGTTGACAACCTTTGAGCAAAAGACATAGAAATAATTATGTTTTGACTTTCTTAGAAAATATGAAATTGGAACTTTAACATGACCGTCTACTTCAAGTACAGGTTACTCTGGTACATACTACATAAATTATATTTCATTAATTTCTCATATACGCGTAAATTTTTATTAATGGAGCTGGTGGGTGGGGGGGGGACACGAAACAGATAAGAAAATATGTGCTGTGCCATAAGGTCTATCATTGAGTCAACTGGCGTGGCAAGGAGTTTGGTCGCCTGTCCAGCCTCGCGGGTTTTCTCCGGGTTCTCCTGATTCATCCCAATGCTAAAGATCCCTACGCGCAAGCGAATTATTGAAATAAAATTGAACCATGTTAGTCCCGAAATGAGCTAGTATGTGTCGAGTGAACGCTAAACCCCAGTAGTACATTCAGGTTATTCTGGTATCTACTACATATTTTACTATATTTAACTCATTTCTCATATATATGTGCAGATTTTGATTAATGGGGCTGTGTGTGTGTGTGGGGGGGGGGGGGCAAATACAGAAAATATCAAAACATGCCTTTGTTTTAGTTAGTTCAAGATGTCGGTTGTCGAGATACCCGATGCTTCAGGTAATCATATCAGATTGGTCGAATTTAATGGTAAATTTTATCCCAACTTTCCAATAGAAGTAATTACCAACATGAAATCGTTAAAACTACGTGAAGATGACGTCATTATTTCTGCCTGCCCTAAATCAGGTTAGTGGTTTGGTTTAGTACATACAGTTAGATTGATTGCAATTACAATGTAAAGATGTGGTATGGACATTATCAGACAATGGATTTCCAAGTATTTTTAAGAATGTATATACTTATTGGTGAATCATAAAAAAACATGAACTTAAACATGCACATTTTCTTGGCATTAAGTACAGTCTGAATATAAAAAAATGATAAAATGTCATGCACCCGATTAATGCTTTCTTGAATGGTTGCTGTTGATGGCCACCCAGGACACTCGGTATCGTCAAAGCTCTCACTGCCCGGCTTAAATTCCGTAGTAAGGACTCACCCCCCTAAAGTGGAGACAATGTAGGCATGTTTCTGTGTTGGGATTAATCCTTTCAGCTGCAGGTACATGGTAACTTCCCATTTATTAAGTTCTTCCATTTCTGGGGATGTCAATTGGTAGGTACACAAGATGGCCAGGTGCGAATAAAGAAAATAATAAAACTACATTCCATGATTGTACTTGTTCATTTTCAGGCTTAGAACTTTTTAATTAGTCCTCATAGCTTCCAATGATATGATCAGGGGCGTTTTAAGATTTATTATGGCGGAGGCTAAACTATTTTGAGGGCTCTCTTTCGCGGGGGGGGGGGGGGGGGGGTCTTAATTGATGATTTTTTATGCAAATTCAATGACTGCATTCTCATTCAGTAATGGATTCGACAGTAACATCGAATAGAAAAACGATTGACTTGGACTCGGGGCCCTTTCCCTTGGCCAGAGGGGCCTTTTTTCGTCAGCTGTTGGGCCCTTTTGCCTGTCTTTAGGGCCCCCTAACTAGGGTACATTTTCATTTTTCTCATCGGTTTTAGCATGTTTCTCCCGTTTTATTTTTCCAATTTCTTTGGGGGGTTTTCGCAAGGAGGCTGGATTTCTCATTGCTGGATAATTATCGTAGTGCCCACGTCTCATGGTTTCGATATTTTCAGGAACACATTGGTTGTTTGAAATATGTCGAATGTTGCTGGCGGGTCGACTTGATGTAGAAGTCATTTCTAAAGTTAAGCTGATGATTGAATTGGTGGGACAGGATGTATTAGATCAAATCAAATCCCCACGTGTTCTGAACAGCCATGTTGCCTTCAGCGACTTACCAACTGATCTGGCTGTGAAGAAACCTAAGATAATCTATATTAGAAGAAACCCGAAGGATGTTGCTGTCTCCTTCTACAATCATTGTTATAAACTGACACACTGTTATAATTATATTGGAGAATTCAAAGATTATCTTGAATTATTTGTCAACGGAAAGGGTACGAATATTTTCATAAATGGCAAAAAAACCACAAAAAGATCTATATTAATCTACATTCCGGCAAGAGGGGAAGGATGACAATCTATCAATTCCAACAGCAAGCGACCCTAACAGCCAATCCCCCCCCCCACACTCCCCGTCCCCGCAAAGCAAAACAGTTTTCCCAAGGCATCTTAATCTTATACATTACACAATGATTATCACTTATATCAACATTGTCACATTTCCCGCCAATGTTTCTCATTGTCACCCCTGCACTTTACGACCATCCACCCACATTCACACACAGTATAAAGGCCAAACAGTTGTTCATCTGTACTAAATAAACTTGTTTTTAGCGAAGTAAAATGCGAGAAATGAATATTTTACTAATCTGTAAGATGTTCATATGACGACCACTTTCGAGCCATGTAGTGTCTGTCCCCCCCCCCCTTACAATCCCACACTGACCACCCTGACCCTCACGGAAACGGTTGTCACAATGCTGGAAGTTAATGTATTACATCATTTTAGTTGACCATTATCAACTTTTTTGTTAACATTTTAAGGCATCCCTACCCCGTCGGAAGCCCACCCCACTCACAAAGTAATGAATTGTCCCCGGTCATCACATCGACTTATTTCGAGATGTACAGAACAAGAGATTAATTTTTACTAGCCTTTATGATGATTATCATTTTATTTGAATACTAGTAAACTTTCCACCCATTTTAAGCCCCCTCCCTACACTTCCATTATTTTAATATTTACATATTTCCACCCAAGTTAAGATATCATTAGATTAAAGTGTTTTCTTTTGTTTACAGTTGACTATAATTCTTGGTTTGACCATATTTTAGATTGGGAGAAAGTCATTGATAACAACACGGAGTATTCTATATTACATTTAACATATGAAGATCTCAAAGCGGTAAAATTTTATAAAGCAACTTGAATTGTACCTCGCACAACCCTTACCCACCCTAAAGACAAAGTATGGTAATAAACAATTCAATTTGTACGCTCTGTTCTGGTTTTCAGTAAAATGATTGTTGCTGGATGCAACCATGAGTGTTTACAGCGATCACGTGACCGACGTGTTCGACGCCATAATTTATTTAACAGTTGATCTACGTCTGGGGAAACCTGTTCGTTTGCTATAAATAGTTTTGTTATCTTTCCGCTTGTATCTCCATTTTACACATGGAACAAGTATGTAAAGTTAAGAAGATCGCCACTGAACAGTTAGTGCGCACCTTGGACTACTCCTCGCCCTCAAAAAATAAATATTTATAGGAGCCACGGTGTATCAGCCAGTAAGACGTTGACTCACTAACATGTAGGCCTCTTGTTCGATCCCTGTGTTAACCAGGAAAGTTTATCAGGTTCCCAAGTGGTTTCTCAGTGGTAAAGGACCGATGGCCTGGCAAGGGACATTGGCGTACACGTAAAAGATCCCTTGGTATTTGGAATTTCAGAGTAGAACGGAGCAGTAGGACGTTAAGCCCCATTTCATTTGCATTTCATATATTATGTACATTTATTTGTGGTGAAGATGGCGAATAGATATTATCATTATTATTATTTAATATATACAGTTCATGATAAATTATTTAAGATCCACTGTTTTATAATTACAGGATCCAATAGCAGAAATCAGTAAAATATCAGATTTTTTACAAGTTAAAAGAAATAAAAAACTTATCGAAGAAATAAGTGATGCGTGTTCCTTCTCTAAAATGCAACAAAGAAAAGGTCATATAATGGCGGATGCAAGTGGTCGATCTAAAATATATAGAAAAGGTAGGTATGCTAAAATAAACTTTTCGAAACCTGACCAATAACACTCCCTGAATAGATATGTAATTAAAGTATTTCTTTGTATAAGTTTAGGTCAAAATATTAGGGTAATATAAAGCTTCGTTTTTTACAAATTATTTTAACTGCATATATTTGCAATTTACCGTGAATCAGATACAAGTCTATAAATCATGACCAACTCGTGGTGTTTTTTATGATCAGAGAAACGAGATATTATATTTGTTGTGCAAGTGCAGAAGATTTGAGAAGACAACACTCATTGACAGTCATTTGACTCATTTTGGTTTTTTATTGAAGAGTCGAACACTGGTTATCTACCATGTATTCAAATGCGGGTATGCTTTTTATATGACCTACAAATACAAGTATCTTTTCATATTGCAGGTGAAGTTGGTGACTGGAAGAACTGGTTTACAGTAGCCCAAAATGACTGGTTTGATCGAATCTACCGCGAGAAAATGGCTGGATCAAAATTAAAATTTAGATATTCTTTAGACGAAGATGAGGAATAAACAAAATATATAACTGATTCCTGTTGCAGTGAAGTGTTATCTTTCTTGGAGAGCTACGTCATCATTAAATCTGTTCGATACAAGATGGGTTAAGACTAGCTACCCCCCCCCCCCCCCCCGCCATTGCTCTTTGAATTTCCATGTGTGGCCCTATTTTGTCGAATATTCATGATTTGAGGCCTGAGTAACAGAAAATGAACAGACATGTAAGTGGCTGATCGCCAACAAAAGTGGTCTCACTTCCTGCAGATACATTTGACCAGGCCCAGTAAAATCAGTCTAAAGTGTATTTGAAAGCCGTGTAATAGATATATGGCGCAAAATATATTTGATGGGTTTTCCTGCCCAAATTCCCATCCTAGTTACCAACGGAACCGTCAAAGATTAGTCCCATATCTATAATCGTGATATTACGGACTGGAATGCTCGAAAATAACACAGATGAGATCAATGCAATGGGACATTTTGTATTCCAGAAAGAGAGAAAAATGGGGTTTAACGTCTTCACAAACTAGGTCATTTTTGGACTTACATGTTTTTTAATTTATTTCAATAATTCGCTTGCGCGTATGGGTCTTTAGCAGTGGGGGAAATCGGAAGACACGGAGAAAAATCACGAGGTTGGACAGGCGGCCCAACTCGTCACGTACAACCGGGGATTGGAAACCATATAGTTGACTTAATGACATGCTTTATGATACATCGTGAAAGAATGAGCATAATATCATGTCTTCTATTCGACAAGAGAATACCCATACTCGACCTCGTTCATGACACTTGCTACTACTTACCTGCTAGAAATGTATATTTTATTTTCCGTTAAGGTGTACGTGTAATCTCTATGTATCAAAGGATGAAGTTAAGCTACCTTTAATCCTACCGTGTCTGTATCGTTATGTTGTAAGCCGGGCTAATCCAATAAGACATGTAAAGATAATGACAGACGGTCATTCATAGACGTTCATCTTTTACATATTTTATTAGTTTCTACTTGGAAAGTTTCGTGTATTTTTATTATTACCGTAGTTTGGAAATACAATTTTAGAAACGTGAGGTAAAGTAACTCCTTTCTATTTCATAAACCCCCATAATTTTCCTTAAGAATTATTTTGGGTTGCGGAAATACTAATTATATATTCTTATATTGACTAAACATATAGTAATGTATGTATTTTGTTATTCATGAATATATGCCAGGGAAATAAACGAATCTCGATCGAAATATATCAGCTGAAGTATGAATTCAAATACCTGGAAATTTATCGCGGCGTGCCACTTTATGTTCTTTTTTCCCCATATTTGCATCTCATATATATTATAAAAATACATTGACTGCTGTTGATTTCTTTGCTGTATGTCACATTGCTATAATTAATATTTTACTTCGGACGGCTGTATGTCTAATCACCAAAAGACATGGGCAACCTTGCCCAATTTCCAGGTGTCCTCTCTTGAATTACAGCGAACACCACCGCATCTCAGAATCGTTAGCAAAATTAGATCAGTTCAGTATGAACTAGATGCGGTTATGAATTTATAATTTGGCCAGAATTGTAGAATCTACTGAAATGTTTAAACATTGTTTGTACATATATTTTATATGTAAAAATGGAGAAGGGGTAGGGTGGCAATTACTTTGTAGAATTTTGTGGACGCGCCATCTAACAGGAATTTCAAGAATAATTTATGTTAAAGATACATTATGCGCGATTAGATAAGAAGCTGGCAGTTTTCCCTATAATAGTTAAAAACTAGATAATGAAAAGGGAATTTGCTGAAAATCTTAGTCAACTTGATCCACCCTGAACCAAGATTTTAGCGATTGAATTTTAGGCCTTGCCTCGATCCACTCGGCAAACCTCGGGAGATTTCGGACAATCTAACCTCGGCTGTATGATGAATTCCGCCATATTGGAACTACTTTAAAGGTCCCGGATGAAACATGGCTGCGCCCATTCCGAACACAAGTTGGTGACCTATTTGGCTAGCGACCTATTCGACCGATCCAGGTGTAAGATAATGACGGAATTACACTTCTATTCTGAGCTAAAGGAATGGATAAAAAATAATATATTCTACTTTCATTTGATAGTCATAACGTTGGATTTTATTGGTTGATAAACAGATGAGTTACGCCGACTGTTGTCTTCATTCTAAATAGGTTTCCAACGAACAGGTTGCAGCTCGATCGGTCGAATAGGTCGCTAGCCGAATAGGTTCCCAATTTGTGTAATAGCGTCAAGTTTTTCCTGTAAAAATAAACCGGTAGCCGCATCGCAAATGTATGGGTGTAGGTACATATCACTTACTGTCATACAGCCGAGGCTAGATGTAGTTTACGGGATCTGGCGAGATTTGCCGAGTGGCCTCGATCATCATTACATAGTCTCGATTATCCACTTAATGATTTAATTAATCGGATCCTAATCCAGTTAATATCACAGGCTAGCGTCGACATCGACATTTGATTATAGTTTGGATAAGTTAATTAATGTCTAATTTATAATTGAGATAACATTTTAGACTTAAAGAAAGACCTGCAATAGGCAGATTTAGCTTTTGCATAATGTATGTTTAGCTAGCAAACTAGCCTTCTTGCCCCTATTTATTTGTAGTAGCCTGTCGATCTCTAGATCTCAATGTCTATGCTTTTTGCAAAATAATAAAACAAGGGGTACTCTTATATAGTTAACAACTTCTTGAGCACAGAAGCCACAATGTCATCTACATCAAATTTGAGCTCTGCCTTTCGATTATCGATAAGAACAACAATTGATAAAAAGTACTTCTAGTGTTATTGCCCTTGATTGTATTATAAAGTCTTAGGAACGGGACAATGGTATTTTACAGTGTAAGGATGTTTCATTTTATATGTCTTTAAAAAACGTTTTGTCGGTAACGTGTCTTTCGAGTAATTCTTGTTCTTTATCGCATGAATTTGTATTATATCGCAGAAGCTTGCTAACACGGTAATGATATTTTTCAGTATAAAGATTTTACTTTTTTTAACTGTTTATAGTTAACTATTCGACAAAAAAAATACCCGTTGTCGGTTACGTGTCTTTTGACTAATTCTTTTCATTTAACGTATAAATATATTTGTTAGAGGTCTGTAAAATTTTAAACCGATTTGTAACGATTAGTGGAAGGAAAACAAATATTATTTTCCATTGCTTAGTTTTTGTTACACTTAAAATACCTACACAAATTCAACATGCCGTCAGAAATCAGCTTTGGCATACATGACTTTTGTATGGTTTAGTGAAACCTCATTCTCGAAGGAATATCCTATCATAAAGTATTAATGTAAAAAGCATTCATTTAGTAAGATATCACTACGCGACTGGGGCATACTATAAAGTGACGGCCCGAATTTTGTCGATATGACCAGTTTTACAGGGGCGGATCCAGAGGGGGGGGGGGCCAAACCCCACCCTACTCAGCTGCATAAAAAAGAAATAATGCCTTGCATGAATGAAATTTATACATCACAAAGTGATCCTACATCATTGTAAAAATGATTTCCCTGTTTAAAAAGCTCAATTTGTATGTATGCCTGTGTAAATTAGCGACGATGATGGCAGATTTCCTTAACTGAAACCTGGCAAACCCCTTCCTGCAAAAATTCCTGGATCCGTCCCTGTTTTACCTATATTGTGCGTTCTTTACCGACGCAAAATGTATTGGTAAACTTCTTTAAATTCAATATTTGCATATTTCCCGCCTGATACCCTCAATGTTATGTGGTTACGTGACCAAGAAATGCAAATTTGATTTTAGCACATTCAGTACTGGAAGCCAGTCTTAAAGACTGGAGATAGGGGCGCCTTCTCAACCTCGTGGGTTTCCTCCGGACACTCCGGTTTCCTCCCACTGCTAAAGACCCCTACGCGCAAGCGAATTATTGAAATAAAATTAAAAACCATATGTTAGTCCCGAAACCCCGAAACCCCATCTCCCTCTCTCTCTCTCTCTCTCTCTCTCTCTCTCTCTCTCTCTCTCTCTCTTTAACAAGAATTTTATAAGATTAGTAAGACTAGCCAAGCAAAGCCTGTAAAACTGGGCCCTGTTTCACGAAATTTTAACTTAAGATAAAATCCAATTTTAGTAGATACTTCAATTTTGATTGGCTAAACACTAAAATCAATCTAATATTATCCAATCAAATTACTAAAATTGGGATCTTATCTTAGTTAAAATTTCGTGAAATAGGCCCCTGGAAAATAAAATATTAAACATTTAACTGTAACCCGTTCAAGTGGTTTACATGACAGCGATAGTATATAGAAAGAGGGGTCGGTGAGCGGTGCAGCCAAAGCGGTTCAGATAGTTGTCCTTTATTAATACAAAAGCGATACTTGCCAACTCTTAAAGGACAATATTGGTGCCAGTCATTATCACATATGTGATAGAACTGATTAAACACTTTCCAAATATAATATTAACAGTGTTTAATCAGTTCTATCACACGAACTTTTCTTTTCTATTTATGGTATTTATCTGCCCTTATTGCGTTCAATGCTGTACAGAAACATGTATATATCAATCTTGCTTCTGCACGTAATCTCTAAAATAAAATGACAAATTGTTAAAATCTAGATGAATAAATCAAATTATGTATACGTATACATTGGTGTATGTGTGTATGTTCACCCATCACGCTTCGTCGCCCAACCCCGCCCCACCTCTCTTACACACAAACACACACACACATATCTGGTATCAAATTAATGAGCATGACCCCGTGAATATTTTAGACCATCAAATTTGGGCCCGGATCCACACATGTGGTATCAAATTAATCAGCATGACCCCGTGGGTGGTTTAGTCCACCGAATTTTGGCCCGGGCCCACACGTGGTATATCAAATTAACCAACATGGCCTCGTGACTATTTTAGGCCATCGAATTTGGGTCCAGGTCAATTTGGGATGCCCGAGTGAATTGGACCCTAGGCGTGGAATGAGGTCATCATAATTCATCGAAATCTGTCGTTTATTACCTTATTAGGCGATTGTAGTTTCTATCATGTCATTTGGAAACTTCTAGAAACAGTGGTTAGAAATGAATGGAAGGTTCTAGAAAAAGTGGGAATGTTATCTGAAAATTGTGGGGAAATTAATCTAGAAAGTTCTAAAAATTTCCCAGAACTATATGGGCCAGATCAGACCATTCCAATGGCAGACCTTTCTTAGTATGACCCCGTGAAAATGTGCCCCAGTCGAATTTGCGCCTCGGACGAATTGGGCACCAGTCGGATTTGGGCCACGAGAGAAGCCTGATGTTCTGCTATTGATGAAAAATACAGGGTTGCACTTTGATTGATCACTACCCAGATTCAGATTTAAGAATATACATGTTATATTGCACACTGACCAGCAGTGAATATTCGCTGGGCCGCTACAGTTACTGATAAGGATGACATCGACGCGACTTAATGAGTTCCCAATATTAACTTTTATCCCCCGACAACTTAAATTCTAAACATTTTTTTATGTATTAGAAAAATAACGACGTTTGAAGTATTTGTAGTTAAAAGATATTTTCTATTTAGTGTAAATGGATATTAAAATGAGTAAATTGCATCATTTTGTCATTGCACGCGTTGACGACAGTCATCTTGTGACAGTGATATAAGACTGTCGTTAAATTGTCTGTGAAACAGATTAGTTATATTGTTGATAAGATATTATTGTCAGTTCATCTGCACTACAGTGACAAGATGCCCGTATATTCAAAAATAGCTTACTGTGTAATCTAATCACGCGATATAGATTATATAATATAAATTTGTAAGTATTGTGGATATAAATAGAGTAAGGATATACTAGATTTTTACATGTATTCTTTTATAGCCCTAGTTGTAAGGTAATTATTATTATCTTGTAAATATACAATCAAAAATTATATTTATATTACATTTGAGGATTGTCCGGACTGTGTTTTGTGGAGTATTTGTGATTCGTATGTAAGCAACAAGTTTACTGGGGTTCATATCCTCCGTATCTATATTGTCATCTTGACTTGGAACGATAAAAACTTTCCAGACTTTTGAAACCCAACTCTAACTTCATAAACAATAATGAGGAAGACTGAGCAAGGTGAATAAAACTATCAGATAATAATCTGTTCATGCCAATATGACATTTTAAATGCGTAATATTAACATAAGACTCATATAATTTCTAACACATGCATTTATTTCAAAGGTATAAATATAACTTCGTCTTATAAAGCAGATACATCTCACAGGTTTACGATTAAATATAATGTATTAAATTGGGTTATCCTGACGTATTATTTCAATTAATGGTACGACAAACCCTGCGATTACATCTTTGTTCGGAGAAAATGGTCAACATTATTGATTTGGGTTCTAAAAGTCTATGAGCAAACCATGTTGAAACTAGCCGTAGTGTATGGAAGCCATATCAATCAATATGGACGTACAAGTGTATAGGAAGCGGTATTAAGTAAGCACAATTCACATCGTACACGGCACCTGCCACAGCTCTATGGACGACTTTCAAATGGGAAGATGTAGAGAGAAAAATAGGGTTTAACGTCCACTCGACACAAACCATGTCATTTCTGGACAAACATATGGCCCAATTTTATTTAAATAATTCGCTTTAGCAGTGGGAGGAAACCCAGTCAATGTTAGCCCAGTCAATGTAAAAGGGTGATGCTTATTGTAGGCCGGTTGGGGAGGTTCGGGTATTTCCGGAGTCCAAAATGGCCGCTTTATATAAATGACTATTTTGGAGAATACTAGCCCGAACCTAACCCTAACCCTTTTAGGAGAGGTAAAATGTAAATTGGATCCAAGTTCATTCTTCTGAAAAGGGTGTGGGTTAGGGTTAGGCCTAATATTCTCCCAAATTCTCATTTATAGAAAGCCGCCATTTTGGTCTCCGGAAACATCCGAACCTCCCCAACCAGCCTACAATATTAACATCTCCCAATGCAAAAAGCTAGGACGTTAACCCCCATTTTATTTCACTATCTATAGTTGATTTTAATTTTAGGGTTTTTTTTATCAAGGAATAATGTTATAAGCAACCATGCATTGTTATGACAGTATTTATCTTTCAATATTCGTGTCAGACCTGTTGATCGTATTTATATGGTTTTAATAATACCATACCTATGTCGTTATGTTTTAAGTCGGACTAAACCAACACAGACACGGTGATCTAAAGGTTATCACTAGACGTCCCCTAAATATCTTACTAGTTTCTGCTGGAAAAGCGATTTTCATATACACGCAATAGATTTATTCAAGAATTGTTATCTCTTAGTTTGGATTTAGAATTTGAAAAAGGTACAGTGTATTTTCTTTTTATTTCATTAAAACTAGTTAGTTAAACTATTAAATACTTTAACGTCATTTGTTCGTTGTTGTTCCTGGCCGCCAAATTCATGTTTAAAATGTGCATTAGCCATATATGGGCAGATCGGTTCTCATTGGAAGGCCGGACTTGGGGTTTTAGTTAATCCCAAACATTGCCGTTTTGGACAGATTGTTTGTTGAAAGTCATAGTGTAGGGTAATTCCTTTGCTCTTTACAAGTGTAAGACCATCTCGTTTCCTCTTCATATAAATTTTGATATTGAATAAAATAGAGATTTTCCGTTATTAAAATTTAATATTCTTCCATTGTTGCTCTTGAAACAGTGGTCGAAAGGTCGGTGGCCGAAACATCGTATATTGGAAATATTACGCAGCGAATAATTTTATCTCTTTGTCCTTCACAAAATCACGAGTGAGTGTATGTAATGTTTGAATAGTGTTAAAACACTTCCTGTATACAGATTTTATCACTTTTGTTACATACTTGCATAAAATAAATAATATATATCAATTCGATTAATTTAAAGATGGTCGTTATTGTCGTTGGGTCATGATGATGAGACGATCCTGAAGTAGGATTTTATGGTAAGACGTTCTTAGAATACAGATTTGTGTACGTGTCATTGAGTCAGCTGGCTTTTCGAATCCTCGGTTGTACGTGGCAAGGATTAGGGTCGCCTATCCAACCTCGCGAGTTTTCTCTGGGTCCTCCGGTTTCCTTCCACCGCAAGCGAATTATTGAAATGACCTAGTTTGTGTCGAGTGGACGTTACCCCCCCCCCCCCCCTCTCTCTCTCTCTCTCTCTCTCTCTCTCTCTTTTTTTTTTTAACACCTTCGTTGTGACACTTTTATAATACGGTATAAAGATTCTACGCATATACACAAAAATCAGAATATAGAAATAAGCTGAGCAATTTGTCAACTTTCAGTCTTAGTCCAAACATCGTGTACTCCGGATATATTGAGTTTCTCCTGACTAGAGTAAGATAGCGATCAATAACTGATGAACTTGGCCTAACCAACGGTAAATCAGGCAAGATGGCAACAATAGTGGTGTGTGTTTAAAATAACCAACTCTGTGATTCGATGCGAGTAGCACTGGCTCACAGTTCCATACCGGTTTAATAGAGAAAATTACTGGATTCCGGATGCCAGTGGTATAGGACGGGAGGTCTAAAGAGAATAAAGCGTTTAAGCGTTCGAGTTGGACGGAAACAGAAGTCGTGTGGATACAGTTTGAAATTGATTTTCAGAAAATCATGTTGTTTTGACGTGTGTGTAAATAGATAAGTTATCATGTTTATGTTAATATGTAGATAGAATAGATAGTTGTATTGCATACACAGATAGTTACATCTCAATCAATATTTATATCTCTCTAATGCATATCTGACTGTGTATTTATTATAATTTGCATCATTATGCCTTCATCAATAGTCACATTTCCGTATACATGTAGTATAGCTGTTTTTAATGAATGCTAATTAATTTTGATCCTGACCATGGGCACGCAATTTTAAGCAGATCATTGATCTAGCGTCTGCCGAGATTTCTTATACAGTAACTCTTTGGAAGTAGGTATATTCAGTTTAGTCAAAGTTGACGCGTAAGGGACCATGGTTTAAACGTGACTTTAGACATATGTATGTGGATGATCAAGCAGACATTGCGTTTATTTAGAATTTCGGACACAAATACTAAGTGAAATAGTGTTTATATATTTAACATGTACCATTGTGCTATGGATCAGGAACTGCCTATACTATTTAATTAACCCCGTAGCCATCTTTGAATGTCAGTCAATCAATGCGCAACTCTCACAAACTAGGTCATTTTGGGACTAACATATGATTCAATTTTATTTTAATAATTCGCTTGCGCGTAGGGGTCTTTATCAGTGGGAGGAAACCGGAGGACCCGGGGAAAAGTCACAAGGCTGGACAGGCGCACTACTCATTGCCACGTACAACTGGGGATTCGAAACCACGCCATACCACCCCCACCACTCCAGGGAAGAGGTAGACCAATTTCATGTTGATCGTACGTCAATTGTCAATTGGCGGTTCCTTAGGCTTTCTTCGAAGAGCGTTGCCCACATGCAACAAGCGCTCTGAGATTGGTTCACGTTAAAATTTAGCTGCATAAGCGTATAGGTAGTGAACATCGTTTAACTTGTTGAAATTAGACTATAGACAGGATTAACCAGTTGTCACAGCTTACCCAGTCTTTGCCGCATATTGTACGCGTATACAACGTCCAGGCATCCAAGGTGATAATTTATTTCAATCATCTGTGAAATATATTGTTTTATTCTTAACAATATAATGTTGTTTTTTATCGTAGATAATAGAACCATGTCTGTTGTGAAAATCCCAGACGCGTCTGGTAAAACATTGACGTTACTGGAATGGGAAGGAAGGCTTTATCCCAACTACAAGCATCCTGATATTGTCAAGAATATTCCATCACTTAAACTTAGAGAAGATGACGTCATTCTATGTTCTTATCCAAAATCAGGTAAAATATCAACATTTATCTCGTAAAGGGCATCAGGCAAGATTAGAAAAAAAGGCTGACAGTTCTCGCAAAAATAGTTGAAAATATGTAATGAAAAGAGAATATGCTGAAAATATTAACCAAATTGCTTCACCCTGAACCTCGATTAAGTTTTATGCTAGGGTCGGTCGTCATTACTACCGTTGATACGATAAATAAAAATCTCGATTATCCAAAACGTATTCAAATCCACTAAATATGATTAATTTAAAACTTAGATATGTAATTATTTATTGAACTCCACTATACGGTCAAATCCGACATCGTACATTACATCACTACGGTATAAATCCGACATCGTACATTACATCACTACGGTATAAACAGTATTACACACTATTGTACAACAAAATACACACATTACTACAGCATAAAAAATATTACCCAGTAAAAAATACACAGCAAGCACAGTAATTGCCATGCCACACTAACACCCCCCCCACACACACACACACACACCCCTCCCCCCGAAACCCTACCAACTACAAAAAAAAAAACTCGTCGTACCCCACAGGAAGAATAAAGCCTTGATGTTTTTTGTATTGTCGATTTCTTCGGGTTATAGTTCTTTTATTCCAGCACGCTTTTCAAAATATCTGTTTTCCTTATTATCATTTTGTTGTCCTCTATACGAAAGGGGGTGAAATTATAGAGACAATACTCAAAACGTGCGGTTTAAACATGTCTGAGTTACAAGTTGTTGTCAACTATTGCTATTCAAATGTCGATTAATTAATGAACAAAAATTCTCTTTCAAATAGTCGTCTTGGTAAGAATGTGTGGGGTTTTTTTTACTTTTAGGAACATATTGGATGTTTGAGATTTGTCGAATGTTAAAAAATGGTCGGGTAGACCTTGAACAGATACCAAAAGGCAAATTTATGGCAGAGCTTATTCCCCAGGAGGATTTGGACCAGGAACCGTCACCCCGAGTAATCAACACTCATGTTAGATTCGACAATTTACCCAAAGATATAAAAACTAAGAAACCTAAGATAGTTTATATCAGACGAAACCCGAAGGATGTGGCCGTATCTTTATATAATTATACCACTAGAATAACACCATTGTATGAATATGATGGAGAGTTCAAAGATTATTTAGAATTATTTACTGCTGGAAAAGGTGGGTTGTTCAGTTATTTAATCCTTTTGATTTATCGAATAAAATAATAGTAACACCTATAGGGTGTGGAATTTACTAATATAAAGTGTTATCAGGTGTTCGGTATATTTATTCTATTATGTCTTTGATTTTAAATCCAAACTTGCTTAATCCACGTTACAATGTATACTTAGCTTGGTTATTTAACATTTAATTAAGAAAACAAAATCAAAACTAGACCTGCATGCAGGAATGACGGGTTTCACTGGTGCCACGTCACTTTCGGTGCCACGTTACCCTTGAACATATGTCACTTCCGATACCAATGAAACCATCGACCAGGTTTCCACATAAGCATTGTAAACATCAAATAAAATTGACGAAGAATCAACCAAATCCAGCAATATCAATTCATTTTATATATATATATATATGTTACTTGTAAGTGATCCTGGAAAAATTTCATTACTTCCGGTGATAATGAAAATGTTCAATTAGTTTTATGAAATCAGAAATGGCATAAGGCATCATATGGCGAAAATAGTATGTAGATCGAATAAGAATTGCCACTTTTATAGACCAAAAACCTTGAAAAGTGACTTGTAGAAAATCGTCTATTTCTCGGCAACCGTACATGATAAAAACTATTTTTTGGTATCTATATGATCGTATGGGTTCAATCGATTTGTTGATTGGGATCAAATATCATAATTTGAAATATATTACAAATCAGACTCATTTAAAAAAATTATCTGTTTTGAAGGCTAAAAATACAGTTTTTGCCAAAATGACATTACTTCTGGTGATACTGAAAATGTTAAATTAGTTCTATGAAATCATCAATGACATAAGATATCATATAGTGAAAATTTTATGAAAATCGAATAATAACTGACACTTTTATAGACCAAAAACCTTTAAAAGTGACTTAGGGAAAATTGTCCATTTCTCTGCAACCGTACAAGTTAGAAACCATTTTGTGGTATCTGTATGATCGTATGGGTTCAATCTATTTGATCAATAGAATCAAATATCATAATTTGAAAAAAATAACAAGTACGACTCATTTGAATAAAATATTGTTTTTAAAGGCTAAAATTTAAGTTTTGAGCAAATGACGTCATTTCCGGTGGTGGCGTAAGAGGTAAAATGGTTTGAAATAGTCCACTATGGCATTAGGCATCCAATGGCGAAAGAAAATTGAAAATCGAATAATAATTGATTCTTTTATAGCCAAAATTACGTGAAAAGTGACTCATGCAAAATTGCCCATTTCTCGACAACTGCTTATATTACAAACTAATTTTCACGCATATTCTCTTCGTATGGATGATAGCTACAAGTTTATAAAAGTTACAAAGAAATATTTTAAAATTTGAAAAGCCTGAATAGGTTGTAAATAGGTCAATTTTACACCATTTTAGCCTCTTAATCGAATTTGCTCGAAAATGAAATCGAAATTAAAAAAACTGCTTCCTACATTTTTTGCGCCTTGAAAGGGCACACTCTTTGAGTCAAATAATTTTTCCAAAAAATAATATTTGTTTTCGATATAAGAAAATAACTGTCAAAATTGTAGTTTTTGGTAAAATTATGCCACTTCCGGTGCCGACAGATAACACTTTCGGTAATGAAAAAAATGGCAATTGAGACAACGAAGCATATGAACTTTGTTTTATACAAATCGAACAATAAAAAATTAATCTGGGACTGAAAAACTGAATTAGCCAATGGCGGCCAAGGAAAATTACTGAGACAATTTTTTTTACTATTTTTGCGCTAGACAGATGACTCTTTAATTCTGTGCACAAAACGACTAAAAAATATTCATAAATAAAAAAGTTTTTTGTAAAATTTTAAATTTTCGAAATTTGGCGCCTAATATCTTCGAAGATATGCCGAAAATCAAAAATCGAAAGTAGCGTAGCTATGTGCCCTGTCTCCGACTATGCCAAAATGTATCGAAAGTTAAAATCCAATGATTATTGTTAAAATTACTGCAATATTTTCAAAAACGATAACTTCGGTGATTTCGGACATTTCGCATTGTCGCAGAACGTTCAAAATAGCTTTATCCTCTAAGTCACACCCACTTTCCCAGTAAAACCGAAGAAATCGTAACGATGCGACAAGTAGTTGCTGAGATATAGTCAAAGTGGAATTGGAATAATAATAAGAATAATAATAAGAATAATAATTTTAACAAAAACAATAGTGTTTCACACAAGCTACGCAGTGTGAAACCCTAATAACTGCGGCAGATAATCTTCCGGCTTGGATTCAAACCAAGTAAATAGACATCCATCAAATAATTTAGGTGGCGCTGGATTGTTTTGAACATAACCCGTTTATATCGTCTGAAGAGGATACTGAATATTAACAATTCGTCTTTTCCTTGGTAAATAATAAACGGAATTGAACCACTATTTTTACGATCGCGATATCGCTGACAAACCGCGGGGTTTAAGGGATTACGATTTGTGTCGAGTGAACATCAAACTCTCTTCTTTTTAATCTCTCTCTCTGGTTACGATTAAGATTCGCCGTGGTCGAAACGTTGATAGCTGAAGCATCGTGAACGTGTGTCTAATATATTGTTTTTAAAAAGAAATGATGTTTATGGTTGTTTTAATTTCAGTTGATTATGGGTCATGGTTTGATTATGTTTTAGACTGGGAAAAGGTTATACGTGAAAATAAAGAGTTATCTATTCTTGAATTATCGTATGAAGATCTTAAAGAGGTAAACTTTTCATCTAATATCCACCCTAATCCGTATACACACCAGTTCATCTATGACCGTTGATATAGTTTAGAAGGTGGCGAAGGTAATATATATTTTAGGAATTCCAACAAATACTTGTTCCAGAATTTCCAATCTCAACGGTAGCATCTTTCGATTTCAATTTCCACTTCTTTGTCACCCAAACACGCTATATACATATTGTGTATCATTTATAGTAGGTATAACACCATGGGTTGGGTTAATTGTCATTTCATCTTTTAAAAATTCATATTACTGACAATTATCACCATAGAATTAGGGGTTGTGTTTTGAGTGTATGTTAACTTGCAGAATTTTTGTTTCCAGAATCCGATAAGAGAAATTAGAAGGGTGTCAGACTTTCTTGGTGTCGAGAGAAATGAAGATTTAATAGAAAGCATCAAAGATACTTGTAAATTTGAGGCTATTCAAGAAAGGTTCAAAGGTCACATTCAGTTCCTTGAGGATAGAAATAAAGCAATTTACAGAAAAGGTAACTACGAAGTTTATTATCTGAGTTTATTGACCTAATTTTTCACATTCCACAAAATATATATAAAAACCGAAACAGAAATAAATGCAAAATATTACAACTTTGTCATTTTGTTAATAAATGGCACTCATATAAACTGATGGATAATACAAATATAATTATTTTACTGAAATGCTGTTCACAAGCAAGAAAAAGTAATTATGCACAGAACTAAAACAAAACACGATATGTTGTTTTAGTTATTTTAGCATCTTAAGATGTTTTTGTTATTATAGCCTCTATGTTAAGATGTAGTCTGTGTTAGTATAAGCTCTGTTTCAAGAGGTTATTTACGGAGTGATCATTACTAGTATGCAACTTTCAGTTAGTGCATCTGTACATTCCCTTGTCCCCAGCTGTGGTAGACAGCCGTAACATAATGCGCGTGAAACAGCTAATCACGACAAAGTTCTTTGGATCATTTGGAGGCAAACCATATAGCAGTTCTCTCTCTGTCTCTTTTCTCCCCTTTTGCATGACCATTTTTATTGAGTTTTTGGGTCTAGAATGGACGAAGAGGGTTTGAATTAATATTTTTTGTCATGTTTTGGTAAATATTCATGATTTTGAGTCGGAAGGATAACGGCGTTATGAGGTTGGCTACGTTGATATGTACGGCAACTAGATACATGTTTTGAGTATGCTTATTCAAGTTCGTGTATCTCAAGATTTTGGTTGTCAACCTCATACAAGTTTTAGTGCAAAGACATGGCCATTTGTTCCTCTGTCTGTAGTGAAAAGCATTTCGCCCAACGAAAATTTGGGGAAAAGTTGGAGGCGGGCAAAGATTACGTAATTAACATTGAAGTCAATGGGGAAATTAATATCGTGGTCTGCATCCATTTAGTGCATTATAAGGTTACCTCCCTTGGATCGGTATACACATCCCACCCCACCAACACCAACATATTTCACACATACTCCCAGAATAATTCACCACCTTTTTTTGATACAGGTGAAGTTGGCGATTGGAGGAATTGGTTTAGTGTAGCAGTGAATGACTGGTTTGATGAAATCTACAAATCAAAAATGGCTGGTTCTAATTTAAAATTTAGATTTACGTAAAACGGAAATTACTATTTGTATTTTATATGGTATCACTTTATGAAAGAAAATATATATATATATATATATAATGACTTAGCCAATTTAGACTTTGGCTTCCTATTTCTTTTAAATTTTGAAATATTAAAAGAAACATGGTTCACGACACTCGTGTCTCTATTTATTTATCAAAACGCCGAAGAAATAAAGTTAATTTGTTTTGACCTAAACTTACTATGATGTATTTCGTATATCTGACTATGATATAACACACGATCAGCATCAAATGGATCTCTCAAAGTGTGCAGTTCGTTAAAGATGCATTATGTAGGAGTTAGGTACAGGACTGCAAGCCATTCGGGCTACAATAGTTAAAATTGGATATTGAAAAATGAATATAGTTTACAATGGCTGCAGGAATAGTCGGAGAAAGTTATTTGTTGTCCATAATGCTGGAAGAAGTAAATTATTGCTCTAACACATTTTAGATATAGATACAAATGGTTTATTTCTTTTATTGATAAAATGTTTAAATTGTGTTGTATTTTTATGTTAAATTAACCTCCATCAACAAAATATACCAATATATATTAATAAATGTTGACCGAACTCATTATAACGAACACGTGGACAAAATTGGAACACGGATTCAACTTATCGACAATTTCGTCCTAGTTTTGCCGGGAGTAGGGTCGCTGTCTAAGCTCGTGGGTTTTCTCCGGGTACCCCAGTTTCCTCCCACTGCTAAAGACCCCTACGCGCAAACGAATTATTGAAATAAAATTAAACCATATGTTAGTCCCGAAATGACCTAGTTTGTGTCGAGTGGACGTTAAACCAATATCTCTCTCTCTCTCTCTTTCTCTCTCTCTCTCCCTCGTCCTATTTGATAATGAAAAGTGAATAAGTGAATATGTTGAAAACTTCTGTCAAATTATTTCATTCTAAGCGGAGACATGGCTGTTTGAAGAATATGTTGAAAACTTCTGTCAAATTATTTCATTCTAAGCGGAGACATGGCTGTTTGAAGAACAACGTAGTCTCGGTTGTCATTGTCCTTGTTGTTACGATAATAAACAAAGTCTCCATTCTCCAATTTTTAATTAAATTACTAACTTGTAACCGGGTTTAAATTGTTGAAAATCAAAATGGTCTAGAGAGTTCATAACGGGTTTGGTATGTGACTAAATGTCTAACTCATATGGCATTTGCGTTCAAACAAAAGATCTGCTTTAGACACATGTGACGAATCCATAATGCATCGTACATTTTCGCATTGATTGTGCCAACGTGGATTTTAAACTAGTTTATCTTTAACAACAGCAACTTGGTTGGGTCGGTATGAACTTCCAACATGATTATATACCAGCAACGATCTGGGGATTAATATGGCTAAACCATGACATATAAATCAATTTGATAAAGGTTAAACCTTGATAAGTGATAGAAAATGAAGATATGGCTATACACCATGCAATATGCTATGATGGATATTTTGGCCAGACGGTTGCGCTGCGGCCTACTCTTATTTCGAATTAAAATTTCCGAGTGTTGTTTTACATACACGCCACTGTGTTCATGGTACCTCGGTTTTTCGCCTCTTCTTGAATGAAATAGGATTTAACATCCTACTGTTCTGCCCCGACTTGGGTCGCCTGTCCAACCTTGTGAGTTTCCTCCGGGTCCTCCGGTTTCCTCCCACTGTTAAAGACCCCTATGCGCATGCGAATTATTGAAATGAAATAGAACCATACGTTAGTCCCGAAGAGACTTAGTTGTGTCTAGAGGACGTTAACCCCCCTCTTTCTCCCTCTCTCTCTCTCTTACTAACTGAGCCACCTTGTGTCCGATCGGAACTACAATACGCTGTCCTTTGCTGTCAGTCCTACTATCCTGCACCACTGACACCGGAAAAACCAGATGAACTTTGTCGACCAACACAGTGGTCGAAAGCCAACGTCTTCTTACCAACACAGTGGTCGAAAGTCAACGTCTTCTCACTAAGTCACCGCGTGTCCCTGAAAGCCAATAGGGTACAGTGATTGAATAACGGTACATACATGGACATGGAAACCGTGTATATTGTAAAAGTACCCGATGCTTCTCGGATACTAGAATCGGAAGGAGGTTTAATCAAAATTATTAACTGTGGCGATTTTAGGTCGACACTTTTGGTCGACGTTCCCATGTAAACATTTTGGGTTTCAACCAATTTACTTGGAATTTGTGCAAATTATATTTGCTGGCAGGACTGGGCGCATTGAAGGTACAATATGAGGGAACATACATGTATAATATTATCGATCCCAAGGGGCAATGAATTTCAAAATCTTGAATATCAAGAAATAAAATTGTTAGAGAAAACACACCGTATCAGTGACATTCATTTTATTTTATTTTATTTCATCGTACATGTTATTCATACGGTGTATGATAATGTTTCAATCAAACGTATAAAATAATTCATACACAGAACCATTTATAGTAAAATAAAGTTGAATACAAACTTACATGTTTTATAGTTCGATGTATAATAAAAATAACCTGGTTTTATACATACAGATGAAAGTATAATAGTCGAAACTACATGATCCAGAATTATTCAAAATATCTCTGAACAAGTTCTTTGTGTCCCCACTCGAGTCCTGTGCCTAGATAAGTTGTAACCTCGACGTTGGGAATTATTCTGGGCCAAATAAACATTGCCATTTAGTCCTGAAATAAATCAACGTATTGCGTTGAAGAGATTTTAAAATGCAATCCGCTCCTTTCCTCATGACCTCGAGTTACATTTAGCGTCTAGAATTAAAGGAGACCGTCACACTTGCTTAAAACTGATCACGTGTCAATTCGCTTCTCTTAAAGTGGCACATGATAAAATAGTTGATCGAATGATCACCAGCAAACAATGTAAACCGGTTGCACAACAAAATCGTATAGCGACTGTTTTCCCATCAATGTACGGGGATTGTAAACAGTATACAACTGTTTAGCCTAAACAATATACGCTAAACGTTTATCTACGCAAATGGACCAATCATATCGAAGAACGCCGGGTGACACTATCTTAATTTCGCTGTTGGTAGCCATTTCAAAATCATTTGAATTCACATAGTTTTTCTTTGATTTTATTGCTCAGTCGTGGTTCTATGTTGTTGTTTTTAAATGATTAGTTTGACAGTACGTTAGTATGCACGAAATAGTAGATACACAAATCTGTTCTCGGTTGGAGCTAGTGCTCCTATATATTTATGGAATCGCTCACACATTGAAAAGTAAACAGATTTGCGTAATGCACATATATATGGCAATTTATTTTGAAAGGTCCACGACAAAGCTTCTCCTATAAACCATGTTTTTCAAACCATTTCTGTATGTCAGTTTAGTAGAAAGTTGAAATCGATAACAAAAAAATTCCTTGGAAAAAAAATACAATTCAATTACAAAAAATATACAGAATAAACACACACGATCTTTATATACAAAAAAAAATAATAATTACATTTCACAACCATAATATGGAAGAATGGAGATCCACCGCAATATTAATATGACGTTCTCTTCACGTTTGAACCCGCAAGTCAATATGTAAAGGGGGAAAAACCATGTTTTACTGTTAATTTAACGTTATATGGATTAAAAATAGTAAATCTCACCCCAATGGTAAATTACGCCTAAAATCACGAATATTTATCTAGGCGTTGCCGAAAAAGAGGTTGTAATTACTGGTCTTAATCCATATAACATTAATTCAGCGAGGCACATATTTCACAAAGTTTAAATTAAACAATAACATAATATAGTCATACAAAGAACCGCAATAACAAGAAGCACAAATATACCATTAAATATGGACATAATGAAAATATACATAATGAAAAACGGACCTTTATCTGAGTTCAATATATCCAATATTCAAATTTTGGTTTCGTGACACGAAAGTATTACCCTTTTTACTTAAAGGCCCAATCCCGATAACTTTTTGGTTAATAAAACTGCTTAATTTTGTGTTAAAATCCCTTAAAACCCATTACCTAAGGCCGACCAACTAACCCGATATTTGTGATATGCTTGTAAATAACTTAAACCTGACAGTCTTCATCTGGAAATGGAGACCGTTGTATTATACAGTATAGGGATAAAACCAGACTTTTTTTCTATAAAAATAATATGTAGGTGAAATTAACCTTTTGTTATCAAGTACAGTACATGGGTCATTCACTGTATAGACCGCTCAAGAAACGAGAATCGATTAGCAGGTCACCCAATGAAAAAATTGACTCGAAATCTTAAAAGGGTTACGTGTCCGGATAAGCAGTGTTGACGTTAACGTCAAAACGACTCAATATTTTGAGCTGAAATTTTGAGACAAGGTAAATACACCATGCCTCTATGTTTTGGTCCATAAATTTAATAAATGCTCGGACTTCAGTTTTTGAGACTCTGTTCTTATCGGGATTGTTTCTTTAATGTCTTTGACAACCGATACACAATTCTGTTTATGTCGCCGACCAGATATCGTATTAATCAAAACCTAACTTAATAAACAATAAATACCCTGGTCATTGAAAGAACTACAAACTTTACCATGGGGTTATCGCCTTCAACCTATCAAATTATCGCTCAGACATTGAACTGTAAAACTGGAAGAGATATCTACGTCTTATGGAGAAACGGATGAACTAAGTGCGAGGTTTTTAAAGGTATAATATAAATGAGTATAAATTACTGTTTTCAAAGAGACATTATTTTGAATATTATAGTTGTTCAGATGGGACTAAAACCCCGGGCCTCGTGTGAACACTGGCGTGCACGCAAAAGATCCTTTATGACATTAAACCCCATTTCATTTCTTTATGTGCGTACATGTACAGTGTAAACTGTACACCAGTTACCTCGTGCCTGGATAATCGCGAGTTACACCTTTGCGTGTCAACGCAGTTCTATGAGTAACTTCAGTGACAGGACCATTAAATCTATTAATGGCACAGAAGGCCCCAATCGTTCCACTACCAATTTTCATGTAAAAATAAAACATAACACTTTTGGTTCTTGGCAATCGCAGAAATGGCACAAGGTTGGAACACTTTATTTGTTCCCACTAAAGTCAAAGCAGAGAAATTACTATAACGTAATAATGCTTCGGAAGTAGTTATAACATCACTAGGGAAATCACACTACTGATCTTAACTAAATTTGTAGCATAGTGTTCCGGATGTGAGAGCGTTAGATGTCATTCTATTATACTAGCAGTAACATCCGTTTTCCACACAGGCAACTATTGCACCGTTCACACACTAACTGTTTGGGGCACAAGAAACCACACAGGTGGCATATATTTCAAAAGTTACAAATATTAAGTATTTTAATGTAAGGGCGTTATTAAGTATTTCTGCTTATTAAAAAAAATGCATCGTGGAGAAAGGAATCACTGAAACGGAAATGGTAGAAATAATATTTTTATTATGTTTCTACTTGTAAAATCAATAGACACCAATGTAAACTTTAAATGGCAGTAAATTGTGTTAGAATGCATTAATCTGAATATTTGTGGGGCCAAAATATATTGCAATGAAAGCACGTTTTAATCCAATTTTGACATATTGTCGAATGTATTTCCGTAAAAGCTAAACCTTAAAACAAGGCGACTGTGGTTGGGAATGGTTTGGTTAACTTTAATTCTTCAAATAAAATGTTCATCAGAAAAAATATATCATTATAATGATATAAAGCGAAATGCCAGGAGCTAATGAATCCTTATAGTCTACCAGAGAGTTAAACCTGATCTGTATAGTCTACCAGAGAATTAAACCCCACCCATTAGCCGCCTGAACAGCATATTTGATATTAAAATCTAATTAATTCTTTCGTGTTTTCAAATACATTCGGGTATAAACTGATATGGAAAATATTATAGTTAAATTTAAGAAAAAAAAAATACTTATAAAATCATTAGATTCTCACGGTCCATTAAACATTTACTTTGTTATGTATAAAAAAAAATCCAAAAAATATTTACACCATTAGATAATAAGTTATACAAAAACATTAAATCAATAATGTACAACGACAACCTCGCGAAATTCACAACCAAAAATGACATTTGTTGAAGTTTTGTCGATTAGCTTCTTTACCACACAGACTGACCATAGTTTTAATATCCGTAGATTTCCAACAATCAGTCAATCAAATTTAAACATACATTATGCAAAAGCTAAATCTGCTTATTGCGGGTTTTTCTTTAAGCCTGAAATCTTATCTAAATTATTAATTAGACATTAATTAACTTATCCACACCATGTAGCCTGCGATATTTACTGGATTCGGATTTGATCTGCTGCTGAACGTTCATTCATGATTAAATCAAGAAATGGATAATTGAGACAATGGTTTTTATCGTACCGATTTTAGTAATGATGATCGAGGCAACACCCAAATTCAATCGACTAATTCTCGGTTCAGTGTGAATAAATTCCTTTTACATTATCTAGTTTGTAACTATTATAGTGAGAACCTCCACCTCTTTATCTAATCTCCCATAATGTATCTTTAAACTAGATGTTATTTTCGTTCCGTTTTTTTCGGTTCCTCGCTTCATCAATTTAGAAAAATGCGTCCTGGGCCCCATGACCACATCAACATTATATCATTGATCAATCACATGTTCGGAAAATCATTTTCCTGGTTTCAATTTTGGAGCCTATCAATATTAACCAGAACGAACCATAAAGATTACCTTTAGACCGAGGTGAAAGGGAATGAAGTACAAAAGCATAAAATGGAAAGGAATGTTGTTACACATTTAGAGCTAATGGAATCTTGGTATTATTAGCTACCCAAAGTGGTTAAAGTTTAGAGTTTTAAATGTTTCTTCCTGTGTGGTTTAGGATTATTATTATACCAACTCAATTTATTAATTATTTTGATGATTTTTTGATATAATGAGTGTCAACCATGTTGAATTACAGCTGTTGACACCTGCTGCATACGCCTTAAGGCAAACATATTCCTGATTATCAATAATACAGATATAAGACGAGGTCAACTTTGTACATTTGAATAGTAAGATAGAAACGAGTAATAAATTATAAAATAGTTATGGAAAAGTGACACTTAGAAAAAGCTATTTGGTCACTAATAACTTGGCAACCCAAAAGATTATGGGGGTAAAAGTTACTCCCACATTGATAACGAGGCAACACAATGGAATCAATGGTTTACGTATATATACATAGTATTTTTCGTTCCGGTTAATAACACATCTATATCGAGGCAATACAATGGCAGCAAATGTTGCAGTCTTAGTGATTCAAAATGTTTCTTAGGATAGGTTGATGACAAACAACTTTTGCCATTATCTACGGTCCATAAAGTTTCTCACATGACTTTGACATTGGATCTCTTTTGAAAATCTTGCTCAGCAGGTTCTTACTTTTGGAATAACAGCCATGTTCGTCGGAACCCATTGCTCCATGTCGATGTTTCTTGCGGCGTATTTGGCTGATAATTCCGACCAGTAGATCGTCAACATTATGATTTAATACTACTGAAGTTTCTACAAATTTACAGTCGTACATTGTAGCGATACTCTTTGATTCTGTAAAATAAGACAAGAAAAAAATGAAACTTGATTGGGTTAAGTATGTCATTTCCGTTTTGCAAAAGTACACAATAAGCAGGTCTATTAGTCAAGTGAATAATTGTTTGATATGAGGACCTAACAAATGCACAATCAAATAACAACGGAACAAACAGCGGTTAACGAAAAATGAAGTGAATGGGGTTTAACAGCAGACTTTTTTGCTCCTAAACTGACACGGGGAAACCACACCGGAAAATCTAGATGACCTTTTTAGGTCAATGCAGGGATCGAACACCCGACCTCCCGGGGAGTGGGGATGTGTCACGGTGGCTAAGTGAGGAAGACGCTGACTCGCTAGCCTATAGGTCGGGTGTTCGATCCCTGTTTTGGCCGAGAAAGTTCATCCAGATTTTAGGGCACACCGTGGTTCACCTTTGTCAGTGATGCAGGACGGAGGGCCTGAAGAGGACAACTGTCTAGGCGTTCGGATGGCGCATGTCCGTCTTCATTAGCCCAGTCGGGGCAGAACAGTGGGACGTTAAACTCCATTTCATTTCCGACCTTCAGGCTAGCGAGCCAGCGTTTTACCAACTTAGCCACCGTGATTCTCAGAGGTTAACATTCTGTAATAATTAACTTGTTTAATCTATTAAGGTATAGCCTATGTAACTGAAATCTCGTGTATTCAGGTCGCTAGAATGGAAAACTTTTCGATATATCTTTAGGTCAGAAGGGTGGGATTATTACGCTCGAAGAAACACTACCCTTTCGGTTGAACTAATACGTATAGTTAAAGAATGAACATGTTTAATATTCGTTTTAGGATGCATAAAATTGTTGTCGCAAAGTATGAAACTCCGTTTATTAAAACATCACAATGTGAATGTCCATTACAGCTTGTATTCCCATAGCTATGGCAATGCAATTATGCCATACGTTTTATATAGGGATTTATTTGTCACTTAATTGCAGCCTTGACCACCGATCTGAAAACTTCAAATTATCTCAGTTACACGGTTTTTCGATTGAAAGCTTTTCACTGCCCCCAAATGAATCGCGTGTTCTTTATTTAACCATTAATGTCAGCGTGTTTTGGTTAGGCACTCTAAAAGATACATTTAATGGCCGAGCAGGTCACAGGCAGACGTAGAATATAAAAGAGAATCCTTAATTGGTTTAGTGTTTCGTGAGATGTTTTATTTAAGAGATTGATTCACCTTTTTTCACTATCCCAACGTTAATTCAAACGAAATTGAGAGAATATGTCCGCCATTTTAACACCCTGTAGTTTTGACCTATAAAAAACGCATAAACCATGAACCAGGCTGTTTTTTCGGTACTGTTTTTTTCTGGCAACAAATCACTTGTGTTGTCATTGAATCTAATGGTATTTTGTCAGCAATTAATATGTATTCATAGCAGTTATTTGCTTGGTGATACACTTAGGGTGTTTTTCGTATGTCTGGAAGCATGCAAAAACGTGAAATAATATTTTTTTTTAACGAAAAAAGAAAATTTGCTTTGTAATTATTTTCTGACTGTGATGCATCTCTTTTATATTTCGCTTGCTGTTAACGAATGTCGATATTTTTTAGGAATTCTTTTCTTTTTTTTTTTCTTTCGGGAAATTGGAAGTTTTTTTATAATCCTTTTTTGGACTTGGGGCAAATTATTGTCAAGGGGATTATCAGCAAAAATAATTTCTTGTAATAATGCCAATTTCTAATCCTTTCTGAAAGTATAGATTTCATTTAATTTGACTAAAGTCGGGTTTTTTTCGTTTGTCAGCGTCATAGTTGTTTTATAATTTGCAGATTGACGCTTATTTTAACGGATGTTCTCAATCATCATTTTAAAATCCGGATAAAACATGATCGATTTCCGACAAAAACACAAAACAATGATATTCAATTATCTGATTTATTACTGTTTCTTTGGCTGTTTTTGGTGAATCACAATTCCACCCCAAAAGTTCAAACTGTTTTCAAGTAGGCCAAGCAAGAAACGACGTAAAGGCGTTCGGGCGGGATGGAAAAAACGCGATCCCATGTACACCTTGGAATTCAATGCACCCCCACCATGCCCTCTTAGCACACTGCATGTTATATGCCAAGTGGCATTAATTGGGCAGTAACGAGACAACAAACAGGGCGGAAGCAAACGGCCTCAATTCAGGCACTTATAATTAATCACGCATTATTATGAGTTAAATTAATTAAACATCTTGCAGTATTACCTTCTGTACTGACGACTCGCGTTCTAACTAAGTCACATTTATTAGCCACCAGTATAATAGCGTTGTCAGTTTCAGCTCTCTGTTTTAATTCATATAATATGTCCGTCGCTTTCTCAAAACTCGTTCTATCATCTATGGCAAATACTATAATATAGGCATCTATGGTTGTTTGAGCTCTCCAATCCTATAAATACAAAATAAAAGTAATTTTAAGCTATATAAAAATCTATCTTCAATTCCATTGTAAATGGTAGCTCATGAATACTCATCTTAAGTTACAATCGATTTCAGTTTTTATGATTTTATGAATATACTGTTCTAGTAAATTACGTCGTCAAATTACCTAATTTTTTATATCCAAAATGCCCAATGGACTATTGTGATAATAACATAAAAATTGATATTGCAGTGTTATCTACGTTCGGTAAGAAGATGATGCTAAAAGCACCAACCAGATATCAAATGGCATAATCCGTAAAAATATTAATATATAGTTCTAATAACTCAGAAAAGTTAGATTTGAATGAATATAAAACAGCCAATACTCCTGGCGACTAAATTGAACTACATTTTTTTCAAATTGTTGCGAAACTATACTTGTTTGTTGTGGAATCGTTCAACGGGAATAATTTCGGAAAATTGTCTTCTGTTGCATCGACACTAATGAAATTACAGAAGTGTAGAAAGGATGTAGAAAGAGAAAAAACCTGAAACAATATTTCCCCCACGCTGGGGTTGAAGTCAGTCAGACGTAGACAAAGAAATCAAATAGATTTTGGTAAACATCTCTTTCAATCGGAATAAACAGATATACTTATCATGAAATAGACGGAGAGGTGTCCAAAGAATGTCCAATGGTGTTAAAATTGAGTCTGCAGATGGTTGAGGGTACGGTTTAGATGAAGATACAGTGAGACATACTAAAGCTTTTAACGTAGATAGCAAATTCCAAAAGATGAATAGGGATCGGTGCATTTTCATGTTAAGCTTTGTGACGTATTCCCATCTAAATAATTATTCATAACATCGGGCAGCCTTGTCGTGTGGCCATCATGTAAACAAATTACAATGAATATACTCATGCCTATACGGTAATCCACAGTTAAAACAGAATGTTCACAATTCTGGACCCCTGAATCTGCTGTGTTTGAATCTATAATGAATATTCTTGTCAAGGGTGGTATTCGGGTATGGCGAGAAGTCGAGATCCCATGAACAAACTGGTAGCACACGTAAAAGATCTCTTGCCAGAGTAGAAAGAAGCTAGAGACCGGGCGAATTCTCCCCTCACATTGCAACCATATGAACATGCGAGAAGTCGAGATCCCATGAACAAACTGGTAGCTCACGTAAAAGATCTCCTGGGAGAGTAGAAAGAAGCTAGAGACCGGGCGCATCTCCCCTCACATTGCAACCATGTGAACATGCTGAGAAGCAATGTGCAATAACAACGCAGTGGCAGGAAACCGGATGTTGATCAGGCGACACCACGACCTCTCTCTTTATGGGCCATGTTATTTTTTCAATAAAAGCAATTGTACATGGTTAAAGGAGCTAAATCGCTTATAGTTGGGACCTAGAAATTTACCCAAATGGCTTGCAACGCATAAAATAATCTTATATGAATGTATTTAAAACCCCAATAACACTCTTGTTGTAACTGAAAAATATGTCCCAATCTTCATTCTAATCAACAAATCGTATTATTTTAGAATATTCCAATTAAATGATGATATAAATTTCATCTTAAAACACCTAATTTAAAAAATTGGAAAAATTCAACCAATTGATTTTAAAAGTCTAACGTAAACCTTTTCAAATGTGACTTGGATTTTAAAATATTTTCGAACCCTCTGGACAAATAAAATAGGCTGTAATGGATAATTTACACAACAGGTAGGACATTTGAACATCTAGTACTCAGAATAAGGGTATTATTTATTTTCTGGAGCTACCAAGCCAGCGAGAATGTTATTGTCCCTTTAAACTGATTTGCATCCATTCATTTCCGTCTTTACTCTAATTTCAAATCGGTTATGTTCGGCGTAATACGCCTGACCGTCTAGCTTCGTTCTCCAAGTCCCTTGTTAAAAATGGGCATCCTTAAATCTTGGAAAAAACCCCAGATAGGATCATTAAGATTTATTTACAATGCATTTCTTCAGAATTTGCATAATGACGGACGGTATATTTGTTATGGTATTCAAGTAATCGGGTGTTTATATATATGAAGTTAGGTTGGGTTTATTATACTTAATTGTTTATATCTATGTAGCGTCTGGAAATTCTTAAGATCTGGCTTAAACAGCTCGGTGTTAAAGTCTTATTAAAACTGATTTATTGCCGCAATGAGCGGATGTGTTGATTTCATTTGGGTTTAGTTTTTTGTCATTACTAGAGGTGTGTACGTTTAATTGCCGTGCAGAAAAACAAAATATTTTCTATCCCACACACATACACCTGATTCCATCTTTTGCACCAAAACAGCAGTTGCGTCCGGATTATTGATTTTAAAGTCACATTATGAAAGATTTAGATAAAGAACTAGCCATTCTTGCTATAATAGCTCGAAGATAGATATAGTAAAATAAATAATTTGAAAACTTTATTCAAATTACTCCATTGCAAGCGAAGATTTTAGCCTTTGAACGTTTGACAGACGTATGCAATAATTTCAACCACCGTACTGGTTGATCGAAGCTAAGTTTCGTTCCTCCATATTTGATTAAATCAAAGTATCGCTGACCCGTTTTAATGTATTTAATATTGGAGAAATATGATGCCATCGAGAGTTGATTACGGCTTGGATCAGTTAATTTATGTCTAATTAATACTTTAAAAAGACCTGCAATATGCAGATTTAGTTCTTGCATAATGCATGTTTAATATCATACCAGATACCAGTTCGACTGCTTTCCTATAAACCAGAGAGATTGAGAAAGAGAGGGGGCGAGAAAAATCCCTCAAAATGACATGACATGAAATAGACTGGTGTTTACCATCATACTTTTTTGTACCAACTGGGATAGTGGGGGAAACATCAATTATCGATTTTTTTTACGGACACGCGAAGGAGTATACACAGTGGACCTCCGTTTTTAGCCAAACCAGAACGATTATGTACATTTCTTTACGAAACACTCCATCCTGCAAAATTAAATGGATATTTCAAGCTAAGCTCTAATTTATCAAACGGTCAAGCAATGTAGTCTTTGATCTCGGTTTGAATCGTTTGTAGATCATACTATTGGATTATGATTTCATTAAGATAAATTATACTTAGTAGATAATACGTTATTATTTAGATTGTGTTTCCGTTATAAATCCCACCTAGCAGATTATACATTATTATTTAGATTATGTTTCACTTAGTAAATTATACACTGGATTGTGTTATATATTAAAGTTCCAATAGCATTTTTTTAAGTTATATTTTTAAAATTTATTAAAATAAAGCCCCAAAATAGATTGAACCTATAAACAGTCCTACCTTGTTAAAGAATAATCCTATTAATCCTATAATTCACTATTGCCAGTTGAGAAATTGGCAAAAATATCATTTTCAACTTCAAATTCAAACGTTTGAAGATGGCCGTCCATGGAGAAGAATGAGAAAACAAGGGAGGTAATTGAGTAACTATTTCCTCAATCAACCAGTGTCACCCTTTCTACCCCCCCCCCCCCCCCAAAAAAAAATTTTTTGTCCATGATCGTATAATAGTGAGTTGACAACCTTTTGAGCAAAAAACATGGACATAATTATATTTTGACTTTCTTAGAAAAAGTGAAATTGGAACTTTAAGGTAAACTACACCTACAATTGGTTAATATAACCTTGGATACTGTCATGTTCAGGGGCAGGTAATTTATTATATAAAAACGATTATATAGAAGATTCGTACCCTTTTCAAACAATATCCTTTGCAAACTATTGTGAAAGGAACATCAGCTTGAAACAATTTAATTCTGTTCAGTTCTATATATTTTTAATGCGACGGAAAATGGAATGAAGTGAAATGGGGTTTTACGTCAACTACTGATATGCTCCTAACCTGGGCTAAGGAGGACAGTACTATGAGGGGAATTTTGTCTGGGCAGCGGCGCTATGGCCTACTCTGATATCAAATTCCAACTGCAAAGGGATCTTTTACGTGCACGCCAATGTGTACACGGGACCTCAGTTTTTCGCCCCATCCGAACGATTAGAAAGCTGTCCTTCTCAGGCCCTCCATCCTGCATCATAGACAGGGGGAAACCACGCCGGAAAATCTGGATGAACTTTCTCGGCCAATGCAGGGCTCGAACACCCGACGTCCAAGCTAGCGAGCCAGCGTCTTACCCACGTGGTCCCTAATGCGACGGAATCAAGCCGAGAGATTATCTACCACTGCTATTTAGGTTCTGTTTTCTTAACCGATGTTAAATATTTACTTTAAGTATATTTTAGATATTGTCCGGGAAATGACAATAAGCGGCTTTGAAGAATAAAGATTTCACCACCTACCATATCTGGAGCAGGATCTATAAAATCTACAGATGATTCTTCGCCATCTAACATAACTGATACATTTGAATCTGATTCACCATCTGAAATAATACATAAATCTATATACTCGTCGTTCTTTTATCATTCCACTTGCATTATCCCTAACATATTATGTGAAATAACCAAATAACGCGCGACAGGAGGGGGACGGGGGACGTTGCTACGCGTATTCGATCAGATTGGAGTGGAAAGGGGGCAATCAGTGTGTCTCATGCTTAACACGGGTGTTTTTTCGGCTACTAGGTCTTTTTGAAAAGCACAACAAACCCTAATTTAGGACACTTTCTAAAATTTAAGGAATTAAATAGGCTTTCCTAACGACGGGGGTAATAACGTCGTGGCACTATGAGCATACGCCTTAGTGGAGGAAATAGATGTACACATTGTTATAAGTACCATAATCCACAGTTACATATTTGGTCTACTATATAATATACTTGTGTAAATTACTTTCTACACAGGCGGAAACTTTAAATCCCGGATAAGGCCATGTCTGTTTCAAGGGCACCTGGGATTATTATCTGTCGACATATAAATTTATCCGCATCTAGTAAATATCCCAGAGCTCGTGAACGTCTAATGAAGTGGATAAAAACATAGCTTGTACAGACTTACTAAAGGGAATACGTCCGAACTTGCAAAGTGCAAAAATTCCCTACATTCACAATGGTTTTAATGTTTGGTAGTTCATGGGGTTTTTTTTAAAGTTTTTTTTTTGGGGGGGGGGGGGTATTTTTTAATTTTAGGGGGAGGAGGTACTTTTAAAGCATGACGAAATCGTAGAATGACTTCCTATGATTAACTTATCTGAACTTACTTTGCCTGAGATTAGCGAGACTGACTTTAAATACTTAAAGATTTAGTTTAGGTTAATGACCTGTAACTGTTTTGTTTGTAAGCATTAATAATGCCAATTTTGTTTATAATCTTTATCAAAATTAAACAAAGTACAAACAATCCAAACCATTACACAAGATTCGAAGGCCTTAAAAAACCGTATTGGCAAAATAATGTTATTAGTAAGAATGTTACTAATAGGAAAAAGCTAATCTATAAAGTAATCATTGATTTGTTCCTTGTTCTCTAAACTATTACTGCACTAATACAAACATGATTCTATGAATGTATTAAATGTCAATAATTATTGTATCTGGATTACAAAATAAAAAGCTTATAGTAATATAATCACGTTTTGTTAACCATCGTTATAGAAACAAAAACAATCACCCGACAATAATTAAACCAATACCTAAATAATCATGTTTTTTTCATAAGATAATATTCGGACAAGATGTTTTATTAGCTGAGCTTAGTTCATTGCGTTGAGGTGATTCACCCTTTGACTCGTGTTACATTTATTTTTTATTGCTTTAACATTATATCTTTCAAAGTGTAATTATGTTAAAACTAAGACGTCAATGAAACAAAGTGTTTTTAGACATTATTGATTTTTGTAATTGAATTCAGTTTATTCTGGAAAATTCCATAAACGTTGACCTAATTTTTTTCAAGTATCAAGAACAAATTCGATGAAAATATCCTTTAACGTAAGTGCGGATTGAGAATAGTAATCGGATGTTTGGAATGGGTATACAATCGAATACCAATATCAGAAGACGACTTCAATGGCTTGGCCATTTTTTTTTTCTCTCAATGATCGACTAATCTTCAATCATTTTGTTTCAACCCACCACGAATTAAATACACTGTTATTGTGGAACTTTGTCGAGAAACATCCAATAAGGTGTGGGGTGGGCTCATCCAGAAACTTTTAATGCATTCCCGGTGAGAATACGTGATTTTTGGTATGTCCTGGGAAAGGCATGTTACAACCCCTATTGTAATATCAACCCCTATTGTAATAAATGTAATAATTGTAATAAAAGTTCAATTAACCCCTATTGTAATATCAACCCCTATTGTAATAAATGTAATAATTGTAACAAAATTTCAATCAACCACTATTGTAATATCAACCCCTATTGTAATAAATGTAATTAATGTATTTTACCATACAAAAAAAATCGACATCTCAAGTATAGGAGTAATCGTCTGCGTTAATACTGCATATGGTATATATTTCAAAACAACACAACCGAAAACATCATTAAAAGCCGTTAACGAGTTTGGAGAAATTATTAAAAAGGGATATCAACCACTATTGTTACAATACGGGTTGATATTACAACAGGGGTTACATGGTATAACCCCTATTGTAATAAAATTTCAGTCAACCCCTATTTTAATAATTGTAATAAATTTGTTTTGCCATACCAATAAAATCGACACCTAACGTTAAAAGTGTATGGATTTGGATCACCATTTCCGTAAGGTTTGTTCTCTAAGATATCTGTCGTCTCATTATTTTATCTGATAAGCAGACGGAGTTCAAAATCCCAAGAAGGCAGAATTTTCAGGGAACATACTTGGCGTTAAATTAGATATCATTGGTTACAACAGAGGTTGATATTCCATTTTAATAATTCTCCAAATAGCCTTGAGACATGTTTTAGGTGGTTTTGTTTCATAATATTCTATACAGTATAAGGGCATATCTCTACACTTATTTCGGGAATAACATATCATTTTATTTTATTTCAATAAAATAACCCTTGTGCATAGGGGTCTTTAGCAGTGGGAGGAAACTGGAAAAACCAGAGAAAAACACACGAGGTTGGACGGGCGACCCCACTCCTTGTCATGTACAACCGGGGATTCGAAACCAAGCCAGTTAACCCAATTACAGTCTCTATGATACAGCGCGCACGTGCTAACCATTCGGCCATCTACCCCCACCCTCATATCCATACGAAAATGGTGATCAAAATCCGTAGACTTTTTAAGTTAGGTGTCGATTTTATTGGCCTGGCAAAACACATTTATTACAATTATTACAATAGGGGTTGACAGAAATTTTATTACAATAGGGGTTATAACGCGTAACCCTTATTGTAATATCAACCCCTATTGTAATAAATGTGTCTAACTGTAGAGGAGAAATTTAAAAAGGCGATCAGGAGGATTATTTTATCTGACAGGGAAAAAGAAGTTCAAAATCCATAGACGACAGATATTTCAGCGAACATACTTTACGTTTATATTTCATTGATTGCAATAGGGTTTGACATTCCAGACGGTTTCAAAACATGTTTTCGGTGGTGTTGTTACATATACTGTATTAAGACATACTATTATGTTATATATTGATACGGAAATAGTGATCAAAATCCATACACATTTTAAGTTAGGTGTCGATTTTATAGGCACGGCAAAATACATTTATTACAATTATTACAATAGGGGTTGACAGAAATTTTATTACAATAGGGGTTGTATCGTGTAACCCCTATAGTAATATCAACCCCTATAGTAATAAATGTGTTTTTCCATACCAATAAAATCGACAACACAACCAAAAACATGTTTTAGAAAGCCGTTTGGAGAATTAGTTAAATAGAATGTCAACCCCTATTGATAAAATAAAATAATCCTCCTGATCGCATTTTTAAATTTCTCCTCTACAGATAGACTCATTTATTACAATAGGGGTTGATATTACAATAGGGGTTACGCGTTATAACCCCTATTGTAATAAAATTTCTGTCAACCCCTATTGTAATTGTCATAACTGTGTTTTGCCATGCCAATAATATCGACACCTAACTTTAACAGTCTATGGATTTTGATCAACATTTCCGTATGGATAGGGGGAGGGGGGCGAATGTTTAGCATGTGCGCGCTGTATCATAGAGCCTGTAATGGTGTCAACTATCGTGGTTTCGAATCCCCGGTTGTACTTGACAAGGAGTGCGGTCGCCCGTCCAACCTCGTGGGTTTTCTCTGGGTCCCCCGGTTTCCTCCTACTGATAAAGACCCCTATGAGCAAGCGAATTATTGAAATAAAATTAAATAATATGTAAGTTCCCAAATTAGAGTACAGGTATGCCCTTATACTGTATAGAATATTATGAAACAAAACCACCAAAAACATATCTCGGGTCTGTTTGGAGAATTATTAAAATGGAATAGCAACCTCTGTTGTAACCAAGTATGTTCCCTGAAAACTCTGTCTTCTTGGGATTTTGAACATCCTCTCCGTCTGCATATCAGAAAAAATAATCAGATGACAGCCGTTACCGAGTTTCGAGAAATTATTGAAATGGATTGTCAACTAATATTGCAATCAGTGAGATTTTAAATAACGTAAAGTTTGTCCTGTGAAAAGTCTGTCTTCTGACAAATTTAACATCTTATCCTCCTGATAGCAATTTTAAAGTTTTTCTCTACATTTAGACACGCGTATTACAATAGGGGTCGATATTTCAATAGGAGTTAACGGTATAACCCCTATTGTAATAAACTTCCTATCAACCCCTATTGTAATAATTGTAATAAATGTGTTTTGTCATACCAATAAAATCGACAACACCATCAAAAACATGTTTTAAAGCCGTTTGGAAAAATTATTAAAACGGAATGTCAACCCTTATTGTTATCAATGGTATTTGAATAAACTTAAAGTATGTTCTCTGAAATATCTGTCGTCTAAAGATTTTGAACATCTTTTCCATGTGCATATCAGATAAAATAATCCCCATGATGGCATTTTTTAAATTCACCTCTACAGTTATACTCATTTATTACAATAGGGGTTGATATTACAATAGGGGTTACATGGTATAACCCCTATTGTAATAAAATTTCTGTCAACCCCTATTGTAATAATTGTAATAAATGTGTTTTGCCATACCACAAAAATCGACACAAAACTTTAAAAGTGTATGGATTTTGATCGCCATGTCCATATCAATATTGCGCTTATACTGAAGAGAATATTATGATACAAAGCCACCAAAAACATGTCTCAAGGCCGTTTGGGGAATTATTCAAATGGAATATCAACCTGTATTGTAACCAATGATATATAATGAAATGCCAAGTATGTTCCCGGAAAGATTGTATTTTTTTAATATTCTCCTTTACAGTTAGGAACATTTATTACAATAGGGGTTGATATTACAATAGGGGTTACACGATACAACCCCTATTGTAATAAAATTTCTGTCAACCCCTATTGTAATAATTGTATTTTGCCATGCCTATAAAATCGACACCTAACTTAAAATGTGTATGGATTTTGATCACTATTTCCGTATCAATATATAACATAATGGTATGTCTTGATACAGTATATGTAACAACACCATCGAAAACATGTTTTGAAAACGTCTGGAATGTCAAACCGTATTGCGATCAATGATATTTAAATACAGGTAAAACGGTGTTCTCTGAAAAACTTGTCCTCTGAGGATTTTGAATATCTTTTCCGTGTGCGTATCAGATAAAATAACCCTCCAGTTAGCATTTTTAAAATCCTTATCTACACTAAGACAAATTTATTACAATAGGGGTTGATATTACAATAGGGGTTAATTGAAATTTTATTACAATTATTACATTTATTACAATAGGGGTTGTTATTACAATAGGGGTTGTATCAAAGGCATCCAATTAACAGATATAGCATGGATCAGAAACCGGGAAAATTGGTTCCTGGAAATAAGATATGGATCGTTCACGGATATTTATTTTCCTGTGGAGGTCAACTTTTATCAATTTTGGCTATGTGGATATAAAAACTTTAATTTAACTATTGTGAAGTATCAGTGGTCTAATGCAGGGCGGCACTCCGGTTTCCTCCCACTGCTAAAGACCCCTACGCGCAAGCGAATTATTGAAATAAAATTAAACCATATGTTAGTCCCGAAATGACCTAGTTTGTGTTGAGTGGACGTTAAACCCCATTTCTCTCTCTCTCTCTCTCTCTCTCTCTCTCTCTCTCTCTCTCTCTCTAATGCAGGGCAATCATTTATGTTTTCATGTGAAGGTCGACCATTTATCAAAAGTAAGCCATATGTAGAAATACAAACTTTAATTTAGTAACATTTTAAAATTTAGTAACATTAATTTGTGATGTTTATGAATTTGATTTTCTTGTGAAGGACTATTATTAACATTTCTTGTGAAGGACTATTATTAACATTGTATTATTAACATTTCTTGTGAAGGACTATTATTAACATTTCTTGTGAAGGACTATTATTTACATTTTTGGAGAAGGACTAAAGATAAAAATAAATCCAAATTTTGCTAATTATAACTAATCATCAAATTGGTATTATGGGCCTCGCTTTCACTATAAAGAACGTTCTTCGGTGTTAACGACCAGGTTGAATTTAGTTTCAATACTTCGTTTGCGCATAGCGGGTATTTAGTAGAGGAAACCGAAGAACCCAGAGAAAACACACTAGGTTCGACAGGCGACCCCACTCCTCGTCATTTACAAGCTGAGAATCAAAAGCACACCACTTGACTCAATGACCAGCCGTCTGGTTTGACGTGCACGCGTTTCGCTATTAGACCAGCCAACCCCTTGTTATAACATTAGAAGCCATAATGTTAAGAATTGGATGGAATGAATGGTTGATTGTGCACTTTAATCTTGAAATTCTTAATATAACCATATGCACAATAGATGAATTTTCTCAAACTATGCAGTAAACTATGAGATAAATTTTATTGAATTCCATCCGCCAAGGGGTTTCTATTAAGTGCACACCAACCGTGTTTCGTCCCTTTTGACTAATTATAACTATAAGCCTTACACTGCGCACAGTCCCTGGTACCGCGGCCTGTACCACCACAGTATCTGCGGTAAACTTGGACCTCATGGTTGTTGCGCAGGCGCATTGTGCACTGATCCATCGTCGCTCTCTTGTAGTTCAAAAGCAATTCTTAGACAGTTACATCTCTTCATTTCTCATAATATTATTATTTAGGGCCCATAATGATTACAGACATGATTTATATTGTGGAAATGTTGATCTGCGTCTGAACTATTTAAAAAAAATATGTATATGAATTATTCACTTGCTATAAACAAATCATCCCTCACCATAAAACAGTTGAGTGAATAGAAGTACAGGCCCATGGCTATATATTGTTAACGTGCTGCTAATAGACATCATGTCGATGACCTCGCCTCACCATTATGATCTCAAAATGGAATAAAAGATGCCTGCGGCAAGGTTGGTAACTCTCATCTACCAGTAATAAGTGTCTTTATAAATGACCACTAATAATCAAACGGTAATAGATCATGCAAACTGTGCCCTGAAGACTCTACTCCATGTAAATTATCAATGATGTTTGTTTTGTTGGTCAAAAACAACGACAATTGAATAAAAGAAGCCTGTTAACTCAATTAATTTATTTATGAAGAGTTCCATGTGATAAAAGCCTTTATGGAAAGGAGTACATGTTTAGCCTGGAGCCATAATATACCTGGAAAAACATATACTATCAACGCACTATTTGGTTATCTATTTACATGAAAATTGCATTTAATAAGCCACAAGGGATAAATGACAATTCGTCAGGCGATGGTCTTCAATGATACCAGATTGTTTACGTTAGATCAAGGGCGGGTGGAGTAAGACCACAAATGTTTCACACTTGCCGGCTTACGCGGAAACTAAGAATTACTTCCCATATCAATTGCTCTCGCAGTTTGTTTATTTTTTGGCTAGTAGTCATCTTTATCAATTACAGACCTTCATAATAAACGTTGCTAAACCATTGATGCGGGCTTCTTGTAGCGCCACAATCAAAGCTCCCCAACATAATAGAAACTATAATTCCTGAAACAATTTATTCATGCGTGGAAGACATACTAGTAATAATATATATCTAATTTGCAAACAACTATCGACCTAACTACGTCGATGCTATGCATGTTTACAACAAAGAATTGACATGAACATTTGCCTTTGATTTTCAAAACCAGACTATCGAAATTTAAAACTCACGTTTGTTTCAACGCATACGGAAATATGGCTCGGAAATAGTTTTAACTTTTAGTGTGTCTCCGTATCAGTTCCCTGTGTTCAGGATTTTTGGCCTCAACTGTGCTTGGAGTTCATTGACAGCGTTTCGTAATTGCTGGAACCAAAATAACATTTGCTCATTTGGAATTCCTTTGATATTGCTAATCCTTTTAGTACAGTGCTTGATAAAAAAAATGCTCTTCTAATTAACTTTGTGATAGCTTCAGGGTCTCACTTAGAAATATAGGAATGCTTTGCATGATGAAACATGAACAGAACAACAGTAGAATAAAGGTAAAGCACTGGTAAACTAATCAAAATAGTCGATACAGTACTATTAAACATTGTCCAAATGGGATTCGTTTCGGCTTTTCATTATAATCTGTCTGGCATAAAAAAAATACAAACTGTGATTGGATCTCTACGGTGCCTAAATACGTAACAATATCTCACAAGGGAAATCCCCCTTCCAACAACATTCCACCCCAACCTGAAGTGGACTAATTAAAAATATCACATTGGTAACCGTTGCCTAAGGAGGTGTGGTCTTTTTCTGTTGTTTTATTCTTTAATTAAGTTGATGTCTAATATCCGCTTATCGTCTAAATCTTCCGGTATCTGCCCACTTTCAAATGAATCGTTTAGAATAGACAGGTAGGAAACTTATCATATTGGGGGTCTAGACCAGGAACATATAGTAGATATCAAACGATAGTCCCGCCAAACTGTGTTAATTTAATCCATTAATGTTATGGACTCGATATTCGTTTTTATCTGTCACGATGGGTTTATCGATAGAGGCTGTTGTTGATAGAACCTTTGTCACTTCACGGATTACAATACCACCGGGGATATAAATTTCTCGTATTGTCCTGAAGTTATAGAACCATTTCCAAGATCTATCAATATCGGTATAAGTACATAGATTCCATAGAAGATGTCTCGCGTCAATAACTCAATGTGTCGATGTCTCTAGAGGGCTATTTTATAAAGTTTGATGTAGGTTTAATGATAACTGATATTGACATTAGAACAGAGACGGTCTATTATTAGTATTTAATGGCGTGTTAAAGTTTTAGCTACAACAAACAAGGAATCATTATATATTCATTTAATTTCAGAATCTGGAAGTTTCGAGGTGTAAGGTTGAAAAACAATAACATGGCCATGGAATGATTTAATAGCTAATCACTGAGTTGGGAATTTTCGGTATGGAATAGCGGAATCACATCGATTGCATTTGATTTGCGCAGAGAATATCCATATTATTTTCAATGAGAATGGTTTACAAGCTACACTTAAAAGGTCGGTTCCCTGCAAATAATATTCATAAACTAAATTTAAATTTAATATCCGTGTACTCGTGTCATCATAGAGATACATCATATTATCGTACTAATATGATTATTATGATTTTCACTCCGGCAAGACCTGGATCTGGAAATCAGGGTCAGAGAGAAGAGGATGCATTGCGTCTCGTTTATCTCCCCCTTGGGTTGTTAGAAAATGCAAATATCACTTGGTTTCAATGCGGTGTTCAACGCTATTTTCATAAACATATACTGTAGTTCAGATATTACCTTAGTGTGTTTCCCCACACAAAACTTCTCAGCACATGCGGGAGAGGCCACAATCCTTATCACGGATGGCGTAAACATTTGATTTGGGATTTTGCAACTACGGGATTTTGGCTTTCGTGCAACATCTGCGGTCACCACTCGTCTGGTTCAAATGAGACCTACACGTGAGTGTTCTTCTATGTGGAATACATCGGCGTCCGACAATAGCGGTCAATATCAATGCCAGTGTAAAATAAACTGAGACATTGACGGTATAACAATACCAGAATGGCAGTAGTAACAATTGTGAGACAAGGCTTGTGTTTCAGCATGCCAATAGTTGATTTATGATGTAGAAGTTTTGAAATATTTAGCCACTGTGAAGATATTCTAGTTAACAGAAACGTTCACTGGATATTTGTATCCTCTTCCACCTAGGGTGGCATCGCAGGCAAATTCCTATATTGGGCTACAGCAATGCAGATCAAGCTTTTTAAACTGTATTTCTTGTATACAGTGTGGAGGCCACCCAGTATCTAAATCAACGTAACCAATTGTTTTGCAATGTATAGAAATTCTCTATATTTTTGGTCTTTTATTTAGAAATAGTGACGTCAGAATGTGAATAAACTGTTTAAATCTCACCAATCACATCTAATCAAAGGATCACACCTTATGATCAACACTCAAATTGCTCACTCAAATTAAAGAGATCATATCCATGTAATAAATGAGCCAACCCGACGTCAGAAAAAGATATTGCGACAATTTAGTAAAATTTTCTCTACATCTTAATGGTATAATTTAGTAGTAGTAGGCGAATTGGCCTCTGGTTAAATCTTTCCTACTTTTGCATCATTGAATGTATAAGAGAACGGGGAAACAGGAGCAGATCCAGGAAGGGGTGGCAGGGGGCCGGCTGTGCCCCCCCCCCCCTCAGCCCCAGTGACATAATTGATTTTCATTTTCGTTTACTTTGTTACTGTTGTAGTTCACATATCTGCGCTTTAATAGATGATATAAACACGATTTTCGCATTGTCTCTGCCCAAGCAATCCAAGGTTGCAACATATTACCTTTTGGTCCAATGTGCCCCCCCCCCCCCCCCCTTGACAAAATCCTGGATCCGGACCTGGGAAAGGAGGAAATGTCTTAGCCTTGGAATCATAAGGTATGTCATTGATTTCTCAACTGGCAATAGTGAATTATAGAATTAATAGGATTATTCTTTAACAAGGTGGGACTGTTTATAGATACCATCTATTTTAGGGCTTTATTTTAATACATTTGAAAAATATAACTTAAAAATATGAAATTGTAGCTTTGTGATGCGTAAGCGAATTAGCGAACTAAATTGCACTATATTTATATTTAAGTGTAGTAATGCCGAATGAATAGAAGATATTGTAAACTTGGGGGATATGATTGTAAACATGAATGAAAATTGAGATTATTGTATGATTGTCAACTCAAATGAAGAACATCGTATGATGATAAACTCAAAAGAAGGATATCGTATGGTTGTAAACTCAAGTGGGCGATATCGTACGACAGAGAGAGAGAGAGAAATCGGGTTGAACGTCCACTCGACACAAACTAGGTCATTTCGGGACTAACATATGGTTTAATTTTATTTCAATAATTCGCTTGCGCGTAGGGGTCTTTAGCAGTGGGAGGAAACCGGAGTGCCCGGAGCAAACCCACGACGTTGAGAAGGCGCCCCATGCCACATGCGCTCACACCAGGGATCGAAACCACAGCGCGGCACTCTAGAACACTAGGCCATCCCAACCCCCCATCGCACGACAGTCATCTCGCATAGAGGATATCGTATAATAGGTGAAATTCAAGCAGAAGACATCGTATGGTAGTAAATTGGAATAAGAGATATTGTACGATAATACGTTCAAGCTTTGGATATCTTACGGTAAGTATTGTGAATGTAAGATACCGTATGGTTATAAACTGGAAAGAAATCAAGAGAGTAAATTTAGATTTGAAATGAAGGAAATGGGCTTGGCGAAGGGTTTAAACAAACATACGAACGCCACACAGAAATTAAACGGCCACTGGGTTCAGTAGTACTCTTAGGGGTAATTTTGTTTAAATATATCGGCCAAGACTTCTTCAATGAATTTAATCTAAATGTCAAGACAAAATTAAAGCTTTGAGCTATATAATGACTACACGGTGTTGATCAAGACGTAAAATTAAGTTAACGATAACCCTTATATCAAATTAAATGTATAACGGTGTCAGCCGAAAAGTGTACGTTTAATTTCAAATTTTAATCCTATAGAAAGACTTGCAATAGGCATATTTACCACTTAACTAATGTATCTTTAATTAAACCCGATAAAATATCTCAGAGAAAATATCTAGTTTGTACATTGCCAGCCACAGTCGCCGGCCATTGAGATGTCGACACGGTATCCATTAAAATAATAGTAATTTAAAATGTGTAATTTTCTTGTGTAAATTGTTTGATGAAACTCGGACATATAATTAAATCACACATTTCGCGTGGAACCATAATTAACTGAAGAATATAATTCACACAGTGAAGACGTACTAAAATTTCATATACACTGGTTCCACGTTTTTCGAACTGTCCAATGACAATTTTTTGTTTATGTGTATGCCCCGTGGGTGATCTAAAGGACAGCCACTATATTAACCTATCTGGAAGGCGGGGAATAACAGAATAGTAAAGCCCGGTCCATACCGCTACGACTTGCCCAGACTCAACGTTTGTCTCAGATAATCAGTGCAGGGTGGACAGTCCCACGACCACGATTCAATCGATTTCCGTCGCATCGTGGCCCGTCGGCCCGACTGAGCATGTTCAATCGTAGTTGGATGCAGTCGTAATCCATCGTGTTTGTGAGGACACTCACACGACACGATCAATTGTCTTGCTGTTGTATTATTTCGATTCGGGGAGGGGGGGGGGTAGAAATGAAATGAAATTGGGTTTAACGTCCTACTCTTTTGCACCTAACCTGGGCGATTGGAAGACGGGCATACGCCAAACAGTGTGCTATGAGTCAAATTTGCCCGGGCAGCGGCGCTACGGCCTACTCTTATATCGAATTCCAACTGGCAAGGGTTTTTTTACGTGTACTCCAATGTCCCAACCGAACGACTAGGCAGCTGGCTGTCCTTGTCAGGCCCTCCTTCTGCATCACTGACACGGGGTAATCACGCCGGAAAATCGAGATGAACTTTCTCGGCCAATGGGGGAGTTAGAACGTGCGAGCTGTATCATAAGGCCTGTCAATGAGTCAAATGGCGGGGGTAAGTGACAAGGAGTAGTGTCGCCTATCCAAGAGCATTATAGAAATAAATTTGAATCATGTTAGTCCCGAAATTATCTAGTATGTGTCGAGTGAAAGCTAAACCCATTTATTTGTCTCTATTAAACGGAAGACAGTTTGATTGATAACTTTGGTTCATTATTTAGCATTATGACCAACACGTTGACACATTAATAATCGATTAAGTCAAAATATCTTTTTGAATCTTAAGTTGAAAATATGGTAAGGGACAGGAAACAATGAAAATCAATTACATCAAATAACTTCTTTAACTTTATTAAATTTTGAATTGAAAATAAAGCTAGAAAGGAGACAGTTCTTTTTGCTTTATTAAGGATGATCATGAGATTCTTATTATTCTGCCAATTAAACTGTCTACATGTCTTAAGTAAACAGGAAGTTGCTAAATAAAAAGTAATGGATGAATTTGAAGTTACCAATTTAGATTTAGTTATCCGTGGGAAGTTACTGTAAACATGACACACGAGGCTATTAGATAATGTAAGTAGTCACGCTTTTATTGAATGGTATCTACTCATGTATGGAATATTTGACGTATTTGTAGGTGGGTCGCGTGTCATTTATCCCATTATGAGAAATCCAAATGCTCTTAAAGCAACCAGGACTAGCGTGAGTGGGATTACAGACAACTGTTCTTGTTACTTAACTCTATTTCAGATAAGTACATTGATAAAAAAAACTGTCGGTGAGCAAGGTGAAACAGTGTCGGATGATTTATAAATAAAAACGGCTATACGTTCTCAAAATGAACCCATCCCCAAATCTTAAAATGCCTAATTCCATTATGTTGGATGCTTTCAATACTACTAACCTACCAACATTGTCGCCGTGCGTTTCTGGCTTACGGTGTTTTAGACGTTTATTCTCACAATAAGTCCATAATCAGCTTTCTACACCATCGAATGGCTTAGTGAAATAGTCAAATCCCGTCATATCGGCCATTATGCAAATCTCGGTAGACTCCGGTAGCCTACACCTAACTTCGGCTGCCATTGGATTAAAGATGGCAACGCCCATGGAGACACCCGTGAAAAGTGTTTTATCTCAAGAAACTGTATATATCAAACAAAGCTTTCATTGGGGTGCTGTTTTTCTTTCAAGTTCATCCGATTTTCTTTACACAAAGTACAACTTTGCCAATCGTCGAAGGCTCCGAGGTCAGATTGTCACAGATTATAAATGATTTCCCCATTGACTTTGATGTTAATGCTCATTTCCTAGACGGGCTCTAACTTTTCCCCAAATTTTTGTTCGGTAGAACGCTTTCTACCACAGATGGAACAACATATGGCTAACTCTTGCTCAAAAGCACTTATTAGGCTCACCATGGAGAACAGGAAGTAAAAACCAATACTCAAACTGGAAGTAAAGATAAAAAAAACTTGCAATTTCCCGCCCTATGTTTCAACCTAACCAACCTCTCTACTCTCCTATTTTCCCGTCTCAAAATAACGAATAGTCGCCAAAACCTGACAGAAAATGTATTTTCAAACCCTTTCTTCAGTCTAACATTATTTGTAGAATTTCATTTATGTAAATGGTGTGGTTTTTTTCAAACTACATTAGTAGCTCTTGAAAAATTAATGTTTTACACACTCTTAGCAAAACGAATATACAATGTATAATATTGATTGCCAATGTAAAAAGTTATTTCAACTTGAGAGCGGTAGTAATTAGGATTTAACGTCAACACAACTAGGCCAGCATATTATTAGTAATATCACAGTGTGCATAGATGATAGACTTGTGATTAAACGTACCGCGTATTGGGGCATTCGGCCACTGGATCCTACTTGCATTGAAAAGTTGAGGTTCGCATATATTAAGAATGCTTACTTTTCATTGACCTACTTTTCATCAGACTGTTGATAAATGAACTTCCGGGTAAAGGTTAGGGATTCTATCATTTGTTGTCTGCATGATCTAACTAGTAGGCAGATCATTTTACACCACACGATAGCGATAGATAACTTTAAAGATGTCATTTTAGAACTACGATTCTGAAATTTAGAGAAGTTCCCGACAATAACGTACCGATTTCGAACAAAATTATAAAAATTTGATAATCGTGTTCTAAAACTCAAACAAAAGGAGAGCCAGGCTGAACATCGCTGGTTAAACGCAAATCATCGCATTGTTCGAATTAGTATACCATTATTCCTAACTAATACATACGGCACCTTAAATCTAACGGGAAAACAGAAATTTTGTCAATTACCTGAAAATGTATCTGAAGCCAAGCTTGCAAAGGGGTTTGCAGACTTCTTTCTGACAAAATTTGTTCGGACTTCTATCACCACCCACCTGCTATGCATGTTTCTGCATCCACCTTATTTAAATACGGATGGAGTTTAGAAATCTATGCATAATGCTAAACCATCAACGCCCGACCACGACCCAATACCATCATTTTTAGTCAAAAAATATGCTAAAATCATTGCTCCACTAAAAATATTTAAAAAATTAAAACCGGTCGTTGGAGTCAGGCGTTTCGCCTTAGTATAGAAAGCTGCCATTATGAAACCGCTTATCACAAAAACGACATTGGATTATTAAAAGAAAAATTATAGACCAGACAGCAGCGATCGTTCTACTTGTCCAAAATTGTTGAAAAAGCATCTTTGGTAAAAAGAAAAGTGTATAATGATCCCCCAGATGCTTTAGAGCATCATCAGAACCTGACTATGATTGTGGCAATTGATCTTGCATAGACGATGCCTTCGACACCGTACACTATGAGCTTTTGCTTACAATAATGTCGATTTGTTTTGGTGTAACATGATTTGCACAGAAGTGGATGTTGTCATATTTACAAAACTCTGATGCGAATGGAGTACTTTTTTCAGTGCCACACTATATCGACTATACCAGTACACTAGCATCCTACATCCGACACAATCAACAATTATTATACCCGGAGATCTTGATGCAGAAGCACGTATTTTCCCCTTAAAAGATGTTCAAATCTAGATTCTACATATAATTGAGAAAAAATGAATGGCGACAAAACTAAAGTTATCATCTTCGGTGGTAGCCACCAGCCACACAAGTCTACCATTAATTAAGAGTTGGAGATTCTGTAGTCTGGGCGAAAACTTTGAGCACCATATTGCCCCGATTACTCGTTCTGCTGCTTCGGCAATGTTCAACTTCCGGAAATTAAACCGTCTTCTCTGTGATCTGCTAGAAGCTACTCTTCAACCTCCCAATTTAATTTAAAATTGTACTACAAAACTAACGGATGGTTTTTAATACAACCATAGCTCTACAGCTGCTTTGAAAGAACTTCATATATTGCTAATCAAGTCCGGTGCCAATTCAAGATACGGGTACATTTGCAGATAGATCTCGCAGGGTGTTAGGCTCTGAAATACCCTCCCAGAAAGAGTGCCTGACTGTAACTGATGTTAAAAAGAAACTCACGACATACCTTTTCCGTAAAGCATGCTTTAAACGATTGTGTAAGCTTTTGTGTAGCACCATTGAACGCATGGCAGAAATGTGCTCTATATCAAATGTAATATGTGTAATGTAATGTATTGACACACAAGAAATTCTGTGGACATAAAGGTCATTAATCAAACATCTGATTTTGATATATTTGTCGAAAGATGATTTGATTTTGATAGGCAGTACACGTCAAATAACAACTTTGACCACAGAAGAACTTTCCTTGTGACAGAGGAAGACCCTCCAGTATTATCACAGGAAATTCGCGGAACTTAAACTAATATGAATATACGATGTTCTTGTTAACGATATTTAATCATAATCATTAAGCACCCGAGAGTAGACACGTAGTGTAGTCTTACCAGAACCATCAGTACGGAATGTGTTTGACTTCTAATAGCTTCAGATTTACTCCAGAAGCCCTATGATACAAGTCTGAACATTTCACTAAACTTCGGTCGTGGATTAACTACGCTTACGGGAAACCTTTAAACTGTGTCTTTAAGGTCATTGAGCAGGAGACATGTAAATACAAACGTCTGTCAAACATAACAACTGTAACTTGGAAGATATCCTAAATGACATTTGCTTCCTTTGTTCCTATAGAAGGTAAAGGATAATAATGAGGTCCAGTGAGGTCAACGATCCTTGTTGTTTAAAATATGATTTTTCAAAACAAGCCAGCTGTGCCCAAAAGAAATAGCATACATCAAAATATCAGCTAATTTTCTACATCAAATTTAAACTGTAAATTGTCAAGGTACAATACAATTAAAATAATTTATAAATGATTCTTACGTAAGGACACGGGATGGAATTAAAGTCCAGAGTTAGAGTTCTCAACACATGGAAGATGACGGGTGAACTTGAAATCCTTTATAATATTTAGGAATGCTATTTGCTTTGAGAAAAAAAAATTTATAACAGGCCACCTTGGTGTTCCTTCAAAAGCAACTAAACAATATAGCTCATTTTAAACATTAATCCGTTATAACATTTAGAAGAAATCCTTTGCAAATTTAAATATATTAAAACAGACGAACACAAATAAAAGCCGTGTTATGTGAACATCAAAGGCTGATATATGGAGAGATTAAATAACAAAAGAAAAATCACAACAAAAGAAAAAATACAACAAATGAAATCAAAATCACAGACACAATTTCACAAAAGAACAAAAACACAGCAACAAGAAAAAAAGGTCAAAATGATTATCGCTAAAAGATGTTTTGTTCATGACATTTTGTATGAAACACAATCACCAATATATCCATACTAATACTTATTTTCATATACAAAACGAAAGACGGATTATTTCAATAGTTTGTTGGTTTGGTACAAAAGACTCTGAAGGGAAGACAAGAAGATAAATTATGTTTGTTTCACTTGAGACAAAAAATGTGAAAAGAAAGGAAGCACAGGGAACCAACAAATGACTTATGTTGCTCCTTTGGTACATAATGATGGTAATTATCATCTAATATTATGACACACGCAAATACAAAGTAATGTTGTAGAGTTTTGTATAATAAACTTATCGTTTTCCTTCGAGATTGATGTGAAGTCATATCCAAGACAATCCTATCTCTTTTGATATGCTATATAAATAAATCACAAAAGTACAACCATTAAATAAAAAAAAATGATAGTCCCATTTGTTTCTGTTTAATATTTCTTTATTGATCTTAGTTTTTGTTCTGGTCGATATATTCATACGATTTTCGGATTTTCAAACTGTGGAAAAATGTTCAAATAATGTGAGTATAATAATTCGGTGTTTATGAATGCATCACCTATCTGTTGGAAGTGATTGTTGCAGAATATATTTGTTTGTATGAACATGTGTTAGATACAATGACGTAACTGGAAGAAGCCGCGATTAAGTTAACTGAACAGTCAATCTGTATTTAAAGCTCATATCACTCCCATTGTATCTATGACAGATAAGGTAATTATCAAACAACGGGATAGATATTTTCTCACACCTTTTCCGTGTGTCCCATATCCAAATAATTCATTGCATATGGTCATTTAAAAGAAGTGGTTGCCATGCAACATGCGCAAATATCGAAAGGAACCCAGGTCATTGGGATATAAAATTATTTTTTACTTTCTTCACCATCCGATGAGAATTCTGACCTGTATAGATGGTCATTAGCCTTGTTATTACATTTTCATACACTACTTGCGTAAAAGGAGTCCGACATTTTGTCGGACATTGCCGGCCTGATTTTAACGAAATTTAAACTCAACGGTAATTATGATGTAAAAGCGATATTTGAACGGTTTTTACAATTAAATGAAATTTTTGACCTATAGAGAGTCCAGAATCTCAAAATGGGTATGTTCGTACAATCAGGGGCCATAACCCAGGAATGTCGATAGGGATCGAGATCTTTGGGTTGTAAGCATACATTGTAAGTTGTATCAAAATCGGATATAAATTGTGACCTCAAGTCGAGAGTTGAGGAAGAAATTGGGTTTAATTCGACTCGACACACCCTATGCTACAGCGCGCCCATGCTAACCATTCGAATATTCAATCCCCCCCCCCCCTAGAATGGTATCCCCACAAATCATGATTTGGTTGCGCGGGCCCTGAGTTTTTAAAGGACAATATTTGGGGTCAGTCATTATTACATAGGTGATAGAACTGGTTAAATAAATTCCAAATATAATTTCAACACAGAGAGCATTGCTACGGGAGATGTGTAACAAACAGTTGAATGAACGGGAAGTGTGGTAATGACTGGTACCAATATTGTCCTTTAAATACATAAATATCGTATATAAAGAAACATGAAAATGCTATGCTGTCGACATAAAAAGGATTGCGTTTACATCACAATACCTTAATCCATCCAAATATCCTTTAAACTAGTCCGGATTATTAAATAAACATATGATGTATAAAACATGGCGGTTGGGGATCACTTAGCTCATCAAAGAAACTATCAGTATTGATCTTACAGAAGAACTAGAAAAACTATAAAATAAACTCCAAAAAATCACGAAAATAAGATTAGAACTAATGGATTCTTGACAGTCGGCAAAAACTAGTCTTTTATAACAATACGTCGATTATAAAAGCTTCGTGGTAGCATGGGAATTGGGAAATCACGGTCAATATTCAAAATTTAAACCAGAACGATTTTAAAACCGAAAGAACCAGACCCGTATATGAGATATCATCGGAAGTTGCCTTATATCAGCTGAGATGACATCCGATATCAAAGAAGAAATTATAGTCTAGTTTCTTCACCTAGTCACAAGAATATAAAACATAATTAACCATAATTTGAAATGTGGTTCCCTCGTTTAAACCGAATTAGATTTAAGGAACATAAAACCATTGATGTTTATCTCTCTTCAGCAACGCCGGCTCAATTTCAGCCAGGGGGGATCCGTTTACCAAGCAGTAAATTCAATTTTGAAATATAAACATGTAGTTTCCAATGCAAAGGAAATAGAATTAATTCGCAGGGAAAATCCCTAATTGAAAACCTGAACGCCGAAAATAATTTGGCTTAAAATGGGTAGACCTCATTGTTTGGGTTATAATATGAATTGGGTGTTATGTGGGGTGCCATTTGTATGTCCCTAGATCACGACAGAGTTAAGATATGACTGATTGAGCAGCCCCCCCCCAAAAAAAAAGCTAAAGTAGTTAATAAATTGACATCCGCTCAAAATTAACCGTGTGGAGGTTGTCCCGTATCAAGATGGTTTTGATCCATTAAATAGAAGGCATAGCGGATATTGCGCTGACAAGAGTTTCCAGTGCCGCACTTAACTTCCTGTTTTGGAACAAATACAATTAGATATATAGTCCAGGATGAAACTGAACTAGTTCGCAACAACGAATGCTGTGATTGATTGGTGCCATTGGTGGACATTGTTAAAAACAAGGTGCATTCCGTCAGTTAATTAAACTTCCGGAAAATATCCAGTGCAATTCAGAGCAGTGAGTACATAAATACAGTGCATTAACTCCAAATGACAAATTGGATGGTAAAATTACGCAAAGATTAGCAATAAATGAGGTATGTGCAGAACAGAACACTCCACAGATACGCTGGCATTAACCGTTTTGCGGGAGGGGGGGATGACTGACAAAAACAAATCCATTTTTAACACGTGTTGCAAAATTGATCACAAAAATAATGCTAAACTAATACAAACGTCTGGCTTTTTTACTTTATATACTATTCAGTACTCAAGATAATTTGGATTGATTTGTTCATAAAAGTTTTCAATGGCCCACTTGGAAAAGGCAGAAACTTGATGACAATTTACTGACAATAGGCTAAATTACGAAGCATAATACTATAATAGACATTCTTATTGACGTCATATTTGAGGTTGAGGATCAAATAATAATAGCAATCGATTGTCACATTTATATAGATATGAATTCTACTTTCACAGAGCATACAAGGTCTGTGTATACCGTGTCCTGTCCGTAGATTTGTCTTCTGCAATTGTTTGTGTTTGATGTGACTCTTGCCCTAATTAATATGTTTTCTCGTTATTTTGTCTGTCATAACGCTAAACGAAAAGTGTAAATGATGGTAATAACAACGCCAAATATACAGGATTATGTCCACACGGTGCTTAGGATATACTGAACTGTAGGTCATTCCTGTAGGCGAGAATTCTTATATTCATACAGTAACATATAGTTAGTGTAGCTCTTGGGAAATTGAGTGAGCCCAGTTTCAAATCGCCTCCAATATGAAGGATTGTAGGTTGGATCTGTGGGCGATTTCTCTTTTAGTAATGTAAGAAGGATACGCGTATTATTGTTTTGTTTTTACATATAAAAACCCTCTGGGGAGTTGTGTTGCATGGTGCAGGGGAATGCCAAGTGATAAGTTTTGTTACAGGGCAACAGATTTGTGCGTGATGATGGTTAGATCAAGGACCAAGATTTCTTGGCTTTCTCTCAAATACGAATAAGATGTAATAATCCGGATTTTAAAGAAGGACTCACCCCGCATACGCTGATGTTAACTTGTGAATGGCCACCATTTTCAAAACGAAGAATCCTCACAACCTTAAGGATGTGCATGGTCGCCATTTTAAATCTGTGTCAATTTGCGTGTATGGATTCGGGTATTAGAAACAACCCGAATGGATTCTGAATATGGAAACAAATTCGATTCAGATTCATGGCAATCCATATAAATTATACAATATACATCTGACACTTTATCGACATTTTATTTTCGTATTATACGCGTAACCATGGGTCCCAAGAGCTTATCACATGTATATAAATTTTAAGAAAACAGACCGTGGATTTAGTCAATTGGGCGTTATAAGGGAAACTTGTATCATTAATTAAGATGTGTTTGGTTTGCTTAAACTGATATAGCACCACTAATTCGATCAACGGCCAGTCCTCTTATATCAAAGCATTACTCCCTCACATTAATCTGCAGCAACTGAGTTATGTGATCTTTACGTCCTATTTAGCGAATCCATGCTGTCTCTAAAAGTTATTTTCAATCTGAAACCCTCTTAGATTTCTTGATAATATCATTAAGAAAGCAACACAATCATTGAAACGATATCTTGTTAGACTCTAATAATGAGAAATCGTTTTTAGTGCGTATTCCTTCCCTTGTGATTATGTGATCGAAATATTTACAGATTATGCCAAAATACTTCAGCTAAAACTAATTTCAACGATAATTGTAACGGAAGCGATTGAATGGTATTCAGGGTGGTATTAAAGAAAACTATCACATGTCTTAATGTTTACAATCCACTTAAAATCTTTAGGAATGATACAAACAGTCTTCAACTCTTTAGCTCTAAATAAGAATTTGACGAAAACACGTTTCAAAGAAAAACCTAATAGTTCACAAAAAGTATAGCGGTTCCCAAACTCTGTCTACTCATGAAGTCATTGAGAAGTTTTTCGAATCTACCAGGGTCACATTTAAGCTATTCAGTCAGATTTACTGTATTATAAGCGTTGGGACTTAAGGCACGTGCCATCGCCTGTCCTATAAATCTTTGATATAACCCTAACATTAACCATCTTAATAGCCATTCTGTTCGGAGCCCAGTTTTTCCCATAGCACACTGCATGACGTATCCTCGTCTACATCAAACCTGTTTTTTTTTTCTCAGAAAAGCAGGAGGTTAAAAAAAAACATTTTATTTTATTTACATTAAAACAGAAACGCAAAACTTGAGGCAGACATTAGCAACGCTAAACACATTATTCTTGCTACACCTTGAATTTAAAGATACATTGCTGCAGGATACAATTGCAAACTAGGTGATTTGGTGATATATTTGGACTAAGTTCACCATTCAGAATAGCACCATACACATCAAGGTTTACTAACGCTGGGAGATCAGTCAAACTTCGCGTGCATTATTTGACGTCACTCGAGTCGACATCCCCAATCACCGGGTTGCCAGTTAAGGAAATGCTTACATGTTTACCTGTATGCGCCCCATGGATGTTTTCGGCGAATCCAGTATTGTCTAGTAAGATTGGATATTCCTACTTTCCATATATACCAACATTTCCATAATTTTATTGGAAAGAAGCACCCGATAGATACTTTTCTTGGAGAGTAAAAGTTTGATGATATTTGAAAACATGTTTTCTCTTTTAATGGATTATTTTCGTGATTTGACGACATACGTTACATCCATGTTGTCGCGATAAAATACCATTTCGTCCTTGTTCATTGGAGATTGAATCATCATATATGTTTGACGAAACGTGGCATCCATTTTGTTGCCATAAAATAGCATTTCGTTTCATTTCTGTTCATTGGTGGTTAACGACATTACAATACAAGACGTTTACTTATTGAAATTATTCAGTAAAAACATGAAGCTTCTTGTAATAGGTCCCCCGAGAACAATTAACGTTGACCGAGGTATCTACCGTTCACAAGCTATTAAATGCTATTCCAAGGTAATTGCCCAGAAGATAATCGCATTTAAAGAGAATTCTGAAAACAATATCTTAACATCTAAAGTGTCCATCTTCCCAAGACCGTGTAAGCTGGACATGAACTGTTGAACCTAGGACTTTATTTCATTAGTTAAGTCCCTCTGTGTTTTTGACAGATGTAATATAGAGAACCATTTCTTTAACAAAATTATAAAGCGAGTATATCTTCATTATCGCTCACAAACCTGATGACATGTACTCGATTAATACAGTCTCACATAGTCTCTCTCAATGGAGCTAATCTTTGACATAAACTGGACGTTTTGGAGGTATTTTTTTAGCGTGATGGATTACCTAGTACTAATGATTCTATGTTTTAGTAATTTTATTTTTTCTCTTCATATAATAAATCATTTAAATGTTTTCAATCTTACTGTTTTATACGTAAAACGGGTGTTGTATATCACATCATTGCAAACGATAACAATTGCATTCAAAAACAGATTATTTGGAACATGTTAGAACCAACACTTAATCCAGAAGGGGGGGGGGCTGTCTAGAAGTCTGTTTAATCCTATCCTTTGTGTACTACAATAGGAAACTTGATTAATTCTCAATCCAATAAACAATGCCACCCTTTCCATTTATGCACTGTTTGTTTTTATAGCGAGTGGAATAGTATAATTTCATTGGACTCGCACATCAAACCATAACAAGTTAGTCCACATAGATCGAATAGTCTGAGGAGCCGAGGTTAACATCATACCCTGCTCCATTGATCACCTAATATATTCAAACCATCTGTCGGGTAACTAATTTGATGTTAAACTAACATTATTTAATCAATTATGATGTTGTGAAGATTACTAGATTACAGGTTGCATATAAATGGTCGAATTAGTTGATTTAAGTTTATAGAGCCTATAAATAATTGACCTTTATCTTAAATCAAGTGAAATTTAATGGCCCAGTCGCCTGACACGTATGCTGGCAAGAAGTGTAGTCCCCTGTTCAACCAAATGACGGAAGGGGATGAGGCGGTAAGGGGCTTTGGGTACTCCGTTTTTCTTTCACTTCTGAGAGGAATTTAATTCCAGCGCCCCTTTCTCTCGATTACGTGATTATCTTTAAGTGTACGTTGTCACTACAGTTTCTGCTTCGGCCATTTTATTGACACCTGCGTTTGTAGTTATAATTGACATCTCAAACATCGCGTATTTCTATTTTCTAACAATAGATCTATAGCGATCACTGGTACTAAATAAACTTTTTAAAACCACCCCGTTCACACGCATCACTAAATGAAATACTACGTTTATGAAGTCCCTGGTGGAATCATAACTAGCGATTTTAGGTTGGAAAACGTATAAACACAGCTGGCTGTTAACTTTAAAACATACTTTTCAGTGGGTTTTTTACTAGGATTAATGACGTCAGTAATGCATTCTTTAATTAAGAATAGTGCTTCAATAATTGACCTGAGCTACCGCTGTCATACTTTTGGTTAAGAATAGAATCAAATATGTGATATCCTTTGCGAAGAAGATCAAGACTGTGTTGGACATAGATAATCACGCATTCTTTACTCTTTGCTAGACAGCTCAGAGAGAAGGAAATGGGTTTATGGTAATACAGGAAAACGTGCAAGAAGATATTTCTCTGATATAATAAATTAAAGACAAAATATATGATGACCAATATTTCTCAAAAAATCGAAGAGATGGAGGTTTAAAACAGCTGAAAAAGTGGTATTAGATGTTCCAGAAATTAGTCAGACCTCAGACTACATTATAGATAAATGGACCAAATAATAAATGATTGGACCAAAAGTACACATCGACATTTAAACATCTTTCTGGAACATATTACTTGTCACCAGTATCATCTGTGAGAGAAGACATGTGTTAGTCTCACGTACGTATGAGTTTTGAGGATAATCGGTTTTCGTTATTTCCTGACTTAAGTCTAACCAATTGAATCCGAATTTTATTTAATTCGGACCATAGTCCGATGTTACTGTACCATGCCACTGTGGCATAGCCGAAATTATTCGAAGATGAAGGGTGTCCTCGAAACGTAAGTGTAGAATATTTTGAAAGGATATATTTATTTTGTTAGCGTGCGCGCGCTGTATCATACGGCCTGCCATTGAGTCAACTAGTGTAGTTTCGAATCCCCGCTTGTACGTGGCAAGGAGTCGGTTTTTCCGGGTACTCCGGTTTCCTTCCACTACGAAAGACCTCTACGCGCAAGCGAATTATTGATTTCAAATTAAAACCATATACTAGTCCCGAAATGACCTAGTTTGTGTCAAGTGTACGTTAAACCCCATTTCTCTCTCTCTCTCTCTCTCTCTCATAGGGTCAAAAGCTGCTCAGGTCGCCTCTGTTGGTTTCTGAATTTTAGTGGTTAGTTAATGCTGCATTGTCTATTACACTATTACTTTTCTGTACTCGGGTAGCTTGTAAATAGGGCCTGCTATCGGGCTATCAATTACATGTTATTGAATTGTCAATCACTTTATGTCACAAACAATAGTAGTCTTGTAAGCCAAATCTCTTATGTAATATCAAAAAGTATTGTAAGATTCTTATTATAAAATAAGGGACTAGTCACCTTAATATCTATGCCATTTGCACAGTTGCGGTTGATTATAGAATGAGTTAACGTACCGTCAAAACCAGACTATTAACGTATCGTGTGATTACCACTGGGGTTGCGATTTTGCTTGGTTCCCGGTTTGACTTGGTTGCACTTCAACATGTGTATAAATAAAATAGTATACAACAGGCTACAGTACTCGGTAGACCTAATAATAAAACAATTTACTGATATAACAAGTTAATAGCGAAATAAATAATGCAACAAAATAAATCCATTCTAGCATACAAACGCCAGAAAACGAATAAATTCGGGATACGGACGTTAGTCTTGATTAAAGGGGAAGGGTAACAATATACTTCTTTTGTTTTAAAATTCTTTATATATAGTTATATAATGCATGGTAACACAACCTACTGATCTATTTAACGAATGTCAGAAATTACTGACTTGTGTAATATGTAACGGTGGATTAAATACCTTTGCTGCATCAGCTATGCAAATCAATGCTAACGTCAATGAATGCAATGAAACAGCATGGTGACTTTTTTTATCACCCCACCGCTTTCAATATTTATGATATGAAAACCAGAATGCTTCAATTCCGTGGGGAAGAGATTCATAATTTGTTATCAATAATTCTCTACATCATTAAACAAACAATGCAGATTTTCGGTCAACATTATAAAAATTGCCAAACTACTACAGTAGATTGTAGGTCGCACGTTTTTATTCAAGCCCGATGAATCAAATAAAGGAACTGCAGGCGCCACAGCCAGTCCCACAACACGGATGTAAACATTAATTTCAGTAAACCAACATGGTGAGAGAATAACGAGATAGTTATAAGATTCTTAACTGTTAGAAGTTCTTCTATTTAACCATTTAGTCCTACAGATTTATCGACTGCATGTAGAACCTTTGTAATTTCTAAAGTCGTTCTAAAATTCGTACTCAGTTTGAAGTTGTTCTGTTTAGCCATTTTTATATTGAAATTTATCGACTGGCTGTGGAACCGTTGGAATGTATACAACCCGTCTAGAATTCGTAAACAGTTTGAAGAGAAAGTGGAAATATAACAGTTATTTGTTCTAGGACATTCTAAATTCATAAATTACATGCGGCCATCTTTTCAGAAACGGAGACAATTAATCGAGATGATTCTTGTAAATATGATGTTTAATTTATAATTGATATCGTCTCTAAGAATTGACATTAATGTTACATTGGTTCAATTTAAACGCTTACATACAGTTTCATTTTCCAAGCAGTGAAATATATACTCATAATAATAACTATGCCATCCGAGAAGACCAACCACATTTAAATGTGGACATATAAAACGTTAAGCATGATTTGCCCTAACCAGAATTAACAACACGATCGAGTATCATACCTACATAGTTCTAGCCGTTATGGAGATTTGTACAGACTTTAGCTTTTACTGACTTATGTTGAGAGAATTCGATTCGCTATAAATGAATATGAAAAACTACTTCGGAACTGTTTATAAATTTATTTAACAAAAAATTACTGAAAATCTCAAAGTGGGAGGTCTTGTAGTCATGACAACTGATGGAGAGAATTTGATGGAATGTAAGCAAGTTACAGTGCAAAACTAATAATAGTTCGTGTCACCTACATTATTATTGTAAAGTTCTACCAAATCTCATGTGGTGGTAATTGTGTTAATTCTATAACGAGATCGGTGTGGGTTTTTCAGCTTACCGAGTATGGAACTACTTAAAGAGGCATCGTCTCTTTTACTAATAGCATGTATGTTTTAATATAGAATTTAAGCCCACAAACATTCATAAGTACTTTTATCACAAAAATACATTATCAAGTAATATTAATTACAAGCCAGTCCATTCTAAAATGATCGTCTATTCAACTGCGATTTTTTACATAACGTCTTTACATTTTAATAGTACATATTTTTAACTTATTGGCTTATTGTGTCATTTAGTTATCGGAAATATTGTAATGTATTCTGTGCGAACATTCGTCAAACAGCAAAAACACACTAAAATATTTGTACGACTGGTATTCAAAACACCTGTGTCAGGTGAACCAACTGACAGATTTGTCTCAAATGTTGCATAAAAATCGATTTAAAAGGTGTCAGGATTTAATTGTTGACCTATTATAGGCAACGATCGTCTGACCTTTATAGACTGCTGTTGGCTACAATCTGATTAAAGCATATATCCTATTTCGTTTCGTTTTTATAGTTCAAAAATTTTGTTTTACTTGTCTTCACTACACAAAAGACCTTGATGTGAGGGATTGGCCAATGCAGACAAGTTTTTTGGCGTGCGGTGCACGGAATTGTGGGTAAGGTATTAGAAACATCAACGCTGATTGGTTAAAAGCCCCTCGTATGACCTGACACGACCTTCCATTACCGCCGATCATATTTTGATATATTAGAAACCAACGAAAGTATAACAAGAGAAAGTAAATATAGATTTGTATTTTTATCAGATTGCTGTTGGCTATTGAGCAATCTTAAAAGAGTAAGGTAGCGAATCTGTGACACCGGTATAACTATAGCTGACAGCTCAATAATCACAATACTTATGTAAACAAGATGACTACCACATTGTTTGTAATACAGATTATGCTTTATTTGCCAATACGCTTACATTTGTAGTGTATCTTAAAAAGGACACCTTAAGGCAGTGCCTTTGTAGTTGTATGAGATGAATTTAGGAAAAATGCTACTATTAATACTCGAAACCCCAGACATAATTCAGCACTAGGATACACCCGGTAACAACTAATATAGTGTCATGCATGATGTTTTCAACACTAAAATGCTTAGTGCTCATGTTTTTTGGTGTTATGTTTAATATGGAAATAACTGAAATAAGGTTTAAATGTCGTACGTTCTCTGTATCAAAGGGTATTAGACGCGTAGAGAACAATTTTGCACGGGCAGAGGCGCTACTGCCTACACTTATTTAGATTTCGAACAGTCGGTGATAATTAAAGAGACCTCGGTTTTCGGTGCCATCCGACGGACTATATAGTTGTCGTTGCTATGTGAACACTGTCCATAACTGATAAGGTGAAGCCAGACTGAACAACACCGAGATCGAACCCAGCCACCGATAATCCCCATTATGAAGATTAGGCTTGAATAAAATATGCAAAATTAAAACAAATCTCACTGGAAATTTATCTTATTGTTCTTGATAAGGGCTAAATAATATTTTCTGGTTGAAAACTCTTTATTTCTAAGCACACCAGTGAATAAAATGTGGTGTAGTTCCTTCCGTTAAGGGCAATACAGAATTACAAATTAGTGTTACATTACCTTGAGTGGCATACCACGTAATTGGCAATCCCCTGGTAAAGTAGTAGGCCTATCATACGTTTCAAAACGCGAAAATTGGTCAATAACAAACTGTTAGTGTTCAGAATTGATTCTTAAGTAATAGTTAGTTTTTAAGCAATTGTTAGCTTATTTAATAAGTATTTATAAACTAAAATATGTTGTGGGTGTAATTGAGTGGACTATTGTGTGCACTTTGAATAAATAAGTTCTGTCATTGAGTTGAGTCTCGTGATTTCAATCACAACCTTCTACGCTGCAAAGAGCTTTGCCTGCCCAGCCTCGTGGGGTTTCGCCAGTGTCTCCGGTTTCCCACCTGTGCTAAAGACCCCACGACCAATTTAGTGACAAAACAACTGTATATGACGGACGTGTTAGATCAGAAATGAAGGAGCCATGGTGGCTCAATGAGTAAGACTTTGGCTCGCTAACCTAGAGGTCCCGTGTTTGATCATTGTGTTGACTAAAAAAGTTTATCGGGAGCTTCCGGTGTGATTCCCCCTTCTTAGTGGTGTAGAACAAAGGAACAACGTATAGTCGTTGGAAAGGACGAAAACCCGAGGTCCCATGTACACATTGATGGACATGTGAATTCCATGAAACAGTGAGTCGTAGTGCACAATTTCCCCATAGCACACGTAATACCGAGGTCCCGTGTACGCATTGACGTATACGTAAAAGAACCCTGGCAGTTGTAATTCTATATAAGAGTAGGCCGGGAAATTTATTTTTCAAAGCACATTGTATGGCATATGCCCGTCACCATTAGCCCAATATTGACGCATTATCCCATTTCATTTCATAGACAAAAAATGAACTAGTCTATGCCGAAATTAAACCCCACGCCCCAAACAGCTTGGATGTATATAAAGTCACGTATTTTATTGAATACACCCACAGAAAAAAAATATGATTATATTGCTCTTTACAGATTAATGACCGGTGATCTATTTTTTCTCGCGATACTCAGAAAGACGTATAGAATGTAATTAAAGCATAATTTCTCGCCTGTATTCACCTTTTCCTCGGTATATAGAACAATTCTCTATTGTGGTTTACTCAGGATATCATGCTAATTTAATCTCATTGTGATCAAAACCTTGATGATATAATTTTTAACGAAGACAATACAAAATCCTTGTCTAAAACTCAGACTATCTAAATATGGCGGAAATACGCTATTATTGAATTAATAAACCTGTGATATGGGATCGTTAGATTATAGCAGCAAGTTATTATATTATTTCCTGTGATATATAGAAGGCATTAAGGCTTGCATGTAATGTTTTATCATATAAATACAGTGATAACACCCCTCCTCCGCATTATTACATTTCCATCTCTCAGCTTTCCATTATATTACAAACAAAATATGTAAATGTATAATGAGACATAGCACCACAGTACACCATTAATTCCCGCATTGCGCCTAATGTTAATTCTAGTTTCTTTGACAGGTTCTAACTTTTCCAAACTTTTCGTGGGGTTGAGCGATTTCTATCACAAATGGAGAAACATGCGGCAATCGCATTAGAATTGTGAAATAACCAACTTGGAAGCCCTACATTTCAACTTAACTAACTTCTTAATTCCTTAATCCTTCCGCCTCAAAATCATGAATATTCACCAAAACATGGGATAAAATGCATGTCCATGCCTCTTTCTTCGATTCTACACCAAGGGAAAGGGTGAGGAGGAATTAATGGTGTCCGACAACTAGCGTAGGAATTATTGGTGACTTGCGTCCATTCAAGAGTGTTGGATTCCATGCATCCAAATCTTTATATTAGTCGCTCATGTTAGTTTCTGGCTTCTACACAAGTTTGTTCAAAAAAACACGAATCTAATATGTCGACACGTGCCGTACTGAACTCTAAGAACAATGACCTTATAAAGAGTATTTTTTGATCAATAAGACGTACACCTGGTCACTATCTCAGATTATCCAGTCTACAATCTGACCAGACAATTAATCTTCAAACAACGTTCAATTCATCTGCTTTTTACGTTAAATACTTTGATTTTATCGATACGACATTTGTTTCAATCAAGCGTCTCTTTTTGTAAAGCGACTGAGCGACAATTTTTAATTAGATATCTCAGCAACCGCCATTTAAAATACGGTTGAGATAATCATCAACTCGAAAGTGTGTCAATGCAATGGGGTTTAACGCGATTCTTTCTTGCACTGACTGAACTAATACACCATGCACTGTGCTATAAAGGAAGTTTTGCCCAGATAGCGGCAATACGATCTACTCTCGTTTCATATTCCAATTCAATGTTTCTTTAACACACACGCGCACTCCTCATCGGGGTTGGGATGGCATAGTGGTCTAGTGTGCCGCGCTTCGACCTCTAGCTGGCCGGTCACCTCTGGTTCGCGGCTGTGGTTTCGATTCCTGGTGTGAGCGTATGTGGCATGGAGATAGGAGCGCCTTCTCAACCTCGTGGGTTGCCTCCGGGCACTCCGGTTTCCACCCACGGCTCAAGACCCTAACGCGCAAGCGAATTATTGAAATAAAATTAAACCATATGTTAGTCCCGAAATGACCTGATTTGTGTCGAGTGGACGTTAAACCCTCTCTCTCTCCTCAATGTTTCGTTTCGTCCTATCCGAAAGACTAAACACTGTCCTTGTCACGTCCTGGAAAATACCGAGAAACATTCTCGAGCCAATACCCGAGACCTTCTTACTGAGGCGCTGTGGCTCCCGAGTACGTGTAAGAGGAGGCAACAAAGTTTTTAATAACTCACAGTACTATTAATTTTTCATTTTTATCCGAAGTTAAATAATATTATGCAACAGCCAAATCTGCCTATTGCAGTTCGTTTTTAGGCCTGAAATCTTATCTTAAGTATTAATTAGACATTAATTAACTTATCCAGACCATAATCAACTCTCGATGTCATTGCTAGCCTGTGATATTTACTGGATTAGGATCCGATTTGCAGCTCAACTTTCAGTCATGATTTAATCATGAAATGGATAATCGATACTCTGTTTTTTTTTTAAATCGTTCCAACTTTAGTAATGATAATCGAGGTTAGGCCGAAAGTCAATCGCTAAATTCTCGGTTCAGAGAGGATCAATTTGGCTGAAATTTTCAGCAAATTCCCTTCACGTTATCTAGTTTTCAACTATTATAGTGAGAACTACCAGCTCTTTATCTAATGTCTCATAATGGAACCAATAAAAAATTCTCAGTTAATACACCCACAGGGTGTCGATTTCTCTTTAAACAGTCAGTCCACCTTGTTTCGAAATAACTAAAAGCTATAGTATACACATCTGGTTTCAAATCGTCATTTTTATTTACTCTGTAACTACAGATCATTCTTTTTTATTATAATCACTTGTCATGCAAAATCAGTTTTATTTCAGTAAAATTTTAGTTCTGTCTTATGTTGAGTGTAAAGTAGATATAAATAAAAGAAACTTCATCTGCAAGAGGAATGCTATTCTGTAGCAAACTATTTTGAATTCATCTTGACGTTTGGATCAAATATTGATATTCTGTTCAAAATCTACCATTTCTCAACGACTTAGCGCGCTACTCTTGGGGGCATCGACTTATTTTCTGCGCTTATTTGTCATCACCTTGCATTACTAGAAAAAAAGACAAAATAATAGTCTGGCAAATCAAGTTAATAAAAAAAGCCATAAAAGAGTGGATGACGTCGTTCAGCAAGGGATCGTCAACTTAATGACCGTTCCAGAAGACGACAGACGTGACCAAAGATGGCTGACCCATTATTGCCATAAAGAAGTACAATGTATATTATTGAAGAGATCGATAAAACTTTGCCATTTCTAGTGCTTTTTGAGACAGTTTCGCATCCCTGGTTTTAGAAGTCAGTTAATTTGTTTTTGAGCCATAATGTCAAAATAACAATGTTTATAAAGTCGATGTTACAAATTTTATCTTATATTATCCATGTCAAGTGGCTTTAAGAGAGTGACAGAGCTTACGTTAAATCAAATTGTCTTAGAGAAACAAATCAGAATTTTATAAATGTTATTAGTTCCGCTACATCGCGGCAAATACTGACAATATCATTGTTCTGCTAGGTCGTTTAACTATTCCAGGAATAATAAAATAAAATAGGAAGAGAACACAAAAATACGTCCACTCATCACCAGCAATTCATTTCAAATAGCATATAATCTAATAATTCGCCCAGAGACAATCAGCATCGGGCACGCGCTTGAGATCGAAACTTGACTCAATGACAGATCGTAGGAGTCTTTAGTTCCGGGTGGTTGAGAACAATTTAAGAGCTGTAGACTATCTCTCTTTACGGAAGTCTTCCGGGGTAGACATATTGTTGTAAAAATTTTCACGGTGAAACGAAAAGTAGTTCATTATTAATCTTCGAAACAGAAGATATATTTTGCTGACAAGATAAATATCGCTCGCGAATAAAAATCGATCCTGTAACCTGACAGAGATTTTAGGCTACTAATGTTTCGCAAATTGCTAAAGTGAAATGGAAATACCTTAAGACTAGATAAAGCCTTATCTGCATTCCTAAATGATTTTAATGTTCCGTGTTTCTTGTTAGATCTGTTAGTAAATTCTGTAATTCCAGATAGTCTTTTAACAGACGTTATCGAATGCCAATTTCTGCCAACGGGTAGCTTTAAAAGGCTTATCGAATATTATTTTGGAAATAGGCAGAAATGGCGTTTTCAATACACAGACATCAGAAATGAGAAATATTGGACAATAGTGGTTTCATTAAGTCACATTGTGTTATCTTTTCATGGTGTCTGTCATTGGCCATAAATGTTGTTTATCAATTCACATACAGCGACTAGATAATATCTTCAAGTGAAAATAATTAAGAAATGGTTGATGGTTTATGCGAAGTATATTATATTATTGTTTCGGACCGTCTGGCGTCATGATGAAATTACAACCTCTAACATGGTTTCCAATCTCCTTGGTACCACTCACCAAGATGCGTCTGGTTTATGAATTTTGGTCGCCGGAAAATATATTACAAACGAGGAAAATAGCATGGTACCATTCCTGTTTGTCGGTGTTTGATTCAGGGCATGGACTAGCAATTGTCTTTATTCATAGCAGTTTCCACCACCCACTCTATATAGGCATGGATGACACTTTAGTTCACTTTTTTATCTAGTAACGAAGAAGAGTTTTTGAATTGCCACTCTTTTTCATCGTTTGGTGAATATTAATCATTTGGAGACGAAAGATTCAGCGGGTAAGGTGCCATGAATTAGAGCGATCGCTTGGGTACTTTTCTGTTTTGCAATTTTGACCTTTATTATATTCCGTTGTTTTGAGGGGTTTAAAGCTGTCAGTGACGATATAAACAGTACGTTTCGTTTTTTATAATTCTAAATTTCGTTTTACTTGTCGTTACTACGCTAGGATCTGGAAAAGCCGTTATCATTGACGTGTTCTGGATGTTCTGAGGGGTTAGCCAATGAAACGGTCTGTTACGGCAAGCTTTCCGTGTTTTTCACGGAACTGATTGGTTATTCAAATGTCTGAAGTCATAGGGTCAAAAGCCGCTCGTATGACCTCTGACGCGACTTATCGCTACAACCGGTCGTATCTTCATGTCGTGTAGACCATCGAAAGTACAAAAAAACGAAACGAAATATAGATTAATCAGATTGGATATATTCTACCGACTCTTATTTCTTCTATTATTGTACAATGATAATATCATTATATCTAATGTTGGTTCTGTTTCAAGTTCATAAACCGGCGTTAATCTTTTAAGTCTGGTTTCCACAAGATAACCCGCTGTGTGTATATATTTTGTAAAGGTGGGCTAAACACCGAGGTCCAGTGTACAGATTAATAATGCTATCAAATAATCTCTTGACAGCTGGACTTACAAGAGGTCTACATGTAGATGGAAGCCATGCTATCCGTGCTATAATCGCATTAAAGCAGTCTAGTATCATGTTTTCCAAGACATTAAAAGCCTAATGTAACAACCTTTTGTAAGGCATCACAATACAACATCTTATTCGCATATTGCTTAAGCTTGAAAGAGACCGTCGCATGGGAATACAATGATTGTTTCCCATCGTTTTTGTATGCAAATCCGTTCATTTCAACATTTCAAAGGTTACTAATGACAATAATAGATTAGAGGCGTATATATGTAGACGTATTTTATGGAATTTTATCTTTTAAAATCCATCTTCAATAAAGGTTACCTTTAATTACACTCTTTATAACAGTAGAACCAGTTTGTTTCAAATGTTAAATACGACTTTTTTTATTCTTTTAACATTTCATAGAATTTTTGGGAAATGCCATTGTATTTTTTCTTCAGATCAACGAGGGGGCTTAATATTTAAACCCGTTTTGTATTTTTTTTACGAATTTTTGCAACTAAAATGCATCTCTCTCAGTATACAAAACTGCCTCACCTGAACGACAATAAATATTAAATCTTTTGGGAAGAACTGACATATTATGCTGATGACAGAAATAACCACTGAAGATACCCGTACATGCACTGTACCGTTTGACATTAAACTATATATTTGAAATCAACCTGACATATCTTATCGGTATCAACACGTATCTGTTGTGATGATTCTCTAGTCTTGTTCTGTGTTTATAATATAATTTAACTACCCATGGGAGTTATAACCCTTCTCTTCCTCTTGTCCTTCTTTAGTTCAAAAGCGCATATTTTGACCAAGAACAGCTCCCCCAAAACGCTACGCAGGTTGCTGTTGTTTATCGTCTTCGGGGCATCGATTTCCGAAAATCGACTCGCAATCTTTTTGTTCCTCTGTCGCAAAAAGACAAATTCATGCACAGTGACATGAAACTTTGCATGATTGTGCCTTGAACAAATGCGCAACGATTGGCGTATGTCGATTTCTGTTAGGTTCGCCCAGATCCAAGACGGCGGTGAAGATGCCATAGGCTCGCATCAAAGATAAATATACGGATTTTTCCTGACAAATATTTAGAAAAGAAATATACAAAACTAATGATGATTTACATAGATCTCACATTCTCTCAATGTTTAGTTTGATAAATCACCCGTATTGCGTCTCCTATGACGCTGGTTGTCTTCTGGCTTATCCAATCGCTCGCATCACGTTTTTTTATTTACTTCCCGTTAAGTAAACGCGGTGGCGTACTTAGTCTTGGTTGTCGATCATACTTTTTTATTATTAAAATATTAATATTTTCTGGCTCTGGTTAATTTCGTGCTAATTTGATAGCCGGTGATTTAATTTGCTGTTAAGGCGTTTGTTAACCAACTGTAATTAGACACAGAAAAATCTTGTTCAATAATATACGTGTTGACGTTTCATATACAAATAAATCCCACACTTTCCGAAGAAGATGAAGAGCGTAAAATGATTTTTTTTTAAAAAACAAAAAAACAAAAACAAAACCAACACCAATAATATGACGATAATGTAGAAGTACAAAATGTGTTAGTTCTGTGGATCCTTCAAATGAAGAAATATCATTGAATCCATAAAAACCTGAAAGGTTTTCAAAACAATTATCGAGACATGCAAATGATAATCGGATCTTCAACTCTCTTCGCTTTAAGCCCAGTTTATCTCAAGAATAAACAGTTCTTATTGTTGTACATTTGCATTGTGTTGGCATAAAAAAAAGTACTCAGACATTCCGTTAAAAGGCTAAAGAAAATATTCTACAATGCTGCCAAATTACTTATTGTTACTTATTCAACGTTATGAACATAATGAAACCTTTTATGAAACCCAAAAGAAAATTAAACTTAAATATTACTAGATATAAAAAATAACATCAGCATATATTCTTGGAACCGCATGGCAATGCACAATTACCAGTGAATATATCGCCACGAACATAAAGATCAAACCTTTTGTGTACAGCAAAAAGAAAATTACAATCGAATATTAATAAATATAAAATTTAATATCTGAATATATTCTTGGAACCATTTACAAAAAGTCTTAGACCTTGGCTTTCTCTGTTTAGGGCAACGTTTTACAATAATTACATGAGTTGCCCAGACAGTATAAATCTTTTGACTGAACATTAAAGAGCCGGCGCGATTACCGGGATGCCTAAAATTGAAAAATGACACGAGGTATTTGGAGATCAGATAAAAATAAATATTATATTTCATTCTCTAGACAGGAATAACAACGGTATTCTCTAAACTACTGTATATAAAGTTAAAAGGGAGCGGTGAGACTTGAAAGACAAGCCACATAATTGAGGTCAATTAAACGAATGTTAGTATGATGAGAGGGGACTGTTTTACATGTAGCATGGCTTATAATAATAAATCGCGTTGGAGATTGCAGCATTGAGAGATGGTCCACGAGATTGTACAAGCCTAAATTACTGATTCAGTGACAGATCATAATCTATAAATCGCATGCCCTAGACCACTCGATCACATCGCTCACATTATGATGAAATGATATAGTATTAAATGTTTGTGTGATGGGTCATTGTTCTCACAAAATATTGAGCTTATACATACTGAAATAAAACTTTAAGCCAACATTGAATGTAAGGCACCAATGGCCGAAATAGCAGTAATTATCAGGAACACCATTGGTATGATAGGTCATGCCTACGAGTACAATTTTATGGCCTGGATTAAACATCCATGACCGATTAGAACGTTTATAGTCCACGCGAAGACTGGGTTAATGCCAGTGGTTGAGATCAATTGGATTAAACGTCAATGATCAAAAGGAAATGAACTTCGGAATAAAACGCCATTAACCTATAGGAAATGAACATTAGGATAAAACGATACAAGAACAGTGGGTTTTAAGGGTCAAAGACCTTTGCGATGAAACTTATGGAGACTGAAGTTAAATGAAAACATTTTATATGTGTATATATATGAACGAGTATGAATAAATGAATGAAATGGGGTTTAATAGCCTAATTTTCTACACCAACCGTGACAATGAAGAGAGACATACGTAATACAGCGTTCCATGAGGGGGGGGGGTGTCCTTAGAGCAATTAATTCCAACTGCCAATGGATCTTTTACTACACATTCATCGATCGATTTCAAAATATACTGTCTCAGTGGCATTTAGAAATTAAACTAGAGTATACAGGTCACAATTCTATGGAATACCGACACTGCTTATTACTGAGCCCTGTCGAAACGTCGCTCAGTAATAAGCAGTAACTGTATTCCATAGAATTGTGACCTGTTAACGATTTCAAAATATTGTCTATCAGTGTCTGGGTGATAGTGCTCCGAAGTACCTGTGCAATCTCCTAACATTTTACATCCCATCCAGTTAGTTACGATCCAATAATCAGAAACTGATTTGTATTCCTCACTGGAAGTTGATGATGGTAATAAATTCAAATCGGACATGAAAACTTATCTGTTAGAATTGTATTATTAATATGTTAGAATTGTATTATTAAAGATTATCTGTTAGAATTGTATTATTAAAGATTATAAGTGTATTAAGCGCAATGAACACGTTTTGTGGATATAGCGCTTTATAAATGGACATATTGTTATTATTTTACGAGCATACCAGCGACCAGATGCCTTTCGTTGCCAAGCTCTCCATCCTGCAACACTGGCACGGGTATCCCAAGCTCAAAACATTATTGATGAACATTATTGGCTAACACCAGGACCTCCATGTTATCAATGTCTCATAAGGAAAATCAATAGGATAAACACAAATGTTCTGCACAATAACATGCAACAACAACGTGGTGTGTGTGTTCCAAAAGTAAGTGCAGAAGGGCCACACTACACGTAAATCAAAACCGATAAGACAGCCCTGCCGAAACAACTCAAACTATAATATACAAACATTGCAAGTAATGAACAAGAAACGTATATTTCAGATCAAGTGAATGGATTAAAGTCCGTGTACGTATGAAATTAAAGCGCCACAATAAGGAGGAATGGTGTATTTATCTGGTTTCAAGATTTCAGCTCAAAAAAATGAGTCGTCTGGACGTGATCGTCAAAACCGCTTATCCGGACACTTAACCCGTTTCATTTTTTCCGTTGAGTGACCTATTAACCGATTTCCGTTCCGTTGGGGGTCTATATGATGCGTGTTCCAAGTGCTGTTCTTGATAACGAAAAGTAAATTTCATCTACACGTTATTTTTTTTATCCAACTTGGGACATCGGTCTCCATTTCCAGATAAAGACTGACGGATCATGTTAGAAAACGTATCACGTATATTGAATTAGGATTTCAAAGACCTTTAAAACAAGCAATTTTATTCTCCCAAATATAATCAAGATTGGTCAAGGACATTCGAATAGAATATCGATTACCATATTAAGATGGGTTTATTTGATCTTAATCAGAATAAACATGGTCTATATTAATATTTCTTGAAAACATCCGTGTTCAATGTCAATCTCCTGGATTATGTGGCAAACCCGTCCTTGAAGACAAGAAAACTATTTGAGTTCAGTGATCTAACGTGGGAGAGTGTGGACATTTTAGAGTGTGGTATACACTGCAGAGGATATTGGAAAAGACGGTGGCACTGAACGCTTACTGAATCAAAAAATAATAACGTCAATGACAAAGGTGAAAAACCCTTTGGGATATTACAAATTGAATGTCAACAATGTTTGCAAGACTAGTTATTTCAAAACATACACACTAAATAACGTTTTTTATTGATTATGTTTGGTTATAATACGTGATGATATATACGTTATATAATTCAATATGAAACTAATCAATGCATGACTATCAATAATTAATCAGCAAACACCCAGGGTGTTAGGATTGAAAGCAACGACCGGGGAAGATTCAAATTACGAACAGTCTAGATAAATATCACATTAGACAAAACCAATATTGACTTAACAACGATTAAGGAAATCGTCCGGCTATGTGAGCATTGAAATGTCTCTAGGGAAAAACAATTAACTGCTGAAATAAACCAGGCTCGTTGACCCGAAACAAAAATACAATAGTATGGTTCCACTGAACGCAGTTTACAAAGCTTTGCCATTCACACAGTTGTTTCCCTGAATTTAAACGTTGTTATTTTTAGTCCTACCATGAATGAAACATTAACAGAACCCACCCACCAATTTCCACTGTCCGATGGTACAATAAACAAGTAGAATTCATAGAAACTGTACCAAAGATACCGTTTTCACTTGAGTGTCTACTCTAAACTGTCAAATACATAATGGGGAAATTCCCTCTATCTATTATCGAGAGAGAGAGGAATGGGATTTAACGTCCACTCGACACAAACTAGGTCATTTCGGGACTAGCATAGGTTTAATCTTATTTCAATAATTCGCTTGTGGGTAGGGTTCTTTAGCTGTGGGAGGAAATCGGAGTAATCTAAGAAAACCCATGAGGTTGAGTAAAGTTAGCGGAGACTCGTTTAATTTATAGCTGAAACTTTAAAAATAGATATTTGTGATGTGTCTACTTTTGCTTTTATTTTTTCATACACATTGAAATCAGGGAACCGAACTTTTAACATAGCTAATGTTGGTCTATTGATTTCGGTGGTTTGAATTGAGACCTAGGGCCGTTGGGTCTACTAAATAATGAACACATGACTATACCACTTGACTTCAAGATTCATGAACATGGGCCATCTTCAACTAAAGCCTTTAGAGTTGTGTGGAACATTGTATTTATTATAAACTCCACCAGTTAAAACTGTAATCCTGTACCAAGAGAAACCATTATAGTTCTGTTCAAACAACCCACATTCTATAAACAGCTCCTGACATTTTGACCTATTTTTAATGTAAGGCATCAGCTAAAGTTCAAGACTCAGTACCTGTGCCCCTTGGTGAGTAAGTGACCATTACTTATGGTGAGCTATCCTCATGATGCAACCAATACAAATCTTTTATAAAGATAGAAAATAAAAATAATTTATTGATTTTCTGACCATGGGCACCGCCATTAATTTCTGCCGTATGACGATCTGACATGACATAAACGCTATTTACTGTATGGCAAATATTTTCACATTTTAACAAAAAACAAAATTCCCTGAGCCTTGGTTCGATTCAATAATTTGATTAATGAATATTCCCTCAAGCAGATAGCTATCATCTGATAGCTTTAAACTTTTTTCATCGCCTTTTTACTAATGTGTTAGGTGTCAGATGCAGATGTACTCAGGTTTACAAATTACAATGTATATAGCCATTCCATATTTTCCAATTGTTCTTCTGATGTAGAAATCTGATATTCCCGAGATAATTTGAAATCTAAAGCTTGATTTTTGCTTGTCTGTTTTATCTTTAGTGCGTTTATTGTTTGCCGAGTTCATTACATTGTCGTTCCAATAAAACAGAATTACTTATAAAACGTTAATGAACTTTTTATAAAACTTTACCGAGCCGTGAAAATACACGTGTATACCCAAGAGAAAAATAAAACCGAACTTGGTTGTGAATAAAAGGTTAGAAGAAATAAGATTTACGTATAAAAAAATAGCTCCAGGCTAACCATACACATTTCGTAAATATGGCATCACCGATGTCATGTGATTGCATATGTTTTGGGGTTTTATTTGTTTTTGTTTTTTGGGGTTTTTTTTGTTTTAATTTTTGTTTTGTTTTTTTTTAAATTGTGTTCTAGCCCATGACTGGACAGTATAATAAATAGTACTTTTGGGCTTGATTAGATGTTTAAGCAAACATCTTGATAATCAAATCCTGTGTAACGGCTTTTGATGATCAATGGTTGGCTAACAAATCTGGCTTTGATGGGCGTATCTTATAAAGATATTTCTTTGAATCACGATGCACCAGAGTGAAAACATCTCTATGCCAGATATGTTTTCAAATATATGACCATTATACGTTTACACCTTGAAGATTATCCAAGTCAAAACGTTATGAATAATCTCCTAATTTTTGACAAAAAGTCGACAGTATAAATTTAAACTTCAATGTGCTTTAGTTCTAATGGTATGCTTTGACTTTTATTTGGGAGCCGGGATCGCTCAGTGGTCAAAGTTGTGGCTCTCTTACGTGGTCGAGAAAGTCTATCGCGATTTCCGGGCGTGGAGCCTAGCAAGGAACAATGTCATTCTTCTGGGAAAATGCATTTCGTTACTCACTGTGTTGCGTATATCAGTCTACGTAAGGGCGGATGTATAGATAGGACATTAAACCCATTTTATTTGATGGTTCTATGTATACACACTGATAGTAACAGAATATTGTACATTAGACGTTAGCAGATAAATCTGATTTCCATAGCTTTTAATCAATAACAATGGTGATAACCCAGTACCAGATATCACACAACCATTAGATGGTTCGATATATATAATTAGATAAGAATGCATGTGAGTAATTCCCCTTGATAAGCACGTGGTCTCGTGGGAGGTGTTTCTGGTCTTTAATCACGAGAGTCAATTGCATGTTGTGCAAAGGATAATGAACTGGATCAATGGTGATTAGTTGGTTCTTGTCTTCTTGTCTCTGGCTAATCTACGTCAATAGTTAAATAGACCTGTAATCACTGATTCCAGATTAGAATAGGTGTTAGAATGTCCTTGATGTGACCCAGTACAATAAATATGGTTATCTTTCCTGTAGTCGTTAACGCAGGGTCGGATTAAGATCTATAGTAGAGGCCTTAAGCGCCTAAAGATTTTGTTTCTCTCCCCCACCCAAAAAAAACAACTATATAACTCAAAATATAAACAATAATTTTATGATAATCGCCATTGTAATTTTATTATAATCACCGAGACAAAGCAGTTAACAGAAAGGGAAATACAAAGAAATGAAAAACTAATTAATTTCTAAATTAAATATTTTGAATTTAGCATCATAATAAACCAGACTCCCTACGTGCTTATTTTGCTTAATGGTTTATCCAGCACTGCGTTATAACGTGTGTTTTTTCTTATTTTCCTTTACAGGAATGGTATTGGTGTTCACTTTAACGTGCAAACAATTCACACCTTTATTGTAATCACTGTTGGGTCCTTGTTGATGAATTTGAAACTAAGGCTATTTTAAAGAGACTGACACAGAAGCAAGTATTAACTCTCAGTTAATGAACAAATTGTATATACGTTATGCAAGAGCTAAATCTGCCTGTTTCTTTAAGCCTGGAAGTGAAATGTTATCTTAATTATTAATTAAACATTAATTAACTGATCCAAGCCCTTATCAACTCCCGGTGGCATAGGATTTGTCCGATTTGAAAGAGATTAGAACGGATTCGACCATATCTTGATTAATTAAAAAATAGGCCGAGCGAGACTTAGCTTCGAACAACCAGGACGGTAGTTGCAATCATCGCACACATCTTGTCAAACCCTCTAAGGCCAACATCTTCGCTCACAATAGAGTAATTTGGATGAAATTTTCAAATTATTAATTTTACATTATGTATTTTCGAACTATTATAACAAGAATTGTCAACTCTTTATTAAACTCTTAACTAATTTATCTTTAAGTTTCCACAAATAGGTTGCAAGAACCTTTAAGACTACAAACAAACCAAAGAGGAGTATAATTTTATCCATAACATCCATAGGGCGAATAACATGCAATTAGATCTGTGTATTAAACAAGCCCAATAAATGGAATTGAACAGGACATGGTCCAAGTAACTAGTAATTCAGGCGATTATCTCGCACTAAAATACGTGAAATGAATAAATGAATTCAGGAAACGACAGGAGTAATTTAATGACATGCCATGTTCTAGAAATCTATGTGTTTTTCCTTCTACCTTGATTAACCTTAAAGAAAAAACACGGGACATATTTACGAGATTTTGATCGATTTTATAAAGACATTGACAGACTTCTTTTACAATCCTTTATTTTAATTTACAGCCCATTTCAAAAACTGAACATGGTGAACTCTGTCACGCCATAATGTTGCACTTGATTACTTTGTATTTTCTGCCAATATTATTATAAAAACTACTTACAATGTATTTAAAAATGCATTATCACTCAGGGTAAAAACATTAAATGCAATAAATTTTAAATAATAGCAGGTTCAGAGCAAATTTAGGGCTTGCCACATTAGCGCAACCCTAAGCACTGACATGTTGTATAAACTTCGGAACTTATAACATAATAAATGGCTCAAGGTTATATCAGTAATACTAGGGAGTATTTAGTAGTTGGGGCGGGGGTGGGGTAGGTTAGAGGGTATCGGAAAATATCCACGGAGTTGAGAAGGCGATCCTACTCCACGTCAGGGAAAGAAAAGTACACCTTATGAGCTGATTCCCATGCGTTAGGCTACTCGACTTCCCCACCCCTTGCGGGGGTGGGTTGGGGGTGGATGGCCGAATGGTTAGCGTGTGCGTGCTGTATCATACGGCCTGCCATTGATTCAACTGACGTGGTTTCGAATCCCCGGTTTTACGTGGCAAGACGTAGGGTCGCATGTACAGCCTCGTGGGTTTTCTCCGGGTTCTCCGGTTTCCTCCCACTGACTGTTAAAGACCCCTACGCGCAAGCGAATTATTGAAATAAAATTAAACCATATATGTTAGTCTCGAAATGACCTAGTTTGTATTGAGTGGATGTTAAACCCCATTTCTCTCTCTCTCTCTCTCTCTCTCCACCCCGTGCTTTCGCTAAACTACTTGATACTCTCATAACAATTTGTATGTCTCGTAACTTCTAAATTAGACTTTCTATAGGAGCTCTTCTGTTGGATGGGTAAAGGAGGTAATCCTATATTAACATCTACGTCTTTCTAAATCAAATGATGGCGTATTGTGTCGAACTCAGTATTTCACATTTATTTATATTATATTCCATGAAATGAAATTGGCGACAGCAAAGCGGACGAACTTTCCTTCAACAACAAATACAAACCTACTTTATATATAATTCACCGACTTATAACTTAGACTGTACAGCCTCTTGGTATTTCTCCGCCCCCACCCACCACCACCGCTAAAGAGAACTACGCACAAGCGAATAATTGAAATTTTGTATTATATGTTAGTCCCGAAATGACCTAGTTTGTATCGAGCGGACGTGTATCTCCCTCGCCATCTCATTTACTTTGACGTTATCAATTATTTTGACGACATCAATCTATAAAATCACCAGTTTCTGGATTATATAAAATTTTGAATCGGGTTTCCGTAAAGATAAGAGACTGATATCTTTGACGAAAACCCTTTTTGGCAGTCATATAATTTGTTCAGTAATGATGCTTAAATGCTCACTGCTTATTCTTTAATTGGAATAATTTTCATCAGGAAGAAGAAAATGATAAGACGCTGCAATCAGATTTACGTTCATAGACATGTGTAATAGTTATTGAGTTGAGGTTATAATGTAAAGATGGTCGCGCCATGTATTTTTTTTTATAATACAGTATCTATGACAACATTTCTGGGGCAATAACTGGCACCACATTAATAAATGATTAAATGGGTCCATTGTTCAAAATATCAATTAATTAATACACAAAAATGCCGATTCCGTGATAGAGGCTTCAATATATGAACTCACATGTCTATATGACATCAACAGAAAGATATTCAAAGGTTATTGGTCCCGTGTTCTATCCCTTTGTTGACAAAGAAAGTTCGCCGTTGTCAATGAGACAGCATGTAGAGCATGACGAGGAACAGGGTATAGTCGTTCGGATGAGACGAAATACCGAGGTCCAGTGTATACATTGGCATGTAGGTAAAAGAATCCCTGATAGCTGGAATTCGATAGCTGAATGGCGTATTATACATGCAGCACTTTTATACACAATTTCACTCATTTCAATAGTGGCGTATTTTAAAATCCTTTTTTCGAGAACTATAAGTCAGGGTTGAAATAACTTTCTGGGTATGTTCAACCATTTCCCATATTGATTTGCGGTGAAACGTCAAAATCTATTTTAACTTATGGTGAAACAAATTGGGGTTTAACATCATACATTTCTGCACAAACGTGGCTTCAAAAAAGGGCGCTTTTGCGAATTACGTCACACGAACTAGTAAATATTCTTAGTAAATATTTTAAGTGTTCAGACTGTAGCATCATAATTGATTTATTAAAAGAAAGACACCTGATAGATTTTATAATATGCTATAAGATGAGGATTTTATTCAGTAGATCTGTTATAGATCAAATTAAATATCTAGTTTGTTTTATTCTAATTTTCGACCTACGTATTGTAACATAAAATGACCATCTTATACCCTTTAATCGATATTAAATACCAGGAAACGGGACCCCGCCAGGTCTCTGTACCTGGGCTTAGCCAATACTTCTTAGATCCACTGAAACGTTTATACTAGACGCCACAAGTACATCAAGCTCTGTGATGAGTTTATTTAGTTTCCAAGCTGACCCAAAATGACTGGATAACCCTCCAATAAGCCTGACATAGCAGTGTTGTCATGTAACAAGTCGTAAACAATATGCTACCATTCTTTAACAATCAATTACGAACATTTTAGCGGAACTTTTCAAACAATAAAAGTGAATCATTTCCTCACAAGTTGACGTTTCATTTGCATACATCAACTCACTTGGAAATCTGAGGCTGCTTTAAATATGTTAGATATGGCGTATATTGACTTGTCGAGATACAAATAACATGTGTCATTAAGCAAGAAATATCCGTCCTGCACCATTGATGAGAGAAAGCTAAGTTGGGATTTAACGTCCACCCGACACAAACTAGGTCATTTCGAGACTAACATTTAAATAATTCGCTTTCGCGTAGGGGTCTTTAGCAGTGGGAGGAAACCCGAGTACTCGGAGAAAACAGGTTGGACAGGCGACCCTACTCCTTGCCACGTACAACGCCAGGCCAGTTGACTCAATGACAGGCCGTATGATACAGCGCGCACGCTAACAATTCGGCCATCCACCACCTCACCCCCCCCCCCCCCCCGCGCGCCTTTTGGATTGGCAAAGCAACTGCTTAGAAAACTCTGGTGTACATTTGTTTTATAATTAAAGGTAGTGGGGCGGGGTAGCTTTGTGTATAAGCCGACTCTTTTAATAAAGTTGACTTACCTATGCTGTCGACGACACCCAAATACTCCGATGTCATAAATTGTCTTTTTAAAGATGACTTGCCCACACCCGACCATCCAAGGACAAGAACTCGAAATATAAAGGCAGGCAGCAGAGAGTTAACACTGTTTGACAGCGAGCTGGAGTTGGTACCAGATAGGGGTGTAAGTTCGGTCATACTACTGCTAGCAGATGACGCAATACTGTTGGTGCTACGAGATCGCACCGAATCACCACGATTTATAAGGCCTTTCCGAGTTGTTACAAAAGTTCGCATCGTATAGCATTCCTGTTCTGAAATATTATCAATGAACGGCGAAAGGTACTGTGGCCGGGGTTTCTGCAGGCAGTTCCTGGAAGGCAAACTGCTGGTACGAGGCCGAATCTCGCTGAGTTCAACATTGTCCAGGTGCTTTTTTCGGGGTTTCTTCAATGATGATGACCTTTTGGAAGGTTTTGGGCTGATGTGTAAGGCAGCCAGTCCTCGAGTCGGACTAACAGATGATGAAACAGAACTGTGCCTACCGCTACTTTGGCGGTACAAGTCCTCCATATTCCAAATTTAAAAAAAATGAATTATCGAAAATTAATCTGGTCCAGTTAAACAAAGTTAATGTTTGTATTCTTTTGATGTAATCGGAACATTTTGAAAACTGTCGAATGATAATCACATAACACAAGTCTTTAATAACTATAGCTATCTTGTTTGAAGCCAGCAACTTATAGCATCTTCCGATCTTCTATAAGGAATGAGCACGATTAAACGTTTGGCTGGTACACCACACAATATATTGTAGGCATTGACGAGCTGCTGTAATAGTAAAACGAGTCGGTACGAATGCTCAGCCACTCGGAGACAAGAGCTCATCGATCTGTAAAGACAACGGGTTATGAGGAGGTGCGTGGACCGCCTTTATAAACAATAAACCTCGAATCATTATACTTGTAGATTATTTCTAACAGTATGCTGGCATCAAGCAATTTACAATACAATATTCTCGTTAACATAGTTGAAATCAATTTTAACATCTTTTACGGCATCTGGTACGCGTCAATATCAATTTCAAATTGAAAGCAACTATATATAGAGACGTTTATTTGAACATATTAGACAGATATATTGAACATTTTTATTTTATTTCCATGTCGTTACTAATTTCAAAGGTTGCTGAGATGTAAATAGGGTTAGGGCAAGTGATTGTTGACGAGATTGTAGGTTAGGGTAAGAAGCATTAGGGTTAGGTCCAGGGTTAGGGTTGGGATTAGCGCTTGCCAGTACATCTCGTGACCTTTTACCAAACTCGAAGTTGGCCTTATCAATTAGACCTAACCGTATTTTACAGCTTTATAATAAACTATTTATAATGGGAGGCCAGAAACTTTCACGATCTTGAAACCGTTTATAATGGATTCGATAATTCTATTAATGCGTTATTCAGAGAGTGTTTTTATTCGAAATAATGTAACACAATAATTTCATGTTTACGCTTCTGGAAACTAAGAGCTATTTTAGGGTAATCATCGAAGCTGTCGAAACCACAGAGCAACTATGCGTACATGTAGGCCTCGTTTTACTGATGGTGGGTGACTATTCCTGTTTCTTCGTGTGTAGGTTTTGGGAGCCACCGTTTTATACTACCACACACTAGCTTGCGCTGATCGCTCCGATACAGATTGATTGCTGCCACATGTATTGCGATTGATGTACGCTCTCAAAGCGGCCTTCTATTTTTTTTGTCAGACTTGGTTGATATCTGGAAATTCATCGCCGGCGGCAAACGTCGATATATCGTTACTGTCGCCGCCATGACGGACGCGCCGGCCATTTTGTTTCTAGCAGTACGGTAGCAATTATGAATCGCGTGCAAACTGCTTAAGAAAATCACCCGTAAGACTTTAGATATGCTGAATGTTCATTGTTGTTGTTCTGGTATGCACAGAACATAATAGGACAATATTTTTTAGAACAATCTGTTATTGAGTGTCCATCTTGACATTTAATGAAAAATCATGTTTTTTCTTGGCGATACTTATAAATTGTTTATATTGGATACGGAAATTAAATGGCGATGTTATTGAGATAAAATGATTAATTATCTTATCACTGATATAATTATTAAAGCATTTCTTATAATTAATAATATATGAATTATATTACTTGATCTAATTGTGTTGCTTTTTTCCAGAGATTGGGATGCCAAGTGGCCTAAATCAACAGTCGGGGTTGAAATGAATGATCAATGTTTTATCTTAACTCACATATTACTGCGCAATAAGATGGCAATGCATTTTACATTTTACCATCACTTCCAAAATATGCTTAGATATTTCGCCTGCAAGACAAGATCGTAAAGGTAACAAGGCTTGGTGGACCAACATTACAAACACACGTTGGTTAACAATTAATCAATTTAAATGGACTCATTTCGGGACTAATTATAATATACTCTTCCAAAGAAAGAAATGCAATGTGACATTTCGTCGTTGGTATACCCTCGCTCTACCATTCCTTCGTTGCAGTTGAGCCAAACTGTTCTCCGGTGTTGATGTTGCCATACCCCCAGGTCTGAATCCAATGAAGTCGAATTTGACGGTATCGGCGTATTTCAAAACATCAGCTCTAACGGAACGCCTGGCTCGTAATCTGGTTTCACGTAGGTATGTACCACGGGCACTTGAAGGGATTAAAATAAAACTTCTTACTACTGCTTGACTATATAGTATAGTATAACACAATGTAATTCAGACGACATCTTTGTTATGACTGGTTTACCAATTATATCGTCTGTTATTATCTCACAACATTCAATAGTTCTAAGACTTTCCATCGTTTTAATTTCCAACGAGACTTTATTTGATCATTATACACTCTCCAATTTAGTTAAATTGGTAATTTTACAGCGTTATTAATTACAAATCAAACTTAAAGTGTGTTCACTTGGCAATTTATATCTTGAACGGACCGGAATTACTCGAAATGAGGTCAAAAGAAGTCTATATCACCCAGTCCCTTTATAAACCTATCATTATCACGGTGATATAGCCTACGAAGCGAGGCCGCTGTTGAGCGAGGCTTGATCATCCAGTTCCTAGGCGAATATCGAGTAATGATAGGTTTATAAAGGGACTGGGTGATACAGACTTCTTTGAACTAATCAAGCCCAAGAATTCACAACCCGAATCACAACCCTCACAGCTACACCCACTATCAGAAACCCGTCAGGCTTGCATTCTGATAATACCATATATACACGTATTGATACCATATAGGAGAACATTGGCTGACCTCCTGGTCTATATGGCAGTGATTTGTTTAGCCGACGGGATAAATTATTATCAGTTATATATGTATAAACCATGGATCTGCCTCCAATATCCAGACAAACACTAATGATGAATCAGTTTTATTGAATTCCGATTTGTTTTACTCGATGTGTTAACGTCTAAAATCCTGTTGTTATTCTGTTATTATTTTATTTAATTAAGAAGATCGTGTGCTAGTAACACTACTGTACAACAGCTATATATATTTGACCAATATGTAGTCTAAGAGCACTGAGAACTTTGGGAATAGTTTTAAGCGTTACTTATGATGCCTTTCTGAGGATTATGTAAAGCTTGATCTAAAACATTGATTGTCGCTATGGCAACTTAACGTTGTCGTTTGAGAGAGAGAGAGAGAGAAATGGGGTTTAACGTCCACTCGGCACAATTTAGGTCATTTCGGGACTAACAGTTGGGGGAAACCGCAGTGCCCGGAGGAAACCCACGAGGTTGAGAAGGCGCCCCTATCTCCATGCCACATGCGCTCACAGTTGTCGTTTGATCGAATGATACTAAATGTTTTCGAATAAAAACGTCGTTTTAGGAAATCAAATGTCCGTCAACTAGCTAATAATTAGTGTGCACTTTCTAACGGGGATTTCCTTAAATAATTTACGTTACCCCGTTAAGCAAATCCAAACCTCTTTGAAGCAAACCTCGACCATTTCTAAACTGTCCAATATTTTGGCTTAAACTTTTAGAAATAGAAATACAATTTCAGTTATTTTTCACATTTTGACATTCAATTGATATTACCACATCTTTCAGTGACTGTCCCTTTAAGCAGGGTCGCACACTAAGGACTTTTGTATATGACATTATTAATACGCCATATTAATCTTCTGGTTCTCGAGAATCTCTCCACCTAACTAACTACCAGGTTATGTTAGGTCAACTTTACATTGCTAATACTTTACATCCTCTCAACAAAAAAACTCTTCCGGTATATTACTGATTATATAGCACATGGTATCATTGAATTACATTATTCATATTATGTCAGACCGACAAAAGACATGAAGTGAAATGAAATGGGGTTTAACGTCCAAAATTGTCTTAGCTACGCCACATTGTATGCTATGAAGGAAGTTTTGCGCGACAGCGGCACTCATGGGAGAACGGCACGATGACAGTTGGGGGGGAGGCAAAACCCTGAATGCCCAAAAATTTTTTGGGTTTACAGACAGTGTCGCCGGTCTCCCCGAGAGGCGAAGGAGCGGAGCTTACCGTGTATCCCCCCCCCCCCAAAGAATTTTTTTTTGCAATATTTGACGGCAGCAAACGCGTTTTCCTGCTATTTCAGCCCGTGAACAAATCAACTTCAAAGTGGTCTAATAGCCAAATTAAGGCGGATGACTCCCATTCCAATCAATCGTTTACAGTCCACGAAGGCGGCACCGTTGAGAGAAAAAATTGAAAATTTATCTTCCGCAAACGCGTTTTCCTGCTATTCCAGCCTGTGAATACAGGAACTTCAATTTTGTCCAATATAGCTTACCTGGATTCCAAACAACCAATCAATCGTCGCGGGCTATGGGAGCCTCACCCTCCCGGGGAAAATTTTGAAAATTTAACCACCGCAAATGCGTTTTCTGCTATTTTAGCCCGTGTAAGCAATTCCAAAAGTATCCAATGGTTTTGTAACCGAAATCCCACTCTGAATTCCAACCATCAAATCAGACTGAATTCACAAATTTATAATCGATGCCCGAAAAATGTCACACAAAGTAGAGTGGCTCCAGACAAATTGTTTTAATCCATTGCCAACTCGGTACAAATTCGTGGTATTCAATTAAAAGAAAAGTAAAATTACTGTTTTATTAGGGATCGATGACAGTTAGGGAAGCAAAACTAGAACGACCCCCCCCCCCCCGAAAAAAATTCAGGTTTACAGACAGAAAAGGCGGTTATGGACCCCCAAGAAAATTTAGGAATATTTGACGGCCTCAAACGCGTTTTACTGCTACGGTCTTCTCTTATTCCGAACTCCAACTGTCGTTTTTTTACGTACAGGCCAATGTGTATACGGACCCCCAGTTGTTCGTCCCATCCGAATGACACCAGTTTGGTAATCCAGCGTCCTACTCATTGCGCAACCACGGCTCCCTTTGACACAGACACAGAATACAAAATATACACCAGAGTTGCTTGTAGAAACAATACGAAGTGGCGTTGACTGAGTAACCTCATGGGTTTTCTTTAACATACAAAGACCAAGCTCGACAGTAAATCATTGAAAAACATGTATGAAAAATTACGACATCGTTGAGCCCCCCCCCCACCCTTCTCATATCTAAATTATATAACATATCAGTAATCAACAATAGAATCTTGGTACAATAGAATATAACAGAATGTTAAACTGAAACCATAGAACATATTATGTAATGGTTTAAATCCGAGAACTAGATTGTGCCTGGAATGAGAAGTGGATGATTAATATATCTGTACAAAATGCTATTTCCTGTGGAACAATAGCAGGATTATATATGATTATTTAGGTCGAAGTCATTTATGAATATAGGTTAGACAGTCGGTCATATATTCCTCCGACCATTATCAACCAGACTGAAGTGGAAACTATGACGTGTAATTGCTGGATTACGATATCTGATTCATAAATCGAAATAAGTAAGTATATTGCTTATATTATACAGAATGTTTCTACAAGCAGAGAACAGAACCAGTGAATATAGATAATAGAATACAGTATCGATAATAAATCAAAAGATAAAATATAATGAGAAATCAGTGTAAATGTATGCCGGCAAAGCTATTTGGAGGATCGCTGAGGATAATATTATTGTCGACCTTATAAACTACTTTCTAACACTATTTATGTAGGTGGCGTTCGTTTCCCCCACCCACCAACCAATATATATATTTAATTATTTAATCACGCAACGGGTGTAATGATGCAATAAAATCGCATCTTGGCATTGTCGTAGGGCCGCCTGAAGTGTGAAGTGATGCCGAGTTACTTTCAAAAGTACATCGGGATCACCCATTGGTAGTCCCATATCGAATTACCTCAAACATGATATAGCTAGGCTAAATCTCCTCGAACATTATTCAAAGACTCGTAAATTTCATCATCCCCAGTGTTCTGATTCCGTTCAACCCGTTATTCACGTATTCAAATTGTCTGCCCTTGACCGAGTGGATCAGCTACGTTACTGACATTGTAACTTAGCATGATATAAGCTTGATAGTTCGCTCTTTTTATGTGCTGTTCCAGACTATCTTGATCAGGTAGGATACGGCGTGTGCAGTTGTTTTTCTACGACCAAATCAAAAACAGTTTACAAACCAGTCTAAGCAGTGTGCAACAATATGATCGAAATTTAATATAAAAGAAGTAACATACAGACAGAAACATCTTTCTGATGGGAAGGATGTTTTTCGTCACTTTTTATGCATTGAACGATTTTTGTGATTGGTCACAAAAAGCGTGGTAACTCTATTAATTAAAATGTTGGGTAAAGTTAATCCCCCACTGAAATGAAATGGATTTAACGACTTGTCTACATCGACCTGTTTCTTCCAACTGTTAAAGACTTAAACGGTCAAGCAAATTAATAGACTAGAAATGGAACATATGTTAGCCCCGTGTGTAACATCAATTCTCTCACTCTCTTTCCTTCCCTTTCTCTCTCTCTCATGAATCATTGCCATACTCACTAAAACACGCAATGGAGGTAGCCAAAACAGTATAACTTGTTTATGATATATATCTACGCTACATTTTATCTTTGTTTCAGACAATCTATGAAAACTACCTATATTAGTTTTATCTCAGTAAACAAAAAGTAGATTATATTAAAACAAACGAGTTTTTAAAATTCCATGGATTTAAAATATCTATTATCATGGGGTTCCGCAGAGATTTGAAAGAAATATAATGAGTGGGCTGACGGTCGGACAAAAATGGCTTGAATTCCTGGTCACGCTAGTTGTAGACGTTTACCATTAAAACAGGCACATAATTTATGAGCAATATTGTATTTGGGTTGAATAACAATTTCTATCCGCGACATATTTATGTGATTTTGTAAAATGAGCTGATGACACGAGTGTCTGCCTAATAATGAATAGCAATACATCATCAAATGAATTTTAAATTACAATCACATTTGTCATATACATATAGATTGATTTTATTTTTTCATTGTGTATCATTCCTTATTCAGTTACCTAGTGTTTGTCTGCGCTTATCTTGTTTTATGAAATACTAACTAGTGACCCAGCTTTGCACAGATGGGTCTATTATATAGTTTTGATATTGAGTTAAAAACGTCTGGCATGTAGTGTTCCCTTTACCTTGGTGCCCAATATGAATCCAGTTTCACACTCGAATTATCAAAATGGTAATCCAGACAACAGTTTTCATAAGTAGTGAATTATGTTCCGTATGTGGTAAGGGATACTTGTGCTTTTTATAACACCTAATTAATATCACTTTCATTATGTTTGGGTTGTTTACATGATGGGGAATAATTATTATTATTTAATAATTGCTATATGCTCTTAATATTTTAATATTACTATTTCATACAGAAAACAGCATTGAAACATACAATGTATAAGAGCTAAATATGCATATTGCAAGTCTTTATTTGGGTTAAAATGTTTGTAGAGTTATCGTCTGTCTATCAAACAATCGGCAATTCTCGTAGACGGTGCGGACCCATTCGATGCCTATTTCTAGTCCAAACTTCCAACAGTGACAACTCCGTTCAGAATAAAGTAATTTGACTGAAACTTATTAAAATCTTTCTTAAACTACTGTATCTTTAAGCACCAAGTACTTGTCTTGTTGCCGTGTGAGATGCAACAGGCTTCTGATGGTATGACTATAATATTGTAAAAAAAACTAATTTGCTATACAAGTTTACATAGTAAATTACAAAACCAATTAAAGTAAACTTTATTCAATTTATTTAAGAAATAATTATAGTATGCCGTAGTTCTACTAACCTCTATTAACAGGTGTTCAATAATTCAATAAATAATTACAATTTTAATTCCCCCTTGGTATTTCCCCGCGTACAGGCTGTTACAGACAATTTAATTTACCTATATACGTTGAATAATGGTAATATTATTAGGTCATGTGCATTTCTTCAATTGTGTCGTTTCGTATAACTGAGTTTAATCAAAGATACGGTAATAACTAGATAATGTAAAGGGAATTTGCTGAAAATTTCAATCAAATTGATCCACTTTGAATCGAGGGGATAACGACTGAATTTTAAGTGTAGCCTCGATCATCATCATTAAAATCGGTACGATAAAAAAACATAGTCTCGTTTATCCATTCTTTGATTAAATTATTAATGCTGATAGGAGTGTAATCCAGTAAATATCGCTGGCTAGCGAACGAGAGTTGATTATGGTCTAGATAAGTTAATTAATGTCACAGTAATAAATTATATAATATTTCAGGCCAAAATAAAGAGAAGAGGGAGAGAAATTGGGTTTAACGTCCACTCGACACAAACCATGTCATTTCGGGCCTAACATATGGTTTAATTTTATTCTTTAGCTGTGGGAGGAAACCCGTAGAACACCCACGAGGTTGGACAGGCGACCCAACTCCTTGTCACGTACAACCGAGGATTCGAAACCACGCCAGTTGACTCGATGGCAGGCTTTGTGATACAGCACGCACGTGCTTAGCCTCGCACGTGCTATCCATTCGGCCAACCACCTCCACCCAAGCCTAAATAAAGACGTGGTAGATTTAGCTCTTACATACTGTATGTTTAATCAAGTGATGTGAGGTAACCACCCCCACCCCCAAAAATAAATAAATGTAGTAATTGCAGTTTTTCACTGTTTTCGTAAACCTCATCGGGGTATTAGTGCCCAGTGTTATCAGTTCTGTTGTGGTGGTATGGGAATGATCTAGAATTTGGTATTTGTTTGGTTGGATGTTTTTTTGCCATTTCAATTACATTTTTTCTAATAAAATAATTAGGTATTGGATATCTCTAAACTATAGGCTTTCAAAACTAATCCTCCATTTACCAGATATCAATAACAGAACCAATTTACTATTTGACTAACAAAAAATATTAAAATAGAATCCGATATCAATCTCGGGTTTTTTGTCGACTCTACAGCACACCCAAGGCAAGAATCCTGATTTTCAATACGATATGTTTCATTTAAAAAATGTGAAGATTTACTTTCTATTTTTGAAGACATGATTATCTGCTAGAATCGGATATTATGTTTGCCCTGAGAAGCTGTTACTACGGAAATCCATTTTAATGTCAACAATAGGGGTGACTATTGTTGGTAATTTTCACTATTGCGATAGTATTGCTATTGGGTAAACAGCTATTGCAATACTATTACTATTGGGGATTAAATATTGCGATACTATTGGACTATTGCGATAGTTTGATCTGTTTATTAGTTTAGGTTTAAAACACACTGCCAGGTATACATTTATTATAACATTTAATCAAACTAAAAATTTTGAAACACAAGAAAGTTCCAGGTAATGTTAGATAATATAATACAAGTAGACTCCGAATAATATAACGGATGCGCATACAACGGACAATCACTTATACGGACACAACAGTTTGGTCCCGAATTTTGTAATAAAAATTTCTTGTTTTCAAAGTCTTTTTATAACGGACACTCTATGACGGACAATCGTTTAATCGACAAATCAATGTAATCCATTTTTCGAATCAAATCCATTTTTACAACGGACTCTCGAATAAGCAGAACAAAATAATGATATTACTGATTATATTATCGATGACCGGAATGCTTTTCCCAGAAAATAACCATACTGATTTTTAGTGTTGTCACAATTACAAAATTCTTGAATAGGGTAATCGCCTCGCCAAAAATCGTATCGGTTGGCCTGTACGAGACATTCTCGCATTCTGACTTACCCCCACTGCTTTAACTGCTAATTAAAAATCCAGTACTGGCAATAGATTACAATTTACTAGTTCAACATCTCCCTCCGTAAATCAGTACGTAATATTTTAACACGGATATCGGTAATCATATCGACAAAAAAAACGACAGAAGCGACACAAGACGGTACAGATAAAAACAAAAACAACATGTGGCTTCTAATGGCACGACAAAAGGGTGGGGGCGAATAGAAGAGCCTCCTAGCTGGTATCTCGGGTACACTGTAACGTCGCATTCTGATAAAGTACATTGGGGTTTTTTTCTTTATATTATATAAAAAGGTATATTTGTAATATTACATTGGTAGTTTAGTAACTTGTAAAAAAGCATAGCCAACTTTCCTGTCATATGCGGCATGCTTTCAGCATGTCTGTTATTGGCGTACGTGACCATTTTCATTTTTTTCGCGCCAAAATCAACCATTTTACGCATTTCTTAGTAAGCCATGCCTAATATGGTAGACGAAGATTTCCATGTGATATTGAGATCATGTAACGCTCTTTTAGTGATAACAGAGCTCTTTGTTAAAAATTCAGAGTAATTATTCGACAAATACGAGTGAATTTGAGCCATTTTACTTTCGCTATTACAAACTATCGAAACTATCGATAGTTTGCTTGACTATCGCAATTTTTATCGATAGTTTCTTTTTAATATCGATACATACTATCGACAGTTGAACTATCGCGATGCATCGATTGTTCGATGTATCGTTACACCCCTAGTCAACAACTTAGAATGTTTGGGAACAGGACGCGGGTTGGTGAAGACGGATTCTCGAAAAATTTATTGTTCCGTTTATTTTTTTTAAGAAAGAGAGAGAGAGAGTGAGAGAGAGAGATCGGGTTTAACGTCCATTCGACACAAACTAGGTCATTTCGGGGCTAACACATGGAAAAATTCTACTTCAATAATTCACTTGCGCGTAGGGGTCTTTAGTACTCTTTAGCAGTGGGGGAAAACCGGAGGCCCCGAAGAAAACACACGAGGTTGGACAGGCGACCCTAAATCTTGCAACGAACAACCGGGGATTGGAAACCACGCTAGTTGACTCAATAACAGGCTTTATGATACAGCACGCATACGTTAACCATTCAGCCATCCTTCCCCTATCCCCGTTTTAAAAAGAAAAAACCGAGGACCAAAGAGTTCAATGTTTCAAAGTATGCATCCAGAACTGCTGTAAATAAGAGGTACAGTGTACACGACCTCCCAAGGAAGGATACACTGTCGTCTCCAAATGATATTTTACCCTATCCGAGACCATACAGAATAGAAGTGTATCCCGTTAATAAGTCGGCAAAATTAACTGAATTGGCATCATTATCACTTAATTTTAAAACAGCATGACTCCAAGGATGCCTGTCTTCACCATCCCAATCGGGACAGTTCTTGTTTTAATAGTTTAAAACAGATCCTATAAAATAAATATATTGAAAATGCAGCCAAATTTTACACTGAAAGAAATTATAGGGTGTTTGATGTTTAAGTAGATTTATTGTCATGATAATAAACACAGTCTTGGTTGTCAGGCCTCTTACTGACTGACGTCATTTTTGACGTTAACTGATATTTATCCATTCAAAATCCCAACATAGTTGATTATAAGCCGTCATATAAATAAATATCTAAATAATCATTTAGATAACATTGAAGCCAGACAGAGAAGATGAGATGTATAGGTAGTTTTACCACTTTCAGGATGCATCTTAAAAGCGATTGTAATCGTTTATACGAGACTACACAGAGAACTATGCAGAAAAAAACATTTGACCTTTCTTTAAGATTAAATATCTTGCCACAGGAGTGTATAAATATCTGTATCTTATTTGTCTTAGCAGATTACATTTTACCACATTTCACAACTTCGCAAACACATTAATTCGGTAAGAAGAGGTTTATTGACGCTTTTCAAATAAACGGAATGTTTTTTTAATTCAATTATTGTTAATAGAAAATGTTTAGTATTTTCTTAATAAAGATCTTTCTGTTATACACAGTTGATCTTGGTTCCTTGACTACGTCATTCTTCCAACTTCTCACGCGAACATTAAAACACGCACTATCAATAGAGAGAAAAAAAGAAAAACAAAATATTTAATCAAAACATCTTTACAATTTAATTATTTAGACATTCGATATTTTTGACTTTGAGATGTATTGACATTTACATGTTGATATCAGATATCAGCTTATCGACCAAAAGATAATTCCAGGCAAAAATCGTGTTTAATACAAAATGCCTCATCACTAGTAGCAGCAACCTGATCTAAAATAATACAGACATGAACTAAACTGACAACTTACACGACCGATAAGCGTACGTGTTGTTTTTCTTCTTGGTGTGACAGTGCAGTGAATTAAGTACGAAGTTAGTTTCTTATTGGTTCGGCTCTAGTATACCCCGTTACCATGGTTTGTAAGGTTCTGGGATGGCCCATTTGGTTGGATTCTTATTGTTTTGCGTGTACGGTTTGGTTTTGTTCTTGTATGACCGGTTGTCTTGCTGGGCTACGGTCTAATGTGACTCGTTGTCAGGCATGGGTTGATTCTAGTTTGTTCTTGGTCCGTTGTCGTGTTTGGCTCGGTTATAGGTTGGTTCTGTACTCATGGCTGTCTTTATTCTGTAGCTTGCTATTTGTGACCCGTTTTCTTGTCTGGCTTGGTTACAGCTGGTTCTTGCGTGACCCATTGTTCTGTTTGGCACGCTTCTATTTGCTTTTGGTTCTTAGTTCCCATGCTTTTCTTATCTGGTTTGGTTCTAGTTGGTTCTTGTGTAACCCGTTGTCTTGTCTGGTTTGTGTGGATTCTAATTGGTTTTCATGTATTCGAGGTTGGCCAGTTTGGTGGGTTCTCATTTGTTTACTAAATCCAAAGTTCTCTTGTTGTGGCGGGTTCTAATTATTTCCTATTTCCATTGATCAAGTTGTTATTACAGCACCACGAAAGGCGAGAACCAGACATATTTTTATGTCTATTCGATTTACATCAAGACACAGTTTAGAGTTCCTATCACAAAGAACCAGAAATGACACGTGTTGGGGTTCTCACTGAATCCATTTTCAGATACGAATAACGATAAATTATTACACATTCTGTCAATTTTTCGTTTTCATTTAGAAAGAAAAAATTCGATTCCTTCCTTTTACATCACCCCGTGTGTAACAAACGATCTATTTAAGAATCTGTCATTCAATACGGTATCTAATTTTGGTTTTCACCACAGGAGTATTAAAATGGTCTATATTATATCGCAATTAGTATAATTATGAACCTAAAGACGGTTTATTGATGGAATGGTATTAAAAGTATTCTACTCGCGTCCATTAACAAATAAAAAATCTATAACGAGTCTATTGTTCTTCAATTGCACCTGGTCTTAACGGTAAGGTAAAATGGGCAATTTGTTGTCAAAGTGATTTCATTTTTGCACTGGCAGTATAGAAAAACACTCGAAAATGTCAGCTAATTTTACAAAAGCATTGGCACAATTTTAGTGATTGGCTAATTCAGCGGTATTACTAGCTAATGTCTGTACTTCACATAATGACTTCAATCCTTAAGGCTTGCTTCAATTGGCCAATAGAAGTGATGATTGTATTCTTAAATTTTCTTTAAGAAGATGTCCACAGAGTTAAAGTAGAATGCGTAATTAGAAAATATTGAATGGGCAATTGTGGGTTACAGTCTTCTGGGGCAAAAAGAACAGAGAGAGAGAGAAATGTGGTTTAACGTCCACTCGACATAGACTAGGTACACTCGACTCGAAGTAGGTGATTTCGGGACTTACCCACGGTTCAATTTTATGTCAAGAATTTGCTCGCGTGTAGGGGTTGTTAACAGTAGGGGTGGGGTGGGTGCGAAGGACCTCATGAAGAAAACCCATGAGGCTGGGCAGGCGACCTTACTCCTTGTTATGTACAAGCGGGAATCGAAACCGCGGCACTTGATTCAATGATAGACCTCCCTACCTTTGGGAGTTGGGATTTTTCAGAAAATTTGATGACTGTCCATAAAGTTCATTATCGACCAGGGTGAAAATAATTCATCTATAATACAGTAGAATCTTTCTCTTTTTTCAGGCTCTCGGAATGTTTGTGATCTGAGAAAGACAAAAAGAGACGGGTTTGCTTAAGGTCGGTGGCAGCGTTTGAATTGTAGGAGGACGGCATTTGATTCATATGTAGGGTAAAGTCCAAAACATCCAAACAGGAAGAAGATGTCCTGAAAGCGTGCGGTCAGTTTTTGCAATGGAGAAGAAGTGTTAGAAGAGTTTATACATGAATTAACTAACAGTTTGAAGTCGTGGGTAATCAACCATTAAAGGCGAATTAAGAGTCTTTAAAGTACTATTCTTATCTCAGGAGTCACACTATTCCAACTTACAGCTGTCTCTAAATCAAGTTCAGTGAACTGGACAATCCATTACAGCCACAACATTCATGCACTTATCTTACTGCGGTCGCCAGAAAAGTAGGGATAATGCAACTTGATGATTGGGATTCCTTTATTCGGCTCCAAAACTACCAGGAAACGAAGAAATGCCATGTGCCGATGATATATAAATGGGCAGCTTAGTCGGAATGAAGTTGCATACTTTTTAGTGTAAATATGTCGGACTAAACGGCGTGGTCAAATGAAAGAAAGAAAAAGAAACCTTTCTGATTTGTTTGGCGTTCGCCGTTTTAGGAGAATCACAGACACTGATTATTTTTCTGTTAAAATAGCGTGAGTGGAAAAAACATATGAACAAAGTTGATGAACAAAGTTTTTCCTATTGTATTCGGGGGAGCACAACAATATAAGATTAGCAGTCTGAAGTTACAAGCTCAATATTGGATCTGTGTCGTTCCAATCATTTGAGGGTATTTATTTTATTTATCTAAGTTACTGAGGTGTTTCAAAATCGGGCTCGATCCCCCCTACTGTCTCCTCTTATTGAATCACAATAATGTACATGGCGCCTGTCTGTAAGTGTCTGGAATACCTCATTGTCAGTTGATATATATCAGGCACAAGTTTCAAAATCTTAGAGTAACCCATATTGTAATAATCATTCCAATTTTAATTTAGATATAATATGCAATGTTATTTATAAACGTAATTGAATAACAGGTACAAAAAACATATCAATTACTTATCGATAAAACTTGAAGTCTACTATTACTTACTCTAATGATGTTAAATTTCAAGTACCGATAGAGCAAGTCTACTATTACCTACACTAATAATATTAACTTTAGGAAATCTTTCATGTACTTGGTGTATATCTCGGATAAGTTGTTTCGGGCTATTTAGGATCTCCAGCATTGGGTATGACATAGCATTTCTCTTTTTGACGGTGCTCATTGTTGATAACTTCAATAATTATTATTGCATCATTTCAGGCTTGAGAATTCAGAATTCCCATTAACCAATGTAGCATTATTTTGTTCTTCATTGGAAAACAAGCTAGATCTATTGTATAACATTATGGGCCATGTATTGAGATGTATTGTGCTGGGAAATGGATGACTTATACTACATACCCTGAAAGATCGATGTCTTCGAAATAAAATAAAATGGAGTTTATAGTCCTGTTTTTTCTGCTCCATTGATGTTTTCAAATCTGTTTCCACTTAGCTGAAAACCCGTATAATTACAGAATAGACCAAAAGTATTTAATTGATCGATGATGGCAAATTTATTTCCAGTTGGTTGAAAAGGCGTATAATTACATCATGGTTACATATATTTATTCATGAGTTTTTATTGAATTACATGTAGTTTTATATTAAACACTAGGTCGTGGGAGAACGGTCAACTAACATACGTTACATTTCTATTCCAAGAATTCGCTAGCTTGTATGTGCCTTTAGCAGTAGGATAAATAGTTAATTAATAACAAAATTATCAAATAAGAAATCTTTTAATCTTGTAATTGACAGGATCTACTTGACGTCAGTTATTTTAGCTAACCTTCTTCACAATAAGTTCATGAACTTAAGGTTGACTTTTAAATGCTGTAATTTACCAGACGTGCGTAAGTCATATTATTTAACCTTCTTTGATGATAAGTTTATCGATGTCACATATTTTAATCTTCAGGATGACAATATAAAAGAAGATAAAAAATAATGTGGTTTAAAGTCTGGTAAGATATCGCGGGAATATAGAGGGGTTGGGGGGGGGGGGGGGGCTATACTTCTTCGAATTCAAAATCCACTTGGTTTATGTTTAAGCGAATGAACTTCTTGGAGATATTTATTGCTCTACAAAAGTACATAGTTCAACTATATTAGATCTTCTCTGAAAACAGTCATCTGGTATGCAGTCTCGCACTTATATTAAGCTGTTTTTAAATAGGGGTGACTATTGTTGGTAATTTTCACTATTGCGATAGTATTGCTATTGGGTAAACAGCTATTGCAATACTATTACTATTGGGGATTAAATATTGCGATACTATTGGACTATTGCGATAGTTTGATCTGTTTATTAGTTTAGGTTTAAAACACACTGCCAGGTATACATTTATTATAACATTTAATCAAACTAAAAATTTTGAAACACAAGAAAGTTCCAGGTAATGTTAGATATATAATACAAGTAGACTCCGAATAATATAACGGATGCGCATACAACGGACAATCACTTATACGGACACAACAGTTTGGTCCCGAATTTTGTAATAAAAATTTCTTGTTTTCAAAGTCTTTTTATAACGGACACTCTATGACGGACAATCGTTTAATCGACAAATCAATGTAATCCATTTTTCGAATCAAATCCATTTTTACAACGGACTCTCGAATAAGCAGAACAAAATAATGATATTACTGATTATATTATCGATGACCGGAATGCTTTTCCCAGAAAATAACCATACTGATTTTTAGTGTTGTCACAATTACAAAATTCTTGAATAGGGTAATCGCCTCGCCAAAAATCGTATCGGTTGGCCTGTACGAGACATTCTCGCATTCTGACTTACCCCCACTGCTTTAACTGCTAATTAAAAATCCAGTACTGGCAATAGATTACAATTTACTAGTTCAACATCTCCCTCCGTAAATCAGTACGTAATATTTTAACACGGATATCGGTAATCATATCGACAAAAAAAACGACAGAAGCGACACAAGACGGTACAGATAAAAACAAAAACAACATGTGGCTTCTAATGGCACGACAAAAGGGTGGGGGCGAATAGAAGAGCCTCCTAGCTGGTATCTCGGGTACACTGTAACGTCGCATTCTGATAAAGTACATTGGGGTTTTTTTCTTTATATTATATAAAAAGGTATATTTGTAATATTACATTGGTAGTTTAGTAACTTGTAAAAAAGCATAGCCAACTTTCCTGTCATATGCGGCATGCTTTCAGCATGTCTGTTATTGGCGTACGTGACCATTTTCATTTTTTTCGCGCCAAAATCAACCATTTTACGCATTTCTTAGTAAGCCATGCCTAATATGGTAGACGAAGATTTCCATGTGATATTGAGATCATGTAACGCTCTTTTAGTGATAACAGAGCTCTTTGTTAAAAATTCAGAGTAATTATTCGACAAATACGAGTGAATTTGAGTCATTTTACTTTCGCTATTACAAACTATCGAAACTATCGATAGTTTGCTTGACTATCGCAATTTTTATCGATAGTTTCTTTTTAATATCGATACATACTATCGACAGTTGAACTATCGCGATGCATCGATTGTTCGATGTATCGTTACACCCCTATTTAAAACGCTGAGTGATAGTTACGTCAGTATAACTTCGTCGTCGTCTGAACTCTTATAACTTGGCTTTGAGAGGGCATGTTTTATTGTTTTCTTGCTCGTCTTACAATTGCCGACTTTCATTATTTTTTGTGGAATCTTGTGGTTTCAAAAAGCATGTACGACAATGGAGTCCAAACAGGGATGTACATGATTTCGTATCCGGGCCGTGCTAGGAAACACTTTGTTATCTGACAAGTAAAGTGTGTTTAGATGCACTGTAGACGTCTATCACTTTTGAACTCCATCAACAGCAACTATTCAAGAAAACATTAACCGGTGCATGACGTGATGAGTGCCAAGGCTCTTGACTGCGGACCAGAAAGGTGTCAGAATCCTGACGTCGCGAAGCAGATTCTGGTAATTATTTTGGTCGGATTTGTTTCCATGGATGAGACATGTGAATGACATTTTTGGTGTGAATGAAGAAAATTTCTTCCTAGCGGGTATCTCGGCCTTGAAACATCGTTGACAAATGTGTGGAATCCATCGACTTCGTACTGGTCTTTCACAGTTATGCCTTAGAACTTTTCAGCGTGTCCTCGTAGGTGTTAAGATCGTGACTGATAATTGTATAATTAATAAAAGAGGATATAAGAAGTGGTATCTTTTTCAGCTGGCTAAGAACTTGCTATATCAGTTTCTTACCACTCTCTACGTACATCTAACGATGGTTAGTATAAAATAATCCTTAAACTGTTCATTATAAGCAAAAAGGCCTTGATTCATAAATGAACAGTATCAATTTCACATATTCTCTTAGTATATGGGACAAGAGCTGTTATTTATTGCTTCACGCGTTCCTTTTTTCGTTCTTTGTACGATACAAGTAATCATACTATTTTTTATTCGTCCATACTTCCTTATTGAGTAGATAAGCAAAACATTTCAGGTTAATTTATTCGTCACTTAACTGGAAGGTAAGATTCAGTTAAAAATTCATTCATTCATTTACGTAAACGCCTTAAAGATCTAAATTTTACAAATTTAATAAACCTCGGCTCATCATAATTCTGTGATTGGGGTTAACGAATCAATACAGAAATGAAATTGGATTTAACTTCCTATATTAATTCTTTGCGCCACCAGGGCAAATGAAGATGTCTACATCCCATGCTGCGTGCGTGAGGTGGGGGTCTCCTGTTCGTCGAATTTCAACCGCCATGGGTTCTTTTAGATGATCCTGTCCAAACGACTAGACGATTTACCTTGTCAGTCCCACCCTTCTCCACCCTGCGCCAGAGAGAAACCAAGCTAAAAAGTCCGAAAAGAGTGATTATACAGTCATATGCTACAGGTGGCATGTCGCTAGGAATCAATAATATCACTGACAATACATTACCAGGAACCACCTTCCTAATCCACACACTTCTATCAGACATATGTGACATCTAAACCATTCAACAGCTACAATTAATGTTTATTCCATGACTATATATAGAACATCAAATACCTAATTAAAATAACTTGGCCTTTTCACCTCGTATTTATTGTTATTGAATTAATAAGTTATGCAGACAAACGAGATATCTCTCGAATGTCTCTATTGGGATACGTTATGTTTTGGTTTATGACTTACTTTATTGATATCAATGAATTATTGATATATTTGTTTTGGGTTATTATTATTATTTTATTAATTCACTCGGGTGTTTCTTTTTAAATGGTAAAGTTTATCTGGAGAATCTAATTTTTATACGTCTTCCCGAAAAGCCGACGGGTTTACATTAAGGATCAGACTATTATACCCAAAGAATTATCGCTAATGTATTTGGTGCATGCCCAACTCACAGGGACAGAGCCACGTCCATTTCTTAACGGATCATCTACCAAAAGCGTCACGCCCATTTCTTAGTGGACCGTCTTGAAAGTTCATGCTCATTCCTTATACCCCAAGGATGTCCTCTTTAATATTTGGTGCATGCAGAGCAATGCATAATTTATGCGTGTCTTTGTTTCGCCCATGCAGGCCGCGATTCTTAACCAATTCCTTATACCCTAAGGATGATTCCTATTATTTTTGATGAATACACAACCTAAAAGGGGCAGAGTCACCCATGTTATCTTTGTGTGTCTGTATGTTGCATACAGGCCACAATTCTTAATGGATCGTTTTGAAACTTGGCATCAGCAACTATTGGTTTTAGCGCATGTTCCAACCCCCAGGGACATAACCACGCACAATTGTGTGCCAAATTCTGAATGGATCAGCTTGGACTTAGTATATGCATTTCCTTATAACCAAAGGGAGTAAATATTGAATTTGGTGCATGTCCGACCCCAGGGGCTGAGCGCCCGAAGATTTCAATTCTGAATGGATTATCTTGGTATACGTATGCCATATACCCTAAGGACGGCAACTATTGATATTGATGCGATCATTACATTTTGAAATTCATTCTATGATCGGTTTTATTTAACGGTTACTGTAATGACATAAACAAAGTTGGCTATTCTATTGTCAGGGGTGCAGGGCGAAAAACCGAGGTTCCATGTACTTGCTGGAGTGTACGTAATAGGATCCTTGAGAGTTTGAATTTTCGTCATAACACACTGTATGACATCGGGCCCGTAGCAAGCTCATTTTTTTTTTTTTTTTTTTTTTTTTGGGGGGGGGGGGGTATGGAACTTTTTGGAGGGGCTAAGACTGCGGCCGGCTAAGAATACCAAGAAAACATCATTGTTGGCAAAATATGGGAGGGGGGGGGGCTAATTCGATGCCCGTTTTTAATAACCTGGTTGGTCCAGATATGTAGGAGGTTAAACCCCCATTTCATTTCTATTGTCGTGTGGGAGACGTCATTGTTTTTGAAACTGTATATCGGTCAAGCCCAGTCGAGTGATGCGTTGCCAGTGGAACCACTTATATCGTGTTAATGTCTACACACGTTTCAATATGACACAAAAGTCTGCTCACATGATTTAGATGTCTAGAATTCTATCATAATTAAATTTATAACTAATAGACAGAAATGTGAACTCTACGCCTTATATGCGTCTACATGACTCGGGATCAGGAACTACCAAGCAAAGTATACGAGACCCTTTAATTCAATACTCACTTGTTACACGTAACCCGAACAAATTGCTCCCGTTCTTATTAAAAACACACGACATCAACAGCTTTATGAGTGTCCCCATTCCGTTCCTATCTGATTAAAATCTGATGTTAAAGATACATTTATAGGGTAGTTATTTCCAACAAAACTATCGAATATTTGGTATTTATATGAAAAGTTGAGGCGCTTTATACGTCTTGAAAAATACTGGCTTCTCAGAAAAACACTTATGGAGCACCAACGGGACAGAAAATGCAAGGATTGAACTGACTGCTTGTCTGTTCCAGTGACGTAAATGGCGCTTATGTTCTGTCGGATCAGTACACTTATCAAAAGCAGCTTCATACAGTTATTATAATGGTCCTTACACTTTTCTGACAGGCACACCGACATTTTGCCCTGACAGTGACGTTTCTGTCTATCCTTGGTTGGAAGCCAACTATCAAGGGTTCCTTTACGTTCACGCCAACGCTGTTTAGAAAGATAGCAATATACACACTAGACCTCCTTTGTTATTATGAACCAATTTAACATTGATGTTATTTTGTACTTTGAATATCGATCTCAATAGTACCTTTACCGGCTATAAGAACATTCCAAATGAATATTATAGGTAGGCGTATCAAAGGATCACAAAATTTTGAACTGGATTTCAAAATCTGAATTTGTTTTGGTTGAATAGAATCTTTAGAAAATAGCCACCAACAAGATGACTTTTCCTCATTTGTAAATTGTATGCTTGATAATGACCAGTGAATTCGAAACGTCGTGTGTATATAATATAGTGATTGTTATCCATAGAACTGTGTTGTGTTCAATCGCTAAATGCCATTCAAAGATTATAGACTTTAAACGTGTTGGTTGAACATCAGGTTCGATGTACCATATAACCTTATCTAATAATTTTAAAGCATATCGATCATAATAAAGTTACAAGAAAATGGCTAAGTAAAATAGGTTAAAGTAATTAGCTGGGGGTTTTTTGTTCATGTACGCAGCAATTGTAAATACAATAGACGACAATATTAATAAATATGGCTAAGTCGATAGAGCTAGAATTATATTGTAGGCTACATTATAGGTAAAACCATTAGTGTTTAAAAACTCCTTTTGCTCGTTTTAAAACATACTGCTAGGCAAATATATTGGAAAATACAGTTTAAAATCATGAGTGTTGAGGATATTATACTTTAATGTTAAGAGCAGAGTAAGTGTGTGTGACAAGTTTAGATTGAAATTTGGGTTAGTCATTATCCATCTCCCTAAAGAAGCTAAATATATCCCGAGGTGGCTGAAACACCACTCAGTTCAGACACCTAGACGATGAAATACAACTCCTAAAAGTTATCACAAAATAATTACAGAGTAGTCAGTGGGCTTCTACCCCATTTCGTTTTGGCTATGTAAGAATGATTGATTAATTCAATACACGTGTCACACCCTTCCAGACACTGTATTTCCACTTTCCGAACAATTTGTGTCCAGGAATGAGACAGATAGACTAGTATGCAAATAATACACTGTAAATGGCATTAAATATATTTTAGATTCAAATGTAAACTCTACATGAAAATTTAATTGAGAATTTAAGTCAGAGTATCGCTCAAACTATTTTCTATTCCAATTGATAAGACTGTTATAGCATCATGAATCATTTGAGGAGAAAAAAAAGAAAACGTTTTATATGCAGCAAGACTGAGAGGAGGATTTTATTCAGTAAATCTGTTTTGGATCAAATTAAATGTCAGTGCCCACGTACGTCTAAAAAACAACTTATACCTGATAATCAATTACAAACCTCTTCCAAATTCTTACAACACGGAAGCTTCAGGGGCTTAGCTTTTTGCACCCACCAGGTCTCTGTTGTGCGCCAGTACCTAGACAGCGGCCACAGTTTTTGAAATAGATACTCTTGGAAATGTTTATAGTCGCCCCGTGAAAATATTGAGCTTTGTGATGAATTTATTCAGTTACCAAATCATATCAACAAGTCTGGTTAATCATGTCAGTGTAGTTCAGCAAATTTAGTAATTTTTTTTTTTTACCACAATGTTCAGACAAGAGAAATGGAGCTATTTTAACTGCCATCTGGGGATTTTATAATCCCTTTGACGCTACAATATTAATGAAAGCAAACTGCACAAATCTCAGATAGAAATAGATAACACCAAGACCAACCAATGCCCGGGGGCTTTATTATTATTTAACATGTATAAACCAAAGCATTTAATTTTTTTATAATTATTTCGGCTGTGGTTAGATGCGGTAGGTATTTTGTTTGATTCTGCAATAGATAAGCTGAATAATTAAATAAAGTTGACTTACCGTTTTCGACGACACCCAAATACTCCGATGTCATAAACTGTCTTTTTAAAGATGACTTGCCCACACCCGACCATCCAAGGACAAGAACTCGAAATATAAAGGCAGGCAGCAGAGAGTTAACACTGTTTGACAGCGAGCTGGAGTTGGTACCAGATTGGGGTGTAAGTTCGGTCATACTACTGCTAGCAGATGACGCAATACTGTTGGTACTACGAGATCGCACCGAATCACCACGATTAATAAGGCCTTTCCGAGTTGTTACAAAAGTTCGCATCGTATAGCATTCCTGTTCTGTAATGTTATCAATGAACGGTGAAAGATACTGTGGCCGGGATTTCCTCAGGCAGGTTCTGGAAGGCAAACTGCTGGTACGAGGCCGCATGTCACTGAGTTCGACATTGTCTAAAAGCGTTTTTCGTGGTTTCTTTAACGATGATGCCCTTTTTGAGGGTTTTGGGCTGATATGTAAGGCAGCAAGTCCTCGGGTCGGGCTAACAGAAGATGAAACAGAACTATGTTTAACACTACTTTGGCGGTATAAGTCCTCCATTTCACTAACATAACACTAGTCTAACAATCTTGTTAGAAGTCAACAACTTTTAATCTTTTATAGTCCTCTTTAAGGAATGAGCACGATTAAACATTTTGCTGATCCACGATGCAATCATATACGATAGACATTCACGAACTGATTAGAAAAAAACGAGAAAGTGCGATTGCTCAACCACTCGGAAACAAGAGCTCATCGATCTGTATATAGACAACGGTGTTCAAGGCGGGGCGTTGTTTGAGCTAAAGTAACAGTGTCAACCAGCTAAACAAACTTATTATGTATGGACCCTCTCTAGATAGGGGCGAGGGTGACAAAGCGAGTCAGTTCACGCCGGTCTTCCATCGCCCAGCGGTCCTGATAAGCGCCAGTTGTTCTCAGATTGGGTTCCATTAGACATTGTATCTGAAATGCGACTACCAGCATTTAAGTAAAGGAACGGGGATTCTTAATTCTCTCCCAGTACTACCCTATGCTTGACTTACCTATTCTAGGAAAGCTTTTAGTAAACATTGGTTTGGGATATCACCCCGTGGAAACGGACGTTAACCCCCACCTCAGGAGGAGCATGAAACACTTTTATACAAAATACAGAACACGAAATTATTCTGTCATCAAACAATTCAGAAAATGCAATAGTATTGTTCACATCGTTTAAATCTAACATCTCTTACCGCATCTGGTGTTCAGCAATATCAAATCCAATCAAAGATGTTGGTGTATACGTTTTCTGAAATAATATGGGCCGGTGTCCAGGTCCAGGTAAAGATTGCGCCAGAGGCGAGTTACCCGTATAGGCAGTGAAGTGCCCATAAAAAATTGTTGACCATTTTAAATTGATGATTTACACTATTTAATTCACTGGACAACGCTTCCGACGAATCTCACTCGCTTGTGTCGGGATTTCATTATGAGGGAAGAAGGCCTACACGGTCAGTGACACCAATATAATGCTCTAGATGAGCTTTAGTGTGATCGATCACTCCAACTGGGAGACTGGTCACTCCCTCAATTTTCATTAGCCTGGTCGCCGGTTTCGCTTTCATCTTAAAAAGGTTTTTATTATTTTCTCTTGAAATTTGTCTTCTTTCATAACGTGAAGCCCGCGTCCAAAGGCAAAGGTGTGGATGGGAGAAGAAAACACGAATGATATCGAGAATGATTTGTCGACAACCGATCACGAGGGAGTGATTTCCGAAACCAGTTCCGCAATGGGCCCAGCTGATCAAGCTGCCTAGGGCCCATCAGAGCCTTGATCCGAACCTGATTGCGCCCTTAACCCGTGGATTGTCAAAACCCGTACACCTATCCAGTACTGAACCCCCCCTCCCCAAGCACCTAGGCCATAACACCTTCATTTTACTGTGAGGCAAAAGCCAAACGTCGGTAACGGCGTTGTATCAGAATTGGCCTAACGTATGGCAATCTTGGCCACAGAGAGTAGTCGATGACCAACTGTGTTAGCAACGATAAGCCCATGCGGGTCCCTAAACATCATCAGCGTGCGACCTTGTGCAATGTAGCCGAAAGAATGCACCGTTTTATTCATTGAGTTCTGGTTCATACTCTTCAGCACTCAATTGTCAATATGATTTAACCAATTGAGGTCTATGGTTAGCTTTATTACATGTATCAATAAATATGGTAAACACCTGGTAGTAGTCAGTAATTGACTGTGTACAATATTGTATTTATTTGTCAAAGATAGATATAATAAACTAAAGGTTGAGTTATAGTGTTATTGATTCGCATAGTGTATCTTAACAATTGTTGTTCGGACAAACCTAGTTATCGAGACTTGACCGATGGCTAACAGTTGTATGACACATACATAGCCCACATTGAGAAATATTTTATACCATCATCTCAACCTTTGTGGATAATATCACCTAAAGTCTTCGACATTGAAAACACGAATTATTTGTCAATATAAATCAACATTGATGTTGTGGTCTTACCGGAAAAAGATGGCCTTCTCATATCCATTATTTAAGACCCAAAAAAAAACATTTTACCAGTGGTACACGAATTGTGTAGGCCCTATACCATCACGCGTTTCAGCGCCATTTGTAACAAGCCATGTCAAACGGTGACCTCATATTCCTATCTGGTAAGCATGCACAATAAATACTATCGGTGTAGACTGGAATAACCAGACGCCTGAGATTACCATTCGATTGAGACTTCTGGCATTGAATAGCTGAATGGTTAGCACGTGCACGCTGTATCATTAAACCTGTCATTGAGTGGAACTGGCGTGGTTTCGGATCCCCGGTTGTACGTGACAAGGAGTAGGGTCGCATAGTTTTTTCGTCCTCTGGTTTCCTCCCATTGCCAAAGACCCCTGCGCGCAAGCGAACTATTGAAATAAATATTTAAAAAAACATATGATAGTCCCGAAATGACTTAGTTTGTGTCGACAGGACGTTAAACCCAATCTCTCTCTCTCTGTCTCTCTCCTATATATTGACCCAGTGTTTCCTTCAAGGTCAATTAAATAAAAACAGTTTATGTTTTTGATTGTCCAATCAAATTCATGTAGATTATGTAATTTATCACACAAGCGAACGATATCTACTGTCATATGTGTTGTTGTGTGATAAAGCAGTTTATATCTAATCGTACGGCATTATTATACGCCCTAAATATTATGAATTCAGCTCATTTGAGTTAACAAACTAATTTGTACCGACAATTGACCCACCAGTATTAAATAGTATTAAATAGCCATTTTCTCAAAACTTAAATTGTAATAAGAATGTGAGAAGTTAATAGTTCATACCATATATTCATAAGAAGAACTGACTGCCACAGCATCAGCAGAAGCAGTCGATGTATCATCAACTTTGATCAAAATTGACCGTATACCTTTAACGAATTAAAATGTTACTACACGAAGGCCTACGCCATATGGATTACATAAATTATCCTATTGACACAAATGACAGAAAACATATTAAATTCTTTCGCCTACGTATTTGATTAATTTTGTGCGGCGATAGATACGTGTAAATAATTGATTTAAAAAAAAAAAAATCCAGTACAATTATATTTATACGGCTTGTATAATATAAAGTCATATTACAGTCAACACCTCATATTTAACAAATCGTAAATCGGCTTCTATCATAATCCCACGAAAGTATAGTAATTTTGGTATATACGGAAAGTAGAGACACCCAATTTCACTAGAAAAATACTTGATACAATGTCACTAACTGATAACTTTTGGAGCGCTTGGATTGTGTTGATTAAACGACTAGTGGTTACTACAACTTAATGCCTAGGTCTCACTGGCCTTGGGGGCGTCGGTCAGTCTCGGGAGAACTCCTATTGTTCCCGACGTTCTTCCGGGAAAACAGGCCTGGGAGACAATTCCAGAACCCGGAGCTTCCGTGAAAGATTTTATTTTCGAAGCATCGGTGATGTCTCTGAGAAGTATCAGGGGGAAAAAGCATGGAAAATTTTCTTCCGATATCATTTCTCATGGAACTTGAGGATTATTTTTTGGCAAAAACACCCGGAACCAACTGGAAATATTTCACTTTCCCAGTGCGACCTAGTTTTCAACTTTTACTGCCTTTGAGATTAAAAACCGGAAAGCGAATTTGCCAAAAGATTGCCAAAAATTGAAACTCAAAACTGGTGTGCAGTTTTAAGACAGTTTTTTTTTTAAAATAAGTAGTCGCTCCAGCGAATTTTAATAAACCAAAAATGGTTATCCCCTATTATATATTTCTTGACATACATTTTATTTTAAAAGATGACCGGCTGATAATAACGGTCCACTTTCCGTTTAACCCTAGCACGGACGTATTTTAAGATAATTATAATATTGCTGAATTACTTGACGGTTCAACATTTGATTAATGAAAAGAGAAATCAGGAAAAAAAAATGTGTCGGTCTGTTTGCGTTGTCACTAATCTTTTATAACCATAGGGTGTTTAGTAATATTATTTATAAACTTAATACAATTTGTGTGTATGAGTTCACTAATAATATTAATTTCACGTCTTTTGTTTGTCACCTTTGTCGTCGTCTTTTTGACACCTAACCATTAATGTGTGTAGATTGTTTGCCATTAGAATTGGATTAAATTGCTATCACTATTTTACAATGGCCTGTTAGTGCCATATACACGAACCCTTTCCTTGAAATTTACTTTACATGGGAAATCAAAGTGAAAAATAAAAATAAAACATGAAAAAGCTTTCCACCGCGGTGTCAATATTTTCTCCGCGGTGGAAACCTTTTTCTTGTTGGGGGCTGATCCCAGTTCTTATCGTCTGGGGAAGGACGAGGTTTTACAAGTGTCGTCCTGGATTCTTTGCTCTCCGGTACGTTTCGTAGATACTTCTGGTGGGGAAAAGACTAAGGATGTTCCAAACTGTAGATGCATACTCTAGTGATGGTCTTACCATAGCTGAGTAGGCAGCTGCTTTCGGTGGAGCTGTGCACTCTTTGAAATTACTCTGTATGAAGCCTGGGGATTACCACCTTGTTAGTGATGATGTGTACATTTTATACCACGTTGGGTTGTTTGTGATAGCTACTCCATGGTAGCTACTGGCATCTTTTATATTGGGATAATAGTATCTTATTTTTGTTCCGTGTATCAACGAGAATGACAGTACAATTTAATGGGTCGAAGGCCTTCTGCCAGGGTTTTTATTAGATGTCTCTAATGCAGTGAGATCCTTCTGGAAAACGAAGTCTGACGGATCTCGACTCATGTCTCTAATACAGTGAGATCTTTCTGAAACGTACAATATTGAAACCGATTATAATTCTACCTTAAAGTATTGCACGACCATTTTTTTTTACAAAACGTTAGCTGTAAGCACGTAGATCAAGTTGAGTCATAAGATTGTTTTAATAAATATCAATAATTATGGGCCGACATCGATAACTGTGTGTAATATATCCACAGTACAATAATAGAACGCCATTAACTTGTGAGAATGTCTTCAGCAAAAATAAGAGTTTGGAGTGGGGCGTGGTCCCTGACTGTAATACATAGTGTATTATAACACATATATACTTTAAATATTGCACACAATTTAGTCTATGTGTAAAAAAGTTGAGGCTGGGAGAAAGATGTTAATTTTAATTATTGTAATGTAACCTATGCTTGTAATCTATGTATCCAGTGCTTGATATAAAATGTAGAAAACGAACTACTTCATTTTTATTCCTGATGAGAAAAACGTCTTAGCGGCTGATATAAAATATATAGACAACGTTGAGTCTCAAGAAGAGGACAAGAAACAAATAGAACCAGTCACAGGGCTATTTAAATATGTAGCAGACGAGAGTGTGTGTCACACTTTGGATGTGGTCAGCGATGCATAGAACTGCACAGTACTACAATAAATAATCCCCAATTCTTTTTTAGTTCCTTGGTGGTGGTTGTTCTGCACCATTCTAGGGAATCTTAATTGGTGGACTTTCCCAATTCATTTTTTGATTCCCCGTAGAATCCTTCCAAATTATTATTAGTATTTGCCTACCAAAAAATCCTTATTCAACTCTTTTTTTCACATAGCCTGCTTAGATTTACATCAAAATTATAGCCGCTTTCCCCGGAAATACTAAATTCTCTGCCGCCCAACATCATTAAATGCGTAATCATAAAGTAAACGTGTTTCAGTCTCAAAATGGCTACAGTGCTGTTGTTCTTGTAAAGAATGGAATTGCATGGTGCACTGGATAATACAGTTCTCCTTTAACTAAATTATAAAGCTACATTGCAGAAACAAATTGATGATTGTTCTGCACAGTTAGACTTGGTTATAACCACGCAGATAGCTTATTTAATACAATAATATTTCTATATACGTGTGTCTTGGCGTATAGATTATTTCAGGTGGTGCATTGTTATAGTATTCAGTGAGCAAAACGATAAATATATAGATGTGGAAATTACCCGAGTCACCGGTTGTTCCATGTTATTTTTCTGTCTGGTATTCTTGTTAACTGTTTGCATTTTAAAAGATTTGATTGTTTAGTATAGCTTTAGACAACTTCTGGGATTGTCACAAACCAATATGACATTTTGATTTCGTTCACATCTCAATGGAATACATGGGTTCGGGAATGAGGAAACGTCTCGCAAGGAAATTGTTATGGCAAAACTCTACTCACAAAGGCGCAATAACAAAAGAAATGTATATCTGTACGTAATTAACGCGATGTGTAGCGATATCGTCATTGCAACAATGTTTTCTATTTATTAGACGGAGAATAGGGCAATAAGATGACATTATATTGTATTATTAATGTTTTAGTTGTATGATTCAATCATATAAATATTACTTAAAATAACTAAATCAAACCAGCATATGAGTGACATATGGTAAATAAAAAAAAATTATATAGCCAAAACATAGCTTGTTCTATGTGCCAATAAAATACTACGAGATTACACGTATTTAGAAATTTACTACCGGTAATTACATCATTTGGTTAAAGTAACCAATCATAATCAGTAATTGCACAGGTTCGTGGCCATAGTAGCTTATTCTGTGCGTGATATCATTGAGTCCTGTAAAAGAAAACAGTAAGAAATAAATACACAACGTGAAGGGGAAGCAAAAGATGATAAGTGAAAATACTAGACGACAAGGCTACTAAGATATGTATAGCAAGAAGGTCCATGGTTCTACAGACGTAGTTGTTATGTTAGCGTATGGTATAATTTTTTTTTACTCTTGTAGCAACAGTGACAATGGGTACAATGGGTGGCGAGCACAGAATGCATTTTAAAATTACAGCAATACTGCGTTTGTAAGTATGACATTGGAGTAGGTCATAGATAAAGAAAGACATACAAAGTGTGGCTTATCCAAAAATGAAAACTTGGATGTTGATTAAATTTCATAAGGATCAATGATCCTTGAATAAATCTAATATTATCTACGGTTCATTCTGTAATAAAATAGCCTTTGTTGCGATCACACATTTTCCAACAACGTGCGGATTATGAATATCGTGACCCCATTATTTCAAGGTAACTATGAAAAAAGTTAAACTATTGCCTTTATCGCATTCGCAGATTTTGCAGGAAAAGCCACAGAACGCTGAAATACAACGATGGTTCTCGACAAATTTGAAAAGAATACGCCAAATCTATAGCTTCTATCTCGTTCACAAGGTTTTTGTGAAAACGGGAAATAACTCTGTGACGAAATGGCTACAGCTGTGTCTGGTTCATCACGACTATATTGCCGTCGGAGACCCCAGCATTTTCTAATTTCCTACAATGCAGATGATAAGAGTATCGAAAACGGCACACTTACTACCTCTTCGGGATCAACAGAACTTCACTGAATTTGTACTACCTTTTCGAGATCAGGTAAAGGACAGGATATTTCAGAATTTTTAACAGTAAACACCGATTATTGATAAACGGGTAACATTTTCATTTCCAATGAGTGGAGGGGTAATAGCGCCTTCTTTCGGGAAAAGTAATTCACTAATCGTAGCTTACAAAGAGGTTATTATTGCAGAGGTCGGTTTACCTGTTTTGTCCCAAAATGACCCATTTAACCAACCATTGGCAAATCACCCTTAGAGTGGACTTACAATGTTCCGATGTATATGTGTAGTATACGCGACTAAAATACAGGTCAACTTAATGTATAACAATGTTGTATCAATGAAGGTTTCAATTATAGGTTTTACCAAGTACACTTTAAAGAATGTGCGTGGTATGAATGATTGGAATTACTTCAGAAACAATTTATTTTCATCTGTATTTGGATGGAGAATCACAATCAATATTGAAAAACTAATACAAATAGGGAGCCGGTTTGTCGCTTTCAGTTGTAGCATTCACATTGATCTCCTGGGTTTACTATTAATATACTCAGTGAATCGCATACCTTTCCTATCACCGAAACAGAACTTGGATACAATTCCCGTTTTTAGTTATACGAGATTGTGCATGAAGTAAAAGTAGTGCGAGTATAGAAATAGATTAGCAAATTAATACAATAGCTCATATCATGCACATAGCAATGCAGAATATTTACTTATACTTATATACAGCGTGACTTAGCTATACACCGCCGTTCCATAATTGTGTCTGTACACTTATGGAATCCAATACAGGTTTGGCAGGTCATCATGTTTCGGTTACTTCTGAAAGAGGATGATGATTTGCTGAAAAAACACAAAGACGAACCCGTATTGCCTGATAAGTCAAGTGCGTTTATGAATTACACTATTTCAAGTTCTTAACAATGTGGTTATGTAAAATCGAGGCGGTGTTATGTGTAGGATAAAGCCAGAGACTGAGGTTATGCTGGGAAAAGAAAAACTGAAGAAAATAACCCGAGGAAAGAAAACCGAAGCCGAGGTTTTTCTATCGAGTGTTTTTTCTGAAGACTTTCTTCCCTATCACAACCGAGGCAGAGGACTTTATCTTGCTTATAAACCGTCTATGTTTACATGTATGCAAAATGAGAAAATCCAGGAATCCCCTTAAGAAAAACCTTATATCATGTTTTCTTACGGGGAAAAACCTACCCTGGAAGAATAATTCGTTACGGGTTTAAAGAAAAACTTTCAGAAGAATAACCCCATTCCCCTGATCCGACTTTCATACCGCAGGCTATTCGGGCATAGAATATACGCAAAAGATCAAAGAGATTTACCGTTATACTTATAGGGTTATAAATATTCAAAGCTGCCCCCGACTACAAGTTATTCCGGGCGTAGATTTTACCCAAAGACCAAAGGGATATACCGTTATAGGTTTATAATGAAACATAATTTGTAGACTGCTGCAAATCACTAAAAATAGAATCATGTCTGACGTTAGATAAGTCTTCTGGTAGTTGTCATCTGTTCAGGGAGTAGATCCTTGCTTAGTTTGTCGCATTCTGTCTCCATCACCGGGTGAATAGTTTGCCCTCTCGGCATCCATCACCCTTTGATAAAATATGCAATGTATCTGTACTTATCATTATAGACAATGAGCAGGTAGAACCTGGTCTGGCGTTTGATAAGGACATTAACATTATGGTCTTATAAATATATTTGATGCAATAGATTTAGTATGAAATGCGTGGGTTTTTTTCCCATTATATCATTGTGATGTAAATTACGGCTCAATCCGGTGCACCAATGTCTTTATTGCCAGTTTAATTTTTCTGGTAACCATTATCGTTTCGAATAGAAAGCCGCCCGTTTATTGTAAATAGTGCTGTAACTCGTACTTGGTAATGAATGGAAGTAGGGTTTTGTATTACGTAGTATATATTATTTAATTATGGTGTACATGTAATTAGAGTTGGCCAGACGCTACAAAACTACTACTTACTTACAATGACAACCATTCAATATTCTTGAGATGATTGATTAACATTTGAATCCAGACAATATTCTCGTAAAGATTATAATATTGGAAAATAATACAATATATGTTCGTACGGTTATGGTTTTGATCAAATGGTTTTGTGTTTTGCAACAGAAACGAGAATATTTCAATTCAAATACATTCAAAAAATAATTTACGCCAATTTTAAGCTTTTTGAAATAGGAAAGGTCTCTACAACCTTATGTGACTTTTGTCAATCAAACATCGAAACGATCGACCATTTGTTTATACACTGTCAACACTACCAAAATTTATGGGCTTCATTGAATGAAATATTGAAAAAAAAAACATATTCATTGTAACCTGACTCTTCCGATCATCCACTTTGGATACTATAATGGGCACGAAGACATCGACAAATTCAGAAACCAGGCTGAGCTTTCTTTTTTAAATCACGCAATAATATTAACAAAATTTTATATTTATAAAACAAAAATCACATCTAAGCAACCAACTAGAGAAGGATACATGGCTTTTCTGCATTCAAAAGCAAAGATAGACTCACAAGTAGATAAGGACAAATTAGCAAAATGGAAATTCCTTTTAAGTCACTAATCCCCCTTGAACAGTTTAGATTGTAAAGATTACTAACATCATGAACTGATTACAATGTTGAATGTGTCTATATGTACTTGTTAATGTATATTACTGTATTACATTACGAATTATGAACAATAAACCAGTCTGAAAAGAAAAAAAAAAAGAAACACGATACATATTAGTTGGCATATACTGTATATAATGTCGGTGACCGTGACTTACCTTTTCATAAATCCACCACGTTTAACCAACTAGATGGAGGATTGATAGATTACCCACACAGGAAATGCTGTCGTTATATCCATAATAATTGTGTAAACGTATTGCAGAAAATTGGTATGTAGGCTTCTTCTGGCAATTTAACCAATGTCTGTTAGGGCGTCCATGAGATAATCTATAACAATCAAGGGCCACAAAACCTCGGTGATTATCTTTAAACGTTTGAAAATCATTAGGATTCTCCATCTCATGAACATAAACATTGTGTATGTGTCGTCCCAATAGATTTCCTCGTCTTTGTCTGTCCATCTGTTCTGGGGGCTAAAGTCAATATCTCCCTGACATGTTATAATGTGTGCATAGGGTTCACGAGAACAAGAATCCCATTTATTTCAAGGACAATGCTATTTTCGGAATTTTAATATCGGGGAATAATAAGAATATTAAGGTTTTAACCAAGGGAAAAGAATTGAGTATTTCAGACTAACCTGGGTGTTATATTTTCCCCGTGTAGGTTTGAACTTATTGTAAACAAAATTAAAATAGGGTAGTATTGTTTAGGTGACAATAATGACAAAGCAAAGCACTGGTATGATAAAGCAAATTCAACATAATGGTTAAATCTAGGAGATCAAGGAAGAACCGGGTAGTGTAAAAAAAAAAGCTTCCGTATCAAGCGACTAAGTCCAAGACAAAATGAGCGTTAACAAGAACAACTATCTCGAACACATTCTGCTCCTTGTATTCTTACAAAAACACAAACTTTTCGCAACCGGGCACAATCAGCTATCGGACCATCGTGAGTTGAAGGCAAAAGCTTCTAAAAGCTAACTGGTTCTCAGATATTAAAGCAATCAAAATAACTAAACAAAGAACCAGCCACGCTAAATTTTAGAAAAAATTGCTTTCACTTGACAATGGTGGATTGCATTCGGTATGAAGAAGGGTTTTTGTTCTTAAAAGAATATTACCGTGCTCATAGTCGTTTTATACTAGTACATTGGCATTTTGTTCGGTCATGGCACATTTTCCCGTTCAGATATGTATTCGGCGACCACGAAAAAATATGGTTTCCATCGGAATGTCCCACCAAATGGACATGATGACAATAGAATCACCTATTAAGGGAAGAACAACGTTAAAATTGCTCAAACTATGGAGAAAAACTTATTCATTATGATCGAAATCCTGCCAGCTCGTGTTCTTTATGGGTGCGAGACGGTTACATGCTGCTGCATTGTGGAAAAGGAGCAGCTTTGATAGTGGTGAGTAGTAGACGCTCCAACCGCATCCGTGCTTACACAAGCCACTGTATTTATGTCAGCTTGTTATGGACAGAATTCTGGCAAAATGATGTCTGAAGCGCGTTGGAGGGTATGGACATTCAAAACCAGAAATGTATCGTCATCATCCCAACCCAAACGATGTAATCTTGATCAACGAATGATGCATTTGCAAGAAACGTAAAAGAGCTCACCACCAAGCTATTGTTTGGCGTCCTGTAGAAGATCGTAATCCGTCGCAACTTGATTCGGAACTGTATTGCTGGTGAAATACTAAATTGAGAACATTACACCCGGGCCAACTCGCTCCGAAGTCTATCGTGCGGCTCATTAGATGCGGATGCCAGAGTGAAACCACATGTAGTAGGTGGTGATTGTTATCGTATCACTTATATGCTCCTATGTCCAGAAATATATAGTTTGCCTCTAGGTATATAGTTTCGACCCCAACTGCCACAAACCAGTTAAGGGACCATAGTATCTGCTAGTTTGGATTTTACTATCATCTATCCACTCTACCACATAATAAACGGGTGCCCGGCATAAAAAAAAACTGTATACAATTTCCAGGTTCACTCGAAATCTTGGGTTTGGCAACCGGACTAATAGGGGGAATTTAGTATTTCCACACAAAAAAAGCTCCCATTTTGTCTCGAATTTTACTCAGCTAAATAACTAGAATATGATTCATGGTGGCCATCTTGAATATTTAAATTTTCCCAATTTCCCGGATTCTAAAAATATATATTCCATCAAAAACATTAGGAGGTCTATATTTCCATGTCAAGGCATAAACTCGGGGGTTGGCTTTTATTTGACCTGGTACTTCAGAGGTTACCTCCCCGTATAGAGTTAGCGGTCGTCTTTTCTTCACTGGACTGAAAATATTTTTTATGAATTTAAGATATATCAAATTTATGAGGAGGACATAGAAAAGGGTTAATTCGATATCATTAAAGTGTTAATTTTTTAATAAACAATAATTCACTTCAGATTTGTATCTGAATAGGGATTGGGGAACGGACGTAGCCTATTTACCCCCCCCCCCCTTTTAGACATAGATACATTTAGATTTTACAGATGTATCAATGTACAAGTGAAAATATAATTACGAGTGTGTGCCTCGTTTGCCAATATTTTGAACTCTAGCACTATTGTCCCTAGATCCTTCTGGTGATTTCGAAATACGACTGGAAATTTGTAAAAGAAATATCATTTGGAATCTCTGTGTCGTCAATGCCGTGTAGTAAGATATTAATATTACTGTGGGTAGACGGTGGATTGTATTGCCAGATAATATTATAGATAATGTTTATGATTCATGATGTAATTTGCCATGGAGACAAAAACCGTCAGTATCATAAATCTAGATTTGGGGGTGTTTTGGTATTAATCATTTAATTTTGGTCGATCGAGTAAAAGAGGGAATTTATTGCGACATCCAAATAGGTCCTTGAAATCTTTGCAGGCTGCCAGCTCAGGCCAAAGTATTTGTTGTGATTTCGTTCAAATTATATAATTACTTTTGAACAACTCCACAGCAATGGGGGTTAGACCGGGCATACTACTCATCGGTAGAGTAGTTCATAGTTCTTGTCGGGTCGTTTTTGTAACTTGATCATTTTGTCGTAAGAGGGACAACATATTAATTTGTAGTCATTAATCAGTCTTTAATCATGCTAAGTATTGAATATATTAATCTAGAAATTCTTACAGCATAAATAACCTTCATTTTCATTCCTCTGTCACTTGCTGTAAACTATGGAAACTTGTTACCGTCTCGTCTGTAATCTCGACTTCTCGCGCCCTCACTCTCGCTAACTTGTGTTTGGTGGCATTAGAACTAATAAGGAAGACTCTGGAAATTCAAATAAATTTTAAACTCGTACATTTCAAACCAGTTTTGCCGATGTATATTTCCGGTGTAACTTTGTCTTTTGAACACGATTCAAGATAAATTTCTAGTTAAAATTTTATAAAATTTGGTGGGTTTTAGAGAAGAACACTGTCGAAATTTTGAATTTTCGATTTCTAGATCTCTTGGTTATTCCTGTTTACTCTCATGTTACGTTCTCGATAAACACATTTTGCTGGGATTGCTCAATGTGACACAAGGTAAAGTCCTAGTATTTTTTCTTATTTTGGGGAATCGTAAATGTCGAACACTATATGCATCTGTAAATTAAAAAAAACCCAGCTTAACACTGAATAAAAAAATCTTTTAACTGGAAAAAAACTTTTAGGTGAAAAATTCCTATGACTTGTACGTCAGTAACGATTCGTAACCTAGGACCAATATTTCCTTAAAAGCAGCTCAAAAATCCAGATTCTGTCTAAAATTGACTTATGACATTTAGCTTAACTCGAAATGATTATGCTCAGTGTGTCCCTCTGAAATGTGCCCCATTGTGCCCCGTCATCGACAGAAAATCAAAAATGGCAGGAAGACTTGTAATAGTATTATGAAACAAAACATTTCTAATGAGAGTCAATTATATCTCCTTAACCTGGAATCTCAAGTTTGTGGGCTGTAACAAAATCTGGAGAAGCCAAGCAGTTTAACCAGTCCAGAAAAATGGTTAATGGCTGATAAATATCAATCAATTTACGTGAATTTATTGAATTTAGGAGGACAAATGGGGACGATGAAGGGGAATTCCCCAGTGATGTCACAATTGAATTTTGCAAAAAACAGTTAGAAATTACAAAGCCTGAATTACTGTCCCCCGCTCTCTCCTAAGGCTTAAAACCCCTGAAACCCCCAGCCAAACTGTATATCTTGGCACTGCCATAGACCTGTCCAGTGGCGGCGCCAGCCGTCGGTGGTTGGAGGGACAAGGCTGGGACAAAGTCCAAGGTTAAGGGGGCAAAGGCACGAGTATGTGTCTCCCCCAGAAAATTTTGAAAAACAGGCTGCTGGAAATGCAGCCTGGCAGTATTTCAGGCAATGATCCTTGGGGTAAAGTGTCAAACGAACGGACTTGCGAACCTCGACGAATCCCACTCTCGAGCGCCAATGTCGGGAGTATTTAGAAAATTTTGAAAAATAGACTCTCGGAAATGCTCTCTGACAGCGTATTCAGTCAGGCACCGATCGTCGAGATAAGTAAATCTGACCACATACTGTCCGTAACCTGATCACTAGTTTATACGATCAGAGACCAAATGGCAAACGAACGGACTTGCGAACCTCAACGAAGTACCTGTGTGAGCGCTAAAGTAGCGAGTCCTTGTGGGGGTTTTGGGGACCTCCCCAAGAAAATTTTGAAAAATAGACTGTTGGAAATGCTGCCTGACAGTACTCGGGCACCGATCGTAGAGATAAATAGAGCTGATCGGATGTCACCTGTGGCCTGATCACTAGTCTTTCCGACCCCAGAGAGGAAAGTGTCACATGAAACTCAATGAAGTCCCCAATAATTTGAAAAGTAGACTGCCCGAAATGCAGTCTGGCAGTATTTCAGGCATTGATCGCCGAGATAAAGATACCGTCTGTCGCCAAATTACTAGGTTATCCGAACAGAGAAGAAAGTGACAAACGGGCGGAGTGAGTGACTCAAAGTGAATGAATATTTTCGCCACTATATTTTGTGAAATGAACGGACTTGCGAACCTCAACGAAAATTTGAAAAGTAGACGACCCGAAATGCAGTCTGGCAGTATTTCAGGCATTGGTCGTCGAGATAAATAGAGCTTAACAGATACCGCCTGTCGCCAAGTCACTACTTTGTCCGACCAGAGAGGAAAGTGTCGATCGGGCGGAGTAAGAGTGACTCAAAGTGAATGAATATTTTCGCCACTATATTTTGTAAAATAGAATGCAGCCAGGTAGCATTTCAGACATTTTATTTCCGAAAATTATTGGGGGGGGGGGCAAACAGAGGGCAGGCAAGATTTGTGTGTGGGGGGGAGGGGGGCATTGCCCCTTGCCCCCTCCCCCCTTGACGCCTGAACAAGCCTGTATTTATGTTGCTTGAAACGGTCTATATCCTGAGCTTTTGTGTAGTCTTGTTTAAAACTCTCTCACGTGGACAAGTCTAGTGCCAAGATTTTTGTAATCTAAATCTTGTACTGAGATAAACTTTGTTTGCAGAAAAACAAATTTAGCCACTGCAAAGAACTTAATAAATTTTTGAACGAGAACATACCCGGTTAAAATAAGCAACACACCCTTTTAAACATTCCTGACTTCAAAGGGATTTATAAATATATATTTATAGGAGCAGCTTCCGAATATGAGAAGGTATCTAAAAACAGGGCAAAATGCATCTACTTTCGTTTGCAATCACCAATTATCCGATGATAATTGCATGGGTCATACTTTGCTACTGTAGCTAAGCGTCAAGGGAAAATTTACTGTTTACATCATAAATGAATTTGATTTTTAAATCTATCTTTTGTACAGCATAAAATAAAATAGCACTGGTCTGAAACCTCAAAAATATCGATTACCTCCCTTCTTTGGTTCTTCTGATTTTAATATCATATTTGGCTTACACGTCATCTAAAATGGCTGTCTACGAAACGTTAAAACTGTAAGTGGGCGTTATTTAAATGATTTAATAGATTTCCAAATTGTATTATTAAATAGCATTATGCCACACAGAACCTCTGCATCCATTTGTATATACAGCGTCAAAAATTAGTGAACCTGCATTAAAAACTTCCAACGTTATCAGTCACAAAATATAGATTGATTGTGATTTATAATTTATTGTTTATTATATTTTGTCTTTACTTTTTTTTTTTAGACTTTAGGCTTATTAGATCTACTGTGTTAGTCGTATGATCGATACTAAATTCTTCCCGGCTATATGGCGTCTATGCCATGTTTTGTTTAATAAAAGTTATCAGGTCTGATGAGACGTCTCAGATTTTCAGTTCTCTCAAAGATGCCATGAAAGACGTAGGGAACGTAGGCACTGACTGTGTGTGGATTGACAATGACAATAATTTGAGTAATTAGTAATAGTAATCTGTACATTACATGTATATCCACACCAGCCTCACTATCCTGATCCAGTGTCCAACATTCTACTCTATCAGTAACTAAATCGGTGGACCCTGAAGCCATCTTTAAAATTTGTGGCATTATAATTATAAACAATTTAGACAATTTCAGGGGAAAATGTCAATTAGGCCTACTATACCCCTCAGAAAAAAAAAAACAGTCTAAACTTGCCTGTTTCACATTTCATGTGTTTAAAACCAACTAAATGTATTAGGCCTAAAGATTGTGTTATAAAAATAAACAGATCCATGTGTTGATGTTCTAAAATTAACAAAATGATATCCAATGCTTATTATCATACTTGGCACTGTGTATCAAGCTATGCCACTTTTATTTATTTGCTGTACATAGAGATTCATATTGTTTAACGACACTGAATTAATCCCATGAATGTAAGCATTGACCTTATAAAATTATAAGGTCCATGCTACATGTATTATAAGTATTCTTAAGATTACTTCTTCTAAAGATCATGTAGAATGCAGCAGAAGCACAATTCCCAATAGATTATACCAATAGAAAATAAGAACATTTTTCCTAGCAGTGTGACTCATGTGTGGTAGCCGATTTTGGGTATCTAGCCTCGAACATTATAGGCTAACTTTAATGCTAGTTTATAGCAGTTAGTAAACTAAAAGTCTCTTTTTATATGCTAATATTTTCAGTCACATCACATCAGACAAGTTTATTATAGAGCCAGTTGATAGTAGTAATGATGAACTACTTATCATTGATCGAGTTTCGCAAGAAATAGCCTTGCAGGGTAAGAAAAATCAAACTGTCTCAATCTGTTGATACGCTTGGACCTTATTATAGTTTAATTCACTTCAAACTGTTTCAAACCATTATTCAATACAGCATATATAAAACAGCATTGTTGTAAAACTTAAAACACATTAGCATCTTGTTTTTGGTCACATTTATAAATTTTAAGTAATATTGTAATATGTAAAAAGCTTATTGTTCCATACTGACCCAAATTATAAATTTTTTTCAGGCAACAAAGGACAAATACCAGCATCAGCAATTACAAGAACCATTTATGGAATTTTAGGAATTATTCGTCTGATAGCAGGTGAGTGGATAGTTTGATTTGCTTGTCAGAGTAAAAATCTGTATGTGATTATGAGCATAACTTTAAGCTTATTTTTTGTCTTTTAATCTTATCTCAATAAATTCTTTATCTGGATCATCCAGAAGGAATTTCTAATGCAGATTCCTTTTTTTCACTTCTGACTTATACATGTAAATGTATAAAAGTGACCCCTGGCCCTCGTCTCATTTTCTTGAACTTTGAAGTGTATGTCCCCCCCCCCCCCAAAAAAAAATTCTAAGATCTTAAGCAGACCAATATTTGTTTGTACAAGATTTTCAAGTTTTAAAAAAAGTATACATATTGATAAGTAATACTTTATTTTGAATGATTTGTACCTTTTAAAAGATTTTTAAGTCAATTTCAATGTATGTCTCATTTGATGTACGTTTTCAGGTCCATATTTGGTTGTGATAACTAAAAAGAAGAAAGTTGGAGAAATCAATGGTAATACAATATGGCAGATCTTAGATACAGAGATGCATTCTTACAAACGATCTACAACACATCTTACAGAGGGGCAGGTACCAAAAATACGTCACAAAATTGTTCTAATATTAGCATTTTGATAATAAAGATATAATGTTTTTGTTAAACTATTTTTGATAAATTAGTAGGTTACGGTACATTCACTTTTTAAATATTAGTCAAAATAAAAATTCCATTGACCTCATGATAGTGAGAATATATTCCATATGTCTAATGTATATGATTGAAAAGAAAATGCTTGAAGATTCTAAGTATATAAGAATATATGCTTCTAAAAACTCATCGTAAAATTTTATTATACACATATTGTTTTACAGATAGCTGATAATAAATTGTATATTTCTATGGTGGAGTCAGTTTTAAAAACAGAATATTATTATTTTTCATCATCGTTTGATTTAACTCATTCCTCACAACGTTTATATAATACAAGTCCAGATTTTAGTTCTATGGGATTATTAGAAAGGGTAAGTAAAATATATGTACACTATTGATAATCATATAGATCTGTTATAATTTTTAGTAGATACAGGTATTATGTGAGGAGGAGACATTTCCTGTGTGGTATCATCTCCCAAATATATATAGAATTGCACACATTTTTTAAAATTTGACTATTATCTGATATAGATGTAGGCCTCCTGACACGTTTTTTTTTTTAATTTTTAGGCAGACCAAAGATTTGTATGGAATGGCCATATATTAAGAGAGTTGGCACAACAACCAGAATTATCTAGATATTGTTTACCTATATTACATGGATGTATCCTTTGTTGAACATTTATAATTGAAGAATCTTAGCTTGTCATTCACGCCTATTTAATATTATATTCTGATTATCTCGTTACCTAATACTATAACCTGGTTATCTCTGTTTAAATATTATAAACTGGTTATCTTGTTACCTGATTAAATATATTTGTTATTGTAACCTGGTTATCTTTTTACCTCTTTAAATATATTATTATTATTCTGATTATCTTGTTACCTGTTTGATAATATAACCAGGTCATCTTGTTACCTGTTTGATTATATCTATAATCTGGCTATCGTTTAAATATATTTGATATAATCCAGTTATTTAAATGTTTTTGATTTTCTAACCTTGACTCAACACTAGTTATAAGTATTAAATCCAGTGAATTAAATAATAAACGGTTTGATTATATAGTAATATCTAGAAGATGTATATATCGAGCAGGGACCAGGTTTTATATGAGAGGTTTAGATCAACAAGGACAGGTAGCTAACTTTGTAGAAACAGAACAGTTGGTTTTATATGATGGGCAGCGATGTTCCTTTGTACAAGTAAGTTTATGATCTGACTAGATTGTCGAGTCAAGCATAGTAAAAAGACAATGCTGTCATTGGACTAGGAGATGATTTATGTTGAAACTCATACACATTGGTTGACGGCATTATGCTTTGTCACCTTTTCCACCCCTAGTACTAGTACTACAGACATATGGCGGTCCTCCTTCCTGGTCAATTTGTTACAACTGTCAGTGCTGTAAAGACAGTGAATCAAACAGATGTTTTATTTGATTAATTATTTGATAATTAAATTATGCTAGTCTCAAATTGAAATGTTAAGGCACTAGAAATCCCATTGTTCTTTCTTTCCTTTTGTTCTCTTGTTGAATGGTTCATGTGATTTCTATTTCAGACAAGAGGTTCCATTCCATTATTCTGGTTTCAACGACCAAATTTAAAAAGAATGCCACTTCCATCTATTAGCAGTACCTCAAATCATGTAAGTTGAAAACCAGTAAAGTTAACACATAAAAAAATATCTAGTTAAAAAATTTTCAACGGACAACAGATTTTGATTTGATCATTCTGAGAAAAGGTCAGTTGATGACAACAGTGAAAAACTTACAAGTAGTACAGATAAGTATATAGATGTATAAGATAAGATTTATAAAATATATACAGAAATATAATATGGTTACTGAGAATAAAATCAGGAATATAATTAAAGTTATATGGTTATGTATGGATTCCAAGATCTACTTAAAAGTATCTTTATTTAAGAACATTTTATTCCTAATTTTTTACAATCTATTTTAATTCTAATTTATTTTTGAATTTTCAAATATATGTGCATCACCTGCCTTGTTGTGATTTTACCCCCTTTGTGGATTGTAGATTTTGTTCTCTTAAATTAATTATATCATCAATTATCATTTCTTTTCTGGTTTTGGTATGGTAGATGGATGGTTTTCAACGACATTTTGATGATCAAGTATATAATTATGGTAAACAGGTCATTATTAACTTGGTAAGTATAGTGAATTTGATAAAAAAAAAAAGTAAGCTATTGTTGTCAAAAAAAAGTTATAGCAACATATTTTGTTCAATTTATTTTTATGTAACAGTAGACTAGGGGTAAAAAAAATAATTCAAGACTGGTATTTAATCAGTTACATTACTGTACAACTTTATTATGCTTTGAGAGATTGGATGGCCGAATGGTTAACACATGCGCGCTATATCATATGGTCCATCATTGAGTCAACTGGTTTGGTTTCGATTCCGCGGTTATACATGACAAAGAGTAGGGTCGTCTGTCCAACCTCACAGGTTTTCTCTGAGTTCTTCGGTTTCCTCCCACTGCTAAAGACCCCTACGAGCAAGCAAATTATTGAAATAAAAAAACTGAACCATATGTTTGTCCAGAAATGACTTAGTTTGTGTCAAATCATATTCCTGAAGCAATGGCCCGAGAAATCCCTCTCTGACCATTGCTGGAATAGCGTCTGTTTCTTGAACTTATGCGGGAGTGTGTCTATTCTTTCCGTTCAATGAAAGCTATCACTTAAGTACAGCAACATGACAGTCCTTCGTTTCATCTGGGTCTTCCCTAAAACTTTGGACAGTGATTTAAGGTATTAAAACGGTTAAAGTATGTTCGTTTCCAAACAGTATTGTTTACATTTCATTTGACTTGATAGCCTCGTTTGTCACGCAATTAGTTTTACTGCAGTATTCGGCTATGCACGGGTTAATTAGGCATAATAAAATCGTGAGTCATGACGTATAGGTTATGTAAACATATTTGGTCCAGTATTGGCAGCTCGTGATTGGTTGGTAGACGGACTACTGATCAATCAAAATTTAACACAACAATATCCACTCATAATAGCAGTGTGTAGTTGGATTACCTCTAATCAGACGCAACACTGCGCGGAGTATGGTGTCAAATAGACGTTAACCCTATTTCTCTCTCTCTCTCTCTCTCTGTTATTATGCTTAACTATATTTATGTGACATCTGTTATTAACACTTTATATTTTTTTTTCACATTAACTCTAAATATGAGGTGTTAATTTCAGGTCAATCAATCTGGTTATGAACATTTAATGGAGAAAGCTTTTTCACAAACTGTTGTCAATTCTCAAAATAATTCTATCAGGTAATTTTGTTGCTCAATTATTTTTCATAACTTGTTCACCTGAAATTGTTAAAGTTTTTTTTTTCAATATTTTAAGCATTATTCCTTATTCAAAATGGTGAATTTTTTTGCTTTTCGAAATGTTTAAAAACATTTTTTTTGATATCTTACAGATATGAGTCATTTGATTTTCACAATCAGTGCAAAAAAATGCGATGGGATCGACTTTCTATATTAATAGATAGATTAGAGAATGATAGAAGACAGTTTGGGTAAGATTGCTGATATGTAAACATACCTGTATTTTCCACCCAAGTAATCTCCAGTAGAAGAAATTGTCTTCTCTAAATGAGTATTATATAATAGTGTTCTAGCCAAATGATTATGGCACAGGACTCGCAGGTTTTATGCCAGTGTGGGCTGAGAAGAACCATAAACATTTTTCATGCCCTGTTGCCACTGATCATGGGACATTCTCCAAAGTATAGTTATCCTCCTTTACGGGCCACTCACTACCATCTGCCAATGACTCTCCTTACTGTGCAATACCTATCAAATAGATAAGGTGCAAATAAAATACTATATTCATCTTTCATGGTATAATAAAAGGATAAAATTTGAATGAATGGCTATATTTCTTGTTTCTGTAACTTATTATTGAATGAAATACAACAGGATCCTGTATAATGTATTTGGAAATAATCTTGGATAATACTAATAATTGTCTTATACTGCTCTAGAAATGTCCAGTGGTCATTTCTAAGCACTGTTCAGCCATATTATCTGGAAAGTATCTTTAGGGCATATTTGTGATCGCACCACTAGTACACCTTATTAAATAGATAAATATTTAAAACAGTTTTAAATTCTGTAAATGTAGATAGTTCCCACAGTATTTTTGGAAGATCATTCCAGAGAAGGGCACCTCATATCTTATCATATTTCGGTACAGATGGTAAAGTTTTATTTTTCAAGGATCTGAGATTGTGGCGTATCTGTACATAGCATTTTAGTTTGAACTATACATGCGTTGAACATCACTATCCTGACTTAGACTAGACCATTATGATGCAGTATAAAACTGTATGTAAAAGACCCTATGTGTATAATTTATGTTTTTTAATGATATTTTATAGCTATTTTATGGTACAGAAAGATGGTAAGATAGCTTGTCAACAAACTGGTGTATTTCGAACAAACTGTATGGATTGTTTAGATAGAACCAATGTTGTACAGAGTATGTTAGCTAGAGAAATTTTACAAGAGCAATTACAGAGATTAGGAATTTTAGCAGTTGGTGAAAAAATTGAAATTGGGTGCAATTTTGATTTGATTTTTAAAAATTGTAAGTAAATGGTTAACTAATATTTATGTATTCAGCTATGATTCATAGTTAAAAATATTTGCAGTTTTTCAGTTAGAACCATAAGATAGGATCAATTATTATGAGTATTTAATGATCTCTGAAGAATACATGCATCCATAACATTCAAAGCTGTTGGTAATACAAAGAAACATACAAAATACAAAGATGATTTTTTTTGTAAGTGTTTTATTCAGCAACAATATGTTTTCCTTTACAGTATGGGCAGATAATGCTGATTATTTATCAAAACAGTATGCTGGTACAGGAGCTCTAAAAACAGATTTTACAAGGTGACTCATGTTTAATTTTTACTTTATAATCAAAGAGTAATTTATTGTATTGAGGAAGATTAAAGTAAAGTATGATTTGCATTTTTCGGAAAAATTTTTTATTTCTTCCGGTTAACATGGTTGATTATTTAACATTTAATATAGAAAACAAAATCAAAATACCAATGCTGAAATTTTCAATTCGTCATATCTTTGTAAATACTGAACAGAACTGAACCATTTAGAGACTGATATTCCTGTTGTAATTTCCAAATTTCAATATAATGTAGTTTGAAAGGTATACTAATGCGCTATAATCATACATACTGTCTTAAAGTTAGATTACTAAATACGGAAATTTGGGGGGGGGGGGGAGGACAGAATGGTTATCATAAAGTCTGTCATTAAGTCGATCCTCGGTTGTACGTGACAAGGAGTACGGTCATCTGTCCAACCTTGTGGGTTTTCTCCGGGTCCTCTGGTTTCCTCCCACTGCTAAAGACCCCTACGCCCAAGTGAATTATTGAAGTAAAATTAAACCATGTTAGTTCCGAAATTACCTAGTGTGTGTCGAGTGGATGTTAAACCCCATTTCTCTCTTTTTCTTATTAAATACAACAGTTATTATCAATTATGTAAATTTCAGGGGCCTATTCCTCCAAATTTTAACTAAAGATAAAATCCAAATTTTAGTCATTTGATTGGATAATATTACACTGATTTTAATCTTTAGCCAATCAAAATTGGAGTATCTACTAAAATTTGGATTTTATCTTTAGTTAAGATTTTGAGAAACAGTGCCGAGGCTTTCAAGAAATTGTAGTTATAGTATACTATATAGTCTGCTTATTCCTCTTATTGTAATACAGAACAGGGAAACGAACCAAAATGGGCCTTTTAATGGATGGATGGAATTCAGCAGTTAGATATTTCAAAAATAATTTTGCTGATGGATTCAGACAGGTAACTAGAAATGAAGGACACTTTTTCAAATTGTGCTATATTTTGGGAATTTTCTTTGCAAATAAATAAATGATTAATGTATATCTTAATGATTTTAAACAGAGTGATGTTTGATTTTTCAAGTAAATACTATTTAACTTGTGTAATGTAGATGTGGTATAGGAGGAAGTTCAAGATATTTATATTATGTGTGTTTCAGGATGCTATAGATCTATTTCTAGGAAATTATATTGTAGAAGAAAATGAAGGAATAACACAAAATTCCCCGCTCAGAGGTGAAAGAGATTGGAAAGTTATTTCTGTAAGTAATTACAAATAAATAATCTTTCTGATGTGATTAAATATTGAATTAAATTAATTACATATTAACAAACTGGTGCCCTGATGAATCTCAATCAAATGTTAAGACTAATTGCCCACTTAAAGTTACATTATGGGAGATAAGGATAAAGAGATGGCAGTTCTCACTATAATAGTTAAAAACTAGATACTGTAAAGGTAATTTGCTGAAAATTTCAGTCAAATTGGTCCACTATTAGCCGAGAAAAAAGCGTTTGAAATATTCACATAGCCTCGGTCATCATTACTCAAATCATTGATATAAACAGCATAGTCTCAATTATCCACTTGATTGATTTAAGTATCAACGGCCATTAAGCGGCATATAGGAATTCAATCCGCCAACATCGAAGACTAGCGTTGACTTTAAGAGTTTATTATGGTCTGGATATGCTAATTAATGTCTAATTGACTATTTAGATAACATCTCAGGCCTAAAGAAAGACCTGTAATAAGCAGATTTTGCTCTTGCATAATGCTATTTTAAATGACAATATTGGTGTCAGTCATTATTACATATGTGATAGAACTGTTCAAATACATTCCAAATATAATTTAATACAAAGATCATTGCTACGGTTATATCCTTCTATATAAGTGACTGAAGAAACGACAGATTACAGACACATAGGTGAATTTCATTTCACTGATAATTCCGTTGAAGATGAAAAAAAAATAGGTTTAACATCTTAATTTTCTGCACCCAGTGTGGGTTAATAAAAATGGGCAATACTCATCGAGCCACCAGGGCAACAATCTACTTTTCTACAGATTTATGCATATGCAATGTTGAAGGGTCAAATTTGTATCTGTTGAAGCAGTGTCAATAGGACAATATGAGGAGGTGTGAAAGCATCTCTGGCCAAACGAAGGGAGAGAGAGAGAGAGAAATGGGGGTTAACGTCCACTCAACACAAACTAGGTCTTTTCGGGACTAACGTATGGTTTTAATTTTATTTCAATGATTCGCTTGCGTGTATGGGTCTTTAGCAGTGGGAGGAAACCGAGGTTGAGAATGCGCCCCTGTCTCCCTGCCACATACGCTCATACCTGGGCTCGAAACCACAGCCGCAAGCCAGAGGTGACCGGCCAGCTAGAGGTCGAAGTGCGACACGCTAGACCACTAGGCCATCCAACCCCCCCCCCACCAAACGAAGGAAATTGGGTTTAAGGTCTTATCAACACAGTATATTGGTTATTTTTAGAGGGAAAAAATTACCAGAAACAACAATATTAACCCTTGTTTTCTCTAATTTACAATTTTTTGTCTGTTGTAGCTGCCTATAATTTGTATGGTTGCCATGGCAATGTGTTTGATCTGTATACTCCTACCTAGTGGTAAGTTTTTGTCCCATATTTATATTGTTAAAATGCTAACCACATTTACTGGTCTTCCAACCAGGATCCAAAACATAAGTTGTGTTTGTGGAAAATAATATTTTTTCGAAGGTGGTTCTTTGATAAATTTGATGGATGATGCCAATCTGTTTCACAGAGAATTACTTACGATTTATCTCTGTCACACATGACTGTCTACAACATGTGCATTGACTTCACGTGCCGTCAGTCATTGGCTAAACGGCTCGTGCATTGTTTACATAACACCTAACTGCTTCGGGCAAAATGGTGCGTTTTACTCATTTTAATACCCATTTACACTAAATAGGAAATATTTTTATACGCCCACATTTTCATGTGGACGTATATTGTCGTCGCCCCTGTTCGTCCGTCCGTCCGTCCGTCCGTCCGTCTGGACGTCCGTCCGGACGTCCGTCCGTCCGTCCACAATTGTTTGTGAACAGTCTACAGGTCACAATTTTTATCCGATTTCAATGAAACTTAAAACATAGGTTTATCACCCTAAGATCTCGGTTCCTTTCGATATTGGCATGTATCGGACTGTAACTTCATGGGTTATGGCCCCTGATTGTACGAAAAATCACGTTTTTTAGCTTGTGAACAGTTTAGAGGTCACAATTTTGAACCGATTTGGATGAAACTTGAAATGCATGTTTATAACCCAAAGATCTTGGTTCCTTTCGATATTCGCGCCAATCGGATCGTAACTTCCTGAATTATGGCCCCTGATTGTCCGAAAAATCGCCCTTTTTAGCTTGTGGTCCCTCTGGAGGTCAAAATTGTTATCCGATTTAAAAAAACGTTTGATTATGTCACCGTTCCATGGTTATGAAGGTTGAGTTCGAATTTCGTGAAAATCGGACCAAAATTGACGGACAAAATGGCCGCCATTTGTACGCGAATAGTGTGAAAATATGTTAAATCAAGGTTATGAACAGTGTAGAGGACACAATTTTGAACCGATTTGGATGAAACTTGAAATGCATGTTTATAACCCAAAGATCTTGGTTCCTTTCGATATTTGCGCCAATCGGATCGCAACTTCCTGAATTATGGCCCCTGATTGTCCGAAAAATTGCCCTTTTTAGCTTGTGGTCCCTCTGGAGGTCAAAATTGTTATCCGATTTAAAAAACCGTTTGATCATATCATTGTTTAATGGTTATGAAGTTTGGGTTCGAATTTCGTGAAAATCGGACCAAAATTGACGGACAAAATGGCCGCCATTTGTACGCGAATAGTGTGAAAATATGTTATATCAAGGTTGTGAACAGTGTAGAGGACACAATTTTGAACCAATTTGGATGAAACTTGAAATGCATGTTTATAACCCAAAGATCTTGATTCCTTTCGATATTTGTGCCAATTGGATCATAACTTCCTGAATTATGGCCCCTGATTGTCCGAAAAATTGCCCTTTTTAGCTTGTGGTCCCTCTGGAGGTCAAAATTGTTATCCGATTTAAAAAACCGTTTGATCATATCATTGTTTAATGGTTATGAAGTTTGGGTTCGAATTTCGTGAAAATCGGACCAAAATTGACGGACAAAATGGCCGCCATTTGTACGCGAATAGTGTGAAAATATGTTATATCAAGGTTGTGAACAGTGTAGAGGACACAATTTTGAACCAATTTGGATGAAACTTGAAATGCATGTTTATAACCCAAAGATCTTGATTCCTTTCAATATTTGTGCCAATTGGATCATAACTTCCTGAATTATGGCCCCTGATTGTCCGAAAAATTGCCCTTTTTAGCTTGTGGTCCCTCTGGAGGTCAAAATTGTTATCCGATTTAAAAACCGTTTGATTATATCACCGTTCCATGGTTATGAAGGCTGAGTATGAATTTTGTGAAAATCGGACCAAAATTGACGGACAAAATGGCCGCCGTTTGTACGCGAATATTGTGAAAATATGTTATATAAAGGTTGTGATCCTTATAGAGGTCACAATTTTGAACCGATTTTGATGAAACTTGACAGGTATGTTTTAAACCCAAAGATCTTGGTTCCTTTCGATATTTGCACCCATCGGGTCATTACTTCCTGAATTATGTCCCCTGATTGTACGAAAAATCACCCTTTTTAGCTTGTGGTGCCTCTGGAGGTCACAATTATTATATGATTTCAAAAAAACCGTTTGATTATAAAAACCAAACAAATTCTAATGATTTTCTGATAATTCCTTAATATGCGACAATTCTTGTTCACTGCCCGGACGATTTGGCTGCTGTGTGGGCGTATGTTTCGTTGCCTGGCAACCTATTTTTTAACTACAAATACTTCAAACGTCTTTATTTATTTTTCTTTTACCTCAAAAAAATGTTTGAGAATTTAATTTGTCGGAGTAAAAAAGTTAATATGCCGTACTCATTAAGCCTCGTCGATGTCATGCTTATCAGTGATTGTAGCGGCCAAGCGAATATTCACTGCGGGATCAGTTTGGGATGATGCTAGTAAAAATGATTTTGATGTAAAAGAATTTAAACTCTTTATTTCATCTCTTTTTCAGAACATTTTAGTGAACAGTTAATGTATCTTGCATTTTGGGGAGGTTCAGCAGTTTTCTCTCTAGTAGCCATGTTTGTTTATGGTCAGGATTTCGTAGATCTACCAAAGTTGGCTCAAGCAAAAGTGAAAGTAGAATAAATTGTGATCAAAGACAAATTTTAAACTGATTTTAACCGTAAAATTGGTGAACAGTTTTAGTCCAGGGCTTCATTTTTATAAAATGTGCGAGCGTGAAAAAAGCACTCACGGCAAACTTTGCCAGAGTGCTTCCGAACAGACTTGCAAAATTTTTGCATGAGCAGTCAATTCATTTTGAAGCATCTGTTGCAGGAGCAGTCAATTCATTTTGAAGCATCTGATCAAGATATTGCTATTAATTCACTAAACCTGATAAGTAAATGACATTCTGTTTTTCGAATGTGAGCAATTAGCCATAATGATAAACACAGAACTTAAAAACTGCTCCAAGACTGTTTCAGCCAATCAAAAAGATGGATAACAAGTCTTGCAAATTGCTTCGACCAAGAAATTTGTGACGATAAATAAATTGACAGTTTCCTTTGTCATTGTGCAAATATATTTTGACTATTGTTAAAAAAAAAAAAATGTAAATTTTTCCAGTGAAATTCTAGCGACTAAATGGTCGAGAAATAAATAAAACATAACAAGATTTATGCCTTCACAAATTCTTGATTTTTATCATATTTCACGCATGCTTTTAAGCGCTCGCTAAAAGTGAAGCCCTACTAGTCAGTTATATATTTCCATATAATTTTGCACAGATTTTGAGTAATGTTGATTAGAAGAATGAAATCAGTGTTATATGGAGGTCACTTCTTAAAAATGACCTGGCGATTACATCATACTGTTTAATATGTTAACAAATTACTACGCTACAGAATAGTTTTTCAATTGAGATTGAAGGTGTTATGGTTACTGTTAAAAGTTGTACAGATGTAAATATCTTAAACAACATACCTTAATATATATTTATTAAAGAAATTTATTAGAATTTTTTTATTATTATTATTTATGTTTTTGACATTAATGAACTTTGATATGTACTGGTACTGGCTTTCTTTTAACTGAAATCTAGATATTTTTCTGTTATTATTACGCTATTAAGAAAGATGATTGAATTGTAATTATCTTAATAAACTGTCATGATCAACTGTTATGGATATATCAACAGTTGCGGATATCATTAGAATTACCTTTTAACCCAATGTTATCTCTTCAAAATTACTCTAACTGATCAATGTGCTTTGAAGAACAGTGTCAAGCTCTGTTGTACTACAAAATTCCTATCTTCAACATTTTCTAAAGTTGTGTCCCAAGAGTATTGTTGCCATTCACCCTACCCATGCATGAACTTTACCTTTACAAACACATCACAATTTTGATTAAAGAATTGATAAAACATCGCTGGTTGGCTTGTCCTGATATTAAGCACACCAAAGCGACATGGTGTCTGATAACCAATATTCACTAGAAACTGATAAATTGTATTTCATGCTACTGGTTGATGCCATGGACAATGGGTACAATTCATTACTTTTGTTAGGGTTTTCCCAGCAGTATCTCAACCCTTCCAAGACCATTCTCAGTATAAGTTTTTTTTGTCCTGTTTATTGTTATCTCCATTATCAAAACCTACAAAATTATTAATACTTAAATTTAACAATGATTTGAAATGTGGCCCAGACAGTTCAGTATAGGGTGTCACAGATTCTGACATTACTTTATAACAATCACCAAATCACTGTAGTCTTGTATGAAGTAAATTCTTGATTTGCACCCCTACCAAATTATCTGCTTGACTAGCTAGTAAATCTCAGAATTTTGTGTAGCCTTCTAGCCATCAGACATCTAACTGTTTTGAGTTTTTCTTGATCATTTTGTCCCATTAAGAACCAAAATTTTAAACCTGGAAATCCATGCAGTCTGCCTTAGGCGGTATTACATAAACATGTCATTTATAAAAATTTGTGGTGGAGGTGATATATGTATGTAAATCTTGAGACTTTTACAACTTAACATTGGTGTACCTTATGAGATCAAGCATACAGTTATTAATATTGGTCAAATTCCATGGAATTTAATAATTTTCTCAGTTAATGTGTGAACTACTGTTTCAATAATCCCATTTTTTGAAAATTATACAATGATGACCACAGCTAGGGAATGTTTCTTGTATATTCCATCTTCACAATATCAATTGAAACATATGCTCAATACCTTGATTATATTAGCTGGACAGTTCAGTATATGTAGACATGAATTAAATTATCCAACATCCAACATTGTCATCAGAGAATTGTAAATAAACCAGGGACAATCAGCAGTGTTAATGATATATTAGATCTTCACATATTTCCCTGATAATGTCAGATGGTATAGAAAGGGCATCTACAACAGTTTGCATGATGGTGGCAATCATGAAACATAATTGTTTATATATATCAGACTGGGGGTTGGACAGCCAAACACATATACTGGATACTTTCTGGAAACTTTGGTTTCCTCCCCCAAGCTAAAGACCCTTTCCATTATTATTACAATATAAACATATACCATATGTCTGTTCTGAAATTAAACTACTGTCTTTTCTATCAGCTCAACATTGCCAAGATGTACCCTTACATGTTAACTGACAAAAAATTGAAATAATAATAAAACATATCAATATATATATATAAAGAGATTATTTAATGATATACAAAACAAAACAGTAATTAGAAAATAGACAAATTTGTCGACATTGTTTAAGTTTGTGTCATTAGGGAGAAAAATGCACCAAGTGATGACAGATTTATAGACAGTCTCCATTACTAAAATGATTAAATAAGTCAGAAATTCTCTAATGCTCTGTGCAATAACTTTTCATCTCTAATTTTGAAATCAAATAAGGTCATTTGCCGAGGTTACTACAAATACATCTAGTATGTAGTCCAGCAGCTATTCATAGCTCTGGGAAAAATACATAAACACTTTGTTGTCACACCAAACAATCCATTGACCTTATCTGGTTTTTAGATTTAGAAATTAATATGTATTGAACCCATTTTCACTAAACAGTGCATAAAATCGATGCTGGAGTACAAATTGCTTATTGAAAAATCTGTACACTAAGGTATGATTTTTAGTGAAAAAAAAGGGTACCTGAGCTATATACCTATGTACAGAATATACAATGTAAGTAAAAATTGTTTATTATATGATATATAATATTATGTACAGTTTAAACTGATATACATACAATAAATAAATAAGATATAAAAATAAACAGGTGTTTGTTTGCTGTGAATCGATACATAATTATGCTGTATTCAAATTATTTCTGGGACGGATATATAATATTAGATTGGACAATGATGATGTACATTCAAACATTACTTGATATAATTCACCAAAATAAAAGACACCAGCTGAATGCTGACTGATGGGCGGTATATGATATATATGGTTGGAATATTTGATAAAAATAGGCATGCTCAACTTTTTGAATTGGGGGAAGGGGGCACAGGCTGGGGTTGCTCAGATATCACCCAATAACAGTAAAGCCAATTATACTAGAGAGTGATAAGATTTTGGTACTATAGTCTTGGAGATCTTGTTTCGATTGCATTGATTACCCAAGTTTTTGTGCCCCCCACCTCTACCCTGGCAAGTATGCCTCAGATCATAAGTTATTGTCAAATCTTATATTTACTAAAATTATCTTCCTAAAAGCCTTCAATAATGATTCCATGGTTGTACCCCAAACAAAAGAATAACATGCATTTACATGTTCAAATGATGTTAACAAAACCTTAACAGATAATTATCAATCAGAAGATCACTAATAATAACATCACAATACAGTGTTTTCAATAACTTCATAACGCCATTCTAATTTATCTCAAATAACACAATTCTAATTTATCCAAAAAAACACCATTCTAATTTATCTCAAATTACTTGATTTTTTATAAAAAAAAAATTTGTATAAATACTGAGACAAAAGCATTTTTAGATGGTATAGCCAAATAGTTTATCATGTTTCATTCTTGAACTGTTATAATTGTAAAATCTAAAGTAACTTTAAATGCCAGATAAGTTTTAAAAATAATTCAAATCTATACATGTCTTAACAAAACAATTTAAATCACAATGTCTTAGTATCTTTATATGGTCGATCAACAAGAGTTAGAACTAACTGGTTCTGAAAGATAAATATTTTAACTTGTTGAAATATATAAACAAAAATAATTAGAACTGCAACATACTGGATCCAACCCCATTTAATCAGGTACCAAAATCCTGGAGTATATCTAAAACGATATTAAGGAATAATAACATACTATATAGAGTACAATAGCTAGATAGGAATTTCATTTAATGTGTTATCTGTGTCATCTTGTGTCTAAACTATTCATGTTTACAGCAGCAAAGCTTCATTCCTTTCTACTGTTATTTTTTTTTTCTAGGTACAGAGCAATGTGAACCTCAGAACCATTGTTTTTTTTGTAACATCTTTATGTCAAGATACACAATTTTTTTTAAGCCCTGTATGCTTTAGCACCTATAAGTGCGAACCAGACTTGAATAATCTTGAAGATTATTTTTAAACTATGTGGAAATTTGAAGCCTTTTAACTATATTTCCCAGCCACTTTCATCCAATTAGACTTGCAATTACGCTCTCAGGTCTTCTACAAACGATTTGTGAACCGTTTTCATAAGCCCAGTTGCTGAAGAAAAGTATATGTGAACAATTTCATTCACAATTAGAAGGATTGACCGACATACAAGGGAGATAAAAATTAAGAGTATATATTTATTGTTGTTTTGTATTAAAAGGATACAAGAAGACATCTTCTGGATAATTTATAGTCGCAGATATTTTAAACGGTTTTCCTGCACCTCTTCCACTTGTCCATAATTTATATGGATCATCTAATTTAGTTGTCACTGAAAAATAAATAAAAATGAAATAAAAACATTCAGATTTTTTTCCGAACATATATTCTATCTGGATTCAAAATGAATTTAACAATGAATTACTGATTGAAATAAATATAATAGTATTTTTCATCTTAAAGCAGTACCACTAGAAAGGATAGAACTAGATATGCCTGGTGATAAATTGTCAGAAAATAAAATATTGTGCATGTTTAGAATATGATGGTAGAAAAATAATTTTTGAAGAAATTAAAACTTTATATGAATTATAAACAATTTTCCTCAAATGAATTCCTTCAAATTGAGCCTCTTGTAACAGATAATATGAAACAGTTGACACTAGAAATACATCTAAACCTACCATTTCTATCTGAATATGTCTTTAATATGTTTGATAAAAGGTAAGCTTCAGCATAAGAACTTGAAGAATCTATTAAAGATCCCTGAAAGATAGAAAATACAATGGTAATTCACAGAATGGAGAGGGGGTCCATAGGCTAAGCCTGTTCCCCAATCCAAAATTTTCTGAATAAAATATTGTTTTTAAAAAAAAAAAAAAAAAAAAAAAAAAAAAAATATAAAAAATGGATGAAAGTAAATATTCTAAACATTGTTCCTAGACATGAATATAATGCTCCACCAGCAGGCTAAAAGAAGGGTGCTCCAAAGTTTTAAGACCCAGTCTCAAAAACTGTACATAAAATTGATGGGCAAGCATAATTTCTGTGGATGGACAAACCAAAGCATAAAAATTTGTAATGTAAAAAATGAATTTATGTATTAATGAAATGAAATGAAATGCTAAATGTTTAGTTATGCCATTCTAGCTAATACTATATTTTCTCAATATGTGTCGATACGTAAAACTTACATTGTATCTAACATCCAATCCTTTATGTCCTAGAGGTCGTTTTTGCTGAACTTTAAGATCTCCAAAAGTCTCAAGTTGTGCTCCTGGTCTCGATGATTCATGCTCTATGTAAGCCAAAGATTCCATATAAAATGAAGAAAATTTCTGAAAAAAAAAAGATAAATTACAGTAAATGAATTAAAAAGAAGAAACCAAAACAATCTGAGAGAACCAGCAAACATTAAAATCAAATTACAGGTAGTTATTTTAAATGCAAAGTGATTCACTTTAACATCAACTTAACACAAACCTCAGACTTTTTTGGTAACTACACCAAAACATTTAAAACTTCCCAAATACAAAGCATTTTGACTTTAATAAGTAACTGGCTGAGGTGAACTATCAGTCACTATTTATAAACACAGGGGCTGAACATGTTATTCAATTTAATAACTTTCTTACAAACAACTTGAATAATCAAGCAGTCTCATATTAACAGACTACAGAGAGTTCTTATGAACAATTTTCTTATTGTATAATCACACAGCCATGTGTTTACAGTGTACAGAGAGTATCTATAACAGCAAGAGCACTTGATTTTGTTGATGTAAAATTAACCTAGTGATGTCACACCAGGCATCGTAATCTATTAATTCAAATCTTAATGATTTGTATCTCGGTTGTGAACCATGGAAACTATATGGAAATATATCAACAAATGGGAACAACTTGTCGTCTCTCACTCCTCTTTGCCCATGTTCCTAAGGAGGATTATCAATGCATAGGAAAAGCTTGTTATTATTTCATTCAAGAATTGGAGCATACAGCTATTTGTTACAAAAATGTCAGTTGTGGGATCTAATTCATCATTTCTTACAAGAATATTGATTGTACACCTTTGTGTTTTTTGTGAGGATCTAATTCATGAGAAAATGCAAGAGTAGTAAATTACTAAAGACGTGTTACAAGAGACATTAAACATTCGTTTAATCATCCACCGTAATGACAAATGTATTTACTACATGATTGCTTTGTTATACATTTCTTTGTAATACTCACCTTTAGTCTATAATAAAACATCAACAATAATTTTACCCCAACTACATTTTCTGAATTAAGTGGAACTTCTAAATCTAACAATAATTTATCATTTCTTCCATCTCCATTCACATCTTCTTCTCTTGCCTGTAATGGAACGTATCAAACAAGTTATCTCACATCAAATTGCAGTTTAATTAGTTTGGGTTTTACTTCAGCATCAATTCATGGCAATATTAGTATATTACCGATTTGATGGGTATTTTAGTCCTGATAAGTTCTGTAAGGTGCAGATCATGATTGGTTGACTCCAGATCAACTATTGCAGTATATTCAGTGAAATCTTTTAAAAGACTTTGAATATTGAGTCATTTGACTTTGAAAGACTTTGAATATTTAACTTTGATTAGAACTTGGCCAGTAAATAGGCAATTAAATGTCACCAGAGAAATATAAAATGAATTGGGCAATGCTCTTAGTTTTTATCATAGGTGTACCAAACTCTATTTCGTCAATTTTATTCAAGTTCTTCTAAAATCACATTGTCTGCTGTAGAGAGAAAAATGGGGTTCAATGTTCACTCACACAAACAAAGATCACTTTGTTGTATTCTAAAACAAAATTTAATTTCTAAAGTTATTTCATTTTAAAACCAACTTTGACTAGACAATTTTGATCATTTTGTCAAAGGGTTGTTTTGACTATAACCATGGAATATGGAGACTTACTTTAATGACAGGAACCCGTAACTGATCTTGTTGAAGTTGATTATATTTCTGATATGTACTGTAAGTTACATAAGATCCTTGACCCTCTAATTCCAAAACTAACATCAAATCTCTTTTAAAAGTAACATCAGGTAATTCTCTATAATAAGCTTCCTTTAACCAAAAGCCTACAAAAGAATGATGTTATGATGTATCATCATCCAACAACTTTTCAAGAGAGAGAGGGATGGGGTTGAAGTCCACTGGACACAAACCAGCTTACCTAAATTTCTTTATGTGAATGTCATATATGGTAGGGTGCCACAACATAAATAAATATATCCAAATATCTTGACAAATTACACAACAATATTTATATATATATATATACCAAGCCTAATATCAGTTTCACACATTTATAATAGTCACTAAATGCCCATATTCCTGAAGCAATGGCCCGAGAAATCCCTCTCTGGCCATTGCTGGAATAACGCCCGTTTCTTGAACTTATGCAGGAGTGTGTCTGTTCGTAAGTACAGCAACATGACAGTCCTTCGTTTAATCTAGGTCTTCCCTAAAACTTTGGACAGTGATTCAAGGTATTAGAAACGGTGAAAGTATGTTCGTTTCCAAACAGTATTGTTTACATTTCATTCGACTGGATAGCCTCGTTTGTCACACAATTAGTTTTACTGCCATATTCTGCTATGCACGGGTTAATTAGGCATAATAAAATCGTGAGCCATGACGTAACGTTATGTAAACATATTTGGTCCCTGGCACTCGTTTTAAATGTAAAGCTTTTGTAGGGCAGCTAGTGATTGGTTGGTAGACGGACTACTGACCAATCAAAATTTAAAACAACAATATCCATTCATAATAGCAGTGTGTAGTAGGATTACCTCTAATCAAACGCAACACTGCACGGAGTATGCTAACCATCAAGAAATAATAGATTGAAAAATGGTTGTCATGTCGGCTATAACATTCACCTGCGATGACTATTTATAGACTCTTGTGCTGAGTGTTATCGCACTGAAGCGTGTCGCATTCAACTTACAGTATGGAATATTTCTGATGCATGAGGCACCCTAGATATGGCCGAGTGACTTAAATTTGTGTGTTACCCTTTAGATTTCAATGGCTTTTGTCAAGCCTTTCTGCACAAGGGGACATATTTTCAACAGTATGTTTTGTTGCACTAGGCAAGTTGAAATGAATGAGTTGGAACCTACATTCAGAGCTGATCGAACTGTAGACAAGGCAGACACCTCTACCATATTGCCGCTAGTGGGGGGTGGGGGTGGGGGGGTACTGCTGCATTTAAAATTAGGTAATGGCCATTTAAAATTTTGTGTAGCAGTTGGGATTTATCAAATCATATAATTATGCGGTAAGGTTTCACTTTTATTTCAATGGGAATTAATCTATTATATGTTAAAGGGCCAATCCCGATAACTTTCTGAGGAATAAAAATGCTTAATTTTGTGTTAAAATCCCTAAAAACCCATTACCTAAGGCCGACCAACTAACACGATATTTGTGATACGCTTGTAAATAATTTAAATCTGACAGTCTTCATCTGGAAATGGAGACCGTTGTATTATACAGTATCTGGATAAATCCAGACTTTTTTTCTATAAAAATAATATGTAGGTAAAATTTACCTTTTGTTATCAAGTACAGTACATGGGTCATTCACTGTATAGACCTCTCAAGAAACGGGAATCGATTATCAGGTCACTCTATGAAAAAATTGACCCGAAATCTTAAAAGAGTTACGGATAAGCAGTGTTGACGTTCACGTCCAAACGACTCAATATTTTGAGCTGAAATTTTGAGACAAGGTTAATACACCATGCCTCTATATTTTGGTCCATAAATTTCATAAATATTCAGACTTTAATTTTTTAGATCAGGTTCTTATCGGGATTGTCCCTTTAAACTATCTGCAGTACAGTGGGTTAGGGTTAGTTTATTGTAAATCAAGGGAGCTATGGGCCAGTAACCTTTTTGTAGTCATTTGAGTAATATTCTTGCGCAAAGGAACTCTGTAAGAAATGCCACTGGATTACTGTGCCTGGAGTAAGACGGAAGACATCAGTAGTGGAACCATTTCTACTTCTACTTCTTCTAGCATCCTTTTACTTGGTTCATACTTATAAGTTATATATTTTATATCTCCCCTGTTGGAAGCCATGCTATATTGTATCATGTTATATTTTATTATTTGACTGTGATTTGGGTTTTCTCTCATTGTTTGATCTGTAAAATGTCCGCTGTACCGTAGACACTTGATTGGAAATAAAGTTATTCTTCCTATTCTATCATGATGAGCTGATCTGTCGAGTTTCAACATGTCATTTTTAAGGATTTGTTTTCAATGTTTTAACTACAATTACAACAATTAAATACGTACCATAGCTTCTATAAACAACGAACAGAGGGGGTATAAAGGTTAGAATAAATATAAAAAATAATATAAGCGATGCTTTGGAACAAACTGTTGATTTATAACGACGAACTTCAGGATGAGAAAATATCTCGAAGACCGCCATTTTCAAACAAAGCACCTGCGCAGTAAAATCTTCAGCAGAAAATGTAAATCAATATAAAATCAAACATTTTGAAAATATAAACCATAATATTAGTTATTTATTGGACAGTTTAAAATTACAACATAGATCTAGATTTATTTAAAAAAAAACTATTTAAGATTTTTCCATTGCCATTGGCACGTTCGTCTTCTATTTTTCTAAGGGGAATAACTCCATTTTAGAGTGGTGATTACTAGAAAAATAAACTCATTCTACTTTCAGTTTTGACATAGCAATGGAACATCACATTTAATTCAGAAACAAAACAAGCAATTTAGCGTATTTAATGTTGAATCGTCCCATAAAACCTGTTCCAAATATCCTTATCAAAAAAAAAGTCCCGCACAAACCGGTGAAGATTGCCCTATCGAAATTCAGTGGGATCCAAGATGGCGTACATACAAACTAAGGCAATCACTCATGCATCAAGAGTTCGCCGTCTCTACAAACAAGCTATCCGAAGTTTGGAAGCTCAATACTGTGTGAAACCGTAAAATCTTTTTATCAATTTTTGCACATTACGACTTAACGATTGCTATCAGAGTTTCAAGCATGTCTGCTCACTTGGCCTATAGACGAAAGATGACATTGCTGTGACTTTTGATTTTGACTTGGAAAAATCAAAATAAACAATCAAAATTTCAACACATTAAAGTATCTACCAATGCATCACCGTTATCCATGAGTTACACAAGATGCAATGTCATACTGTCAACACAGGAATCTGACCTATCCGTATATATCCTACACCATTATATACCAAACTAGACAATGCTATAAAAAAAAACCCAGAAAGAACAGGAATGCAATTCCTGTTAAAGGGACAATAACATTCTTGCTGGCTTGGTAGCTCCATAAAATAAATAATACCCTTATTCTAAGTACTAGATGTTTAAATGTCCTACCTGTTGTGTAAATTATCCATTACAACCTATTTTATTTGTCCAGAGGGTTCGAAAATATTTTAAAATCAAAGTCACATTTGAAAAGGTTTACGTTAGACTTTTCAAATCAATTGGTTGAATTTTTCCAATTTTTTAAATTAGGAGTGTTAAGATGAAATTTACATCATCATTTAATTGGAATATTCTAAAATAATACAATTTGTTGACCAGAATGAAGATTGGGACATATTTTTCAGTTACAACAAGAGTGTTATTGGGGCTTTAAATGTTGAAGCCTTGATTTTGCCTGCTGTGGCTTCGGCTCTTTTTTTTTTTTTTTCAACAATTCGTAATGTCAGGCAATCTAACTTCTGCCAATTCACACTCACATATGTTTATTCTTCAATCTAGCCATTTTGATTAGCATAAATACTTCAGACAAAACGATATCATAGCCACTTGTTTCCAATATTTACATTAGTTTCTTTCTTTGAAGTTAGTCCTCGACTCCATGCGCTGTATGACTTATGCACATTTTCATTTACCCAGTCGGAACTGAACAGTAGGATATTATACTCCATTTCATTTCATCCATTTGTGTCAATTTCTAGGTCCCAAATACTAGTTATGAGTGCTAACAGCATAATAATGCCTAAACTAAACATTTTTGTGGATGCTCTGTTTGAAATAAGATTTTAAATTGTTTGTTTGGAGACAAAATAGAATGAAATAGGCAGTACAAATTTTAACAGGAATATGTGTAGTGTAGCGCTAAAGTTACCTTGTTATTGTTTTTATTACACATATTTTATCTGATGACATTCTCTGATAGATAAAAAAGCTTGCATCTGTAAGATAAATAAAAAGAATGTACCGGTACTTACTTTAGCTTATTTTTTGAACTTTTGATAGTTTACAAAATAGGATTGTTTTACTATTATACAGAATGTATAATGTGTTTTTATACCAAACCGCCTTTTTTTTCAGATTAGAATTTCGATACCATGCAGTTGTTATGCGTGCTAGATTTGATTCACACAAAGATGAAGTAGATATGAGAAAAGCTAAAAAATTATTGCTTGATGGAGAAAATGAATGTTTTGAAAAAAGTCTTGCACAACCAATGCAATGTATGTTGTAATTTGATTATAGAATATTTACCTGTCATCCTTCTGTCTACTGCTCATTCTGGATATGCCAAGGAACAAAATTTTAAGTTGATAGGATCAAATGATCATAGCGCATGTTTTCAAAAATTAAAAATGAGCAGGTTTATATGCCATTTTCAAAATGTAGATATAGTGTAGGCTAGTCTACATGTTAAAGTAAAGTAATGAAAAAATACATTGCCTCTGATGGTTTATTGACAGAATGTAAACTGACCATTCTACAAGCCATTAAAATGATGTTTGTCACTACTTTGCTTGAAATTAAAATGAATATGTAATTTATTTTTTCTAGTTCCATTTTCCCCTGGTGGCGTTGCTTATAATAGGGTAGCTCATGTTCCAGATATGGTGAGTTGATAATAAAAGCACACATTATTGTGACATTAATGGCATTCTTTTTTAGATGAAATATGTATGACAAGAACTGCCTAGTTTGCAATGAATCCAAGTAAAGTAATCTGACTGAGATTTTCATATTCATTTTCAATATATTCGTTTTCATTATCTATTATTGATCTATTATATATATAGCAAGAATAACCAGCTCTTTATCTGAATCGAAATATTTTTTGTTTCAAGTGACTATATTTTTAACTTTTATTCTAACATTGCCGGTTAAAGCAATCAAGACCTTATATTTCTGTCTTATTAAAATTTTTATTGAATTAATCAACGGATAAATTTAATGAAATTCACTCCGATATTGAATAAAAAACTGACGAACCTACTCATTTAGTTTTAATCTATGATTATTTTGAAAGAAAAACTAATGAATATCTTTCAATGTTTTTTTTTATTTTATTTAGATACTCGACTCCTGGCATCCATTAGAAAAGGCTCAATATCCAGAATATTTTGCTAGAAGAGAAGTTAGGAAAAGGGAATTTATTGAAAGATGGGAGAAAAAGTATGGAAAGTCGACGAATGTAGATGCGTGAAAATAAAGTTGGTGAAATAAAGAAATATAGGACAATAAATTGTATAGACAAAGTGTGTTTTTTGAGAGAATATACCATAATAAAGTTTGCATTCGCAAACATATTAAAATGAGGTTTTTTTCTGGGAATATTCTGTAATTTGGAAAGATTCAATTATATGGACTAGTATATTTTGTGACAGACTGCAAGGAAATGCTAATATCAAAGGTTATTAAATCTGATAGTGCTATACTTTTAAATGATCGTCTGTACAATTTGATTTAAAAATGTTAAATCTTGATTTCAAGTTGGAGAGATTGTATTTGATATTTAGTCCTTACCTTAGACTAATTAGTTAATGGTATGTGTTCTGAGGAATAGGAATGTTTCTTCATCAATGATACAGTACTAACAGCTGCAATATCTGAGTAAGGTCTGGTATAATGTATGTAAAATATCTATTGCAGTTCAGATTTGAAGAGTTTCTACAAACCCTACTATCTAATCCAAATTTTTCCTCTGTATCACCACAACTTCAAACTATAGACCAATCTAATATGTTGGTTGAAAACAACCTAAATATAACAGTAACAAGACATTCTTATTCTTTTCTGTTTTGATCATATTCAAAGCAGTCTATGCTACATTCATAGTGCGAAGGACTGGACTGTGCTGATTTTGGCATTTTGGCGGTCAAATTGTCTAATGCATGCTCTTTAGACCATAAGATCTGTGATTAAGGCATGGTTGCTCTGGTTTCCCTCACCTGAAATGCCAGTCAAGTATTGAAATAAAATTTTACCATGTTAGACCTGAAATGTGCCTAGTGGATTTTAAATCCCATTTCTCTCCCTCTGCAGTGATATAGCTGAGAATACATGTCATGTATGCTCATATTTGATGTTTAAGCCATGATCATCATCTATCTATAAAGTATTAAATTTCCAAATTCAATGAACCACTTAACAGATTTCAACCAGATTTGGTAGCTATGTTGCTAGTTTATGGAGATCACCTTGAAAAGGCAAAGTTGTATTTTTACATACATTTTCTAATTAGTGCATTTCAACTACCTTACTTCTAGAGTTACAGCCCTTTTTTCACTTTGTTGAATCCTTTGTAAAAGCTCTAACAACAAAAGTTATCATCTGATCTGTATTAAATTCATTATTTCTATGAGTAAAACAAAGAGGCCTGTGGAATTTTAACGATTTGTCGATGGGGAGTCAAAAGGTTGTTTATTGGCATATTTTTCGGAAATCACGTTTTTGCTTCTTCAGAATGAGAATTCTCATATGCATCTTTTCATCTGGGAGTCGTATTTCTAAGCAAATAAAAAGAGGTTTTATGGATACGTTTCAAAATGTTGTATATTTATATTAAGAGTGAAAATGTCTAACGAAAGCATCACAATCAAACGCAACAATGCCAGTATTGTGTTCTGGTTAAATACGTATTATTGAAATTATTGCTGAGGCTCTACTGTTTAAAATCTATGAAATTGTAGCAGGTAAAGGTGAAAATTTTCTAGACATGCATGTTCGTCTTTGCTGCATAAAACTGCAAATAACTAGTTTTCACTCTATTTCTGCACTAGATGTTGAGCTTGATGCGGATCTTTACATACTGTTTTAATTGCTACAAATACATTTTGTAAATAAATATTAGAGAAAAGCTTCAGAAATACGACATTTTGAGGTAATGGTTTTTTAAGACATTTTTGGTTCTCCTGCACAATAAAATTTCACAAAATCAAGATACAAACTTTTGACTCCCCACCAACGAATTCTAAAGTTTTAACCATTGGCCTTGTTTCACATTGTCAAAAATAATCATCTGATGTGTATAAAATTGATATCAGTGTCTTGTAAATGCTTAAAGCACCCATTACCAAAAAAAGTAACTCTTGACGTCTACTCAGACAATTTAGCAGCTGTGGATGTTTGTTTCGTTAGATGCTTTCACACATTTATAGATACATTATGTAAGATTTAGATTAAGAGCTGACCATGCTTGCTATAATAGATATGTAAAAAATAGATAATGTAAATTACTTCATTCAGAGCCAAGTTATGACAACTTGTAGTTTTGACAAGATGTGTGCATTGTGGCAACCAGGGCACTGGTATATTCGAGACTTAACCTCGCTTGGGCCAAAAGCCACGGAGTGGCTATAGGGTGGTACCCCCCCACCCCAATATTTTGCCGACAATAATTATTTTTTGGGGAGTGTTCAAATTGGCAGGCAACCCATAGGCTCGTATGGTCCAATGAGGCCTGTCTGTCATCATCTTATTAGGAAGAGGTTGTCCTTGTCCAATCTCATTACGCTATACGAAGAAGAAATAGTTCAAAATTAGCTTGAGCTCTTGTAGTACCAGAGGCTGCATAATTTATTGCCATTTTCCTTTGACCTACCCTTTTACTCAGCTTAAAATCACTGTTTATGAGAAATTTCACAAAAATTTGCACATACTGCCTTATTGAGGATTTATTGATACATTAAAACAAAAGGGGCTATATTTTAGTTGAAATAAAGCAAACAATTTTGAGTAAATTCGGAGTAAGTTTTGATAGGGTTCCTTTTTCTGAAAGTTCAATTCATGCCGATTTGAAAGAAAAAAAAAAATCTGTCCAGAATCATTGCAATAAATGTAGATGGAATGTTTGGCTGTCTGACCAAAAGACAAAAAAATCAAAACAATACATGTAGTCTTCTTTACAACTTGTGGAAACTACCAATTTTATAATTTGTAAACCATTTAAGTGATGGCAGTATCAGCATATGTATCACTACCTTCAATAAAAGGCTTGATCTCGCTTTAACTACGTAATCAAGGCCTTCACATAACACCCTGCACTTATTTCGATTGGGTACAAGCCAAGCTTGTGAGCCTATCAGATTCCTCGATCATAGCTTTCAAGCTAAAATCTACCTGTGATAATCAAGTTGCAAAGTTCAAGGTTCATTCAATGTCAAGGTTTCCGCGGAGGTCGCGATGTCACAACCTCTGATTGGAGGCTACTGTTCAGGTGTCTGTAGATGTAGTAATGTCCAGATGTTGTAAAACTCGCAGTCGTTGGCCCAGGAACATGATGTATCACAGGGATACTAAAAATTCACTCCAAATTTAAGAAAGAAAACAAATCCAGGAAATAGATTGATATTATAAATGTATGTATTGTAAAGGATATGTAGAAAATGTCTTCTAAAAAATAGCAGAATACTTGTATAATATATAAATATATAGAACATTTTCAGCACAATACAATATATCACAGTATGGTTAAATACTCTATTTGCAGATACCAATATAATTTGTATAAAACTAATTATAAAATAATTATTGTCTGGTTCAATGGCCCACGTGTGGTCACTGACAACATAGGTGTGAGTGCTTCTGAGGAAAAATTTGCCACAAAAATGCTGTTTCCAGTTACTAACTTCTATAAAGTCTTTGAGATTTGCTCTCCAGGAACCAAGTGGCAAAACAAATCATACGAGGTAATCACTTATTGAACCAGGCCATACTAACGTATACATAGCAAATATAAACATGTAGAAATATAAGACACTTAGAACAAATTGGACCTGATTAAAACATTTAGTAAAAGATGATACAAAATACAAATCAAGGATAAATATAGCTTATTACTCAAAAGTAGACAAATTTATGTATCACAAATATATAACATCAATATAAATAGATAAGGCGCAATAAAAGTTAAAAGACACTGTAATATGGATGAATGTATGCACATTATTAGAGTTTCTGAAAAGACATCTTATGGAGATTCTTGCATCTCTATTTCATACACATTAAAGTGAGCAAGAAATTAATGCAAGGCTTGCCACAAAGAAAATGATGGCGATCAATTAAGCACTCAAGCAAATTAACCCTGTCACAGGTATGGTGAGCGGTTCAATTTACTCGCACAAATTTGCTTTCTGTGAGCAATAGACCGCATATCAATAAAGACAAAAAATGGGATGTGGAATAATATAGTTGTTTTATCAGTAACAAAATAACTGAGGGAAGCATCATTACTTATAGACCAGGGTTCTTAACCCATTTTGAAATGAACCGCCAGAATTGGGTCAAATGAGGTCCCAATTGGAAATAGGCTATTTATAAACGACCATTCTCTTTAATATGACCAGCCTTCAACAAAAAAATTCTTAGTAATGTTGTATTCTGAATAGGCTTATACATGTGATTACCACAAAAATAACGACATTGTACACCCTTTTGAAAATTTTCCATATTAAATTCACGTCTCATGGCAAGCCTTGATTAATGCATCTAAATTTTTTTTCATATGCAATTTTGTTTTGTTACATTACAAATACAAAACTAAAAATATTGAGTAGTTCCCTTACAGGCCAGATTCATTTTCTGACAAATTATTTCAGCAACCAAGATTGTTTTTTAAGCTATTACTATTAACTTTCAAATTCATCCAGATACAATGAAGGTAGCAGATAATCAGATTGTCCATCATCAAAAAATTTCATTCTGTCTATGAAAGTTTGAAACTCCTGTCTGATCTCTAGTAAACTTTTCTTAAGTTTAGAATTGACAGTTTCAACTCTCACAACCTCTTTTTTCAGCTCATTTATGATGGTGTTTTTATCCAGAATCACTTTCTCAATCTTTTCAATTTCTTGTTGATTTTTAATCATTAATTGACGGATATTCTCGTTAGCTTTAACCACATGTTGATCCATAGCTTCTTGAATTGCTTTTATTCTCTCTTCATCTTTCTGTTGGATGATATTCTGTATTGCTTCATCCTTTTCCTTTCGGGCTTTAGTTTTTATATCTTCTAATGCGTGTGCGTATTTCCTACAATTTGAAAGATATATTTATAGTATTTGTGAATTTAATTATAGGATTTATTGACAAAGCTGACAGTATAACAGAATACTTAGCGAATATTTTCAGTCAACTGTTCTTAGTGTTTTGAATAACATTACCGTTAAGAGAGGGTAATGGGCATTTAATGTCCATACAACACTATAAACCGGAGTACCATATCATGATGGTATCCTTTACGTTGATAATTTGGTAGCGTGCAGGAGTAACCGAGTCCTTGACACAAGAAAACCAATATTGAACCCATGACTTGAATACACAGGCTTTATGATCAACAATGTACACATTAGACCATTTGGCAACCCAACTCCCCACAGGCCAATTTAGATGTGCTATTGGCAGTAACAAGCTTTATGCAAATGACATCAGATTTGTAGTTATATACACTTTGATTTATGACCTCACCTTGCTGCTTTAGTGGCTTCTATTTTGTAAATTCTTCTTTCTTGATCTTTGGCCAAATCCACTGCTTGTTTTAATTGCTTAGCACATTTCTCTTCATTTTTCTCCACAGCGGCCTTTAATAGTTTCTCACCATTAGCTCTTTCAGTCTTTATCTGTTCAATTGCTAACTTCTGCATGGCCATTTCAACCTTCAAGACTTCTTCCTAAATTAATTCAACAGAGGCATTTGGTTGTGAAATAGCATGATTTTTGAATAAAGAGTGTAATTGACTAACAGTGACAGGTAAACTTTATTACAATTCAGCATTTTCATTCTTCACAGTATGATAATGAATCTTGGATCATACATGCATTTCTGAAAACTGTTATAAATATATTATCTTTTAACCCTTTAGGACCAGACCAGCCGAAAACTGACAGTGGATGCCCGTTGGGTGGAGTACAAAGAAGCTGGTGTACCTGTTAGTTCAGTCAGTAACGACCAGTATAAAGCCATTTTAAAATTCTTTTAAAATAGATTTCTTGATAAGGTACCTTGATTTTGTGTTCTTGTTCTTTAAGAACCTTTGTGACAGCCTGTTCCACTTCAAATTTGGCTTCATTTTTCACTTTCTGTATTGCCTCAGCTTGACGTAATTCAGCTTGTTTCCAAATTTCTTGTTCAGTTTGTTCAATAATAAATTGTTTCTCATCTTCCAATTTTTGTAAGCTTTGTCTATGAACATGGTTACCAATACCTTAAAGAAACATTATGTAAGATTTAGATAAAGAGCTAGTCATTCTTGCTATAATAGTTCAAAAACAGAAAATAATGTAAAATGAATAATTTGAAAATACCATTCAGATTGCAAGCGAAGATATTAGCCTATGAAGGTTTGACAAGACGTGTGCAATAATTTCAACCCCCATACTGTTTGTTTGAAGATAATTCTCTCTCCTCTATTTTTAAATTAAATCAAAATATGGCTGAATCGTTCCAATCTATTTAATATAGGAGAAATCAAACGCCTTCAAGAGTTGATTATGGCCTGGATCAGTTAATTAATGTCTAATTAATAATTTAGAAAACATTCAGACCTGCAATAGACAGTTCTAGCTCTTGCATAATATACTATATCTTTAGAGAAATAACTATTTTTAAGTTAAATGTGCACTTAGAATAATAAACTTCGCAATGTCAGTGCAATGCATTGTACAGCAAATAAAGGAGATTCAATTAATTTCAATAAGAATATCAGTTTATCATCATCAATATAAAGTAAATGATATTCCCAAATTCCATTATATTCTTTCATTCTATATTTTGTCGGTGGGTCAACAAATACTTGATAGATTATATAAGAAGGTTCTAAGTTCTAATGCTTATATTATATCATTTATAAACAGGTTTTTTTTATACCGGTACCTAAGATTCTCTGGTGAGTGAAGTTTTGTATTACAACTGGCTTAGTTTCTTCATATCTTCTTGGAACATGGTGAAGTCTAGTTTTGGAGAGTGCTGGAAAATTAAAACTTATCAGTTCCGTCATCTCTTTATTTTCTTCTTACAGTTTGACAATATCATCTGTTAAAAATTCAATTTTTAAACATTACAATAAACTCATGACTCGTAAGTAAACTGGTAAGCTTATCAGGTTGGTCTTGATGAAGACTTACCTGTTCATGCAATAAATGTGAAATGTGACCACTGGGTCGAGAACAAAATGATATCAGATTTGCTTCTTTTTTTTTAACAATATTTTTATTCAGGTTGTCTGAATGGGATTGGGGAACAGGCTTAGCCTATGTAAAACCCTTCTTAGTAGCAAACTTCAACTAAAACACTGTCGATTAACTAACAGACGTACCCGTGTCACTCACACAGCCATTAAAGGATTTAAATCAACAGTCAGCTAAATGAAATGGAGTTTAATGTCCTATTGTTCAGCTTGGACTAAACTGGGCTAATGAAGACGGGCATACGCTATACAGTGTGCCATGAGGGAAATTTTGCCTGGGCAGCGACACTACGACCTACTCTTGTATCGAATTCCAACTGCTGACAAAGGATCTTTTACATACAAGCCAAAGTGAACATGGGACCTTGTTTTTTGTCCCATCCGAATGGCTAGACAGCTGTCCTTGTCAGGCCCTCTGTCCTGCATCACTGACAAGGGTAAACAACGCCAGAAAATGTGGATGAACTTTCTCTGCCAATGCAGGGATCGAACATCTGACCACCAGGCTAGTGAGCCAACGTCTTACCCACTTAGCATGATCTCCCCTAAATCAACCTAAAGTTACATTAAAACATTTAGTTGGTTGTTCCCAATTAGAGATTTAATATTTAATTTTATATCATGTGTTTTTAAATTGAAAATAATGAAAAACAATAAAAGTATTATATAGTTAGTTGATTAAAAACATAGTTAGTTGATTAAAATAATATAAATTTAATATCATAATGGATATAGCCTCATAGGCCTACTAATTCTGAATTATACTTTATACAAGGCATAAAAATTCAGAAGTGTTGGGCCCCGTCCTAATCAGGTGTTTTTAATTTGGGAATTCTATTTCTATATCGTCATAGTATAGGCCTCCTACCTTATAGTAGTCCTAGGCTCATAATAAGAATTATAAATAATACAATAGAACTACTACTAGAACTAGACTAGGCCTAGAATTAGTAGAATGCTAGAAGTAAGATTAGAAAGAGGTTTTTTTACAAACTACAAAGTTAAATCTGAAACTTTAGCATCACCTTGTTTTATAATTTGACTCCAAAATGAAATCTTCTACAGACAATTACGCCGTAAAAATTTTTACAAAGTAAATTTTCTTAAAGTAAAGTAAAGTTAAAAACATTATTATTACAATACAAAAGTAAATAAAATTCTCTTACCCGGAAGCCATAAGCGTCGCCTGTAGTCATTGGATATGTGGCGAGATCTCACGGGATATCACGAGAAGTACTTGATGATCCATATTAATTTGTGGAGAAACTGGAGGCATGGGAGTGATTGCTTTGGATTTTTCCATGGTTGAAGTTCATCGACCTTGATAAAATAACACCTGACAATGCTATATATATCAACTATACATTATCTAAATTAGATTAGTAACCCAAGAAAATTTTCATAACCATCAAGAATTTTGTTACAACGTTAAATATGAACAGTGTGAAGACGAATAAATGCCACGTGCTTGGCAGGGTAAGTTGTCTGGCATCGTTGTTATCATAATCATGTAACTTTAGTGATTAGGGTTAACAATAACCGAAGTCTTAATGAAGTCATTAAACAAAATTATATTTTATTTGTTTTTTGTCTGGTTCGAATTTTATAATTTTAACGTTCACTGGTCCAAACCTGCCTTCATTTACGGACCCGGAGAATTTGTTTACGACTTAAAGTACGATACCAAACATTCGTATGCTGTTTGTCATTTTATCAGACGCATCCGGGACCACGTGTTTTTACCCGGAATACAATTCTTAGAACGTATTTTGTTTGTCAATATGTTGAGGATACCAATAAGAATTTAAAATCCTTTATGAATAGCATGTACATTGTCTGTGATCCAAGCACACATCATCATCATCATGTATTTATGAATACTATGAATTATAATAAATATAAAATTGATTTACAAATTGGGATAAAAAAAATAGATCTACATAATCTATACCGGTAATATAAATATATTATGTATATTATATATATAGCCTATTCCATTTCTTCTGTAATTGGTTAAATATGATTCTTATGAATAGGCAGATACATGTGTATTGTACTTGTACTGTAACCATATGTTTATATTCTTATTGAATGTATAGTAGTATTAGTAGTTACTAGTACAGATCAACGTTCACAATCTGTACAATAATTTAACATACAGACTATACTATACACACTAAATTGGAATTTATATACATGTGTGATTGTGACAGATTCTGTAGGTTACAGATAGCTAATAAAGTGGTCTTACTAAAAAAAAAAAAAAAAAAATCTGATAGCCAAATGGGTTACAACATTGCTAGACTTGATTGAAGATATACATGTCATGTAGGTCCTAGACTATTCCACTTATGACTATGAGACCACTTCCAATTCCTTGCCCTTATGACCAGAGGAAAATGAAAGTGTATTTTAAACAAAATTGAGTAAATCGAGGATGTTTAAGACTACAGTGCATGTTAGAAAGCTTATGAATGATCGGATCAAAAAGCTTTCCGGTAATGTAAACTCATTTACCAGAGGCCACCTAGATCTTGAGCCAAGGTTTCAGCCTGCAGTCTATACACATAGGTAAATGCGGCACTGGGTTTAAGAGTGAGAGTGGGAAGATATTCATCTTAAAATGACAGTATTGATTATGCATGTCAGTAGAAGGCATTGACATTAATCACTGGTTAATTATGTCTATTATTTTAGGAACTGTTTTATCTCTAGTACGCCTACAAGTGATATTCTTGAATAAATATGGTGCTAATTTAAACAAATGGTCCTTTTTGGTACCGTAGTCAACTAATTTATTAAAGGGACACCTACATATCAGTTTTATAGAAAAAAGTCTGGTTTTATCCAGATACTGTATAATAAAACGTTCCTCATTTCCAGATGAAGACTGTCAGGTTTAAGTTATTTACAAGCGTATCACAAATATCGGGTTAGTAGGTGGGCCTTAGGTTATGGATTTTAAAGGATTTTAACACAAAATTAAGCAGTTTTATTCCCCAAAAAGTTATCGGGATTGGCACTTTAAACTTTACAAATATATTTGATAAATGAGGTTTGTAAGATTCAATGAGTTTGAACATATGGTTTTAGCTCTCATGCTAAGGTGGTGTGGGTTTTTTGGGGGTGTTTTTTGTTGAATATTTAAGGATGCTTTATGTAAGATTTAGATAAAGAGCTGACTGTTCTTGCTATAAATAATAGTTCGAAAATAGATAATCTAAAATGAAAATCTTGATTTCATTCAAATTTCTTTATTATGAGCAAAGTTATCACTGAGGTTTTGACAAGATGCAGCATAGATTGTTTATTTTCATTACAATACTTGTTATTCTAGACTTAGCTTGCTTAAACTTTTTAGAATTAAATCATTAAATGGTTTAATCTGTTTAAAGTTTCTCCATCTGAGTTGATTATATGTTTAGCTATTGCCTTTACAAAATGTATCTTCAATGTTTAAGAGTTCTCTACTATTCTTTAACCTGGCCTGAACTTAATGCCTTAAAACACTAGTGCTATTCCAGAAAGCTGCTCTTGTATATAAATCAGTGGGTTATCCTAAATTCTGATATCAGTTGTTGCCTATGGCTAAGATATACATGTAGGGCCAGATTAGGCCCATCATTTAATCTTATTGACACCTTTCTTTGTTTTACCTGTGGGTATGTCAATCTTTGATCTTTTTTACACCCTAGTTAACACCCCAAACAATACATACAGTGATTTATTTAATTGAACAGATCTTTTTACACCAGAGAAAAAACCCCAACAATACATAAAGTGATTTAATTGAGCAGAACTAATTAATTGATTGGGATTTGTATCAATAATTCTCAACAAGTTAACACTAACACTGATAGTGCCAGAATATGTACCAGATAAATGGAAAAGTTATCTTTTTTAAAATTTCCAATCATACCCAGAAGATCAGCGGAAAGGCACAGTGCAAATTACCTGAACATGGGGGGGGGGGGGTATTGATACCAGCCATAAAATCGATAAATTTAAATGTTTTATAATTATTTCAATAATGATGTGGAACTTAATTACATGGTGAATTGTTAGGGTAAGAGTAGGTATTAAAAGATTTAAAGTTTCTAACTCAGTATCATCCAAAGTCTTCGACATTGGAAACACAAATTATTGATGTTGTGGTCTTTATATCCAATATCTAAGACATAATAGACATTTTACCGTTGGTACTTTAAAATACTAAATGAGTTTCTCAGTTTCATTTGTAACAGGACGATAAGGATGAAAAACCGAGGTCTCGTGTATACATTGGCATGCCAGTGAAAGATCTCTTGGCAGTGGAATTGGATATAGGAGTGGGTCATAGTGCCCCTGCCCAGACAAAATGTTTCATCGGCGCATCATTTGCCCGGTATAGGAGTAAAATGTTAAACCCCATTTTATTTAATTGAAGACTTCCCATTAAGATTAAGATGCTGGTTCTTGCTGAGAAAGGAATATATTTACAATTTCACTTGTTAAATTTCAAATCTACTTAAATCTCGACCGTCCTATAGTCTAGAGATTTGAATATAGGCTATTCATGTGAATATATTTCTGAATTATTAATAGTTTGTTAACATGTAACATTTCAATCAAAAATAAAGACTTGGCATAAGATAGATTTACATGTAGCTTTTTCATAATGCATCTTTTTTTTAATGGATTAGAGAACATGTACAAATGTACATGACTACACATCCAATACATAAAATTTGTTTTGTAATATCAACTAGCTTAAGTTATATGTATTCTAATTGTTAATCACAATATCACAATGGCCATCATTGTGGTGAAATACTCTACTTAATAGTTTTTGACTGACAGAAAAAAATACATGTAACAAAAATTTGAGACTCACTAAAATTCCTGTGCATTGTTTACAGGTAAACTAGCCCTACACGTTATCTGTACTTAAAGTTCCAATAGCATTTTTTTAAGTTATATTTTTAAAATTTATTAAAATAAAGCCCTAAAATAGATTGAACCTATAAACAGTCCTACCTTGTTAAAGAATAATCCTATTAATCCTATAATTCACTATTGCCAGTTGAGAAATTGGCAAAAATATCATTTTCAACTTCAAATTCAAACGTTTGAAGCTGGCCGTCCATGGAGAAGAATGGGAAAACAAGGGAGGTAATTGAGTAACTATTTCCTCAATCAACCAGTGTCGCCCTTTCTAACCCCCCCAAAATTTTGTCCATGATCGTATAATAGTGAGTTGACAACCTTTTGAGCAAAAAACATAGAAATAATTATATTTTGACTTTCTTAGAAAAAGTGAAATTGGAACTTTAACATAAATACTTTCAGAAAAATCAGAAAAATGTAATCTTCTTTTACATTTAATTTTCAATTAACACATGACACAATTATATGGAATACAAGTTGCTTGATAAAGACGGGAGAACCCTCGTCGAAACGACGCTGAAATAAATCCTTTAAGTAACTTGTATTCCATATAATTGTGTCATGTGTTGAACAACTTAATTTTCAATTGACAAACAGTATACACAATTTATGGACAAAAATTGTTTCATTTCTCACTGACAACATTTAAGCTACACTTCTCTCACTAGACTTTATCAAGAAATATGTATGTAGTAGTGCTTACATATTATATCTTGAATAGTTTTTCAAGAATTCGATTTTTGTGAATTGTGTTATTAATATTGATCAATGCTAAGAACTAATAATTCAAGAAAAATTAATAGACCCCAAAATTTATTTTGTAACCAGCATTATTTAAGAGTTTTGTTTACAAAAATTTCTTAAAATAACTCAGCTTTTGTTTTGTTTTGTTGTGATAGTTCACCGTCTAAACATACAGAAATATGTACTCAATAAAGAAAAATATGTAGCATAATCAATATTAAAATCTTCGTCATTTTAACATAGAAAATGTCAATAAAATGATACCAAATTGACTTTTAAGTAACACACTGTGAATTTATTTGTATTCTCTTTGAGCAATGTTATTTGAGTAATATTGTGTACAATATTATAAACAATACTGACCTAAATCATTTATAATCAATGATAGTGAACAGATAAAGCACCATAGTTATTCAAGTTCCTATATAACTTACAAGACTAGTTGCTCTAATTTTTAGAAAATGTCGGACAAGGTAATTTACAGATGAAGTGTTTTTACATCATGTTCAGGGATGAAACTTGGTCAATGTATATACACAATGTAGTTTTATTGCAGAAATACCTTGTCAAAATTCAGTAATGAACATTTTCTGCTCAGGTTAAATCAGGGCAATAAGCAATTTGATGTCTCAGTGTTTGATAAAAGATAAGAGTCAGTAAATATTTAATGAGTGTCATCGTTTACTCTAATTGCTTTAGAGAGTGAAAGGAATCACTCTTTTAAATACATATATAGATCAATAACCCAAATCATCAAAAACAGTGACTTGTATTGACTTTTGATATTATATAAAAAGTTATTGCATGATAAATATTTGAAATTTAAATTACAGGTGAATTATTGTGAAGATAATGTGGATCCATTTGATGATTTATGTTTATTTACTCCACAAGAAATAGCCAACATGGATTTTACACAGATGATGGATCTTGATGATACTGTTCCTGAAGTTAATTCTCAAGGTAAATTTCAAACTTTTGGCTTTGGATCAGTTTGTGTATTTGGTGTCGAAATAAAGCATGGACAGCACTGAGAGAAGTTGTCAGAATATATTGTAATAGTTGTAGCCTTAAAGAGCCTAAAGATATAATTTCTGAACATATGATCTTTTGGAATACATGTTTTATTCTCTGCCCTGTATTCTATTTGGCATCTGTAGTGTTCAAATGTTAGTTTCTAGAATTCCTCTAAATGCCAACATAATCTCCTTTGGATTAATATCAGATTGAGATGCTGTAAAAAATCCTAATTGAGAATGAATCTTTATATTGTATACCTTGAGGTCGTGTGTCATTTTAACACAATAAGAATCCCTTGCAAACTAGAATATTGTGAAATGGCTGCTTGCTATTAAATAAACCATCCATCACTTTGCTGTGGGCGACAGAATTATAGGCCTATTTTGAATTAAATTCAAGTTGGGGAGGTTATGTAGCATTTTTATTTTGATTTTATTTTCTTAATGGTATGTTGAATAATCATAATGGAGTGGACTAAACTGTGAGAATTTTTTGCTGTTTTAGTGAAAAATGCAAATAACCATTTTTATACGCCCACATGGAAATGTGGTCGTATATTGCCGTCGCCCCCGTCCGTCCGTCTGTCGGTCCGTCCGTCCGTCCGTCGGTCCGTCCGTCCGTCCGTCCGTCCATCGTCCACAATTTCTTGTGAACGCTCTAGAGGCTAAAGTTAATCTCCGATTGACTTGAAATTTATACACGGTGTTAAAGGTCGTGAGACGAAGAAGCCTATTGATTTTCAGCGATATCTGATAATTACTACCAGAGTTATGACCCTTGATCACTTTGAAAAATCTTGTGAACGCTCTAGAGGCTATAGTTAATATCCGATTGACTTTAAATTTATACACAGTGTTTAAGGTCGTGAGATGAAGAAGCCTATTGATTTTCGGTGATATCTGATAATTACTGCCAGAGTTATGACCCTTGATCACTTTGAAAAATCTTGTGAACGCTTTAGAAGCTAAAGTTAATATCCGATTGACTTTAAATTTATACACGGTGTTTAAGGTCGTGAGACGAAGAAGCCTATTGAATTTCAGCGATATCTGATAATTACTGCCAGAGTTATGACCCTTGATCACTTTGAAAAATCTTGTGAACGCTTTAGAGGCTATAGTTAATATCCGATTGACTTTAAATTTATACACAGTATGTAAGGTCATGATAGGAAGAAGTTTGTTGATTTTCAGCAATATCCGATAATTCCTGCCCGAGTTATGACCCTTGATCACTTTGAAAAATCTTGTGAACGCTTTAGAGGCTAAAGTTAATATCCGATTGAATTTAAATTTATACACGGTGTTTAAAGTCATGATACAAAGAAGCCTATTGATTTTCAGCGATATCCGATAATTACTACCAGAGTTATGACCCTTGATCACTTTGAAAAATCTTGTGAACGCTCTAGAGGCTATAGTTAATATCCGATTGACTTTAAATTTATACACAGTGTTTAAGGTCATGAGACGAAGAAGCCTATTGATTTTCGGTGATATCCGATAATTACTACCAGAGTTATGACCCTTTATCACTTTGAAAAATCTTGTAAACGCTCTAGAGGCTAAAGTTAATATCCGATTGACTTTAAATTTGTACACAGTGTTTAGGGTCATGAGACGAAGAATCCTATTTTTTCAGTGATATCTGATAATTTCTGGCACTTGATCACTTTGAAATATCTTGTGGACAAAGGCCTTGAGACAAACCATCAAAACTATTCTAATCATTTCTGATAATTATTTAATGGGCTATTACTCGTAATAAGATTATCATGTGTTGTAAATAGTAAATGTTCTCCTGACTGATAAAAGAAACAATATGCGACAACCCTTGTTGACTGCCCGGACGACTTAGCTGTTGTGGGCGTATGTTTCGTTGCCTGGCAACCTATCTTTTTATTTTCTTGTAGGAATACAGGCTGAAGATTTAAGTAGTTTATTAGAGCAGTTTGAAGGTAAGATGATCTTGAGATCATGCTTTATCATATTTTGATTAAAAAGAAAACATGTCCCAATTGTTGTGGTCTATAATGAAATTAGCTTCGGTCATGACTCTCTTATTATAAATTCCGCAGGATAAAATCTTTCTGCCATTTGGTATTCCACTCTTGAAACATTCACCACAACAATTATTGTATGTGAGGTTGTATTTGTGTACTATTAATTCTATGTTTTGTTGGGTATTTGGGTTGCTTTATCTATTTGTTCTAGTTTCTATGAATACTAGGTTAATATTTTGTGTTTATTTATTTCAGCTACTGAATCGACTGATGAAATAGTTACAGAATCAAGTGAAGAAAATATACTTAAGTCTGGGTAAGGTTTGATTTCATTTTCTTCACACTTGTCAATTCTAAGACAATTTCGATGAGATAATAATTTTGTGTATAGGTGCACTATTCCAATGACCAGCTGCCCATAGCACGTTGGCCATGTGGCAGGCTTCAGTATCAAGTTGATGTCAGCATGAATAGAAAGATACATGATCTTAAAAAAGATCTTCAATATTTTTTTTAGGAATGACTCGGATACTGAAAACCAGAATCCAGAAATGTCTGTAAGCAGTGAAAACCACCCTTCAGCCAAATCAGGTTTGAAATTTTTAGATTTTTGTCCCAATAAAATTGTAGTGAATCCATTTAGATGAATGCGTATTGCTATGCTTACTGTAATAAGCTTAGTCTTACATCTGGTATAATTTATTGCTGAGATGAATTACTGTTTTTGGATGTTGCCTAATTTGTATTTTAACTGATCAACTGAGTTGGATTGATTTTATTGGGCCTTAATTCGTTCTGTGCAAGCTGCTGACACATTGATCTCGTTGACTATTTTAATACCTAACCGCAACACCTGTTTACTAATTATTGGCATAATCCAGATCAAATTATGTCCTTTATTTCCCCAAGTAAAAGTTTAAAGATGTTGCATGGAATAGTTCAGCTGTTGGTTAAAATTAATTTTAAAGGATGAATTTCATGTCAGCAGTCTCAACATAAAACCAACAATGCAGAAAGAACTCTCAGCAAATACTTGAAAATAAACACCAATAAATATATTATTTACTTTTATCAAGACAGCAAATCTGTATTTATATAAAACTATCTTCTCATTTTAGGTGAATCGTCACCTGTTGTACCTTCTAAAGTTCTTGACAAGATACGAGCTGGTAAAGCTAACAAACGTAAAGCCACCATAATGTTACCACTGGGTATTCCTTCTAAGAAAGGTAGAGGACCACCAACAGAGCTCCCCATCTCTGGTGGTTCCATGAAGCTGCAGCGTATAATTAAACAAAACAGTGCTACAAAATCTGATGAGCAATTAGTTAGCGAACAGACTGTCCAAGACGTTACAATTGATCATGATTATTGTTCGAGTCCCTCTATTAGTAATGCCCCAACCCCAGCTCGCTCACCAACTTCAGACGATCACGTGCAAATAGAGAATTTTAATGTTGATCATGAACAGGTAGTTCATACTGAAGGATTAAGTAATTGTGTAAGTGAAAGTTTGTCTAGTTTAGGTAGTGTGAACGATTCCATCGATATGACGGTTAGTGTTAGTCAGGAAAGTAAAGACAGTGGCGTGGAAGAAGGGGAGATAATTGATTCTGATCATAATATTAGTGTTGAAGAAAGTATTGAAAACCCCGCGAAAGAGACTGTGTTTTTCCCTTGTCCTAGAAATTTAAAATCAAAGCGTAATTATAGAAAACGTGAAGAGCCTATGGTGCCAGACGCTAGTAAATTTTATGATAAAATTCCTGCATATTTCACAACCCTATCATTACCTCAAAAACCACCCAAAAAAGAAAAGAGTGTGGGAGGATCGGGGATTACTATAGAGGATTACATTCCCCGTGATAGATCCCCGACTCGAGAGATGGATACACTTTATAGTAAACTACCAGACTATTATAGTTGCTTTACGAACAGTACTAGATACGACGGACAGGAAGAAGAGGTGGCAGAAATACAAATAAAAACTGAACCAATGGATGAATTTGATAATGAATACGATAAAAGACCTAGTTCAAGACCTTCATCTCGAAGAACGTCACGATCACGTTCTTATTCTAGCTCCTCTTCCTCATCATCATCTTGTAGTTCCTGTTCTAGATCACATTCTCGTTCCTCATCTCCAGGCAGATCACGTGACAGATATCGTAGGTCTCGAAGGAGACGTAGGAGACATTCTTATTCATCAAGTTCCAGATCATCCAGTAGATCAAGGTAGGATACCTAAAGAGGCATTGTCACTTTCAAATTTATAATAAGGTCTACCAATTAAGGTATCTTGACAAAGAGATCTGCACAGAGTCATGAGCATGTAATGAATGTATTAAAAATGAAAAGTTTGCATGCAGTATGATTTCAACATCCCCAAGATACTAGAGTAAACAATAATTGGTTTTATTACTAGGTTAAGCTGAACCCATCTGAAGATTTACACAATATTGATAGACCCCTGTATTGAAAATAAAGCAGTATGCTCGTCTTTTTCAGATCCAGTTGTTATTCCAGTTCACGTTCACGCTCGCGTTCCAAGACACGCCCTAGGCAGTACAGATCTAGATCCAGATCAAGAGCACGGTCTTACCGCTCACGTTCAAGACACCATTCACGTCGTAGACATAGGTTAGTTTTATATTTTGTTAAAATATTCTTTTACAATTACATCTTTCTAGGATTTTACACTTAAAAGCAAATCATAGGCATTAAGCTATTAGACTAGCAATTTATGGATATCCATAATCTATTAAAGGTCCTATTCAAGGTCTCGATCCAGAGACAGAAGCACAGAGAGAATAAAACTGGCAAGAAAAAAAAGAAAGGAAGAGGAGAAAGAAAGACAAATAGTAAGCCAATTATACTCAATATTATTGTTTCAAGATTAAAAAATACCCTTTAGAGCAGGGAAGACCAATCTATTGCACATTGGACCATTCCATGTGGTACATTACACCTCATTATAATAATGATCTAATATAACAAGCCTCTATCACCTACAGTGGCATCAGTCACTGTTCATGAAAGGTCTAAGAGATATTTTACACATGACACACAGGTTCAACATCTGTGATCAATAACTTCAATTTCAATTGAATATTTCTGGCAAGGTTTATTAACTAGAAATCCATTGCAAAGTCAGTCTCATACATTATACATGTACCACATTTTCGACCACAGCACATATTTATCTTTCTTAAATTGATTTGTGTTTTTCACAAGCCTCATACAGTGTATTGATTTTATAGAGAGAACGTAGAATAGTGTATGTAGGTCGTATACCAGACTCCTATACTAAAAGAGATTTAAAGAAACGATTTGATAGGTTTGGTGAAATAGAAAATGTCAGTACACACTTTAGAGAAGCAGGGTAAGATTGTTATATTTTATGTGGTAGAAGTTACATTGTTGATTGAATTATCCTTATTAGTAATGAGCTAAATTATCATAATGTAACACTTTGATATATATACTCTGACCTCAGTACATTAAACATGCGTAGCCTATCAAATATACAGTTCAGATATTCACTGCCGTCTTCATTAACCCAGTTTAGGAGCATAACGGTAGGATGTTAAAGTTCATTTCAACCATTCTTTTTTACAGAGATAATTATGGATTTGTGACATTTGCCTATACCTGTGATGCGTATGCAGCTATTGAAAGTAAGATTGTGTGCCACTTCTATATTGTTATTCTTGTGGTTTAATCAAACAAAAGATTTAATAAACACTTCTATTTATTTATAATCTATGAGGGGTTGGGTTGAATAGTATTGTAGACACAGGACCTGTTGTTTCAGTTCAGGGGTATTGCTTCCAAGTACCGTGGTTTCTCCCACTTTTTTTAGACAGCCCACAAATGATAAAAATATGCCAGCTAATCACTCTTCTTAATATCAGATCACTCTCCTTCATTTCTTAAACACTCTTATCGAAACTGGGAGAGCTTTTTTAGGGGAGCGATTTTTTCAATGTCTTCAATAAGGGGTGCTTTTTTCGGCGCTCCTCTAAAATACAAAAAACGACTGGTAAATGTTAAACCTTATTTCTTTCTCTTCCATTTAAAGCCCCAATAACACTCTTGTTGTAACTGAATAATATGTCCCAATCTTCATTCTGGTCAACAAATTGTATTATTTTACAATATTCCAATTAATTGATGATATAAATTTTATCTTAACACACCTATTCTTAAAAATTGGAAAAATTCAACCAATTGATTTGAAAAGTCTAACGTAAACCTTTTCAAATGTGACTTGGATTTTAAACTATTTTCGAACCCTCTGGACAAGTAAAATAGGTTGTAATGGATAATTTACACAACAGGTAGGACACTTAAACATCTAGTACTTAGAATAAGGGTATTATTTATTTTCTGGAGCTACCAAGCCAGCAAGAATGTTATTGTCCCTTTAAATACCATTATAAATATTGTGTATATTTTGTAGAAGGAAATGCTGTACCTGGTGAATTACAGTTTGAGTTATGTTTTGGTGGTAGAAGACAATTCTGTGATACAGAATATGCTGATTTAGGTAAATAAAATATGAATGTTTTTAAACAACAAGAAACAAGATATTATTTGAGATGAAGTTTAAAATACAGCAAATTGCCTTTAGATAGTAGAGCAGATGTAATTATATATAAAAATAAGACCATTTGACATTTCATTGCTCGAGTTGAAGATAAACAGACAGTCTGTTATTTATCACAATTTGTCACCTGACAGATGAAAATAACGGAGCAAGTCAAATCCAATAATTACTCTGACAATTCATTTATACTTGTACTATCCATGTGACCTGGGAAACATCACTACACTCCATAACAGATAATTGGATGTCAAATAATGACAAAGTAGACTTGGATGTTCAGCAAGTAAATTATAAGGGACAAGATACAATGACAAATTAGACTAAAATAAATTATTTTATTTTTAGATGGTAAAGCAGATGATGAAGATATGTTTCAACCAATGCAACCTAAAGCACCGGTTTCAGACTTTGATGAATTACTTAGACAAGCTTTGAAAAAGAAAAAGTGATTGTGCCATAATGTTGAAGCTAAAATGTTGTATGTGCTGTGATTTTTGAATTGCTATTTGAGTAGACCTGTGTGCGATATGAGTGTGCTAATTCTAAACCAAAGCTTCTGTTGAATGTGCTAACCAGTTGGATGTGGTGCTGGATACCTGTGTCTTTTTGACAATTTCGTGAAAAAAACAAAACCACAATTTTCTGTGGGCAACAGTCTGAGATGGAGGGGAGCATTGAATGTTACTATGGACGTGGTTTTAATAATTTTAAGGCAATAAGTGTACTACATAATGATTGTCTCTTTTGGCGATGAATCATTTTATTATTTGTATGTAAATGTAGCCTTTATATATTTGTAAGTAATACTTTTGTTTAAATGATTTACTATTTAGTAAGATAATACTATTTACTAAGTTTTGAACATCATTATTTAATAAGATTATTTAATGAACAATAATATTTTTTTGGACCTCATTACTTATGTCAAATTATTTTGGCATTTTGAACAATGGAAGATAGTTTTATATTTTTGTCTAGTTTTTGAAACCGTTTAATATGCTAACATTCTTGATGCTTTGTTATCTGTGTTGGATCTGCCAGGTATCTACCGGGAATAATCTGATATGTCATCAGAAAGTATCATCTGTATCAGGCATCCGTAATACTAGAAGAAACCATGTTTAAATGCCCAAAATCTGCTTACGTGTAGATGATGGTGTGGATCTCTTACACGCTATAAATCGCCTCTTTATTTTCTCAGGTAAAAAGTTACGTTGAAATGTACGTTTATTGTAATTGTGTATATTAAAATATTACATGGCTATAAAGGGAAAGCCCTCTTTTGTTAACAGAAAATTTGGGTAATATGAGGAAGGATGCCCATTGTGGAGCTATTGGTGACACAAGTAATTTTCTCATTGAGGGATTCATATAGCTAATCCTGACTGTTATGTAAAGTGAAATAAATGTTAAAATGAAAAGAAATCCTGGTCAGAAGTTGTTTAAGACCAGGGTAATGATGAAATGAATTTTAAATTTATTTAATGATGGTGTAATATGGAAATTATAATTTAATGTGATTGACAATGAATTGTTATTGGTTAAAGATTTCTTTTTGTTTTTTTCTGGATGAAAAACTGTAAAGCAAGCAATTACGTGCATATATATGTTAGAAATAATATGATCCACAGATGAGTTTTGATTAGATTGATTTTACCATACATTGTAGTTACTGTAGAAGGTTAATGAAGGCCACATCTCACCTTTACAGCAAAATGATTTGGAAATCATGTGATACAAAATGTTTAAATAGGTCAAGTATATTATTCTAAATGATAAAAGGCAAAATATTTATTTTGACCCGGGAACCTTATTTCAAAATTTTTGTTCATATACAAACTGATACGTTGACTTACTACAACTCATTTTGCTGTCAGCTAGTCAATATTCTGTAAGTCCTATCCTTGATTTCAGCCAAAAAATAGATTTTATTTGTAGTTTTCTTCGTAAAAAGATGATTGTTTAATTTCACATCTTAAAGTTCTAAATAAAAATATCTTGCTTTACAGTGTATTTGTTGCTAATGATACAGTACAAAATGTATTTTTGTTGAATGATGTGTAACTCGATTGTTGTTTAATTATGTGTATTGTACTGCCTTACAAGTGTTGAAGGCACTACTATTTGCTCTGCTACTACACCTTTATTTTGAGGAGAAACCTTATCATGTTCTATTTTTTTGCAAGATAAATTGTCAAATTAAACATATTTACAGGAGTTTGTTTTATTTTGTTTAATGACCAAGTTTGTGTTGGGTAAATGTTAAACCCAATTTCTCTCTTGTTGAATCCAAAAGTCGTTTGTGATAAATGGGGTCACTTCCTTTTATGGGTTCTTAAGTAAGAACATATTGCCTACAAACATAACAGAATTTCATTAAGTTTGAAAGCAATTTGTTTAAAACTCTAACCTGCAGTCTCAGAGTGTTTACCAAAATTGTGGAATACCGTACACTCCTACATAAACATGTACCATTGTAAGGAAATTACTCTAGCAATATATCAATGATGGTCCACTTAGATTACGTATTGTCAGATAGAATTGGTAGGCTAATAATCCAGAATGGTTCACATTTGTAAATATGGGTTTCCTGGCAATGAAGTGCACTCCTACAGCTGTAAAGTCATCCATAAAAGTTATCACATAGTGTAGTGATTCTTTTACAGGAAACTAAGAGACCATTGAGTAATTACCAGAAATCACTACGATCAACCTTAATTAATTTCATATCTTTTGGTTCTAGAGTGACCCCAAGATTTTGTTTGTCCTTATCATATGACTAAAGTACATTGGTACATATTAACCTTCAGATGTAGTCTCAAGTGTTCAGTTCAGATTTCATCCCAAGGCTATCTTGTCTTGGATAGCCAGAGCCTTCTAGACTCTAGATAATCAGCAGGTGTGGCCTATAACCAGTGTAATATGCCTTATGGCCCAAAATATACCTTGTGGGTTCCCTCCCACTGCTAAAGACCCCTACGCACAAGCGAATTATTGAAATAAAATTAAACCATGTTTGTCCTGAAATGATATAGTTTGTGTCGAGTGAACATTTAACCCCATTTCTCTCTCAAAAAATATACATGTGAGCACAATGATTACCAGCAGTGCCGCATTCCCCTATAGCTAGGCAGACTGAAGCCAAGGGCCTCAAGATCTCAATGGGCCAATGTGCATATTTCTGAAACGTTTTGTTCGCCCTCATTTTCATGTAGACGTATACTGTCCTCGACCCTGTCCGTTCACTATTTGTTAGGTCTCAATTCTTATCCAATTATAACCCAAAGATCTCGATTCCTTTCAATATTCACGCATATTGGAATAACTTCCTAAATTATGGCCCTTGTTTGTACGAACAATCGCCCCTTTTCTTTTTAGCTTTTTCTATCCATCTCTTGCAAAATGTGGGCGTGAAGGATCGGTGATGTAAGTGAAATAGCCTTGGGGGGGTCTCTCTTCATCTAAGTCAGGCAAAATGAAATGAAATGAGGTTTAACGTCCTACTCTTCTGCACCTTACCTGGGCTAATGGAAGACGGGCACTGATTACCATTACAGTAAGTAAAAAGTTGAGTCAGTCACAAAATAGATTTTTCTGAAATGAATATGCGAACTGGAACTGATTTCAAAATGTCACGCAGGAAAATATTTATAGAGAACTAAATCGGCCTATTGCAGTTCAAACATTCTATAAATCATTACTACGACATTTATTGAGATTTTGAATGGATTAGACAATAAAAATAAAATCTGTATACCAACTGTTAGCTGAGAATTTAAATGGATTAGGCAAACTGCACCATATGATTGCTCAACCTTATAATGGATGTCATTCAATAAAAAGGCTGACAATCAAGATTTCGATCAATGCAGAAAGTGCTTGTCAATTTTTTCATTATCAATTTTTGAACTATTATTAACAAGAACAAGCTCTTTATCTAAAATTCACATAATGCATCTTTAAAAATCCTGAGGTTAATAGAAAACAAAAATCAGACAATTCCAAAATATCACAGTGATGAACCCAACAACTGCTTGTTATCCAATCTGTTTTAGAGATGTATTATAATGGAGCAATACCTCTTTGTAAGATGACTGACCTTTTATAAGGGAGATGGAGAAATGGGGTTTAACGTCCACTCTCAACACAAACTAGGTCATTTTGGAACTAACATATGGTTTAATTTATTTCAATAATTCACTTGCACATAGGGGTCTTTAGCAGTGGGAGGAAACTGGAGGACCCGCAGAAAACCAACAAATTTAGACTTGTGAACCTTTCTATAAAGTTCATATGTATTGTATGGCCTCACATCACATGGGTTCATCTTTGGCTCAATAGCTTGTCCAATGTTTACACAACCAGTCTGGGCAGAGGGGTGTCAAGTAATCATTTTATGTACTCATAAACACCAAAAAGGAAATATTTTTTATCCATATAAACTGGGAACACCTTTATTTTTATATTATTTCAAAAAAATTTAATATTGCGAGCTCGTTTACACACACCGATGTCATCCCTCTCAGTGACCTAGCGAATATTCACTGCTAATCAATGTGTTAAAGATCCAGTCTGTAAAAATAACTCATAACTTTCTCAATCATATCTTTAAAATCTTTTTATTTTTTTTATTTTTTCTCTCTCCCATTACAAGAACAGGTAGTTTTGATGCATAAAATACAATTGTACATTTGTCATTTGCTATAAATATAATTTGAGTTTGAAAAACAATATGAACATATAGAGAGATGAAATCATTTCAACTTTTCAACAAAAAAAAGGGAAAATGTTACTTTTATGATACGTCAGTCATACGTACAATAACAAGTCAATATGTTCATCCAATGACCAACTGTTATGTACAAGTCTCATCCAAGATTAAATAGATTTACACCAAATAAGCCATGAAAATATATTGTTTGTAAAAATTTACATGAAGGGTGTACTTTAAGAACTTTGTCAAATTCAGAAATGATAAAGAACAAGCCTTTTAATTACACAATGTTATTATTAGACTAAAATAATTCATTATTCTTATTTTTAAGCTTAAAATCAATTTGTGCAAAATGACGGACTAATAAAATAATGAAACTGTGATAGTTGGAATAATGTAGAGATTTAATAAACCTTTTTGCACCAGATATAATGGATGCTTGTATGCATGTTGATTATTTAGCAAATTCAGACAGCAATCTCTTTGTTTCAGATTTGATTGTACACTGTATGGAAAACAGTGTCCAATAAAATATCAGTATTCTTAATACAAGTTTACATTTTTGAAGACAATCTGTATAAATGATCTTGTACAATTTAATGTTTTATAAAAAATGCACACTGTCAACATTAAGGATTATTAGAGATAAAGTAATAATTTTAGTACTGAATAATGTAAGCTTATTAAAACTCTCCATATAATTCCATCTATGACAGACTGTTTAGAAATGGCCAAGGAAATCGTTTTGTCTAAATTTCTTCAATATAGCACACAGAATGTTGATTAATTACATCAAAAAAACAAATGCTATTCACATTTGAACAGGAGGTCTTCATTCTTCGATTAAGGTCGTCTCCCTTCAATAATTCAACTTCCCCATATTTAAAATAACGGTATAAGCAGCGTATAATTATTTCAAAATTATCTGAAATCCACCACTCAAACATTTTAGACAATGGCAAGTAAACAGCATAATTACTGTTTCCGTAATCTTAATTTTATCAACATTGTTACATGTAACTACATTAAAGAAATTGACAAAAGAAAGACCTCCATCCTTTTTTAAGAGAGCAGTGTATGACAATAATAATATAAAATATAGCATGGAAATCCAAGATCAATTAAAATCAGACAATAAACATTATTAAATCATGAAAATATACAAACCCATTTTCAAATTCAACAACCATTTGCATAATTAAAAAATGTGAAAAAATATATATAAGTTATTAAAAGAGTCCAGTAACAAATGGAAGTTAGAACAGCACAATTAGAGTCATCTCCCCCTTGTGATGTTTTGTGACCATGGAAACAGTATATCACCATTTATTTGAATATTAACAACTAGACCTTGTAAACGGCAGCACTTTGTCCATAAACCACAGCTTGATTAAGGATTTTATATATTATATCTTATGTACATTGTTTGTCCATAATTTAACACAGTTTTACATCATATCATGGATTTATTTCATTTACATCTTATTTATCTCCATAATAAGACTAAATGACACTAACAATTGCTTACCAAAATAGTTCATACATATACATCTAAAATACAAAGAAAAATCATTCAATTTAATAAAGATCATTTTATGTTTTGATTAAAGGAAATATAAACAAAGCTTGAATATTGTACTTTGTATTTTTATAGGTTTTTTTCCATTTACAGCAATCTAATGTACTGATTTAAATGACCAATGCTGTTCTGATTCTTCAATCTATTTTATAATAATTTAAGTACAATGTTTTGATATGAAAGTTATACTCTGACACAAGATATAGATCATTTAAAAAAAAAAAAAAAACAAGAGTAAAAATAAGCTTCAAAATGTTACAACATTGACATGAACCTTGACTGCATTAGACAACTATTTTTTACACCGGGTAAAATATTTCTGAAAGTTCTAAAATATTTAAGAAATGAGATTAAGGGAAGTTCGATATAGTTGGAGTCAATAGTATTATTTGCTACCCTATATCAATTTGTAACAGGTGCTCTGATGGATACAATAATTCAACCTTTGATACCATTAGCAAGCTGTTTATAAATTAACTTCCGTATTCCACAAAATCAGTCAATGTAGTGAAGGTATCAATCATATGTCATAATATCATTGAGTCAAAGGAATAAAATAATCCTATTAAAGAGGTACGTCACAATTCAGGTTGTAATAATAAAGTTAATATCAGATTTTCCAATACAAATTGAGTTGTACATAGAGGTATCGAGAATCCAAATGATGTTCTAAATAATCTCTAAATAATATTTGTTTTGAAATCAATATACATGGTAAATCCTGATTTATTTCATGAATATGATCACAGAAATTCTAATCACACCTCATATTTGTACGGACAATAACGACTAGGTTTCATTTCATCAAACAATTTACAAAATGATCTTTCCATATCCTAACTGAAATTGTCTATGAAAATATGTGCTATGATTCTGTTTGATAGGAAAACACATTGAGAGCATCTATACTGAATGACTAGTAAATACACAAGACAAAGATCTTATAGGTCATTGCACTATTGAATCATATTACATCAATATTGACAATTTAGTCCCTAGAAAAATCAAAATACATGTAGATAACATAAATATCAGGATTACACACCAGTATATAAACAAAACACATTTTACTTCAGATCCACGTATTTTGAAACACTTCAGTCTTATTAACTTAATTAATGGATTTAAAAAATAAACCAGTTCTAGAAACCATTCTCAAGTGATTAACCTTTCTAAAGTTGTTAGATTTTGTCACTGCCATTTTAAAAGTGTAAAGACAGTAATGCCATAAAGATACATACAAAAATTTTGATTAATGTTTATAAATTCTTTGTACATAATTATGAAAAAAATGCTGGCATTGACGCCATTTAAACAATATTTATGCAACAACTTGTAATTTCTTACGATTTCAATTCCATCAATAAAATTAATTTATTGTACTAAGTGATATTATCTTAGCAAAATGTAAAATATAAGTAATTTTCAAACAATCCTAACCGGAAGAAATCCAATGGATGAATTTAGTCAAATTGTGTAAGCATTATAGTTCAACTATCGTGCAACATTTAAAGCCTAGCACACATGGGCAAATTTCTTTAGCAATTTGTGAGGGATTTTTAATTAGCCTAAGATTGCTAGAAAAAATGGCCCTTGTGAGCATCATTTCAAATGCAAAGGATATCAAGTTTTAAAGCATCGCTAGTTCCATAAAAAATGCTTATTGCTTTAACATGCAATAATAATCACTTGTGTATGTTAGGCTTCAGTTACCACAAGAAGTGGAGAAGTGGAGATCTGACAGAATAGAGGTTTCAAAATAATAATTAAAATAAAATCAAGTCAAGGTTTCTAACAGAGGAATAAATCATGTACATATCTTAAAAGTTCTTTGGTTATTGATTAAATGATATTATAAATAAATGGTTATAAACAACTGATATGTGTCAACATGATAATATTTTAAGTTGGTGTATAACTGTCATCCCTAACTTATCACATTTCCTCAACCAATGTTTCAGCCACAGAGACAGAGGTTTAACCTCTCTGGCCTTGACCTTTGTGATGAAAATGCCATTACCCAATTCAAGTTAATAGTATTGGAAGATGCATTTCAGTACAGCAGACCGTGGATATGAATGTTAATATCCATGCAAATGGTACTATTGGGCAGACTTAAGTCAAGGGAGGTAATAACATGTTACAGACCACTGATATACCAAGATGAAAAATGATTGACTGCAACACATCTATATTACATACTAATAAAAATCATTTCATAAAATTAACTGAACTACCATGTCCCAAAATTAAGCACAATTCTGCATGGAAAATCAAGGCAATTCTTTCAAACATAGCAGATGATTATCAAACAACTTCATGGACAATTAAAGCATTTGGTATATCAACCTTCCTGGTTAAGTACGGTGATCACTGGAAGATCAATTATTATTACTACAACACTCATATCCTTCACAAATGATCCATGCTTTAGAAAGATTTAGAGCATTTCGCTTATATTTACCAAAGTCTAACAATTGCTCCAATTAGCTCTGAATGTGGTGATAGGCATCATGTACGAATAAGTATGTCCTTCTAAACACTCAATATCACTTCACATTTTCAGACTTAACATGGCTAAAAGATTAGTGCTGTATTTTGTATATTAACAATCAAGCTTGAAAAGCCACCTGCCAGATGTTCTCCACTTCCTATTTTCTACCATGAAAAAACAACTAAGCCAAAAAGAAGGTTATTACAGAAATTGATGAATAACAGAACAAAGCATTCACAGTTAGTGAGGAGATAAGCAATACTAAGCATTATGATTTACAATAATGAGACATATTAAAATATGCGCAGAATGTAAGATATCATTCTTTTCAGAAAATGGAGAAAATGTCAAATTAGCAGGCACAAAAATTATCAGAAGTTAACTGTATATAAAATAGAAAAATAATTTTAAGTTAATGAACTGCTTGAAACATATATACTAAACTGCATATAGGTCTACTAGCAGTTCATTGCATTACTTTATTCTAACAAATTATGATTGGTTGTCTTCTTTTCAAGTTTTATTCTCTTTTTTTTTTTTACTAATGACAATAGTTCACTGCATTGACATCCAGAAAAATTATTTACAAAGTCATCTCCCATGACCTCAAATACAAGGCTAACACATATGAAGGCCTCATCTTAAGGAATGTCATAACAGAAAGTAAAAGTTACCCTAAAAGATTTTGATTGATTACTGTAATCAATATCAATTAATTGGATACCATTGTAATATCATTTCAATTATAACCCGATATGTGAAATATCTCAACTAATAGGAAAAATATATAAACTAAAAAAAAATTATAGTCTGTGTTTACCCATTTTTAGCCGACACAAAATATGTAATTTTCTGATATCATTTTTGTTTTAACCCTTTGTGATAGTTTGTAATTAATAACATACTTTCACTAAAGTAATTAATAATATGATATTCATTTTCAATCTGTTTCAAAACATTATACTTAAATAGGACTTAATTTTTCTTAATAAAGTACAAATTTAGGTAGATCAAGATGAGTATGTAAGGCATACTTTCAAATGCTAAAACTGAAGAAATAAATTAATAATACTGGTTATAATATTCATTGCATTATCCTTTAAAAAGATTATTTCATTGTGGTTTATTGTTAAAGAGAGATACAGTATTTGACATGTACATAAGATATGTTTTAAAATATACACAGTTATGCTACATTCAGGGGATACTAGTTGAAAAAAAAAAAGAAATTTCTTTGTTAATTGAACCAGTGTGTTTATACACTGACCCTGCCTTCCAAATAACATCTTTCCTTGATATTTTCAATGTACATTAAAAGAATGGCAGTCATGTTGAATACACCGACATAAAAAATTCATCCAGGAAAACTAATCAATTCCTTTTTTTAAAAAAGATTTTCAACTAGCATTCCCCTTCAGTTATCATATGTAGAAATGGGCCATATTCACAAACACTTTATCCTACTATATAATAGCAAAATACGGTGACAAAATACATCTGAACTAAATAAAGTGTTTGTCAATCAGTAAAGGGGCATGTACGTTTTAATATATGTTTATAGCACTTCAAGATTTGGCAACTTAAACCAAATTGACCATATTTGATTAGGAACTTTAATAAATATACAAGATTATCACAAATACTGAGCCACATCGAGTTTTAATCAAAGAATAATTGATGAATTGCCCACCTTTGTATTGGAAGGAGCAACTTAGTCAATAATCCTCCTACGCACTATTGATGCTATGCATGTTGGGATGTATGCTCTATTGCTGCGTTATAACATAAGAATATTTCATTAACACAATTTCATTAGATCTTTTACATAGATGTGCTTCTACTCCGTTACTTCAATTGATAAATATCTGCGCATATAAAATGCAAATTAAAAATAGCCCTATATACATAACAGCACAAACAATCAACACGCAGAGATCAGTACTCGAGCACTTAGCTGCAATAAGTTAGTTAGGGGTATTTTCTTTATTATTTTCAGTCTTTTATAGATACACAAGCCACCATTTCCAAATATACCAACAATCAAACATTTCCGACCGCAATTCATAAAATTACAATTGTTCTCACATTATAACAAAATTTCTTTGTTTTCCGATTTGTACCAATTATTGGGATATTTGATGACAGAATAATCTGACTACCATTTCTTTTACCTATTATGGCTTTTTCCTGATCATAAAATCACCAATTTCAAAAATCATGCATTTCTTACACTTTTCTCATCCATGATTTAATAATTTCCTTGAAAAAAACAGATCTCTCAAGTAGAAATTATTCAGCAACAAATGACAGCTGTTAAAAAAACATTAAAACATTTCTTGATTCTGTGCACCATGTAAACATTCACAGTAATCATAATCAATGACATCTGAACTCTGACCTTCAATACTGTTACTATGCATCCATAACAATTGTAACAAATGAAATATTCATCTTTATCACAATATACAGAAACTTTCTTTATAAATATTTCACACCTATTTACATTTGAACACTTCCTTGCCTCGTCAGCAGAGAGTAAAACATTAGTTGATATGAAGTCATGTGATGTTAAATATCAAAGTTCCAACTCGTTTCCTAGGATACCCGAATCGTTAATATTTCGCCATGTTATTCCAATATCCTAGGTTTATTTATGTCAGTCGGAATCAGATTTCATTTTGTAATTTAAGTGATAATGACCTGCAATGAAAAAAGAGTTAAATATATAAAATTTTTAAGAAAAAGATGTTAAAGATTACAGAAAATGTGGCGGTATTACGCCTGTCCCTGTTTCTTTTGACTCTGGGAGTCAATGCTCTATTTATGATAATTTTTACATGGTTTGGGGGAAGCTATATTCTATAATGTACATGTAGCCATAATTAAATGATATAAGTTTTAACATGCTACTTTTCTGCACCAACCAGCTATTGAAGTTAGGTAAGGGAAATCTAAACCACACACCAATGTTCAGTATACACTTATTACATGCTTTTCTTGTCAAGCACAAGATGAAGTTGTGCGACAAGCCTCTGGTTTCGTGGGAGTGGGTCACAATTCAAGTCTTTATTTGCACTGTAAAGCTGCTTTCTCTTAACATTTTATGTCCACAGATACAGCCAACATTGAAGCATGACTAATTTTATTTTTCAATGTTGACAGAGCCGAAAATAACACTAAAATTAGTAAACAATCAGATTTCCACTACACATCTAAAAACAAAACAATAATTTTCTGGGACCTAAACCGAAGATGTTCAGTTCATGTAAACTAAGAAATTGTACATTAAATCTTTAACCAATCTTCTCCTGACTTGCATTTAATCGCATTAAAGAGAGGCATTTCAATAGATTTTATGCAACATTACTAGGTGGCACTTGCTTGTTTGTACTCCCTGCAGAGGATGGGTAAAAACTGAATCGAATTGAACCTTTTTAAGAGTTACGATGGTCACAATATTATAGTTTGTAAGTTTTAACTGGTTACTGCACATAAACTTACCAGACATACTCTCCATAGTGCTTTCTTTACAATCTGATCCTTTATGACTACTGGACCCACAATTATGACAAAATGTCTTCTTTGGTACATTATTAGCTACACCTGGGAACATGTTATTGCCGTACACAAATGGAGGCATAGGATGATTATAAAACAGTGGCACTGGCATGGAATTAAAAAAAAGTTCAGGATTCATTCCGTTAGGAAATGTCTGTGGATGCATATGCGCTTGGTATGGGTGGGGTATGGAAGGAATAGTTTGCATGTAACCGTTAGAAGTGGGTAGGAGCCCAGGTATCGGCCAGTTAGGAGGGCGTGGTGAGCCACATGCACTACACGGCTGATGATTATGAGCCACTGGTCCAGCAGAACAAGGCACTGTTGTATTAGCAGGATTATTCATTTGTAACGGAGACGGTGAATTAGTCTGTTCGTGATTGGGTTGATTGGGATCTGATGAACTGTTCACTAAGTTTGACGCACTGTTATTAGGGGATTTAGTTCCTGTATTGCCAGTCATAGGGGGTGTTGGTGTAAGAGAGGGTCTCGGTCCTCCTGATATCGTCATCGTTGTCGCGTTTGAGACACTTGTGAAACCTGGTCTTGAGCTTCCTAAATTTGGTGGATGACCTAATATTCCTGGCTGGTTCATGAAGGGTCGTGTTTGATTTTCCATCATGTTTGAAAAGACAGACGTGGGTATTGGATAAACAATTGGAGGTGCCATTGCATTTCCTGGCTTTTCTGTCGGCATCATAACTAACTTCTGTGAATATCCCATATTAGGATGTGGCTGTTTTCCAGAATATGGTCGAACTTGTATATTCAACATTTCAGGTCGAACAGCTGGTGACATTGCTGGAGGGTTATCAGATTGGTAGCCATTTTGATTTAATAAGCCTTGTAAATCGTGACTAGAATCGGGAAAGTTCATTGGCATTGTGGTAGGCTGTGGGAGTAATCCGTCTGGTTTGATGTTCTGAACAGGGTATTTCACTGATCCTCCTCCTTGCGAGTGTTTAACAGCACCTGTCCTTGGTAAACTACCAGTTTGACTAAACTCCTTATCTTCTCGGTGTATTTTATCTACAAGTATAATAATTAAAGACACATTATAATTAATCAATGTTCTGGAAATTGCTCTATTTTTCTTGTTTTGCTATAAAGGATTATCTCCCTTGGAGGTGGTTGTCATTTTTTTAAAGTGAAGACTATCTTTTATATCACCATCACCAATTATTCAATTTATTATGTCTTCTCCACCTACAATCACCAACAGATAACATAACAAATAAAAGTTTAAATCTAAAGCGTTTCATCTTTGTAGAGTCAGACAATCAGATAAAAGTTTTCCCTCAGTGTGGGTCAAATCATTGTCAAGAGATACGCATATCAGAGGAGTGACTAAGTAAAACAATAGATTAAAAACGTTGAGAAAAACAATTAATATGCCAATGGCACTTACCTTGTGATTCCATATTGCTGGATGATTTGACAAGATTTGATGCCTGATTAAGATGGGGGCTTGTTGGTGGACTAGATGGTTCTGAATTACTCGGAGAATTATCACGGCTATTTGGCATGTTTGGGAAATGATGTATGAAGTTGTGGAGAGGTGGTGGGTGAGTAAAGTGGGCAGGGTAACGACCCACAGGTGGTGGGACCAATGGTATTATGTTGGCAACTGTAAATTGAGGTTCAACTAATCCATTTGGTTTATCATTGCCACTGTAAAATAAATATACATTCAATTTTAAAGAATGTCCATTATCAAACTAATATCAGTCAAGATATGGATATAATGAAACTTTCAAGTTTCATCATTCTCTGTCAATTTCGAGCAAAATCGTTGTCTTCTGACGTCTCTGCCAATCCAATTCCTTATCTCTTATTAGTCTAAGCAGAAAATGATATTAACAAACTCATAACCAACATCTGCATCAAGTTTGGATATTCTACCTCAATTAGAAGTAGAGTTATTGTATCTCATCACCTGTGACAGACATACAGTCAAGACTACTGACCTGATAAACATTGGCACCAAGTTTGAACATTTTAACTTGCTCAAGTAGAAGCTGAACACATGAAATGGCTTATGTACTTTGCTTAGCTTACAGCAAATCGTCATCACCAAACTCAGTCTGAACATTCTAGCAGCCTTTGGAAGCAGAGATATGGTGAGTCAAAAAGTGTAACAGACGGATAAACCCATCTTTGAAAGATGGGGAATGAAAACAAAACTTTAAACTTACAAATGTTCTGTTAATCTGTTTCTCAATTTTTTCTGAGCGTCTCTTGGTAAATCAGTTTTGACAAGATCTTCATCTTTCATACACGTAAGCTGTAATACAATATCATATATGTAGAGATTTTACTAGAATTAACACAGGAAATGTAGAATTTTTATTGTATGTAAGATACATTAGATAAGATATATAGCCCAGTATTTTAGACCACAGCCCTAATAATTACAGAAATATTGTTATGATTTACATTTCTGGGAGGGATAGAGAGAGAGAATGGGGTTTAATGTCAACCAGTTCATCACTAATCAGCCAACCCCTCTCCTTATCACATACAAGCCTCAGATCAAAATTACACAACTTGACACAATGGCAGAGAAGGTATTCTAGCGTACAATATCCATGCGAGTTATAAAACCTGTATATTCAATCCAAACTGATTGAGAAAAGCAAGTCTGAACTGTTCAAACTGGCCCAACAGACTAATGGATGTGGATATACAAAATTAATGAAGATCTTCTCACCTGTTTGACAGTATAGTTACTAAGTTGATCTGAGTTTTCATCCATATTGTATAACAGTTGTGTATCAGATGTCATTTCCGATGTTTGAGATAAGGGTGAAGCCGATGGACTATTGTGAGGGGATTCAGTTGATGATGAAGGGGGAGACTGAGAAGGTGATTCTGTTCGAGCAGTCTGCACGGTTCGACCAATAAATTGTCTTTAAAAAAGAAATAAAATACAAATTAAATGGAGTTTAACATCCTACTGTTTTCATCAGACTGGGTTAATGAAGATGGGCATACGCCATACCAGGGTTCAATTTAAGCGGTATCGCATCGCAAAAAGCGACCCAAATCATGGTAAAAGCAATAGAATTATTTTATTCATTAGCCAAAAATTGCTTTCAAACTTGTGAAGTTCGATTCACAAGTTTGGATGAATGTGGAGTATAGTTAGGCCTATGAACAAATCAATTATTAAATGCAGGACTAACTAATATTCCAAGTTGTGGTCTTGATTAATTTGAACCAGTTTTTATTTCAATATATCCGATAACTAGAAGACAATGCAGACTCCGTTTTTAATCACATGTGTTTATAAAATATGTTACTAAAAATAGAATAAAACAACGCAGTATAGTATGATTGGTTAACTTAACTGGAATCTAAAAATAGACATCTCATGAGATGCGTGAAACGATGGCATATTCTAAGGTTGATAATATTTTGAAGGCGGAGAGGGGGATGTTTTTAAATAAAGAAATAAACAAGCAAAGCCACGTCTACAAATATTTCGATTGGAATGGTGTAACTTGAAGTACATGTAGTTTTGTTTTAGACGATTAGTACGTCTGGCATCATGGAGAGACGGTAACTGATTTTTTTTTGGGGGGGGGGGGGATGTCAGGGTTTTTTTTACCTTCATCCGCACATAAGCCGAACAGGGTATACAACGAAGGCCGGACTTCGGCGTAAAAGGTATCCCAGGGTTCCCGCGGCTTCGTCAAACATTTTTTCAAGGATATTCAAGGATAATTATACGTCAAATTTCAGGATTTTCAAGGACATTTTTAGCCTAAAGTTACAATTTTTCATCTTAAAAACAACCAAAACATTACCAACTATCGTTATAATTGAAGACATAAACTGTTTTTTATTATTACAGATCGACTTCCGGCACACCGGGGAAAACTCCCGCCATTTTTAAAACAGAGTTATTTCCCTTTTCCTTATAATGCATTGTTTAATGTAATTACTAATACCGATTTTGATTAGTCAGTGTAGTGGCTTCTAGTATGTTAATTGGACAATGGAGTCACGTGAGAGTATTTGGTTGCCTAACGGTAAATGTCATTGGCTTGTCTTGTTATTACGTGACAAAACACAGCTGTTTATTTAGATCAGTTGATTGACAGGTATACGTCAAGAGTTATTGTTTAGTATAACCAGCATTACTTATAATCTAAACGTTTTTTTTAGATCAACTTACCAGTATTACCAACAAAATTAAGGATCTCAACTGAAATTCAAGGATATTTTCCTATTTCCGCGAAATTCAAGGATATTCAAGACCTTGAAAATGAAATTTTAAATTTAAGGATATTCAAGGATTTTCAAGGACCGCGGGAACCCTGTATCCACTTATACCTCAAAAAATCAGAATTGCAAATTATTTTTGTGATTAGGCTTCTCAAATCTGAGCAAATGCTATTCAAATTTTGAATTGATTAGCCAAAATGTGAATCTGTCACAAAAATTTGCTACTCATTGGTTTTAGACTAAATTGAACCCTGCGCCATACAGTGTACTAGGAGTAAAATTTTGCCTGGACAGTGGTGCTATGGCCAAGTCTTATTTCAAATTCCAACTGTCAAGGGTTGATTTACATGCACGATGTGTACACAGGATTCCGATTTTTGGTTCAATCTGAATGACTCTTAAGTTGTCCCTTGCCAGACCCACTGTTCTACACACCACTGACAAGACAGGACCATGTCAGAAAAACCAGATGAATTTTCCTGACCAAAGCAAGGATCGAACATAGGACCTCCAGGTTAGCAAGAAAATATCCTACTCACTGAACCACTGTGGATCCCAAAATGAAATACAATGATGGATATGAATATGAGTGAACAAATTCAATTTTTCTTAATAATCTATAAATGATTTTTGCATGAATGTAATCTTACCTATTGGGTGGTAAAGCAGTAACAGGTATATTCATTTCTTTTCCTACATCTGAAAAAAAACCATATCAAAATAAAATACAATAATATCTTTATAAAATTAATTAGTCCCGAAATGACCTAGTTAGTGTCGAGTGGACATTAAACACCATTTCTCTCTCTCTTTTATAAAATTAAACTGTACAAAGCACATCAGACATTGTACTGTGTAACTTTATTGATCTTATGTATACAAGGGTAGGTCTGTCAGTGGTCAATCACTCAATAAATTCTGATTTAGATCCCAGGATGTACTGGAGGGGGAGGAGGCGACAGTCCTACATCGTTCGTTTTCTCTGGATGCTCTAGTTTCATACCACTGCTAGTGACCTGATTTGTGCTGAATGGACGACTGTCACATTCCACTTTCTCTCATAGGTTTACGTAACCCACCAACCTACCAATGCTTAAAGCCCTAATATCAGAGCTATCATTTCCAGTTTTGATAATGCATGGAAATGTTTCAAATTGAATTCATATCTTTATGTTTTTAATTATGGTACATTATCTTAAAGGGACAATAGCATTCTTGCTGGCTTGGTAGCTCCAGAAAATAAATAATACCCATTACAACTACAACCTATTTTATTTGTCCAGAGGGTTCAAAAATATTTTAAAATCCAAGTCATATTTGAAAAGGTTTACGTTAGACTTTTCAAATCAATTGGTTGAATTTTTCCAATTCTTTAAATTAGGTGTGTTAAGATGAAATTTATATCATCATTTAATTGGAATATTCTAAAATAATACGATTTGTTGACCAGAATGAAGATTGGGACATATTTTTCAGTTACAACAAGAGTGTTATTGGGGCTTTAAATTCATGCTTCTACACCTCTTTGTCAAGATAAAAACATCTGTACTGATATATGGTAATAATATTTTATTATAAGAATTATTTCTTCATGAAATATTACACTATCGAAATTTATCGTAATGTGAATGATGCTCCTTTCATCTTTTATCATGACATAGAAGAGAGATGAGAGCAGAAAGAACACTCTGGCATGGCTTTTGTTCATGTGAACTAATTTGTACATGCCATAAATTTGTACAGTTATACATGAGAGAACACATTTTTCCATGTTTGAAAATGGAATGGCCAAAAATATGCCAGTTTTAATATACGGTACTTAAGCTAACTGATTTATCGTGGATTATCAATTCTGTAAATCTTAATTATTTATAGCTCACTCAAAGTCTTACTTTCCATTTTACAGAAAGTGTAAATAATGTTTTGTAGGAAATACTTAGTAACAAATCGACAATTCTGAGAAATGAATTGATAAATGTAGAAATATACGTTTTAAATATAGATAGTAATACAGATATAGATACTTACTTGAACAACCAGGAAGTTGTGAATTAAGAAAAGTGAGAGATGTAATTGGAAAAGGGGGAATTGCATCTTCTTCTTCTAAAAATAGATTACAAACTAATTAATTCTGAAGTATAATCAATTATTAGTCTGATCATGATCAATTAGTGAATATTATGTCACAGAAAACAGTGACACAATATAAATTTCCATTCCCTAAGGCTCAGTTTCTCACCATCAAATAACAACATTAATAATATAGTATGAACTTTTCTGTATATGGCTCAAGTCCCTGATCCCTAACAAACTATATTATATCCATAGGAATATCTGTCCAAAAATTGTTCAATTATGTTCAATATTTATAAAGAATTAAAAAGTGTTCTTGAGTTGGGCTTAAGTCAGTATTTGTATCACTCAAGCAATGGTAGAGCGAACAAAATTGAATTAGCTGTTTATATGTAAACACTGAATAGAAATTATGCAAAATACTGTTCATTTGAAACAAATTTTATGTCATAAATATCCTTGGGAATTCTATCTTTGCAACAGTTCTGGTTATTTTAGATGAATCTGTAACTGGAATTAATATTTATAAATCAAAATAAAGACTACACAAACCTCCTGACAGATTAGAAGGTGATGATGAAGGACAATACGTTGATTTTGGCGAGAGATTTTTCACCAACTTGGCAGGATGATCCCCTTTGAAGAACTCAACCACATGATCACAATCTAATATATGTCTTGATAAATTATTCAACTTTCTGTGAAAAGATATACAAAACTATATACATGTACAAACCTTTCACAATTTTTTCAATAAAGTATAAATTAGCATGAGATTAAAGACAATTGAAGAAAAATGAGTCTGCAATACGAGGCGTACTTACCGAATGTAGGTATAAAATACATGTTTATCTACTTTATCTTCTCTAAAATTATTAACTGAAAAATAAAAGATTAAAACATAGATCCGTACAGATATACCCAAAGACTACAGAAATTCACTTCTATGATCAGAGGGAAGTAACTCCATTGAACATTTATTGTTGAAACTGGAAGTGTACTATAGACTCAATTATCATGTACACAACCCTGTTATTGAGAATCATAAATTGTAGTGAAGAAACGTAATTAAGCTTTCATATGTATTACATATGACAGCTTATTGTTTCTGTTAAGATTATTAAGCTTTCATATTACATATGAAAGCTTATTGTTTCTGTTAAGATTATTATTATTTTTTTTTTTTTTGTGTATTTTCTGCAAATCGGATTTCTCAGAATCTAACCATAGGATCTTTCTGAAATTTTGACCTATTTTACTAATTCTTTTTTCTTTGAGTACCTTGTAAAAAAACATTTTCATCTGCAGTTTCAGATTTTCAAATTTCGAAAATTCGTCGCTGTGATTTTGAACCGGAAGTTTAGACCAACTTGACAACTTCTTTAATAGTTGCACGTTTTTTCATGAAATTTAGTAAGTAAGTAGATCCTACCGATGCGATTTCAAAAATATGATCACAAACTTTCTAAATTATCTCCCTTTGATGAAATTAAGGATCAAAATTTTCAAAAAAATCAACGAAATATAGGTCAGAGTGACCTAATTTTTTTCTCGATACTAGACAAGTAATTACTGATTCGCATACAAAATATGGAGTTTGTCGATCGAACCGGAATTGCCACCATCTTGAAACAAGAAAAACCAATAGAACTTTTGTGATATTGTACTTACAAACATAGGAGTTATATTTTCTGAATCCTTGAAGGAAGGCCTAAAAAAAGTTCGGAGCAAGATTTTGATTTAGGTCAACTGATGGTCGCCATTTTGAAGTGAATATGAAAAGTGGTAGCAATTTGAAGGGCCAAGAATTTGGAACACAATAACTCTCCTTCTAATTGAGCTAGAATGTTCAATCTTGGTGTAGACGTTCACTAGGTCAATGACATTGACCTAGTGAACGTCTACACCAAGATTGAACATTGACTCAATGTCATGATTGATGTTAAGATGAGCATTTTCTGCTTAGGGTAAGCAGATATAAGCAAGCTGCTTTGTTGATTCTTAAGGGCACGATAACTTTGGTTATAATGAAGGGAGGGCGACGAAACTCTTGTCAATCGAGAGTCTAACAGCTAGCCTGTTGTGTGAAATCATTGTATCATTTTTTTCAAATGTCCGGGGTAACCGATAAAAAGAGATCAAAAATCAAAAAAGTTGTATTCCAACCTGCCATTTTTAGTTCTTTCCCGCGAGTTTTTGACCAATTTCGATAATTTTTTCTTCTTATCCTGTTATTTAGGATACTCAATATAATCGTGACGATGAATATTAATTTTTATTTTTTTCTTTTGTGTGTTTTCTGCAAATCGGCTTTCTCAGAATCTATCCATTGGATCTTTCTGAAATTTTGATCTACCCCCCCAAAAATGGGGTGCGAACCTTGATTAAATATATTTTCAAAATGTTTTACGAATCCCAAATCAACGAATTTTACGAACGAATGCATTTGACCTACAATGCTGTAACTTTGTGACTATTTGACCTATTTTACTAATTCTTTTTTCTTTGAGTATCCTAAGACATTTACTTCAAATCTGCAATTTCGGATTTTCGAATTTCGAAACTTCGTCGCTGTGATTTTGAACTGGAAGTTGAGACCAACTTGACAATTTCTTTAATAGTTGTGCGATTTTCATGAAATTTGGAATGTAAGTAGAACTTGCCAATGCGACTTCAATGATGTCCTCAAAAATTTTCTAAATTATCTCCCCTTGGTGAAATTAAGGGTCAAAGTTTTCAAAAAAATCGTCGAAATATAGGTCAGGATGACCTGATTTTTTTTTCGATACTAGATAAGTAATTACTGATTTGTACACTAAATATGAAGTTTGTCGATCGAACCGGAAGTGCCACCATCTTGAAACGTGAAAAATCAATAGAACTTTTGCGATATTGTATTTACAGACACAGGAGTTATATTTTCTGAATCCTTGAAGGATGGGCTAAAAAATGTTCAGAGCAAAATTTTGATTTAGGTCAACTGATGGTCGCCATTTTGAAGTGAATGTGAAACATAGTGAAAAATCGACATTTATGGGCTTTTAAACAAACACAGTAGGGCATAATTTGTTCAATGTGTCTCCTATGTCTGAAATGAATATATTTCACGATAGCCGGGATACAGGTCGAACTTTTGGTATTTGACTATTTCAAAAATTCGAATTTCGCCTTTGACGTTTTTCATGCCGACAAAGTTGTTTACGAGTGAAAAATCACATTAATATCACATTAACTTCACTAGATTGTGACCGATTTTAATGATTTATTTTTTCTTGTTCGGATTATTTATATGAGCCATGACATGTGACAGGAAGTGACTGTGAATATGAAAGCTTTCATATCTGCATGGGACAGTAGCAGATCTAGTTTGAATTGTTATCAAAAGATAGGCTGGCACTGCCAGGCAGGATACGCCCACATTTTCGAGAGATGGACAGAGAACAAGCAATGCCGAAAGTGATTTTTCCTACATCTTTAAGTCCTATATTTCATACTGTATTGGGAGCAGCCATTTAGTTGGTCAGTTCCAGTCTGATATTAATGAAATTCGAAACCGACAATGATTATGGTGTGACGGTACACAACCTAGAAATGTGACTTTTCATCAAAATCGGATAAGAATTGTGACCTGTAGAGAGTTCACAACCATGATATACCATATTTTTACACTATTCGCGTACAAACGGCGACCATTTCGTCCGGCAATTTTGGTACGATTTTCACGAAATTAGAACTCAACCTTCCTCATCAAAATCGAATTAAAATTGTGACCTATACAGGGTCCACAACCATGATATATCATTTTTATACGCCCACATTTTCATGTGGACGTATTATGTCGTCGCCCCTGTCCGTCCGGACGTCCGTCCGTCCGTCCGTCCGTCCACAATTTGTTTGTGGACTCTCTACAGGTCACAATTCTTATCCAATTTTGACGAAACTTGAAATATAGGTTTATCCCCATAAGATCTTGGTTCCTTTCGATATTGGCATGTATCGGATCAAAACTTCATGGATTATGGCCCCTGATTGTACGAAAAATCACGTTTTTAGCTTGTGGACCCTATAGAGGTCACAATTTTGAACCGATTTTGATGAAACTTAACATGCATGTTTGTAACCCAAAGATCTTGGTTCCTTTCGATATTTGCGGCTATTGGAATGTAATTTCCTGAATTATGGCCCCTGATTGTCCGAAAAATCACCCTTTTTAGCTTGTGGTCCCTCTGGAGGTCACAATTATTATTCGATTTAAAAAAACGTTTGATTATATCACCGTTACACCCTAAGGAAGGTTGAGTTCGAATTTCGGGAAAATTGGACGAAAATTGCCATACAAAATGGCCGCCGTTTGTACGCGAATACTGTTAAAAAATGGTATATCAAGATTGTGGACCCTGTGGAGGTCACAATTTTGATTCGATTTTGATGAAACTTCAAATTCATGGTTATGACCCAAAGATCTTGCTTCCTTTCGATATTTGCGCATATCGGATCGTATCTTCCTGAATTATGGCCCCTGATTATACGCAAAATCGCCTTTTTTTTAGCTTGGAGGTCACAATTATTATTCGATTTAAAAAACCGTTTGATTATATCACCGTTACACCCTAAGGAAGGTTGAGTTCGAATTTTGGGAAAATCGGACGAAAATTGCCATACAAAATGGCCGCCGTTTGTATGCGAATACTGTTAAAAAATGGTATATCAAGGTTGTGGACCCTGTGGAGGTCACAATTTTGATTCGATTTTGATGAAACTTGAAATTCATGGTTATAACCCAAAGATCTTGCTTCCTTTTGATATTTGCGCATATCGGATTGTAACTTCCTGAATTATGGCCCCTGATTATACGCAAAATTGCCTTTTTTTTAGCTTGGAGGTCACAATTATTATCCGATTTAAAAAAACGTTTGATTATATTACTGTTACACCGTAAGGAAGGTTGAGTTCGAATTTCGGGAAAATCAGACCAAAATTGCCACACAAAATGGCCGCCGTTTGTACGCGAATACTGTTAAAAGATAGGCTGGCACTGCCAGGCAGGATACGCCCACATTTTCGAGAGATGGAAAGAGAACAAGCAATACCGAAAGTGATTTTTCCTACATCTTTATTAAGTCCTGTATTTCATACTGTATTGGGAGCAGCCATTTAGTTGGTCAGTTCCAGTCTGATATTAATGAAATTCGAAACCGACAATGATTATGGTGTGACGGTACACAACCTAGAAATGTGACTTTTCATCAAAATCGGATAAGAATTGTGACCTGTAGAGAGTCCACAACCATGATATACCATATTTTTACACTATTCGCGTACAAACGGCGACCATTTTGTCCGGCAATTTTGGTACGATTTTCACGAAATTTGAACTCAACCATCCTCATCAAAATCGAATTAAAATTGTGACCTATACAGGATCCACAATCATGATATATCATTTTTTTTAACAGTATTCGCGTACAAATGGCGGCCATTTTGTCTGTCAATTTTGGTCCGATTTTCCCGAAATTCAAACTCAAACTTCCTTACAGTGTAACGGTGATATAATCAAACGTTTTTTTAAATTGGATAATAATTGTGACCTCCAGAGGGACCACAAGCTAAAGAAAGGGGGATTTTGCGTATAACCAGGGGCCATAATTCAGCAAGTTACGATCCGATATGCGCAAATATCGAAAAGAACCAAGATCTTTGGGTTATAACCATGAATTTCAAGTTTCATCAAAATTGAATTAAAATTGTGACCTTTACAGCGTCCACAACCTTGATATACCATTTTTTAACAGTATTCGCGTACAAACGGCGGCCATTTTGTGCGGCAATTTTGGTCTGATTTTCCCGAAATTCAATCTCAACCTTCCTTACGGTGTAACGGTAATATAATCAAACGTTTTTTTAAATCGGATAATAATTGTGACCTCCAAGCTAAAAAAGATAGGCTGGCACTGCCAGGCAGGATACGCCCACATTTTCGAAAGATGGACAGAGAACAAGCAATACCGAAAGTGATTTTTCCTACATCTTTAAGTCCTGTATTTCATACTGTATTGGGAGCAGCCATTTAGTTGGTCAGTTCCAGTCTGATATTAATGAAATTCGAAACCGACAATGATTATGGTGTGACGGTACACAACCTAGAAATGTGACTTTTCATCAAAATCGGATAAGAATTGTGACCTGTAGAGAGTCCACAACCATGATAAAAATCGGATAAAAATTGTGACCTGTAGAGAGTCCACAACCATGATATACCATATTTTTACACTATTCGCGTACAAAGGGCGACCATTTCGTCCGGCAATTTTGGTACGATTTTCACGAAATTAGAACTCAACCATCCTCATCAAAATCGAATTAAAATTGTGACCTATACAGGCTCCACAATCATGATATATCATTTTTTTAACAGTATTCGCGTACAAACGGCGGCCATTTTGTCTGTCAATTTTGGTCCGATTTTCCCGAAATTCAAACTCAACCTTCCTTACAGTGCAACGGTGATATAATCAAACGTTTTTTTAAATTGGATAATAATTGTGACCTCCAGAGGGACCACAAGCTAAAGAAAGGGGGATTTTGCGTATAACCAGGGGCCATAATTCAGGAAGTCACGATCCGATATGCGCAAATATCGAAAAGAACCAAGATCTTTGGGTTATAACCATGAATTTCAAGTTTCATCAAAATCGAATTAAAATTGTGACCTTTACAGCGTCCACAACCTTGATATACCATTTTTTAACAGTATTCGCGTACAAACGGCGGCCATTTTGTGTGGCAATTTTGGTCTGATTTTCCCCAAATTCGAACTCAACCTTCCTAACGGTGTAACAATAATATAATCAAACGTTTTTTTAAATCGGATAATAATTGTGACCTCCAAGCTAAAAAAAAGGCAATTTTGCGTATAATCAGGGGCCATAATTCAGGAAGTTACGATCCGATATGCGCAAATATCAAAAGGAAGCAAGATCTTTGGGTTATAACCATGAATTTCAAGTTTCATCAAAATCGAATCAAAATTGTGACCTCCACAGGGTCCACAACCTTGATATACCATTTTTTAACAGTATTCGCATACAAACGGCGGCCATTTTGTATGGCAATTTTCGTCCGATTTTCCCAAAATTCGAACTCAACCTTCCTTAGGGTGTAACGGTGATATAATCAAACGGTTTTTTAAATCGAATAATAATTGTGACCTCCAAGCTAAAAAAAAGGCGATTTTGCGTATAATCAGGGGCCATAATTCAGGAAGTTACGATCCGATATGCGCAAATATCGAAAGGAAGCAAGATCTTTGGGTTATAACCATGAATTTGAAGTTTCATCAAAATCGAATCAAAATTGTGACCTCCACAGGGTCCACAATCTTGATATACCATTTTTTAACAGTATTCGCGTACAAACGGCGGCCATTTTGTATGGCAATTTTCGTCCGATTTTCCCGAAATTCGAACTCAACCTTCCTTAGGGTGTAACGGTGATACAATCAAACGTTTTTTTAAATCGAATAATAATTGTGACCTCCAGAGGGACCACAAGCTAAAAAGGGTGATTTTTCGGACAATCAGGGGCCATAATTCAGGAAATTACATTCCGATAGCCGCAAATATCGAAAGGAACCAAGATCTTTGGGTTACAAACATGCATGTCAAGTTTCATTAAAATCGGTTCAAAATTGTGACCTCTATAGGGTCCACAAGCTAAAAACGTGATTTTTCGTACAATCAGGGGCCATAATCCATGAAGTTTTGATCCGATACATGCCAATATCGAAAGAAACCGAGATCTTATGGGGATAAACCTATATTTCAAGTTTCGTCAAAATTGGATAAGAATTGTGACCTGTAGAGAGTCCACAAACAAATTGTGGACGGACGGACGTCCGGACGGACGGACGGACGTCCGGACGGACAGGGGCGACGACATAATACGTCCACATGAAAATGTGGGCGTATAAAAAGGCAATTTTGCGTATAATCAGGGGCCATAATTCAGGAAGTTACGATCCGATATGCGCAAATATCGAAAGGAACCAAGATCTTTGGGTTATAACCATGAATTTCAAGTTTCATCAAAATCGAATCAAAATTGTGACCTCCACAGGGTCCACAACCTTGATATACCATTTTTTAACAGTATTCGCGTACAAACGGCGGCCATTTTGTATGGCAATTTTCGTCCGATTTTCCCGAAATTCGAACTCAACCTTCCTTAGGGTGTAACGGTGATATAATCAAACGGTTTTTTAAATCGAATAATAATTGTGACCTCCAAGCTAAAAAAAAGGCGATTTTGCGTATAATCAGGGGCCATAATTCAGGAAGTTACGATCCGATATGCGCAAATATCGAAAGGAAGCAAGATCTTTGGGTTATAACCATGAATTTCAAGTTTCATCAAAATCGAATCAAAATTGTGACCTCCACAGGGTCCACAACCTTGATATACCATTTTTTAACAGTATTCGCGTACAAACGGCGGCCATTTTGTATGGCAATTTTCGTCCGATTTTCCCGAAATTTGAACTCAACCTTCCTTAGGGTGTAACGGTGATATAATCAAACGGTTTTTTAAATTGAATAATAATTGTGACCTCCAGAGGGACCACAAGCTAAAAAGGGTGATTTTTCGGACAATCAGGGGCCATAATTCAGGAAATTACATTCCGAAAGCCGCAAATATCGAAAGGAACCAAGATCTTTGGGTTACAAACATGCATGTCAAGTTTCATCAAAATCGGTTCAAAATTGTGACCTCTATAGGGTCCACAAGCTAAAAACGTGATTTTTCGTACAATCAGGGGCCATAATCCATGAAGTTTTGATCCGATACATGCCAATATCGAAAGACACCGAGATCTTATGGGGATAAACCTATATTTCAAGTTTCGTCAAAATCGGATAAGAATTGTGACCTGTAGAGAGTCCACAAACAAATTGTGGACGGACGGACGTCCGGACGGACAGGGGCGACGACATAATACGTCCACATGAAAATGTGGGCGTATAAAAATGGTATATCAAGGTTGTGGACGCTGTAAAGGTCACAATTTTAATTCGATTTTGATGAAACTTGAAATTCATGGTTATAACCCAAAGATCTTGGTTCTTTTCGATATTTGCGCATATCGGATCGTAACTTCCTGAATTATGGCCCCTGGTTATACGCAAAATCCCCCTTTCTTTAGCTTGTGGTCCCTCTGGAGGTCACAATTATTATCCAATTTAAAAAAAACGTTTGATTATATCACCGTTGCACTGTAAGGAAGGTTGAGTTTGAATTTCGGGAAAATCGGACCAAAATTGACAGACAAAATGGCCGCCGTTTGTACGCGAATACTGTTAAAAAAATGATATATCATGATTGTGGAGCCTGTATAGGTCACAATTTTAATTCGATTTTGATGAGGATGGTTGAGTTCTAATTTCGTGAAAATCGTACCAAAATTGCCGGACGAAATGGTCGCCGTTTGTACGCGAATAGTGTAAAAATATGGTATATCATGGTTGTGGACTCTCTACAGGTCACAATTTTTATCCGATTTTTATCATGGTTGTGGACTCTCTACAGGTCACAATTCTTATCCGATTTTGATGAAAAGTCACATTTCTAGGTTGTGTACCGTCACACCATAATCATTGTCGGTTTCGAATTTCATTAATATCAGACTGGAACTGACCAACTAAATGGCTGCTCCCAATACAGTATGAAATACAGGACTTAAAGATGTAGGAAAAATCACTTTCGGTATTGCTTGTTCTCTGTCCATCTTTCGAAAATGTGGGCGTATCCTGCCTGGCAATGCCAGCCTATCTTTTTAACAGTATTCGCGTACAAACGGCGGCCATTTTGTCTGTCAATTTTTGTCTGATTTTCCTGAAATTCAAACTCAACCTTCCTTACAGTGTAAGGGTGATATAATCAAAAGTTTTTTTAAATTGGATAATAATTGTGACCTCCAGAGGGACCACAAGCTAAAGAAAGGGGGATTTTGCGTATAACCAAGGGCCATAATTCAGGAAGTTACGATCCGATATGCGCAAATATCGAAAAGAACCAAGATCTTTGGGTTATAACCATGAATTTCAAGTTTCATCAAAATTGAATTAAAATTGTGACCTTTACAGGGTCCACAACCTTGATATACCATTTTTTAACAGTATTCGCGTACAAACGGCGGCCATTTTGTACGGCAATTTTGGTCTGATTTTCCCGAAATTCGAACTCAACCTTCCTTACGGTGTAACGGTAATATAATCAAACGTCTTTTTAAATCGGATAATAATTGTGACCTCCAAGCTAAAAAAAAAAGGCGATTTTGCGGATAATCAGGGGCCATAATTCAGGAAGTTACGATCCGATATGCGCAAATATCGAAAGGAAGCAAGATCTTTGGGTTATAACCATGAATTTCAAGTTTCATCAAAATCGAATCAAAATTGTGACCTCCACAGGGTCCACAACCTTGATATACCATTTTTTAACAGTATTCGCGTACAAACGGCGGCCATTTTGTATGGCAATTTTCGTCCGATTTTCCCGAAATTTGAACTCAACCTTCCTTAGGGTGTAACGGTGATATAATCAAACGGTTTTTTAAATCGAATAATAATTGTGACCTCCAGAGGGACCACAAGCTAAAAAGGGTGATTTTTCGGACAATCAGGGGCCATAATTCAGGAAATTACATTCCGATAGCCGCAAATATCGAAAGGAACCAAGATCTTTGGGTTACAAACATGCATGTCAAGTTTCATCAAAATCGGTTCAAAATTGTGACCTCTATAGGGTCCACAAGCTAAAAACGTGATTTTTCGTACAATCAGGGGCCATAATCCATGAAGTTTTGATCCGATACATGCCAATATCGAAAGCAGCCGAGATCTTTTGGGGATAAACCTATATTTCAAGTTTCGTCAAAATCGGATAAGAATTGTGACCTGTAGAGAGTCCTCAAACAAATTGTGGACGGACGGACGTCCGGACGGACAGGGGCGACGACATAATACGTCCACATGAAAATGTGGGCGTATAAAAATTCGAACATGGTAAATATCCTGCAAACTACTAGTAATGAGAAATATTCATAATACTAAATATATGCAAGTCAGCGTACCAGGGGCGTAAAAATATTTTTTAATCCACTAGCCCCGGGCTAGTAGTATACTGTCAGACACTAGCCCGGCATCCAGTTCCACTAGTCCGTAGTTGGACAAGGTACAAACTTTAATTGTCAATAATGACAATAATGTACACTGAAGATTGTCACCCATTTGACCACATTAAATGTATTCTTTCTAACTGAACTGTATTCCATATTATACAGAGTATATAAATCGATGTGGAGTGTACAATTTTTCCGGGCCTCAATCCATATGACGTCTGTTTTTCAACTCCACCGCATATCAAGTTACCGCACGGGATACTGTTCCTGATCTAATACTGTGCCGACGTACGCCAACAGAAAGTGGCCTCAGGACATAAATGAAGGACTAATTTGATTAATATTCCAAGTTTTTGTTCTTGGTTATTTGAACTAGTTTTCATTACAATATATCCGATAAATAGCAGACAACGCAGGTCCTTATGTATTTCTACGATATAACTGGACATCTCCGATCATGCATTGTAGTCTAGATTATCACATGACTTTAAATTGCGAGAGGTGGGAAGTGCTTCTTACATCCCCCATCATGCATTGTAGTCTAGATTATCACATGACTTTAGATTGTATTGACTGAGATCTATATTTAGCCCCACTATAAATAGAAGAGGTACAACCTTCCCCAATCTAATTAAAATATAGATCTATATTTCTTTTTGTTTTTTATACTTTCGATGGCCTACACTCATGTAGATCTAACAAGTTATAGTGGGAGCTCACGTTCTATGACACCAGGTATCAAGCACGGGACATTTGACCAGATAACGTCAGTCATTCGATTAACCAATTAGCCACCGCCATGCTTTTTAAAATCTACTTTTGTTTTGTATTGATTTCTATCCGCTGGTAATATCTACCCACAGTTCCACACATGGAAAGGTCAAACGGTCGATTCGACAGACCATTTGATTGGCTGACCCCTCATTTCAGGCAGAACACAATTTAAATAACAAGTCCTTCAGATCCAAGAGTAGTAAAGGCAAGTAAAAATGAAATTTTGAACTATAAAAAACGAAACGAAATTGGATCTGTGTTTTAATCAGATTGAACCTTCGCATGTTCACTACAGAAAAACTATTGTTATATAGTTTCCTTTGGTTTGGAGAAATAAAAGTGCAGTATTTCACATCTTATTTATCTAGTTTAAATCACAGAAAAAATGAACAATGAAAGGGCACTAGCCCAGGACTAGTACGGCTAAATAGGTCACTAGCCCATAGGTTATTTTTGGTAGTCCCGGGAGTCTGGCTAGTGGATTTTTACACCCCTGCAGCGTATTTATCCCTCAACATCTGTTGAGTTTTGTTTTTACTCACCTCTCAAATAAGGAATTCTCTTTTCATGGTCTCCACTTGCAGGAAATAAATTTGCAAGCTGGAAAAAAAATGTTTATAATTATAGATATAAAGCCAACAGTAATAAGTCATGTCACCATTTATGGAATTGTTACCAATTGAATTTGAAAAAATGATAAACCTCAAAAACTAAACAAATAATTCCTTACCAACAGAGAATAAAACTGCTTATCAGAGGTTTTATTGGGGGCGGGGGGAAGAAACCAAATTGCTTCAGATGGCGATTTTTATGCTTCTAATCACGCTTTTTTTCATACAGTAGCAAAACTGAGTATTTGTATTAACAAAATAGAACTAAAACTGTAATCTATGGAGGCTTACATGTACTCGTCCTGAACAACCAGTGATTAAAGTCAGTAATGACAGCTGTCAAAAAATCCAGCCAAATATTTATAATGATAAATAATGGTCATATCTCCAGTAATATTAGGTAGCATGTAATATGTTATGCATCAATTTCTCTGATGGTTTGTTTTAATGACTATTTGATATACTATATCATACTGCCTATATCATCATTTTAACACCAACCATTCTTCCTAAATAATTACATTGTCGTAAACATTTTTCTTTTTCATGGCATAAGAAAGTATGTATCATATTGTCATACCTGCCCAAAAAAGTAACAATGTTTTATGATAATTTCATCAGGATGGATACACAGCCCACACCGACATAGATGAGGTTACCAAGTTGGTGACAATTAACTTTAATCATATACATGTATCAAACCATTCAAATCAATACAGCAAGTCTAATACTAATACATGTATACAACCATAAAACAATCCTCAATCTACCTTTGTATGGAAATCATACAGCTGTTTAGGTGTCTTAAAGATATTTTCTACAGTATCATCTGACCAGGTAACTTTTATCTCGATTTTATTATCTTGATGCTTTTTATTTTCTTTCACTTCCAATCCACGAATATAAACTAGAAAATAACAATACAACATTAGTGAGTTTACTGCACAGGTTTACACTTTAACAATACTGTAAATACAATGTAAACATAATACAAACAGTCGAAAAAATTTTGTTCAGTCAATTTAAAAAAATAACAGTTTCTGAAAAATTGATGAAACAAATATTTTGGTTTTTTTTTTTTATAAAATTGGATGCTTGAAAAATCTAATAAATTTAACATATCTAAAATCAGTGTAAAAAAAACCCAGTGTCTAGTGCTAATTTATAACTTCAAGAGCCTGCCATTTTCACCTGACAAATACGTTTAATAGAAAACACCGTAAATGATAGAGCCTACGAAGCGTTGCCGCTGTTGAGTAAGGCAAGCATGTGTCAGGCCGCGTGTTATTTAGGTGCAGTCTTGGATCACCCAGTTCCTAGGCACATATCGAGTAACGATAGATTTATAAAGGGACTGGGTGATACAGACTTCTTTTGACCTCATTTCATCGTAGTTCCAGTCCATTCAAGATACGAATAGCCAAGTGACCACGCTTCAAGGTTGATTTGTAATTAGTAACGCTGTAAAATGACCAATTTAACTACATTGGAGGGTGTATAATGATCAAATAAAGTCTTGTTGCCAATTAAAACGATGGAAAGTCTTAGAACTAGTGAGTATTGTGAGATGATAACAGACAATGTATCGTCAACAAATCATAACAAAGATGGCGTCTGAAATACCTTCTACTATACTATACTATATAGTCAAGCAATAGTATTAGTAAGAAGTTTTATCTTAATCCCTTCAAGTGCCTGTGATTTTTCAATGTTTCAAAATACAAATGCCATAGCATAAAAATGCAAAACATAATTTTTAAAATATAAAGTACATTTCTTAAGCTCTTAAATTCTAAAGAATGGAACAACTTTGATCGCTTTGCATTATGCACTTTGCATTGTCAACCTAGGTATCTGCGACTTTGCATCGTTGAACATTATATACCTTATTTGGAAAAGTCACGTGACTGGAAATGGGCAGAGAGTTTCCCTGACTCCAGCACATTAAAAATACCGTAAATTCTAGATCTCACATCAACTATAACAATCTCATGTTCAGCCACAGATAAAATTCCAAGAAACAAAATTATCATACGGTGTCAGAAATAATTTACTGTGATTTCCGCCACTTTCCTTTATTTTTTTCTGTACATAGATTATCCCGTGACCGTCCCATATAAAGTATATGTTCGACGATGCAAAGTCGCAGATACGTAGGTCGATAATGCAAAGTGCACAATGCAATGTGCCAAATGTAAAGTAGCTTATTCAAAGTTGTTTCATTCTTCAGAATGTAAGAGCTTAACAAATGTATTTTGTATCTTAAAAATTATACTTTGCATTTTTACACCATGACATTAGTACTTTGAAACATTGAAAATTGTATTTTGTAACGTTGTCTATGTTCATACTTTTGGCAATGTTGTACTTCCATAGATGTATTGATTAGACAGAAGATACCTCAGCTAAGATATAATCTAATGAAGTGAAATGGGATTTAATATTCTACTGTTTGGCTCCAACTGGGCTAATGAAGACAGGCATATGCCACGCAGTGTGATTTAAGTGAAATTTCACCCAGAGAGCAGCACTACTATTCTTTCGAATTCCAACAGTCAATGAGTATGTGGGACCTTGGTTTTCTCGTCTCATCCAAACGACTGTGACTTTACATTGTCCCTTGCCAGGCCCCCTATCCTACACCACTGACGAACTTCTCGGAAGACACAGGGATTGAACCTGGGACCATTCAGGTTAGTAAGCCAACGTCCAGCCCACTAAAGCCAATTTGAGCTTCCTGACATAATCAATGGAAAGGCTATAATGAAATCAGAAATATTGTTTATAATGTATTTATGTTTTTCTATCTTTATTCTGCACAGCTGTCCAGGCAAAATTTCCCTCATAGTACGCTTTATAGCATACGCCCATCTTCTTTAACCCAGTCAGAACAGAACATTAAGACATTAAATCCCAGTTTATTTCATCATTTTCTTCTTAAATACTCAAATTTACACGTTTGTTTTTGTGTTTTATGTGTGGAGTATGGTCATGAAAAAAACCCTCAAGAAAATATTAAAACGCTAATAAAATGACAGCCTTAGGGGCAAAATCTGATTACATAAAAAAAAAAGAAAGGTTTATAGCTAATTCATGTATACATGGCATATTTCATAGCTGGGCAGGCGGAAATAAAAGAACAATGTAAATCTCTGGTAAACAAACATATTTTGCATACATTGTAACTTTAAATAAAAGAATATATATTGACATTCATATTACATAAAAAAAAAAAAATCAATAAACATACAGTATTAAATGCTCTGCCCCAATAACTGATTTGTTTTTTTTCTATGGAAATATAATTCAAAGAAGCACACTTTTCAGTCTGCATTTACTAAAAGACAGCCTGCAAAGATCATTATTATTGAGACAGATTCTTACTAACATTTTGTTTGAATATTACTTAAAGATTTAATGAATCATACTGGTATGTACCGTATTTTGAGACTTAATTAAAGATCCAATGTGTCCTTGTCAAATATTACAGTTCAGACACCACCAAGGGTAAGTTGTGACCAATGAGGGAATTATTATGAGATAATGTAAGCTTGAAACTGTGAAATTATGAGACTCTATAGTGTATAGGCCGAAAATCCCAAATCGTCGGTGAAGTGTCAAAAGGGTGTACCTCGAGAAATTAGTCAAATACCCTTTTTTAAAATCTCCCAATTAAAATATGCACATTTCTGTCTAAGCTGTGTATCTCTACGTCAATTAGAACTGTTCTGGGTATCATATGTCCAAATTTTGTATCTTCATTTGTGGACATTTTGAAATGCAAAAGGTTCTATTCCTTAATCTTAGAAAATCTGAGATACACCCTTTTGACACTTCACTGACGAAATGCTAATCATGTGGATCAATGTGACATGAAATACATACATGTACATACTATGATCTAACACTATACCATTGGTAGTTTTATTTACATACTAAATTATTAACAAACCTTTTGGAAAAACATTTGCTGGCTTTAAAGGACTTCTAGCATTATCTGTCTTCCGACTTTGGTTATTTTCAACAGTGAGATCAAGATCAATCTCCTCTTCGATCTAGAATAAAATTATTATAAAACATAAATATCAAAGATATAATTTTTCCTTGAATATCAAAGATTTAATCTTTCCTTAAACACTTATTAAAGTGTGTGAGCATCATTTGATGGATTTTTTAATCCTGTAATGAAGTATAAATTGTGAATGTTGAATCTGTTGAATATTAGTCCAAAATAGCTTTAATTCCGTTTAATTTTACAAAAACATGATAAACTGAAATTTAGTAAACAGTTGGCATCCTCTGCAGACGATATAAATGAGCTATGATCAAAATAAGTCTCAGCTTTTTTGTAATTTGATTGAATCCAAGCCAGGAGATTATCTACGTTTATATTTTGATTTTATTTTCATAATCAAATGTTCAATAATCACTTTGACTACATTTTATTAAAATGTGGAATATTAGTATTAGATATTGTCCAAAAAATGTAAATAACAAGCAAATGTAAGGATTTTAATTAGACCATTATTGTTGCATTCATTACTGTTTATTAAAACTCAAATTTAAAATGAATGGGGATCACAATTATCATGCATCCTGGATTTGGACCATTGTTTACTTCAATTTAACCTGTCACAGCAATGTTACTACAACAATAAATTCAATAATATTGGTTGTTATTTGTTGGATTTTTTTTTTTTTGAAAAATGTAAATCTCTACACAAAGGTAATCCACAATTATTTGATTATTATCTGTTCATATTTCAATGCGTACAAAGCTCAAAATAAAAGATCAGTTTCACAAATTCTAGACTAATAATATGGAAGTTATATCAATTTACAAACATTTTTTTCCCTGGATAATGAATACATGTAGGAGCAGAAGGCAGGAGTCAAATTCACATAAATCTATTCATAAACTTAAAATTGCCTTGTCTACAAATATCAGTAACTAACAATTTAAAGGGATAATAATGACATTTCTCAATAGTATTATTATAATTATTAATTCAACTGGGAAAATACAGCATATAGGACTAGAGAAAGTGTGGACCACCAAATTGAAGTGCATATATTGTAATTTTCTTTACTTTGCTTTACCATAAAAAAAAAATCAACAAAAAAGAAATATTTGTCCATTTCTAAACAAAATTATGGTAATTATTATGTGTGGATAAAAAGACTCAGTTGAATATTTGGAGGGGGGGGCACCAGTTATTGAAATTTAATAAGTACTGGCGGTAGTTTCAAATATTCTTAACAAGCATAGGTAAAAATTATAATCTTTAGATTTAAAACAAAAATAATGTTAACTTCATGTTTAAGTCCCATTATTACAAACAATAATAATCTGTAACTGTACATGTAACTGATCACTTACAGTACTTGTAAAGTTAGAAAGCTATACTTTATTTCTATTATTCTTTCATTAGAAAACAACAAACAGCTCTTATTCTCCAGGGATTTTGAATTACTCTCGAATCAATGGAATAGAATGCCACATGTATTTAAAGTAGACATCTCTCTGTATTTACAGAAACTCGATTCAAGTTTGAGTACCGTTAAGCTTACTCCACTGGCTAGAACCATGTTTCCTGATATCTCCTCAAGTCACATCTCTTAAAACTAATTAATTGATTTTCTTCATTTTAAAGTAGTACATGATGTGCTTCTAAATCAAAGCCAAAATAACATAATTTCTAAATTCTAATAGCTTATTCCAAAAGAAAAGTTTACTTGTATATTTAAAGATGAGGTTGACCGAGCAAATTATGGAGCTAAACAACTCAAAGATCATAATTGAAACCTCTAAGGGGCTAACACAATTCCAGTCATCAACTTCCTAACCACTAATACATGCCATAAGTACATGTACATGTTCAGAGTTAATCTTGGAATATGCTGTACCAGTCATTGCCAGTCAATATATTCAATAATTTAAAAGTCTGTGTTCAGAGCCTTAAATTCTGGTCAATTCTTTCCATAATTCTATCAACTTATTTTCTTATAAAATATTCAATCTGATAACTGTAAACGACCAAATGTTTGATATAAAAATGTCTTTGGGCACAAAACAACGGTACACATTTGTTCACCTCATCTCTCTCTCTCCCTGCAACCGTGTCTCTTTAATTATTTATTTCTGCGTCCTAGTTTCTTAGAATAAAAAAAAATTTCAAGGAGCTTTTCAAATAACCATTCTTCATTTAATTTTGGGAGGTTGGATGGCCAAATGGGTCGCACATGTTCGTTGTATCATAAGGTCTGTCATTGAATCAACTGGCATGGTTTGAATCCCCTGGTTGTACATGACAAGGAGTAGGGTCGTCTTTCAATAGGTTTTCTCCAGGTCCTCCAGTTTCCTCACACTGCTAAAGACCCCTACGCACACACGAATTATTGAAATAAAATTGAATCATTTGTTAGTCCCAAAATGACCTAGTTTGTGTCAAGTAGAGGTTAAACCCCAATTATCTACCTCTCATTTATTATTCATATATCTTGCCCTCTGGAGGAATATTACAACTGATTATAAACTACTTCATGTTCAGACTATTTCAGACCACAATATGAATGGCACATTACTGCATATAATATTAATAAGTACAATGTATAGTAAGTGGATTACTGTAATAATACGGTGGTCCCTACATAATCGTTTTAAGGATATGTTGCAGTCCTTAATACACAACATCACTTGCTGCATCATTACATGCATGTAAAATCTTTAACAAGTATGACTGTACAGTATTGTATGAACCAAAGATAGGTTGCCAGGCAACGAAACATACGCCCACAACAGCTAAGTCGTCCGGGCAGTCAACAAGGGTTGTCGCATATTGTTTCTTTTATCAGTCAGGAGAACATTTACTATTTACAACACATGATAATCTTATTACGAGTAATAGCCCATTAAATAATTATCAGAAATGATTAGAATAGTTTTGAGGGTTTGTCTCAAGGCCTTTGTCCACAAGATATTTCAAAGTGATCAAGTGCCAGAAATTATCAGATATCACTGAAAATCAAATAGGATTCTTCGTCTCATGACCCTAAACACTGTGTACAAATTTAAAGTCAATCGGATATTAACTTTAGCCTCTAGAGCGTTTACAAGATTTTTCAAAGTGATAAAGGGTCATAACTCTGGTAGTAATTATCGGATATCACCGAAAATCAATAGGCTTCTTCGTCTCATGACCTTAAACACTGTGTATAAATTTAAAGTCAATCGGATATTAACTATAGCCTCTAGAGCGTTCACAAGATTTTTCAAAGTGATCAAGGGTCATAACTCTGGTAGTAATTATCGGATATCGCTGAAAATCAATAGGCTTCTTTGTATCATGACTTTAAACACCGTGTATAAATTTAAATTCAATCGGATATTAACTTTAGCCTCTAGAGCGTTCACAAGATTTTTCAAAGTGATCAAGGGTCATAACTCGGGCAGGAATTATCGGATATTGCTGAAAATCAACAGGCTTCTTCCTATCATGACCTTACATACTGTGTATAAATTTAAAGTCAATCGGATATTAACTATAGCCTCTAAAGCGTTCACAAGATTTTTCAAAGTGATCAAGGGTCATAACTCTGGAAGTAATTATCGGATATCACCGAAAATCAATAGGCTTCTTCGTCTCATGACCTTAAACACTGTGTATAAATTTAAAGTCAATCGGATATTAACTATAGCCTCTAGAGCGTTCACAAGATTTTTCAAAGTGATCAAGGGTCATAACTCTGGTAGTAATTATCGGATATCGCTGAAAATCAATAGGCTTCTTTGTATCATGACTTTAAACACCGTGTATAAATTTAAATTCAATCGGATATTAACTTTAGCCTCTAGAGCGTTCACAAGATTTTTCAAAGTGATCAAGGGTCATAACTCGGGCAGGAATTATCGGATATTGCTGAAAATCAACAGGCTTCTTCCTATCATGACCTTACATACTGTGTATAAATTTAAAGTCAATCGGATATTAACTATAGCCTCTAAAGCGTTCACAAGATTTTTCAAAGTGATCAAGGGTTATAACTCTGGCAGTAATTATCAGATATCGCTGAAATTCAATAGGCTTCTTCGTCTCACGACCTTAAACACCGTGTATAAATTTAAAGTCAATCGGATATTAACTTTAGCTTCTAAAGCGTTCACAAGATTTTTCAAAGTGATCAAGGGTCATAACTCTGGCAGTAATTATCAGATATCACCGAAAATCAATAGGCTTCTTCATCTCACGACCTTAAACACTGTGTATAAATTTAAAGTCAATCGGATATTAACTATAGCCTCTAGAGCGTTCACAAGATTTTTCAAAGTGATCAAGGGTCATAACTCTGGTAGTAATTATCGGATATCGCTGAAAATCAATAGGCTTCTTCGTCTCACGACCTTTAACTCCGTGTATAAATTTCAAGTCAATCGGAGATTAACTTTAGCCTCTAGAGCGTTCACAAGAAATTGTGGACGATGGACGGACGGACGGACGGACGGACGGACGGACCGACAGACGGACGGACGGGGGCGACGGCAATATACGACCACATATCCATGTGGGCGTATAAAAAAGGACTGAGCATGACAGCATCACATCGAACTCTGTTAATTGATGCACAATTGTCCACTGAACAAGTATGTCACCCCACAATTCATGTTGAACTTACTCAATTGGCAGAGTCTTATTTAGGCTTACGTTTTTAAGAGCAGTGCCCCAAGAACAAGAAGAACATCACCAAGTGGATGCAACCGGTTTCTGGTTTAAAAACTGTGGGTGGGCCAAACAATTTGTACATCATGTACAATCATAAAGTTCCTGAGATTTTAATGGCAATCTTAAAACTTCATGTAATAGGTAATTAGAATATTCATTTATGCCTATCATTAAATAGTAACCAAATTGATAATAAATACATATAACTGCTTAGGCTAACAAAAATATATTATACAAATTCAATTCCAATGTAAAATATGCGCTGTATTGAAATTGAATATGATGAATGTTTATTAGTGATATGCACTATGTATTTCTCAGAAAGAATATAATATGTTCAATCGGGATACACTTCTTTGTACATATGTACTGAGAATTCTACTTTCAGTTTTGTTTTCCATAAATCCTATGCAGATCCGCTTTCATAGAGTCAATGGTAGAATACATTTTTCGCCCTACTGAACCTACATTTGGTGTAGGATGATTTTTGTATTGTGTAAATGTACACATTTTAATAAACATGCACATGATGTAGAACAGAAATTCTAGTGTCCTTCTATAATAACTAAATATTTTCATGAGATTCAATGGGTAATGCAAACATAATATATGTAGCCTCCATGTATACAAAGCTATCACAAATTTGAATTAATAAATGAAAATTCATTTCTACTGCTAGAGCATGGGATGGACACACATATTTTGGTCAATACATTTTAAACTTGAATGTATACAAAATATTATCATAGTTTAATAGTATCAGTGTGGCTATACATTGTATGTAATCTAATTGAACAAATGAATTAATCTTTATTTTCCGAACTTGCAGGCACATACATGTACACCGGTAATCATGCTTTGAATTTCAACTGAAGTCACAGATTTGTCATCATTCTATATTCTAATTGATTACGGTACATGTCCTAATTACATGTACATGTATAAGTATGTTTGTCAGGTATACAACTAATGTCATATTTTTGATGCCTGGTCTGCTGCGATGTATACTATCCTAAAGTGATGATTAAAGCACAGTTGAGTACTAAGGCAAAACCAATCTAATTGTTTGTAGCTCTACAGTGTCTTGAAAAACAAATAGCTCCTTGAGTCTCAAAAACAATGTTTTCTGTTCCCATCTAAATACTTTATATTATACAAAAGCAAAATTTTAAATATGTTCCTGGAGAATGCAAATTAATCTTTAAGTGGCATTTCATGATTGGGAAACACATTAACAGAACACATTTTTATTCGAAAAAATCACTGGTTATATTCTAAAAGCACAACGTTTCGACAAGTATCCTCTTATCTTTATCAAAGTTTGTGCTTGATAACGATAAGAGGAATGTCATGCTTTTAGAATAAAACTAAACCAGTGATTGTTTCCCATAAAAATTGTGTTCTGTTAGAATGCAAATTCGTGTGGCCAAAGTGCCAGGTTAGAAAGTAAACTAAAGTTCTTGATTGAAAATCATATCTGGATAGACAGACAGAACTAAATTAAGGACAGAAGAATAGACATACATGTAACCAACCTGGACATAGGCACCCATCACTGACATTATAAGGCACAAATTAGTTAAATGCAAATTGAACGCAGATCTGCAAATAATCAAGCAGTTAACTAAATTTATTGATATTAGAAATAGGCTAACTAGTGACGGTACTTTTTTTTTTATATTTACCTTGTTAGAATAATCATAGGCTCTCAAATAGAATTCAGATAATGACTGCCTCTGTTCATAACTAAAAGCAGGATGATTGACAGCAATTGTCAACATTGTCATCAAATCAGTGAATGCCTCTGGTTCTTTTGACAAAATCCTGTTAAAACATCTTTGAAGATATGACTGCAACACATCATACAGGACGTTTGAACACCTAGAGTTCGAAGAGTGGAGTAAAGTTAATGATATCAAAATTTGTGACAAGTCATTTAATTTTCCCAAATTTGTGACACTGTTTGCCTGAGTTTCTGCATCTCTTAAAGACAAGAAATTCTTCTTGCCAAGGTCCTCTAAAACTGAACCAAAAAACCTCAGCTCCAAAGGATGGAATAATTGCATTAATGCACAAATGTATTCAATCCTTTTGTGAGCACTCAAATTGCTGAACCAGTCACATAATTGCTTTTTACACACCATGGTACCACAGATTGTCTTTCCTAATCTGTCTTTGACAGGAATAAGGCCAAGCTATCTATTTTTGACGATCGCCATATATTGTTACATTCTACTTCTAAAAACACTGCTCTACAAGATTTGTCATACGGGCACTTTGTGAGTATCTAATGGATGGCACTGTTACTTTTGTGCCTCAATAAAAACTGGAGAAAATAATTGCAACGGTTAAAAATCAAGTAAAATCCACTAAAATTATTGCCCTCTGTCACAAAATTGTGTCTCTGGCACATTACAACGAAACAACCTTCTTCCTAGGATCAATATTATGCGAATGCACTTCTTAGCAATGACGTGATGCTCCACATCCGAAGTAAATATAAGCGCATGTCACCTGCTGGAAATAAATAAAATAAATCATAAAATGTTTTTGTTATAAATGAAACACAAGATACAGCTACGCTTAATGGAAAAAAATTATTTGTTACGTTGAAAATCTAATTCTTACTGGACATCGAGTTTACACTATTATGTAACATTTTACAACAATTACCTCCCCTGTCACTGCGAAACTTTAATGAGAAGGTAGTCTCTATCATCCACACAAATATTCTACGAATATTAGTCTGGATGGGTCCTCAAAATTTGACGGAAAATAGGTCATTGTCTGGATTATCCAGTCTTTTAAGTTACCACGCACTGAATCTATCAAAACAGCTCGTTTGTCAACAATGACACTCTTTAAAATTTTGTTTGTAAAGGTTTCAATTGAAATGGTAATTTTCTCTCGTCATGAATCAGACGTATGGCTTCTCACAATCTTCTTAATTCTTCATCGTCTCTATTTTGTTTCTAATAATAGATGTACCAAGTGAATTGTGGGATATATTTCAACCACGCTTTATAGAATCTAGCAAAATCGGCCCGGCTTCATAAGATCTAGCACTTACCGATACTTTCATTGGATACTTTAGCCAAAAGGTTCCATTGCGCATGCGTAACCAAATGTTTGGTTTTTTATGGGGTAGATTATCCAGTAATTTTCGTCAAAAATTGAGAACCGTCCCAGACCCTCCGTGCGTAGAAGACTAGGAGGTTCTGGGTGACCGAGACTAATGAGAAGGCAAATAATATAATTGGATAAGGAGTTTTATCTTTGGTGTGAATAGGCGACATTAGGCTGTGTCGATGCTTATTTATTGTAAAAAAAGATAAAATACTTGATATAATGATACAATGTTTGCACCCTATATCCCAATAATATTATACTTTATTTTATGATCAGTAGTGGAATAGGGCCTACCGCGTTTTATCAGTGAAATAAAAGTGTTATTCCACTGGCTAGCAAAGTATTCCATGTTGTAAAATCATAAAATAAATAAAACAGTTGTCGTTTTGTCGTGAATTAACATATTTTATTTCATCTCTAAAAAGAAAAGGTTTATATTTTCACTCATGCTACGCATTTGTGAAAATATAAGTTTTCTTGCTTCTCGATGAAATAAAATATGTTATTCACTCTAAGACGACAAATTTTAATATCCTCTATATACTAATTAGGTTATTCGTCTAATGATATCACAGGCTATTTGTGGATGAAAATGTAGCTCACCGTGAAAGGTTCATAAATATATTATTTACTTGAGGAAAGCTCTCCCGTGAGACAGCATGATCCCTCGGGTCCACTCTCAAAAAATTAAAGGCTCAGTAACATGCCCCCATTCTTCTACTCTTCGCGGGTCTTATACTATCTCGTCACTATTAATATTATAGTACAGCTATAGTGAATTGGGCTGACAGGCTTCACAAAATCTCCCGTAATCTAGAAAAACCTAGCAAGTCAAATTTTGGTGAAAACTGAGTTATACCCATATTTGGACTTAATATACATGTAAGTATAATAAAAGGGTTTTTTTCTCCTTCACCGAAAGGGCTTCTCTTCTAAATATCTTCATATGAAAAGACAAAATAAAATTTAGTTATATATTCAGTAGCTTAACAAAACAGTTTTCCTTTGTTTACTCAAAACTACATTCAACAGTGTTACAGGTTTTTCCAGATTACGCCGGGAGAAATGTTATGTCAACTGAAATGTCACTTAACCGACAGGCCATACAACACGCAGTGTTGCGTTTCATTAGAGGTAATTATCCAACTACACACTGCTATTATGAGTGGATATTGTTGTTTTAAATTTTGATTTGTCAGTAGTCCGTCTACCAACCAATCACTAGCTGCCAATATTGGACCAAATAATGTTTACATAACGTTACGTCATGACTCACGATTTTATTATGCCTAATTAACCCGTGCATAGCAGAATACTGCAGTAAAACTAATTGCGTGACAAACGAGGCTATCAAGTCGAATGAAATGTAAACAATACTGTTTGGAAACGAACCTACTATCACCGTTTTTAATACCTTAAATCACTGTCCAAAGTTTTAGGGAAGACCCAGATTAAACGAATGACTGTCGTGCTGCTGTACTTAAGTGATAGCTTTCATTGAACGGAAAGAATAGACACACTCCCGCATAAGTTCAAGAAACAGGCGCTATTCCAGCAATGGTCAGAGAGGGATTTCTCGGGCCATTGCTTCAGGAATATGCCGGCAGGCAGGCGTAGGGGGGGGGGGGGACTCTTAGTTAATTAGTTGGGTGGGGGGACTCTTAGTTAATTAGTGGGGTAGGGGGTCTGCGGCTATTTCCCCGAAAATTATCTTTGTCACCCGCATGTTAAGAATAAATCAAGCATTTACTAAATACGAATTTACAATTATATTTCTATGATATATGGTCTTATTCTCTGATGTTTGTACTATATCCTGTATCGTTAGATATTGGGATGGGTGGCCATTTAAAGCACGAGAAAATGATCCCGCGCGCCGGCCACTGCTTGTCACACGCTTTTGAAGTGTATGCAGTAGCAGGACCTCTAGTTTACCTTTATTGGCATTACCCAAAATTGTGGAAGAGTAATCTAAATATGATAAAATATAACCGTTGAAAAATAAAATTCTAAGATGGTGTGGTAATTATATATAAGGTTTTAACTTTGTCAGGAGGTAGATTTCGGATACATTTTCTAATGATCTCTGTTATTTTTTAATGGTAAGCTGTGTTTGTTTGGTGTTTTGAAGCCATTGGCATGGCTTTTGTCTTTTTAGCATTCATTACCATACCATTATCATTACACCAATTAAATACATTTTGTAAATCCTCTTAAAAAACGGCAATCTCTAGGCCTGTATGCTAGATTAGTGCTAGAATGTATTTTCCAACGTTCAAACCACCAAATACGTGATTTTTTTCACCTTTTTTATGTTTTCATTGGTCGAAGTTGGCTACAATATAAAGTCTATAAAAAATAATAATTGGTTGACACAAACAAGACTATGTCGTATATTCAAACAATTTATTCAAAACGAGATCATCAAAAGAATTCATTATTAAAGATGCATAATATGTAAGATTTAGATAAATTAATTGAAAACTTTATTCAAATTGCAGATTTATTCTGAGCGCTGATATCACAGTTTGAAGTTTTGAGACAGCTCATTCATTATTAACGTTACTTGTAAATCGAGACGCAGTCTCGCTTCTCCATTCTTAAAGTGCCAATCCCGATAACTTTTTGGGGAATAAAACTGCTTAATTTTGTGTTAAAATCCTTTAAAATCCATAACCTAAGGCCCACCTACTAACCCGTTATTTGTGATACGCTTGTAAATAACTTAAACCTGACAGTCTTCATCTGGAAATGGAGAACGTTTTATTATACAGTATCTGGATAAAACCAGACTTTTTGCTATAAAAATAATAATTATGTAGGTGAAATTTACCTTTTGTTATCAAGTACAGGGCATGGGTCATACACTGTATAGACCTCTCAAGAAACATTAATCGATTATCAGGTCACCCAATGAAAAGATTGACCCGAAATCTTAAAAGGGTTACGTGTCCGGATAAGCAGTGTTGACGTTCACGTCCAAACGACTCAATATTTTGAGCTGAAATTTTGAGACAAGGTAAATACACCATGCCACTATATTTTGGTCCATAAACTTCATAAATACTCGGACTTTAATTTTTGAGACTCTGTTCTTATCGGGATTGTCCCTTTAAATTAAATCATTAAATGGGGATCGTCAACGCCGGATTAACCACGGGGCACCATTGGGCCCAGGACCCAGGGCCCCCACATTATGGGGCCCCCTTCAAAAATCTTAGTTGCGCGCCTCGAGCATGGTCGGACTGAGGACTCCAACGGCCGGTGACAGTGACGGGGCCCTTCTATTGATCCGAGGGCCCTCCATCGAATGTCTCTGGGCCGCCCTTCAATCCATGGTTTGTCGCGATCGACATCCGAGAATTTGGTGTAATCCGGTAATAAGCTGTAGTTGTTGTTGATATGTTTTGTGGGTATAAGCTGAATTTGCGAATTTGATGAGATGCACATCATGGTCACACGAAATATTCAGATTTCTTGATTAAATCTCGTATTACCATTTAGTACTTACAGTGTTAGACGGCCTCCTTTCATCAAATCATTGTGGGGGATATAATACGATTCCGAATAAAGGGACCCCGTTATTTATAAGCACTGAGCGACTTCAAAATTAGGTTTATGTAGCTCTGCTAGTAGAGGATTTAACGGATTCAATGGGCTCCAGCCCCCTCCTCTAGAAATGCCATCATTTCATAGCACTCACATGGATTGGTCCACTGAAATAACGCCAGAATGCGCTAATTTTGTGGCAGAATTTTTTTTTTTTTTCTGGGGGAGGTACTTCTAAATGGCTCCGACACAAATGCCTGAATTGCCAGGTAATCACGTTTCCGGCCTCCAATTTCTAAAAAATACCATGGGAGTAGACCCCCCCCCCCTCCGGACGCCCCTTGCGGTCGGTTATCAGCGCCCCCTCCCTCCTCACATGTTCCAGGCGTGCAGTGCCCCCACCATGGTTAATTCGGCGTTGGGGTTCGTATTTCAATCCGTTTATATCTGCGCCATCCGATGGTGGAAGTTGATTATAGGGCTGCCTTGTGAATACATGTCTAATTGATAGTTTATATAATATTTCACGGCATAATAAAAACCTGTAATCGGCAGATTTAGTTCTTCCACGATGCATGTTCGGGTCCATAAACAAAATTTGGGAGCATTAAATTTGAAATAAAACAAAATGGCTGGTTTCAGAAATTCTAAATATATACCGCCGTCGTAAGTAGAGAAAATTATTGTAGAAGGGCAATGTCGTCGAGTTAAAGGAGCTACATCAATGTTGATTTAAACTGATAAATAATTCGTGTTTTCAATGTTCAAGATTTTGGATGATATTGAGTTAGAGACTTAGCTTTAAAACTAGTGCAAATACACTAAATTAAAAATATGTTAATGTAATAGATACAGGGACGGATCCAGGAATTTTTGCAGTAGGGTGTTTGCCAGGTTTCTGTTACGGAAATCTGCCACCCTCGTCTCTAAATTACATAGGCATACATACAAATTGAGCTTTTGAAACAGAGAAATCATTTTTATAATGATGTAGGGTCACTTTGTGATGTAATTTCATTGATGCAAGGCATTATTTTTTTTTTTCATATAGCTTAGCAGGGTAAGGTTTGGACACCCCCCCCCATCCTCCACTGATATACTTCCGTATAAAAATAACGACGTAATATCAATAAAATTAAGAAAAAAACAGATAAAATTATTAAATATGTACCGGTAATTAAAAAAGCTCTAAATAATGGTGGTAAATTATAAGAAAGAGAGCAGTATCGAGAAGCCCAATAAGTGAAAATCAAGCATTAAAGACACGCCGACTTTTGGATTTTAAAATTGATCAAAGAATTTAAGTGGCTGGCTCAAAAGAGTTATAGTTAAGTTATCAAGCCTTTCTATTATAAATGAACTGACTAAAGATTTGGCTGCATGCATGCATTTCAAGGGTTAATTGGTAGGGCCTATTAGGCTATAATAGTTTAATAATGCTAATACAATTGAGAAAAAAAAAGTCATATTATTAGCATCTTGCATCAATAGCAAATTACCTATGACTATGTAAGTAAGATCAAATATTACATGCATTGCACTGCACTATTGACATACATTACAAGGTTAAAATTTTTATTTATGTCGGCAATTTCGCTCCATAACAAGGTCGTTCGTGAAACTTTAAAATGCTGTGCATCAGGTAGTGTCATTTACGCATGCGTAAATTGTATTTAGGGTATTCACGTTTTGAGGAATAGATACTTGTTTACAACAATATTTTGCAGAAAAATAACAATGTTTCCAGCGTCTGAAAATACAGGCAATGTGCCTGCATTTCTTTTAAAACTGTGGACTTTGGTTGAAGATAAATCTTGTGATGAATTAATTTGTTGGGATTCTGTAAGTTGAGCTCGTTCACTTCCCTGACAATCGACAGAAACCGGCCACCTACCAGCAGTGAAAGAATGTTGTTTAAGTTTTTGTAAATAATAGAGAAAAATGATTTGGCGCTAGACTAAGCCTACATTTATTCAATTGACACACTTTGTACTGATTTACTCTGCACTTCGAGCCTGGAATAACAGGAAAACGCATTGGCCAGTCTCTATTTTTCAAAGTTTTCTAAATTCTAAGGGAGATATATATACCATAGCCGCTGACTGTAAATTGTAATAACTTATAAGTAAAAATGTAGTATAATTAATAGTAACTGTCTGAACCATCGTAAATTTCAAACGGATTTCTACGATTATAAACAAGAGCTAAATCTAATTATTGCAAGTCTTTATTTGGGCTTTAGATGTCATAGAAATTATAAATTAGATCTTTAGTCAAACAACAAGCACAAAATTAACTCTGTAGACCCATGGATGGCTTGGATCAGCTTGGATTTAAACGTGATTTCATTGACTGATTTAATTATAAATGGCGTCATGAGAGGAGATTAACCTGGATCGAGGCTAAATGATATAATGTTTGAAGCGAGGCCACCGTTGAGCGATTTCTTAAAAATGACATGTAAACTATTTAAAGTGCAATAAACAAAACACAGATAATGACAAATTATACAATCCCCGGAGACTGTGTGATGACTAATACAGAGGGACAGGTCTTCTGTCTAAATAATATCAATAAAAATATTTTTATTTCCCCAATAGGCACGACGCCACTAGATTTATCATAATTGTATTATAATATTATGTCCTGTATTCAGTTGATTTATTGCATGCCCAAAATACATGTAAGAATGAAAATTTACCCTCTCACTCATTTTGTCCAATTGTTATAAAAATCAAAAAGGTAAAACACAAATTTGGATGTATGACAGCAGACAAAAGACAGCAGAGATTATGTAGGTGGAGTTAACACCTGTCAATCAAATGATCGGCCATACTAACTAAGAATCGGTGAAGATGGAATTCAATCTCATTTCTAGTCAAAAATTCACTGGTGATAACTATGTTCACAATAAAGTAATTTGACTGAAATTTTCAATATATTCTTCTTTCGTTATCTATTTGAACAATTATAGCAAGAATGGTTAACTTCTTATAAAAATCTCCTATAATGTATCTTTAACTTTTTTATTATAAACTTACCATTGTGTTTGAAATCAACTCCTGTTAAATAAAATCCATTGCACAACTAATTATCCCAACGAATAAAAAAGTTTTCTCTTGAAAAATTAAATTCCCACAAACTTTTGACACAGAAAAATACCAATATGGAAGCTAATTATATCACTCTTCGGGAGATATCATTTCGTATAAGGGCTGACAGCATATCAAATCAAAACATTTTTCGGTACTTTTACGACAACTCAAGTTTGGTCTAAGAATAAGCCATATATAAGATTTGACTCGGCACTGGATTTGAGCATTCACACACATAACTCTCTGTATTCTTTTATTTTGTTACCATCTTTTACATTCTAGTAAAATTTCTGCAGATTTTATAACTTTACCTTTTCAAATATTTCATTATTTGATTAGCGACACAAAAACTATTATATTCGTTTTATGAGCCTTAGATGTTACCCATGATTATCTTTGATATGATATTAAAATGAAAATATGTTTTTAGTTTATATATGACTTTATTTTTACGAGTATCCATGCAATCAATGATATTTTCATTGTGAATAAACTTTGATAGACTTATGATCAATGGTTTCAGTATCTCCTATGTAATTGCCATCAGTTGATATTTTTCGTCCCCCAAACTTCAAACCTCTGTAATAAGTGCGCTTTGTTTTCATTGTAACACATGGTTGTCAAACTGTCTGTCAAAATTCAACTCCCCCCTGCAACAGCTGCCTTGGTTTTGCCGAAGATGTGGCGAAAGCATTGTTGTCCATCACTCAGTCGAAAATAAAAGTAAAAATACACAAATTCGTCAATTATCGTTGGGATATTTAGTTGTGCTATGGATTTTATTAAACATGAGTTGATTTCAAACACGCAGGTTTGTCTATACTAACCAGAGTTAAGCAGTTTGTTCATATTCGAAGAAATCCGTTTAATATTTACGATGGTTCAGACAGTAGGAACTTTTACACGTGACATATTTCCGGTGTCTATTTTTAGCTCAGGAAGACTGGCCATATTCTTCACTTCTTAACATGATACATGTAAATGCTAGGTTTTTCAGTCTTTTTCTCTAAATATGTAAATATCAACTTCTAGTAGTGGTCGGTAAACCTTGAATGGAAATAGTTCCATTTTAAGCAATATATGCTATTTTACAAGGATATTTTCACTCAAAAACCTGTAATGGCCTATATGTTTATTTGAGTAAATAAGGCCAGAAACTGTGCATGACCGAAAATGACATCAAAAGGGAAACCCATAAAATCTCCTATACAATGTTTTGAATAATGTCATTTTTGGAAACAGGCTCAAATTCAAAAATAGGTTTACATGTAGGTTCAATTTTTCATCCCTTTCAGTAAAAATCATGTCAAAGTCTTCACATACTAGGAGGAGATACATTGTGAGCATCACACTTTCACTCTACTGAATGCATATTAATACAACGTTTTATTATACCACTTGTTGACCCATCACTCATGGTACTCTATATCAGACACAAATACTATTATACCATGGGTCTTTTATCACATTGTCACTGATTATACCACATTTTTACCCATCAAATGTGTTATTTTAGCCTCGGAATCTGTTATACTATATCACTCGTGGTACTTCTGTATAATGTACGATCTTCATGTTTTATTAATTATACAACATTTATACCTGGCACATATTAGCAATGTACAGGAGCCGCTGTTGTTACCGCGATAGCTTGCCAGTCTGGAGGTCGCTTGTCTGATCCCTGCATTGGCTGAGAAAGTTCATCAGGATTTTCCGACGTGGTTTCCCGTTTCAGTGGTGTAGGACAACGGGACGACAAGGACAGCTGTCTAGTCATTGGGTTGACCAGAGCTCTCGTATATTGGCATGCACATAAAAGATCCCTTGTCAGTTGGAATTCGATAGTAAGAGTAGGCCATAGTGCCACTGCTCAGGCAAAATTTCCCTCAAGCACACTGTTTGGTACAATGTATATGCCCGCCTTCATTATCCCAGTCGGGGCAGAACAGTAGGACATTAAACCAAATTTCATTTCAATTCATTGAGAAAATTTTATCTGTCAATGAGTCATTGCTTTGGTACATGATAACTTTTATTTTGTTTGTGTGAGAGTGATGAAACTTAATGTATAGTTTCATTACATCAATGACTACATGTTATTGTGATGATAAATATTTTATGCTCAGGATAGCCAATTTGATTGCTTACTGCTTTATAAAATGAATTAACATATCTTTATCGTATGTGTAATTTGTAATATGTTTATTTTGCTTCTGTTTCAGACTGGAAAAAGTTTTCATGTGACTGATCAAGCTAGATTTGCTAAAGAAGTTCTTCCACATTATTTTAAACATAACAACATTTCTAGTTTTATCAGACAGTTGAATATGTGTAAGCTATTTTAGAATACTTGTTTTTCAAAACTGGAATTTGATTATTTAATATTAATAATCAAGTTACAAGTACATGTATAGGCAGGTTTCTTAGCATATTCATTTGCCATTGCTACAGAATTTAGTGGTTTCCCATTACTTATAATATTCTGTTAGTGGAAGTCACTGTGGATCAGTGAGCATGGCACTTGCTCTAGGAACTCTCAAGTTTAGGATTTTCTAGTCTGGTTTCTCCTTGACAGTGGTGCAGAATGGAGGATCTGGTAAGGATAAATCTCTGGTTAGCCTGATGATAGTTGGAAATCGTTGGCTGGAAAAGCCGTTGTCCAAGCAAATTTCTCTGTGACACACTGCATGTCATTTTCCCACCTGTATTGGTCTGGTTGGTACAGATTAGTAAATAAAAATAGGCATTGAAACTGGCAATACTTTCATTTTATGTGGTTTATAAAAGTATAAGTTAAATTACATGTGCGAAAAGAAGATACTATATTTTGATGATAATATAAATTGCATGTTTCTCTTTATTATCAGATGGGTTTCGTAAAGTTGGAGCCATAGAACAAGGTGCTCTGAAGGTAGAAAAAGATGATGTAGAATTTCAGCACCCTTATTTTCAGAGAGGGGAGGACAAACTTCTTGAGTTTATCAAAAGAAGGGTAATTAAAACTACCAAAAATATATATACATGATATATAATGGATCTTTCTTCAGATCATTATTGTGTGATTTAACAAAACATTAGTATATTTCTTCTCTTACTTAAGTTTACTTATTCAAGTTTTTATCAGAAAATTGGAAATTATAATTTAAAAAATTCTAAGTTCTGGCAACTGTATTCTGTTGACACTAATACACATAAGAAATCATTGTTGTTGTTAATATTTATTTTCTTTGTAGACATCTAATACGAAAAATGATTCATTGAAGTACATCCACGATGATGTAAATGAACTTCTTGTTGATGTTCACAGTATTAAAGGCAAACAAGAAAATGTTACTAATAAACTAGACCAGCTTCGTAGGTATGAGTATGACATCATTATATATCCATACTTATTTATCAGTTTGTGAGATTAACTCCCTCTTGCCATTAAAGTATCATGTTTTGCTGTAACCTGTTTTACCGGTTATTCTTGATCCAAGGGACATAACTGTTAGTGGCAAAGAGACACATTAATTAATGAAATTACATTTTGATACTTAACAGGGTTTTTTGTGGGTTTTTTTTAGTGAAAATGAAGTTCTTTGGAGGGAGGTTGCTAATCTCCGTCAAAAACATTCAAAACAACAACAGATTGTTAACAAGGTTGGTTTAGTATTCAAATATTTAAGTACAAAGATGAAAAAGGTAAAGGTACCATCCAGTTGTACCATGTTAGCCTATCTATTATATGATTCCAAACTCCTCAGTTAATTGGTATAAAAATAGTTGTCAGGTGATTGGATTGTTTACCATCAACTGAAGTCAATGTTATTTCAGTGCTATGGATAACTGATTGTCCTCCCACTGCTAAAGACTCATATCTTAGTCTTGAAATGGCCCAGTTTGTGTTGAGTGTATGTTAAATCTATCTCCCTATTATATATATAGCTCCCACTATTTTCATGCACACATAAGAACCATTGTGGTTTTAATAATACTGTTGCAATATTTAACCCCCCGATAAATACTTTTCTGGGAACCCATCTTCAAGATTATCCATTTCCAGAAATATTACTTTGGCTTTGGGAATTTGACTATTATCTTTTTAAATTAACCTTTTCAAACATTAACAGTGATACTGATATACAATCGTAACTTCGTAAGTAAGCCTTAATTCTATAAATTTTGTAGTTGATCCAGTTTCTAGTGACATTAGCGGGTGGTAATCGCGGATTATCTGGTATGAAACGTAAAATGCAACTGATGATAGAAGAGCCAGGAAGTCAAAGTCAGCCTGCCAACAAAATGCCTAAACTCAATCGTCCATTATCTATAACAGAAAATGAGGATAATTATACTGTTCAGTCAGTAAGTTATATTTATTGGTAGATATCATTTATATTGGAAATAGCTGTCTCAGATTTCATGAATATGCTGCTATCATTGCGTTTACAAGATAATTGAATCTGGCACCGCCATATATTTTAAAATCCAACTTGTGAAACATGTTTCTTTAATTTTAATTTTTTGTATACCTACTTTCTTACAATATTGTGACTTATGATTATAAATATACCTTTATTAATTTGCAACAAAACATTAATCATTAAAATATTTCACCATTTGTTTGCACTTTCTGTATTTCATTTTGCAATGTTTCAATACTATTTCACTGCATTTTGGTTCCATTGCACTTTGGTTTTATTTCAATGTTTGTAATAATAGTAATGTTATTATTACAGCCTAGTATGGATATGTTGGCATCACCAGCTGAATCAACTGGTCCTATTATCCATGATGTCACAGACGTCTACCATTATAACTCATCACCTATGCTACCTGAAACAACAGATACCACACAACAAACTCAAGTAAATATTCTCTCAAATTTAACACATTTGTCAAGAATTTGATATGAACGGCTTGTAAATGATGCCATTGTCTGCAAAATAAGAAAAAATGTGACAACCTTAGCTGTTGCATGTTTTGTTGCCTGGCAATATGTTAAAATGTGCATGTACATAACCGAAATGCATATAGAAATTGTAGTTGGTTGTAGTTCTTATTTAAAGCATTTATTTCTTTTGTGCAATAATTTTTTATTTTTTTATAGTATGTTGGTATTCAAACACCAAACAACATACAAGCTAACACCACACAACCCAATTTTGTTCAAACGACGCAGGTAAATATAAACCTGTGTATACACACTGATTTTTTCTGCCTCATGCGTAACAAATAACATTTTAACTCATTCTCTAAAACTATAAATTATTATGTCCTTTATCATTTATGGCCTTTAATTCACTTTGTGTAATTGTTGTGTGTGCTGTAATAATAAAGTTATCATCTGATGTGTATCTAATTGATACACATTATTTAAAGCTGTAAGACAAAAAAGCCTCTGTGGACTTCTTGGACAATTTAATATCTGTGGACATGTTTTGTTACCTGGCAACCTATCTTTTGAGTTTTTAAATATATGTGACAGATCTGGTTTGTTGTGCATGCATTGTGTAGAAAGGTGTAAAAATTGATTAGAATTTTGAAAAAAAATGCCTGTTGTTATAAATGTCTCTTTCTATAGCGCCAAAACTCCACAAAAACTGTGTTTGTAGCGCTTTTGAATATATACATTTTAGAATTGCACGATGTTGGATGGGGAGTTATTGTAAGAAATTTTCAGTTAAACAAAGGTCATCTCTTTTGTTTTTTGTAGTTTTTGGAATTTACAAATTCCTGAAGTTATGATTTGTATTCCATTATGTAGAAACAGTAAACTCTTCAAGCAAAATACTTTTTGCAGCAGCCTTTTCTTTTAAAGAAATAAATGGGTTATGGTTTATCATTGATTATGATAATTTGGTTTATTTGCAGGCTCAGTCACCACAAAGTGCAGAAGACAAATCAGATCAACTGGTAATGTCAACAAATTTCAATGATATGATTAACATGGTGTCACCCAGTCAGGTGACTAATACAGATCAAATACTTCCTTCGTCCGGTAACGATGCAGCCCAAAAACAACCTAACAGTGAGAAATCTGTGGCTGTATGTCCAAGTACTTCTACACTTACAAGTTCTTCTCCAACTGAATGTCCAAAGTAAGTTTTTCTACTTTTACTTTTAATTCTGTTATATGGCTGTAGGAATAGTGTATTGTCTTTAATAAACACTTTTCATTCATTTTTAGAGATATAGAGAGTATAATGTATTCTCATAAGGTCATTTTTGGTCTAGCAAATTTGCCTGCACACAGGAGTCTTTAGCAGTAAGACAACAGCTTGGAAACTGAAAGGTTGGGCTTGCAACTCTACTCTTGTCCTGTAACAGTGGAACTGAAAATGCCACACTTGCTTAAATACAATAACAAATTGAAATGATCAGCTAGGCATTGGTTAGCCCATTCAGAAATCCCTCCCTTCCCCAATCTTTTATATTTGAATTATGGAAAGTTAAACATAGCTAACAATGTTTGTTGTACTTTTGTACTTGGTTAGTGATTCTGCTATTGCCCCTGACGTTACCGTCTACCAAGTATCCTCAGCTCCTAATATCACAGCTTACATCATAAAGGACGGTATGCTTACTACATGTATTACTAGAACACCTGATACTACTTCCCATATAATTGGGAAGGTTGTGTTGTATAGCAAACAATTTTTATATTATATTTATGATCAAATTTAGACCACAAGGCTGGTGACTACTAGTGGCTGCTGACCCTGTGGTTATATATACCAAGTAGTTTTTAGCTTCAGAAATCCAGGCCCACACCTTTTCTCTGGTTGGCTGTATGTAATGACAGGTATTGTGCAGGGAACAGAGTATGCTTATTCTTTCTTGAACACCTGATGTCATTTCTCAATTGTGATGTTTCTCTGGCTAACTATTCTTTGTAGCACTGTTGTATAGTTTTGAAGATAATTGGAACCAAAAGGTACAATTTATCAAAATATGTCAAAACTTAGGAATTGTGGATTCTAAAAATTCACTATTATGGTGAAGCAGGAAACCAGTATTATTCACAATTGAAATCTTTTTTCTTTTTAATAATCAGGCAAATAACATGTTGAGAAAAAGAGGGACTATTTATATTGTATGGATAAAATGCAATAATGATTAGAGTTAAAACATTTGTTTGATAATTTTATATTGTAGACATGTGGTAAATGAACAGTTAGATCTGATGCAAAAAGATTTGGATGGTTTAAAAGAATTTCTAGCAAGTGGACAGTTTATTAATATGGACAGCAATACATTACTTGGGGTAAGTTTATACAACTATAACACTTTTATTCTGTTTGTTTTTACACCTTTGTCATACAAACATCTGGAAAGAAACCGAAATCGCTACTGGAGAAAAATTTCAAGATCACGTTTATTTTAACAGTCTAAACTAAGTTTGTAATTTTTAATGAGTTTACCATAAGTATGTAGTTTTTATATGCCCTCATAATGTGGGTGTATTTTGTCAACCATTTGTCCGTCTGTGTGATCGACATTCCTTGTGAACATTCTTCACACTACAGGGTTGTTTTTTTTTTAAATTCATAGTTCAAATGTTCTTAATGAAGAACCCAATCAAAATTCAAAAGTTGTACAATGCAAATCTGGATGTTTTAAGGGACCTGACAAAGGCCCTCTGTTTTTTAAAACTTGATGTTATTAATATTTTAGCCCCAAAGCATTTTCATGTTATCCCTCATTTACATTCAAAATATTGAAACTTTGTGTGAACACTAAAGAATATTTTTGAAGCTTGATTTAGATTCAAATTCAAGTTATAAGATCATAAATTTCAAACTCTTTTTATCCAGTTATTTTTCATTTAATTACTTGGTATAGAGTTAATAGGTTTTTTTTAAAGTCTTGCCACATGGGATTTGTTAGCAGTGTTATTGATTAACGCGGATGACTTTGCTATTTGTCGATGTATCTTGGGCTTTTTTTCGTTTCATTACTAACCTATTTAATAAGTTTTTTTCACACATTTTAATTTAGGAACTTTACAAATATTTTTTGTTTTGTTGCTAACATTCATATAATAACATTTTTTGCACCCCCTCTTAATCTGGACTCTTAGTGAAAAGAAAGCACTGCAGTGGTTTGTAAATATGTATGTTTTTCTCAACAGCTTTTTACACCAGAGAGTCCATTACCAAATTGTGATGCTGTAAGTTTAAGTTATAATATATTAGCTATAGGTCATCTGGCTTTGTATTTTAATTTATTTCTTGAATCTGATTTTTTAGTATAATGGTTTCCTATTATAATTATCATGTTTTAGCTAACACTCATGACTGGAAAGAGGGATGTTGTCATTGGTCGATCTAATTAATGATTACAGCTTCATTTATTGATAATTTTCTGTACATCAGACTTTTATTGTATTCTTGAAAAGATTTAGATGTAATGCAGTTTACACAATGTCTATAAAAGTTATGTAGATTGACTTTAACTTGCTTCAAGGAATTTCACTTCTTTGATAATTTAAGGTCTATAGGTAAAATCAGTGATCAAATATTGACTGTTTTGTTTTTCCATCATTGGCAAAGTAAGCCAAAAAATGAAACTGACGTTTAATTTTTCTCAACAAGGAATTTGATTGTTCACTTGTTCAAGTTCAACCCAAATCAACATAGTAATTTTTTTTATCTAAATCTAACCTTTGTGTTATATTAATTGAGATTATTTGTTTGAAGTGGAGTAACTTACTTTATTTATTCTTAGTATTTTTAAGGAAACATTACTGGAAATATGGCAGCCTCTTGTGGTAACATCAAATGCTTATTTGAAGTCCATATATGCTATTAGAATGTTTTATTCAATATAAATGGTCCACGTTGGCATTTTGTTGTTGGTTGATTTTTTTTTCAGATTTCTATCAAATTTGAATCTTTAATATCAATGTTTTCCATATCTCCTTATTTTTTTATTGAATTTTACTTGATTACATATTAACATATTAGATATATCAGTCATGTAGGAGATGTGATTAATTCTTATTGTATGTTTTATTTTATAGTTGTTTGATGAGGATTTTAACACAACACCGATCATTAATACTACAAACACAAACTCATCAACAGATCCTGCTGGTAAGTTAACTATATTAGTTGATTTGATTTAATACCAATGTTCTGAATCACCATTTTATAATCTCCTGTACTTTCATGATATTAACATATTTTCATGAAGCAGTAATTGACCTGGTAACCTCAATTGACTTTTGGGAGATGGGGGAGATGGCTGTTACTGTTAGCACATGCTGTATCACAAGGTATATCATTGAACCAACTGGTGTGGTTTCAATTTCCCGGTTGTACGTGACAAGGAGTAGGGTTGCCTGTCCGACCTTGTGGGTTTTCTCCAGGTCCTCCGCTTTCCTCCCACTGTTAAATACCCCTATGACAAGCAAATTATTGAAATAAAATTAAACCATATGTCAATCCTGAAATTTCCTAGTTTGTGTCAAGTGGAGTGAAACAATCTCTCTCTCTCTCCCTCCATTGACTTTCTCAGTTAGCAGCTATCGTCCATGTTTTCTCATCTTGGGTATGATAGAAATTATTTCTAAAGGAAAAGTAATTTTTGATTTCATGAACTTTTCATGATTTTAAGTATTTTTGTTTAAAACGAATCAATTTATCATTGTCCCCCACCTTTTAAAGGAATTGGTTTGTCAGTTTCACATGACACCATTGACTATACAGATTTGGAAACAGACTTAACTATTTGGTGAAAAAGAAATTGTATTTTCAATAAATATATCTCATTCTTTTGTAGGTAATGAACTGATGCATTTCAACCCTAATGATGGTGTTCCTCTTAATCTTTTTGATTTGACAGATGAAGAAGGGGATTTGGACAGAAATCTAGTTGATAATCTAGGTGGCAACTTCCAGAACGAAGGACAACTCCACACGCCTGGTGCACTAGAACAAGAAACAAATCCATTAGCAGAGAGAATATCCCCGAAAGACTTGGATTAAGTCTGTTTTTTATTCTTTGTTTATTTATGTTTATTTAGTATGTTAAGTCAATATTAGAAGTTATGATGGATATACCTATAGTGTTTGATCCAGTTATAATTTGAAATATGTAAGTGACCCCTATATCAGCGTTATAGTGAAACGCTAATGTGTATTTAATGTGTAAATATAATATATAAGTGCTTTCTATTTGAAGACTATGCCCTACCAAAAATAATTTTGTTTTTTAATTAGTTGTATAAATTATCATTGATTTTATTTTGCCATCTCAATTTATGTGTTAATGTTGACTTTAAGTAATTACACTTAAAATATCTGGTTAACAGGGATATAGATAAAACTTAGTGAACAAGTTAAAAGGTTACAAAATATGCCGCTTTTTATACGCTCACATTGAAATGTGGTCATATATTGTCATCGTCCCCGTCCTTCTGTCCGACGCTCTTGAGGCTTAAGTTAATATTCGATTGACTTTAAATTCATACATGGTGTTTAAGGTCATGAGACAAAGAAGCCTGTTGATTTTCAGTGATTTCCGAAAATTACTGCCAGAGTTATGGCCCCTTATCATTTCAAAAAAACTTGTGGACACTCTAGAGATCAAAGTTAATATCTGAGTGACTTTATATTATACACAGTGTTTAAGGTCATGAGAAATGTGGTCGTATATTGTCGTCGCCCACAATTGCTTGTGGACGTTCTAGAGGCTAAAGTTAATATCCGATTGACTTTAAATTAAGACACAGTGTTTAAGGTCATGAGATGAAGCCGATTGATTTTCAGCGATTTCCAAAAATTACTGCCAGAGTTATGGCCCTTGATCACCTTTAAAAAATCTTGTGGATGTTCATTACCGAAAAAAGTAAAAATATGCGATAACCCTTGTTGACTGCCCGAACGATTTAGCTGCTATGGGCGTATGTTTCGTTGCCTGGCAACCAATCTTTTCATGTTTCTGCAGTATTTCTTTAAGATTTATGCAGTTTACATTTACTCTCTGTCTGCATTATTTAATGATCCAGTAGTTACCCAGAATAACATATAATTTGTTTGTCCAACCTCTCGGAATTGTACGAGTAACTGTTTTGGATTGCCACTATCATTTCCACATTAACAGAAATACTTATAAGTTGTAAGTATTTCTGTAAGTTACAACCCAATCCTAAGCAACAAAGTTTATGATCAATTACTATCCCTATCCCTGGTTAACCTTATTAATTAAAATATACAGCCAATTATAGCTCAGTGCCCATGTCGATAACAGAAAATATTTGATATGCAGTAAAGTGCTTGCGTTGGTGTGATTTTAGATTATGGTTATTTCACCATACAAACTTTGTTGTGATAATGATAGACTTAATAAACAGGTTTTAAAAACTAAAAAACATATTCAAAGATGTCAGGAACTCAAATGTTTGTTGTTGTCCAATATGCCCATATATATGTATCTTGTGTTTTGAACTCAACTTTGTTTATCAAACTTGATGTCTCTAATCTTCTGATAATTTCGAAGCTGTCAAAATTAAGATATTAGAGAAATATTTTTATGCTCACGTTTTTTGTTATTTTAGGACTACCTCCTTAGCTTCGATACTCTTTCCACAATGGTTAATCTTTTATTGATCTACACCAAATCAAAATGTAGTTAGTTCCCTATTATTGGCTTTCTGTTCTCTAGGCAGTCTGTGGCTGAAGCTGTTAGGATCAGTTCAAACTATTCTTGCTAAATCAAAGCATCTGTCCATTGACTAGATGAAAGAGTCATGTCAGGTAAACATAACCCTCTTAAAGTTGATCTTGGACATCTTTATGGTTTTTCTTTATATCCATTAAATTAAATCTCCAAGCAACAAACTTGACAAGACAAGCCCTTTATCAACTGCCAATTTATGGATATTTTCTTCATTGCCCCAAGTTTATCCTTACCTTTACTGTACCTGAGGTTCTTCTACTCATCTTTAACACTTACTGCATGGAGTTATTAAGTCTAGGTCTTTGAGTTTCGTTTTTCGAAATTGAAAAATCAAAACAGGTTGTTATTTATAAGTAGCCAATGTATTGTTTGTTTTGATTTATTATTGAAACAGAATGTAATTATATATAAATTGTTACACTCTTTTTCATATTATATGTAGATCTATCAAAATAGAAAAAGGTATTCATTCATTATAAACCAATATATAACATTAAAGAGACATTTTCACCTCAATCAAGTTATTTTGAAATATTCAAACTTTAAGCACTGACCTACTTAGATAAACATGCTTAATTGCAGTCATTATAATCATTGCAATTCTGAACGGCTTGAAAATTTAAAGTCTCTGATTTTCATTGAAAGTAGAATCTCTAAAAGGAATATTGGTCCAAGCACAGCACCTATATAATAAAAATTCAATGGACTTCTTTTTAATCTGATTCAATCCAAACAAAGAATTTGTCTTGGTTTGAAATTTCTCAAATGTAAATGAACAAATTTAAGTACAATTTAGGATGTGCCAAGTCAAAAAATGCAAATGACAATTGTCAGTTTGGTGTCAAATTCTGTACACATTACAATATGATTTAGATTATAAAATGCACATTTGAACAGTTTTATCAATGTATTTTACTATCTTGACAACTGCCATTGTGAGAGTGCATCTTTAACTTTGTATATAATGTTTGAATTATAACCACATAGAGAATTCAGGAAATAATTTTCTCTTTTTAATAATAGATATTATTAATTTGAACGTAACAGACTCTTTCTTGCCAACAACACTGTGTGTGTGAAATATTGTCATTGACTCTCTGACAATTTGTATTATATTAATGCAGGCCAGAGATCTGTATAAATTCTGTAGACTAGTTCATGATTTCACTGAGTATTATATCTTAAAGTCCATTGTTAAGGTTTAAAGCATGGGTTCCTTGTCAGCTGTGGTTTAAAGTGTGTGTAAATAATTTGTTGAAAGTATATTTTTTCTAGTATGTTATTTTGTAAATATTTGTACATATTATTTTGTTAAGGAGAGAGTATTACAGCATTAGTCCTGTAATAAAAAAACCATGTAGTTGATATGAAACTATTTAGTTTGTTTTATATTGCCTTAGATTTTAAATTAATCCTTTGCTTTAACTAGCATTACCAGGTTTGCGAATTACTCAAATAGTTTTGTGTCTAGATATACCCACCCATATATCATATCATGCCTTATATATTTAGAGTAAGCGACCTACATGAAGAATAAAAGTAATATACATTCAGGTACATAAAGACTACATCCGTCTGTTAAAGAACAGAATGTCTAAAATTATTTGAATGAAATAACTGTTTAAATGACACCTTTTACTCATTAATTTCCATTGGCTTGGGTGGTTTTTTTTCACATTTTAGGAACTATCTAATAACCAAAATTCTTGAGATTAAAAAGGAAGAAAAAAGACCCTGACAATAGTTTTTCCGTCTAGTAAGATGACTAACTGTATGACCAGATCTATTTACTACACTTTAAGTGGGTTAGCAGTGTTTAAATTCCAGGGGGCAAAGAGATGTCTTCTTCCCCTGACCTTGAGAAATTTCTGTATCCTAGTCCTATGCAAAACATCTTGTAATTTATGTTCTTGATGAAATATTTTACAAAATATCTTTACGTCACTAGTAAATTCTTTATGGCATCAGATCCTCTTTAATTTAAGTGAAAATTAAATATGAAATTGGGCATATTTATATTTGATCCAAGTCAAAGAGTCTAATCAATTTAAGTCCCAGTGGACCCAGACAGCATCAGTTTATGAAAGTGAATTTGCAAAAGAAATTCTCAATTCATGCAAGCATAGATCGGTTGATTCACACAGATTTTGAAGGAGAAAAAAAAACAATATTCTTTGGTTACTATACATTCACTTAAAAAAATTTTCAAGAGAGATCTTGAATGTAATAACATTACCTCAAGAAGGTTGGATTACAAAGCAGAAATCCAGAAAGAAAACAAAAAAACTGATTTTGTCTTGTGAGGTGTCTAAAATCTGGAGAAGCTGGGACTTCATATATTTTGTTTGATACTATTAATAATGTAGTTAGCTTTCTTTCATTATCATTAATAAATGTGGATATGTTTCTTAAATATAAATCATCACAGATTGTTATTAATACTACTATTGAGAAATAAAAATTGTATCAAATTGTTTTGGTTGTTATTAGTCCCCTACCCAAAGGGTGTACCAACTTTCTTTCTGCCCGTTCATGTCATAACTTGTGGATGTTCTCTGAGTCCTCCAGTTTTCTCCCCACAGCTAAAGATATGAGATGGAGTTCAATGTCCTACTCTACTGCTCCTAAACTGGACTAATGAAGACAAGCATACGTCATACAGTGGGCTATGAGGGAAATTTTGCACGGGCAGCAGCTTCAAGGGATCTTTTATGGGGTTTTTTGCCTCATCCAAATGACTGGACAGCTGTCCTTGTGAGGCTCTCTGTCCTGCATCACTGACAAGGCAAAACCACGCCGAAAAATCTGTTTTTTGCCCAATGCAGGGATCGAACACCCAAACTCCAGACTAGCGAGCCAGCGTCTTAGCCACCTTGATCTCCTCACAGTTAAAGACCTATGCACAAGAAAATTATTAAAATAAAATGGAATAATATTAGTCCCATAATGCCAGCAGCTTATCCAAAAAGAAAAACTTGACTGTCGACCAAATCTGGAACATGTTGAAATTCAAGGAAATCAATAGCTAAATATTCATATGCCCCAATGCTTCCCATTGAAAGGAATCAGTTAAAAACTGAAGCTTCTATTGAGTTCACAACTATGTGTGGGGCGTGGGCATATAAACACAATCTTAAAATCTCTTAAACAAGCCAACAGTGAGGCTTACGTCCCCACTGTAATCCCAAAATAAATACATGTAGAAGATACATATTAATTAATTGCACATGTATTGTTATGAAAAGTATGGAGCAATCAAACTGATTATCTATACTTAGTCCAAACAGAAAATGTTCACGACTGAAATCAACCAAGGTTTTGAAATACCAAGTACTGAAAATGTACACGAGCAGTAGACCATAAATCTTTATCTGGCATATATTTCGAAACAGTTCAATAATTTGATGTCCAATATTCTTCACCCTGGGCTTTGCATATTTTGACCCCCCCCCCTCCAACCTATAAAATCTGGGAACTATTCTATTATAAAGTAAATCCACTTATTTGCTGAAATATTCATTTTGATTCAGTAGCTACTGAGATTGAAGAAAACGAAGAAAACTTCAGCACATTTTAATTTATTATCAAATGTTAAAGCTGGATGAAGACAGTGTAAATAATAAACATGAATCACCCATATTATATAATAATTTATTATAAGTTGTTAATATAGTATCTCCTGAATAACCATTCAAACACTCTCAGTTTATAACTTTGATGTCTTTCGTTTGAAAAAATTCATAATTGCATTAATACACTCATCCGACTGCCATCTTTCTACAAGTACGTCACATTCATCAGCGTTAACTCTATGTAATAAATCAATCTCTGCCCTTCTGTTTAATTGTTTAGATTTTTGTAAACTCTGAAATATCAAGGAAGATGAAAAATATAAATTTCTTCTACAGTTCAGTGAAGTAGAACATTTAATTTCATTCCAAATAGTCATATTTCAAAACAAATGATTCCCTGAACTAAGATAAACGAAACATTGACAGACTGAATCTGACATCTGTGTTTTCTTAAAATGCCATTGTTGAATAATGTCTTCTTGAAATTTCTGATATTATATATTCCCACCTTGGGAACCAAGGTATAAAATTTAATAATATACACTAACATACATTGCTAATTACTGGAGTACACAGCCTAATAATAATGTACCCTGTACTACCCTGTAATCTATGGAACTAATGAAAGTGTGTATATATAGAATAATAATTTCTTGTTACATAGTATTTATCACAAACCAACCTGTGGTGGTAGTTGAGCATATTGTTCTACTCGTGTTGCTGTCTCTTTCTGGAAACTATGATCAGGAAACACTTCTGTAACTAAATTTCTCTCTAAAGCTTCTTTAGCTGTGATTTTCTTATTGAACAACAAAAGTTCACTAGCCTGTAATAAACAAATACAAAAACTACTTGAGGTATTTAAAGGTCTGACACACATCCAATCTCTTTAATATCTAGATTATTGTTATTCTCCATTAGAGTTCATGTATTTATTTTATATATGATTTAAAATCTTATTAGTTTGGCATCTTAAAGTGAAGGGGAGAGAAATGAGGTTAAACATCCACACGACACAAACTAGGTCATTTTGGGACTAACATATGGTTTAATTTTATTTCAATAACTCGCTTGCGTGTAGCCATCTTTAGCAGTGGGAGGTAAACCGGAGTACCCAGAGAAAACCCACGAGGTTGGACAGGCGACCAAACTCCTCGTCACATACAACTGAGATTGGAACCCATGCCAAGTGATTCAATGACCGGCTTTATGATACAGCGTGCACGCACATGCTAACCATTCGGGCATCCAACCCTCCTAAAAGTGAAGGAGAACCACACCACACACAAACAGAATCCGATGAGACATGATATTCAGTATCTAAAGAAATGAGATTTCATCCTTACCTTAGCTGTTCCCATTAATTTAGGAAATGTATAAGATGAACAACCTTCTGGTGACTGACCTAAATTAGAGAATGGTGTGTGGAACGTTGCCTGAAGTAAAAAACCCAAAAACATTTATGTCAACATTATTTCAAAGAAGAAAGCAAACAGATTTAATAATATGTTTAACACATTAAAGACTATCTTCAGTTACTTAATCTTTCATGAAAACATGTATCTAAATGAAAAAAATTAAAAAAAGGAGTAAGCATCTCATCAACATGAAGAAGGAATATTTCTAACAAGCCCCTGTTATATAAAACAAGCTAACAGTGAGGCCTTAAGTCTAAAATAAATACATGTAGACGACACATTCTAATTAATTAATTACATATTTATCTTTTGCAAAGCCTAAGCAGTAAGCATGTTCTAATAGATTTACAATTACTAACTTTATCTGTACAGTACACTAAATCATACAATCCTAATGTTGTTACTGAAATACCAACTGCCGGTCCATTAATCAATCCTATCAAAGGTTTAGGAAAAGATATAAATGCTCCAACAAATCGTCTGAAAATAAACAGGAGGGTAATGTTGAGAGCATATTTTTAATAGCTTTTAGCTACACATTTTTCGGCATTTATGTAATTGGTAATTATTCTTTAGAATGTACAACTGAAATTAAAATCACGTCTTTTGTAAGCAGCTGGTGTCATTTCATTACAATTAAGCACAAACACTTCTATCTGGATAAAATGTCTCTCAAAGCACAAAGCATTGTTAATGCCCGCCCCCAGTAGACCAGTTGGTGTAGAAAAGTACGAAGTTAAAACCCATTTCATTTCACATATTACTTACAGAAGAATTTCTTTAGCAGCTTTAGCCATACCAGGTATATCCCCACCAGCACCACTAGTAAAATTCTCTAAATCATTACCACTACAGAAATAATCACCAGCTCCTATCAAATTATAATTCCAAGATAGAAAAAATGATATAACAGAATACAAATAAATATACAGGTAACTTAATTGATTCCCCCATACCAATTACCAAAGGCCACTTGATTGTATTCTGGAACTGAATTATTTTATATATTTCGCAAAATGTATTTTGGAGAGAAAAATCCCAATTTTTCATATAGAGATAGAAATAATCATGAATACATTTGTGGGGTTTGTCTATAGAAATTTTGGAATTACTATACCTGTAATATTACAGTTGCCATCAATATTCATAGTCTTATTTGTTGTGCTATTGTTTACTTGAATTATATATACAGGTACAATAAATTAGATAATAGCACATTTGTCTTGAATCTTGATACAAAAAGAATGAAGACATCTATCAGAAGCCTACTTTAAAAAGGAGAATTCAGAACGAAATCAATATGCTAAGTCTCACCCATACTGCAATCTTTTTGGTTTTTGAAACAACAAACGCAGACTTACAGCCAAGCACTCAAATAATTTCATCAGTCATTTAACATGTTCAAAATCATAGATTTAAAATCATGGTTCTGATTTTGACTTTCATTTTCTATTGAATTTAAATGCCATAAGGAAATAACATCAAGCAATATTTCTGGTAAAATAAATCCTTGTACACAATGTACCTGTTATCACAGCTAAGGTGGAGTTATCTTTTCCTGCTTCATCCAATGCTTGAATTATTTCATCGTACATCTGCAAAAGAAATGTTTATTTTGTTACAGAGAAGAACACGAAAAGAGAAGCTGGAGATTCAGGCATTACTAGCACTAATTAGACTAACTAAGTTGTAGCACACTTTTAATGCTGAAGCACATATGGCTGACACAATGTCAGGATTCATCTTTCTGCCACATTAAATCACAAAGTGAGAATTATAATACATAACACTATTATAATAATATTACTATGAATTATTGTATAAATTCAAACTGATTTCTGGTACTGGTTGTTTGCTAGGCTCCTCCATTTTTAAATTAATCAAGATATGGCTGAACTCATTCTTATCTATTTAAAATTGGAGAAATCTGATACCATCGACAGTTGATTATGGCCTGGATCAGTTAATTAATGTTTAATTTATAATTTAGATAACATTTAAGGCCTAAAGAAAAACCAACAATAGACAATATTTCCTCCTCCAGTTTGAAAGACTATAATTTCCCCCTCCAATTACATGTAGAATCTGATACCACCAAGAGTTGATTATGGCCTGGATCAGTTAATTTAATGTTTAATTTATAATTTAGATAACATTTAAGGCCTAAAGAAAAACCAACAATAGACAATAGTTCCTCCTCCAGTTTGAAAGACTATATTTCCCCCTCCAATTAGAAAGACTATATTTCCTCCTCCATTTAGAAAGACTGCATTTCCACCTCCAACTAGAAAGTCTATATTTCCTCTTCCATTTAGAAAGACTAAATTTCCCCCTCCATTTAGAAAGACTAAATTTCCCCCTCTAATTAGAAAGACTGTATTTCCATTTCCATTTAGAAAGACTATATTTCCATTTCCATTTAGAAAGACTATATTTCCACCTCCAATTAGAAAGACTATAATTCCTCCTCCATTTACAAATACTAATAGTCTGTCTAATTGGAAGGCAGGGGGATACACATAGTCTTTAGAAATGGAGGGGGAAATCTGACATTGTTAAAATTCTCTAAGTTATCGAATATATTGCAATAATTTATTCAATTTTTGTTCTTGGTGGTCTTTTTTTAAAATGAGTAAACATGTACCTGATGATTTAATGCATTCTTCTTTGCTGGTCTATTTAACATAATTTTGTAGATTTTATTTTCTTTGGTGACATTGATCATCTTAAATTTGCTGTCACCAGTTGATTCAGATGAAGAACTTGTAGCAGACTCAGCTGCTACTAACTCATTTACAAGATCAATATATTTCTTCTGGGCTTCATCCTGAATTAGTATAAATCATAATATATATATAGAGAGAGAGAGAAATGGGGTTTAACGTCCACTTGGCACAAGCTAGGTCATTTCGGGACTTACATATGGTTTAACTTTATTTCAACAATTCGCTTGGGGGCTTTAGCAGTGGGAGGAAACTGGAGGACCCAGAGAAAACCCACAAGATTGGACAGGCAGCCCTACTCCTTGTCACGTATAACCGGGTATTCAAAACCACGCCAGTTGACTCAATGACAGGCTTTATAAGTTTATGATACAGCACGCACATGCTAACCATTCAGCCCCCCCCCCACAATAATATATATCAAATTTAAATTATGTAAGATATAAGTTAATTAAATAATCTTTCTTAGTTTTAATTAGACAAGCCAGTTGTTTATGGAAAATACTAGTTATCTTATGATAACGTTCTAATTTGGTGGCTTTTTGTCATTTTTCCATAAAATGAACCATGAAATAGAAATTGGCAGAATGCTCCATAATAAATGGTCACATCTTGTATGCATGGAGGCAGTGCCCCAAAAAATGAATGTTTAAATAGGTCAATTCTAATACAATAGTGCTATCAAAATGAAATTTCCAGGAATTGTTTAAATAGCTAAAATAAGGCTTATCAGCAGTTTAGGGAGAATTAGCTTTATTTTCATACTTCCAATATATCATTGTCTATGTATGGAGAAGTCAACCAATAAAATATTAAAAGCATATAAATTGAATAATCTCATAGATTTATATACCTGAGATATGTCTCCAAGGCCACTCCAGGCCTGCCATTTTGCTTTACCAACCAAGTCCATCATGCCAGGCTTTGGTTTTGTACATTTTCCTTCAGTTGCCTGCAACAATAATGAATATTTATTTATAAAAAGATTATGCAGACAAAAGAAAAGAACAATGATTGACACATTACTATGACCAATGATGATCATAGGTAATGTTATTACTTTTCTATCTATACCCTCATTTTGAAATGTGGTCCAATTTCAAGGTCTATAAATGCTAGGGAACACACTATAGATTCAAGTTATAACTGTCTTGAAATTTATATACAGTGTTTATTATCAACAATTGCAAATGACTAATCAACTAATGTCAAATTTATTTTCCTCACAGACTTGGCCTACATTTGTACATTACATGTCTTGTAAAGAAATTGTTATAGTTCCTAGGAAGTAACCATAAAATGATCAAATTTTAATCATTGATGGCCACAGACCACAATATTAATAAATTAATTTAAAAACTATATCAACAGCTTAAACTGTGTACATAAAAATATCCATCCAGTTCCAATAAGATTATACTGAAAAGCAGTAATCAACTTTGTATAATTTACCTGTTTAAACAAACCATAAATTTTAAGTTTGACATCATTCCCTGGTGCCTCAGTTAAAGTGTTTAACCTTTCTTTAGCTTGGTTAAATTCAGCGTCGTGTGCAGGCATAGCTAAAACTCTTGATGTATGAATATTTTTGACTGACTTCAGAAATCTGTAGCAAAAAAACAACAATTCAACATTGGCCTCTAATAGCTTGCAAGATTGACTTACAAAATGATTTAGTTTTCCAAATAATGATACATTGGTTTAGTATTTCAGGCAATTCAGGGGTGAAAAAATGAATCATTGGTCACAAACAACAGAAAGCAAACTTGCACCATTGACAGCCTAGGCCTACTATCACTATGCATTCTGAGAAAAGGCCAGCTATAGTTATCAATCATTACAATTGTTTGCAGTACCTGTACACCTACTTTATTTACTTTGAACTTTGAACATGCAACATCCATTATTTCACAAACTTTTATTATGTAGGCTGGCTTATTATGTTATGCAATTGGTAGGTTTTTTTTTTATATAGATAACTTGTTACTTTAGTAGCTATCAGGTGAAAAGTTAATCTTAGAACAACCAGATTGTCTGGACAGTTGTTCCGTTAAGAACTGTCTCTGATTGGACTGTGTCTGCTGACAGTTTCTATTGCTTGCTATATAGCTGCAATATCAAAATACCTCCCATCCCAATCTCTGGTCTAAGGCTATTTTTGAATTCTTACCAACTATTTTTCACCCTGATTCTTATTACAGATGACACACATTTATAATAATATTGTGATTAAAAGATAGGCTGGCACTGCCAGGCAGGATACGCCCACATTTTCGAGAGATGGACAGAGAACAAGCAATACCGAAAGTGATTTTTCCTACATCTTTAAGTCCTGTATTTCATACTGTATTGGGAGCAGCCATTTAGTTGGTCAGTTCCCGTCTGATATTAATGAAATTCGAAACCGACAATGATTATGGTGTGACGGTACACAACCTAGAAATGTGACTTTTCATCAAAATCGGATAAGAATTGTGACCTGTAGAGAGTCCACAACCATGATATACCATATTTTTACACTATTCGCGTGCAAACGGCGACCATTTCGTCCGGCAATTTTGGTACGATTTTCACGAAATTAGAACTCAACCTTCCTCATCAAAATCGAATTAAAATTGTGACCTATACAGGGTCCACAACCATGATATATCATTTTTTAACAGTATTCGCGTACAAACGGCGGCCATTTTGTCTGTCAATTTTAGTCCAGTGTTACAGTGTAACGGTGATATAATCAAACGTTTTTTTAAATTGGATAATAATTGTGACCTCCAGAGGGACCACAAGCTAAAGAAAGGGGGATTTTGCGTATAACCAGGGGCCATAATTCAGGAAGTTACGATCCGATATGCGCAAATATCGAAAAGAACCAAGATCTTTGGGTTATAACCATGAATTTCAAGTTTCATCAAAATCGAATTAAAATTGTGACCTTTACAGGGTCCACAACCTTGATATACCATTTTTTAACAGTATTCGCGTACAAACGGTGGCCATTTTGTATGGCAATTTTGGTCTGATTTTCCCGAAATTCAAACTCAACCTTCCTTACGGTGTAACGGTAATATAATCAAACGTTTTTTTAAATCGGATAATAATTGTGACCTCCAAGCTAAAAAAAAGGCGATTTTGCGTATAATCAGGGGCCATAATTCAGGAAGTTACGATCCGATATGCGCAAATATCGAAAGGAACCAAGATCTTTGGGTTATAACCATGAATTTCAAGTTTCATCAAAATCGAATCAAAATTGTGACCTCCACAGGGTCCACAACCTTGATATACCATTTTTTAACAGTATTCGCGTACAAACGGCGGCCATTTTGTATGACAATTTTCGTCCGATTTTCCCGAAATTCGAACTCAACCTGCCTTAGGGTGTAACGGTGATATAATCAAACGTTTTTTTAAATCAAATAATAATTGTGACCTCCAAGCTAAAAAAAAAGGCGATTTTGCGTATAATCAGGGGCCATAATTCAGGAAGTTACGATCCGATATGCGCAAATATCGAAAGGAAGCAAGATCTTTGGGTTATAACCATGAATTTCAAGTTTCATCAAAATTGAATCAAAATTGTGACCTCCACAGGGTCCACAACCTTGATATACCATTTTTTAACAGTATTCGCGAACAAACGGCGGCCATTTTGTATGGCAATTTTCGTCCGATTTTCCCGATATTCGAACTCAACCTTCCTTAGGTTGTAACGGTGATATAATCAAACAGTTTTTTAAATCGAATAATAATTGTGACCTCCAGATGGACCACAAGCTAAAAAGGGTGATTTTTCGGACAATCAGGGGCCATAATTCAGGAAATTACATTCTGATAGCCGCAAATATCGAAAGGAACCAAGATCTTTGGGTTACAAACATGCATGTCAAGTTTCATCAAAATCGGTTCAAAATTGTGACCTCTATAGGGTCCACAAGCTAAAAACGTGATTTTTCGTACAATCAGGGGCCATAATCCATGAAGTTTTGATCCGATACATGCCAATATCGAAAGGAACCGAGATCTTTTGGGGATAAACCTATATTTCAAGTTTCGTCAAAATCGGATAAGAATTGTGACCTGTAGAGAGTCCACAAACAAATTGTGGACGGACGGACAGGGGCGACGACATAATACGTCCACATGAAAATGTGGGCGTATAAAAAATTCACAATATATGTCTGAACTGATCAGCTATTACGGGACTTGAAAATGTGCAGACCGCATGTTTATCTAATCGCTAAATTCTACTTGAACATAGTGTTGAATTATTATTATAAATTTGTCAATATGACGAGCACGGCAGATGCAAGATATCTAGGCAGGTGCAGTGGATTGCTCCCCAGTAGAATTTTTTTACTCTGGAGTCCTTGAAATCCCATTACCTAGACTTTGTTGGGAGGTTTTTCAGAATTCTAATGGTCAGAAAACACTTATAGCAAAAGTAAAATTGAGTACTACGCATGGGAATTCATTATTAAGAAATCTGCAAGAACGTACAAAGTACTGTGAGTCTGTGACTGTGACAACTTCTGAAAGCAATAACAATTACACCATTTACATCATTCAGATATATTGTTGTGGTGAATACACATAAATTATCAGCAAAGATATGACTATGTCCTCATATTTTTATCAAGCCTGAACACCGATCAGCGATTTTGTCACAATTGATGGTGTCTGTCAGTGAGGCGTTCCGGTTCCTGTTTCATTACTGAACATATAGATTTTACTAATTTGAATAAATGGCACGTATTGTGATATCGAATCAAAGTCATCACACGTCATATACACAGATATATTCATGCATATTAAGTATTTGGGAATTTCGCTTCTATTTTGGCATTTTTTGTTAACTTCATTAATTCATAATCATATTTAGTCACACAACTGACAGCGCTTATTTTGCAACCTACTATATTTTTTCGTCAAGTTGTTTCGGGGTTATATTATTTAGGCCAAGCTTAGCTATAGGATTGCCAGTATTGCCCAGTATTATATAATAATTGGATTAAAATACCTGCCATTTATGACAATAACAGATAAATCCATAAATGCCGTCAAATTAATTTCAAGGTTCTGTACTCTTGGTCTTACCTCAATCCTTAAAGTTCCAATTTCATATTTTCTAAGAAAGTCAAAACATAATTATTTCTATGTCTTTTGCTCAAAAGGTTGTCAACTCACTATTATACGATCATGGGCAAAATTTTAGAGGTGTTAAAATGGGTGACACAAGCTGATTGAGGATATAGTAACTGAATTACCTCCCTTGTTTTCCCATTCCTCACCATGGACGGCCATCTTCAAACGTTTGAATTTGAAGTTAAAAATGATATTTTTGCCAATTTCTCAACTGGCAATAGTGAATTATAGGATTAATAGGATTATTCTTTAACAAGGTAGGACTGTTTATAGGTACAATCTATTTTAGGGCTTTATTTTAATAAATTTTAAAAATATAACTTAAAAATATGCTATTGGAACTTTAATACCCATTGTCACTGATGTCCAGTCGCCAGAGTCAGGTACAAAGTAAAGTTTTATTTCAATGAAATAAGTTACAAGTAACAAAGTCCGAAGTTCAGAAACTTTTTAGACTGAACAAAATAAATGAAAGTAAAAAGACAATTTGATTTGTGTTTTGTATCGTCTAAAAAAGTAATAATAAATACAGAATAAACGTGTAATTTCTACATATAATATGGTCTTTCATTTAAACTATAGGCTACACTATAATACCATTTCCTAAAATAATTACCGAGATTTATTTATCAATGACAGAACTCTGCTGTTCATCGAAGCCGCCATATTGAAACAACGCCACCTAACAACACAAAAAAATAACGGTTATCTCCCCTTTGAAAATTAGTTTTGGCGAGTAATAAATTTTCGGAATGGCGGATTTTGGTCAAGCTGGAATTTACGAGGTATAAATTCCGTTTTTACACCACATTTACGGCTGCTTTTTTGATCAGCGGTATATAAATATTTTTATGTATGCGCCTAAAAGTTATTAGCAGACGACTATTTCTAGGCAAGAAATTTTGACAGGTCACACACGGACGAAATGACAAAGAAAACGGGACCGAACTGTTTTGCAAAATTGTTTTGGAACTGAAGAGTGGTGTCATGATTTCGCCGCGTGAAGACTTGGTGTCTGCTACTGCTAGCCTTTAGCCGTTTAACGTATTCTTAATATAAAAACTCTTCTAGATTTTGTTGTATTACTATCCGTTATAAATAGGCTATTATTGTTCATATAATTTCTGTACCAACAACAGCCGTAGTAATATTAGTATTCACGGCAGTGGCAGTAGTCGGTAGACTTAATACTAATATAATAATTTATATTTATTATATTAATACAATATTAATATTACTAGCTTCAACAGAAGTTAAATCACCTGTTACTTTTAATTTTTTCATTGATCCTTTATAACAAATTTATTAGGCCTACTATTGACAATGAATAACCGAAAGTTAAAGTTTAAAGTAACTTTTTTTTTAAAGAGACAATAAAACTCTTGCTACTTGCTGGCTTGACAGCTCCAAAAAATGAATAATAGCCTTATTCTATTCTAAGTACTAGACGTTTAAGTGTCCTACCTGTTGTGTAAATTATCCATTACATCCTTTTTTACTTGTCCAGAGGGTTCGAAAATATTTTTAAATCCAAGTTACATGTGAAAAGGTTTATGTTAGACATATCAAGCCATTCAGTTGAATTTTTCCAATTTTGTAAATTAGGTGTGTTTAAGATGAAATTTGTATCATCAATTAATTGGAATATTGTTTCAAAAAAGTACAATTTGTTGACCAGAATAAAGATTGGGACATATTATTCAGTTTACGACAAGAGTGATATTGAGCCTTTAAACTTTAAGGAAGCTGTGGAAGTGGAACTACTTGAAGTTCCTTTTAAAATTAATTTAGATGAAAAGCTTATTTATTCACCTTAATATAATATTTAAATCAGATTCTAATTCATCAACCAGTTTTTTTTTTAAAAAAATGAGAAATTTAAGTCTATAAATAATTAAACAATATTTCGTTTGATAATTTTGGAAATGTTACTGTTGTGTTGGTTATGTCGTTATTCAGCTTATTATTAGCTGAGATAAGTTTACTCATATTTTACAACTTTTTACTCAGTAAAATATTTTCTAGATGCGAATGGTAACCCACATTTTTGAAGCAGTTTACAATTTAATATTTAAGCTACAAATGTCATTTTGCCATACTGGTATAGGCCTAATCATGAAAGAGCAGCTGTACAAAACTTTTATACCGTACCTACATGTATAGCCCTACAATGGCTACAATCAATACTTTACAATCACAAAGGAACAGAGATCTCTGGTGGTGGTCAATCACAGTCACTATTTTGGCATAAACATTAATGCAGATTGGCTTAGTTTTAGTTCTTAAATTAGTCTATTTAAATTGTTTTATATGATCATGGTGATTTGGATTAAATATAGGTACATTTGAATTAAGTACCAGTAACCTGAAAATAGTAATTATTATGAAATGTTCCAAAGGTGGATCTAGATATTTAATGAATTTAAAATCAATATTTTGAATTCACTAAACAAACATTTAATAGAAATTTATTACACACCCATAAAGGATTAAAGCTTAATATTTTGTCAGGTTGAATATATCTGTCTACAAAATAAAGAAACAAGAACCCAGTAAGCTTACACAAGTCTATAGCAAAATAATAGGTTACATTCCACAAGAATTTTTGAAGTATTGACAATAATATAGAGCTTGAAATTTTAAAGTTGGCTTCTTTTTTTAATGGTGCTCATAATATCAGATGACAGTCAATTCAAACTGAATCATTGTACGCATAAACACTGCATCTGTTTTACTTCTTGATCTTCCCAGTGTACGTGACACAGATATCTTCCACCTATCAAACTAGACAGTTTTTAGCAGTTTTTCTCCAGTCAACAGCTTGCATTAAAATATAAAAATTCACTTTATACTATTTCCAGTATTTTATTTATTTTTTTTTTACAACTAAATGTTTTAATTTGAGACGTTTTTACACTCACAATTTACTGATTAAAGTCCTTCTAAATACTAAATTTGAAATGAAATTTTTGTCATTCTAGGTTGAAAAATTATTAAAAAAGCGTAAGGTTCATGGTCGAACAGAATATCTGATTCGATGGCGAGGCTTTACACATCAGTGGGACACATGGGAACCCAAGAAAAATTTGGCTGCTTGTGTTGGACTGGTGGCAGAGTTTGAAAAAAATAATCCAAATCCAAAGGTTGTTAAAAAACCAAACAAAAAATCAAAATCAGTTAATATGGCAATTAAACTAATTAAGAAGAGTAAAACTGCCAGGAAGATTGTGAAAAATGATGCAAAAAAAGTAAAAACCAATATTCCAAAGTTCAATTTGGAAACGAATGCAAAAATTAAATGGAAAAAGTGCAGTCCAGATAAAACACAAGAGAAGAAATTGTCCCCAAATGTGAAAAGAATTATATTAAAAGTCAAAAAAGTTTCTCCGAAATCTAAAACAACGAAAGAATCAGAAAAGAAAAAAGGAAAAACTGCCAACCAAACTGAAAAAGGTCAAGTTGTGAAGAACAAAAAGGAAATGTGTACGACTAGTAGGCCTGCTAAGAAAACTGTCGTCATAGTTGAGAATAAGACTACACAAGCCAAAGGAATGAAAAGAAAACGAACTCCATCAGGGAATGACGACAAAGTAGTAAAGAAGAAGTTGAAAAAAGTATTAAATGATGATGATGATGATGATGATGTTTTATATTCGTTGATTGAAAATACAGAAGAAATAATAAAACAGAAATCGGACAAAGTGAAATCGAAAACTGAAAACTTAAATAAAGACAAAACAAAAAAATTACCAGTAAAAACATCAATATGTTCATGTACTACATCAGAGTCTCCGGAAAGTCTTAAAAAGATAAAAGAATCTCCCAAGTCGGTCAATCGACGGCTGTCTTTACTTGATGGTTTAAAACATAAACCTTTAAAAACAGGTATGGTTGGATCTATTTAACCCATGAAAATTTTGTTGTATCATCAAAGTTAATACTTGTAGAATCTTGATCAGTGATTTTGTTTGTCATAATTGCCTGTTTTAACTGAATGAAAGTGGAGTCAATAAATATATAATTTAATGAAATAGTTTGTAGCTGTGCAAAAAACGTTTGCAAATATGAAAAAAAAACCTGCACAGCAGATCACCATAAATCCAGGCAACATGACGCTCTGTAGCCTAGCCTACTTGTGTCCGTCCCTTCCTCTCCAGGCCGCTTGAACGATTCAGTATTATTGACGATTATGATACATTTATTGACTAGACCCTTTCCTCGGGTAAATTCTGGCTACATAAAATGTAACTGGATACAATAATGATAAATATACATAGTTTTAATTTATTAAATTAATGTTGAATTTCACATTTTCAGATGTTGAACCTGTACCAGTACCTACCACTATTCCTTTTTACACCTCAGTAAAGCCATTGATGAATCCATCTCTCTCACTACTGAGTAAAGCCATGCCATCTCATTCTATCACAATGGAGTCATACTTTGCTGATATCCCTTCATATCAAATGGCCAGCTCCTTGCCAGTCAGCCCATCTGCCATATCCTACAAGGCCATGTTGGATGACTTGCCTCATCAAATGCATCCAAAGAAGAAAAAGAAAGATCCCGATGTTGAGAGTACTACCTCAAATTGTGACGATAAGATTGAAAGAAGAATAAGTGTAAGAACTGCAGAGTGTGCTTTTAGGAATAAAGAAATTGTTGTAAAGAAATGTCAAGGTTATACACAGATCTGGCTCAACACCCATACTCACCTGAAAAATGCTCTAAATCCACAGGTATGGTAATTTAAATTGTCACAAATCAACCCAACATGTAATTTAGGTATAAGTAGACCGAATCCTCTTTTAATTGTTGTTATCATTATTTATAGGTCTAAAGTCTAACAACAAAATTTTTTGGCCCAAAATATGTACTTGTAATTTGTCCAGAATGACATTTTGTCAATGGAGTGAAACAAGAAACTACGTATTTTTTACCTCAATTTTAGGTGATACAAGAAATTGTGACAGCATTGAATTCAGCTAAGTATGATGACAGTAATCTAGTGATGTTAAGTAGTATTGGTAATGTCTTCTGTTCTGGTGTTGATCTCAACTTCTTAACGAGAGGTGATCCAAAAATAGCTGCCAGGCAAATGGCAGACTCATTACGGTACTTAATTTATTTACAAGTATTTATTATTTATATCATCTGTAACTTTAAGGAAGGTAAACCACTTTGGTCAGTGTTTAGACGGTGATGATAACTTAAGGATCTTATTGGCATGCATATAAAAAGGATATTTGACAGCTACAATTCAATGAAGAATGGAAAAAAACATCCTGACAAAATTTCCCTCACAGCACCTTGTATTGAACACTATACAATGCAACAGTCGTCCATGTGTAAATTGTGAAATAAATCGAAGGTTTTAAGTTGTTTTTCCGATTTATTGAATGTTGTAATAGTTGTTTATCTGTTTTCAGGGAACTAGTCAAAACATTTATAACATTTCCTAAACCTATCATAGCAGTTGTAACCGGGGCAGCTGTTGGACTAGGAATGGCTTTATTACCATTATGTGATATAACATATGCTAGTGATAAGGCTTTGTTCTATCTACCTTATTCAGCATTATCTCAAACACCAGAAGGTTGTTCATCTTTTACTTTACCTCAAGTTTTAGGACTTGCAGTGGTAAGTTTCACATTTTACTGCTTCTCTAATGTTTTAGGACTTGCTGTGGTAAGTTTCACATTTTACTGCTTCTCTAAAGTTTTAGGACTTGCTGTGGTAAGTTTCACATTGCATCTCTTAAGTTGTCCTATATACAGAATTATTGTAATCTTGATGATTAGAAAACCTAAACAGTTCATCATTACACCTGAACATACAATGTTGTTTCTATTCAAGAGGGGGGTTGGGATGGCCTAGTGGTCTAGAGTGCCGCACTTCACTTCTAGCTGGCCGGTCACCTCTGGCTTGCGGCTGTGGTTTCGAGCCCAGGTGTGAGCGTATGTGGCATGGAGATAGGGGCGCCTTCTCAACCTCGTGGGTTTCCTCCGGGCACTCCGGTTTCCTCCCACTGCTAAAGACCCCTACGCGCAAGCGAATTATTGAAATAAAAAGTAAACCATATGTTAGTCCCGAAATGACCTAGTCTGTGTTGAGTGGACGTTAAACCCCATTTCTCTCTCTCTCTTCTATTCAAGATTTAGAATCCTAACATTCTATTTTTAATGCCAACAATAGGAAGATCCAATTGAAAATTTGGATATTCCCCATGCCATTTGGGTTTTTATTTCATCATCTCCAACTCCCATTTTTCATTTCTTTTAAAAAGTAAATTGTATTTTATTTTAGGGTAGTGAGATATTATTTTGTGGACGTAAATTAACAGCTTTAGAAGCACATCAGTTAGGTTTGGTATCACAGGTATTTTGGCCAACCAGTATGATGCAAGAGGTTATACCACGAGTACAACAAATGGCTTTGTTCTCGGGCAAGGTAAATGTTTCTTATTATTTCTATTTTTATTCTGTCGTGTAATGTTCCCACTACCTACAAAAAAATAGATATGTGACAACCTATGTTCAGATAACTTTGCTGCTGTTGGCGTGTATTTCATTGCTTAGCAACATATCTTTACAGCAGCTGAGAAAATATTTGATTCACAGACAACCCATTGATTGGCTAAAATTGATTCAAATTTCTAAATATTGCCAATAATTTTTTTTAATGAAATCAATTTTTTTCTTCAACTCATTACAAATTATTTTTATACAGGCATTGGAGACAACAAAACTGTTAATTAGATGTCATAACAGAACAAAGCTAGAATTAACCAATGAAACAGAGTGTAACTTACTACTTGAAAGATGGCCATCAGCAGATTGTCAGAGAGCCATATTATCATATCTGGACAACGAGAAAAACTTTATATTCTAATCATCCTTTAGTCAATACAATCTAAATTATTACACAATATTGTAAATTCTAACAATAAATTATTACTCCTTTTCCTTTATATTAATCAATTCCTAGACTTGAACAAATCTTTGTATGTAAATAATTATTAAGAACAAATTCTGATATAGATATTTATTATAACAGTAGTGTATATAGAATTTGAATTTGATAGCTCTCTTGTTAGTTTTAATCTTTAGCTTGAAATCAAAGAGAGAAAAATATGTTTGAAATAAGTGTGTTCACAAAATTCCTGCAGTGTTTTATATAATACTCATTAGATACATGGCAATAAAACACGTTTCCTTCAGCAAATTGATGATGACAAATCAGGCTACATTTCTTCACATCACTTTATCAGCCTAATTTCCATTCACCATTAAAATCACTTTAGTAATGAATCCATTAACAAATTAATATTGTAGTACTTGGGCAGCAATTATTATGAATGAGCAGCAATGTTTTAACCAAATTTTTGATATTCTTAATTTATTCATTTTACAAAAATATATTACTGATGCCATGTTTTGCCAATGAAAAACGAAGTAAATTGATAAGGAGATGTAAATATTTATTATCATTACATATCTAATTATAGATAATCCTTACCTTTAATAAAGGTCTATTGTATATATAACTGAAATGTACAGGTAGTTAGGCTTGGTGTATTTGTCCTCTATTCAACATAGAGTGTGCTTATAATTAGCTGGCTTCATAATAATCTAGTCTTGTCTAATTTCCTTTGTGGTATATGTAAATTAAGCTTGTTATCCCCTTTTTCTGTTGATATTTTTAAATCGTTACATTACATAGTGATAACACTGCCAAAGTTGTCTTCAGTATTACTGAATAATTTTCAGGAATGCATTTTACGTCACTTTATGGTGAAATTTTCTGTTGATAATTCCCACCTGTAATCAGATCACTGGATTGAAGCTAATGACATCTCTATTACATACTTTTGAAATGGTTTGTTGTTTTATTACCCAGTCATTTTAGAAATTTGTTGGCATAAGAGAAATTTTAACATCGATAACATCTCTATTATCTCAGAAAATTTATGTTGAATTTTATGATGACCATGTATATAGAAAATGTAAATCAATTCCTTCCTACAATGATATTGTTATTATATCATATTGTATTCTAGTTATTTCTAGACTAGGCTCAATTATATTAATGTAAATATATTTTAATTTATTCCCAACCTAAAAATATACCTAAATATGTCACATATACAAAGACACAATAGCCAGATCTTTACCATTACATCGATAAAGAATGTACGTTTTCATAATTAGCAATGACGAATTGACTTACAATAAAGAAATTTGTATCATAAATTTTGGCAGTTTGGATATGGACAATTTAAAATATAACGAAATGAAATTTTGTTTTAAAATTAATGTAAGGAAATTTTGTTAACAAATGCCAGAGCCAAGGTGACTCAGTGAGTAAGATTCGAGCTTTGCAGAAAAAGTATATCAGGATTTTCTAGTCTTGTTTCTCCATATCTGTGGTATAGTATGGAATAAAAACATTGAGGTCATGTATTCAATGTTCATAATAGTATGGGTGGAATAAAAGAACCTGTGACAGTCTGAATTTGTTGTCAAGACAACATTTCCTCACACTACACTGTATGCCATATGCACAAGCACTTGAAGGGATTAAAATAAAACTTCTTACTACTGCTTCACTATATAGTATAGATAGAGAATCTCCAACAAGTGTTTTTTGATATCAAAAAATATCAACACAAGTTGATAAAGTGAAAAAAACGAGGCTCTGCCGAGTTTTTTTTACTTTATCAACGAGTGTTGATATTTTTTTATATCAAAAAACACGAGTTGGAGATTTTATTTATCACCCAATCCTTTCTTACATGCACAAATAAATAAAAATAATTCTTTGGTATAGATTTCACTTTTACTGAATCTAAAATACATTACAGCGTAGTGATACATCAGTTTTTTGACAGCGGTTTAGCTATTGCAAAGTCCTATATATTGACCCAGTATTTCATTCAAAGTCAATTAAATAAAAATAGTTTCTTTTTTACAAAAAAAAAGTCACTTTTTATTTAAAATAAGTGGTTTCTTTAAAATAAAAGAAAGTAGTTCCTTTTTGATTGACCAATCAAATTCATGTAAAGCGATATCTCCTAAGGAGATATCGCAGTAGATTATGTAATTTATCATACAAGCGATATCTACTGTCAAATCTGTTATAGGGTGATAAAATAGTATATAGTCAAGCAGTAGTAAGAATTTTTATTTTAATCCCTTCAAGTGCCTGTGGTCATATGCCCTTTTATTTCATTCAACACCCAGAAATTGGCAAACTTCAGGATCTTGGGTCTTCAGGTTTCTAATTACAATTTTATATTTAATTTAATTTTACTATTGTCTTAAAAAAATATTTTACATTTCTTAATCATACAATTATTCATATTTTTAACTAAATACTTTATTAGATTTATTTAATTTATTTGGGATTTTAAGTCTTGTAATTTTTTAGTTTGCCAGGTTATTAATTAATTAGTTTTATTCGCTCTAATTCAAATGTGTTGGCGTCACTGCTGTCTGTTTGTTCATCCATCTATCAGTCCCTAGTTATTAGATTTTACTTGATAAATTGAATTATCAGGTGCATAACTTCAGACTCAGGCAGCTTGTGTGAATTCAAATTATAAATTGGTATTCTAATTGAACGTGAAATATAGCTATAGACTATAGTGTCATTGTCAGCATTTAAATATTAAATTCATTAATTTTATAAAACATGATAAAGAAAAGCTGTTTTTTAGGTGTAGTACTAAGAATTAAATGTTGACCTTACTATTATTTTTCCTAACTTGTTATTTTATTATTTTGATATTATTTCTTCTGGTGTGATATAGAATACCTCAAAGTAGATGATAGAATACTTAAGCCTTGAAATACCTCTAGTACCTTATATTTATTCAGAGCAGAGTGGCCAGAAAAGGAGTGGTTGACAGATTGTTGACACATGATAGAATTGTATGCAACTAAAATGGTAGCTTTATGGGAACCTGGCCATATATTGGTAGTGAAGTAGGCAAAATTCTTCCTGTTTCCTTTTGTGCCGCTGAATTTATTTCCATTTAGCATTAGGTAGATCTTGAATTATTATAACTAATTACGTCATGTAATCTTCACACTTTACATTATTGCTAAAATTTAATCATTTAATGGAGGCCATTCCAAATTGAAATCTCTTTCATCTGAAATTGAAATCTTAAGGCAGCTTGGGGAATTATATTTTAGTGTCGAGATCTATATGTATTTGTTATGAAAAAACATTGGCTATAAATTATACACTATATTACTATTTAAAGATTTAAAAATAGAATTTGCAGCAAAAGAAAAAATTTTAATATATATTACAATGCACTAATTGTCATCACTGCTTTAAAAACTGTTCAGTGCAGTACAGTGTATACATGTACTTTAGTCAAATAGTTTTAATTTAGCTGAATATTAACATAGAATACGTATTATTTTAATGGAGAATTTCTGCAGTGTCACAGTAAATAATATGAATGTCTGTAACTTTTTTAAGTCATTATTTGTAGGCATTCAACAAAAATCTTTACTTTATTTGTCTGATGTGGTTGAGACCATTTGGCTCCCTTGTTAAAATTTTGACCAAAACATTAGAAATAAAATTTGAAAATAATCTGGTTTTTCCTTTTCTATGATAATTTATAAATCGCCACTGTGTATGTTCAGTAATGGAGGTGGGGCTGTTGATTCCTGAAGCAATGGGAAGATCAAGTGCAGATTTAGAGGGAAACTGGTGGGACGTAGCTGTCTGAAATATTTTCACGCCTACAGCATTTAATTCAAATATATAATCATTCTTCCAACCCCAGACCCCCCATACAATCATCAACTTTCGTGCATACGTCGACCAACCTCAGATGTCATCAAAAAAAGAGAGAACACCAATTGGCGTAGACCTTACCGTGGACCGATCTACAGTTTCCCAACAACACCAGAACTGGCGACACAGGAAATGGACAACTGCTTGTTCACAAGTGAGAGTTGGGCCTAATGCGTATCACTATCAAATGCAGATTGCAGGACCAGAATATGGAGTCCACGTGGCCAGCATTATTCTGACCAATCATTGGTCACCAATGTATCATGGAACGAGATTGGTTTGAGGTGGAATCAGCCTGAACGAAAGAGTGGTTCCTGTGGTGTTCCACAACCTTGGTCCAGGGAGAGGAGGCTCTGAGATCAAACTCTCAGACCCCACAACATACCATATTTCGCACGTCATCGAAACAACGTTTTTATACGCCCACATTGAAATGTGGTCGTATATTGTCGTCGCCCCCGTCCGTCCGTCCGTCGGTCCGTCGGTCCGTCGGTCCGTCGGTCCGGCGTCCACAAGCAGGCTAAAGTTAATATTCGATTGACTTTAAATTTATACACAGTGTTTAAGGTCATGTGACGAAGAAGCCTATTGTTTTTCAGCGATTTCCGATAATAACTACCAGAGTTATGGCCCTTGATCACTTCAAAAAATCTTGTGGACGCTCTAGAGGCCAAAGTTAATATCCGATTGACTTTAAATTTATACACAGCGTTTAAGGTCATAAGACAATGACGCCTATTGATTTTCGGCGATTTCCGATAATTAGTGCCAGAGTTATGGCCCTTGATCTCTTTAAAAAATCTTGTGGACGCTCTAAAGGTCAAAGTTAATATCCGATTGACTTTAAATTTATACACAGTGTTTAAGGTCATAAGACGAAGAAGCCTATTGATTTTCAGCGATTTCCGATAATTAGTGCCAGAGTTACGGCCCTTGATCACTTCAAAAAATCTTGTGGACGCTCTAGAGGCTAAAGTTAATATCCGATTGACTTTAAATTTATACACAGTGTTTAAGGTCATAAGACGAAGACGCCTATTGATTTTCAGCGATTTCCGATAATTAGTGCCAGAGTTATGGCCCTTGATCATCTCAAAAAATCTTGTGGACGCTCTAGAGGCCAAAGTTAATATCCGATTGACTTTAGATTTATACACAGTGTTTAAGGTCATGAGACGAAGAAGCATATCGATTTTCGGCGATTTCCGATAATTAATGCCAGAGTTATTGCCCTTGATCTCTTTAAAAAATCATGTGGACGCTCTAAAGGTCAAAGTTAATATCCGATTGACTTTAAATTTATACACAGTGTTTAAGGTCATAAGACGAAGAAGCCTATTGATTTTCAGCGATTTCTGATAATTAGTGCCAGAGTTATGGCCCTTGATCACTTCAAAAAATCTTGTGGACGCTCTAGAGGCCAAAGTTAATATCCGATTGACTTCAAATTTATACACAGTGTTTAAGGTCATAAAACAAAGACGCCTATTGATTTTCAGCGATTTCCGTTAATTAGTGCCAGAGTTATGGCCCTTGATCACCTCAAAAAATCTTGTGGACGCTCTGGAGGCCAAAGTTATGAGTTGTTACTCTTAATCAGTTTTTAGTGTATTACAAATGTTTCATTACCGAAAAAAGTAAAAATATGCGACAACCCTTGTTGACTGCCCGGACGATTTAGCTGCTGTGGGCGTATGTTTCGTTGCCTGGCAACCTATCTTTAAGCATGACAATGCCCGTGCCCACACCACCAGAGTTACTCGGGACTTTCTACAACAGAACAGTGTCAACATTATGCACTGGCTTGCCCTTAGTCAGGACATAAACCTGATTGAACATCTTTGGAATGAAATTCAGAGGAGACTGCTCCTGGTGCCAATGGTGTTCATAAATCATCTGGTCCACTCCATGTAGAGATCAACGCTGTGTTGCTGTTATTGACACTTGCGATGGGAGAGAGAGAATTGAAATGAAATGGGGTTTAATGTCCTACTCTTCTGCACCTAACCTAGGCTAATGGAAGACGGGCATCCGCCATATAGTGTTCTATGAGGGAAATTTTGCCCGGGCAGCATCGCTACGGCCTACTCTTTTATCGAATTCCAACTGCCAAGGGATCTTTTACGTGCATGCCAACGTGTACACAGGACCTTGGTTTTTCTTCCTATCCAAACAACTAGAAAGCTGTCCTTGTTAGGCCCTCCATTCTGCATCACTGACAGGGGGAAACCATGCCAGAAAAAATTGAGATGAACTTTCTCGGCCAATGCAGGAATCGAACACACGGCTAGCGAGTCAGCGCCTTACCCACTTAGCCATAGAGAGAAATGGGGTTAAACGTCCACTCGACACAAACTGGGTCATTTCGGGACTAACATATGGTTTAATATTATTTCAATAATTCGCTTGCGCGTAGGGGTCTTTAGCAGTGGGAGCAAATCAGACGAACCGGAGAAAGTACAACCGGGATTCGAGTCAGGGGGCTATGGAGGATAGGTGTGGAAATGGTTAAAACATGCAAATTTAATCTGTGATTGCGTCAAGTAGCATGTTTTGATATCCCACTTATGCATGATAAACTGGGAAGATGGGCCTTGGTCATCCGATCGAGCCAAGACTGATAAATCGGTTTCCGCTCTCTAGCTTGTGGTTCACCAAAGGCCACAGACACTGGACTTGGACTTTCGGGCATGTCATCTTGGCCAGCTTCCTCCCACTGCTCAAGACCCTTACGGGCAAGCAAATTATTGAAATTGTTAGTCCCAAAAATTACCTCCACTGACATCGTCCGCTCAGAGAAAGTTCCTAAAGGAACTACCTCCCCACGTGCATCCCCAGGGTCAATTAATTTAAGAGACTAAAACTCGGGTTAGAACTCTTAACTTTGCACTTTGCAGCTTGGACACGCCTTATTGATCAAATGTAATTTCTCTGCAACCTTTTTGGTCAATTTTGGAACTCACGGTCTTCTGAGTAATCAGTCAAAAGCACAGCAAAACATTGGCTATACATTCCCAAATTGTTATCTGTGAAATTGTTCTTAGATTAAAGGACAATATTGGTGCCAGTCATTATCACATATGTGATAGAACTGATTAAACACTTTCCAAATATAATATTAACACAGAGATCATCGCTACCATAGAGGAGTAATAAAGGATTCATGAATCGGAAGTGACGAACGACAAAGGAAAACACGAGTTATTCCTCTATATAACTAACTGAAGTGAATAGTGATAACAGATACATGGGCGAATATCTGCTCACTAATAATTCCCTCGAAGACCTAAGGTTGCTGTGTGACACTGTTGAGAGAATATCTTACAGTTCATAAAAAGAATTGACTGCCACTAGATAAGAGAACAGGAAAGAAAAACAGATTAAAAGTCCGTGCATTACCATGTTTTTATAAGGTAGGGGAGACCGGGGCACATTGAACCATCATGGATATATCCTTTATAAATAATACTATAAAACCCAACACTATACAGAAGTGAGATAACTTCTTAGACCCATTTCTCCATCAATAAGCCACAAGTTGTTAATTATTTTCTTAGGCAGTGGATTTTTCAAAAAAGCGCTTAAAAGAGAAACATGTTAACTTCTTAGCCTAGGAAATTCTTGTACTTAAGTTCATATATGTCTAATCTATACAATCCAGATAAACCGGGGTTTGATCCATATAAGAGGGCATATTGATTTTTTTTTAAAATTTTGATCATGAAATAAAGAGATCTTCTAATAAAAACATTTGATATGAAATGAGGACAAACATGTATGTGAACAAAGTGGTTCAATGTGCCCCGGTCTCCCCTATAGAAGGAATAAAAACAAGGGGCTGTACGGAGTATTTCTATTTTTCCCGTGTTCTCTTATCTTATGACACTTAATTACTTTATTCATTATTGTATCGTCAGATAACCTCTTGCAGTCCCATATAACAACTTTTTGTCTTCGAAGGAATTATTAGTGAGCAGAAATTCGGCCGTTTATCTGTCATCACTCGTCACTTTAGTCATTCACATAGAGAGATAACTCGTGTTTTCCTTTGGCGTTCGTCACTTCCGATTCATGAATCCTTTATTACTCCTCTGTGGTAGCGATGAACTCTGTGTTAATATTATAGTTGGAAAGTGTTTAATCAGTTCTATCACATATGTGATAATGACTGGCACCAATATTGTCCTTTAATATAAAGCCTCGTTCACATAATCATGGTCAATGGGGTGTGCATGGATTTCAGAAGCTTAATTTAAGCAACAAAATTACAGATTCAATATTTTAATTGTAAAAGATTTTATAAGTATATAAATGATTAAGAAACAAGATATAAGTTGGATCATATTAAACAATATCTGAAATTATGTTCATGTGGTTGGAGGCAATAATCTTATCAACGTTAACTGCTCTGTAACATGAAATATGCATATAAAAAACAAAACTACTAATTATTGTTTAATATAGGCATCTAAAAATTGATTCATAATGTATAATAATTAGGGAAATACAAATATAAATCAAAATTTGTTATATTTAAGTAAATAATTGATTAAGAAATTATATAATCTATTCAACAGATAGATAATTTGAATTTTGACCTCATTCTACATCCTTATAATGAATTGTGTTACCCCAAAATAACTGATGTATATAATTGATTAAGCATTAATTACGAGATAAACACTCTGTTTCGCAGGGGTGTTATTGTCCAAGAGACATGTCCTGAGATCATTAGGACCCAAGATGCGTTAGCATCGCAGGTTCTAATGTAAACTCTCAGGACATGTCTCTTGGACAATAACACCCCTCTAAATGTGAAAGGGGAAGTGTTTATCGACACCATAACACGCTATTTTAGGATTTTTAAAAATTTTACTAAAACAGTGAGGTGTTATTGTCCAATAGACAATGTCTAATTGACCAATCAAAACACAAGATTGACCGTTAAGCATGCTACAATCTGTTTTGACTGATGAATTATCAGTTGGCCCACATTAAACAATATCTTACAACATGTGGGCATAGATTTAAAAAAAAACAACCATATAATCTATTCAAAAGCATTTTACTAACACACTGACAATACTATAAACGTGTTAATATTATATCAATCATTGTAGGCTTTTCTGACAATCTCTAGAGACTGGTATCATATTATAGTATATACTGATTTGAATTGAAACAAAAATGTAGATATGAGTGGTCAGTATATATTGTGAGCCAGCTCCCATCTAGGAGGGGCGGGGGTAGCATTTCCCAAGTCCACTGATGAACAGGAAATGTTTATTCACTATCGACCTAACAGTGTAAAATATACTATTCAAAAAAAGTAGGGGATATTTGATTTTTAAGTGTTATTAAAGTCACCTAATGAAACTGACGAAGAAACAAATGACAATGAAATGAAGTTCACATTCATCGATTTATTCCAAATGATCGTTAGACTAAGTAAGGCACAGACTGACCATTATAAGGGTAAAATGATACCCGGGCTCAAACAGCAAAGTTACCACAGCATCACAACAAAGTCAGTAACGGGTAAATCCTACTCTGTTTGCCAAACAAGCATTGATCCGACGTGGCATATTCCTAATGAGACGTCTAAGGTCATTTTGGTCCAGATTGTCCCATTCCTGTTGCAACGCAGCAGCAAGTTCTTGGACATTGGCAGGACGTTGCTGACGTTGACGTAACCTCTGTCCAAGCATGTCCCAGACATGCTCGATGGGGAGAGGTCGGGACTCAGTGCTGGCCAAGGTAATGTGGTGATGTTCTGTTGTTGGAGGTAACCTGTAACGATCCTGGCCCTGTGACATCTTGCGTTGTCCTGGTAGTACTGGCCTGTAACACGCCCTGCAACAACATGTAAAGCCGTTCTTCCAGCAACAGTGATGCCTCCCCACACCATAACAGAACATCCCCCAAATTGATCATGTCTGATGACGTTAACGTCTTGGAAGCGCTGTTTCGACGACGCCACACCCTCCTACGTCTGTCCAAAAAATCAACAGTGAACCTTGACTCATCTGAAAACATCACATTGCTCCAGCGTCGATTATCCCGGTGTTGACGATCCCTACACCAACGACGTCTTGCCTGAATGTGATGATCTCTCAAACAAGGGATCACGCGAGGACGTCGTGCGCGAAGGTGACCCCTATGCAGTCGATTCCGAATCGTCTGGCCACTCACTCTCACACCAGTGTCTGTTTGAAGACGAGCGCTGATCTGATTTGCTGTGATGACACGATTTCTCAAGGCCAAGGTACGGATAAATCGATCCTGGGCTTGAGTTGTCGCCCTTGGTCGACCTGAGCGTGGTCTGTCCTGTACAGATTGTGTATCACGGTATCTGGACCATAGCCTGCTTCAATCTGTTTCACAGAGAATTACTTACGAAATATCTCTGTAACAGACGACAGTCCACAACAGGTGCGTTGACTGCACGCGCCCTTTGTCATTGGCTCAACGGCTCGTGCAATGTTTACTTAACACCTAACTGCTTCGGGCAAAATGATGCATTTTACTCGTTTTAATACCCATTTACACTAAATAGGAAATATTTTTTAACTTCAAATACTTCAAACGTCTTTATTTATTTTTCTTTTACCTCAAAAAAATGTTTGAGAATTTAATTTGTCGGAGTTAAAAAGTTAATATGCCGTACTCATTAAGCCTCGTCGATGTCATGCTTATCAGTGATTGTAGCGGCCAAGCGAATATTCACTGCGGGATCAGTTTGAGCCTGCTTATGACAGACTGAGAAACATTCATCGTCCGCGCCACAACCGCCTGTGTTGTGCCGATCTGTAGCATGCCAAGGGCACGGCCGAGTTCAAGCTGGCCTTCACTTCGGAGATAACACCCTTCACTAACTGCGAATCAAGCCTGCCCTCAGTCCCAAATTCGCTCGATGATCAAGACATCAGTAAAATCACCAATCTGTTTCACAGTGAATTACTTACGAAATATCTCTGTAACAGACGACAGTCCACAACAGGTGCGTTGACTGCACGCGCCGTTAGTCATTGGCTCAACGGCTCGTGCAATGTTTACTTAACACCTACTGCTTCGGGCAAAATGATGCATTTTACTCGTTTTAATACCCATTTACACTAAATAAGAAATATTTTTTTAACTACAAATACTTCATACGTCTTTATTTATTTTTCTTTTACCTCAAAAAAATGTTTGGGAATTTAATTTGTCGGAGTTAAAAAGTTAATATGCCGTACTCATTAAGCCTCGTCGATGTCATGCTTATCAGTGATTGTAGCGGCCAAGCGAATATTCACTGCGGGATCAGTTTGTAAAATCACGTGCTCGATATGGGCTAATCCGAGCTTTCGATAAATAAAATGAATTGAAAGTAGTCTATTTTTAGTAATCCATTTTTTGGTTAAAAATAAAAATGCTTTTATCTCTTCTAAAGTATGTAATCATGAATGTGCCAGAAAATAACAAGTAGATTTAGAGAGCCATATCAACTTACTTTCCGGTGATGTATGGATCAATAACTAGAATTTCGTATTAAGACACGTATTTTGACATAAAACACTCGCCCCACCCCACCACTCTCTTTAATTCAGCTAGTGAAGGCAACCAAACATGTATCAATTTTAATTTAAAAAGTATATATGCATTCAGCCGAAAATAAAACAAATTCATTTCAATAGAGGATTAACTTTACTTTTAGGTATAGAAACACGAAATTTTGCATTAAGCTCCCCCCCCCCTTTCACTTTACCATTAATCTTTTTTTTTAAATTAAATAAATATAAATGTGCCAGAAATTTTTTTATATATTTGAAAAGAGAAATGAATGTGCTTTTCATTGATATGAAACATGATATCTGGAATTTCGTATTAAGACCCGTATTTTTACTTTGAATATCCCCACCATTTAAAAGAATTTTGTTTCACTCGACATTTATCAAAATAAGTAAATATGATTGTGCCAGAAAATTATTTACATAATTGAATAGAGCAATCTACTAGCTTTTCAGTGGTATGTAACATCATGGCTGGAATTTCGTACTAAGAACTGTATTTTAACATTGAATACGCCCCCCCCCCCTTCATAATCATAGTAATAAAGTTAAGTACTACCCAACCTTGATCGCTTATTAAGGTAAGTAAATATGAATGTGCCAGAAAATTATTTATATATTTGAAGAGATCAATAAACAGGCTTTTCAAAGATATGTAACATAATGGCTGGAATTTCGTACTAAGAACCGTATTTTGGCATTGAATACCCACCCACCCCTCTTTATAATACAGTTTTTTAACACCCAACATTGATCGCTTATTATAGTAAGTAAATATGAATGTGCCAGAAAATTATTTATATATTTGAAGAGAGCAATAAACAGGCTTTTCAATGATATGTAACATAATGGCTGGAATTTCGTACTAAGAACCGTATTTATGTTACATATCATTGAAAAGCCTGCTTATTGCTCTCTTCAAATATATAAATAATTTTCTGGCACATTCATATTTACTTACCTTAATAATCGATCAAATTTGGGTGGTACTTGACTTTATTACTATGATTATGAAGGGGGGGATGTATTAAATGCCAAAATACGGTTCTTAGTTCGAAATTCCAGCCATTATGTTACATATCATTGAAAAGCTTGTTTATTGCTCTCTTCAAATATATAAATAATTTTCTGGCACATTCATATTTACTTACCATAATAACCGATCAAAGTTGGGTAGTACTTAACTTTATTACTATGATTATGAAGGGGGGAGGTATTAAATGCCAAAATACGGTTCTTAGTACGAAATTCCAGCCATTTTGTTACATGTCATTGAAAAGCTTGTTTATTGTTCTTTTGAAATATATAAATATTTTTCTGGCACATTCATATTTACTTACCTTAATAATCGATCAAAGTTGGGTAGTACTTAACTTTATTACTATGATTATGAAGGGGGGGGGTGTATTAAATGCCAAAATACGGTTCTTAGTACGAAATTCCAGCCATTATGTTACATATCATTGAAAAGCATGTTTATTGCTCTGTTTAAATATATAAATAATTTTCTGGCACATTCATATTTACATACCTTAATAATCGATCAAAGTTGGGTGGTACTTAACTTTATTACTATGATTATGAAGGGGGGATGTATTAAATGCCAAAATACGGCAGCTAAATCGTCCGGGCAGTCAACAAAAGAATTGTCGCATATTTTTACTTTTTTCGGAAATAAAACACTAAAAACTGATGAAGAGTAACAACAGCATTAATAATCATTAGAATTTGTAAGGTTTTTATAAAGTTCTGCCCCATGCTAACGTTTAATATACAAAACATTTAATATCATTGATCTATCTGTTAAGTTTTTCTAAATTCATTAACTTTGGCCTCTAGAGCATCCACAAGCAACTGTGGACGCCGGACGGACAGACGAACAGACAGGGGGCAACGACAATATACAACCACATTTCAATGTGGGCATATAAAAATTAGGACCTCTGGAGGGTCCATAATCTTGGTATTACATACAATTACATTATTTGCGTACAAGGAGCGGCCGGTAGTTTTGATCTGAACTCAACAATATGGTGGAATGGTGATAAATTTAAACAGTTTTTAAAATAGGAAATAAAATTGGGTCCTATAGAGAATCCACAATCTTACTGTGTAACGGAGATACATTCACATAGTTTTTTTTTTAAATCGCTTAATAATTGTGACCTCTTGTTACAGGTCTTGGACAGTAAAATCCAAATTCAATATTTAAATCAAAAAGTTACATTAAATAAACGGTGCTAACAGGTCTTGGACACACATTTACTCAGAGGAATGATTTGATGGACTTTTAGTGAGGATATCGGCTTAAACTACATGATGAAACAACCCGAAATGTTATGTTCTAGAGAAATGTAGCACACTGCCTATATGGACTGCCAACTACCAGCCATCAGAGACAACCGGGTGGCCAACCACAAGTCATCCATGATAACTGGTCTCGTCGAGGACTATTGAATAAGGTGTGCACACCAGAAATTCCAATAGAAGCGAGATAGAAGTCTCTAATATATATTGTAGATGTAAATCAGCCACACTCATATCAGATTAACAATGGATACCTTGAGTTCTGGTCTGTAATTGTGTGTTGATCACAGTTGCCAAAGAATCTATGTTCCAAATATGTATACCTTGAGTTCTGATCTGTAATTGTGTGTTGATCATAGTAGTAGGGACGTGTTTGTGTACATGTTCTCAGAAGTAATGGCTAGTCTGCAGCCTACAACCATTACAAACAATTCTAATCTCTAGATAATAACATAGAACCTGTGTCGCTAGAAGCCGCCAGAGAACAAGAAATCCTGAATTTTTGTGCATGTTGTGTATGTGGATTATATAAGAAACTGGTTTTGTATGAAGACTTGCTGTCTCCAGAATAGAACAGAATGCAGGACTACTGAATCCTGCTCTGCTAGTAGCCAGAAGAAATCAATGTTATACATGTGTGAACTAGGGAACCAGATACACCTCTTCAGTCTGTTTATGGTTGATGAATGTATGACAACTGCAGAAAATAACAGAATCCAGAACTGCTGAAACCTAGTAGCCAGAAGAAAGCAGTGTTATATTTGTGGACCGGGAAAATAATGTCTGTGTTGTGTTTTCTTCTGAATGATACAAACATCTTAAGTCTGTTTAGATTGGTTGATGAAGTTATGGCATGTTAATCTATCCAGCCTGGACATAACAAGTAGATTCGACCCCTCAAGTAGTTTTACACCAAATTCCCACTAAAAGTCAATGTTTCAAAGGACCTCTATTTCAAAATGTGTTTCAAACTTGTCAACAAAATTTCCTTTACTGTACATATTAGAAAGGACTGATGAAGAATTTAAAAAATATATATATACTTTATACATAAACCTGATATTGCCAATCTAGCATTTCAGTCTAATTTGTGGAAATAGGCGATGGCCATGCATTATATGCCCATATTTTGCAAGAAATGGAAGCACAAATTTTCTAAATCATTGGGATATAAACATATTTCAAATTTCATCAAAATCAGCCAAAAATTATGACATCTAGACGGTCCACAACCTTGGTATTACCAATCTTTAAACTATCTGCGTACACGTAGCAGCAACTTTTTTTGTTTTCAACCTTCATGATAAAAATTGTGACCTCTAGAAGGCTCAAAAGGTAAAATCTTGATACTGCCAACATACTGCCTTTTCTTGCCTGCGACACCTTCCATCTGTGTTTACCATTACTACATGTTCAATGACAAAATAATCTTTAAAGAAATGAAATGGGGTTTAACGTCCTACTGTTCTGCTCCTAACCTGCCATACAGTGTGCTATGAGGGAAATTTTGCCCGGACAGGGGCATTACGGCCTACTCTTATATCGAATTCAAACTGCCAAGGGATCTTTTACGTGCACGTCAACGTGTACACAGGACCTCGATTTTTTGACCTATCTGAACAACTAGACAGCTGTCCTTCATGCCACTGGAACTAAATGGAACTGAACTGGACTGTTCAGCTGGTTTCTTCCCCAGAAAATGAGCGCTGCGCAGTCTGCTACCACATTTAAGAAAATCAATCAGAAAAACTGTACTCGATCCAAACAGACCCCAATACTGCCTTGCCTGCATATCCTTTCATCTGTGTCCACCATTCTGCATCCACCATTCAGCATCCACCATTCTAGGTCCTGAAAAACAAACTTAAGTGGCCAAAAGCAATTAGTACATGTGAAATGACAAACAAACAAAAATAACTTGAAAACCAACTTAACACCCATGGAACTAAATGGAACTGAACTGGACTGTTCAGTTGGTTTCTTCCCAAGAAAATGAGCGCTGCGCAGTCTGCAGTCTGCTATCACCCTCAGGAAAATTAATCAGAAAGACTGTACTCTCCTTTTAAGCCAAATCGTCCAAACAGACCATGATACTGCCTTGCCTGCATTTTCTTCCATCTGTGTCCACCATTCTGCATCCACCATTCTGTATCCACCCACCATCCACCATTCTGCATCCACCATTCTTTGCCCTGGAAAAACAAACTTAGGTGTCCGAAAGCAATTAGTACATGTGCAATGACAAACAAAAATGACTTGAAAACCAATTTAACTTAATGCCAATGGAGCTAAATGGAACGTAACTGGACTGTTCAGCTGATTTAATATCCAAAAAATGAGTGCTGCACAGTCTGCAGTCTGCTACCACCCTCAGGAAAATCAATCAGAAAAATTGTACACTCCTTTTAAGCCAAATCGTCCAAACAGACCACGATACTGCCTTGCCTGCATCTCCTTCCTTCTGTATCCAACATTCTGGGTCCTGAAAAACAAACTTAAGTGGTCGAAAGCAATTAATACATACGCAATGACAAACAAATAAAAATGCATTGAAAACCAACTTAACTTAATACTTAATACCCATGGAACTAAATGGAACTGAACTGGACTTTTTAGCTGGTTTCTTCTCCAGACATTGAGTGCTGCGCAGCCTGCAGTCTACTACCACCCTCCAGAAAATCTATCAGAAAGACTGTACTCTCCTTTTAAGCCAAATCGTCCAAACAGACCACGATACTGCCTTGCCTTCATCTCCTTCCATTCCTTCCATCTGTGTCCACCATTCTGCTTCCACCATCCTGCATCCACAATCCACCATTCTGGGTCCTGAAAAACAAACTTAAGTGGCCAAAAGCAATTAGTACATGTACAATGACAAACAAAAATGGATTAAAAACCAACTTAACGCCCATGGAACTAAATGGAACTGAACTGGACTGTTCAGCTGGTTTCTTCCCCAGAAAATGAGTGCTACGCAGTCTGCAGTCTGCTACCACCCTCAGGAAAATGAATCTGAAAAATTGTACTCTCCTTTTAAGCCAAATCGTCCAGACCACGATACTGCCTTGCCTTCATCTCCTTCCATCTGTGTCCACCATTCTGCTTCCACCATCCACCATTCTGCATCCACCATCCACCATTCTGGGCCATGAAAAGCAAACTTAAGTGGCCGAAAGCAATTAGTACATGTACAATGACAAACAAAAATTGATTGAAAACCAACTTAACTTAATGCCTATGAAACTAAATGGAACTGGACTGTTCAGCTAGTTTCTTCCCCTTTTAAGCCAAATTGTCCAAATTGAAAGCCAAATTAACTTATTCCCACTGAACTAGATGAAACTGAACTGGAGACTTCAGCTTGCTTCATCCCCCGACCGACACCCCCCCCCCCTCATGGTGACAAGATATCCACATGAAAATGTGTCTGTAAAAAAAACCCACTCTTTATAACATTGTGCATATAATATAAATAAACATTTAAGAGCAGATGTTGACAACTTCATTAGAAAAATACTATTTTGGCAATAATAGTAAAATCCAAATTCAATATTTAAATCAAAATGTTACCGTAAAAAATAGTGCTTGTCTTGGACACATTTGCACAGAGAAAATTTTAAAAATCTTATGGACTTTTAGTACGGATATTGGTTTGAACTACATGATGAAACGACCCTAAATGTTATGTTCTAGAGAAATGAAGCACACTGCCTATATATCATTGCCTAATGTGTTCTGTATCAGAAGCCCATAGCCTAATATGGACTGCCAACTACCAGTCATCAGCTATAACCGGGTGGCCAACCACAAGTCATCCATGATAACTGGTCTCGTCGAGGACTATTGAATAAGGTGTGCACACCAGAAATTCCAATAGAAGCGAGATAGATGTAAATCAGCCACACTCATGTTAGATTAACAATGCCATATCTTGAGTTCTGGTCTGTAATTGTATGTTGATCATAGTTGCCAAAGAATCGAAGTTCCAAATATGTATGGATGTGTTTATGTACATGGTAAGTCTGCTTGACTTATGTTTGAGGGCTAGCACTCATCATTTCTTACATATGAAACCTATAAGAATTCTGTTCTTCCGTCTGTTTATATTGGTTGATGAAGGTATGACATCTGCAGAAAATAACAGAACACAGAACTGCTGAAATTTGTTCGGCTATTAGCCAGAAGAAAACAATGTTATATGTGGACAAGACAAGATAATGTTGGTGTTGTGTATTCTCCTAAGTCTGTTAGATCAGTTGATGAAGTTATGACATGTTAATCTATCCAGCCTAGACATAACATGTAGATTCGGTCCCTCAAGTAGCTTTACATCAAATCCCAACGACAATCCAATGTTTTTAAAGAACTCTATATTAAAATGTGTTTTTAACTTGTCAACAGAATGTCCTTTACTGTACATATTAAAAAGACCAATGAATAAATTTAGAAAATATATGTAGTTTCTATATAAACCTGTTATAGCCAATCTAGAATTTCCTGTACAATTTCTCAAAGTTAACTTTCTACAACAAGTGCTGGAAGCAGTTATCTTAAGTTCATTGAGAAATATTAAAGATTCAAGGGTGAAATTCAAGGCTTGTAAAACAAATGTTCTGCACCCGTGTTCAAAAGAGCCCCCCACCCAACTCTCAAATCAGATAATTAATACAAGGAATGGAAAGCAGACTAAGTGCATATTTATGTGTGTAAACACCCAAACACGAGAGTAATACCTTAAAGCCCCAATAACACTCTTGTTGTAACTGAAAAATATGTCCCAATCTTCATTCCGGTCAACAAATCGTATTATTTTAGAATATTCCAATTAAATGATGATATAAATTTCATCTTAACACACCTAATTTAAAAAATTGGAAAAATTCAACCAATTGATTTGAAAAGTCTAACGTAAACCTTTTCAAATGTGACTTGGATTTTAAAATATTTTCGAACCCTCTGGACAAGTAAAATAGGTTGTAATGGATAATATACACAACAGGTAGGACATTTAAACATCTAGTACTTAGAATAAGGGTATTATTTATTTTCTGGAGCTACCAAGCCAGCAAGAGTGTTATTGTCCCTTTAATCATACACAAAATTTGAACTGTTGCAAAAGAGCCACAAATCAGATAATTAATACAAGGAATGGAAAGCAGACTAAGGGCATATTTATGTGTGTAAACACCCAAACACGAGAGTAATACCTTAATCATACACAAAATTTGAACTGTTGCAAAAGAGCCACACACTGTTACGATAGCCACACCTTACCGCCTTGTACCAACTGATCTATCCCGATAAGTGAAGTAAGGGAGGGAGAGGGAGAGAGACCAGGGGTATGGAATTTTCTGGATCATCCAATCTGTACTGCACCACACTGTATCCATCAATCTGTACCACTGAATCAAACACGCTGTACCGCTGAATTAAACACCCTTTATCCGCAAATCTGTAATGAGATAGTACAATTATTAGTTCTGATATTTTAACAGTACAGATTAAAGTCACTAAACTCTAACACATATTTAAAATATCACCCTGCCATACCAATAACGCAATTTAACCTATATAGACGTCAATCGAGAAAATGTCAACAAAATAATACATCCATCTTTACGTATATAAATACTGTACCCTCTACCCCATTAAAGCATGCGTGATGCATCATAAGGACTGTCATTGAGTCAAGTGGTGTGGTTTCAATTCCCTGCAGGCACACTTGTCCAAACGCTTACTGTACATAGGTTTTCTCTGGTTTAATCCTGCCAGCACAAAGGCAAAAACAAAAGTGCCCTCCCTTTTGAACCAGCGGCTGCCAGGCAAGATATAGCTACATTTTGCAAGAGATGAATAGAAAACAAGCTAAACAAAATGGCATTTTTCTTACCATAACAGGCCATAATTCAGGAAGTTATGATCCGATATGCAAAAAGGTCGTCAGGAACCAATATCTTTGGGTTATAAAGATAGGCCTATATTTCAAGTTTCAAAATCAGATAAAACTCGGTCATTAGAGTGTAGCAGTGATATATTCAAACGTTTTTTTCAATCCGATAAAAATTGCTACCACTAGAGGGACCACAAGTTTAATTTGATAAACTATTATTGTTCCAGCAAAATAAAAAACAAAGTGTTTAATAAACTTTCCTTGGTCCACTTTTGCAAATGCTCCCAGACCTTGCCATGTCTACCTTCGGGGGAGCTATGCTGGCTCAATGAGTATGCAATGGAATGGAGTTTAGCGTCCTACTGTTCTGCTCCAAACAAGGCTAATGAAGACAGGCATACGCCCTACATAGTGCCATAAGGGAATTTTTGCTCAGACAGCGGTACTATCGCCTACTCTTATATCTAATTCCAACTGTCCGGGGATCTTTTACGTGCACGCCAATGTGTACATGGAACCCCGTTTTCACCCCATCCAAACAACTAGACAACTTTCCTCCATCCTACATCACTGAAGAGGGAGAACCACACTGGAAAATCGGGATGAACTTACTCAGCTATTGCAGGCTAGCGAGCCAACGTCTTACCCACTTAGCCACCGTGATCCCCCCGATCAACAAGTAAGACATTGGCTTGTTCAGATGAGACGAAAAACCAAGGCTTAGCGTACACAGATGTGCAAGTGAAAGACCTCGACAGCTGGAATTAGATACAAGTGTAGAACTTAGTGCGGCTACCCCCCACCCCCCAAAAAAAATCACTTATAGCATACGGCATGGCGTATGTCTATCTTCATTAGCTCAGTCAGAGCAGAACAGTAGGATGTGAAACCTCATTTCATTTCATTCCTAACGGTTACACTTTTGGAATTATATGTATTACCAGACACTGCTCCATCCCAAAGACTTCAAAGCAACACAAGCTTCAAAGTGTGAAACCCTTAAAGGACAACCCCAGTCTTGCATTCAATCTAATTTATAGTCAAATCCTGTCGAATTGAAAATGTTTTTTTCATATTAATCATCCACTTCTTGAACTTTTGCCAAATCATTAAAAAAATAAGAACATATACATACCTGATTGATGTATCATCAACTTAAGCAATCAGAACTTTACCGGTTCTCTATGTTTCTATGTTGTAGGGAGTCAAAATATGGATATATTAACCACACAAGGGTTCAGGTTTACAAAAGTTCATAAAAAACTATCCAATAAAACCCTGAAATTACATAATTTTAATATAAATATCTTTAATATTTAATGAAACATAGAAAATCAATGCATTTGTATTCCTTAAAATATTGTATTACATATTAACAATAAAACTTCTAAACACTATTTCCAATCATATCAGATCTTCAGTGTATTTAGGTCATTGGACCTGCAGTGTTTGCATTTGTAAATTCTCAGCCATAGCTTCAGGTACTTTGTATAGTCAATAAAATCTCCAATGACAATTCAATTACACATTATATAATATAAGATATGTTATATGTTGCACAGTTTGAAAGTATCACTGATATTTTAGAATTGTATAACCTAATTTGGATTCAAGCAAGTTGAATTTGATTTGGTAAGAGTTCACTGATTTAGTACTAGCCCATTTATGGCCCTAGGAGTAAGTGAATCAGATGTTGCCAGTGCCTATCGAGTGCAGACTTGTTGGTTTAAGATAGCCGAACAGTTTACACAGAACAATCATGTGGCCACAGCGCAACCTTTACTGCATTGAAGGCAAGTTCAGTGGTTTGATCACCTGTCTTCATCATGATAGGACCCCATATGGAACTACTTGAGCCTGGCATCTATGGATCTGATCTATCAAACATAGGTCGCATTGGAGTGTGGAGCGCCATACAGCATAGCAGTACTGCTACTCTAAACCGGGACGGACCCTGGATTTGAATAGGGTAATGAATGAAATGATCATATTATTATATGTTGCCGGATATTTAACTCGGGGATTTTCAGGTTATTGAAGGGATCAGGAAGCACCAGTGATGCAGTTTATTTACAAATGAAAACACATTGGTTCAATTTTATTTCAATAATTCACTTTTTAGGGGTTTTTGGCAGTGGGAGGAAACCGGTGGGCCCAGGGAAAACCCACAGGGTAAGATAGCCGAACTTATCCATGGCACATAATCAGGGAATCAAAACCATTCCGCCAAAAAGTCTCACCTCCACAACCCATATATTATATAGTATGAACTAAGTACATGTAGGCCTATAATCATTTAAAATGATAGAAGAGAAAAGCAAGAAAAGTAAACCTACTCTAGGAAAAGTCTTTTAATTATTACAATACCCAGTAAGTAGACGTACAAATCTAAAATAAAACAAAAACCACAATAAATATCGACCACTGATGAAAAAAGCAAAAATGGCGGGAAAAATATAAAGATACGAGTTATTTACAAAGGGAGGAAATTCCTACTATAAGAATTATTTACTGATACCAAATGAATATATTTGTAGCGAAAAGAAGATGGCTTCTTCCCGATTGCTGGGTGGTGACTGTGGTCTTTCGTTGTTCTTCACTGCTTGATGAAGGGGTCCAATGACAGGATCTTCTAGTTGTTTCTTCATCCAGTCTATTTCATGAGCAGGAAACATCTGTGTGTTGGTAACACCTGGGATGATCTGAGTTGCTAAACACTCCACATAGCCACTATCATTCCTTAATTCACTGAGTGCTCTGAAAACATCGGGACTCATTTCCTTATAAGTATCTTCCGGTGGATTGGGTATTCTTGACAGGCAGTCAGCATCGATGTTTCGTTTTCCTGGTTTGTACCTGATGTTAAAGTTGTAGTTCGCTAACTCCGCTAACCAACGGTGACCAGTTGCATCAAGTTTTGCTGTTGTAAGAACGTAAGTAAGTGGATTGTTATCTGTATAGATGGTAAAGGTGTTTCCGTAAAGATAATCTTTGAACTTGTCAGTCACTGCCCACTTCAACGCTAAAAATTCCAACTTGTGTGCAGGATAGTTTTTCTCAGATTTCGACAATCCTCTGCTGGCATATGCGATTACTCGTTCTCTTTGATCTTGCAATTGGTACAGAACAGCGCCTAATCCTCGTCCACTCGCATCCGTGTGTAAAACAAATGGTTTAGTAAAGTCAGGGTAAGCCAAAATAGGTGGTGACTGTAACCTTGTCTTCAGTTCTTCAAAAGAACTATCTTGTTCTGGTCCCCATTTCCATTTTGGTATTGACTGGTCATCTGACTTCTTCCTCCCCCTCTTTTTGGAAGTTGATCCTCCGACTAAAAGTTCATTCAAAGGTCTGGCAATTGTAGAAAAGTTCTTTACAAATCTCCTGTAGTAACCTACAAAACCTAAAAATGACCTTACCTCATCTGGAGTAGTTGGTGTTTTCCAGTCCCTGACCTTTTCAATCTTTGCTGGATCGGTCTTAATGCCTTCTGCAGAAACTATATGACCCAAATATTTAACTTCCTGTTGGTAAAAATGGCATTTCTTCGGTGCAAGCTTCAATCCGCACTCTTCCAGTCTTTTAAATACCAGCTGCAGTCGTTCTAGATGCTCTTCGTATGTTGATGAAAAGATAATCAGGTCGTCGAGGTAAATCATGCAGATCTTATAATTCAGTTCCCCCAAACACTCCTCCATCAGTCTCTGGTAGGTAGCTGGTGCGTTGGTTAATCCAAAGCTCATGCGCGTGTACTCATAAAACCCAAGAGGACCTACTGTGAATGCTGTCTTTGCCTTGTCTGTTTCTTTCATCGCAATCTGATGGTATCCACTTTTCATATCCAAGACCGAAAAATACTTTGCTCCAACCATAGTGTCTAACATTTCTTCAATTCTGGGAAGTGCGTAAGCATCTTTGATGGTTCGTTGATTCAGTTGTCGATAATCAACACACAATCGAATGGAGTTGTCTTTCTTCCGGACTATAACAATATTCGATGCCCAAGGACTCTGCGATTTCTGAATAATTCCTCCATTCAACAGTTCATTAAGATGTTCTCGTATTTCCTTGTACATAGCTGGTGGTATCCTTCTGTTCTTTTGCTTGAATGGTACTTCATCTGTAAGATTAATAGCATGTTCAACCATGTGGGTACAGCAGAGGATTGTCGAAATCTGAGAAAAACTATCCTGCACACAAGTTGGAATTTTTAGCGTTGAAGTGGGCAGTGACTGACAAGTTCAAAGATTTGGGCTCTAAGAAAACAGTACAGGTTAACAAGCCAAGTTAAAGGAGAGATGTTATTAAAGGCCAGTTGCAAGTAAAATTAGTGTCAGTTTGTTAGTTTAAAGGTGCACATTACTCTATACACTATATTACTTGACATAATAAAACCTATAAACATATTAAAATTCCGTTTCGCTACATACTCCCTCCCAATAAAAAAATGTCGTCCCGACATACTATTAAAACATTAAAAACCAAAAGTTGACTTTAAAACACTACTTAGACTTTTACGTTGTTCAAATGGTAAACCTATAAAATCATCCGACAGCAGCAACGCCAAGACTGTAGCTGGACACTGAACAACAGAAGAAGTTGAAGTCTGGGCTAACACATAGTCTTTATAACGGGCTGGTGGCTGTCGATTCCTTGAGGATCTCCTTGGTACAGGCTCATCTACATCTGCTTCCTCAGAAGAAGGGCTGGATAGAGTGTCCAATTCTTCTTCAACACGGAGAGGTACTGTGGGGCTAGCTGGGGAATCGATTACATCATTCCCTTCCACAATCACAATCTCCAGATCATCATCACTTGAGGTACCTGGTTCCTCTGGAATTATTTCAGGAATAGGTGTTACTTTCCTTCTAGGCTTTGGTACTGGTGGCGGCTGGGATAATTCCATAGGTACAGTTCCTATGGGAAGAAGATGGTTCCTGTGTAAAGTACGTATTGTACCAGTTCCATTTTCTCGCTGCAGCACATACACCGGTACATCCTGATTGGGCTGTTCTTTTATGATGTAGACGCAATCTTCCCATTTGTCTGATATCTTGTGTCTACCTTCTTTGAAAAACAATCTTTTCACAAGCACTCGATCTCCCTTTTCCAAGATTGAATTCCTGGCCTTCCGGTCATAACCTTTCTTTTGATGTGACTGGGCCTTGTTAATCTCAGAAGAAGCTTTGAGATAAGCCATCTCCAAACTATCTTTGAGATCAGCAACATACTTACTGTAGCTGTTTGTAGACTCTTGATTAACTAAACCAAGCAAAACATCTACAGCAAGATGAGGCTTCCTCCCAAACATCAAAAAGAAAGGTGAATAACCGGTGGTTTCATGAATGGTACAATTATAGGCGTGCACTAAAGATGGTAAATGTGTCTTCCAATCTGCCTTATTGATGTTCTCAAGAGTTCCAAGCATGTTCAGGAGGGTTCTGTTAAATCTCTCGCACATTCCGTTGCCGCTAGGGTGATAGGGTGTTGTACGGGACTTTCGCATTCCTGTTAGTAAGCACAATTCTTCGATGATCTTATTTTCGAAACTTCCTCCTTTATCACTATGCAAACGTCTTGGAAAACCGTAGTGAACTATAAAATTTTCAAACAAAGCTTTGGCTGTTACCTTTGCAGTCATGTTCCTGGTAGCTATGGCTTGGGCATATCTGGTGAAGTGGTCGGTTATGACTAAGATGTAACTGTAACCTCCTTTTGACTCTTCCAAGCACATGTAGTCTACACTAACTATCTCCATTGGTTGAGATGAATGGATACTAACTAATGGAACTCTTGTATTGGTTGGAGACTTCCTCATTATGCAACGTTGACAAGTCTTGATGTGATCTTCTACATCCGTTGTCATTCTTGGCCAATACACACGTTCCTTCAGCAACGAAACTGTTCTGTCTCTTCCAAGATGTCCAACATCATCATGACAACCTTGCAGCGCTAACTTCCTATCCAAACAAGGAATCACCAGTTGAAGAACGTCTTGTCCACTTACAACAGATTTTCGATACAAAACATCTGACTTCAGAGTGAGGTGGTCGAATTCTCGAAGAAAGATGGCTTCTTCCCGATTGCTGGGTGGTGACTGTGGTCTTTCGTTGTTCTTCACTGCTTGATGAAGGGGTCCAATGACAGGATCTTCTAGTTGTTTCTTCATCCAGTCTATTTCATGAGCAGGAAACATCTGTGTGTTGGTAACACCTGGGATGATCTGAGTTGCTAAACACTCCACATAGCCACTATCATTCCTTAATTCACTGAGTGCTCTGAAAACATCGGGACTCATTTCCTTATAAGTATCTTCCGGTGGATTGGGTATTCTGGACAGGCAGTCAGCATCGATGTTTCGTTTTCCTGGTTTGTACCTGATGTTAAAGTTGTAGTTCGCTAACTCCGCTAACCAACGGTGACCAGTTGCATCAAGTTTTGCTGTTGTAAGAACGTAAGTAAGTGGATTGTTATCTGTATAGATGGTAAAGGTGTTTCCGTAAAGATAATCTTTGAACTTGTCAGTCACTGCCCACTTCAACGCTAAAAATTCCAACTTGTGTGCAGGATAGTTTTTCTCAGATTTCGACAATCCTCTGCTGGCATATGCATAGATTTAATAACATCTCTCCTTTAACTTGGCTTGTTAACCTGTACTGTTTTCTTAGAGCCCAAATCTTGGGGTGAGTACAATTCTACTCCCTTGGTTACAAGCAAGTTTTCTTCTAACTAAACCTCTCTTTTGACATCAGACTTTAGATAGATTTCGAAGTGTAAGGACAATTTGATACCTTTCATCAAATTGTTTAACTTTAGTTTTCAAATCTAGTTAGGTTATTTTCAGAGAATTGTTTCCAGTTATACTACTTCAGTATTACAGGTATGTGTGCTAATTCTCTTATTTTGGGTAATTGGGGTTTAGATAGAGTGGATGAAGGAATGATAGAAATTATAATATTAGTTAAAGCGGCCATTTGATTTAAATAGTAATATAGAAAATAACATGTAAAGATAGTTAGTTTTTTCATATATATAAATATATAGTAGATTATAAGGTACCATATTGAAAGAATATTGTATATATAATTAGACGAATGTTATTTTCCAGAATATATAGTTATCTGAAGATTTTGTTCACCATCTTGGTAGTCTTCCTTAAAAACCCCTTCTTTGGGTATGTGATCAGTTACTTATATATTACTATTACATTTAGTAAAAACTTAAAGCATATTTAATATATTTATTATAATCTATTTAAGTTAGAGATGTATTTTATTTTTAGTTCGTAAATGATTGATGTATTTCATCATTAAGTACGCATGTATTACTATTATGTTACTTAATATTAATCAACTGTGATATGTATATTAATTTTAATGTATATATTTTCAGGGTTTTTAATAAAGGTTTAAGAACGAAAGATCATAGTTTTTATTGATTTACACCCCCCGGTTACATATTTAGGTTCTACTGACGAATAATATTTAATCCAAGAAATATTAAATAGCCTACCTGAAGCTGTCAAAAATACAAACGTCTTGTCATTTGTTGTGTCTTAATAGAAGTGAAGTTTCAAAAAAGAAGGTGCAAGCCAAGTAAACTCATTAAAACAACTCACTGGAGAAAATTACAATACAACACACAGAGACCACTATTCTTGGCTACAACTTGGCCAGGTTCCCATAAGACACCAAGCGGACATAACATGCAACGCCATATTATTATTTATGGTAAACCAAATAAACAGCTCTTTATTCAGTGTTCTTTTAATTGACATTATTTAATTCTTATAGACAGAGGGGTTTTACATAGGCTAAAATTGTTTATAAAAAAAATCTTATTTCTACTTTTGTTTTCATATTTCAACATTTTTACACTCGAGCATGCTTATCTTAAAATCAATATTTGATGTCAAAATCACACATTTGTAAATCATTCCCTGATAACATTCATTGATGGGGACCATATGGGTACCATGTATCATGTAATATGGGGCCATGATGGGGAGCCCATATCGGACCCCGACATTTTTGCACCCAACATCCATATGGGCTCAACCATATGGGTACTAAATGGGGTTTGTGTGGGGCCTATATGGGTAACTCATTTAAAATAATATGGGTGCTATATGGGGCCTGTGTGGGACCTATATGGCCATGTTAAGAAATATAATATGGGTACTATATGGAACTCATGTGGGGTACAAATAAATGATATATGGGCATAATATGGGATCCACATGGGTACTAAATGTGGTTTGTGTGGGTTCTATATGGGTAAATCCTCTAAAATAATATGTGTAATATGAGACCTATATGGTCTTGATAAGACATGTAATATGGGTACTATATGGGACTCATGTAGGGGTACAAATCAATGTAATATGGGCATCATATGGGATCTGTGTGGATATGCCAGGATATTAATTTGGGCACTAAATGGATTTCCTGTGGGATTCTAAGAAATACTGTACTGAGCTTATTTGTGGTGACAACACATATATGGACAGTAAACTATTTATAGCAGATATTATAGCCGAACTAAGACTAATTTAATACAAGTATGAAATTATCTTCTAATGTATGATCATTTGATATTACATGCTAACTACTATTTTAATGATAATATCATGGACCTTATAATACAGGTCCATGATAATATCAAGTGTGAAACACAGCTCCGTGTAACTTTGATGAATTCTCTAGTTCTAAGCATGGTAAACAACAAGTACCAAATCAGTTCTAAGCATGGTAAACAACAAGTACCAAATCAGTCTAATAAAATAACAAAACTGTTTATTTGGTTTCATGTTTTATTATAATGCTTTTTCGGTAAGACAGTTGAAATTCGTTGGGATCTCCCACCATCCCTGCCCTTGAATTAGCCAGGAAGCAACTAACAGCTGTTTTGATTTCTTTGTTTTTAGTGTTCATAACATTGGATTTCTGCTGACGGACTCTGCAATTCAAAAGAAAAGCACATTGATTAAGTCTGTTGATGTGCAGTCTGACAAAGTAAAACAACTCTACCCATATTTTGCGCCGATATCGAATTCAATCAACATCTTTGGGATACAAACACATATTTTAATTTTCATCAAAATCGGATATAAATTCTGACCTGTAGTCTCCACAAACAGTTATTAATACAAACAGAAACTCGCCATTTTCTTTTGGTCAGGAACATGTGAAATAGTTGACCGGTGCTTGTGTTGTCATTTTAATTCTTTAATCTGTTGTTCCAATTTGGAGAGTATTTGAATTACCCTCGTTTCAAATTGATTAAGCTCTAAAAAGACCAGATTTAGCATTTATTATATCTTTTGTTTTAAAGTGCGTTTATTTCATCTTTACCAAATTCAGTTATATAATGTCATTTGTATTTCGTTGTATAGCTGATAAAACTTTTAAATGTTTAGTCCAGCGAGAACAAGAAACATATTTTGCCATGACACACAATAATACAACATATGTTATAAGCTGAAAATGGAAATAGTCACCTATCTGGAAATGACAGCTTTCTTGTTTTAGAGTTTACCAATATTCTGTCAAATCAAAATAACTGAGAAAAAAAAGAAACATCTATTCAAATCCATTCTTATATTATTACAAAACTTTTGTATTTAAGTACTTTGATGCACTTGTATATTTCCACAGAAAATGATCAACTCATTTGTATCAGTTATTTTCCAAAAGACATTTTTTCGAAATATAGAAACTTTAAAACCTTTCATTTAATTTGTTTTACCCAAAAGCCATTAAGCATATTATAGTAGGAAAGGATGGGAAAAATTTACCTTTGATTAAGTTTTGTGAACTGATTTTCAGAGATGTGTACCACTTTCAGCAGTCTCTTCTTCTAAGTACTAATATGCATACTTCTACATTGTAGAATCTAAATTTCAGCCAGTGACCAAACAGACTTCAAGAGACTGAATTGGGTTAATGATGACTCGCTGACAGGTTTTCATGGGTGGCTTGGTGACCTCCACAGTAAAGTTAGATATTATATAATTTGTGTACAGAATCTGCTATAGTCATTAAAATCGTACTAGCAAGATACTACCAGCCATGCTGTATTCATAATAAATTTGAGTAATAACGGGTCCTAGCTATTTGGCTTTTTTTAAAAGAATAAGTATTAGCGACTCTTTTTGCTTTAAAGCTCCAGAAAGACGGGCATTTGATTCTAAAGGCGGGGTGGAGTATTTCTTAAAGTGAAAACATGTATCACAATTTCATTCATAAATAAACTCTACTTTTTTGTTATTCATGTTAAACATATTATTATAGTCTGTCACTTGGTATACCAGCCAGTTATGAGAATTTTACTGTAATCTGTATAATCTCTGCAAAGTCCATATCAATGCACCTTAAATTTTTAGTGTTTCGACTGTTATTTTATTTAAAATATAAAAACAATTTCTGTACGACAGTAGACTAAATCGTCTACCTATGGAGTAACTATTTATATTACACGTAAATCTTCAGGGCAATTCCACGTCAAAGTATACAATTAGGTGACAAATTTAATTAGTTGAAAAGTTGGTCAATGTTCTCATTCATATGATCTATGTATGGAATTGTTTAAAACTTCATTATCTAAAGCAAGAACAACCCATTCTTATAATAATTTCCATAAAAAGAAAAGATTTGAAAAAATTCTCAGTAAAACTTTGGTTTTCATAGATGCACGTCCAGTCCATTACTTTTCACAGTATTTCATGTAATCAAATATTTACAGTTTATCTCTCATTCATATTTATTTATGGAACTGTTCAAAAACTCATATTCAAAGCTAACATCACCCATTCGTGATATTATGACCGTAAAAAGAAAACATTTGACAAAATTATCTGATTCACTTACTGGATTTCAAAGATGTATGTTCGTCCGCTACCAAAATTTTAGGGTCACAATATTTTATTCAAAGAGTAATGTTTTTTGGAAAGCAACTGCTCCATTAATTCAAATGAGTTAATAATTATTATTATGTATCAGTCCGATTATTTGAAAGTGTACATATCTCATGTATTGGGATTGCAATTTGCATTCGTACATCTGTTACAAGAAAATATGTACGTCCGTTACCACAATAATTTCCAATTTACTGGATTACGAGAATCCAAATGTGATCATACAGTAGACATTTAGTATTAGTGTCCTTTTTTTACAAGGAGAAAAACTTTTCAATTCCACCGGACAATTCAGAGTTTTGCAACCAAATGTTCATGTAGGCAAATCATGGTGCTCATTTCTGTACGTTTATTACCTATACTTTGAGGAGCCAATATTTATTTCCGGTGTTCATGAACAAATAAAATCATATGTCAATTGATATTTTAATCATATGTTTTTCATACTAAATAAAACCAAAACGGTTAATTATTCATGGTTAGATAATATTGGAAGTAATAAAAATATGATGAGTTCAAAATGTACGTTTGTTACGGTGGAATTGCCCTTTAGCAGATTTAACTGTAGAAACTACATCAAAGAGAAATTTAAAAGATATTTAGACAGCCTCTTTCTCATTTGGAAAACTAGTGTTATCTTGGCCATATAGCAGATTTGCACAAACGTTTAAATGATATTAAATTCATGTTGAAACAGATACAGGTGTGAGTAACCCCATATGGATACCATATTGGAATTAGATATATATTATATGTGGTAAATGCCATATAGATATATTGGCCCCTGATACACGCGTGGGTAATCAATCCCATATGGATACCATATTGAACCCACATACATAATACACATGAATGTGGTCATATCCTATACATACCACTCCACGTGCACATGTTGGTAATCACATCTGCGCATATTGGTTCAAGGTACATACAACTAAAAGTGTGGGTTCAATAATGAGCTAACATATGCAAATAAGTAATCCCATATAGATACCATGTTGGCCCCAGATATACAAAATTTATTTTGTAATCCCATACAGATACCATATCATCCCCAGATACACAAATGGGTAATCCCATATGGACACCATATTGGCCCCATGTTTACATAACAGAGTTTTAATGTGGGTAATACCATATAAATCCCATATTGGCCCCAGATATGATATGCACACTGTAAGGTCAGATTATCAATGTAAGAAAGAAGTTCGTGTAACCATTATATCATTTGGCGTATTTCTGTGATATTATTATATATGAAAATAAAGCGTATTTGCCTACATTTGTATGTGGGAAGATAATATGGGTTCAGTATGGGAACCATGTGGTATGATCTGGGCTCACTGCCCATTTTCTCCCCATAATGGTCCCCATACTGCAATGTTTATGGGGCCCTTATGGATACCATATTGGACCCAGACCTATATAACTATTTTATATGTGGTAAATAAACCATATATATATTATTCTGGACCCAGAAACACATGTAGGTAACTCCATATGGATACCATATTAGAATTAGATATATTATATGTGAAATGCCATATAGATATATTGACCCCAGATACACATGTAGGTATTTCCATATGGGTACCGTATTGGGCCCATGTACATAATATACAGGAATGTGGTTATATCATATCCATACCACACAGACTCTGGGTGCACATTTTGGTTCAAGGTACAAACAAATAAAAGTGTGGGTTCAATAATGAGCTAACATACGCAAATAAGTAATCACATATGGATACCATGTTGGTCCCAGATATTCAAAAGTTAATATGTAATCCCATAAAGATACCATATTATCCCAGATACAAACATAGGTAATCCCATGTGGACACCATAATGGCCCCTTGTTTACAAAAACAGAGTTGTTAATGTGGGTAATCCGATATACATCCCATATTGGCCCCAGATACACAAATGGGTAATGCTATATAGACACCATATTGGCCCCATGTATACAAAAACAGAGTCTTTAATGCGGGAAATCCAATATAGATCCCATATTGGCCCCAGATACACACACTATAAGCTCAGATTATCATTGTAAGAAAGAAGTAAGCATTATATCATTTGGCTTGTCTCTGTGATATTAATATATCTGAAAATAAAGTGTATTTGCCTACATTTGTATGTGGGAAGATAATATGGGTCCAGTATGGGAACCTTGTGATATGATCTGGGCCCACAGCCCCTTTTTTCCCCATATGGTCCCCATGTTGCAATGTTTATGGGGATTAAACTGAGCGGTTTTAAATGTCTCCGCGTAGTTATTACTAAAGGGAAATCCCCTCGCCTACAACGTCGAGGTCACCGTCCTCTCATCGATAATTACGACGTTTATCTGGGGGTCGTTCAGATACCCTGTAACACACTAACGGGGTCAGCAAAAACAGCGTGCAAATTTGTGCATCATGCTTTCAGAACAAGGGATGTGGCACCCACTTCTATACCCCCCCCCCCAAAAAAAAAAATGAAATAACCACAATTCAAAGACCTTCTTGACGTTTAGTTCAAGCAAATATTGTCGAAATTGGCCGGTAAACCGTGCATTTGCAAAACGTTTTTTTGTCTCGCTCGGGCGAAACACTATCTTGGCCCTTTATTTCTGTGTCTGTGATATTTCGGCGGCAACAGCATTCATAACTGGCATCAAACTGATCCCGCAGTGAATATTCGCTTGGCCACTGGCATCACAGTCAATAATGGGGGTGCATTCTTCCGTAGGCAACGCTAGCGCAGGAGTTGTCACGGGTAATTGTTTAAGATGATCAAATGTAATTATCACCCCACACAAATGCCTTTTTACCGGTAATGGCGATTCTAGCAAAATCTTTAATAAAGGGTTTATGATAGTTTGCAAAGCCCAAGAAGGACTCGACTTCTTTAGTACAATTTTCCGGCGTGGTTCCCACTTGTGAGTGATGCTGCCTAGTCGTTCAGAAGGGACGAAAAACCAAGGTGCCGTGCACGTAAAAGATCCCTTGACAGTAAGAATTCGATGTAAGAGTAGGCCGTAGTGCCGCTATCCAGGCAAAATTTCCCTCATATTAGCACACTGCATGGCGTATGCCTATCTCCATTAGCCATAGAGGTGTATATTGACCTCTATGCCATTAGCCCACATCGGTGCAGAACAGTAGGACGTTAAGACCCATATTGTACAAGTGGGAATCATCCATTTCTCGACGGTTTTGGTTAAATTATTACCCGCTTTTAGACCATTTTATCTGACCATTTGGTCCTGGGATTCAATTTCCTGTTGAAACAATTCGCACTTTGTAGGCTTCAATTGCATGTCATATTGCCGAAATCGATCTAATATCAATCTTAAACTTAAAGTAGCTAAGTCTTTAACTCAGTATCACCGAAAGTGTTCGACATCGAAAACACGAATTATGTGTCTATTTAAAATGAATTTAATGTTGTGATCTTACCGGGAATGGATGGGCTTCTCGTATCAATATTTAAGACAAAATAAACATTTTATCATTGGTACACCAATCGTGTACCATAATGCGTTTCAGGCCCATGTGTAACAATGTACTCGAAGACCGAGATCAAGACATATTCCACAAGCCATGTCAAACGCATAGGCCCTACTCCTCGCAGTGTTTCGTTTGATTAGAGCTCGGGCCATTGCTGCAGGGATATTATATGTGTCAAACGGTAACTGCATGCATATTCTTATCTGGAGACTGGAGGCCTAAAACGGAAAGGCTTGAATGTAAAACCAGTTTATACACATAGCCTACATAATACATATTACATTATTATATGCGTTGCGACCCATTTGTGTTAATTTCCAAATAATAGCGATTTAGCTCCTTTAAATTTATCAAATGGTCATCTATACATATAACCATCGCATCGTCCAAAAAAGCCAAGGCATAAGTCCAACTGAGACCATTGAATAATCAATCCTAGAATACCCGGACACAGTTCGATCAAACCAATTTAAAGGGGGGGGGGATTCGAATAGACCGTATTTCGTGATCAAAGCAGTTTTTTTTTCCTTTCTTCTCTATTAAGCATATTCCTCATATAGTGTTTTGTTTGATTATACTCAATCCCACTTTTACAAAAGCGAATTTATGTTCCAAATTATGAATGGTATTAACAACCAACAGCTACTTAAATGGTTCACTACGCATATCGGGATCCAACTGTGTCTCGTCATTTGAATCATTTTGTGAAGATTTGCTGTTTGCTTCAATAAATTTGGCGATCTTGGCTCAATGTTTTAGGTTGATCATCGAAATCGGATACCCATACGACGCTGCGTCCACCGTTGGGCGAGACGCGCGTTTCGACATGCCTACTACGCTGCTTTCGTAGGGAATCAGTTAATTAATTACCAAAAAGGGAAAATGTTTCGAAAATGGAATCAGATGCATCAAAAACGTATATTTTGACACCAAATACGGCCATATTGCAAAACTAAGTCGAGTTTTCCCGCAAAGAAATTACCACAATCTGGAATTACTTTCCAATAATTGATGCCGCGTTCTACAACATCACCAAAACGTGTATAAATAGAAATGGATTCAACTATACCGCGAAAGAATATTATCTTGATAGCCTACCAAACTCGATCATATCGTTGGACATGTCATTTTCATGTCAAAACTGACGGCCATTTTGGATTTTTGCAGATTTAACACTTTTAATTGGACATAAGATTTCGGACTGGACCTTTTTATTGGGAATATTATACGTCAAGCCGAATAAATCGTAACATCTCTATTGCAGCAACTGCACAAAACGGGGTGGGAGTGGGGGTGGCCACGTGCGGATCCAGGAATTTTTGCAGGAGGGGGTTTGCCAGCTTTCGGTTAGGGAAATCTGCCATCATCGTCTCTAAATTACATGCATACATACAAATTGAGCTTTTTAAACAGAGAAATCGTTTTACTGATGTAGGATGTAGGATTGAGCTTTTTAAACAGAGAAATCGTTTTACTGATGTAGGATCACTTTGTGATGTAGGCCTAATTTCATTGATGCAAGGCATTATTTTTTTTTATGTAGCTGAGCAGGGGGTGGGGGTGGACACCCGCCCCCCCCCCCCCAACAAAAAACCCCTCTGGATCCGCCCCTGGGGCGCCCTAGATTTGCCCCCCCCCCCCCCCCCCGACACACACACATCTCAGCCGCAGCGTTGGTTTAGCCATAGATGGTTTAGCTTTCGAGTTCCCATTAATTACGGTTTTTCCAGATTTTAGTTTGGCACACTTCTGATGCGCGTGACTAAAGGAGTCTACAATCCAACGCATTCGATTGGATAGTATTGGCTTGTTACTATTTATAAACATCCGTCAAGCTTCATAAACATAGTCTTGTTTATCAAAGAAGATTTATCAGTTGGCGCTATTTGTCAATAACATGGGAACACGTGACAGTTTTACATCCGTATTGGGGTAACAACATTATGACAAGGAAACTTTGATCGTTTGGAAAATGTAGATAAGAATTTACATCCGTGTCTTTGTAACGACCGCATTTCATTTAAAAGCCGTGACTAAGAAAATAAGTATCATTCATCGAATTGAATTAGTTCAATTACAGAAAGAATGGAAAAGTTTTCCCATTCCACAGCTGTGCAGAGGATTTGTTTTGCCGTCACAGTGTTTGTCGCAGTTGTATCTGCTTCTATTTCCACCTATGGAGCCACTGCACCGCAAAACCCAGGGTTTCAGGCCAGAATTACAGAAAAGGCACTGGCATACGGTACGTTATATAATTTGTTTTGAGGTAGGGATGCAGGGAGGGAGGAGAGTTCAGGTCTAAAAAGTAGATTAAAGAGTGTTTATTAAAACAAACAAATAAAAAAACAACAACAAAAAATAAATGAAAAGAAAAATGAACGAAAATGCCAATTTAAAAAAAAATTTAGTTGAAAATATGACATTTATTACCATACCGGTATGTATTTTGTTGTCTTGCTCAACCTGTGTGCACACCAACAATTTTCAGTTGGTTTTGTGCTTTAATTGGCAATTAGAAAAATCGTGTTTTAGCTTACTTATTGAAATATAAATAGGACTTAGGACCAAGTATCTCCAAAAAGGCATATATTCTTCAAACTGACAACGTACACCTATGAGTCATCATTACTTTATAAATCTTGAATTTTCGAGAATCAAAATTTTTGACCTGTACAAGATAAACTGATTTATTTCCTCCACAGTACAGTGTTATGTAAGATTTACTTTACAGAGATTGAAGACTACCGAAACATACTTTATCTGACCTATTTCTTCATTGTAGATTACTAAAACCTAATTTATCTGATTGATATACACACTTCCTCATGGTCACCTGTATCCAAATCTATATGTCTACCTGTCACATACTTTATACATGTGCTTGATGACTGACATCTTTCACTTTTTCAGCATTAGACAACAGTGTCCTTAGTGGTCTAACACATTGAAGATATATACTATGTTTGCTACATAGCAGAATCTGTTCACCACTCCCATTTAGAATTGAGATAGTTCGAAAAAGTTGGAAATCTTTGGTCATTTAACACCCAACAACCCCTGTGTCCTTACTGTTGGTTCATTGGAAACGTTCTTCTACTCCAACTGGACATATGAAGGCAGACAAGCATACACCATACATTTTTGCTTTGAGGGATGTTTTTCTTGGACAGCAGCGCTACGGCTTAGTCTTCTTGGTTCATCGAATGCTAGGTTTTGAGCAAGGCCCTGCCCTAACTCAGATGATAATTATCTACATACACTTACTGGACTGAGGTTAACCGAATAATAACTAATACTACTAAGTTGGATAAACCTAAAGACTAGCGTATCAAGTACAATCACATATTTATATGAAATTGCCTCTGATCACTTGGCTAGATCAAATGAAATGAAATGGGGTTTACCGTCTTACTGTTCTGCTCCAAACTGGGCTAATGAAGACCGGCATACGCTATGAGGGAAATTCTGCCTTACAGCATTACAGACTACTCTTATATCAAATTCCAACTGTCAAAGGATCTTTTATGTGCACGCCAATGTGTAAACAAGCCCTTGGTTTTACATACATGTACCATCCAAATGACTAGACAGGCGTCCTTGGCAAGCCCTCTGTCCTTCTAGTTTCCTTATAACAGCACACATACAATTAATGTTTTAAAACAATAGAATAGTTATTGCCCCAAGAGTTTAAATAAATTCAATTTGAAGGCTTTCACTTTCAAAATTATTAATGTAATATCTTAAATTTTCCAGATTTAAATTGTAACATATAACAACTATAACTGCATTCCTGTTCCTGTTGCATCCTTTAGTCCTTTGATAAGGTGGGGGGGGGAATGGCCGAATGGTTAGCGTGGTTTCAAATCCCCGGTTGTAGGTGGCAAGGAGTAGGGTCGTCTGTCCAGCCTCGTGGGTTTTCCGCGGGTACTTCGGTTTCCTCCCACGGCTAAATACCATATGTTGGTCCCGAAATGACCTAGTTTGTGTCAAGTGGATGTTAAACCCCATTTTTCTCTCTCTCCCCTTTGATAATGTTCTTTATCATTGTGTTACTGTTTACCTAGGGGTATATGGGTACTGAAAGGTCAGTCAGGTTAGTGCCATGTGTATACTAACTTAAAAAATTCTGCATCAGACACCAACTTGATTAAACCTTAAGGGAATTGAAAGCATGTTCTGTATCTAAGTTTGAGGATTGGAGTAATGAAATGTAAATCATTAAACAATCCACAGAATGACATTTTACCTTTTCATTACAGCTGCAAGTGAAGCTATTAATGCTTTGTCTGGAAAAGTGACAGGTATGAAAATACCAGATCAATCTGGAGAAGCAAGTCATATAAACTATCAGATTACAGGGTAAATATAAATATAGTTATTGTTTTCATAATATCCTAGATATGTTTTTCTGACAGAACTAGGAACATTCTACAAATTGTTTTGAATAGTGGATTTTTATAAGCCCGCCACATTTGATTGTATATTGCTATCTGTCCTTTATCCACAATTTCTTGTGAACACTCTACAGACTGTTAAGTTACTGAAATAAAGACGACTATTGAATTTCAACAACTTCTCTTAATTGTGTATTTCATGGGATTTGTTCATGGAATATTTTACGATACAGTATGCTCAAAATTAAACTTAAGTTGATAATCTTTGTACAGAGCTGAACTCCTCACTGATTTTATAATTATTATTATATATGTATATTTACAGCATGACTATCACAAGTTTTACTAAACCATCTGGTGGTATAACTCCTGTTCCAAATCAAGGTTTAAGATGGAGTGTAACTGGTGCTGGTATCGCGATGAAAGGTAACTGGCATTACAAGTATAAAAAAGGATGGTAAGTAGTGTTATTTGAAGAAGAATTACTGTTTTATTTAGACAAAGTTTCAAAAGTATTGTGTAACATATTTCATCCTGCTTTAAGAGTCACTCTCTGACTTACATTTTACGCCCCCATTCTGTTTCTCCGCAAGTCATTGGCTGCTCTAAGTTTGTGTTAATTAATGATACAGTGGCATATGTAGGATAATTTATTAGTGTATGGATGCGTTGGCAAGGGGAGTGGGGGGGGATCAAACAATTACTTATCAGCACCAGTACTTTATGCTTAAAATTGGTAGAGATTTTTCATGTTATAGGCACCTGTGATCTACAGTAAAGATTAGAACATACTGTTTTTTTAAGATCTAGCTCCAATGTCATTTCCTTCCAATGCTCTGAACTTTGGATATGGTGGTAATAGTAATTATTATGAATTTCTTTCAGGATTAAGATATCTGATCATGGTAGTTTTGATGCTTCTGCCAATGGAATCTCCTTTGCTCTTATAATGAATATTGGTAAGATTTACTGGTTATTATACCGAGCTTACTGTTTGATTCCACAGCAATCCAGGCGAAAGTCAGGTCCAACTCTAACACAGACCTAGGATATTGCGGAATCAAGATCAATAGTAAAACACACTGAATACATGTACTGCGTTCAACATAGCTTTATCTTCACAACACCGGATTGAGCATGGTGTATTTTGTAATGATAAAACTATGATAAATAATACCTAATACACTGAATGCAGGGTAGGCTGTTTTACTCTTTAATATGATAATATAAAGTTAATGGTTATATTATTCTTCAACTGATTTTGAGTTCTATGTTCTGTAAATGTAGGAAAAGATTCTAACGGTCGACCAAATTTGACAGCAACAGGAGGCAGTTGTAGTATCAACAGTGTACATATCAAGTTTCATGGTGGAGCATCTTGGATTTATAATCTCTTCTCAGGTACCATAGAAGGAAAGATCAAAGGAATCCTGCAAGAAAAGGTAATGTTAAACTACACATCTATATTTTAGCAAATCAGGAGTCATATGGTGTGGTTTCAATCCTCTCAATAGAGTTCCCTGTTGAGTCTGGTATGTTTTCCATTGGTCTCCTGATTCCCTGCACTGCTAAAAACCCTACACGCAAGTGAATTATTGAAATAAAAATTAAAGCATGCGTTAGTCCCGAACCTTTCCAGTCGGTGTTGAGTGGACGTTTAACTTCATTTCTCTCACCCTCTGCTTGCAGTGAGATATATTATCTGTGCACTGATTCAAATGCCATTTTATACAGATATGATAGCAATTAACTTTTATCTGTCTTAATTGAAAATTACAAAGATTAGTCCATTGTTGCTGATCTAACTTAACAGTCTTATTAAAATTTAATTCATTTTATATTTTAGCTGATAGAAATTGTGAAAGAGTCAGTTAATGTTGATGGAGAAAAGGATTTACAAAAATTACCAGGTATAAATTTTTACTGTTTTCTTCTTTATTGAGGGAGCTGGGTCTGTCAACTGTTGATAAGTTGACTAACTAACCTCATGGGTTTTCTCTATTTCAGTGGATGTTGTTTTAGCTAAGAAGTTTTTATTAGATTACAGTTTGATATCTACTCCAACATTTACAAGTACATATATGGAAACACATCATAAGGTAGGCCTATTCTTAATATATTAAACATACCCTTAAGCTCTGCCTAATTTGCTACCCTTTCTTAACATTTGAAAATAGACATAAACACGGTTCCATGTAAATGTCAGCTTGCATGTAAAAAAAACTCTTGACAGAGAAGGCAGAAATGCAGCTGATCAGGCCAAACTTCTCTCATAGCATAATGCATGGTTTATGACCATCTTCATCAGCACAATTGCTGCAGAACAGTATTCTATACTGTATATTTCGTCATGGTTTATTCTTCTTGTGTTTTTTTTAGGGTGAGATATTTTGGAATGGCGATAAAACAGAAGCACCATTCCAACCAGAACCGATACCAGAAAATAAAGATACATCCAAGATGGTGTACCTATGGTTGTCTGATTATATGGCTAATTCTATGGGTTATACAGCTCTTAAACATGGATACCTTAAATATAATTTTTCATCTCAAGATGTAAGTCTAATGTATATTCAAACCTGTAATGTGATGACAAGTGTCATGGACAATATGATTTGGACCTGTATCCTTTCAGCTTTTTGCCTATTGTGTTAGCTTTAAATTTGCTGTTGATTTAGCAATAACTACCACAGATGGGTAATTCAGCTTGATTTGCTAGATTTTAGGCAAACGCATGAAAGCCATGTCTGTTTTCTATCTGACTGCGCAGCATAAATATTTCCATGTTTAGACTTACTGTCTAAACCAGGGCAAGTATTGAATAGATTTTGGATCAACATGCAGAAACTTTTCAAGTCTAAAGTATGAATTAAGTTAATACATAATTATTGTATTGTATTTTCAGTTACCACCAGCAAACCGATCAATATTAAATACAACATGTACAGGATTGAAATGTATAGGTATAATCATACCACAGGTCAGTATTTTGATTTACACACCTCAAGCTTGTATCAGAGCTCACAGTAGCTAAGTGGGTAAGACCCTATCTCGCTAGCCTGGAGGTCGGGTTTTAGATCCCTGCATTAGCCGAGAAAGTTCATCCACATTTTCCGGTGTGGTTCCCCCTTGTCAGGGATGCTGGACGGAGGACCTGACAAGGACAGCTGTCTAGTCATTCGGATGGGACGAAAAACTGAGGTCCCATGCACACATTGGCATGCATGTAAAAGATTCCATTACAATTGGAATTTGATATAAGAGTAGGGCGTAGTGCTGCTGTCTGGGCAAAATGTCTCTCCTAGCACACTGTATGGCATATGTCCAATCTCATTAGCCCAATTCAGAGCAGAACAGTAGGAAGTTAATAAACCCCATTTCATTTCATTTCAAGCTTATGTCTCTTATGGCAACTATGGATGTTTTAAGGTGACTTTTCCTGTATGAACCTTCTATAATGACATTAGGTTTTTGTTTCAAATAAAAGTGGTTGCTGTCTACTACTTAAATATACATGTATATTGGGTGAACTGAGAGGATGTAACTGTTCTATAATATATGAATTTTGAGATATGGAACTTACTTTTAAAATATGTAGTTTTGAATTACCACAGTATTACAAATAAAGCTTTAAAAAGAATATCACTCCAAGAAAGGGTTCAACTCTAGTCTGTAATTACAAAGATATAAAGAATGAAATTTTACAACATTTATAAGACAATATAATGAACTAGCCATTGTAACCTCTATGTGTTAAGTAAAATGTTTTCATTAATCTGTTTGAATCCATGTTGGGAGATTATAATTTTTAGTTTTTGTGTATTCAACTTCCTACAAACTAAACAGCTTTTTTTTAACCTTAATTTTCTAGATTGGTAAAAAGTATCCGGATTGTCAACTAAAGTTAAACATGATTGGAACAAAAGCACCAGTATTATCAATAAGCGATGGTTCATTGAAAGTAAATGGTTCAGGAATTGTTAATATTTATGTCCAGAAAAAAGGCAAAGCGGATATTTTAGTTCTTACTTTGAATGTGGTAGGTAGACTGTTAATATACATGTGATATATATTCCTTTCGTATAATTTATCAAGATTATGTCTATCATATATTTTTATGTGCCAGAATGTTATGCATGTTGCCATGTTGTAGGTTTGGGTGTATTTTTAAAAATTGTTTACATATTTAAAAATGAATTTAGAGATAGTCCATCAATATGTAAGTATTTTATTATCTCATTGAAATTTCAGACACTAGGATTTACAATACAAGCTTCATTAAAAGGTCAACTTCTTTACGCTAAAATATCTAAACCATTGTAAGTAAAAGTTTATTATCTCTTTAATGGTGAAATGAAATGGGGTTTAACATCCTACTGTTCTGCTGCGAACTGGGGTAATGAAAATAGGCATATGCCATACAGTGTGCTATGAGAGAAATTTTACCCGGACAACGGCACTGCGGCTTACTATTATATCAACTGTCAAGGGATCTTTTACGTGCCCACCAATTTGTACACAGGACCTCAGTTTTTCATCCAATTCAAATGACTAGACAGTTGTACTTGTCAGACCCTCTGTCTTGCATCACTGACAAGGGGTAACCACGTCGGAAAATCTGGATGAACTTTCTCGGCCAATACCACAGTGACCCCCTGCCCCTGTTTAATGGTACTTATGTACATTTTACTATACTTTCATTTTATAAAGTTTGATTGAGGTATCAGTGCAACTCAGTGACAAGTGTCATGTATGGGGCATGATATGCATACAATATGGAATAATATGGATTTACTTTAACATTGGATTAAGTACAGTGTTATTGTATTTTTCCAGCTTTTTTCTGTAGTTTTCCTGATAAATAGTGATTACCTATTGCTGTTGTTTAAATAAACTTGTTACACTTGAAACGTTTATATTTATTTTGCAGATTGAAACTTGAAGTCTTTAAGTCTAATATTGGAAACATCAGTGTGAGTATTTGTACAAATTATGGACACAAGATGGTTTAGGGTCACAAGAAATAATAATAATTGCCATTTACAAAATGAAATTAAATGAAATGATAATTCATAGACTCAGAGACAAGGAGAAGTTGCGAGAAAAAATGCTTAAATTTTATCTACAACTGCGACTTCGTTTTTATATCAAAATATAAATTATGAGCAAAATAGTTTGTATTACTCTTAAGGATTTGCTAATAGTTATATGATTTCAAATTGGTTGGATGTTTAATTAATGAGAATATTTAAATGTTGATAAGAAATTTTGGGTTATCGTTACCATGATTTGATATTCTTTTTTGTTTTTTTTATTTTAAATAGGGATCAGCTATACAAACAATGATGCAGTTGGCTATTGATATGGTCGTTTTTCCACAGTTAAATGGTGAGTCAATAACATCCTGGCCTTCAAATTCTGCAAAACTGTTTTTTGTATTGTGCTGGGGTGGGGTGGGGGGTGTAAGCAAAGAACAGACTGACAGAGGCCTCAAATATGAGTGATGGAGTCAAGAGTCCCACAAATGCCATTTCCTTGCCTTTGTCGAAAGATTTGATAGAATGGGAATTCATGTTAATTATATAATTTATGAATTCTTTGCTAATATTGAATATCACCTGCAAATCATCCAATGGACCTTTATAATATCATGCATTAAGTATTTGGGATTTTTCCTTATATTTGAGCATTGCTTGTTTTCCTGATTTATTCATTTAGATGCTGATGCATAAGTTTGAGACTGAATGCAGTGACTGCACTGATTTTGAGACCGACTAATCCACCCACACCGCTGATTATGTGTCTATCATAATGTTTTTTAAGCTCCTAATTGGGCACATGCCTGGGGTGACACTTCTTGCGGGGGGGGGGGGGGACATATTATCTAAGTGCCTAACAGAAATCCCCTTTGAGTATTTATGGACTAGCGTCCTTGGAGGCTGGGATAGCAAATCACTGGCCTCCGCTTAACCTTAAACCTTTGTAAACCACTCTATATTTCAGCAAATAGAGACGGTAGAATTTTTATTTTTTCCAAGATGAAAAATAGGGGTTTTCAATCAAATGGAGGGTTGAAGGGGAAATAAACATAAAAAGTTTGCATGTGATGTTTAGATAAAGGTGTTAAAATTATAAAAAAATTCTTTAATCATAAAATGTGAACTGTGTGCAGGCACTGGACAAAACAGTTACAGTACGCAGGGTGTTGAGGGGGGAGGCATGTTTCTCAAACTTTTAATCTGGGCGCCACATAGGCTCGTGAGGTCCCAGGAACAATATAAAATTAGACCTAGTCATGGTCATAGTTTTCTAAAAAGAGTTGAGTTTACTGTTATTCTATATTTAAAAATAATAAAAGTATCACTTGTTTTATAGCACAAGGAAGCAAAGGTCTGGTATTACCCGTAACTGATGATATACAATTATCTAATTCTCAACTTATCATACAAAAAGTAAGTCTTAGTATTAAATTCATAATTCTCAGCTAATTAAATTCATTATCCAATTCTCAACTTATTGCACAGAAAGTAAGAATTAATTACATTTTCTATTCTCAACTGAAATATTAAGCAAGCTTTTATATTATCTATTGGTACCACTAACAAGGAGATATTGGGTTGGATCCCCTTGAGTTGGCAGAGATATTTCCATGGGATTATAATAGACTATCTTATAATAGACTATCAACTGCCAAGGTTACTTTTACGTGAACACCAGTGTGTACACAGGACCTCTGTTTTACTACATCCCTCCTGAAGGACTATATATTGTCCCTGATGTATGATGTAGATTGCCATGGTAATAACATCTCTGTACAACACAGTCTAGTCATATATACCATATGACTAGACTGTGTTGTACATTAAGGGTATCTCATGTCAGGTATAGCGGAAGATAAAATGAATTGACAGATTCTAACATTGCTACAAAAATGATTTCATGGCATTCTTGATATTTACCTTCTCGCTAATCTTGATAACTTTTCAAATAATATTCAAATGAATATCTTTTCCAGCATTCATTGATGATAGCTACTGATCTGATTTATAAACCCAAGATACAAACAGACCATGATGCCATTAATCACCCCAACATACAGTACAAGAGACCAATATTTCAGGTTGTTCGACATAATATGAATATGCCAAAACCCTTGTAAAGAATGGGAGCTGTATATAACTTTGCAGTCTGCTTGAAGACTAAAGGGATGTAACTCTATTTTGAAATGATCTATTTATGTAAAACCTTAAAGATGTTATGTATTTTAATGTAATGAAATTCAGCATAACTATTTTTGTTAGGAATTTTTTTTAGCAAATGGCTAAACTTGTTTTGTAGCTGAATATTAAAACATATATATGTATAGTAACTCAAGGTACAGTTAATATTAATAATCCAGTAATTGTTTATCCTATTTAGATATACTTTTTGTATTAAAAAATAATTGACAATAATTATCAATATTCATATAATTTAATTACACATAGAAATTTATAGGTAATTAAGACAGAAGTGCAACTATTCTGTTGAAAACCAACTCATTCTTTCATGACTTGAAGAAAGTCAAAAAAATCTCATACTCACAGCTGTTTTTAATTGCAAGTCGAATTAGCCAAGTAAACAGGGCAGCTTTTAGCCAACTCATCCCGATTATGCTATATTAACACAAATTATCAATAAGTTATCTATGAAGTTGGCCTAGCTAATTTTTTAAAACTAATTCATTCATGCAACTTGGAACTTGATGCATGTTTCGATTTATCAGAAGATAATTTATATTCTGCCACGGATCAAACGAAATTGGGCCTAATGTAGGCAGAATATACAGTTTTTTGTAAGGTATTTATTTCTGTGGTACAGGGTCACTAGTCTATATGCAAGTCTATAATGGTCTTAGTAGTTTTTTTACTCAGCTGAATTATATACAAAATGCTCATTGTATTTTTTAAAATTTATATATATTATTATGCTTTGTGCCTTTGTTTATGATATCTTTCTGAAACATTTACAATAAATATTATAGGATGACTTGTTTTAGTGTTTTATGTTATGTAAGAACATGAAATAGGTTTCGGGAGGGGGAAAGGCTAAAAGATAGCAACAAAGTCATGCTGTGGCCTCTGAAAGGGAATAGTCCATGTTCCTTAAGCAACGTCCGCGAGTTTTACAACTAAGATGTACGTAGTTAAGGCAAGATCAAACCTTCTATTGAAGATAGGGATAATCAGACCAAAACGTAATATTAGTATTTTTATTATTTAATACATTTATATAGCGCATCTTTCATCGAAGTGTTCAGATGCGCTTAACAATAACAAAATAAAAATACAATTTATCATAAGAAAGAAGTTAATAAAATACATGTCCATCAACAGCTATGTAATGTTTAATCATCAAAGTTTTGGGTGTATCAAATAGATCATTGGAGGCCAAACATATTCAGGGATATAGATAAATTAGTGACTAAGCTATAATGTATGTTTAAGAAATATAGTACACATTAGTGATGCAGAGGTCACGGTGGCTGAGTGGCTGAGACACTGGCTCACTGGCCTGGAGGTCGTGTGTTCCATAGGGTGAAAGCGTTTATCCAGATTTTCTGGTGTGATTCCCCCTTGTCAGTGATGCAGGACAGAGAGCCTGACAAGAACAGCTGTCTAGTCGTTTGGACGTAGATCGGTATACGGGGATAAAGTATTTGAATAATGGAGATTTTTATACGCCCACATTTTCATCTGGATGTATATTGTCGTCGCCCCTGTCCGTCTGTCGGTCCACATTTGTTTGTGTGCACTCTACAAATTTGTTTGTGTGCACTCTACAAGTCACAACTTTTATCCGATTTCAATGAAACTTGAATTATTAGTTTATCACCTTAAGATCTCGGTTCCTTTCGATATTGGCATGTATCCGACAGCAACTTCATGTATTATAGCCCCTGATTGTACGAAAAATCACGTTTTTAGCTTGTGAACTGTGTAGAGGTTACAATTTTGTACCGATTTTGCTGAAATTTGAAATGCATGTTTATAACCAATGATCTTGGTTCCTTTCGATATTTGCGCGTATGGGATAGTAACTTCCTGAATTATGGCCCCTGATTGTACAAAAAAAAACGCTTTTTATACGCCCACATTTTTATGTGGACGTATATTGTCGTCGCCCCTGTCCGTCCGGACGTCCGTCTACAATTTGTTTGTGGACTCTCTACAGGTCACAATTCTTATCCGATTTTGACAAAACTTGAAATATAGGTTTATCCCCAAAAGATCTTGGCTGCTTTCGATATTGGCATGTATCGGATGAAAACTTCATGGATTATGGCCCCTGATTGTACGAAAAATCACGTTTTTAGCTTGTGGACCCTATAGAGGTCACAATTTTGAACCGATTTTGATGAAACTTGACATGCATGTTTATAACCCAAAGATCTTGGTTCCTTTCGATATTTGCGCCTATCGGAATGTAATTTCCTGAATTATGGCCCCTGATTGTCCGAAAAATCACCCTTTTTAGCTTGTGGTCCCTCTGGAGGTCACAATTATTATCCGATTTAAAAAAACGTTTGATTATATCACCGTTACCCCCTAAGGAAGGTTGAGTTCGAATTTCGGGAAAATCGGGCGAAAATTGCCATACAAAATGGCCGCCGTTTGTACGCGAATACTGTTAAAAAATGGTATATCAAGGTTGTGGACCCTGTAGAAGTCACATTTTTTATTTGATTTTGATGAAACTTGAAATTCATGGTTATAACCCAAAGATCTTGGTTCCTTTCGATATTTGCGCATATCGGAACGTAACTTCCTGAATTATGGCCCCTGATTATACGCAAAATCGCCTTATTTTAGCTTGTGGTCCCTCTGGTGGTCACAATTATTATCCGATTTAATAAAACGGTTGATTATATTACCGTTACAACGTAAGGAAGGTTGAGTTCGAATTTCGGGAAAATCGGACCAAAATTGCCATACAAAATGGCCGCCGTTTGTACGCGAATACTGTTAAAAAAATTGTATATCATGGTTGTGGACCCTGTAGAGGTCACAATTTTAATTCGATTTTGATGAAACTTGAAATGCATGGTTATAACCTAAAGATCTTTGTTCCTTTCGTTATTTGCGCATATCGGATCGTAACTTCCTGAATTATGGCCCCTGATTGTCCGAAAAATCGCCTATGGTCCCTCTGGAGGTCACAATTATTATCCGATTTGAAAAAACGTTTGACTCTATCACCGTTACACCCTACGAAAGGTTGAGTTCGAATTTCGAGAAAATTGGACCATAATTGCCAGAAAAAATGGCCGCCATTTGTACGCGAACAGTGTAAAAATATGGTATGTCAAAGTTGTGGACCCTGTAGAGGTGACAATTTTAATTCGATTTTGATGAAACCTGAAATGCTTGTTTATAACCTAAAGATCTTTATTCTTTTCGATATTTGCGCATATCAAATTGTAACTTAATGAATTATGGCCTTTGATTGTAGGAAAAATCACTTTCGGTATTGCTTGATCTCTGTCTATCTCTCGAACAATTGTTATCTGATTTAAAAAAAAACTCTGATTATATTACTGTTGCACCGTAAGGAAGGTTGAGTTCGAATTTCATGAAAATCATACTAAAATTGCCGGACGAAATGGTCACTCTTTGTACGCGAATATTGTAAAGATATGGTATATCATGGTTGTGGACTCTCTACAGGTCACAATTCTTATCCGATTTTGACGAAAAGTAACATTTCTAGGTTGTGTACCATCACATCATAATCATTGTCGGCTTCGAATTTCATGAATATCAGACTGGAACTGACCAACAAAATGGCTGCTCCCAATACAGTATGAAATACAGGACTTAATGATGTAGGAAAAATCACTTTCGGTATTGCTTGTTCTCTATCCATCTCTCAAAAATGTGGGCGTATCCTGCCTGGCAGTGCCAGCCTATCTTTTATAGCTTGTGGCCACTCTAGAGGTCACAATTATAATTTGATTGATAAAACCGTCTGATTATACCACTGTTACACTGTAATGGAGGTTGAGTTCGAATTTAGTGACCTCGGCTTGACGGTGGTTTCTATAAGAATTCTACCCAGTTTAGGACATTATCGCCTATCATTTTTACCAAGTCAGAACAGCTTCCAACACGAATCGCTTTTTTCCAAAAACAATTTTTTATAAGCCAGAATAACTTAGGACGAGTGAACCTTGCTTAGGATACTATCGACCTTTAGATATTGTCAGGAATTTCTCAGGCCAGGACAGCTTAGGATAATGTCGTGATTGTTTCAGGCCAGGGCATCTTAGGATACTTTTAGGATTATTTCAAGCCAGGACTGAGTAGGATATACTATCAACCCTATTTACCAAGCCAGAACAGCTAAGCTTACAATAGACCTTTACCAAACCGGGACAGCTTAGGATATAATAAACCATTTTCATGTCAGGGCAGCTTAGAATACTATTACCCGAAATTACAGTACCATCAACCGTCCTTTTTACCAAGCCAAAACAGCTTGGGATACATTCAGGCTTGTTTCACGTCAGGACAGCTTAGAAAACTATCGCCCAAGTTTACCAAGCTAGGGATAATATCAACCCGTGTATACTATGTAAATATCTACTACAAAAAGCAAAAGAGTGTTAAAAATTTTAGTTTTAAATTCACAAAACCATCTTTTCTCAACAAAATCTGATTAAATGATAAGATAAGCATTGATTTTAAATAAAACGAAAAAAAGCTGTTATTTCAATGTACATACTTCAACCCCTTTGACCAATTCGTGATGTTGTTTCGAATTAATTTTAAGATTTCATTACTTACCTTTAAATGTTTAAATAATTTATCTCCTGTTTACCTCTCAGATCTTTTAGAACTTTACACACCTGACCGAACATTTATATAAAATTATATTAGTAAGCGCAGGGGGACTGCACCACACATAATTTACACAAAAACAAACATATGGACAAGATACAATTCGCAGAAATCACAAACAAACAATTCAAATAAAGTGAATGGATCCAGGGGCGAGCCCGAAAGCGTCCACTGCGTTGTATAGTCCCGGTGATGTAGTGACACAGACTTCACTCAAATTTGAAAACAATCAGGAATATAACCCAGAGAAATCATTGTATTGTGCAATGCCCGCATCAGTCATGATCTTCTATAATAATATGTTACAAGAAAAATGATATTGAAGTAAAATTTAACTACCAAATCGGTGAAATGTATTAAAAAAACAGGTAATCTGAAACAAAATGTTCTAAGTCAATTAAGAAACGTTTTAGTATTCAATAGAATCGAGGCATATTGAATATAGTTAGGGCACATGTTCCACCCATCACAATGACGTTAAAATTTAGAAGGTGACGAAACAACAATACAAAGGGGTAGTTCAGGTCCCGAGTTCATAGAGCATTCTCAGACTTAAGTCAAGAATTTACTCAAAATTGTATGCCTTATTGTAAGTAAAATATAGCCCTTTATAAAACTTTTGTTGTTTTAATATATCAAATACCCTAATAAGAAACTACGTGCAAAGTTTTGTGTTTATGGGTCAAAGATATTTCTTATAAACAGTGATTGAAAGTTGAGTAAATTCTCAACTTAAGTCTGAGAATGCTTTGTGAACATGGGGCCAGATTTCCCGTCAAAAGGCAAACTCACCTCTTTTTTTGGAGAAAACAAAGGAAAACTAAATGAATGAATATTAAGCCCCAGCATATCGATTGATTTTACTATTGAGTTACTAGATTATATGGAAAAGTGTTAGACTTTTTAAAAGAGACGTGTTTTTATCATATTTTCAATATACATGTATTTATATTTAATTTTATTTTTGTATTTTAGATAGTTATTTGCATAAAGATGTATTTTATTTGTAATGTTACTTTTATTTTTGTATAATTTTAGATAGTTATTTGCAAAAAAGATGTATTTCATTTTTAACATTACTTACTGTTATATTGTTTTTATGTATGCATGTAATTTATTCGGTGATATAATATAGCCTCGCAATATAGCCCGGTTGGAGCTGACGTGCCATTAAATAACATTTCATTCATTGATTCCTTTTATCAAAAAGTAGTTTCGGCATTGCGACGTTTTATAATTCATTTTGCATCTTCTGAGTAAATGGCCATCATGTTTCTGCCTTTCCCGAAAGCTCCCATTAAAAGTTTTATCTACAAACTAATCCAGATTATCATTAAGATATGAATATTGAAGCATAGTATACAAAGTAGGAAAATCAAACTTTTCTATTGTTTTTGTATTAACTCTTTTTGTTATTGATTTTATCTAAATTATCTACTATGGGTTTATTTTTATCAATTATGAAAATACTATTAATTCCAGTATAGCTACGAAGTGTTCTGCACCAAATGGCATGTTGGATTTGGCATAATTTAAGTCCTTTGGTAATAGTTTTAGCTAATGGTTTCGTTTAAGATATTATGTATCTGAATTGTACTGGTTTTTATGGAATTTTTAGGTATAGAATAAATTTATGTAGGGTATTGCATCTATTGTGCCATTGTCTTTAATATCAAGGCGCACTATAAATGTAATATAAAATATGAATGTAAATATGAAGGTATCAATGTTTATGTATGAATGTATCGTATTGTATACATTAATATTTTTTGATATTGTTATAGTGTATCTTTGTATATATTTGATGCCTAATTTTAGTCAAAATAGCAATTGACCAATGTCCGAATTCATATCTCACTAATTTTTCAAGTCTTTTAACTGTTTGGGTTTACACTTAATGTTCTTGCTCTGGCAATTTAGCATTTCATATCAGATTTTCTTACGCAGTATAAAGTTAGCGAGCCTAGATAACAAACCTCATCTCTCAACCCTCCGTGTTTCGAGATAAGAGATGGTCCTATTTAGTACCACGTAGCAATGCCGAACGCGAATCACACTCGCAAAATTGACAATATTTTTCATCAAAACAACGATTGACTATTGTTATATATAACATTTCTGCCAAATTCAACTACAATTAAGCAGATAATCCTACCAGACATGAGTACAAATCCCCTCTTTTTAAATCAAAGCTATAGTAGTTGTGTTTTCCGACATTTTATATTTACATCGTTAACACATAAAAACAACGTTTGATTTACTTTATTCGCAATATTTGCTGATAAATGAATGTTGTTTCAGTAGATTGTGCTACGTATGTGTAATAAGTACTAATAGTATAAAATTAACTTATTTTAAAGATGGCACATGCATCAATAAAGAAATTGAATTTGCCACTTGGAACTAAAAACAAGCACACCAGTATATCTCAACGTTTTTATTTACGTTCTTGTAGCTAGGAGGTCCCGTGTATGTATCGGTTTTTTAATATATATAAGCAATTGTTTTCTTGCTTCTGTTAACAAGGTTTTCAAAATGCGATTGGTCTCAAGGCGGTAACTCTGGAACTGCAGATCACGGAACACTGAAAATCAAGAGGCTTCATACGCATATGACCAAAATCGTTAATACCTAAATTAAAGAAAAAATAAATAAATAAAAAATAAATACCAAAAGAAAAAATATTATGTTATAAAAAAATAGGTTGCCAGACAACCAAACATACGCCCACACAGCAGCCAAATCGTCCGGGCAGTCAACAAGAGTTGTTGCATTTTAAGTAATCACCAGAAAATCTTAATTCAAACTCACCCATAACTACGGTATAACTGTGATATAATCAACCCTTTTTTTTAAATCAGATAATAATTGTGACCTCCAGAGGGACCACAAGCTAAAAAGGGTGATTTTTCGTACAATCAGGGGCCCGATATGGGCAAATATGCAATAAAACCAAGATCATTAGGATATACACATGTATTTCAAGTTTCATCAAAATCAGTTCAAAATTGTGACCTCTATAGGGTCCACAACCTTGATATAACATATTTTTACACAATTCGCGTACAAACGGCGGGTCATTTTCTCCGTCAACTCTGGTCCGATTTTCACAAAATTCAAATTCCCTCTTCATTACCATGAAACCGTGATATAATCAAACGTTTTTTTTAAATCGGATAATAATTTTGACCTCCAGGGGGACCACAAGCTAACAAAAGCGATTTTTCGGACAATCAGGGGAAATAATTCATGAAGTTATGATTCCATGGGTGCAAATATCGAAAGGAACCAAGATCTTTGGGTTATAAACATAAACTTACAGATCTCAGTACAAACACAGCTCTGTACACCAAATAATATTACGACAATGGCCACGGTGTACGTAAATGTCATCTCTGTTAATGTTATCAACTAAATATGAAAATAAATAAAACACATTGTTAATCAGATTAATTTCATTTTAAAAGTGGAGGTAATATTTTTGAATTAATATAATATGGTATTTCGCTAGAATTTCGAATTGCGTGCGGTTTTTATTAGCGGTGGGTAGAAACCGGAAAATCAATAGAAGAGCCTTTAGAGTAGCATCTATGACATGCTTTAGATCAGATGAGGGGGTGGGGCGGGCTCTAGTGGTTTATCGTTTGCGCATGAAATCACAAGGTCTGTCATTGAGTAAAGGAGTAAAGTGGCATGGTGCCAACTCCCTGCCTGTATGTCGCAATGATTATGGATGTATGCCAAACCTCGTGGGTTTTCTCAGGGTCCTCCGGACCCCCCCCCCCTACTGCTAAAGACCCCAAAGCGCACGTGAAGTATTAAAATACAACTGTACCATGTTAGACCCAAATGACCTAGTTTGTGTTGAGTGGGCGTTAACCCCCCCCCCCTCTCTCTCTCTCTCTCTCGTATGTTAAATTTACGCGTCTAAATATAAATCAATTATGCCCATTCTTCGTCGTCGTAGAGTTGAGTAGGGGCTAACGTCCATTTCAACCTAGGAGCCAGTCGAACGCAGGAGGCTAGTCTCGCTTGGTTAGAGGATGGGGACGTGAATAAGAAATTTTATTGCTTCCAAATCATTAGTTAGAGTTACAGCGTCGCAAGTGGTGTAAATCACCGTATATAAACTTGACTCGGGTACTGCCTTCTTGATCAAATTTATTTATATCGAGACCTACAACTTTTTATATAAATGTATTTCTATTCATTATTTTATTTTATGTCAATGTGCCAAACAACTATGGGGATCCGCGGTGACTCAATTAGCAAGACGTTGGAACGCTAATCTGGAGGCGTCGTGTTCGGTTGTGACCGTTAATCTGGACGTCCCGTGTTCGATTCTGGTGTTGACCCGGGCAAAATTCACTCATAGTACACTGCGTATCCCAGTCGATGTAGACAAGTAGGACGTTAAACCCCATTTTATTTTATTTTATTTCTAAACTACTAATATAAATATTACCTACTTGTGTATGTTACAGGTAACTAAACATGGTTCACCAACACGTCTTATTCAATAAAGTTGAGTTTCTAATTGACTCTTGTTGAGAGAGACGCAGCTATGACTCTTGTAAAAATTGTTGAGAGGACTCAATCATTGCCAGATTATGTCCTGTAGTATAATTCGGGTCTGTTATAGCCAGTTAAAGAAATTTATATTCATAAGTAAGCCAATCATATAGCTATGATCTTTTATAGCCAGTTAACATATTATTATCACTGACGCCCACGACGATGGTCAATATACTAATTAATATTCATAAGTCAGCCAATCATATTAGTTTGATCTGCTCCAGTGGCTGAAGGGGGGAATCGCCGCCCAAGCTTTGAATTTATCGGACCAAGTTTTTCTAGGCCAAATTTTTGCGTAGATTCCGAATCTGGGTGGTGATCAGGCGTTTGAGCGGGGCTTTTTCGAGATGTGAATTACGACACAGAAACCACTTGGTTCAAAATTGACCTGATGAGTGTTTTCTCGTTAGCTTTTTAGTTGAATCTGATTAAAACACAGATGCTATTTCGTTTCGTTTCCTATAGTTCAAAATTTCATTTTACTTGCCTTTACTACATTAGGATCAGGAAGAGTTGTTATTTAACAGACGGTCTAGCTGATGTGAGGATTTAGCTAATGAACGATCTGTTACGCGGGTTCTTGGGGTACTCTGCATGGAACTGTTGGTAAACCCCTAGAAACGCTGATTGATTTAGCGATATCTAATGTCATACGGTCAAAAGCCGCTTGTATGACACCTGATGAGACCTCCCAGTACAACTTGTCAAATATTCATGTAGTATAGGCTAGCGAAAGTATATAAAAAAGAAACGAAACATGCATTTGTCTTTTAATCCGATTACACTTTCGATTTGATTGAAACACAACCTATTTCGATTTAATTTTATAGTTCAAAATTTCGTTTATTTGTCCTTACTACATTAGGATTTGGGAGAGTTGTTACATAATAGGCGTTTTTATCGATCTGAGGAATTACCCACTAAAACGGTCTGTTACAGCAAGCTTTTGGTCTTTTGGTGCACGGAACTGTGGGTAAACCACTGGAAACGTTGATTAATTAATTAATATCTCACGTGATAGGGTCAAAGGCCGCTCGTTTGATATGAGGAATTAGCCACTCAAACGGTCTGTCACAGCAAGTTTTTGGCCTTTTAAAACGTCAACGCTAATTGATTAATTAATGTCTGACGTCATTGGGTCAAAAGCCCTAGCGTGAATTCTCACTATAACTTGTCAGATCTCCATGTAGTGTAGGCCGTCGAAAGTATAAAAAACGAAACGAAAAAAAGATCTGTAGTTTAATCAGATTTTAGAAACAATTTAATTTTTTCTAAACCATCAATTGCGTCACCAGAAACATCATTTGTGTAAACCCCACTTTATAGATAATATGGTGGTCGATGCTGACATGACATAATAATGATGAAGATATTGGCATTGTGGGCTTAGTTCGTCGGCCAAAGATACGCTAAGCTGGATATCCTGAAATACTATCTCGATTGATGTTTCGGCGATTCAATAAGGCTATATACGGATCGGATCAGTCATGTTGACACTTGTTGAATATATTCTTGCAGGTTCTTTGCTTTGGGGATGTTCTGTGAGTAAAGCTACATTGGATATATTATTGCAAGTTCTTACCGCGCGTTCAGCAAGACCATTGCTTTGGGGATGTTCTGTGAGTAAAGTTACATTTTTCGAAAAAGATGGCAAAAATGCAAATAGTATATGCATGTAATACCACGACCCTCTACAGATCAAAATTTGTATGAACCCATGGTGCTAAGAAATATCATTCTGACCTATTGTTAGCAAAGAACTCTGAGTTTTATGAATTCGGGCACTCAATTTCATTTTCTGACAAGTGGCTGAAAAAGTTGATGGAGCAAAATATCGTCACGAAATTCTGTTTAAACTGTTTCGGCGTTATGGACACAATCCAGGCTACACTGGGTTACACGTCAGTACATGTATGTTTATATCCCATACATCTTGGTTCCTTTTGATATTAGCGCATTTCGGATCGTAACATCTTGGATGATAGCCCCTGGTACGACAAATCACTTTTTTAGGATATTGACCATCTAGTCGTGCTATGGGTGAAGTTTTGCCCGGAAAGCAGCACTACGGATTACTTTTATATCGAATTTCAACTGTCAAGAGATCTTTTACGTGCACTGCACGCCAATTTGTACACGGACGACTAGTCTGCTGTCATTGTCAGGCCCTCCGACCTGCATCACTGACAAGGTGGAACCAAGCCGGGAAATCTGGATGAACCTTCTCGACCAATGCAAGGATGATCTTACCCCTTCAACTAAACAGATATGCATAGACATATAATTATATGATATATGTACCTCGTTTTTTTAAAACTTTGAAAAAATGTTTTTTGTTTTTTGGGGTTTTTTTTATATCCAGTTTTCAACTTAATCCAGTTTCCCACTGATTTAAAATAACGTTCTTGTAGAATATTGTGAGAACGTCAAAAAACTTTCCTTAGTCGACGTCAAACGAACCTTTGTTTCAGAAACATGTTCTAAAACCATTTTAACCAGACAGAAGAATAGTTAAATTCCTACTCGGAACGTTAACAGTAACGTCTAGTTAACGTATTTTGTAACGCAAGACCAACATTCTCAACTAACGAATTTTGATCCGATTTTGATGAAACTTGAAATGCATGTTTATATCCCAAATATCGGATCGTAACTTCCTGAATTATGGCCCCTGATCGTAAGAAAAATCGTGTTGTTAGCATGTGCTGTCCCTACTGAGATTCCAGCTGACAAGGGTTCCATTACGTACACGTGTACACGCGTCCTCTTCTTTGTCTAACTTCAGAAAGACACAGGACACTGGCATCGCACATTGTATTGGTGCAGTGAAGTAGCTTGATAAAATATGCCGAAATGTTTAAATAACCGTGGTCTGTATTATATATGTCCCCATGCTGGCTGACAAATTAACCTGGGCTTTTCCAGCGTGGCATCACTTTGTCAGTAGCGTGGTTCCGTGTACACTCGACAAAGTTTGAAACTATAGTAAACCGTATCGTCGCTGTTTGGACAAGCGTAACCTCGTAGCGTATGCTCGTCTTCATTGGTACAGAAAAGTAGCTTGTATGATAAAATAAGACGTAGTTTAAATAACCGTGGTCTGTCCACAAAAATCATCTCGACGATCACAATATGTTGTCACATTACCTTACTATTATCGCGATATCTTTCGCGCTATTGACCCCGCCGCAAACGCGCGTCATTTACCTGAATCCTAATCATGCAAGCAATAGTCACGGGGCATGGAGTCTGAATGAGAAAATTTACCCGTGTGCTCGAAAGGTCAGATTGCCCCCCCCCCCCCGCCCCTGCTTCTTAGCTCGTACGCCCATGAAATTATTATCGCTAAAATTGAATCAAGGTCGTGAAACTTATCTATAAGTGAGTATAACGTCATACCAATTAAACATACATTATGGAAGAGCAAAAACTGACTTTTGTCGGTCTTCCTTTGAGCCTCAGATGTCATAGAAATTATAAATTAGATCTTTATTTAAACAACAAGCCCAAAATGAACTCTGTAGACCAACGGATGGCTTGGATTGGGCTCGGATTAAAACAGGATTTCGTCGACTGATTTAATCACTATGGCGTCGTGGGCGGGGTTTCTCCGTGACGTTGACGTCATCATACTTCTGGAAATTATTCACAAAAGACAGTGATGACCGAGGCTATACACAAGCTTCACTAGATACCGTTTAAACATTACTTGATGATCGAGACTATGTAGGTGAAGTTAACGCCTGTCAATCAACAATCGGCCATAGTGGGAAAAGGGTGTCGATGAATTTAACTACCATTTCTAGTAAAAAATTATAGTGGTAACAACTTTGTTCAGGATAAAGTTATTTGACTGAAATTTTCAATATATTCTTGTTTCAACATCTATTTTTGAACTTTTATAGCAAGAATGGCTAACTCCTTGTCAAAATCTTCCATAATGTATCTTTAACTTTCCCTAATAGATCAAAATGTTATATAATATATCACTAAAACAAGATACCTTTACATTATGTATCAATGTTATTTTTGAATATAATTGAGACACTACAAAACAAACCCGGATATAATTGTTATTCATGATTTATTCAAACATATATAATAAAGCATCAAATGAAACAGGAAGCGATTCGATACATCTTGCGTCTTCCAATTGGTTTTATCAAATAAAAATGTATAAGCGATTCATCATGTAATACATACCAGTATTTACTTACTGTTTGACCTTGTGGCTCTTATTCAGATCCTCTAAGTTTCCTGCCAATGCGGTAAACAATGTTTGCGCAAGCGAATTATTGAAATGAAATTTAAATCATGTTAGTATCGAGTTACTATTTGGAAATTTAATAACATAAATATAAACACACGTTTAAAAACTTATCATCAGGCTTGGTTATAGTATCATAATACGTTAAATATATCAGAATATTTTTGGATATGTTAACAGATGTATACAGGGTCAGTTCAAAGCCCAATTAAAAGGATGTGTTTAAGTTGTTTTTTGAAAGAATATAGAGATGTACAACATCTTAAACTAAATGGTAGATTATTCCACAAAACAGGTGCTTGATAACTAAAACAGCGCTGACCAATGTCTGGCCATAACAGTCTAGTCGAACAGTTTTGACTGATGTACGTATAATTTTCGTTCAGGTATATAAAGTTCTAAAAGATCTGCGAGGTAGACAGCAGCTAAATTATTTAAACATTTAAAAGTAAGTAATAAAATCTTAAAATCAATTTGAAATAAAATTGCGAATTGGTTAAAAGGGCTGAATAATACGTATATACATTGAAATAAAACCTTCTTTTTCTTCGTTTTATTAAAAAACAATGCTTATTGATACATTTCATCATTAAGTATTCATGCCTTACAATTATTTTATATTACTCAACTGTGATATTGATTTATATATTTTCGGGGTTTTTAATAAAGCTTTAAAAACTAAACACCTTAGTATTTATTGAGAGTTTAAGCCCCTGGCTACATTTTGATGCCCAACGTTCTGAAGACAGGGTACCTACAGAGTTCCAGAGGTCCAAAGCTTCGAGTTCGCAACCCTTTGAATTCACAACCCTTGCATATGGTATACATATAAATTGTTTTATGTCACTGATTGGAACTTTGTTTAAAGCCCCAATAACACTCTTGTTGTAACTGAAAAATATGTCCCAATCTTCATTCTGGTCAACAAATCGTATTATTTTAGAATATTCCAATTAAATGATGATATAAATTTCATCTTAACACACCTAATTTAAAAAATTGGAAAAATTCAACCAATTGATTTGAAAAGTCTAACGTAAACCTTTTCAAATGTGACTTGGATTTTAAAATATTTTCGAACCCTCTGGACATATAAAATAGGTTGTAATGGATAATTTACACAACAGGTAGGACATTTAAACATCTAGTACTTAGAATAAGGGTATTATTTATTTTCTGGAGCTACCAAGCCAACAAGAATGTTATTGTCCCTTTAATTCGTCTTCAGTGATACCTCTTCAGTAGATCATTTATTTTTCAGGTTTTGATTTTGAAGTTTTGGATTGATATATATTTTCATTTGGATTTCGTTGAAATTTCACCGGTTCTTGTTGATTTTCACCCAAACAACAACGAGCTTGTCTACATCAGAATTGCATATTATTTATCTACTCATCCAGTTTCAATTCAACCACATCCCATTCTATGTGAACTACAAACAGTAACCACCGTAAACAATATCAACTACAGTAGTAAATGTTCTTCTCTTCAAGTTGGAAATGATTCCAGTATTTTGAATACTCTTCATCTTGGATCAACACTTACTGCCAGTCAGTTAGAAGGTGTTACAGATCGCGTCAATGAGTGGTCACACATTTTTCAAACAGTGATACGGATATAGGCTGTACCCACATGATTGAACATGTTATTAACCTTAAAGACGAAGTACTATTCAAGTAAAAGAACAGAGGTATAGCACAGCTATGTACAAGAAAATAAGAGAACTTCTTATTGAATTGTTTACTGGAAGAATTATTCAGATATCGCAGAGTCCTTGGGCATCAAATATTGCTATAGTGCAGAAAAAAGACAACTCCATTCGATTATATATTGATTATCTGCAGCTAAATCAACGCACCATCAAAGATGCTTACGCACTTCCCAGAATTGAAAAATATTAGATAATATGGTTGGAGCTAAATATTTTTCAGTCCTGGATATGAAATGTGGATACCATCAGATTGCGATGAAACCCTGGTACGGACGGCCGAGGAGCGCTGAATATCAATAAGATTCGTGAAATCATGACCACAATTTGTCGTAACAAATTTGAAAAAAAAAGCTCCGCCAAACATTGTAGCTTATTGTTGACGGGCGGACGGACCGGGTGACGACTATGTAGGTTACGCCCAAACTACCTTATTTGATAAAGACGCTCTTTAATTTTTTAGAGAATCTGTCCGGATTTTTTTTTTTTTTTTTTTTTTTTGACGTTCTAACTCATGGCGTCAACTGTAGACTATCGCCATTCGCGGGACCTCCACCGGGTGTACTGGTGGCATTTTTATTGCGCCTGTCTTCTAAATCATAGTTTTGTTTTCAATTTGGATGAAGCCTGTATCTCACAGACCCGGATCTGTACAGCACGATGGACGCTTACGACCAGTCCCTGGATCCATTCAATTGATTTTATCTAATTTTTTGGTTATTGTTTGTCTGTAGAAAGTTCATCGGGATTTTCCAGCGTGATTTCCACTTGTCATCAGTGCTGGACGAATGGTATGACAAGAACAGCCGACTATATATATTCCTATGGACGAAAAACCAAAGCCCCGTGTACACATTGGCGTGCACGTATAAGATCCATAGTAGATTTGCGTGCATTGCGGTGTATTTGACAGTAAACTTAGCCCAATAATGTGGAGTTGCTCCCCTTGAAGCGATAACCAAATTTTATTAGCAAAATGGACAATGATCTATTTGTTAAGACCAAGACCAAGATTTATATAAGGTTTGGGGACCTGATTATTGGTAAAATTGTAGGTTAGGGTTTGGGCTAGATTCAGGTTATGTTTAAGAATTTGGGGGATTTCAAATTGCAAAATGAGAGATTGCAAAATTTACACATGTATAAAACGAATTAGTATTACACTGTCATATTTTCCTTTTTCTAAAATCCAGTTTACTACATTTCACTTTCAGAGCACATTTGCAATCTGCGTCAGAAATATTGTGCGGAACTGTTGCCTACCTTTTGAATATAGCTTCAAACGCTCTATCAATCCAAATTTCATAAAGAAACCGTCCGTTGGGTTCATACCGAAAACATGGAGGTTAGCAAATGTTCCAATCTAACTTGCTATTTACTTACCATAACAGTGACAATAACTCTATGACAAACGATAATTTTCCCAATAAGGCAATGAAAATAAAATTCCTGCAAATGTCTTTTGAACGTTGTTAATCTTTAATGGAGAGACAATTTTGCACTCACCGCGATAATAATTAATTTATAAATTCTTCCGCAACCCAAAAATCGACCAATACCAATTACTAAGTCCCCAACGCAATATCATCCAATGTTTTCGACACTGAAGAAGCAAATTATTTGTCGATTTAAATCAACATTGGTGTTATGATTTAACCGGGATAAAATGGGCCTCTAATATCCAATACACAAGACAAAATATAAAAAAATACCATTGGTACACGAATCGTGTGCCATAATGCGTTTCAGTGCTATTTGTAATAAGGGACTCGATGAACAAGCTAGACATATTCCACATGTCATGTCAAACGGTGGCGGCATATTCTCATCTGAAGAGCGTAGACTGGGATAACGCTAGAGTTTGCTAGAGACTTCTAGCGTAATTCGCGGAATATAACTGATTTGAAATGCAGAGGCGGATCCATTAGGGGGGGGGGGGGCGCCCCTCGATCCCCCCCGCCCCCCCCTAATTTTCTTTTATTGATGAAAGTGCCTTTTTTACTGCTGAAAGTGCCTTTTTTCAGATCCAAATATGTCCTCTCCAAACGTTTACTTTTACGAAATTATCAGCCAAATAGTTCTTGGAATATCTAAAGATGCAAGGAAATGACGGATAATTGTCTTGGGGGACCCCTCCCCTCAACCCCCTCACAGCGGCGTCCCCCCCCCCCCTTTTCAAAATTCCTAGATCCGCCCCTGAAATCAGAGTAAAACGGACACGATTGAATGTAAATCAGTTGATATACATACATATTATATTATTATATGCGCTGGGCCCATTTGTGTCAATTTCGAGATCGCAAATGTTAGCGATTTAACTCCTTTAACATTTCTGATCACATCAAGCAAGTAATAGCCTACTCATCTTGAACACTGAAACCAGTCGATGCTGAGCATTCACACGATACTATTTAGTATTTCATTTTGCGACCAGCACACGATATAACGGACTCATTTTCTACTCTGAGATAGATAGACCACTGCACCCCTCCCCCTTAAAATTCATCAAAACAACGGTTCCGATTCTTTTGTAAACAATTTGTTTTAGATCGGTCACCGTGAATTGTAGACACTGGACAAGAATGACCCGGTTTAGAACTCCTGCCTGGCCCAATGTGAACCTTTTGATATGAAGAATTGTGAACAACAGAGCGACGGGTGTGCCGACGTGCAGATAGCGTCACATGGGAAAACGTCCATATTAAAGATACATTATGGGAGATAAGATAAAGAGTTGGCAGTTCTCACTATAATAGTTGAAAACTAGATAGTGTAAAGGTACTTTGCTGAAAATTTCAGTCAAATTGATTCACTATGAGCCAAGAACGAAGCGGGTGAAATTTTCGCCTAGCCTCGGTCATCATTACTAAAATCATTAATTATATACAATGTACAGCATAGTCTCGATTATCCCCGTTTTAAATTTAATTATCAATGGCCGTTAAGCAGCATACAGGAATCTAATCCAGCCAGCATCGAAGGCTAGCCTAGACATCGAGAGTTTATTATGGTCGGGATAAGTTAATTAATGTCTAAAGGCCTAAAGAAAGACTTGTAATTGGCAGATTTAGCTCTTGCATAATGCATGTTTAAGATGTTTTCTAATTCAACAATCGCATATGAATATGTATATAGTAATGCTTTGCTGTTTAAAAAATGTTTTAAAACGCTGATAGATCACGTATTATGTCGTAAAAAACGCACAGTTTGCAAACAAAAATTAACATTTTTGAAAAAAATCTAACTTTGGGTGGATTTACAAAGTAATGTTAAACAAGTGTGTCGAATGAAAATGTCATTTCTAAATTAAATCTGAAGTTAAACATACGTTATACAAGAGCTAAATCTGGCTATCGCAAGTCATTATTTAGACTTAAGTAAGAGGTTATAGAAATTATTAATGAGAACTTTATTCGCATGACAAGCTCAAAATCAACATTGTATATAGCTTGGATTTAAACGTTCGCCTATTTAAAATTAACTCAATAAATGGCTGACCAAGATAACGTTTACCGCTAGTCTCTAACGTCACTACCGGAGACTGGTGATGAAAGGCCTGCCAAGCGAGGGTACCATTGCATTTGTGAATTTTATTTGATAATTAAGAATATGCTGGTGGAGTTATCGTTTGTCAATCAAACGATCGGCTTGTAGACGGCTCGAACACAGGTGGTGCATATGTCTAGTCCACATTTCCAAAAGTGTCAACTCCGTTCAGAATAAAGTAATTTAAATGAAATTTTCAATAGTTTCTTTTTTATCATCTATTTATGAATAAGTATAGCAATTATCGTCAATCTCTTTATTAAACTCTTAAAATAGCATTATGCAAGAGCAAAATCTGCTTATTACAGGTCTTTCTTTAGGCCTGAGATGTTATATAAATAATCAATTAGACATTAATTAACATATCCAGACCATAATAAACTCTTTATGTCAAGGCTAGCCTTCGATGTTGGCGGATTAAATTCTTATATGCCGCTTGATGATTAAATCAATCAAGTGGATAATCGAGACTATGCTGTTTATATTAATGATTTGAGTAATGATGACCGAGGCTATGTGAATATTTCAAACGCTTTTTTCTAGGCTAATAATGGATCAATTTGATTGAAATTTTCAGCAAATTATCTTTACACTATCTAGTTTTTAACTATTATAGTGAGAACTGCCGTCTCTTTATCTTATCTCCCATAATGTAACTTTAACTAACTAAAGGGTGTCCCCGGTTATCCAGAATTATTTAGCATTCGCTCACTTGATGTCCATAATACAGAATTTGGGTGTTGTCTCGGTCCGTTGTGTGATTAATTTGATTCTGGTGAGCCTCGTTATATTGTCTCTGCCAATTCCACAGTAATAACTAATGAAACCTAGGTGAGATAATAATGCCCGGGTGTGGGGAAGTCGATGGACATACCAAAATACTATTTACCTTCCTTCGCTCGGTGAATGGAAAGTATATGATTTGCGGATCGGTCCCACCCCGTACAAAAATTCAAGGATTCCGAGCGATGTGGACAAACGACGGTGAAGAAAAGTTCAAAAGAGATAACTAACTATTTGGAAAAAGGAATAACTTAAAAATGTGAAGGTCGGGTGTTGTTTGAGTGGGAGGTTATCACGTGCACAGTTACAGATTAGCAGGTACACACCAACAGCTTTGACCGGAAGAAGGATGACCTTTATCGTAAAATGCCAGTTACTGCGTTGTGTAATTTCTGCGCGTTTACTTATTAATTAACAATAAATATACATTAAACAAAAAAGAAATTGTGAAAATCGGGGTGCATTAATCTAGTTGAGATATCTGCTGCAGAGTGTATACTTTCAACAAATACTTTCATACGTAATATAAACCAATACCAATACAAGTCGACAGTGTGATAATTTGCGGGTGTATTATCCAATAATTTCTTAATAAAGCCAATTCTATCAAAGTACATATTACCGCAAGATGCATTATTGGAATTTATATCCAAATACACATTATCAAATTTACAATGGACGCATGCCGCATTATTGGGATTTATATCGAAATACACATTGAGATTTATATCAAAATGCACATTATCTGAGTTGCAATGGACATGACGCATTATTGTGATTTATATTAAAGGGCCAATCCCGATAACTTTCTGGGGAATAAAACTGCTTAATTTTGTGTTAAAATCCCTTAAAACCCATGACCTAAGGCCGACCAACTAACACGATATTTGTGATACGCTTGTAAATAACTTAAATCTGACAGTCTTCATCTGGAAATGGAGACCGTTGTATTATACCGTATGTGGATAAAACCAGACTTTTTTCTATAAAAATAATATGTAGGTGAAATTTACCTTTTGTAATCAAGTACAGTATATGGGTCATTCACTGTATAGACCTCTCAAGAAAAGTGAATCGATTTTTAGGTCACCCAATGAAAAAATTGACCCGAAATCTTAAAAGGGTCACGTGTCCGGATAAGCAGTGTTGACGTTCACGTCCAAACGACTCAATATTTTTAGCTGAAATTTTGAGACAAGATAAATACACCATGCCTCTATATTTTGGTCCATTAATTTCATAAACTCTCGGACTTTAATTTTTGAGACTCTGTTCTTATCGGGATTGTCCCTTTAAAATACACAATATCTGAGTTGCAATGGCAGCAGGTCACAGTATTGGCAAGGGCAGTTGTGTTGTCATTCGGAATTCGATATAAGAGTAGGCTGTAGCGCCGCTGTACGGGCAAAGTTTCTCTCACAGCACACCGTCTTCATTAGCCCAGTTTAGGAGCAGAACAGTAGACCGTTAAATCCATTTCATTTCATTGTTGTTGGAGATAACTACCCTATAAATACTTTGAAGAGAATTGGTAATTTGCTGTATAATAATAGGTAACAGATGTTCGAGAAAGAGTAAAAATTATAATCTTACTAAATACACGGATTAGGTGTGTAGAGATTAGTGGATAATTCTTCCTACATTAAATCGCATTAAAATATTTTTATATAAAAATGAAATAGTTTTTCTTTTTACTATTATCTTTATTGTATTTCAAAAGTATCTATGTAAATAGTGGAGTAAAGCATGGTGAACGGTATGGTGGCTCTTGGATTCATAGGCACAGGTAAGAAATGCAATGGGGTTTGTCGTCTTAATCTTCTGCTCCGTCCGGTCTAATACAGACCAACAAACGCCATGCAGTGTGATATGGTGGAAATTTCCCCGCACAGAAACGCTACAGCCTTCTCTTATGTCGAATTTCAACTGTCAATTGTACTTATACGCACACTGAGACTGTCTTTGTCAGGGTGGGGGTGGGGCGAATGGTTAGCGTGTGCCCGCTGTATCATACGGTCTCCCATTTAGTCAACTGGCGTGGTTTTGAATAACTGGTTGTACGTGGCAAGGAGTAGGGTCGCCTGTCCAAACCCGTGGGCTTAATTCGGGTACCCCGGTTTCCTCCTACTGCTGAAGACCTCTACGCACAAGCGAATAATTGAAATAAAATTAAACCATATGACCTAGTTTGTGTCGCGTGGACGTTAAACCCATCTCTCTCTCTCTCTCTCTCTCTCTCTCTCTCTCTCTCTCTCTCTCTCAATAATTCGCTTGCACGTAGGAGTCTTTCGCAGCAGGGAGACCGCACTACACGCAGTTCGACACACCTTATGGTTTAATTCGCACGCATTAGCCCCCCCCCCCCAACTCCCCTCTCCACCCCAAACAAAAAGAAATCGTACAAAAAAACGTCGTATTGTATAGTTTTGTTGCACAACTTCTTTACGACTATCATTACATTCGCTGCACAACAATTGGGGTTGAATTTAATGATATTATCAAATATGTAACGAAACAACGAATGGCGTAGATAACATTCATGCATCGTTCCTTGGTCAGTGTTGCAGTCTCCCGATTTCTAGAAAGATACACGTAGGAATTTTCCGTCATCTGTTTATTTATTGATTTCAACTTTCATGTTTTATTTACCTTTCAGTGACGTCTGCGCACTGGTTAAATACAATATTAAGCTATGGCTTCTAAGTTTACAAAACTAGTAGCGATACAACACTCGTAGCCTAGTTGAATTGGACACAAACATTCGTTACACTTCAGCCATTCGTACCGCGGGTATACATGGACAACATGAAAGGTAATTTATATATTTAATTATTTATAGATTTGTCATTAGTTTTGATCACAGATGAAGTATAAGGAATTACTTTTTTAGTTAGGCATATTTTTCGTTTTGGCGCATTTTTTTTATGATTTTTTTTTAACCTGAAAAGTAAGTTAATCCTTCAATAATATATATGGTTAATGGTCAAATCCCTCGATATCAAAACAGATAAATAAATTTGATTGCAAAAAATTTAGAAACATCGTGATCTTATAATACGATGCGATTATTTCTAGGTTTTAGTCGATTTGTTTGTAAATAATTCGAATGTTATGTAGCGGAGTAGTGTATGGCTTTCCGACACAATTGTAAATACTAGTTCGTCGTTTTTTTACAATAGAAAAACAACGTATTTGGAGTATTCTTCTTGTTGTGTGGTGTGTAACAATATTGACTAGGACAAGAAAACATTGCTTATCGTAAATATAACATAAAGGATTTGAACCCCCTATTATTTGGAATGTAACATGGGGGGGGGGGGGGGAGGTTGAACAGCATAAATTAATGTATATGTATTAAATAAACTGATTTACATATATACATTAATTTTAATATTTTATTGTAATTTCAAATCAGTTATAAAGGATAAAGGATTTGAATCCCCTATTATTTGGAATCTAACATGGGGGGGGGGGGGATAAAAGGTTGAACAGCATAAATTAATGTAATATGTATTTAAATAATCTGATTTACATATTTACATATTGTAATTTCAAATCAATTATTTTTGGAGAAATGCTTAAGCAGTCCAGATTGTATTACGTCACATCCTGAAGCGGTGATCATTGGCCCAATGGCGCGTGAATTGTTGACATGGCTAGATATTTAAGGCTAACTCAATTTCCGTCAAGGCCGCTGAGATGTAAATAAGGTTAGGGCACGTGATTGTTGGTGATATTATGGATTATGTTAAAGGATTTGGTTAAGTCTCCACATCATCACGGACCTACGATGATGAAAATTTAGTTCGTGATATTTCCTAGTTTTATTAAATATACATACAATACATTAGATTTATATACAAAGTTAATTTCACAGTTTTGTCATACTCCGTACTCCGCGTAGCGTTTCGTTTGATTAGAGGTAATCCTACTAGGGATTTCTCGGGCCATTGCTTCAGGAATACGAGTTTTGTTGGTGCTGGTGGCTCTGGTGGTCTTCTTTAGGTTGTGCTTGTGGTACTCTGATAAAAAAAAGAGAATAAATTTGATGCTCTCGTGTTAGAGCCACATCAAGAGTTTTTCCTACTAAGCATTGGATTTTCTAAAGATGTGTTTGTTCCACTATCACCAGTTTAGTGCTAGAGATTCTTATATCTACTTCATTTTATTTACTAATGGTTATGGCAAGGATTTAATAATTTTTTTTTTTGGGGGGGGGGGGGGGTAGGGCGAGTCTAATTTACTCTGCACTACGGTGTCGTCCAGATTTCATTTTTAGAATATGCAATTAAAAGTTTATGTGTAATGATTTTTGGGAGATTTTCCAGGAGCTCAGGTAGGCTATTGTGTTTTCGGATGATTTTGGACGCACTTGGGACTAGATATACTTCAAACACTTTTTTTTTAGAATTCTACTAATACTTAAACAAAATTTTAATGTTCTAGAATATAATTTGGGCAAAGAAAAAAGTTAATATTGCGATCTCAGTAGCCGCACTGATGTCATATGACGAATTCCGCCATATTGGAATTACTTTAAAGGTCCCGGATGAAACATGGTTGCGCCCATACCGAACACAAATTAGCGACCTATTCGGCTAGCGACCTTTTCGACCGATTCAGCTGGCAACCTATTCAGAATAAAGACAGCAGTCGCCCAAACTCATCTATTTTTATCAACAAATAAAATCTAACGTTACGTCTATCAAATGAAGGTAGAATATATTATTTTCTATCCATTCCTTTAGCTCAGAATACTCTTCAAAAAAAAGAAACGCACAACCCATTTTTCATCATTTTTTTATTTGAACTAGGTCTTTGTTTCGGTAAATCTTACTTGTTTTTAATGCCATTATGTAAGGATAAAAGAAATTCATAATTGATTTTAAAGGTAGGGTCACTAATTGTGACTGGTCATTCTTTTTGTGGAAATTTTTTATCGCTTGATTGCACCAAGAAACATGAATTTAACAACTTCGCGAGCTTTTCGCATGGAACCTAAATCTAAGGTTTTTAAAATCCCGGGGTTCTCGGTTTCCAAATCAGTTGCACATGTAAACACTCAAAGACCCAAGTGATGCCACATCCGAACGACGACCAACGCAACAACGCTATTGGTGGATTACAAGCTGGTGACTCCAAGACAGATGTAGCCAGGCTGCTGAATGTTTCCCTTAGTTCCATTTCTCGCCTTTGAGAAAGGTACCGACAGCGAAGTTCAACACGTGAACGTCCAAGCTCAGGCAAAACAAGTGTGGTCCCACTTGTCCTGGGTCGTCACTTCCGGTTACGTCATTGGCGTAAATGGTTTTCAGCAGCAATTCCCGGACGGCGTAGAATCGAGTACCAGACAGTTGGCAAACGCCTACGTGAAAATGAATAACGAGGCAGACGTCCCCGTTAGAGCTTCTGTTTTGAAATACGCCGACACCATGAAATCCAACTTTAATGGATTCAGGCACTGAGGGTATGGTCACAGCAACACTGGTTCAGCGACGCGTCGTCGTTCTTGTTGCAACAAGGCGATAGTAGAGCGAGGATATACTGACGACGAAATGTAACGTTGCGTTTCTTTTTTGGGAGAGTATATATTCTGAAAGGTAATTGAATAAGTTTTCTAAATATTATTAGTAATACTTGGCACAATCATATCAAAGGGGCGCTCTCTCATCCTAACGTCGCCATTTTTTCAATATTTTAAAGTGAAAGAACGGTTATAGTCTAAATTCAGACCATCATACAGAATTCTGAGCATCCAGCTATATATAATCGGAGAGGTAATTTTGGGCGGCTGTTGTCTTTATTCTGAATAGGTTTTCAACGAACAGGTTACCAGCTGGATCGATCGAATAGGTCGCTAGCCGAATAGGTCGCCAATTTGTGTTTGGTAGCGCCCACGTTATCAAGTTTTCCTGTTAAAGTAATCATCTCAAATGTAAGGGCGAAGGTACATATTATCACTTACTGTCATACAGCCGAGATTAGATGTAGGTTCCGGAACCGGAATCTGTTGAGGATTGCCGAGTGGTTGTAGCGGCCTCGCGAATATTCACTGCGAATCAGTGTGATTTCACTTCCGCACTGACGTTTTGCCTCGTTCATCAGGGTGTCTCTGTACATATAATACCACTCGTCACCATGTAGCTAAAACGACGTCGCAGATTGATTTTGACATGTGAATTGTGTTAAATATTAGATACTACGAACCCATATTTTCACAATAAGATTTAAATATCAACATTGATTGAGCTGAACCGACATTAAATTTAACTCGTGTTTTTGATGTTGTACAATTCAATTAGAGACTATGGTAAACGTACAGAAATAGTTTGGATCTCTTTGAAAACGTAAGTATAAACGAGCGTTTGAATAAAGCTGACAATTCTAAATGCAAAGCCCTTAACAGGCATTAACCAACTTTAACGACTGTGTATATAACATAAAATCGTTTACTTATTTAGATCAGTAACTCGTGAATTATATTTGAATAGTAAGGCACATAATCAATAAAATTTATTGTTAATAAAGAACTTCTAATATAGCCTCTAGTATGATGTTTTATTACTATAATATGACGCCTTTATAACTTTCAGTTTTTTCGGCAATTTTTTACTTTTTGAACGTGGTGTACATATCGTATAATATTTTATTACTATTATGGAGCTTTATGACATTGAATTTTTGCCGTTTGAATGCGGCGCATATCACCTATAGATTATCCATAGACCATAAAAGGATTTGTAGCTTCAGTCAGACCCTCTTTTAGATGCTGGTATTTTGCAATATCGGGTTTTCCAAGAAAAGTATTATTATATTTCACTGAGATTTCCCAAATTGTAAATTTCAGAAAATGTAAGAATATAGCTTACATTGGGCATGGGGGTTAATCTGTGGAGATTTGTCTTAAATTAAGCAACACCAACTTGATGGCCATTTACACACGTGATGCTAAATGGACTGTAACACAGTGACGCTGTAGTTTTCGACAAAACTAGTCCAAAACATTACACATTTTCTAACTGACAATGCCAAATTTGAGGTTGCGGATCAGATAATACAGCAAACTATTGGCTTACCAATGGAAACCGAGTCGCCACTGATTACAAAGTAGCTAAAAGTCTAAACTATACCTTTCGAAAAATATCATTGTTAACGAAACTTGTTAACAAATGTATAATTACGATTTTTAACAATATGTAATGATAAAGAATTGTTTCTTTCTAGAATAAAACCTCTCTATTTTAAATGCAATGTCAAGACCGGAACACATTAATTTTACGCATTTTAAAAGAAATTTCGTCAACATGCCAAGTTTGGCATTTCTCGAAGTATATATAGCTTGCAAATTAAATGGGGAGAGAGAGGGAAAAATGTTGACAGATTCTGGTTGACGGAGACTAACTTAGAGAGAAATGGGGTTTAACGTCCACTCGACGCAAACTAGCTCATTTCGGGACTAACATATTGTTTAATTTCAATAAATCGCTTGCGTCGTAGCGGTCTTTAGCAATGGGAGGAAACCGGAGGACCTTGTGAAAACCCACGAGGTTGGACAGGAGAAAAATTAAACGGTATCTGTTCCTTAATTGTTACAAATTTAAGCGGTTTCCGGATTTCTGTCTGGATTATCGCCCTTATTATACATTTTTACTCAAATATGTTTCGATTGTTCCATTTCTCTTCAATATACCCAGATTGCATTTCTATGCATATGCGCATTACTTTCTGTGTTGTGTGCAATTACACTTTTGAAGAATCGAATCTGTTCCCGAATTGCCAGTTTTAACTCCCTTATAGCGTTGTCTTGTCTGGATTTTCACCCTTCTGCGACGTCAAGTGACAAACAGCCGTCTTTACGTAACGTCATTTACCAGAAGACGCCGTGTAGGCTAGTCCCATTATTTCTTTGTATTCAGTATTGTTTTGGGTTTTTGTTGGGTTTTTTTTTCTCAATCTGAAGATCTGTTTTTCGCCTAGAGTTTTACGCTTTCGATAATCTGCGCTTCATGAAGATCCGACCAGTTGTACTGGGAGGTTGCGTCGGGGTCATACGAGCGGCTTTTGACCATGTGATGTCGGACGTTGATTAATCAATCAGCTTTGACGTTTCTAGTAGTTTGCCCACAGTTCCATGCAGACCACGCCAAGAACTCACTGCAACGTACCGTTTCATCGACTAATTCCTTACTTCAACTAGCCAGATCCTAGCTTGTGAAGGCAATTAAACGAAATATTTTGAACTATGAAAATCGAAACGAAATGGGGTCAATCCCCCCCCCCCCCAAAAAAAAAAATTGCACCAAAAGGTTTCCTTGTCTCCCAAAACCTGGGGATAGACAGCAAGATCACCGAATTTAAGTCAATAGTTATAGACTTTCGGTCATTTGGAGGTGTTGGCGACCACTTTTGACATAATATGCCGACATGGTTTTTATTGATCTTAATGTGTTCCTTGTCCCCCCCCACCCTACCTAGGAAAAGACACCAAGACCATCAAATTTGAGTTGATAGTTACATAGTTATGATCATTTTAAGACATTTCGGGGATATCCTACTTTGGTAAACTTCTAGTATGTTATAAAGTACACTAAACCCTGCCAGAATCATTTGAGAAACCCTTTGTTGCAATTTTTTGGGAGTTGAGGGGGCATTTTATATTCACATGTTTAAAGTGAAGTGCATGTATCAACGAGATTGAGATGTATATTTCTTTAGCGCCATATCGTTTGTTATATACATGAGCTGTATCATAGAGTCAACTGGCGTGGTTTCGAATACCCGGTTGTACGTGGCAAGGAGTAGGTCACCTGTCCAGCCTCGTGGGGTTTGTCCGGGTACTCAGGTTTCCACCCACTCCTAAGGACCCTTACGCGCGGGCGAGTTATTGAAGCAGAAATTTAACCATGTGTTTGTCCCGGAATGACCTGGTTTGTGTCGAGTGGACGTTAAACCCTATTTCCCTCTCTCTCTACTAGCTTTTCTATTTCGTTGAATATTTATCATCAGCATTTCTTTTGGTTTGTTTTTATTTTTATTTTCTAGCACACCTATGTTTACTTTTAGCTCACGAGTGTTTATTTTTATTTTTTTAAATACCGTATATCAGAACACGTGCATGCAATGAGTGCGTACGTAGATCGATATATCTATAGCATTTATATAGCACACTAGTCTTAATAATAACAACGCGCAAGGACTTGTTTATAACAGAGCACACTTTGGTTTATGTTCATCACAAATTGTGTTTGCAATCTAAAATTATAAGGCACAACGAAACCACAAGTCAGTGGGATTATTAATTAAATTATGTTAGGGAATTAACCGCAGCTATTTAAAATTAACATAGGTGGTAAAAGTTATTAAACATGTCCTGAAAGAAAACCTGTTAGAGAACAATGTCCTATTCATATTTCAATTGTTAATTTACGATTTAAAAAATGTGTAAGTTAAGAGGACCTTGTTAGTTTGTTTATTGTTTAATAAATATTCGTGATGTAGAGGGAAATAGTTGGATTATTATGTAAAATTGAATGGTTTTTGTGTAATATTAAACTAAGAGAACATATTGACATACGACCTTACTCCCATCAAGTTTAACGGATCTCAACAACTTTGATTTAGGTCAATATAATGTATTGTATGTGTTATTTTTGATTAGTGATGAGGGCAAATCTGTAACAATAAAATGTTTGTGTCGTAAAACTTAAGTATACATTATGCAAATTAACTGCCAAGGGATCTTGTACATGCACGCCAATGTTTTTCGTCCTGCGTCACTGACAAGAGGAAACCACGCCGGAAAATCTTGATGAACTTTCTTAACCAATGCAGGGATCAAACACCCGACCTTACATCTAGCGAGCCAGCGTCTTACCCAAAAAGCCATCGTGATCCTCCAGGTCTTTCCGTGTTAATAAATGTCTTATTAAAATAATACATTTATTAACACGAAGAGACCAGCGCTCGATGCCATTGGATTTGAATTCGATCTGCTGTTCAACGCCATTTGATTAACCGCAAAAATGGAGAATCGAAATTGTTTAATCGAGGCTACAGTGATTTTAAAATAGGGTTTTCTCGGGTTAGAGTGAATCCCTTTACATTATCTAGTTTTAACCATTGTATTGAGAACTGTCACAAGCGAAAAACGAGTTGCTTAACAATTTGATTCAGCCTAGGCCTGGTTGTCTACGGTGGAATATAAAGAGGCCTTGAATTTATAGAGCACTTCAAAACACTGTGGGTCCACCAGTAATATTAGCTACATGGGTTTCATTATAAACGCATCTGGAACATGAACACACTGTTCCTTGAGGCGTCGATTGTGGGGGGGGGGACGCTGAATTGCTAACCTACAGGTCCCGGGTTCAATCCCATTGTTGACAGAGGCCTTGATTTTTTAGCTCGACTCCCCCTTGTTAGTAATGCGGGGTGGAGACCTTGGAGTACTTGGCAAGGAGCAGCGTGCTATGACGGAAATTATTCAACGTATTCTTATTTGGAATTCCAACTGTCAATGGTTCTTTAACGCACACACCAATGTATACACGGGACCTCGCTTTTTCGTCCCATGCGAACGACTTGATGACTGCACCACTGACAATGTAAAACCCGAGGGACTTTCCCGGCCAATACCGGGAGGAGCGAACTGGAGACATGAGCCATCGTCTTACTCACTGACCCACCGCGGCTTCCAATACAAAACAAACATTGTGCAGAAGTTATAGTTGACACAGACAACAATACCTCTCTATTTTATATAACATACATGACTTAAAGCTCAGCAGGGTTCAATTTACACAATAAAATATAAAATCTTCGCGTGTGTTTGTATCTTTACTTGTGTTTGTATTCAAATTATCAAATACTAACTGGATACCCAGCTTCGCCCGGGGCCCCAAGATCTGTGACCTAGACACATGGTCGGTTATAAAAAAAAATGGTCTAATTTGTGAGGCCCGAAGTTAAAAGGTATGGAAACATTGAAGGATATGAATAACTTTAACTAGGCATATATTTATTCATATTTAAGGCCAACTATGCTTTACTTCACAATTCGTAATTGATTAGTACCTGAAAATACCGATGCTTGGCAGAATGGCTGTCAGATTGCGTGGACGTGGAATTTTTTTATGGGTTGGTGAGCTGTTCTCAGTTCAGTTGGAGAAATTCGTCAGAATACTGTACCAAAAACTGGCCCTGCTTCGACTTTCAGTGCGCGGTCCAATTGGAGAAATTGATCAAAATACTGCACCAAAAACTAGCCCTGCTTCGACCTTCATAAATTATGGCTTAAAACCAGGGGCGTTTTAAGGTTTATCATGGCGGAGGCTATACTATTTAAAGGGCCCTCTTTCGCGGGTAGGGTGGGGGGGATCTTGATTGATAATTTTTATGCCAATGCAGTGAGAGAGAGAGAGAAATGGGGTTTAACGACCACTCGACACAAACTATGTCATTTCGGGACTAACATGGTTTAATTCGCTTGCGTGTAGGGGTCTTTAGCAGTGAGAGGAAACCGGAGTGCCCGGAGGAAACCCACGAGGTTGAAAAGGAGCCACTATCTCCAATGCAAAGACTGCATTCTCATTCATTAATGGATTCGACAATATCAGTGTAGAAAACAATTGACTCGGACTCGGAACCCTTTCCCTTAGCCAGAGGGGCCCTTTTGTCAAAAGTGGGGCCCTTTGTCTGCCTTTAGGGCCCCCCTAACTAGAGTACATTTTCATTTTTCTGATCGGTTTTAGCATTTTTCTCCCGTTTTATTTTTCCAGATATAAAACGTCTTTGCTTAAAACATTACGGTATCGAGTTGGTTAATTTGATACCACACGTGGGGTGGATCACGGCGACGAAGCGTGATGGACGAACATAGGCATACACAAAGACATCTTTGATTTTATTTATATGGATGAAACATTCGCGATGGGTCGTCTCGACATGCCCTACATATTGAGGGGGCAGAGTCGGGAATTATAGGGGAGGGGCGGCCTAGCGAAACCAAGTGCACACATGCTTATTATTTTTGACCCCCCCCCCCCCGCAAACCCACGAGCTGTACCCTAACCACAAAGCGACTTAATTGTTGATACTAAAAATATATAAAGAGGCATTCAATTGGCTAATTCTAATAATGAAGTAACTTATTGTCCAGTGATATGTTCCAATTTAAGCCACGGCAAACAGGCATCGATGTTTGGAACAATATCACGATGATCCGTGTATCATTTAATGATGTTTGGGTTATTTAATTCCAACAAATCTGATTGCTGGTTGGTAAAAGAAAGAATTGATATTTTTAATATACACGAGATATAAATATTAAAATAGCATTATGCAAGAGCAAAATCTGCTTATTACAGGTCTTTCTTTAGGTCTGAAATGTTATTGAAATAATCAATTAGACATTAATTAACATATCCAGACCATAATAAACTCTTGATGTCAAGGCTAGCCTTCGATGTTGGCGGATTAAAATCCTATATGCCGCTTAATGGCCGTTGAAAATTAAATCAATCAAGTGGATAATCGAGACTATGCTGTTTATATTAATGATTTGAGTAATGATGACCGAGGCTATGTGAATATTTCAAACGCTTTTTCCTCGGCTAATAGTTGATCAATTTGACTGAAATTTTCAGTAAATTACCTTTACTCTATCTAGTTTTTAACTATTATAGTGAGGACTGCCATCTCTTTATCTTATCTCCCATAATGTAACTTTAATTGGCAAGACGTTTTCAATTTATTGTAGAGCCGTAGAGCTGTATATGTCATATTCCCGAAGCAATGGACCGAAAAATCGCTCTCTTGCCATGCACTGCTTAATTCGGCATAATAAAATCGTGAGTCGTGACGCAACCTTAATGAAGACATAATATTTGGTCAAAATTGTTTCCTTTGCAGCAGTGTTAAGTGGGATTAGCTCTTATCAAACGAAACACTACGAGGAGTATGTGAATATGTAGGTCAACAACATGATTTCCCTTTGACCTGCTATTCCAAATACGAGTACGGTTACCACATTTTAACACAATTATACATTATAGTTTGTACAGGTTGAAACTTTTATGGAAATCAAGCCATACAAATGTAATCAATACGGCGACTATTTGGACCAAACAACGGTGATTTATTACAGTAACCTGCATTACGGCGTAATAAATGCTCTTATTCAAAACCAACGAATATTTAAGTAACACAATATTGATAGTATTGTGCAAACGAGGTTAACTGTGCCTGAAGAAATTATTAAAAAGAAATTATTAGGCAATGAGAAAATGAACATTATCATAATTTCAAGTCACGAATCATTTATTCACACAGGTGAATTCATTCGCTAAATTCTCGATTCAGGATAGATCCATTTGACTGAAATTTTCAGCAAAAAATTCCCTTTACATTATCTAGTTTTAACTTTTACAGTGAGAACTGTCAGCTCTTTATCAAATCTCCCATAATATATCTTTAAGTTAAGAATTTACTCAATACTCACTAAAAAATAGCCCTGTTCTAAAAATTTTGTTGTTTCATAAAACATCAATAAGAAAGTATGTGCAAAGGTTTTGTGTTTCTGGATCAAATATATTTCTCGTAAACAGTGATTTAAAATTCTGTTAATTCTTAACTTCAAGATACATTATGTAAGATTTAGATAAAGAACTAGTCATTCTTGCTATAATAGTTCGAAAGTAGATAATGTAAAATGAATAATTTGAAAATTTCATTCAAATTACTCTATTGCAAGCGAAGATATTAGCCTTTTAAGGATTGACAGACGTGTGCAATAATTTCAACCACCGTCCTGCTTGGTCGAAGCTAATGCTCGTTCCTCCATCAAAGTATCGCTGAACCGTTTAAATCAATTTGATATCGGAGAAGTTTGATGCCATCGAAGGTTGATTAAGGCCTGGATCAGTCAATTGATGTCTAATTAATCTTTTTAAAAGCATTTCAGGCCTAAAGAAAGATCTGCAATAGGCAGATTTAGCTCTTGCATAATGCATATTTAAGTCTTGGAATGCTTTGTGAACTCGGGACCTGTATCGTACTCCTCAATAGATCGGCGCTTTTGATACTGAAACCTTGTATTAGACACACGACGGGTCCGATGTTTGGATCATTTTGACAACATACTGGGATTGTCAGTACCACACAATTGAGTTATTGCCCTTGTCAAAACTTTTAATTGAATCTTTCCTTTAGAATCCACTGCCACCGAAACATTGTTTACAACCTTCAGGTCTATTTGTTGTTGTTGTTGTTGGGGTTTTTTTTTTTACATTTTCCATCCAACGTTATGGAAATTCAATTGTGCGATTAACCCCTGTGGAAATCCATAATCACGCATGAAGTTGTCAGCCTTTATCAAAATTTGATAATGTTAATGTTATCATCGGCCAATCACATCATAACTTTTATTTCTTTTGATTAAGGCTATTATTTTTATTTATTTGTTTATTCTTTGATTTATTACTGTACTCGTATCTCGTCCGTTACTTCATGCCAGTACATAACTGTGGTGATTTTATTTGAAGGTGTTAAACTTCATTAAATTCTGCCCTACTTTAATTAGTTAGCTCGACAGTTCAGTGTGGTGTTTAGTATTTAGATAAAGTTTACACACGCATCAATGCATTTACATGGATTGCACTCATTGACAAATACCTTCCGACATTTAGTTAATGCTCTAGAATCAACACAATGTTACCTAAACTCTAATCTAAATTTGCTTAGAACACACGGGTTAAAAATCTGAATTAGTCTCTGTCACATGCGCTAGAATTTAAACAGATAAAAACAGGTGTAAGTATAAAAACGAGTGACGCATGCCAACATTATGTGCGTCCACTTTATTATTTTAAGTGGTGTGATCAAAAGCTGTAACTCAAAACTAAAAATAAACAAATTCGATTAAAACGAAAATCACTAATGATGAATTTTTAAGACAAGCGTAGAAACGCTGTAAGTAATCAGGGCCAAACTGATCCCGCAGTGAATATTCGCTTGGCCGCTACAATCACTGATAAGCATGACATTGACGAGGCTTAATGAGGACGGCATATTAACTTTTTTACTCCGACAAATTAAATTCTCAAACATTTTTTTGAGGTAAAAGAAAAATAAATAAAGACGTTTGAAGTATTTGTAGTTAAAAAATATTTCCTATTTAGTGTAAATGGGTATTAAAATGAGTAAAATGCATCATTTTGCCCGAAGCAGTTAGGTGTTAAGTAAACATTGCACGAGCCGTTGAGCCAATGACTACGAGGCGTGCAAGTCAACGCACGTGTTTTAGACAGCCATCCGTTACAGGGATATTTCGTTAGTAATTCTCTGTGAAACAGGTTGAATCAGGGCAGGTAGTGGGGTCGCAAGTTTAGTATGTCACGTCTTTGCCCTGATAGTGTTATGATGTCGTGTGGCCGGGTTGTGAAAAGGACAAGCCCACTGTCAACCACCATTCGAGATCGTTCCTTGTAAAAAATAAATAAATATATGGCCATCATCAGCCACCATATAATACAAGGCCCGTTTCTGTAAAAGGCCCGTTTTTGAGAGAGCGCACTATAATTATGCTGTAATAAAAAATAATAATATGAAACCTCAAGTAAACTTATGCTATTTCGTTTTATTTTTGTCGTATTTTCGCGTAGTAAAATACAGAAGTGACGACAGCAGTCCTATCAGTGTAAACTGGAAAAGCAAGACGCTTGAGGTTGCCATTCGGCTGAGACATCTGGCGTATTTTGCCGAACATAACTGAACAGAAACTATTGAATGTAAATCAGTCTCTAAACATTCATATTAAATCATAGCAGGAGCCAGCTTCCATACTAATCGATTTCAATACGAGCATGAACTGTGGATCGTCGTTGTCGTCCCTTAACAATGTCACTGCGGATTTTTAAAAAAAATTCTTAGTGTTGGTGAATAATACTGATCCAGTTCAAACGAGTCTCATTTCAATGAGTTATAAAAAAATCTACAGCACTATAACACTTTAACACTATGACTAATTTGTTTATGAATTTTAAATTCTATTTTCGTTGCCTATTACTATTTGTCCATGCATTGATTCTGTATAGCTGTTCTTCGTGAATAATCTAGTTTATATTACGGACCAAACAACACACACAGATAGATAGTCAAATGTGAATAAAATACATAACCGCCGTTATATTTACCTATAGAAATAACCTGCAGTGGATTTGAAATTATTATGGTCCTCGCTACCAGACAAGGTGAGTCAAAATTGTTTGACAGTTCGATCTACTTTGAAATATTTTCAAATACGTTTTTCGGGTAATAGTTGTTTTATTCTTAATTTCGAATGACCTTCCATTCATATTTTCAATTAAATATACCCCAAGATTTTATTATCATATATACTAATATTTTACATAAAAGTATATTTCGAAACCCATGTTTAATCGACTACATCAGATCAACTCAATTCACAACTTTATTTGCCTTTTTAATCTCCATTTTTCTCGCCTATCCGAATTAGAAGACTTGAGATCATAAAGGTTTCAAAAATTTCCCCTAAAATTCATTTTGTTGTTGTTTCTTTTTGGACCACTTTTGTGTATTTTCCCCTAAATGTTTTTTTTTATTAAAACATTTAAAAATACAGGTAAAGGATATTTGTCCAAACATTTTAACCTGCGTTGTTGAACCCGCAGCTTGTGTTTGATCAGTAGTAGACCTAATTACTTTTTTCAAACTGTTCGTTTGTTGATGAAATTCTCGTGTACTTATCGGGTCGTGCATCGACATTCCTCGCACACTAAAAATTCGTAAGATAGCTTTTGTTTTAAAACTACGCATTGGAAATTGTTCTCTTCTGCATCTACTATGATGGGTGGTTGACACTGTCGATCACCTACCAGCCGCCCAAAAATAGGAGCGTTCGAGATATAGAAATTGAATTGATTTCAGAATTGGTTTTGTGGAATTTCAAAAGCATAACTTTTGGATTGCTTGAAACTTTCAATCACCGAACTTGGAAAATTAGGAGCACGGAGATGTACCGAAAACATGTTTCTAATTAATTTCAAAACTAATTTACTATTGGTGCGCGACTTCATTTTATACTGTCCAACTCATAGGAGCGTGACGATTTTCAGATACCACTTTTCTAGATTATTTTGTGGAATTCAAACAAACGTATCTCCATCAAAATGCCATTTTTTATATTTACATTAAGGTCGTTTATAGTATTATACGAACTTGTATCTGTTATTTGGTTTGTATCTGGAATGAGTTCCCACTTTCCAATAGCTTTGCGCCTGTTAATCTTTATTTTATTTGTCTATTTTAAATACCTGTTCAATTTACGTTATGAAACTGTATTATGTACTGCATCTCCCAGGGGTAGTTTTATTACGACGATTCAAATTGTAAAGTTTTGTTACAATTCAATTATCTACAAGATTGATACGTTTTTCTGTACCATTTAAGATAATGTTATGTTATTTCTAAATTATAGTGTCTTTATCCTGAATCATGTGACCACGTTGTTTCTGGTTTTATTAAAATAAGTCAATCGTATGATTAATCTATGCGCTTTAATTATTATATATTGTAAATTCGATTCAATATAAATATGTGAGTGTACTTAATACTTTACCATTTAGGTCTATCCGATTTAGTAGTATTAGGTACTAAAGATTAAAGATTTGAAGAACCATTCTAGACTCTTGTAAATAAAATATCCGAAAAAACACTTGGTCACAATTTACATATCCTGTATTTTCTCATATTATACCTTATTCATAAAACGATCCCTTTAAAAGTAATATTTTATTTATAATCTTATTGTTAAAGACCATTTCAAAAGTAATATTTTATCTTCAATCTTTTTAAAAATACCCGTAGAAATGATATTTTATTATTAATCTTGTTGCTAAAAAGACCCTTTTAAAACTAAAAGTTTATTATCAATCTTATCTGTATCATACCAAATGATTTGATGTTCAGCTTGAGCAACTATTCTTTTATTATAAATTCTGCACCAACCGCTTTACAGTTTTTATATAAAGAAAAGCATTAAAATTTAGGTTATTCAGGTGATAAATTTGCACCATATTCAGCCATAACGCACGCATAAGTTAAGAATTATTTCAAGTAAATATCATTTTAATCCGCATTTTGTGAAATATTAGGTTTATTCCCACGAAGGCGCGGTTATTGACCGTAATGGATCAAAAAAGGTCGTTTTCGGAGACTTCGCGGCATTCCAGCTCCTAGGGATTAAATTGGTTTAAAAACGTAACAATGGTGTTATAGATTGTTATGATAAGAATTTACACTTTCATAATCCCCAATGTAACTAATTAACCGGTGTATTCCCGCGAAGACGCAGTTACAGAGCGTGACCAAAATTAATCCTTCCCGCGAAGGCGCAGATATCGACTTGTCGGCTTTCGTTTAAAGAGAGGCATGTTGTTATTAGGACCCAATTAACAGTGTTAACGATTTTATGAATTTATTTTCACTCTGAATTTTCATTCACCAATTGGCAACTAATGATTAGAATGATGAATATCATCAAATCATCCAAATATTGTTCACCTATTTGCTCACTCTCAATCAGTGTCATTTTTAAAGATGCATAAAATACCGTTACATTATCCGAAATTCAAATAATATTCTAAAAACCAATTCCCTCTTTATTTGATGAAGAACTGAATAAGCTTCGAGGCGGTGGATAGACGATGATTCTAAAATAGTACTTTCCAACTTTTGCGTCTTCGAAAAAATATCCTGTATCACGTCAGACGATCAATATATCCAAAAATACCAACATTTTATCTATTCGATGATGGTGCCGATGATAGGATTCTTGGTTTTGTTACCCAACCAATTTTTGGAGACGATACCTTCTACGTAACTCCCAGGATATTTTACCAATACACGGCAACAGTAATGGCCAACTTTTTCCCATGGCATTTATTTTTTCTTCCTGCCAGATAAACTCCAATGTATTCTCATACAGAAGAATGTTCCGCCTTATGTTTTTATTTCTATTAATTTTTGTTATAGTATGGTTATGTTTTTATTTGGCGAAATTTGTTATAGTATAGTTGTTTTTTTGTATTTCTTATTTGGCGAAATTAAATTAATTTTTGTTCTGGTATAGTTATGTTTTTATTTCTTATGCCAAAAATGATGCTAAAATGTTGGTTAATTAGTTACATTGGGGTTTATGAAAGTGTAAATTCTTATCATAACAATCTATAACACCATTGTTACGTTTTTAATCCATTTAATCCCTAGGAGCTGGATTCCCGCGAAGTCGTCGAAAACGACCTCTTTTAATCCGTTACGGTCAATAACTGCGCCTTCGCGGGAGTAAACCAATATTTTAGCATCATTTTTGGCATAAGAAATAAAAACATAACTATACCAGAACAAAAATTAATAAAAACATAACTATGCTATAACAAAATTCGCCAAATAAGAAAAATTAATACATTGGCATTTATCTGGCAGAAGGAAAAAGATTGACATAGGAAAAAGTTTGCTATTAATGCTGTCGTGTATTGTAAAGAGTTGGTAAAATATCTTGGGAGTTACGTAAAAAAGGTATCGTCTCCAAAAATTAGCAAAGATATCTCAAATTGGTGGGGTAACAAAACCAAGCATACTATCATCGGCACCATCACGTGAACACTACTTGGTTGATTTGATGATATTCATCATTCTAATCATTAGTTGTCGAATAAAATTCAGAGTGAACATAAATTCATAAAATCTTATTCATCATTTTAATCATTAGTTGCCAATTGGCTAATAAAATTCAGAGTGAAAATAAATTCATAAAATGTTTAACACCGTTAATTAGGTCCTAATAACAACATGCCTCTCGTCAAACGAAAGCCGACAAGTCGATATCTGCGCTTTCGCGGGAAGGATTAATTTTGGTCACGCTCTGTAACTGCGCCTTCGTGGGAATACACCAAATATTACATCTAGTTTTTTGAATAGTGAAATCAGACACAGAATTAATAATTGCTGGGTAAATTAATTGTTTTTGAAATACTGAATAATATGTTTGCATTGTTTATATTTTTCTAATTTATGATATATGTAATTCATGTTTATCACATGCCCTTGATGTTTTCTCCTATTTGTAAAATTCAATTCGTTAGTGGTATGGATGTCTTTGGGAAAACAAATTTTGTGTTCTTTTCACATCCAACTATACGGGTTCATTAAATGTTTTGCATTTATTTCATATCTAGTTACGTACGGAACTAACGTACGAAAATTTTGACCCAAATGTCTCTTTATTTCAAATAGCTGAAATCATTTGATAATGCATTTATATTTTATGGATTTATGACTCAATTTAATTCCATTTTTTTGGAAAAAAAAGAATACCATAGCTTTTGCTGTCGAAGCTTTTTTGGAAATCTATAGCGGAAAGAACATCAATTATTTCTTTTTTGTTTGGGAAGCCCAAATCAGTCGTAAATGATTCATGAGTATTTTCATGGAGGTGCCGAGCGTTTCTTTTAGAGTGTATCAAATGTTTTATTAAGAGTTCTAACTTTATTCAGCAACTGTATGTCGACATTAACAAGAGTGGTGCGTCTAGAAAATGTGAGTCGATCCAGGAATAATAACGGGGCATAATGTTGAAATTAAGTAATACAGAATATATATATTGTCAATGTCAGCTCTTTTGATTTACTTGGCTCCTCATATTCCCGCTCGATCTATGACAATATCAAAACTCCTACAATACTATCAAAAGTTTATATTTCGGAATTGGCGATCTGAAAAATCAAGAAGCAATTATTTTTGCTGTCCACACTTTCGCCCCGAAATCTCCCAAACATTCTGCTTTGTTTGATTTCTTGATGAAATAAAACGTTGATGTATCATGTATATATTTGTATAGCTATCCGATTACCCCTTTCCTATTCCTTTTCTTATAAATATATTTATATCTGTATGTATTTGGAGAAGGGGTGTATAGGCTTTTGTCTGCTGTCCAGTTTCTGTAAATAAAATATTGTTTATATGGTAAGAAAATATACTGAATTACAATAGACCAGTCTTAAATCAAAAAAATGACCGGTACCAATATACGTTTCAAATGGAACACAAGACAAATAAGTTTAGAGTAAACAGGTCAACAGGTTAAGTTGAGGATATTTATAAAATGTTAGCAATTTGAGGAAAATATTCGAAGTTAAAAATGTCCCTTTGTCTTGTCTTCAGAATTTCTAATTTAAATATGTATTATGTTTGTTGTTTTTTTTTTTACATAAAATCTTGAATAGCTTTTCTGAATGTTTTGTGAATGGTTATTACATGTATGAATATCTAAATGGCCTTTTGAAACGCTTTGTTAATAAATCTAGTAACGTGTACAAACGGTCCAGACTTTGCTTTTGTTATCCGTAAACTGGTACACATTGTGAAATGTCATGAAAGGGGGTTGAACGTCCTACTCATATACACATTACAATAAAATCTGAAACTGTCACACATAAGATTTTGATCTTTTACTGACGTGTGCGTATTGTGTATATGAAACTTTCCACTACGCGGGTGTCCCTTGTTCATGTTGGTTTAAAAGCTAGCACTGTAAGTGTTGTTCATTATATATATTAATCAGAAAATAAATACTAAATTTATTTACCAACTTTGTCAAAAACTTGGCCCAAAAGATCGACAATAAAGGGTGGTTTTGAGATGATAAAAAGGTCCAAGTTTCATCAAATTTGGCATGAGCAATGCTAAATGCAAGTCCAAGAAACCTACAGTTCACTTTTGGATTTAGACCGTGGTTAATCTGGCCCCAAGTTCACAAACACAGGGCCACACCTGGTATCCAAAGGAAGCGCCAAAAATGACACAAAACGTTAAAAAAAATGTCAACTCAAAGTATTTTAAAATCTTTGTTCATTATTTACGAGCAAACGAGTTTGGGGTAAATGATTTGAATACGTCCACAACAAGTTTTAAAATAAAACAATTTTGATTCAGCACTGGGCTTTTTTGTATTAAATTAACAGTTAATATACAGAATTTTAATTTGTAGAGTTTATAATCTGTAGACCAATGTGACCGATGTACATGCTGAAATAGGCCAGGGCAACCTTCACGATTGCTATAAATAGATTTTTTTCTTCCCTTTTGTATCCCCATTATTGAACAACAAACAGACGGACTGGGTTATTAATTTTACACACGGAACAAGTAAGCACAGTATTAATGGGTACTGAAAAGTTAGTGCGTATCTTAGAATACTCAACGCACTTATCAATAAATGATCATACCGTCCTAATGATAGAAGCTTTCACGCCTTATATAGTGATAATAGCGATAGAGTAAGATCCGCTGGGAACCAGTTTGTAAATACTACACGATTATCATACAGCATGAGTAAGATGTCGCATATATTGTTGTTTATAATTATATTCCATGGATTTACATAGTGAAATTGGATGACATCGAGATACTATTATTGGAATTTCTCGGGGCGTTATTTATTTATTTTTTTTTTTTAGAAGTGTTGCGTATGCTTGTTCTGACTATTTGACGTGTTATAAAAGTTGTCCACTCAATGGACATTTTAAGGGACAACACTGTATTTTTCACGTGGTAAGTTCATGTTGACAAGGTAAATGTCCAGTTTTACTAATATTTATTATTAAGACACAGTTTACCAAATATTCAAAAAGGTTTTGTATAAAATTTGAAATAGTATGTATAATTAATAACCTAGCAGTAGTATGGTACCACGATTATAGGTACTTGGGGTATATAAAATAAAGTAAAAATCAATATCATGTAAAACAAAGTTTAGGATATAGATGTGTAAGCTGACCCCTTTTATTCCTTCTTGCCTTCGCCCCAACCTTATTTGAAAATACCCATGCAGAAAAGGAGTAAACCAATCAGACATCAGTTCGACGTATTTTGACGACATATTGCCTGTTTATTCGATACACTTCCTGGTTTATCCTAATGTAATTAATATTAATGTATTTATACAATCCATGGAACCACACATTATATCCTGCTGGTATAAGACATATACATTTCGTATAACATATATTAAAGTTATAATAATTATTTCCTAACGCCTCAACCCCATCTTAGTAAACATTGAATTTTTTGTCGGTTTATTTGACAATAGTTGAGCCTATCATTTAATGTTTCTTGATCATTTCGAATCGGTCATATTTTCAGGTAAAAAAGGTTTTGACTGCCGGATATTGTGGCCTAATTATGCTCCAATGAACATAGCCTTAAATTTAAATCAGTAAACCAAAACCACCACGAACAAAGACGCATATCCAATAATAGTGTTATTCACTGACAATATTGACTCGAACATACTTATATTCGTATGTAAAAGGACAAATAATTCACGGCTTTGCACCAAAAAAATTCTTAATTAAACGAAATGGGTATATCGCCTTATTAATTTTTAAAGGCTGTGGTGATTATTTTTTTTATATATAATAACCGTTGGCTAAATGGCCAATCCTAACCGACTGTATTTTTGTCGATATTTATGAGAGCATGACCAAACATAGTCCAATTGACATACAACCTATTTCCATTTTCTATATGGTACAAAGGTATGGAATGCTCCCGGGGATTTCACTTTAACTACATGAAGAAATATTTGCGTTAATGATATCATCATACAGGTATTTTCTATTTCGACATGGACTCAACTAATGTTCGATCATCTGAGACAAAATTTATACTTGGTGCATTTTCCATAGAATTATTTCTTTGCTGGTCTCATTAAACAATACTTCGAAATGGATCGAGAAAATACGAAAAAAAAACACATTTCGATATGATATATACCTATTAAATTGGAATATAATACATAAAAAATAAATCGGTGAGATGTGTTTCCAGTAAGGTTTCCTGAGCTGAAACTACGTCTATTTTATGAAAAGAATTTTTTAAAAACTTATCCACACGTAAATAATCTTTTTTTTGTGTGTGTGTATATACCACGATGCATTTTAAAAAAAAAAAAAAATAAAAGATTTATTATTTTTTTGAAACGCAATATTCTATACGCATAAAAAGGTGGAGGGGCCAATCTCGTATTACCTCACACCTTTGTAATTATACTATATTATTATACAAAAAAGGCATACCACTAATGCGTGAAAATAGCTTTAAAGAACGAAACAAGCGGTTGCCATGCAAGATACGCCCACGATTGACAAGAGATGGACAGAGAACGAGCTAAAAATCAAAGAGCAAACCAGATCTTTTGGATATAAATTTGTGTTAAGTTTCATTTGATAAAAACAAATTGTGACTTTTAGAGGTTCACAATCTTGGCATTACATACTTTTACACTAATTGCGTACAAAGGGTCCTCATTGTGTGGGTTCTCATGAAATGTGATCTCAACCATCATTAAGGTGTAAACATCATTTAAAAATTTATTTTGGTTAAATCAGATACAACTGGGACCTTTAGAGGGGCCACACGCTAAAAACGTCATTTTTCGTAAACCAAGGGCCATAATCTATGAGGTGACGGTCCGATATGCGCGAATATCGGAAGGAACCTGGATATTTGGGATATAAACATACATTCCAAGTGTCATCAAAACCGGATAAAAATTTTGACTTCAAGAGTGTCCACAAGCTAAAAACGTGATTTTTTGTTTTTGTGCAATCAAGGGGCCATAATCCACGAAGTTACGGTCTAATACATGCCAATTTCGAAAGGAACCGAGATCTTTGGCAGATAAACCTACATTTCAAGTTTCATCAAAATCGGCTAAACATTGTGACCTGTAGAGTGTTCAAAATCAAATTGTGGGCGGTCGGACGTCCAAATGGATAGGGGTGACAACAGTACGTCTACATGAAAATGTGGGTGTATAAAAACAAAATGAACTATGCATTTGCTGTGGTACCCAAAATTACGAACAGGGGGTGTGTTGAGGGAACATATATAAACCCATTCCCGAAGTGAATCCATATAATCTATACAACTTTGAATCATTTTAATCTGGCTAAATCAACGGCTTGCTTTAGTAGATGTTATCTTTAATGATTCAGAGCATATTCTGGTGTCGTCATGGATGGAATTAGATTTTACGATGGGGTGTCAACATACGATGTTCCCCAAGGATCCGCTTTTGGGACCTTGGGTGTTTACAGACTATAGGCAACCGATGATTCACCACAAAATCGACTACTGTGCAAGCTTCTATCATATGTGTGTACATATAATATGAGCATTTCGCAAGATACCATTATTATACATCCAACAAACAAATCACACCAATCACCACTTAAAAAATCAGTTACTTTTTTTAACAACACAATTCTCGGAATTACACGAAATGGATTTAAATAATACGTATATAAATGGCCAAGAGATGTGTGTAATAAAATATTTTATTTGTATGGACTCATGTCTTACGTGCGTTTAAGCCACACATATACGCTGGCGGAATTCGAAATAAGAGACGGCCGTTTTCTGGGCAATTATATATCTATAATTAACTCATTGCAGTTAATACCTGATACCAAGTTATTGTTGATGGTTTTGGGATATGCGTTCTTAAATGAAAATAGATATGTGACATGTAATATCGTCACTCATGGACGACATATCGATTTTGCTCCTCAGGTGGCTGATGCATTATTAATAAATTGCATACTAACATCCCAAAATAACAAGATTTCACCCGATCTGCGGTGTAACAATTGTTTGTGTAGGTGGGCGAATCTCTCCACTGTCTTACAATTTTTATCTTTTATTATAGAACCTGGAAGTTAACGAGTTTACATCTGCGATTGACGTATAAAGTGAAGTATTGCCGGCAAATAGAATCTATACGAGGATGTTTACTGCTTAGATTATTAGATTATCGGAGGATTAACTATTTCTCAAGATGGAGTTAGCTGATTATTTAGTTAGAATATTTGTGTTGATATTGTTTGTATCTGTAGAATGTGGGCGATACGAATGGATGAATTATGATCATTTTGATGAGATGGAAGGTATTTATAATTCTGTGGATGGAGATAGCTGTCGAGGTAAATCCAAACCAGATATGGAAATGCGTGATGACCTGGTAACGATGATTCCTCAATATAACACTCTAAGATCTATGACGTGGTATAAAAACAGGACCATGTTGATTCATCTTCACAATATGGCTTTAAACAGGGCCTTCTTTTTTAGTTATATTTACCAGAAATTGAACGAAACCAATGTAAAAGTATTTCAAACTCAGCCTAATTGGATGTATATGTATTTTTCTGTGGGAGCAGACGTGAATGCCAATCCTTACGGCATCAATGCCAGTGCTATCATTTTTGATTTCAATTGCACCTATACAAATTGGTTTGTATCTGTTCCTTTCAACACGACTTTACAGTATTTTGGACCGAAAGCATGGAGATGGGAAGATTACAACGACCAAGATAATTTTTTACGAGAACCAACTCGGAAAGTTGCAGCCATTAAAGATATCGGATCTGGATATAATAACAACTATACTGACCCCAGTTATAAGATGAATAATTGGTATAATAAATGGATGCCGGATACGGTTGGAGATGTGGATTCTCTGACAAAATACACTTACAACGTTGGATTAAGATACTCAAATGCGACTGGATACTTTATGACTGAGGACTTCCAGTCTTTCACCTTTTTCGGACCCCCACAACCTGGTCAGCAAGAAAAAGATGAGAGAATGCTACCAGTGACATTTACCAAACCCTACTTTGATTGTGGTGTTTCAGATAAGTGGGTTGTTAGTGCTACAAGTCCGGTCGTTGAGTTCATGCCAAGATATTCCAATTTTACTCATTTGAGACGTCCAAGGTAAGCCATGTTTTTATTCTGTTAGTGCTGGGTTTTATACTGCGCGTTCGACCCAAGATCCCTCCCCCCTGTTCGAAAAAAGCACCCCCTTATTGTCTTACCTTTTTGAGGCTTTAACATAACGCCAGGCATTACTTATCAAATTAATTGAAAATCGTAAAAGGTGCAAGGAGACGGCACCACACATAATTTACACAAAAAGGTATATGGACAACACACAATGCGCAGAAGTCACAAACAAACGAACAATTCAAATAAAGTGAATGGATCCGGGGGCTAGCCGTAAGCGTCCAATGTGCTGTACAGTCTCGGAGCCTGTAGTGACACAGACTTCATTCAAATTTGAAAATCAGGAATATAACCCAGAGAAACCATTGTGTAATGAATGTCAGTATAAATCAGGATCTGCTATATGTTACAAGAAATATGAATGTAAGCATGTTGAATTGGAAGGTAAACGTAATGACTATATTTAGTATTAGTGTAATGACTGTAGTCTTTTTTCTGTAGAACTGTCGCTGTAATTGTAATGGATATTGATTGGGATATGATAGATTTTAATTCCTGTCCAGTAAGTATTGGTAATCCAGGCCCCAGCTATCTGTCAGGCATTTCAAGGTGTAAACCCACTACAGGGGTAAGTGTTTTGAAAAATATATTTTGTATAGGGGTTGTGTATATCTTATACGGGTTTATGGGAGGAAATGTGGTGAATCGCATAGGGTTTATGGGAGGAGATTGGGAATATGGTATAAGGGGTTTATGAGGTTTATGGGAGGATATTGGGTATATAGTAGACGGGTTTATGAGAAGGTTGTCCATAGCTTATAAGAGGGTGTGGCGGAGATTGCTGATTGTATTCGCTGAGAAAACATTCGGGTTATAATAATAATAATATATTTTAATGGAGATTATTATTCCATATATTTCTGTCCCGTCTGGGCTATTTGAGACATTTTGACAGGCCCGCCGGTACACGGCTTCCCTTTTATAAAATTCCAAATGGCAAGGGGCCTTTCACCCGAAATTGTTTGCCTTATGTTAACCAAAATATTGTTCTTTATAAAACGTTTGTTGTTTTGGTATATCAAATACATCATTAAGACATTAAATGCAAATTTTTGTGTTTCTCGATCAAAGATATTTCTCATAAACAGTGAATGAAAGTTGAGTAAATTATTAACTGAAGTCTGAGAATGCTTAGTGAACTCGGAGTCAGATTTGATATGATAACGGTCTATAATGATATACAGATCTTTTTCAGGTGGAGGTTTATTTTTTTAACGTCTAGTTCAGGAAGGTTAAATGTTTTGTGTTTTTCAGTGTAAACATAAGTCAGGTTATGGTTTTATGAGAGGTGGATATGTATGTGTGTGTAAACCAGGTAAAAGATATCCTATATATATAGATCCACCATATCAAGGTGATAATATAGAACAAGCTACAGATGAAGAATATGAAAATGGATTCGACTGCACAACTGTAGATTGTAAGTCATACATTAAAAGTCTCATCTAAATAATTGAATTTTTTAATAAATCGTGGCTGTGTGTACAGATATCAAACTAAAATAAAAAAAAACCCCATCCAACTTCGTGTCTAAAGAGGTTATGACTTCCGTTCCAGTCTAAAGAGGTCATGACTTCTGTTTCCGGTCTGAAGAGGTCATGACTTCTGTTTCCGGTCTGAAGAGGTCATTACTTACATTTCCGGTCTACAGGGTGATATGTAATATACAAGTCAGTTATACAATGATCTGTAGTGAATATTCGCTAGGCCGCTACAGTCACTGATAAGGATGACATCGATGCGACTTAAAGAGCCCCCAATATTATCTTTTTTCATCCAAGAAATTAAATTCTTAAACATTTTGTTTATGAATTTGAAAAATAAATAAAGACGTTTGAAGTATTTGTAGGTAAGAAATATTTCCTTTGTAGTGTAAATGGGTATTAAAATGAGTAAAAGGCACCATTCTGTCCGAACTAGTTACGTCTTATGTAAACAAGCACGCGCCATTGAGCCAATCATTGACTCCGCGTGATGTGACGCAACGTGTTGAAGGCAGTCATCTTTTACAGAGATATTAGAAGACTTTCGTAATTCTCTGTGAAACAGATTGAGTCAGTCAGTCATTGACCTATATAGTCTAAGGTGGATCTTATGATACCGAGCAAAGTGTAGGACTTAAAAAAATTTCGTGAGAGCGTTCTAATATCAGTTATATAATATACGGGAGGTGGCGGGTCTAGAATGAATAAACACATGATAAGCGCAAATATAGTGCTCGTTATTTGAATTTCGTTATTTGTTTTTATCTATAGATCGCCAAGTATTGCCAGTAGTGGATACTTTAGAAGGAACCGTTATTGAAGGTGCTGGAAGTGGTGGCATTCAATTCAAGCGAGACACAAGTCACATGCGAAGAACTGGATTTATATCAAGAACACTTAAATCATTCAATGACACCGGAGAAGAACTCAAATTTAGATCATTTGGTCCCGAAAACAAACAACCTTCACGTCCACGGCAATATCCACCCCGTCGAGTCAAATATGTTTATCGGCAACCTAAACCGAAACCACCAAAAACTCCAGCTCAAAAGCTCAAACTTCTTTCAAGAAAGAAGAGGGCCTTCACTTATGATTATGTTGCTTTTGAGAAGATGATGAAGATATTCAGACAGAAAGCAGCAGTAACGGCTTCGAATTGTCACCAAATGTCTGATGCAACCAAGTCTATGCCAGGCAGTGTTGCTTATGGTGTTAATAGTCAAATGGAATCAGAAGGAAGAACAGCACTAAGATTGGCGCATTTTTTGAGTAACTTTTTGCAAAATACGAGTCCAGATGAAAATTTTGGAAACATGCTAGGTGGCGGTCGTTTGAACATAGAACATGTTTTTGGAGAGGTGATAGCTAATGTTATGGGTAATTACCAAATACGGTCTAGTGGAGTTTTTTTCGACACAAATCAATTTATAAATCCGGATGAGTCTGTCAGGGAATATTTTGGTCCTTTGGCGTATAAAAAAGACGGTGGTTATTATGCCATTGACACAGCTGGTTTACCGAAATCGTATGTGCACGAGGATTGGTATTTGGCTGTTAAATCAAGGTGGCAATCCAACACTGTTCAACTCAAAACGTTCAAACTACGATCAATGATTCGCTCCGATCCGAAAGGAACCAGTAGTATTAGGTTTGAACATTTCCCTCTCTCCTATAAAGCACCAGAATATTCCGATGGTTATTGGACGAATCCTAGATTTAAATGTGACGGAAGAGTTGATGAATGGGTAATGACGTATGTGGTTCCGTTCTTTGGTTTGGATGGTATAAGAAAGAGAACCAAATTCCAGTAAGTGTAATTATTATTATCACCTTCTACAAACTGTGTGTCAGTTAGATCACCCCTGACACAATCTCATTCAAATACAGATCTATATGTCGTTTCGGTTTTTTTTATAGTTTCGATGGCCTCTACTAGATCTGGCCTGTTGTAGTGGAAGAATGCGTCAAGGCTCATGCGAGCGGCTTCTGACCCTATGACGTTAGACATTTGATTAACCAAACAGCGTTGGTTTTTATAATGAGATACCCACAGTTCTGTGCACCGTATGCCAAAACCTCGCCCAAAACTTGCCATAACAGCTGTTTCGTTGGCTAATCTCTCACATCAATCAGAACGTGGGTTTTATAACAACTCCTCCAGATCCTAGTGAAGAAGAGAGAAGTAAAACGAAATTTTGAACCATAAAAAAAACGAAACAAAATAGGATCTGTGTTTTAATCAGATTGCCCCCGCCATATTCCTCACACAAGATTTGTAGTCTTTTCCGCCACTTTTACATTTGTTTCCATCACCCTAGTTTAGAAAATATATTGGTCTGAAAAATGTTGAACAAATTCGTATATCGTGTCTCTGGGTTACACGGTGGTTCGCGTTGAATTGAGACAACATTCTCCATACGCGAGCAGCCTAATATTCGTTGTAAATAAGTTAATAATAGAATTTATCATAGACCGAATCTGAAATATAATCGTATCCTATATTCTTATTTCATTGCTAAAAAATCATCTTCATTAGTCTGGGTATTTGAGAACAGAGGGATGCGTTAAACACCATTTCATTTCATTAAAGTCATGTAACCATAAAATTTTAACTGAGCTCGGGAGATGGCTGAACGTAGATTAAAATCCTACTATGAATACTAAACAACCTATAATTATACAATTAACTATATGTTTTTAAAGATAATACAAAATACCTTTAAATGTCCCTTGACTGTTGAATTAACTGTCTCCGTGTGATAGACATGTCAATCACCTATCAGTCATATGTCACGTATTATGATGTGACTTGGGTTCGGTTCATTGGTCTAAACGGAGATAATATAGACCGGATCGACCGAGTAAATATTCAATTGGTCGCTAATATTGCTGTAATGAAGACTGGGCATATTCCAGGCACATTTGAGTCTGTGTCCAATTAAATGTAGTCTTATTATAAAAATGCACATTTGCCCAACACTATTAATATTGGTCACTCTAACGTCTAACGTAAGTAATGATCAACTAAAGTTCACATTTCTTTCTATTGATTTATCGCCGCCATCTTTTTCCCGCTGTAAAAGAGAGAGAAATTGGATTTAACGTCCACTCGACACAAACCAGGTCATTTCGGGACTAACATGGTTTTAATTTTATTTCGCAGTGAGAGGAAACCGGAGGACTCGGAAGAAAACCCACGAGATTGGACAGACGATCCCACTCCTTGTCACGTACAACCGGAGATTCGGAACCACGCCAGTTGACTCAAAGACAGGCTTTATGATACGGCGCGCCCGCTCTAACCATTCAGCCATCCAGCCCCCACCCCTTGCCGCTGTAAACGTCAGTCATAATAATCGTTGCTATGACATCTAACCTCCGTTTTAAGATTGGTTTTTAAAAAACGGTTTCGATTCTCATTTTTGTTTAATTTAGATAAGGAAAATAACTATTAGCTTTCTGGCACATTGAGGTTTTAATGGCAGTCTAATGTATTTTATATTATTTGATTATTGCAGAGGCGTTGTAACTGTAGATGTACCATTGGGTGCATTAGAAATAAACCAATGTCCACAACCATTCCATGTTGCTAACGCTTTTAAAAATACAGCTCGATGTGATCTGGAATCTACTAAGGTAAAATAATTTATTTTAATCAGAATTCCTTGTGCTCTACCGTGTCGATTTATTTGTATTAGAAATCCACCTCATGCGGTTTGGATTTAAATAAAATTTAGAAAAACCTGAACTCAGATTTGTTGGGTACAAGCTAACCCCAAATTTCCCTGTATACATCCAAGGCCGCCCGATCTTCAGACCGCAGGTTATTCCGGGTATAGAATCGCCCCCCCCCCCCCCACCAACATCGAATTAGCCCCCCCCCCAATATTTCGCCAAAAATAATGCTTTCATAGGAGTGTTCTTAGCCGCCCACATCCTCAGCCCCTCCAAGACATTCTGTAGCCCCCCCCCCCCCCCCCAATTATTTTGAGCTGGCTAAGGGTCCGTATAGAATACACGCCAAAGATCAGAGAGATTTACTGTTGTATGTTGATAAAATCGACGCGCGAAATTTGCTGATTGTAGGTTGTTTTTCTGGCTTCATATTTTAATGTAGACAATTATTCACATGACAAGGCCATTATTAGGCTAACTCTTTAAATAGTCGGTGGTTAATACATTAAGTGTATGCGACAAAAAGTCAATGCTAGTGATAGAGTTAACGGCTAATTATAGGGTTTAGGTGAGACGAGCAGTTAAAACTTAACGTTTTAATTCATTATTTACCTCAAAACTGAACACTAACCATAGAACTAGAATACTAACTAGTTCTATGCACTAACTCACTGTTTTGACTTCAACCAAATAATCGTAGCAGTATAAACTGAACCCATGTTATTTGAATTTGTCTCGGATACAATCTGATTATTATACTTTCGATGGCCTACACTACATGAATATCAGGCCAGTTGTGCTGAAGGTTACGTCAGGGTTTATACGAGCGACGTTTGCATCTACGACGTCGGACATTGATTAATCAATCAGTGTTGACATTTCCACATTTACCCACAGTTCCGTGCAGAGCACGTCAAGAACTCGCCGTAATAGACCGTTTCATTGGCTAATTCCTAATATCAACTAGAACGCATGATTTAACTCTTCCATATCCAAGTGTAGTAAAGACAAGTAAGACGAAATTTTGAACTGCAAAAACACGAAACGAAATAGAATCTGTGTTTAAACAGACTGTTTTGGTTAACTCTGTTGTTGTCTGGAGATTTTGTCTTGTAATTTTACCCATAGTTGAACCGCCCATTTTCCTGGCAATGTATTTCGTTTTTTCGAGTACAAACATCAGACAATTGGGAACATTAAGTTGATATTTGCTTAACGTATTGCAAATTGATATAGTTGTGTAATTAAAATTCAACAATCATCACATCTTTGTTCGAAATTCGTTGGGTTAATTCTTTGTTGAAAATTCGGGTGACAAAGAAAATTTCTGGCAAATTTTCCCCAGCTGTGGTTGGCCCCCTATGCCTATGTTCATAATCGAGACTATTTACCATATTTCTTCTCAAAACTTCATACGTTCATAACTTCATGTAGAATAAACTCATTTGACTGAAGTTTACAATATATTCATTTGTCAGTATCTATTCTTAGACAATTATAACGAGAACCCCCGGCAGTCTATCTAAATCCATATAATGCCTTTTCAATCTTTGCGCTTCAACAGAGCACACATGCTCATATGAATATGTATAACTTGATGCAAAAGGCGATGCATATATATATATAAAGACAGCTCTGTCGTCGCCACTCTTTTGTGCTTTATTATCCAGGCATAACACAATTATCCACCATTTCAACCGCGTTGTGAATTAATACTTAAAAGTTGTCAAATCTGTCAAATAAGTTTACATTCTTTTGAAATCCAAAAGGCATAAAATGATATTTGATATTATCATCTTCCAAAACATTCTCTACTCATATGACAAAAAAATTATATAACGCCTTTTTGCACTTATTGAAGAAGATAATTTCCTTTAGTTATTGAAGTGTGAGCATTTTTTACTGTCGTCAATTTTCCTTATTTTTTTTTTAAATTGCAAATAAACTAGATAACAGCTTAAATTGACATAATACGGGGGGGGGGGGGCATAAGTGAATAAGATTTTATTGTATCATTGCATCCGCAAAGGACAAAATACACAGTTTAAACAAAAGTTGATCATACAATAATAACATAACATCTGGTGTGATCCTTTATGTATGTACAATGTGATATAATAAGTGTATAAACATTAAAAGATGGTCGGTAAAATAAAAATCAGAATAGATCTAGAACGAAAATTATCTAAACTAGCTTGGAAAGTAAACACACGTCGGCGTAAATAATTCGAAGAATGACTCCGATGATTTGAAAAAGTTTTGTAGTTGATGAAATAACCACAAGAATGGATGATTGAGACTTTGTGTATTATCGTAACAACGGTAGTAATGGCGAACGAGTCTAGATAAATATTGTATCTTGGCTCGGAGTGAAGTAATTTGACTGAAATTTTCAACATTTGCTCTTTTCATTATCTTTTTTTATATTATAGCGAGGACTGTCAGCTCCTTGTCTAATCTTACTTAATGCCGTTTTAATGACTTTCAATTGTGTGTATTTCCCTTTTTTATTTTATAATTTTCTTTCAGTGTAAACCACAAGCAGGTTTTAAGTTTATGAGAGGATCGTATAGATGTGATTGTAAAGAAGGTTATGAATATATGCATAATGATGGTAAATTCTGGATAGAAGGATCGTTGGTAGAAATAGAATATGAAAAGAAAATGAAAGGTTTATTTAGCAGGTAAAAAAAATTATAAAAAAATAAAACAGGATTATGGACCACGATCCGATATGTTTCTCTAATATGATAAAGTTTTCCTACTATACCGTTGTGTTAATATGGTATTAAGAAAGCTGTGTCTGTTTAAAACCACCAAACGTCATTTTTCTCTGGACCGAAATTTTCCATGGTTTTAACTGCCCTGGCGTGTTCTCCATCAAATACTAATTAACCAATTAGTCTCTTATCATCCAAACAAATATTCTACGGAGGTTCTGGGTGACCGAGACTATTAACCAATTTGAGTATATTTCAGACTGGGTTAAACCCTGAAAAATATTTGTCCGAAAAAATGACGATCAGAAAAGCGTCAAATTATCACCGATAGATAATTTTCCGACTGGCTTGTTGATATCTTTTATGGAGGAAATCTTTAATTCATCATTTCGTTGTAAATACTGAACGGAATTGAACCTTTGTTTGACCGACATTCAATTTAGCGACCAGCCTTTAGCAAGGTTTAATCTGATCATTATAATATATTATTTACGGGATTTGCTTTTAGCAAGAGAGTCATTGAATGGTTGCGTATTATAGGGGAAGGAGGCATTTTGTAGTATGTTTCCATTTTAGTGTTTCGCGTAATGTTTACCGATTTGCATTATCTCCAGATAGGTTTTGCGATCCGATTTTCACATTGTTCTCATTTAAGTTAGATCAATACTTTAATATATTCCACTAACATAAGATATAGGAGAAGTGCAAAATAATAAGCAGACAGAACAAAGGATTGTGGAATCAATATTATACAGACATGACGAAGATACCCCCCCAAAAAAAATAAAAGGGAAGGGGAAGACACCCGTTTCTAAAATATATCCTCTTTTAGAAGAAAAAAATGGCGATTTATTAATATTAAGCTTTTCTGTGTTTCACCGCATTTTTTATTGGGTTGTTATTCGATGGTAAATGAGTCAGGGACAAAACAGTCACAGTCTTGTTATTATGGTAATAGTATAATATATCGCATAATCTTTTTGGTTTTACCGTTTTTGTATTCGGGTTGTTAGAAGATGGTAAATCAGTCAAGGACAAAACAGTTTTGTTATTATTGTAATAATATAATTTATCGCATAATCTTTTTTATAGTCACTTAAAGAAGCAATTTTGGGTCCCCAAAAATAAGTCCCTGGAACATTTACGCTCCCGATTACGCACAAATTTACATTGAATTACTACTGTGAGTTTATTAAGGTTTACTACTGTGCGTGCTAATTAATAGTTTACTACTGTGAGTTCATTAAGATTTACTATTGTTTTATAATTATAGGTTTGATGATCTGAGATGCAGAATATCCGGTGGTTCAACAATAACATACAGTTTATTTTTAACGTTAAATTTCATATTGATATCATTGCATCATTTCATATTATAAGTATTATTTTATCTCCCGAGATCACTATAAAATTGTCTCGGTAAAAACAGTGACATCTTAACATCCCCTCCCACCCACGTGTCCACTAGAATAACAACCAGAATTGTTAGCCCAATAACATTCCAGGGATTGAGTGATGGATATGAGCATCACGAACCAAGCCATAAAATGGTTTGCCTCAACTTAATTTTTACTCAAATTTTAATTGTTGGTTGTTAGCACCAAGGGTAAAATATGTCATTAAATGAACGTGCAGTAATACTTTATTTCTGACATACTAGTCATCCCAGTCAAAAATGGAGAACGCTAGATCGGAGACGGTCCTACGCAAATTGTGACGTCATATGTGAATTGTGGGTTAGGGTAAGGGTTAGGCTTGATCAAGGGTTAGGGTTAGGGCTAGCCCTGTTTACATCTCGGGACTTTGACCAAATCTTCAGGTCCTAGCCCTTACCCTAACCCTAACCCACAATCTATAAATGACGTCATATGTGCTAAAATGCGTAGGACCGTCTCCGATCTAGCGTTCTCCGTCAAAAATGTGTAACATCTGTTTTTTTAATTTTATGGAAAGATTGAGTAACAAATTTGAGTAATTGTTAATTTATGTCAAAAGGGTATTTAATGACCCCCTTTGAGAATCTCTATAAATAAATAGCTGATGGAAGAAGGATCCAAGGTGGCATTTTACATACATAGCTAAAAATACAAATAATATTATACGGGCAACTAACATGGGACTGGTTTCACTGACCAACTTTTTCATTGAGAATAAAAATGGCGGTCTGAAATCAATGAAAATCAAATACAACCATTTCCACAAAGTTCAAAGTGATATATCAAATATATAGTTATGAGCATATTTGTATTTGAGATTGTTTTTAACTGGTAAGTGTTAATGTTTTGTTTTATATGTCTCTATATTATGTTATATATATATTTAAGGCTACGTTTACAAGTTTCACAGGAAGGTTCAGCTTATAATAGGCGATCAAACCCAATCAATGTTCTACTATTGCCTTGACACAAGGGATTTAGCTACTTTAAGTTTATTATTAAAAGGGGGAGGTTTGCTTTTGGCTCAGAGCATTTATGCAAAGCACATTATGTATTATGTAAATTGTTCAACGTGTCCTTGAAATCTCTCATTAAGGTACCCTTCTGGTATGAGAGATTGGATATTCGGGAGTAAAGACTATAAACAGGTGACCTTTAGGTGTATAGGGTATTTTTTTTATTGAGGGTAATTAACACATTCCTTGTGGTAAACTCTTCTTAAAATCAACTTACCACTGCTGAGGTATACATAGTGTCTTGATTGTCATATCACTAAACAGTGGCTGAACCATAACACGACAGATTATTTGAAAGATTGAAGTCTACCCCCAAACCAGAGAGTTTGTGTCGAGTGGACTTTAAGCCCTATTTCTCCACATGTGTCCCTCAAATAGTCTACCGTCTCGGGAGCAGGTCGTTTCATCCCACGACCGTTTCATCCCAAAATTACAAGGATCATTTCATCCCACTTATATCGGGCCGTTTCATCCCACAAATTAAAAAAACCCCAAGTCTCTCCTAAATAAAAATCCTGCTCGTGTCAATGATGAATGCACATCATTGTTGATATAAACATCCAAACTTACATGATTAAATGCTAGAATTACATCTGAACAAGGAAGTTCTTAACAATTCAATATAGGATGTCTCATTCGATAGCGCCTGCGGATACCCGAGAAAAATGTCCTCGGTTTGCAACCCTATTCGAAATTTTAGACTGCTTCCTGAATTGTCAGCAGATTAAAGGATCAACGTTGTTTATAGATATAGATATCGTACTATAATCATGTTATTTGATCTTATTGTTATAATAAATACAAGCGGTTTATATCGTACAATACAAACCATGTTAACCCATTTTATATCCTTCTATAGGGTCGCCTTTTAAGCTGCCATACGAGCCTTCCTTTAAACGACTACCCGATATAATGCTGTTACCTCAGTTCGTCTTAACCAACAACCTTCAGTGTAATTTTAACGAAACATTGTAGTGGACTTTAAAAAAAATGTGGGGTTGGGGGTGGGGGGAGGCGCAGTGACAATGCCAAAAGGAGCTATTGTATTTTTATACTCCCACATTGTCATGTGGACGTATGTTGTCATCGCCCCTATACGTCCATCCGTTCACATTTGTTTCGATTTATGTGCCCTTATAGTACGAAAATCACTTTTTAGCTGTTCTCTGCCCATCTCTTGCAAAATGTGGATGTATCTTGCATGGTAACTACTTGTTATATGTATATGTATGTATATATATATATTGTTTATATATCATATCATTCATGTTATTGATATAATCATATATGTAGATGTTAAACATCTTGCCCATTATATTAAATGTTTTATCTAGAGGATTTTAACCACTGTATATTATAGTACCATGCAGTGGTTTCCCACATTTTTGTTTTATTTCATGTATTTTGTTTCTAGAGCCTTATTTTCATTGATTATAGCATTGCTCTCTCATTTGTGGCAGTTTCTTTCATCTAGCACATGGGAGATTCCTTTCATCTAGCCCAGCTGCGGACGATTCCTTCCATCTAGCGCATTTACGGGCGATTGGGCGACGTTAACGGATATCGACTGTTGTTGCCACCGACCACTTGCTAAAAATCAAACAAAGAATTGCTCGTCTCGTTTTAAAATCGTACACCAATCTGTGTATGCGACAGAAAATGATATCTTGTACAGCAATTCTTTTATTTGACCACTCAGCTAAAAATGAATCATGTGATCTTACAAAATTGAACACGAAGTCAAATGATCAGCAGTTGCAATTGCTGGAGTGTCGCTTGTTTGTACGCGCACAGGGTCAAGGTTTTCATGTTGTTTTATATATAAACCATCATGCTGTACAATCGTGCTTCAATGTCGTAATGGTCCCGATATTGTATTGTTTTCAAAATAGATTAAAAAGGAGGTTGATTTTCAAATTATTATTGATGTGTTATTATTGAAGATATAATATTTATATTTTGGTTATATAACTTTTTATGAGATAAAAAGATTTATTACTTGTCCAGTGTTACCAAAGTAGAGATTTAACTAGTATGTAATCTCTGATGTTTGCTATTAATGTTTTATACAGAAATAAAGAAAGAGCGTTAGATTGTATATAAAGGGAGTAGAATTTTATTTTGTTAGTGGTGTATAACGGGAAGCCTGTCCAGGAAGAGTGTGCAGTAGTTCGGACATGACGAAAGACTGTGGTCACGTGTGTGTGTGCAAGTAGAAGAACCGTTGCCGGTTGGAATTCGAAATAAGAGTAGGTCCGGAGTAGGGGGGTCCACGTACATGTGGGCCTACAATAAATACATATTGGGGGCCCACTGATAATCTGGTTTTATTTCATCCCAGAATATGAATTTATAATATCTCAACTTTTTTTTGTCATGGACTATAATTTTGAAAGATAGCACTTCGTCAGTTTCTACTTAGTTTTGGGGATAGCGGTAATCGCGCAATGGGACCTCCCGTCTAGATTCGAATCTTGGAGTGTGCCTTCTGGAATTTTCAAGCTCGATTTTTACTTTTCAGAGGTATATGGGACTGATTCAGTATCTCTGTCATGCCGTTCAAATGGGCGAAAAACCGGACTCCATCCATGAAAATATTGCACATTATTGAAGAAGGGTAGGCGGAAGTCGCACTGTCGGAGTATCCCTTCCCACGTACGTCCATTATTTGGCACATATCAAGGATATTTATCATGTGATAGTCTCAAAATTACTGGGTTTTACAATACATCTTGTTGGATTTCTCAGGATAATACCGCGGTTTGACATGCCACCAATAAGATTTATACTTTGTTTCGTTTTTTTATACTCTCGATGGAGTTCGCGTCTGGCGTCACACAAGCGACGTTTGAATCTATGACGTTAGACATTTCATTAACCAATCATCGCTGATGTTCCAAGTGGGCATTTGGAGATACAACTTTTGTTTTTGTCTTCGCTGCGAATGTCTACCTACATTTCCGTGCACCGCAAACCAAGAACTCACCACAAGAGAATTTCATTGGCCAATCTCTATCATGAAATAGAATGCGGGTTATATAACAATTCTTTCAGCCCCTACTCTAGTGAAGGCAAGTAAAAAGAAATTTTGAGCTATAAAAAATAAAATGAAACAGGATCTGTATTTTAATCAGATGGGGCACCAGTATTACCTTATCTTTTTTAGTAACAACAAAAAGCAACCTCAAGTTTTACAATCCGTAGGCATAGTAGGCATACATAAAACATGATACAGTACTCAGGCCCGGATCCAGGATTTTGTCGAGAGAGGGGCCATACATTGGAGCAAAGGGTGATTATCAGGTTTGGTGTAGTCCCCAGTGGAGATAATGCGAAAATCATGTTTATATCATCTATTTAAGGGCAGATGTGTGAACTACAACAGTAACAAAGCAAACGAAAAGGAAAATCAACTATGTCACACTGGGGCTGACGGGGGGGGGGGGGGGGCAGGGCCCCCTGGGCCTCTCACTGGATCCGCGCCTGGTAGAGACCTAACAATAAAACATAAAATATCTAAATAAAAAAATGGGATTTAATTGAGGTTGGTAGAGTCATGTCGTGATGTCGTGGTGTCAGAAAAAAGGTTCATTTAATAATCATGAATAAGTCGAGTGTCGCAATAAGTTTTTATACCTTTACCAGTGTGTAGTGGAAGGTTTCAACAAGGTTGGTAATTGTCGGGATTGTAGGAGCAATAGGGTTAGCAACCTGAGAAGAATCACTCAAGTGTTTTAAGAGTATTTTCAGTATAATGTTGTAATATGTATGCGAATATTCATCATGCTAGTGACCTTTCTACACTAGCGACTCAAAAACCTATTATGTTTGGCTTATAGTTAGTCATACAAGTTGTCTGTAAAAAGTGGACTATTCCTTATCTTGTCGCCCGTGTCCGGAAACTGGAGACTCAAGATCATATGTTGACGGTTACAGACAATTGTATTGACTGTATAAGTATAAAAGCCAGAGGCAGGGGAAGGGGCATGATTATACCTTACCGGGTGGTGGTGGCCGAATGGTTAGCACGCACTAACTGTATCATAAGGTCTGTCATTGAGTCAACTGGTGTGGTTTTTATTCCCGGTTGTACTTGACAATGAGTAGGGTCTCCTTCGTTCCAATCTCGTGGGTTTTCTTCGGGGGCTCGGTTTCCTACCACTGCTAAAGGCCCCTACGCGCCAGCGATTTATTGAAATAAAACTATGTGTTAGAACCGAAATCAGTGGCGGCGCCAAAGGGGGGGGGGCATAACTCTGGTCAGTCCCCTGTTTGCCCCCCCACCAATAATTTTAGAAAATAAACACAAAATTTGTGATACCCTTTGGTAATCAATACCTTCTACGGTGATTAAATCCAACATCCCCACTCAGACATAGACTTGCATGTTGAGTGATTTTTTTACCAAGCCCATCCTGCTGTAAACCTACTTGAGAAGTGCTTTTTACGATCCTCAAAGTTTTTGGGTACAGGTTCAACGCGACGAGAATATGCATTCACTTGACACCTCCCTCGGATAAGTTGGTGATTTGGCAACGAACATTATCTGGCTAACTCTATTTTTATCTCGACGACCAGTGTCTGAAATGATACCTGACGGCATTCCCGGCAGTCTATTTTATAAAATATAGTGGCGAAAATATTCATTCACTTTGAGTCACTCACTTCGCCCGTTTGACACTTTCCTCTCGGATAAACTAGTGATTTGGCGACAAGCGGTATCTGTTAAGCTCTATTTATCTCTACGATCAATGCCTGAAATACTTTTCAAATTATTGGGGACTTCATTGGGTTTCATTTGACACTTTCCTCTCTGGGGTCGGAAAGACTTATGAATTTATCTCTACGACCGGTGCCTGAATACTGTCAGGCAGCATTTCCGACAGTCTATTTTGCAAAATTTTCTTGGGGGGAGGTCCCAAAACCCCAAAGAGGACTTTGGGGCACACAAGGGTACTTCGTTTAGGTTCGTTTGCCATTTTTGGTCTCTGATAGGACAGCATTTCCGACAGTCAATTTTTCAAAATTTCCTGAGGGAGGTCGTCCATACCCTCCATAAGTACTCCGCACTTTTGCGCTCGTGAGTGGGGTTCGTCGAGGTTCGCAAGTCCGTTCGTTTGACAACGATCATTACCTGAAATACTACCAGACTGCATTTCCGGCAGCCTTTTTTTCAAAATTTTCTGGGGAGCCCTCCCCCTACCCCTATTTGAAGCTCGTGACTTTGCCCCCTTAACCTTGGACTTTGTCCCAGCTTTGCCCGTCCAACCACCGACTTCTGGCGCCGCCACTGCCCGAATTGACCTCGTTTGTGTTGAGTGGACGTTAAATTCTATTTCTCTCTATATATATACCTTACAAGTAGTGGTGAAGAAATTCAAGAAGGGGGCGGTTCAGTTAAAGATACCTTCCCGCGCACAAACTTGGTGATTTGGTTATATATTTTGCGAACTGAACATATATTCAAATTAATATATCTACTACAATTTTCTTCAAATCCCCCTCAAAACATTGTATTCGCGAAGAAATATCCCAAGCTATAAAGAATCTATTAAAAGAAGTCATGTTTGTGTCACGTGACTAGCTGTCGCGTAGAGTTGTCCACCAGGCAATGGCAAAGTATGATGATGTAAGGAAATTCCTCTTATTTTTATCCTCGATGAACCCGAATCTGTGAGTAAAATGTCATTAGGTCGCCCCTCTTATTCACTTTTCGGGAATTTTAGAAAAAAAAAACAGTACAAAAAATTCAAAACACCTCAGCCAGAATAGTGACAAGAACACAAAAGTGCCCACACCTGACTCCCATATTAGAATTATTACACTAGTTACCCATAGATTCTTACATTGGTTTATATGTTTCCCATCTGACCTCGTGGGCCTCATTCTGTCACATTAACCAAATTGACTACTTCGCTCACTAAATAAACCGTCATTGGTTGTGTCGCAAGCCAAACCGAAATCCCATGGGGATAAAGCCTTCAGTGTCTGCTGACTGCGTCTATGGAATAACTTACCTTTAAGTGATCATCTTGAAACTTTTCTTATTTATTTCTTATACCCTCAGGATGATCCCTATTATTTGGGTACATGCCCGACCCCAGGGACAGAGCCACGTCCATTTCTTGTATTTGTTTGTCGTCTACAGGCCACATTTCCTAACGTATCATCTTGAAACTTTGCTTACTTATTCTTTGTACCATAATGCACATCCCTTTTGTTTGTAGTGTATGCCCAATCCACAGGGAAAGAGTCACGCCTGTGTATCTGTGTGTCGCCAACAAGCCACAATTCTTAATTGATCGTCTTGAAAAAATTTCACATTTATTGCTTATACCCTAAGGATGATCCCTATTGTTTTTGGTGCATTCACGACTCCCAGTGGCAGAGCCACGCGCATTTCTTGTATTCGTTTGTCATATACAAGCCACATTTCTTAACGTATCATCTTGAAACCTTGATTACTTATTCTTTCGACCCCAAGGAACATTCCTTTTGTTTGTGGTGAATGTCAAACCTCTAGAGGCAGAGCCACGCCCATCTAAATATAGTTTATTTTCAATCAAATTTTGTGGGTGTTGTACAGAATATAGTGGACAAAACAAGGATTGTGGAACAGAAAAAAATACTTGTGGACCACCCTACTGTTGCGGTAGTTCATTCCACCCTACCGTAGTTCGGATTATCTCCTGGCCACATCTTTGTACATGGTTTCTATCCCAGAAAGTGTGGTACGTTCCAGTTTCTCAATTCTCCCACGCCCGGGGTTCACCATCAAGTTTATCAACGTATATTATACTATACATTGGACAATTTTTTGCAGCCTTTGACGTTACTCGAGCACACAACCCTTAATTGACAGGCTGCCAATTAGTGACATCCTCTCATTTTTGTCGTGTCCGCGCCCCATGCGTGTTTTCAAGAATTCCACCCGATAAATACTTTTGTGGGAAAGTATCTTTAATGAATGGCGAGGTGAGTGACGGTAAAATGTGGACTATTCCATTTTCTGTCCCCTTTTCTTCCCGGGAACCCAACTCTTATCCTAAAAGCATAAGATAATATCTTAGACCATAGAAGATTAACAGACCCTGACATAAAAATAGAGGATAAGGTTAACAACAATCTTGTATTTACACGGCCTGAAAAAGAATAATCTGACAGCTGACGCTGTGGTTATTTTAAAAAAGAATTGTAATTGTACACGGGTACTATTGAGGCCATCTCTTTTCTTCCGGATGTTCTAGATCAAATGGCCTCCCCCAACTGAGAACATGCCCTTGGGTTTTTGTCACTTGTTCTCACAATGTTTTAAATAATAAGAATACGATTGTGAGCACATGTTCTCTTTAATGCATAGACGTACGGGCTCGATGACAGTTAGGGGGGGGGGGCTGAACCTGAATTGCCCGAAAAAATTTCAGGTTTACAGACAGCGGCGCCGGTTTTCTTCGAGAGGCGAAGAAGCGGAGCTGACCTTGTATAGACCCCCCAAGAAAATTTTGGAATATTTGACATACGCAAACGCGTTTTACTGCTATTCCAGCCCGTAAAATTAGTTTTTATTAGATTTCGGGCACTACATTTTGCCAAGTAAATGAAATAATTTTTTTTTCTCACTTTACCAGTCTGCCCGAAAAGTCGGCTCGCCCCTCCCTCTGGCTCGCACGCCTATGCTTTAATGACTCGAGAGGTCATAATGATGCAAATAGTAAATAATATAAATATGCAAATAGTAAATAATATAATCATAGTTATACACAATTAATTGTGTCATAATTGAAAAACACAATAAATATAAATATGACATCATCATGCGTCAATAATATAACCAATCTGATTAAAACACAGATCCTATTCCGTTTAGTTTTTTACAGTTCAAAATTTAATTTTTTTGTCTTCACTACACTAGGATCTGGAAGAGTTGTTATGTTACCGGCGTTTTGATTAACGTAAGGATTTTTGCAATGAAACGGGCTGTTACAGCGACGTCTTGGCGTACCATACTTAGAACGGAACTGTGGATCTATTTCAAAATATTATGGTAATCATTGTGTTATCTGTGTAACTATAAACCTATAACGGTAAATCTCCTTCATCGTTGGCGTATTTTCTATGCCCGGAATAACATGCGAAAGTCGGGGGCGGCTTTTGGTATATAATACGGGTGAATTTGGGGGTTTTCTTCTGAAAGTTTTTCTTTAAACCTGTAATAGGTTATTCTTCCAAGGTAGGTTTTTTCATGAAAAGTAAACAGAAAATATGTGTTTAGTCTTTATGTGTATATGTAAGATGTAAAACAGATTAAGATCGTATCCAGGGGTGTAAATGTGGGGGGTGGGGTGGAACACCCCCCCCCCCAGCAAAAAAAATAGTCGGTCGCAAAATCAGTCCAGTCGGTCGCAAAATAGGACTAGTCGGTATCAAAATAAGTATTCACTGTATACGTCACGCTACTCACGCAAAACTTTTGTATATAAATACGTCACATAAAATAACCAATTCTGCTTGTCACTCTTATTCTGTTGTGAGTATGTTGTTCTAAGAAATGTTTTCTACCATGGCAAAAAATAGTCGGTCTCAAAAAAAGTACTCACCGCAGTCGGTCTCCGACTAAATGAATGAATTAATGAGATAAACAAACAATCACAAAACAGGTGAAATTGACAGATAAGACTCAAGATTCTCTCCCATTTCTTATCCTCTCGTTAACGAGAATTTGGTTCTATTTGCCATGACATTGATTCAAATTTTCAAGCCCAGTCCCAAAAATTTAAAAGCTCTGTTACATATCTTTAAATTTTTCGCGCCTGCGGCGCGATTCCTTTATAACATCATTCTTCTACACGGTTACATAAAATCTGAAATTTTTTCGCGCCTGCGGCGCTCGATTCCATTTTAAAATCATTCTGTTACTCCTCAGTTATACTGTCTCAGCACTATCATATTCACGATTATAGTGAACTGTCCAGTTTTTAGTACCACTGGCGCGTGGGGCGACAGATTGTACAGATGATATTTGACAAACAGATCTGGAGATTCTGTCCCATTGACCGACATTTCTGGCCCACTCGTCCACAAGAAATTCTCCCAGCAATGACCTCAAATGCCAGGATATTAATCAATTTTTCAAAATTTTCTCAAATTACTCAGTGTTATAGGCACAATCATTAATATGACATAAACTATGTGAATTTAAATAAAACTGCTTTCCGACGAGACAACGATCGGCGAAAAACTATATAATTCTACAATAATTACTATCTATATTCTACCGGGACGCTTAATGTTATAGCCAGTATTTTGTTTACTTTCATTGTGGGGTGGGATTGTTGATGGCGCCCTAGATTTACCGCCCCCCCTACCCCACCCCCATATTCCCTAGAAAACTCACACGTGGTGCTCGGCTCATGATTGCGTCACTCGCACTGGGGGGGGGGGGGTTGCATCAGTCGGTCGCATTTTGGCTAAACACACACACCCCCCTCTAAACGAAATCGTTATGTACGCCCCTGATCGTATCATAAAATAGTATACTAGTTTACGAATATGACGGCCATCAAGGCAGATATCTATATTCTCAAGATAGATAAGGCTCCGTGTATAGGATGAAATCCATATTCCAAGAAAACGGAGCTCTCTACTGTCATCTGGGACAAGAGAAATGAGGTATAACGTCCACTCAACACAAACAAGGTCCTTTTGGGACTACATGTAACATATAAAGCAATTTTATTTCAATAATTCACTTGCATGTAGGGGTCTTTAGCAGTGGGAGGAAACCCGAGGACCAGGAGAAAACCCATGAGGTTGGAGAAGCGACCATACTCCTTGTCCCGTACAACTTGGTAATCAAAACCACCACAGTTGACTCAATGACAGACCTTATGATAACAGCGCACATGTGCTAAACATTCTGCCGTCTGGCAAATAACTGAATAAAAAAGAATCAAAAGCTCATTTGAAAACAAAAGTTTTCTTTATTTCAAAAGAGTAACAATTTTCATAATATGCATAATGTACAAGTAGAAGCCATTATTGGCAGTAATGGCTACAGTATACATAATTTTATATATATATAAAAGAGAGACAAGTTTAATTAATTCTTTCAGGTTATCATGTAATAAAGAAATAATTTCTTCAGAGTTACATGTAATAAAGAGTAATTATTTGACTACATGTTTACACCTAAAAATTGTCTAATCCTAATTCTTATAATATGTATGGAAAATTCTACTTGATAATCACTCTGAAATTTGTTCTTAGTTGCTGGAATTACATAGTTAACACTGACAATAAATTGTTGCCGTTTTGGGGTTGTCAAATATTCAACTCCAACTTCAGCGTTTAAGACACCTAATTTCTCGACATCTGCAAACTCATTAAGATTTACATACAAGAATTTGACAATGGTAATCCATAATGGTAAGACCGGATTATATGTTTTTAATGATTACATGAGATGGTATATTTGGTTTATAATGTGATTATGTATTGGCAAAATATCACTGCAGACATTGCCTGAAGATATACATATTTCTTAGTTTACAATGTAGTCCTTTTCTTTCTTATAGAATCACATAATTCCTCTGTAATGGCTCGGATAGAAAATAACTTGATTAAAGCGGTGGAAATCTACCACCTGAATCATTCGGTCAAATCAAACATGTTGCATATATTTGGCCAATCTCCACTGATGTCGAGAAGTCACATGATTGTTTGAAGACATGGTTGGTGCCATGTTTAACCATGTGACATGAAAGGTGACGCAATTGTACAGTGCTTTGGGTGGAGAATTTGGCGTGATTGATTTGGCCGAACTAATTCAGCTAGTGTGTCCACCGCTTAAGAATGATATAAATTTCAGTAATGGAGTTTAAACAAGCCAACAGTGAAGCTGGTGCCCCCTTGCTCTAATACCAGAATAGATGACACTCATTAATTTCTTGCCTATTTATAAAGCATTGTGAATTCAAATTGTTTATTACTCTGCTTAATTCTAACACAAAATGCTCATTAAATTGTACATGCCAAGTTGAGTCATTCTTGATCCATCAAGTTAGACAGACAGGCCAACAGACAGACAAGCCCATTTTAATAGGAAGGGGACAACAATTCACTAAACTGAATAAAAATTGAAATCAAACATTAAAACCACACACTAATAGAAAACATAATCCATAGAACAAAATAAAATAATAATAATCATATACAATTATCTCCATTTAACAAGAAAGCTATATTCAAAACTGATTCTGGACATAACTTTATGTTTCCATTTAACATCAAACATGGATATGTGAAATGAAGCAACACCTGTTCCCATTTCTCACAATTTATGTTGCTGTATTGTATAAATGACAATCAAGCTTAAGGATTGCCGTTCACAAAAATCGATTATAAATTCACTAGCAGCAATAGGTAAAAAAAGAGAAGAATTTAAAGTGGGAGCATACAAAAACATGACATCAAATAGAAAACTTAAGCTGATCTACAAACTACATAACAAAGCCAAAGTAATATAATATATCTAATTTGTATGTTTAATGAATTCTGTGTCTAGTTGTTTTTTTATGTCCTGTGCATTAACCACTATTAACCAGACTGACAATCGCTCACACCCTGTGTAACTCTTAGTGGATGTACTGTACACATCAATGGCCTGGTTAACAGAGGCTACTTTTGTGCATATATCGTACAATATATTCTTTATATATATATAGTGTATTTAATATGTACATTTTGATTATCATTTTACATAACTCTAATTCATTGTTGGCAATGTTAGTAAAGTTGTACATAAAATTTAGAATCTAATTTTAAAATATTATGTGGTAAAGTTTTGTTTTGTTTCTGAAATTTTAATACTAAAATTTCTACATTTGATGGATAATTAAGACTTTTTTTCAAAGCAAAATTGTTCAAACTATTTATTTGGCTTATCCTATGTACATTTATTTCCAGAGTTATTTATAGCTGCACTAGGACTTTTAATTATAGTATATGATTTATTATTTGGGTCTTGGTGACGAAATATTCTATTAATTTCACTTAATAAAGAAACTTATACCCATATGTGCCTTTAAATGCCATTAATAAATCATATTTAAACCAAAAAGCAACAAATAATCACAATGTTTTTAAAGCAGAATTGACATCTTAAAATAAAATATTGTTTGTAGAAATGCTATTCATCCATTTGTAAATGTATCCATAATCTAAATGCCTTAACTAAAGACGAAACCATATTTGAGGCACTTCCAAAGCACAACCCGACTTTCAATATAACTGATAATCGCAATAGCCTTTCAAATATTATTTAATAACATCTGATATTCATATAGATCTATTTATCTAAATTAATAAAGTATGAATTCTAAATCTTTATATATTTTAATAATATTCCTACTGTATATGATTACTTAGAATACATGTATCACATATACACTAGTATCTGACTCAAAAATTAGATAAAAATTTGAGTCAATCAAACGCAATGTTAATCCTATTTGAATAATTAATATTCAACAATATATTAGCTAACCAAATTAGATTGTACATAGATTATATTTTATTATAACATATGAATTTTTACACAAAATTATAGACAATTTGAGACGACTGTACAAATGATATGTACATTATTCACATGTTGGCTACTTTTAACAAAAAGCCTCTAATTATATAGTACCGGACTACCGGTAGTTACATATACATTTAAGTGCTTTAACATTACATCTAATTTAACAATACATCGTAAAGTAATATTGCAAATACCACTTAAATTAGCAAAAAATTCAGCTAAAGCTAGAGTGGATTATATAGTTTTACAATTAAACTACCAGTATTTACAGTGATGGAACATATATGGTCCTAATTTCTGTTTATACAATCTGACTAAAAAACAGATCTATACCTCGTATCGTTTTTTAAAATTTTATCCATGGTCTACACTACATGAAGATCTGACGGTTATAATGGAAGGTTGCCTCAGAGGTCATACAAGTGGCTTTTGAGTAAACAATTAATGTTTATTTTTCTAGCGGGTTACCCACAGTTACGCACACCTCACGCTCAAAACTCGCAGTGACAGACAGTTTAATTGGATAATCCCTCACATCATCCAGAATGCAGGTAATATAACAACCCTTCCAGATCCTAGTGTAGTAAAGACAAGTAAAATGAAATTTTGAAATATAAAAATCAAAATGAAAGAGGATCTGTGTTTTAATCAGATTGTGTTTATACATCTTATCAAATAAATCAAATCTTTATATCCAAAGGACCCATTTAATCATTCATTTATAAATTTCCTCTCATACATGAAGTATGAAATAATTGGCTTGCGTCCATTTAAAAATATAATACAAATACACAAACCAGCGCAAAAAAATAAACAATAACAGAATTACAATACACAATATACAACGCAAATAAAATATAATTCAATCTCAAGTGCTATTCAGCGCCATTCAAAATGATACAAATCAAATTTCAAAAGAATCTAAATCTGTTGGCTTATCAACAAGACTTTTAAATCACAATTTAAAGGTTATTATGGTAACATATGATTTGAATTAATTTTAAGGGATTAAAAGGCGTGTGACTAGGTCATGTGTACACAATTACTTTATATATAAGATATACTTTCTATCACACCTGATACCACTTAAGATTCATTTGGAAACTTCATATAGCTAACAAGTTCGATCATTGTAATGAATAACCCCTCAACACAACATAGCTATACAACAAATGCTATAAAACCATAATTTAAGCAATTTATACAATTAACATATTTACATTATTATACATAGTTCCGGGATTTATAAGACTTCAAAGAAATGAATATTCACAAATGAGAAAGGGAAGATTACACTTGGGCTTGATTATGACACAGTTGATGGGGGGGGGGGGCTCTACATATATAACTCATATTACAGCAAGTCCCTTAGATATTAAACTGCAGGATTTGACAATGCTGGTGATAGAGAGAAGGGCTTGATGATAGAGCTCTTGTTGGGGTCTACAAGTATATCTCATATTAGATTAAAGATGTTGACTATAATACAGATATACACAATCATAGTACATCCATTATATATTAAACTATAATCCTGGGGCCTATTTCACGAAATTTTAAGATAAAATCCGAATTTTAGCAATTTGATTGGATAATATTACATTGATTTTAGCCAACCAAAATTGAAGTATTTATTAAAATTTGGATTTTACCTTTAGTTAAGAAACAGGGCCCAGATATAACATATATATATTAGACTGGGGGCTTCACAATCAATGTTAACCCATGTCTTATACTCAAACCTGTCTATAATATGCTATTTGTGGTTTGCCTAGAACAGTACAGTTTGTACAAAATACAAAACTGCTCCACATTGCTGTTGTGTACATGGGGGGATAACATACGGTCCTGCAACTTTGTAGATTTAAATCCTTACACGGGAATTATAATGGGACCTCAACACGATTCATGGAAAACAATTAGTATTTCATGATATTATTTAGTATGAAAATTAGTAAAGGAATTATTATGTTCAAGGGAACTTTCTTTGCATCGTCAGAAAATTCCATGTAATATGTACCGGTATATGCTTAAGCTTTTGAGAACATCAGATACTTGTTCTAGTTTATATGAGAAATTCACATTGCTAATATTTCTATTTAAAGATGAGAGCTAATGTTAAGACAGAGAAAGATGAATAAATTCTAGAACAAATTCAAAAATATAATTATGACATGTATATAATTTCCAATTTCCAAAATTATTCCAGTATAAATCCAAAATATCATATTACACATGTAATCAACATCAAATCAACATAAAACAAAATATCAGACAAAAAAACAACAATTTTCACAGCAAATTTAATTTTTCCGTTGATAAAATCCACGACACATTCTTGATGGAACAATTGTTTGTGATGGACTAGAGTTTATTAGTTTCTATAACGATATGAATTGTTAAATACGACCGCCCCAAATGTATCACAACGTTACTAAGAGTAGGTTAAATCTGTCCTTCTGTAATATAATAGATAGGGCATACGTGGAGGGGTATATTTAAGAACTTTCTGTACACTAACAGTTTCTATACGTCTATCATCAATATGAATCCAACCATTTATACCGGGATGAAACACCGAATTAGTATAATGTCCACCGGTTGATTTTACACCATGATGATATACAACTGAAATATAAATAACATTCACATTTATAAACCCTTAAAATAGCAATATAAACAATGGTCATCTATAAACTTACTGATTCTAACAAACTTCCACAGTTCTTAAATAAAACCTTTGAAAACTCCAATTCTTGAATTAGTTGGCTGGCAGAATAATATTTGTTGGTCATCCATCCAGTTTATTACAAGTAAAGCATTAGAATTTCTAAATCAATTAACATATTGAACAATTTGTGTGATAACAGATGATTGATGATGATAGTTTATTCCGGTTTGCACAGACTTATTTATCACTTAAAGCCCCAATAACACTCTTGTTTGTAACTGAAAAATATGTCCCAATCTTCATTCTGGTCAACAAATCGTATTATTTTAGAATATTCCAAATAAATGATGATATAAATTTCATCTTAACACACCTAATTCAAAAAATTGGAAAAATTCAACCAATTGCTTTGAAAAGTCTAACTAAACCTTTTCAAATGTGACTTGGATTTTAAAAAATTTTCGAACCCTCTGGATAAATAAAATAGGTTGTAATGGATAATTTACACAACAGGTAAGACATTTAAACATTTAGTACTTAGAATAAGGGTATTATTTATTTTCTGGAGCTACCAAGCCAGCAAGAATGTTATTGTCCCTTTAACAAAGTAATAGACCAAGCTTTGAAACAAGGAAATGTCAGAGTCAATGTCAGAAACAAATTTATACTTTGTTAGACACAGTTACTCTTATGCGTGAAATTATGTCCAGCAAAGATTTATCTGATATACATGTCTAGCACAAAGTTACAGTTTTAAGTAATAGTGCCAGAGATTTTGTCAAGATCAATTAAAATCAATATCTTTTTTTACATTATGGAGTTTTGTTGGACATCAATGAGATGAACTATGGACTTATTTGTGATCTGGATTTGTCAGGCTGGGATATTTTTAATCAAGTCTGTAAATAACAATATTCTTTTGCAATTCACCATGAAACTAGATTAAAAGAACTAATCCACAATTCAAAATCTGAAAGTCTGACCTCAATAGAATAAAGAGTTTACCTGCGAAGAGTTTATAAGATTTATGTGATGTTGGTATTTTAGCTGTTGGAGAAACTAAATCTTTAGTTATCTTAAGGTCCACATCAAAGTCAATGTTTTTAAGAAGCTTCTGAGAACCTTCAGCATTATACACAAAACACTTCAGATGTAGGATTAACACTGGCGGCAATTCTTCTAATGTTGTTCTTCGCATTATCTCAATCTAAGAAACAGAAAATAAAGGAGAGAAATTAATCCGCAATCTTTGTCACAACTCTTCGTAAAAATTGCCAAGATAATATTCACATATCATAATCTGTATGTCAACAGTCTTATTTCAAAAAATAAATTAAAATATCCTCATTGATTACCACACATTTATATTTGCTGTGTTAGAGGGGGGTAATTCTATTAATCATTACCAGTTGAAGGCTTCATTATCAATCATAAATGACTGAACAATCACAAATCCATTCACAGGTGACCACTGAACTGTCTACTTAATTTATAAAGATCTTTAAGTCTGTGCTGACACCTGTGTTGCAGTAAACATTCAGGCTTTAACTTATGTCTTTAAATTATGGTATACCCAAGCTGTTATCCATTAACAATACTAACAAACACTGATTTGTCATTCCATACAAAATAATTTACCTTCTGATTTGTTTTTTTGTCAAAAAAATCTTCAACAATTTCTTTACTAACAAGACCTTCTAGGGCATCTCTAACAGAGAAAACTTTTCCCTGAAAAAAAATGCAAGCAGTTGTCATGCGAGATGTTACGGTCTGATAAGCACCATATCAAAATGAACCAAGATCTTTGGGAAATTAACATATGTTTTAAGTTTATCAAAATCTAATATAAAATTGTGACCTTAAATTGTAAATTAACTAGATCAGAGCTGGACTGCTTTGATTCTATGATTTCTCTTGTGGTTGAGAGAGTAGATGCTTTTTATAGCTGGGAGAATATATTCCGTCGAAATAGTGGTTGATTCTGAGGCAAAAAGGGAATCACAGCTGGCTGATTTGATAAGACAATAAGCCATAACATTGATGTTCTGAAAGGTGTTAAGTCTCGAAAATTGACAGATTTAGTTTTTGAGATATGAGAGGAAAACCTATTCCAATCTTAATAACGCAAATAGGATATCAACATTTTTAAAATTAATTTTTTGATGGAAGTTATGACCTTACAGTTCTGAAATTTTGCATAGAGAAGCCCCCCAATGTGATTAGTGATCCTATGCAAAAAAAACTATTTGGGTCATAAGTGGCACTTATGGCATCGACATGATCATTAGCAGAGAGAGATAAAATAAATATATCTGATTATCGGATTAAAACTGTAACCACTAGAGGTTGGCCATCTATGCTGGCCTCCTTGATCTTTTACATTTGAGTCTCAGATGCACTAAGAATGCCATTTTGTAACCCCAGAGAAGAGTATTTGCCTTCATGTTCTATTTACATGTTTTGTTTCAACTTGTGTATAATTACAAACACTGAGTTAATTTTACCTGTATATCTAACTGTAGAGTAAAATAAGGTTGTAATGTAGCTGATTCTTTTGATCCGGTCTTGGATACAACTGATCTCATTTGTCCAGCAAATATATCACTTATAGGGGTTTTGGAAAATGTGGCCTAAATATTGAGAGAAAAGAATGAATATAATCAAATTCTACACAATGAAATTGGGTTTATCATCTTACTTTAGAACACCAACCAGAATAAAGAAAACCAGTATACTTCTTGCAGAGTGCTATGAGGGGGAATTTTGCCTGGACAGCAGTATTTGTCCCATTTCGATATCCTGCACCATGTGGGGAAACATGGCTGAAAAATCTGTTCGAATTTTTTTCGCACACACAGGGCTTGAACCCTTGACTTTGTGGTTAGTGAGCAAGAATGACTGTGAAACTTTATCAGAAGGGAGGAATAAAATACAGTTTAATTCTGTTCAGTCACTATAATAATTATTTGATACAAACATATTCTTATGTGCATCATCTTCCAAATATAAATTATACTAAATGGACTGAATTGGTCAGGTGTACAACTGACAGGAGATTGATAAACGATACAAGATATAACTATTCTCACCCGCCTGGTCACAACACTTTTATTTTTGGGTCCTACTTGTTCCCATGAATCATCTTCATCATCATCATCATCTACATCCTGTGATACACCATTAGCTTGACTAGTGTTTCTTGTATCTATTATATTAATATTTAAATATACATCATATCTATTGTATTTAAATATCTTTTGTATTAATATTCAAACTGATGTGCAGTTCTGTCAATTTGGCAACATTACCTAAACAATCTCAATCTACAGAGGCAAATGCTAGTTCTACCTACGTTATTTTTAATTTTCATTTGTTTATAGATGGAATTTATAAATAAACACACTGAATTTCATAGTTACAGTTCATATTTGATTATAATATCCAGTTCCCATCACTCTGTGGTTTCTGTTTCATCATAATTGAACAAAATTCACCGAAATAGAAATATATTTTCTGGTTGCTATGCCATTTAGCACTAGGTATATTCATCATATGCTTGAATTTTATTACTTATTAATATTCCTTAATATAATTTGACAATTCACATTATTAATAATTAAAATAACATCTAATTTAACAACACAATAAAACTTTACAAAATTTTGATTACAAAAAATATTCTATGTTAGGAAAAGCAGGTTTACAACAACCTCTGAAACAGTATGTGGTCTAAGGGGAGATAATCCGAATATAGGGACATTTGACAAGAGTTATCTTCCTTATCCCCTACAACAATCAACTGTTTTTACCTTTATCTTTAGGCAAGTTGATGTTTATAGCAGCTACCATTTCTTCGTGTAAACCATCTAACAGAATACTTAAAAACTCTTCTGCATCTTCTTGTCTTCCAAGCTGTGAGAAGAATAAATTTTGTGTAAAATAATATATTTCAAGCAAACAATTTACATTGTTAGAGCACAAAACTCAAGAATCTAATGTCCCTAAATTAAGAGTGCATTTGGCTTTACTATAATTTTGCTGTTGTGGTCTACAGATATACCCCAAGTTATAGCAAGTCTCATATATATAAATAGATGTAATGAAAATGTGTCAAATTGATAAATGGACGATTGGCTACTCCACTGTCCTGTCGTTGTCATGCTGCTCCCATTGGCTTTGGTACATGTACATATGACCCCTTGAATTAACACAATGACTCGTTCTCAGTGTTCTTTGGCATATCGTTGCATTTTCCACAGAGCTACAATAGTTGCACTGACCCTAGCTTTTAAATGCAACATTTTATTCACCATATCTGTATCTTAAAGCAATGATCTTCAACTTCTGTTGAGAATAAATTATCATCGTTATCTGATGTATCAGTCAAGAATTGCAAGACTGAAGCACTTGACTGACGTAGGGAGCCCTGTACTGAAACCACATTACAGTGATATTCAAGGTGTTCAAAATATTTGTTCAAGGAAACTACATATAAATTGACTTACCTTAAAGGCAGGATTAACTTCTATAACATGTAACATGTCATGTATATACTTGGGCTCAAAATCTAGACCAGGTTCTAAATCAAAGTTCTTCCGATTTTTATCATATTTGTGTCCATTAGCTGTGGTTTCATAATGTTTTGGCATAGCATTAAATTCACTTACAAACTCCAGCCTATAAAACAATCATCATTTATACAACATGAACGACTAAAAAAATCTGAGTTATATCTAGATAACAGACATACTAAGGACTGCATACACTTATGAAAAATTTACTGAAATTTCACTAAAATGTTTTTTTTTAGAAATTGCATTGTTATGATCAGAATCCATTTGGCTTATTCTGTTATCTACTTTCATTAGGTCCAGTGACTGTACAAATGCCAACATCTTACATATAATCTACACTATCTGTCTGCCCGAACCAGGGTTATGCTAACATTCTATTCGAGACTACAGCAATGAAGCACCACACCCCCATTTATATTTTTTCATGGAATGTCAATAATTGTGCAAGATCAGTTAATCTAGTTAACATAGCTAACTAGTTTGGTACTTGACAACTTGATATATATATATATATATATAAAAACACCGTTTAGATACTTACATGCTATCTAGGATCGGAGTTGAACTTGAGCCTCGAGACATTGGAGGGAAATCGCTCAGTTTCTTCATTAAATGATAAAATGGTGGACAAGCAATTAAAGCTTGTAAGGTCTAACAAATACATTCAAGAAAAATAATTAAATTCATAAAGGGAAAGTAAAAAACAAAATAAACGAGTTATAAATTGATTCAAATTGTCATTGAAGGTTTAATGTGTGTATAAAAAAAAATGGCTGCTTATTAAGATTTAAAAGTTCTCATTCAAGATTTTGGGTCAATTTATTTTTGGCAATTAAAAATCTTGTATTGCACGAAAAATATGCAAACATCAACAAGATTTAATTATAGTTCAACAAGAAATCACAAATGAGTTCCAGTATTAGCATTTTGAGCGAGGTTTAAAATAGTCTCTATGAATTTTGATACAGATACCCATGTTGCATTTAAAAGGATACAGAATTAATATAGCACCAGTTATTATTGTTGATCAAACCTCGAGGTTGTAGAGCAACGGAAGCATGGTTTAGTTTCACGTGACTCAATAGTGCTGAAGAAAAGAAATAAAAACATTCCTAATTTAAAATAAAATCAGAAAACTTTGCAGTACAACTCATTACAATCGACAGAAATTATAATCAAATTAGTTGAAAGCCAGCTAATCAGATTGAGTAAATGTTGAATGTGACAGCCATCAAATGCTAGTTGTGGATAGACTGTGCTGAAGTCTATTTTTAAACAAATGCATTTATTTATAAAATCAACCATTCAAACACAACTGACTCTGAACTGATTAATGTAAAATATAAAGAACACAGAGAATGTTTTCTTTTATGACTCAAATTTTCCTATTTTTCTTCAAAAAATAGAAAGCAACAGACAAAATCATTGATACTTTTGGGGTTAAATAGTATATCATATGGCTCACCTCCAAGTTCAGATGTAGCTGAATCTTCAGAAGCAGCAACAGGCTGGAGGATCTCTTCTTCTCTTTTCTTATCAGAATGTGGAAGTGTGACAATTGGGGCTGGTTGATCAGGCACATGATTAACATAAACCACAGCCGATTTAGAAGCAGTGCTTTTAAATAAACCAGCCCACGATTTGGATTTGGGAGGTGCTACGTCTGGAGAAGGACCTGGAGAAGAGCCTTTAGAAGCACTTTGTGTTTTGATACTATCTCTTTCTGATGACACAGCCTTGGCCTTTTCAATTCCTTGCTGGTTTACAACCGGAGAATTCTTCTGTGTGTTCACACTATCCTTGTTTTCATTTCCTTGTTCATGATTATTAATAGAGACTGTAACTTCAATATCTTGTTTCTCAGGGTCCTCTAGAAAGGAATCCTCAAGCATTGATTTGTCTAGTAAGCCTTCCTCGACTTCCTGTGGTTTGGACAGAACATCTGCTTCAAATGAGTCAAGATTTTCAAGTTCACTAAACTGGTCTTCGCCCAGAAAAGATAACTCTACCTCATTAGCATCTAATTCATCAATGACTTCTTCCTCTAAATTATCATCTGCCAGGAAGGATATTCCTGTGGATGGTTCACCTTTACCACCACCCAAAACTTGAGAAAATATCTTGCTTGATTTTATTGCTTCATCCAGGCTGTTTTTGTTACTTTGTGTAACAGCGGTTTGTGTTTCGTCATGAATTGGTGTATTATCTTTAGGTTGTGTTATGTTTTGCGTCACATACATAGCTGCTTGTTCTTGAGTAGACTGGTTGGACATATACTGTCCTTCAGCATGTACCTTATGCTTGTTACCCTCTCTAGAACTGAAGTTTTGTGCTGGCACAGGTCCGTTACAATGTGACAGGCTGACATAATTGGGCGCTCCTATATCTGGGCTTTGTATATCTGTTTTAACGGGTGATGCCATATCTATTATAACATCCTGTGGGATGATGCCAGGAGGATATGGACCAGGAGGTGGTATACCATTCACCAGACCACCAGTAGGTATTGGATATGGAGGAGCAACAACAGTCTGCATTGGTAATGGTACAACTGTAGGTACTATAGCATACATCATCTGGGGAGTTTCAGCAGCTGGTGGACAATCAAAATTCTTAGGTAAGGATGCAGGATCATCTGAAATCAAAGACAAGTGAAAATACAATAAAAAAAATGTGCCATTAATCAGTAGAAAATAATCATAATAACAGATTTGTTCCAATCTTTGATGATTCTTACCTTTTGAAACCTCATCCTTTTCCTTATCACTTTTGGTTTCCCATGGAAACTGTAATATAAGAAAATTCTGTAAGTAATTACAATATTTTTAAAACATTAGAAATCTTATCAAGATCAAGTTGATATATGGTAGGATATATACATCTAAATGAAAGAGGATTTAATGTCTTACTTTTCTGCACAAACTGTGCTTACCATGACAGTGATGTTTCTACCTATTCTTGGGCCAATGCCTACTGTCAGATGTTCTTTTACGTGCACTTGAACATGTACCAATGTCCTTTTTTTTATCACACTGTCTGAACAACTAGATGCTATTCCTTGCCAAACAATTAGTTCTGCACCAATCAGAGAAGAAATCTGACTGGAAAATATCCTGAGTTACTTTCAATGTGAATTAAAGAATTACTCAATGTGCCACAGGCAACTTCTAAAGTTGACTAAATGATTTTTTATTTGCATAAATTTAAAGTCACTGATCATCATTGGAGGGATTTTATATGCCTTGCAAACTAAAATTTTGTGGAAGTTGAACATCTAATAAGAAAATCAGTCTAAAAATGGTTGGTTTAGTATTTTCGAGGATATGATGGAATTGAAAAATTCGCAATATTTAGCATCTTCCAGAGATGATAAAACCATGCAATTGCTACCATTATGTGTTAGGTAAAAGCCTTTGAAAGGGCTCTATTTTATCCAGGTGGAACTGACACAGGGAGATTATCAATGTAAATATTTTGGTTTTGTTTTCTTAATGAAACATTCAATAATCCATCAGAATACTTTTAACCATGGATTAATCTCAGAAAAATGAGATGGTCTAAAAAATTTAAATTAAGATCATCAGCAGCTTTAATATTTGTAAACTATGCAAATTTAAATAACATCAGCCTACACTACTGAGTATGCCCAACCAATATAACATTTTTTAATTTCTGTATCTTGTTAACAGTTTATATACAAAACTAGCAGATTATCATGTATCTGAACAAAAACAGTTTGATATTACCTCTACTTTTTTACTCTGTTTCTGTCCATGTAGAATATTGAAAACTTCTGAATAAGACGCTTGATCTAAGCCATTCAACTCCACAAAGCATACCTCCTGAATGTGCATAATATTTAAAATATCAATTTAAACTGTGGTAGTAGGTCTATAGTCTTTACACAAATTGTTTTTCAATGAAATTTCAAACATGGGTTTTGAGGTGTTGATTGAAACTAATGGAATTTTGAAGTTAGTTAAATGAGGAATTATCCCCATTTTATGTATATTAGTAACTTGGAGATGCCAATTCTCCAGATGCTGCTGATGTAGGAATCAATTACGATAGAATAACTACAAGAATGTATATAAGTATATAAGTGCGTTCTTCAGTATCCTAAATGACACATGCGCTGGTCAGAGTAGTAATCTTATAAAATCAATACTCTTATCTCAAACAAGATGGAAAAATATTGTATCAAGGATGATCATGGGAATATATGCAGTGTGTAGGCTTCCTCACTGTCTTTTCTTTACACTAAAAACTGGAATGTGCACAACTTAAAAATCTAACAAAGTCTGAAGTATATGCACAGGAATATTCTGTTGATTATACAATACGACATTGCAAAATCATGTAGTAGTACTAGTACCATAGTAGTAGATATACTAGAGAAAGTAAATATAATGCCAATGTCATTGACAGTCAAACACATTCCAAATATAATTCTAACACAGAGATCATTGCTACGTTAAAGGAGTAATAAAGAATTTGTGAATCCAAACTGACAAACGCCAAAGCAAAACACGAGTTATCCCTCTATGTAACAGACTGAAGTGACTAGTGATAACAGATACAACGGCGAATTTCTGCTCACTAATGATCTGTGTTTAAATTATATTTAGAATGTGTTTAATCAGTTCTATCACATATGTGATAATGACTGAAACCAATAGTGTCCTTTAAAATTGTCACAAAAACAAATTAACAGTTATGGCAATGATGAGACTGATTAAGCAATCAAATGTTATAAGCTATCATATTGACATAGCAATTTACTTTTGACCTCTCTACATGTTTTTCAGTCCACATTATTCACTTATTGCATAACAAAAGGTAATAATATGCCATTAGTAACATAGTCTGAAACTTGACACAGCTTACTTAAAATATATTTATTGAATCAATAATAAACAAGTAGTCATAAATTTGAAGGATATAATTCAGGTTTCATTTTCCTGTTCTTATAATATTATAGCCTATTATATTATGTTTGCAGAAAAAAAAACCCTCAAAAACTTAAATTGCTGGATTCTTAACCTCAGACAGATGCAAATATGCCCATACCTTAAGTACGGTAACGATATGTCATTAAATCTATTAGAACTCGTGTTGTTATAGACATATAAATGTATTCTAGCTTTCTGCTGATGCTTTGGAATGTTATAAAATGGAAACGACTTGGGACAGGTCGTAAACTTGTTTGCACGATTTCACTTGCGGTAAAATCGTAGGAAAATGTGGGGTAATCGGTTAATTTTGGCGGCAGAGAAATAATTTAATTAAAGTATAGATTTTGTCTGAGGTGTGACAATGGTCATACCTGATTAGAAGGGTCCATGTTTATCAAAACATCTGTTCGTTTTTGCAACTTTTACCAACAAGCATGGTGTATGGGTGCCATATTTAGACGTTCTACGCATGTTCATTAAAGGGAGGTAATATAATTAAGTCTTGAACTTCCAGCATGGATATTTTGTGTAGCTTCGATTATCATACAAAATAAATAATGCCTGATGTGCGTTAGTCTCTAAATAACACAAATAGTACAGTTACAGACACCCCCCCCCCCAAAAAAAACCTCTTTAAAATAGGAAGAAATAATCACAACGCATGTAAACAATGCCATGTTTTTAATTTACGAAATACCAACAATTCTTTATAATAAGAGCCATCGCGAAATTCGAGATACATCGCGATAAATAATTATTCATAAACGTTTTTTTTTTCGATATCCTCGATTCCACCGAGGTGCTACTGGGTTTTTCCAGTCCGATTATGTTCAGAACGTGGCAAAGAAATATTTTGTCACCAGGACAACACGTTAAACCATGGACCTTAAAGGGACAATAACATTCTTGCTGGCTTGGTAGCTCCAGAAAATAAATAATACCCTTATTCTAAGTACTAGATGTTTAAATGTCCTACCTGTTGTGTAAATTATCCATTACAACCTATTTTATTTGTCCAGGGGGTTCGAAAATATTTTAAAATCCAAGTCACATTTGAAAAGGTTTACGTTAGACTTTTCAAATCAATTGGTTGAATTTTTCCAATTTTTTAAATTAGATGTGTTAAGATGAAATTTATATCATCATTTAATTGGAATATTCTAAAATAATACGATTTGTTGACCAGAATGAAGATTGGGACATATTTTTCAGTTACAACAAGAGTGTTATTGGGGCTTTAATGTATTATAAAGTCCATGAAATACAAATTTAAGATAGCAATGCACAGCTTCATTATTCCGGCTGAGCGCAGAAAAGTAAGACGTCTAAAAACCTATTTTATTTCTTAAATGAAATATTGTTGGAGATAAAAAAAAAAAAAAAATATAAAAAAAAAAAAACAAAAAAAAAAAAACAAAAAAAAAAACAACGTTGATCATCCCATTTCAAAGTAAAATCTGAAATGACTTGCATACTTACAAACAATGGTCATTATCGGGAATGATTTAAGATTAGTGTAGAAAATAAATACAACAAAATAACTCCTCCAAAACAAAACAAAAAACCTTTCTTTTTGTATCTTTAAAGAAACGTCAAAAAAAGATCCACCCTAAAACACCCCCACTCCCAAAACAGTTTACTCTTCAGAAATAGGGACTAGTTATCTTTGACAAATTTGTCTCGTTACGCTTCCCAGTTGTTTTGGAGCAGGCGTGTCTGTCAAACGCAAAGACAAAAACAATTTCGAATGCAGATTTCGAATGAGGAACAAGATCCCCCGAAAAACAATATTTATATATGTGTGCGGGGGCGTGGGTCTCCAAGTGCCATCAAGTAATATTGAGCTGTGTGGAACATCCTAGTCAATTCATAGAATACGGTATCTGAACCATGGTATTCGATTGGCATTGGACATTATAATCATGATTTTAATGTTGAAAACCACATTTAGGGATTTTTTGGTTTGTTTGGTTTTTTGTTTTTTTTGTTTTTTTGTTGTTTTTTTTTTTTTTTTGCAAGGAGGAAACAAAAACTCATGGGGGCGCGAAAACTCAAATCCATGACGCACGTACAGCTCGTCATTGCGCCCAGCTCCTTCAGCCCCTAAGGTATATTAGGCAGTCTTCGTAAAAAAAAACCTCGAAAATCCCCCAACCAAATCCCAACCGCCCACTATCTCGAAATCCTGAATACGCCACTTCAATAACCGCAAGATAAGAAGAATAATTCTTTTGTATGGAGAAAATATATAATGTATTCATCTGATCAGAAATATTGACTATAAAGATAGCATACAAGATGTATACATATTTTTCAATTTGGAAAGAAATGGGGCCAGCACCCTACCCTTAAAATTCCAATTTCATATTTTCTAAGAAAGTCAAAACATAATTATTTCTATGTCTTTTGCTCAAAAGGTTGTCAACTCACTATTATACGATCATGGGCAAAATTTCACAGGCTTTAGAATGGCTGACACAGGCTGATTGAGGAAATAGTAACACAATAACCTCCCTTGTTTTCCCATTCCTCTCGATGGACGGCCATCTTCAAACGTTTGAATTTGAAGTTGAAAATTATATTTTTGCCATTTTCTCAACTGGCAATAGTGAATTATAGGATTAATAGGATTATTCTTTGACAAGGTAGGACTGTTTATAGGTACAATCTATTTTAGGGCTTTATTTTAATACATTTTAAAAGTATAACTTAAAAATATGCTATTGGAACTTTAAAGAGATAACTATCTTAAAAATATTTACGTCTGGATAATGGAGAATATTATTAAAAATTCATGACTTGCCTATCTTTAGCAGCTCTTTAGCACGACAAGAGCAAGAAAAGTCGCTTACTAGAAAGCGTCATTGGCAAATTCAGAAAATATGTGATAAATAACTAAAATTGATTGAAATAAACGGTTAATCGCCATAAAAAGGTACCTTCCTCACACAATTTGAATAATATACAAACTTTCTAAATATTATCGTAATAATAGTTAATGTCTAACAGGGTTTTCTTTCTTTAATTACTTACACCTTCAATTCTACTTCTACTAGTACTAGACCTTCTTATATATGTATACCAATATTAATCTTCGATTTAATATTCCTCAACCTAATAAATCAATATATAAAAATAGTTTAAAATACATTGGACCTTGTCGCTGGAATAATCTACAACCTCAATTAAAACACAGTTGTATTATTATCACACTTTAAAGTTCCAATTTCATATTTTCTAAGAAAGTCAAAACATAATTATTTCTATGTCTTGCTCAAAAGGTTGTCAACTCACTATTATACTATCATGGGCAAAATTTTGGGGGGCATTAAAAAGGCTGACACAGGCTTATTGAGGAAATAGTAACACAATTACCTCCCTTGTTTTCCCATTCCTCTCCATGGACGGCCATCTTCAAACGTTTGAATTTGAAGTTGAAAATGATATTTTTGCCAATTTCTCAACAGGCAATTGTGAATTATAGGATTAATAGGATTATTCTTTAACAAGGTAGGACTGTTTATAGGTTCAATCTATTTTAGGGCTTTATATTAATACATTTTAAAAATATAACTTAAAAATATGCTATTGGAACTTTAAAGCGAATATTCTTTTAAAGATAGGCCCTACATTCCTAACCTTACTACTACTACTACTACTAGTTAGTAAATCTTGATATGTACATAATTTCAATTCATAATAGAGAAGGTAGTTAACCATACAGCTTTTTTTTCTTCTTCTTCTTTCATTGTTGTTCGTATATTATTTTGTTATGTTTCAAGGGCAGAATTGTAAAAAAGGCCTGGCCTAATTTCTTACCCTAATAAAGATATTAAGATACACATTCCGATATTTCTGACTCCACTTCATCAAGAATGAGTGTTTGCTTTAATTACATTTTATGTTTTATCTTTATTAGGCCAAATTTCTAGATTCAAATTCACGATTGACTTATTACAATATTGATGTTTTATAGGTCGGAAATGTCTAACTCTTTACCTAATCATATTTATGTCGATTTTGATTTGGGGGAAATCAATTTCAGAAAGTCATGTTTAGAGTCTTGAAAGTTTTTAACGGAAAAATGAGAACGGATAGGTACTGTCAGTGGACATCGTCCGCTCAAAGACAGTTCCTAAAGGAATTACTGTTTTGTAAACAACTAGTATTGTAGAGATGCCAGGGTTAAGTCTTAAGGGTATAATGTATAGCATTCAGGCCTGAATCTGTGTGGAAATTCTCAAAAACTCTTGATGTAGATTCAGAATAAAATGACAAACAACAGGGTACAGTTGACATTAAAATATCTTTCTATAGCGAAAGAGTAAAGTCTTTTAACCTTTTTTTTCTTGAAATAAGAATCTCTATCTTCCAACATCAAAGGGAGATTGGGTGGCCAAATGGTTAACGTAAGCGCACATTAAATTGTAAGGTTCATAAGATCTGTCTATGGCATTGTAATTCATTACCGTACCCGCTTTTAGTAGGGTCGCCTTTCCAAACCTGTTGGTTTTCCCCTGGTCCCCATGAAACAATTAAGTGAATTCATTATTGAAATAAAATTGAAACATGTTAGTTCTGATATGGCCTTGTTTGTATTTTTGAGTGGCCGTTAAACCCAATCTCTCTCTCTCTGTGACATCAAAGCTAATTAATTTCATTTGAATTAGTAATTACAATTCAAATACTCGTTAATTGATAATCAGAAAACAAATTTTGTTTTTGCTAAATTTTATATGCACATTACACCTCAGCATCTTAACTGTAGATCCAATAGTTTTGTTATTTATAAGGGATAAAAATTGTTTTCTTTTACAGAAGATGCCAAGGAATCCACTGAGAAATAAACCACCAGGGTAAGGTATTTTAATCATATGACAATAGGCAATAATAGTAATAAAAGATGAGTCTCTTGTGAAGATGTAATGCAGAAAACATAATGTGCAGCTTTTATATTAATTAATCTATGTTTATTTACATCTCTGGTTAGATTATGATTAAAGACCTAAATAAAATAAAATAAGATAGTAAAATAAATCCCTTTTCTTTTATTATTGTAATTGTCTATTTAGAAATAGATTTTCTTTTAATAAATTATATAAGATTGCCATTGAATGGACAGTCAATCATCTTCTACACAGCTTCAACTTACTTTTGGATGACTAACAACTCCAAAATATTTGGTAGTAAAATTGTGGTGATGATTTAAATTAAATTTTAAGACTATCTTTATACATAAATATATGTAACTATTTCTTTAATCTTTTATTTACAGGGACAGGGCTATTAGATTTAAATGTTCTCTACAGAACACCATATTAGATGTTCTACGACTTAGACCAGGATGGCAAGAAGTTACTGGGTAGGGAATTACTTACATACTTATCATAAGCATGTGATAGAAATTAATTTTCATAGAATAATATATAAAAAGTAAGACTTTGTCAATTTTCTTGTTCATTAAGAGTATCTCTATTATTGTTTAGAACAAAATCTATATTATTGTTTAGAACAAAATCTATATTATTGTTTAGATTTTAAAAAATTACCCTTAGAAATCCAGTTGATGACTCAATCACTTGTACCGCAAAAAAAACCCCAATACATCTTTAATTGTTTATATTTGATTGATTTATTAGGGATGCAGAGTGGGATTTTTATTGGTGTGATGTTTGGTGGATGAAAGAAACTTTTGACCATGCCTACCTAGAGGAACACATGAGGCTTAATCATTTCAGAAATCATTATGAGGTGAGGAAAGCAATGGGTTCAGTATCATTCAATTAGAGTGGGGTTGTTATGGGTTTTTTTTATCTCTGGAACCTTAGTCATATTTTACCACAGAAGATAACTGAAAGCAGTAAAAGAAAACTGTGCTCTTTTAATCAACTGTTTCTGTAAAAGGTATATTATATTAACCGGTATTGCTTTCCTGACACTTGATTTTTCTTCTTTCCGTCTTACCCTTAACTAAATATCTGTTTTTAAAGCATTTCAACTCGTTTCTGTATTTCAGCTCACCAGAAAGAATTTAATGGTGAAAAATCTGAAACGTTTACGAAGACAGCTGGAGAAAGAATCCGGAAAACTTGAAGCACAGAAGTATCTTTTCATTTTTCATGTAAATGAAAGCTGTATGTTCTATATGATTATTATATACTTTTGATTTTTTATAGTTCTTTTGAAATAGCAGATGAAGGAGCTACAGTAACTCAGTAAATAAGGCGCTGGATTTTCCAGACTTTTTTCCTCTTGTCAGTTGTGCAGGATTATTCTGCTCCTGCTAACTGTCCTCCTATGATTATCACAAATACATGTGTAAATGATTTTATTCCTTAACTGATCCTAGATGTGATTTCTTTCCCTCAACATATGAACTACCTGTAAGTATAGCCAACTTTTATATCATCAAACCTGTATGTACCGTATTTGATAGATTGAGTTTCCAACATGCTCTCAAAACTGGGGGTAGATCAACTTTAAAAAAAGAGCACATTTAATCAGTAAAATAGAATGGGGTTTAATGTCTCATCATAATTAATTTGAGACAAAAGTATGGTGATTTGGACCCTGAAGAATTTTGCTCAGACAGTGACTTTCCTTCCTATTCTTCTTTGATTTCCTACTTCAACCACCAAACAAAGCATTGGTGTTTACACAGAGATAGGCCTTAGTTATTTTCCCTTCCAAATGACAAGGTACAGTTTCCTTTGTCTACCTCCTAGGTGCCACATTAGAAGTGAAGATCAGGCTTAAAAAATCCCTAATGTTGTTCATATTCCATACAGCGATAGGCCTTGTTTTTTCTTCCCTTCCGAATGACAAGGTATATTATCAACCCCCACAGTCTCCTGTGCCTTGACTGCTGTCGTCTCAAAGGTAAATCAAAACTTTATGTCTGCTTACATAAGAGGTTCTTAATTACTATTATGTGTACATTGTTTGTCTTTCAGTCCGAATATCATATTTTTGTGGATGAGTATAGAAAGAATCCTGGTTCAATATGGATAATGAAACCAATTGCTAAATCTCAAGGAAAAGGAATCTTCCTCTTTAAAAGACTTAAAGATATAACCGACTGGAGGAAGGTATTGTTTTCTTGTTTTTTTACATGTGAATTTGGAAAGATCTGAGGCAGTGCTGTCTGGTTCAACTGTCAATTTGTCCAGGCCCCAAGTTCACAAAGTATTCTCAGACTTAAGTTCAGAATTTGCTCAACTTTCAATCACTGTTTATGAGAAATATCTTTGATCCAGAAACACAGAACATTGCACTTAGTTTCTTATTGGTGTAGTCGATACGTTAAAATAACAAAAGCTTTGTAAAGGTCTAATATTTTAATTACGATAAAGAAAAAATTTTGAGTAAATTCTTAACTTAAGTCTGAGAATACTTTGTGAACTCGGGGCCAGGAATTTGCAAGTCGATCTTTTGAAATATTTATCCATCTGCTAATAAAAGTATCCTTTCCTTTGATAATCAGTTCAACTAATTAATCAATCCAACTGTCCTTTAATCCCATCTAAATAGGTATCCATATAAGAAATAGCCATTTTACAATGTTAGGGTGCAGAATATCAGCCATCATCAGAATCTAATAAAGATTATAATAAATCTGTGTCCATTTTAGGGTACAGAATACCAGATCCTTACAGGGATTATAATAAATTTGTGCCAATTTTACGATACCGAATACTAGCCAGCATCACATCCTTACAGAGATTATGATCAATTTTTGTCCATTTTTGAGTACGGAATACCAGCCAGCATCAGGTCCTTTCAGAGTTTATAATAAATTTGTGTCTATTTTAGGGTACAGAATACCAGCCAGCATCAGATCCTAATAAAGAAACACCAGAGACTTATGTTGTATCAAGATATATCGAAAACCCATATCTGATAGGTGGAAGAAAGTTCGATATAAGAATATATTGTTTAATAACGTCTGTAAGTATAGAATTATCATAGTCTCAAGACCAGATAACTTAAAGCGAGAATTTCATATTTTCTTAGAAAGTCAAAACATAATTATTTCTATGTCTTTTGCTCACTAGGTTGTCAACTCACTATTATACGATCATAAGCATCATTTCCCACACTAAAAAATCTTTCACAACGGAAATAATAACACAATTACCTCCCTTGCTTTTCTATACCCCCCCCCCCCCATGCAATAGCTATCGCTTTCTTCAAACATTTGAATTTGAAGTTGAAAATAATATTTTTGCCAATTCTCAACTGGCAATTGTGAATTATAGGATTAATAGGATTATTCTTTAACAAGGTAGAACTATTTATAGATACCATCTATTGTACCGCTTTAAGGATTTCAGCATTTAACCATAATATCTTATATTATTTCATTTATTTCAGTACAGTCCATTAAAAGTGTGGTTATATAGAAATGGTTTTGCCAGATTTTCAAACACCAGATTTTCTCTGGAGTCAATTGATGATAACTGTATCTTTTTAATTTATTAAGCTTAAATTGTATATCTCTTGGCGAGCATTCTTCTTCATTATATTTAGCGGTATCTGAGGACCAGTTTATATTCCTTCTCTATGCTCTGATATTTTGAATTCAAAAGTCATTTATTTTTCAATTCTTGTTCACATAATTATATATATTTATATGGTATTTATGATTTAACCATCAAAAAGCTACCACACGAATTTAAACTTATTAGATTAAATCCAGATTTGTTGGCGTTTATATTGTTTCGTTTCCAATGTTGAATTAAAAGTGTCTGACAAATGTGGATGATACAGAATCTTTGTTTTTTATTCTTAAACTATTATAAGATGTTCATTTAACCAATGTTGCTATACAAAAGACAGCCCCAGAGTATGATCCAGAGAGAGGTTGTAAATGGTCAATACAACAGTTACGTAAATATTTAACAGCCAGACATGGTCAAGAAAAGGTTAAATTTTTATTGCTTTTATTTGAAATGTCAAAAAAATGTAATTTAAATGCCTTTCAATCCACTGCGGTAGCTGCTCGATGACAAAACATCATCTATTAAGAAGGATTAATGGATTATTTTATTATTGAGTATTTTGTAGGTCATCTGTTTAGAATGGTGAATGAAGTATTTATATTGTGTATTTCAGACAGATCAACTATTTAATAAAATGAATGAAGTATTTATATTAAGTCTACAGAGTGTACAGAAGACTATGATTAATGATAAACATTGTTTTGAACTTTATGGTTATGATATTCTGATAGATGACAATCTTAAACCGTAAGTACACTCACCTTGAATCATAGTTACCAACACCTGTCTAAAAGGGCAGATTCCAGGACAGTGCCATGGACACAGATTATATATATTTATGTAGAGGTTAATTATCATGCAGTAATAAATTATATTTGTAGGTGGTTAATAGAGGTGAATGCCTCACCATCGTTAACAGCTAGTAGTAAAGAAGATTATACATTAAAATGTGGTTTATTAAATGATACATTAAATGTAATAGATATGGAAAACAGGTAATGATATTTTTTATACAACCATATTTCAGTGTGGGCATATTATGACATCACCCTGTCCGTCAGTCCCTTGTGAACGAGATAAATAGATGCTATAGTTTTTAACAGACTAGTCAGAAGGATGGGGTTAATGAGAGGGTGAACCCTACCAATATATTTAGCCTTCTGTGAAGTTTCGTTCCAGGGTTACACCCCTCCCCCCCCCCATAATGCTGAAAACCTTGTGTATGTTTTGAGGCTACAATAGAGATCAGATGTCTTGAAGCATAGACTACATATCAAATTTGTACTACTTCCAAGTTTTTCTTCTGGATAAGCTGCAGACTTGCTGCCATGTGGGTATATTTCCATGTTTTGGGTGCTCCTCATTATTCATATTGTAGATTGTACTTATTGGTATAATAATTTTATTTCTAAGTACTTGTAACATTTGCAAGAATATTACACTGCATTTTGTTTATATAACCAGATTAACTGGTAAAGAGAAAAGAATTGGAGGATTTGATTTATTATTTGATGATGGTCCAGTTTACCTTGATGATGCTCTTATATCAGATCCTATAAACAACTATGGTACAACTATGAATGCTTTTCTTGGTAAGTATCATGTTTCTCTGTTGGAGTGTTGGGTAGTGCTCTAAATGTATATACTCTAGATCGTAAGGTCTGTCATAGGGTCAAGTGGTCTGATTTTGATCCTATTCTCAATCTTGTTCCCTCTCATTGCCACAGACTCCTACGTGCAAGCCATTTATTGAAATTCAATTTGTTATATTATGTTAGTCCTGAAATGACATGGTTTGTGTTTGGTGGAGACAAACAAAGCTCTGTTTTGGAACCATGAGTAACACCTCGTTTTAGGCATTCATGTTTGATCTGACTCCCATTTTTGTGTTAGTATTAATCTTAAATACCTGACCCTAATAGAAAGTAGGAAGTTCCATGTGGACACAGTCGGATCAAACATGATTGTCGAGTTTAATTTTTCAACACCCAATGAGATTGCATCTTGCCAGCCAGAGTCAGTGTGTGGTTGCTTATTTGTCATTTTTATGCCGTCGCCCCTGTTCGTCCAGACAAAACTTGAAATATAGGTTTATCCCCATAAGATCTCAACTGCTTTCGATGTTGGCATGTATCTGATCGAAACTTCATAGATTATGGCCCCTGATTGTACGAAAAATCATTTTTTTAGCTTGTGGACCCTATAGAGGTCACAATTTTGAACTGATTTTGATGAAACTTGACATGTACGTTTATAACCCAAAGATCTTGGTTTCTTTTGATATTTGCGCCCATTGGATCTTAACTTCCTGAATTATGGCCCCTGATTGTCCGAAAAATCACCCTTTTTACCTTGAGGTCAAAATTATTATCTGCATTAAAAAAGCATTTGATTATATCACCGTTACACTGTAATGAATGTTCGATTCGAATTTCATGAACATCGGACCAAAGTTGCTGAACAAAATGGCCATCTTTTTTACGCGAATTGTGTAAAAATATGGTATATCAAGGTTGTGGACCCTGTAGAGGTCACAATTTAAATCTGATTTTGATGAAACTTGAAATGCATGTTCATAACTGATTGTACCAAAAATCTTGTTTTTATCTTATGGACCCTATGGAGGTCACAATTTTATTCCGAATTAAAAAACCGTTTGACTATATCCCCGATACACATTAATGATGGTTGAGTTTGAATTTCTTGAAAATCGATAATTGAACAGCTAAATCCATAATATTAAATGGTTCGTATACTAAATATTAGCATTAGGCCGAACTTTATAAAAACCAAACAAATTCTAATGATTTTCTGATAATTACTTAATATGCGACAACTCTTGTTGACTGCCTGGACGATTTAGCTGCCGTGGTTGTATGTTTTGTTGCCTGGCAACCTATTTTTAAAAATATTTAAACATTTTTGTTACGTGTTTTTGATTCCTATAATTTAAAGCAAAAGAGTAATGTTTTAAATCATTATGGACTGTTGTGTTTTTTTCAGGGTGTGCCAATAACAGAAGAGAAAATTTACGCCATGTGTACCGCACTGCTCAACTAGTCAAAAAATCTTCAAATTGATGTTGAAAAAAATAAATCATATAAATCAAATTATGTTTTATGCTTCATGCATCTCTCAAAATATTTGTAGGAATTGTGACCTTAAAGGTTGATATAATATGTTTATATTTAAAGATACATTATGGGAGGTAAGATAACAAGTTGGCAGTTCTCACTATAATAGTTAAAAACTAGCTAATGTAAAGGCAATTTGCTGAAAATATCAGTCAAATTGATCCACTATGAACTGAGAACTAAGCCTTGATCATCATTACTAAAGTCGGTAAGACAAAACTAGAAGTCTCGGTTATCCATTTAATCGTTAATCACGAAGGAAAATTTTGCAGCAAATTAAACTACAAACCAACAAATATCACAAGCTAGCCTTGACATTGAGTCAATTATGGTCTTGATAAGTTAATTAATGTCTAATTAATAGTTTTTATAACATTTCAGACCTAAAGAAAGATCTACAATAGGCAGATTTTGCTCTTGCATAATGTATATTTAAAAAAATATATCTTGTGTTGAAGATTATACTAGTAATGCAGTTTCTTCTATTCGTAACAGGGAGATTACGGTGGGTAAGACGCTAGCTTGCTAGCTTGGTGGTCAGGTGTTCGATGCCTGCATTGGCCGAGAGAGTTCATCCAGATTTTCCAGCATTACTTTCTTGTCAGTGATGCTGGACGGAGGGCTTGACAAGGACAAATGTCTAATCATTCGGATTGGATGGAAAACGGGGGTCATGTGTACACATCGACATGCACGTAAAATATCCCTTGACAGTTCAATTTTCATATAAGAGTAGGCTGTAGTGTCGCTGTTTGGGCAAAATTTCGTTCAAAGCACACTGTATGGCATACGCCGCCTTCATTAGCCCAGTTCAGAATAGAACAGTAGGACGTTAAACCCCATTTCATTTCTGTTTGCAACAGGGGTTGGCTTAAGAGTGTTCGAATGCACAAGCTTCAGTAAGTGTTTATCTGTGTCCTCCCACTGCCAAGGACCCATCGAAAAGCGTATTAAGGAAACTGTAACATATTATGGAGTGGACTTTAAACCCCATTTCTTTCTCTGTTCATAACAAGCCTCTTGATGTAACAAAATCTTTATTGAATTATATATTTTTATATGCCTACATTTTCATGTGGGCATATTATACCGTCGCCCCTGTTTGTCCGTCCATTTGTTTGTGGACACTCTACGCAGGTCACAATTTTTATTCAATTTTGACGAAAAGTTAAATATAGGTCTATCTCCCAAAGATCTCGGTTCTTTTTTGATATTGCCATGTATCGCAAATAGTGTAAAAGTATGGTATATCAAGATTGTGGCACTATTATTCGAGGTTACAATTTTGAGCAGATTACAATGAAACTTGAAACACATGTTTATAAACAAAGATCTTGGTTCCTTTCTGTATTCGCACATTTCAGATTGTAACTTCCTGAATTATGGCCCTTGATTGTACGAAAAGTCAGTTTTTAGCTTTTTAGAAGTCGTAGTTTTTATTCAATCTAAAAAAAGGTTAAAGCGGTAATTTCATATTTTTAAGTTATATTTTTAAAATATATTAAAATAAACTTTATAAAGCCTTAAACCTTGTTAAAGAATAATCGTACTAGTTCTATAATTCACTATTGCCTGCAGTTGCTAAATTGGCAAAATTGTCATTTTCAACTTGAAATTCAAACGTTTGAATATAGCTATTACATGGGGGGGGGGGGGGTGAAACAAGGGAGGTAATTGTGTTATTATTTCCGGTGTTAGTGATTTATAAGAGTGGGAAATAATGCATTTGATCTTACAATAGTGAGTTGACAACCTATTGAGCAAAAGACAAAGAAATCATAATTGTTTTGACTTTCTTAGAAAATATGAAATTATCGCTTTAAATGTATCCCTGTTACACATCGATGAGTGTTGAGTTTAAATTTCGTAAAACTCTTACAGAAACTGCCAGACAAAATGGACTCTCCTTGTACTGAAATAGTATAAAAGTATGTACTACCAAGGTTGTGGACACCCTAGAATTCACAGTTTTTATCCCATTTTTATGAAACTTGAAATGTATGCCCCCTTTTTTTAGCCTGTTCTCTGTCCATCTCTTGCAATATGTGGGCGTATCTTGCATGGCAACTGCTTGTATGTAATTTATATGATGTAAAGTAAATATTAGCAATAAGAATAGTTTTATTTTATGTTATACATCTCTATTTTTAAAATAAGATAAAAAATATTTGTTGATCAAGTTTCTGCATCATGATGTCATTTTTACATTTGAGACAGAATAGTTATTGTAGTGTAATGACTGTATTGATATTAAGTGTGGTCTGATTCCATACAGAATTATGTTACTTTAATTGTTATTTTCCCACTCCCTAGTCATAGAGTTAGATTAAAGATAGAAGTATTAAAAAGCATGGTTTTCATAATATGTGGGTTTTGCAGTTAGTTAAATCTGTACCATGGGCTTTAAATGGGAATTATAGAACATTACAGCTTTGTGTTCCAATATTTTGTCGCCTCCTTGACCTTGTGTTTCCTCGTATGTTTTTCACCAATCCCAGGTTATTTACTAGTCTGTTATCATAATAAATCCTGTTGAAATTTGAAGGTCACATACAAAAGGATAGTCCTTGGGGTGGACTAACTAGAAATCATGCAGATTCTTCAAGTTTAGAAATGTGACTTCAAAGATAATACAGATAAGAAAATCCTATCATCAACTTCTCAAAGACAATAAATTGTTGCCCAATCTGATTTAGAAGACTGCTCTATATTTAGAATGTAAAAGCCAGAAACGGTTCTATGGGATTTTTAATTCAGATTCAAATTGAATAAGAGCATAATCAAATTTAATAACATTTATTACAATGAAAATAATAAATAAAGTAAAAATAAGCTTTATTTAATGAGAAGACGGCCATCTATTTGAATTTCCCCAAGGATGTCTGAGTGGCATAATGCGAATTCTGAAATTATATACCTTCACACACATTTCTAGGGAACTTTATTAAGCCTCCACTTTGAATTTGCAATCCTTGGGGATTTTTTAGGAGGAGTATCCAGGCTCATTAGATTCAACAGGTCGAATTTTTATAGAACTCGTCTTCAAACCTTCACACACATTTTTAGGGAACTTTATTAAGCCTCCACTTTGAATTTGCAATCCTTGGGGATTTTTTAGGAGGAGTATCCAGGCTCATTAGATTCAACAGGTCGAATTTTTATAGAACTCGTCTTCAAACCGAGGTCCGAATGAATCTGACGTATTATTTTACCTCAAAGCGGCCATGTTGAATATTTAAATTTCCCCATGGGGGAATCCTCTGGATTCTAAATCTACACACAGTGAAGATATGTAATCCACCCAAAAACATTATATGGACTATATTCCCACTTTAAGACTTAAATGTGCCTTTAACATTAGAATAAACATTAGAACAAAAAAAAATTGAATTAACGTTAATATAAAATGATTATTTCAAAATTGTGATAAAGAATTATTCAGTTATATTCTTCCTAAAAAGATAACTCTGATTAAAATCCACACACTGTTAGTTTATGGTGGAGATCATCAAGATCATCTAGATTTAAATCCTTCATCTTCCTTACTCTCATTGCATGTACTTCTTTCATTCGCAATCTTTCTTTCAACTCTAATAATCTTTTCTCTCTATTTATTTGGGCTTTCTTCATTTTTTCCATCTGGAATTCCTCTTTTTCTTTCAAGTCTGCTCCTGCCAACATTGGCATTACATTGTTTTCTTCCCTTTTCTATTAAACAAAATAGGGAAAGTCATTTTAATTTATTCAACATTCATATATCGATAAGAACTTTGTTGAGGGATATATGCAATCTGTTTCACAGAGAATTACGAAAGTCTTCTACTGTAGCGGCCTAGCGAATATTCACTGCTGATCAACGTGGGATATGTGTTGCATCGGTGTACGATTCGGGTGGGGGTCTGACAATCAGATTTTTCGTCCAGGGGCCAGTTGCTCAAAACTCCACCCTGCTATACTATTTTGAGGACCCTCTTTCGGGGGGGGGGGGGCGGCGGAGGTCGAGAAATTTTATAAAATAGAAATCATTTTGGTGCATTCTGACATATCCTTCGGGCCCTTCGAGGCCGGTTTAATTTGGGGCCGGGGCCAAATTCGATAGTCGTCTGAAGCCTGAATGCGAAATAAATCACTTATACGTAGCGGGAGCTCAATCTAATAATGATTAATGGAATATATGGTGGAGTGGGCCTATTATGCAAGCAGCACTCGTAAGCCCGGAAATCTATACAGCAAATAAATTATCGCTCCGCCAAGCCAGATCACACTGGGCGGCAGAGCCATCTTTTTCCTGAATAACTTATTAGTAGGTTTTCAGAAAAGTTGATTTCTTGATTGATGATTTTCATGCAATTGCAATGACATCACTCTCATTCAGTAGTGGATTGACTCGGACTCGGGGGGTCCTTCCCCTTGGCCAGAGGGTCCCTTTTGTCTGCCTTTAGGGCCCTCCCTAACTAGGGTACATTTTCATTTTTCGGTTTTAGCATTTTTCTCCCATTTTATATTTTAAACTTTTTTGATTTTTTTCGTGAGGAGGCTGGCGCCTAAGCTATAAAATGCCTCTGATGGGCTACCACCCGTGGTGCTGACCCGGGAAACGTGAGTAATGGTTTTGAAGGGACGAAAACCCGCGTTAAACCGGTTTGCATATTGGGCGTTTTGAACAGCTCAAATTTTGAGACGAGATGAAGGAAACCTGTTAAATTATTACAATAATTTGTCACGCGCAACCACAAAACCATATGAACTACTGTAGTTATATAGTCGCACAATGATCGATATTGTGTTGACGAGATTTTTTAACCCGTATTCCTTTCCATATATAGTATACAATAGTATCACTGACCTCTCGTCCATTTAAGTTTTGTTTCTCCAGTATAACTTTTCTTCTTCTACTCGGGGTTTCTAGCCTTGCTGGGTGCCCTTCTGGTAGTGCTTTGTTAATCTGAACGATTTCAAAGCTCAAACCGCCGGATGTTTGTGTTCCTGGTCGGCTGATGAAAGAACCACCGATATGATCTTCACTTATTGCCCTTCTATCTTTTACAATCGCTGACTTATTATTGTGTTTTTCTTTCAATTTAGCTCGTAATTCTTTTAATCTTATCTCTCTGTTGTTTACGACGGCAACCATTTTATTTTTTTGAAATTCTTGTTTTAGTGCGAAATTTTCAAAACCTGCCGTCTTCTCTACACATTCATTACGTAAATTCTTCATCATATCTTCGTTTATTTGCTATTGAAAAGAGAAAATTACGGTGGCTGATAAGGGACATGAAAAATAATATAATTTGATTTTTTTAATATTCACCCAAGTCAATTTTAATATAAGTTGTTTTTTATAATTTTCACCCAAGTCAATTTTAATTTCCACCCAAGTCAAATTTAATATAATTTGTTTTTTATAATTTTCACCAAAGTCAATTTTAATATAATTTGTTTTTTATAATTTTCACCCAAGTCAATTTTAATTTAATTTGTTTTTTATAATTTTCACCCAAGTCAATTTTAATTTCCACCCAAGTCATTTGTAATATAATTTGTTTTTTATAATTTTCACCCAAGTCAATTTCAATTTTCACCCAAGTCAATTATAATATAATTTCGATTCTGTTGAATTTCCACCCAGCGCGTGATGACATAGGAGAACGCTAGATCAGATATGATGACGTCATATGTGGATTGTGGGTTAGGGTAAGGGTAAGGGTTAGGGCCCCAAACATGGCCCCTCGTTTCAGGCAATCGCTCAAACACCCAGATGCACCCAATGGGAGGTTCCGAGGTTGGAAATTCTTGAAGTATATCGACGCCGGGGAGTCGCCCGGGGCCGTCACATTTCAGCCTTGGCGACCGGTAGTTGGGAAAATCGTGATTTTTTGCATCAAAATGCCTGAAAGGCCTCTTTGCCTGACCGCAGCTTAATACATTGTTATGACAGAATTTTTTTTCAAAAATGGTCCTATCTTTTCGAAACTTCGGCTACCTCCCTCGCCCCCCATTTCCACCTCCGGGCATCCAAAAATGTTCTTAAAATTAAAATCGAACATCTAGTTCCATCTCTATTTTTTTTTTAACTTTGTGTACCCCCGGGAAAATGGCCACCGTTCACTCCCCATGGGTCGGGATCAACATTTTCTTTTGGGAAATGTGTTTGGTCGAAAGATGGGTGCTTGGGTGGAATACCTGCCCAGAAAATTTGGTGTCAATTGACCCTCGGGAAGGGTCGGGCGTAACAATAATCCACATGAAAAATGGGCGAAAACAGAAAAAAAATCGATTTTTTTCATTTCGGTGCCCCTTAGAAAAAGCCCTTAACTCAGCCCCTATGGGCAGTGGGTCCATGAAATTTGGAGGGCGCCCGAAAAAATGAGCAGGATCGACCAAGGGGTTCCGATTTTATTCAGGTGTCGGATCAGAACTCTACTCGACCTGATCATCGCCCCCCCCCCCCCCGATCTCCTTCCAAAACATCTGTCATTTTTAGAGGATGCAGGGGTTTAGCCTGAATTCATAGGCCAAGGTGGGATAGGGAGTAGGCTACCCCTCCTTAAACCCCATATTCCCGTTTCTATCCTCCGCCGAGACATGTTTTTCTCAAGGTCACGTTTTTCTAAACCCTGCTCCTCCCCTTGGACCCAGGGGCCACAAATTTGGCCGGAGGGTAGGCCTTGGTAATGCCGTCTAACACTCTGGGGGTTTGGACCCGCAAGTCCGAACTCTTAAACCTTTTTTTGACGAGCAGCCTGTGGAGGAAACGGGGAACTGGGGAGATATTATGATCAAATTTCCTGGTTGATGACGTCACGCGCTGGGTGGAAATTCATCAGAATCGAAATTATATTACAAATGACTTGTTGGGTGGAAATTAAAATTGACTTGGGTGAAAATTATAAAAAACAAATTATATTACAAATGACTTGGGTAGAAATTAAAATTGACTTGGGTGAAAATTATAAAAAACAAATTAAATTAAAATTGACTTGGGTGAAAATTATAAAATACAAATTATATTAAAATTGACTTGGGTGGAAATTATAAAAAACAAATTAAATTAAAATTGACTTGGGTGGAAATTATAAAAAACAAATTATATTAAAATTGACTTGGGTGAAAATTAAAATTGACTTGGGTGAAAATTATAAAAAACAAATTATATTTAAATTGACTTGGGTGAATATTAAAAAAATCAAATTATATTATTTTTCATGTCCCTTATCAGCCACCGTAGAAAATTATGTTTCAATGACTAATTGTGCTTTATTTTAAATCCATTATTGTTCACAATTTGTGCTTACTGCTTGAGCTTTCCGGGGGCGAATCCAACCATTTCGAAAAGAGGTATGCTTATTAACTGGAAATAGCACAGACCGAGTTAATATTCAAAAATTGTATCTAGATAAAGTTGATGCATGAAGTAGGGGAATAGGGGATATTGTCCATGTTTTTTTTATCTTCAACGACTCTCTCATAATGGCGAATATTCTTGCATGCAAATATAAAGGTTTGAAATTCGCTAAAAAAAAAAAAAATCGCCGAAAATGATAAGATTGGCATGGAGAAATATTGAAAAAAAGTGAGACTTTACATATAATTATTAATGCTTGCATATTGATGGCAAGTCCTGACGGATGCCCAAGTTAACGCTTGTGAACGCATTACCACTACACAACGCTTATGTGGCGTAATGCGTATAAACCCCTTCAAAGAAATTCGCAAGCGTTGACAAACATTTGTAAGGTCTCACGTTTTTAAATATTTCTCCAGACCAATCGTATCATTTTCCTCAAATTTGACACCAATTTCAAATTCTCGTATAATGATATCCGCCACTGTGTTAGACTAGAGTATTCGCCAGCCGACTCCGAGTCTTATTATCGCCTGCAAATCCTTACAAATGTCGTAGGATCAGCACCACAGCAGCAAATGCTCAAGAACACCTACGATGTTCTCTGTGAATTGGTGGCGGATTGTTTTCGTAATCCCATTCGCCATTGTCTACATTTTGCAGTAGAAGGACCAGGTAGATTAGGTAGTTTAGTTGGCCTGGGGTTAAAGTAATTCTTTTTAACTAACCTTTCCTCTTTTTTCTGAATTTTCCGACTTTGCTGTTATCTGTTCTTTGGTGACACATTTAACCTCTCTAGTCTGATGTTTTACCGGAACTGTTTTCCTGGTATTTCTGTTTACGAGAAAAAGTTCAGATTTATCTGAAGATCTATCTTTCATAATAAACTTGTGTTTAATAAGCTGCTAGGCTGTATCTGAGGGTACGAGAGAGAGATATGGTATATCTGAGGGTTCGAGAGAGATATATGTTATATCTGAGGGTACGAGGGAGAGAGAGAGAGAGAGAGAGAGAGAGAGGGAATGGGGGTATATCTGAGGTACAAATGCTGCTGATTTATTTGTACACTCAGTTTATGTTGGGTTGTTATATACCCAATAACCTTTTGTTAATGTTGAATTACTTACTCAATAACTTTCAGTTTATGTTGGGTTGTTTTATACTCAATAACTTTCTGTTAATGTTGAGTTACTTACTCAATAACTTTCAGTTTATGTTGGGACATAAGATCGTCCACCATTTTCTTCTCTTTATTTGTCTGTAAATTGTTTTTAAATCTTTTTATCTACTCCCCGCCTTTATTAGCCCGGTCGCAGTAGGACGTCAAACCCCATTTAATTTCATTTCACCATTTCTTATACACTTTTTTTGAAATTTTATTGCCGCCACCATTATTCGTTGGCATGTCTGCCCGTTCACACTTCTTGTAAACACCCGTCACGACATTAAACCAGCATGAACGGACAGAATACCAGTCAGCATCAGATCCTAATAAAGAAGCACCAGCAGAGGCGTTTAATACTGAGGCGCTGGAGGCGCCAGCCTCCTCGCGAAAGAAATCAAAGAAGTTGAAAAAAAAACCGGAGAAAAAATGCTAAAAACCGATGAGAAAAATGAAAATGTACTCTAGTTAGGGAGGGCCCCAAAGACAGACAGAAGGGCCCCACGTCTGACAAAAGGGCACCTCTGGCCAAGGGAAAGACTCTCCGAGTCTGAGTCAATCCACTACTGAATGAGAGTGCAGTCATTGCAATTGCATGAAAATCATCAATCAAGAAATCAACTTTTCTGAAAACCTATTAATATTAATTATGTCATCACCCTGTCCGTCAGTCCCTTGTGAACCGTATAAATAGATGCTATAGTTTTTAACAGACTTTTAGTCAGTAGGATTGGGTTAATGAGAGGGTGAACCCTACCAATATATTTAGAATTCTGTGACGTTTCATTCCACGGTTACCGCCCCCCCCCCCCTTCTAAAAACAGTGTGTATGTTTCGGGGCTACAATAGAGATGTGATTTCTTGAAGCATAGATTACATATCAGATTTGGTCAGCACCCAAAGTTTTCTTTTGGATAAGCTGCACACTTGCTGCCATGTTGGTATTTTTCCATGGTTGAGGTGGTCATCAGTATTCATATTGTAGATTATACTTATTGGTATAATAATTTTATTTCTGAGTACTTGTAACATTTGCAAGAATTTTACACTGCATTTTGTTTATATAATTAGATTAACTGGTAAAGAGAAAAGAATTGGAGGATTTGATTTATTATTTGATGATGGTCCAGTTTACCTTGATGATGCTCTTATATCTGATCCTATAAACAACTATGGTACAACTATGAACAGGGGCGTAAATGTGGGAGGGGGCGTGCGGGATGGTACACCCCCACAGCAAAAAAAACAAGCCAACAGTGAGGCTGATGTCCCCCGCCGAAATCCCAAAATAAATAGATGACACATATTAATTAATCGCACATTTATTTTTTTCAAACGTATCGACCAATCAAACTGAACACGAAGTGTCATCCAAAAATTGCTTATCTCTGCCTACCGTAAGAAGAAAATGCTCATCTTCGAACTCCATCAAGGCATTGACCTAAGAAGCATACACACCAATTCGAAGGAGAGTTATTGTGTTCCAAAGTCTCGGCAAATCAAATTGCTTATCGCTCTGCTTACCCTGAGCAGAAAATGCTCATTATCGATCATAGTCAAGGTATTACTGTAATGAAACTATACTCCAAGTTTCATCACTCTCACTTAATTAGAACTAAAGTTATCGTATCTCAAAGCATCAACCAATCAATTGCTTATCTCTGCCTACCCTAAGCGGAAAATGCTCATCTTCGAACTCCATCAAGGCATTGACCTAATAAGCATATACACCAAGTTTGAACATTTTAACTAAATTAGAAGGAGAGTTATAGTGTTCCAAAGTCTCGACCAATCAAATTGCGTATCGCTCTGCTTACCCTGAGCAGAAAATGCTCATTATCGAACTTAGTCAAGGTATTACTGTAATGAAACTATACACCAAGTTTCATCACTCTCGCTTAATTAGAACTAAAGTTATCGTGTCCCAAAGCATCAACCAATCAAATTGCTTATCTCTGCTTATCCTTAGCGGAAAATGCTCATCTTCGAACTCCATCAAGGCATTGACCTAATAAGCATATACACCAAGTTTGAACATTTTAACTAAATTAGAAGGAGAGTTATTGTGTTCCAAAGTCTCGACCAATCAAATTGCGTATCGCTCTGCTTACCCTGAGCAGAAAATGCTCATTATCGAACTTAGTCAAGGTATTACTATAATGAAACTATACACCAAGTTTCATCACTCTCACTTAATTAGAACTAAAGTTATCGTGTCCCAAAGCATCAACCAATCAAATTGCTTATCTCTGCTTACCCTAAGCAAAAAATGCTCATCTTCGAACTCCATCAAGGCATTGACCTAATAAACACATACACCAAGTTTGAACATTTTAACTCAATTAGAAGGAGAGTTATTGTGTTCCAAATTCTCGACCAATCAAATTACGTATAGCTCTGCTTACCCTGAGCAGAAAATGCTCATTATCGAACTTAGTCAAGGTATTACTATAATGAAACTATACACCAAGTTTCATCACTCTCACTTAATTAGAACTAAAGTTATCGTGTCCCAAAGCATCAACCAATCAAATTGCTTATCTCTGCTTACCCTAAGCAAAAAATGCTCATCTTCGAACTCCATCAAGGCATTGACCTTATAAACACATACACCAAGTTTGAACATTCTAGCTCAATTAGGAAGAGAGTTATTGTGTCCCAGAAAGTGTGGCGGACAGACAGACGGACAGACAGACGGACAGACAGACAGACGGACGAACCCATTTTAATAGTCCCCCAACTTTCTTCGAAAGGCGGGGGACAAATAGTCGGTCGCAAAATCAGTGCAGTCGGTCGCAAAATAGGAGTACTCGGTACTCACTGTATTCGTCACGCTACTCACGCAAAACTTTAGTATAAAAATAGTAGGTCGCAAAATCAGTGAAGTCGGTCGCAAAATAGGAGCAGTCGGTATCAAAATAGGAGCAGTCGGTATCAAAATAAGTGCTCACTGTATACGTCACGCTACTCATGCAAAACTTTAGTATAAAACAACCTTGTCAATTAACTTATCATGTTTGAAAAGATGCTGTGTTTCACTCTCATTCTGTTGTGAGTATGTTAGTCTAACAACAAAATTTCACCCAGTCGGTCACAAGATAAGTGCAGTCACTGCAGTCGGTCTCGAAAAACAATGCCAGAATAGATCCCAAATACTGTGTATTTTCGTAAATCCGTGTGCCTAAATTGTATACGCCACACAAAACTAGAGTATAAAATAACCATGTCTGCTTGTCACTCTTATTCTGTTGTGAGTGTTCTATGAAATGTTTTCTACCATGGCAAAAAATAGTCGGTCTAAAAAAAAGTACTCACCGCAGTCGGTCTCCAACTAAATGAATTAATGAGATCACGAAACAGGCGAAATTGACAGATAAGCCTCAAGATTCTGTCCCATTTCTTATCCTCTCGTTAACGAGAATTGGGTTCCATTTGCCATGACATTGATTCAAATTTTCAAGCCCAGTACCAAAAATTTAAAAGCTCTGTTACAGATCTGAAATTTTTCGCGCATGCCCTTCTCAGCACTATCATATTCACGATTATAGTGAACTGTCCAGTTTGTAGTACCCCTGGTGTGTGGGGCGTCAGATTGTACAGATGTTAAGTCAACTCTTGCAAAACAGATCTGGAGATTCTGTCCTATTGACTGACATTTCTGGTCCACTCGTCCACAAGAATTTCTCCCAGCAATGACCTCAAATACCAGGATATTGAATCAATTTTTCAGAATTTTCTAAAATTACTCAGTGTTATAGGCACAATCATTAATATGACATAAACTATATGTTGTGAACTTAAATAAAACTGCTTTCCGACGAGACAACGATCGGCGAACAACTATATTATTCTACAATACTATCCATGTTCTACCGGGACGCTTAAGGTTATAGCCAGTATTTAGTTTACTTTCATTGTGGGGGTGGAATTGTTTACTTTCATTGTGAGGTGGCGCCCTAGAGTTGAAATCGCCCCTACCCCACCCCCATATTCCCTAGAAAACTCACACGTGGTCCTCGGCTCCTGATTTCGTCAATCGTACTGGACAGCGAGGGGGGGGGGTATGTGAGGGAGGTACTTCTAATTTTCTCCGACATCACGTTTTCCGGCCTCAAATTTCTGACAATTTCTTGGGGGGAGAACCCCCCAGATCCCCCATGCTCGCGGTGGCCGTGTTAGCCGGCCACATCTCCGCGATCGGTGATCAGGGCCCCCACATGTTCCAGGTCCCCTGGCCCCCACCATGGTTAATCCCGCGTTGGCTGTGAACACTCTAGAATTCACAATTTTTTTATCCCATTTTGATGAAACTTGAAATGTATGCTTATGTCCCAAAGATCTTGGTTCCCTTCACTATTTGCGCATCAGGCCGCCACTCCCAGTATTATAGCCCCTGATTTTTTTTAGCTTGTTCTCTGTCCATCTTTTGCGAAATGTGGGCGTATCTTGCATGGCAACCGCCTGTATGTAAATTATATGATGTAAAGTAAATATTAGCAATAAGAATACTTTTATTTTATGTTATACATTTCTATTTTTATAACAAGATAAAAATTATTTGTTGATCAAGTTTCTGCATCATGATTTCATTTTTACATTTGAGACAAAGTTATTGTGTCCCAATATTTTGTCGCCTCCTTGACCTTATGTTTCCTAGTATGTTTTTCATCAATCCTAGATTATGTACTAGTCATAAAGAATCCGGTTGAAATTTGCTAGTCACATACAAGGATAATCTCGATCCCAGAGATAACTTTACTCCTCGTTTATCTCGGGTAAAACTCGCCGGCTATTAATCAGTTTGAATTCGGTTCCTTAGCCCCACCCCAATGGCTACTGATTGGCAGGACTTGTTAGAATGAAATGCTGCCGATTCAGTCCTAGGACTAACTAGAAATGATGCAGATTCATCAAGTTTAGGAATGTGATCTCAAGGATAATACAGATTTGTTAAAGAAAATCCTGTTATCAACTTCTCGAAAGACAATAAATTATTGCCCAATCTGATTTAGAAGACTGTGTTGTATAAGTGTCATATTACACTGCTCTATATTTAGAATGTAAAAGCTAGATGGGTATAAGATAAGGTTCCGTGAGATTTTCAATTCAGATTCAAATTGAATAAAAGAAAATAATTAAATTGAAGCTAGAAATAAACAAATTTAATAACATTTAAAATAGCATTATGCAAGAGCAAAATCTGCTTATTACAGGTCTTTCTTTAGGCCTGAGATGTTATCTAAATAATCAATTAGACATTAATTAACATATCCAGACCATAATAAACTCTTGGTGTCAAGGCTAGCCTTCGATGTTGGCGGATTAAAATCCTATATGCCGCTTAATGGCCGTTGATAATTAAATCAATCAAGTGGATAATCGAGACTATGCTGTTAATATTAATGATTTGAGTAATGATGACCGAGGCTATGTGAATATTTCAAACGCTTTTTTCTCGGCTAATAGTGGATCAAAGATCTCCTAAATGAACATAAAATATAAAATGATTATTATTAAATTGTGATAACTAACATAATCATAAGATTATCTGAGAATGGGAGGGACCTAACCCTACACAGCGGAATTTGAACACCATTCTTAGACTCACTGATTTGGACTATGTACAACGCCATTCTATTATGATTATAAGGAAACATTTATATATTGAACCTAGGAGTCCATTTCACTGGCATTCTGGAAATGAAAGGTTTGCAAATTGAAATCATATTCTTGCATTTTTGCGTTAAATCTTATTGAGCCGTTTGGATAAAGTTACAAAAAGACTCTAAGAGCATACCCAAAATCAAGTTATATTCTTAAAAAGATAACTCGGCTGATTGAAATCCACGCACTGTTAGATTATGGTGGATCATCAAGATCATCAAGATTTAAATCCTTCATCTTCCTTACTCTCATTGCATGTACTTCTTTCATTCGTCACCTTTCCTTCAACTCTAATAATCTTTTCTCTCTATTTATTTGGGCTTTCTTCATTTTTTCCATCTGGAATTCCTCTTTTTTTTCAAGTCTGCTCCGGCATCACATTGTTTTCTTCCCTTTTCTATTAAACAAAATAGGGAAAGCCATTTTAATTTATTCAACACTGGACTGAATTTATGAGTCGATAAGAACTTTGTAGAGGGATATGTGTTACATCGTTGCTTGATTCGGGTGGGGTCTGACAATCAGATTTTTCGTCCAGGGGAGGGGGGGGGGGTGTAAAGTGAGAGAAACAAAAGTGCCTGAAATCACATGCATATGTACACAGTTTTCGGGCATGGATCATTATTTGTGTCATCCATTTTGGGGGAAATAATCCTTTGCTTTCTAGTCGCCAAAATAAAGGGCCCGAAACCTTTCGACTTAATGGTCTAGAGCCACTCTGTTTTATTCTTTTGGAACATCATCATTTGGTTTCATCAATTTTTGCTTTAAGTTCAATTTCTGGTGTCCGGCGCATGCAGCTGCAAGGGTCGGATTGATTGGCACTGAGTGGGATTAATGTTGCAAAACCATAACAATAAGACTATATTGGACCACATTCAACTTGATGGAGAGAGAGAGAGAGACCCGGAGACAAACCACGAGGTTGGACAGGCGACCCTACTTCTTGTCACGTGCAACCGTGGATTTGAAACCACGCCAAGTGACCCAGCTCCCTTGTTGGAGAGAAAAAGAGAGTGTGGTGTAGGGAATTAGGTGTCCACTCAACAAAAAACCAGGTTATTACGGGCCTAACATATTAGTACAATTTTATTTCAATAATTCACATATGTAGGAGTGTTTAGCAATGGAGGGAGCCAGAAAACAACAGCGAGGCTGAATAGGCTACACCAATCAAGATGCTGTACTCATGGGCTCAAATTGCAGGAAAACGCGCTCATGATGGTCAAACTTTCATAAAATGTTCCGGGGGGCTGGGGGGGGGGGGGGGGCACAGATATACCACAACCGAATCCGAGTAATCTAAATGGGTATTTTTACGCGATTTTAATTTTTGCCCTGATATTTTTTATTGTTACCGTTGGCTGCTGAAAAGGCAGGAAAACGGGATAGCGGTCGTCTAATTTTCGAAATACCTCCCTGCTAAAGATAAGGCCTGTGAGAGACTGGATGATCATGATACGTGACTTGTGGTTCGACATGCGTGTTACGTCACAAGTTTAACCCGCGCTCTGCACGGACTCAAGGCGAGATGAAAACATGCCGTTTAAAGTAGCTCAGTTAGTTCAATTTCTATCATGTACGTTTGTTTGATTCCATCGCGGTAAGGGTCTATCCAATTGTGTATGTTTATTCTAATATAACTCTGTGCTCTAAAACTCAATTTGGTGTTGTTGTTTCTGCCTTCGTCGGCATAGTTCAAGGGGATTGTGATAATTCAGTGATTCTAGAGAGGCCCGCCGCTACATGGTCCGACGAGACGGATTGAATCAGGACTCTGGATCGACACTCATTCAAGAATTGAAAATTTGGCTCAAGATACAGTCTTTATTCAAGTGTTCAGTCAGTCAAGTACAACCTCAAGAAAGTCAGTAAGATTTGTCATTTTTCTTGATTTATTGGACAGTCGCAGGCTTGTTTAAATCATGGCTGAGGAGATTGTCAAACATAAGATTGCTCAGAGAAATGGACATCGAACATCAGTCAAAAGGATTATTTCAAAATTAAATGATATTTTGAAAATTGAAGTCGACGAGAGTGCATATTTGGAAAACAGGGACACTCTAATTCGGTATAAATCAAAATTGGCTGAGAAGCTTAAAACATTGACAAAATTGGATGAAGAAATCATGGAAGTTTCTCATGCTGACAAATTATCTGACGAAATTGAGGTCGCGGATGAAATTTCTGAACATATTGCATCATACTCTGCAAAAACCAATCGTAGAATTCAAGAATTAGACTTAAAGTTTGAGAATATTAGGCCTAAGTCTGTTAGTGAAAACTCTGTCAAAGATAGCCAAAATTCGCCATCGGATAATTCGGACAAGCCAAATTCTGATGTAATTAGTGTACATGATTCTGATATGGTTATTGGTGACAGATCTCTAACTCAAAATGTGCCAGGGTCTCAAAATATTACTGGTAAAGCTACTCATCCTCAAGTTAGGTTACCTAAATTGACTCTCCAAAGTTTTGCTGGGGACTACGCACAATGGCAACCCTTTTGGGATACATTCGAGAACTCTATACATAATAACCATCAGCTATCCGATGTGGATAAATTTAACTATTTAAAATCTTTTCTGAACGGTGATGCGCGTACCTCTATAGCCGGACTATCTTTAACTTCAGATAATTATTCAAATGCTATAGCCATTCTCAAACGTAAATATGGAAATCGACAACGTATAATTAGTAGACACACTTCAGATTTGGTTAACATCCCGGTGATATCAGATGTTAACAATTATCGGGATTTGCGACGTTTGTACGATAAACTTGAGGCTAATATTCGAAGCCTAGATGCCATGGGCATTCAGTCATCAGCCTACGGTACTATTCTTTCTTCAGTTATAATGAGTAAATTACCACACGAATTAAAGGTTGTTATCAATCGAGAAGTTAAAAATGATGACTGGGATTTAGAAACAGTTATGGAAATATTTGAACGCGAAATCGAGGCTCGTGAACGCACGGATGTAGCAATGCCATCTAAAAATTTTGAATCTTCAAATTATAACAATCGGTTTCGTGGAAGACATTCAGGCCAAGGAAATTACAACCAATCGCATCGTCCCATTCAAGGCACTGCCTCAGCATTTTTGTCAAATAATTCATATCCGGAATCAACATTTTCCTGCACTTATTGTAGAGGTCCTCATCCATCAAATTCGTGTAAAACCGTACCGAGTTTGGAAGCTCGTAGGGAAAATCTCATAAAATATCGAAGGTGCTTCATATGCCTAAAAAAGGATCATATCAGTAGAAATTGTAACTCTATCAAATTATGCCCAGTTTGCGGTAGACGTCATCATGTTAGCATTTGTGAGGTAGCTCACAATCAACGGAATACGAATTCAAGCAATCTTAATCCACAAGCGTCTAACTTCAATCCATCGGGATCAGTAAATCAAAGACAGGATAATTTTCGAATCGCTCAAAGGAATAACCCATCCACTTGTATGTATAATAACTCTAAGCCTACAATTGGTCATCGTTCATTAGTACTTCTTCAAACAGCGCGAGCTCAAACTTCAAATACAACTGCTCCTTCTAATAAGATTTGGGCGAGAATAATCATGGACAACGGAAGTCAGAGAACTTACATAACCTCTAAATTGAGAGACGCTCTCAAACTACAAACAATTTCTAGACAATTTGTGAGAATTAGAACATTTGGAACCATGGAGCTAATTGAAGAAGAGGTTGACATAGTAAATTGTGTAATTCATAATAAAGATAATAGCTCTACTTTGATTCAAGCCTATGTCATTCCTTTAATTAGTCATCAGTTAGAATATCACGATGTTGCTACTATTCAAAAACAGTTTCCTCATTTACACAATTTAGAACTAGCCGATTTTGCCGAACCTCGTTCGGATGGGACAGTTCAGTTACTCATTGGGTCAGATTATTACTGGAGCATAATTAGTGGCACTGTCGTACGGGGGGAGATGGGTCCCACTGCATTACAATCTTCCATCGGTTGGATTCTTTCGGGTCCGTGTCCTCACAATAATACGGAACACACTTATATCACTACTTTGTTTACGAATTCAACTTTAGACGAACAGTTACATAAATTTTGGGACTTGGAATCAATGGGAATTGTAGACACCTCTATATATGATGATTTGGTAGAGAATATCGTGTTTGAAAACGGGCGCTATCAAGTAGAATTACCGTGGAAACAACCCCATTCTTTTCTCCAAGATAATTATAAACTTTCACTCAAGCGGCTTAGAAACTTGCGTCAGAGACTTTTATCAGACCCTAAGCTTTATTCAGAATACGACTCTATAATTCAGGAGCAGAAAATCCAAGGGATAATCGAACCAATTGACATTTCAACTCAAAATGATGGAACTGTCCACTATTTACCACACCATGCCGTGCTTAGGAATGACAAAAGTACCACTAAAGTCAGAATAGTTTTCGATGCATCTGCGAAGGTTAATCAGAACGCTAGCCTAAATGACTGTTTGTATGTAGGTCAGTCGCTTAGTCAGAAGATTCTTGATATCATTTTAAGGTTTAGGACTTATCCGATCGCACTCACTGGTGACATAGAAAAAGCTTTCTTAATGATAACTCTGCCGGAAAAGGATCGTGATGTGTTGCGTTTTTTGTGGTTCGATGATTTCAGTAAACCCGATCCTCAAATTGTGTGTTATCGTTTTACTCGGGTTGTATTCGGGGTATGTTCATCCCCATTCCTTCTTAACGCAACCCTTAAGTATCACGCGGAAAAGTATATTCAAGATAATCCAGAATTTGTCAAAACATTTCTTAGATCAATCTACGTCGATGATTTCACAAGTGGCGCGCAATCAGAAGACGAGGCATTCGAACTATATAAATCAGCTAAATCAAAACTTCTGGACGGAGGCTTTAATCTACGTAAATTCAAAACTAACTCGAGTACTCTTCAAACTAAAATCGACGAGTGTGAATCCAATAGAAATAACTCAGAACAGGTGGATAAATCTATTCAAGAAGATGACGAATCGTATGCGAAACTTATGGTCGGATCTCAATCGGAATCTTCGGAAAATCTGAAAATCTTGGGAGTAGAGTGGAATCCGTCAACTGATGAATTTGTATATAATCTCGAGGGAATATCTCAGTTAGCGAATTCAGTTCTTCCAACAAAACGTAATGTAGTTAGCATTAGTGCGAAATTCTTCGATCCTTTGGGGTTCCTTCAACCTCTAATTGTCATGTTCAAAATTCTATTTCGTGAACTCTGTCGGGCAAATTTGGAATGGGATGACCTTTTAGAAGGGTCTTTCCTTCAACAGTGGACATATTTAACTCGATCATTATCTTCAGTTCAGTATGTTACTATACCGCGATACTATTTCTCGGAGATTAATGAAAATGTAATTAACTCAACCTTAGTGGGATTTTGTGATGCGTCAATGCATGCTTATTCAGCAGTGGTTTATATTAAAGTGAAGACCTCTAATTCATGTTATGTTCGATTCGTGGCTTCAAAAACGCGGGTTGCCCCCACAAACAAGCTTACGATTCCAAGATTGGAGCTCATGTCGGCCTTGATTCTGTCGCGGTTGATGAACACAATTCAAATTGCTTTGGAACATGAAACGAAATTCGATAATCGTGTGTATTTTACTGACTCAAAGGTCGCGCTATTCTGGATAAAACAAACATCTCGCGAGTGGAGACAGTTTATTCAAAACCGGGTAAATCAGATTAGAACTCTATCAGTGGTTGAAAATTGGTATCATACTCCGGGAAAGGATAACCCCGCGGATCTACCATCTCGAGGATGTTATTTATATCAGTTCATAGACAACCCTTTCTGGACAGAGGGTCCGGAATGGCTTAAAGGGGAATTTCAACTCAGTTCAAATTCTAGTCTTGACCCAATCCCACACGAATGCTTGGAAGAATTGAAGGCTACCGATCGGCACGAGTTGAATCTACTGGCCATCAATCAAACTTCTTCAGGAATATCAACAATAATTGATTGTACCAAATTTAGCTCAACTGAAAAGCTTATTCGAGTAACTGCGTACGTCTATAGATTTATTCGTGTTCTTAAAGCTAAAACTAAAATTTCACGAAAATTAAATGTATCAGAACTTTGGAACGCGGAAATCGCTTGGATCAAGGATATACAATCTCCATTACCTAATCATCGGAATTTCGAATCTTGGAGGAACGACTTTGGAATTTATTTGGATCAAGATGGACTGTTACGATGTAAAGGTCGTTTAGCTAATGCTGATTTACCTACAACTTCGAAATTTCCCATTCTACTCGACAAGAATCATCCGTTAGTTGAAATCATAGTTCGAGAAAGTCATGTTAGGGTAAAACACTCCAAAGAGAAGGCAACTCTAACGGATTTGAGATCGAAGTATTGGTTAGTCAAGGGCAGACAGTTCGTAAGAAGGGTGATCAATCAATGTATAACATGTCGTAAATTTGATGGTAAATCGTATAATCCCGTTGCTTCGCCACCACTTCCAGACTTTCGTGTAACCAGAAGCAAACCCTTTCAGTATTGTGGAGTGGACTATGCTGGCCCTCTTAAGATTAAAACTGATTCTACTTCTCCAACTAAAAAGGCATGGATATGCCTTTTCACTTGCTGTACCACACGCGCTGTGCACTTGGAGTTAGTACATGATCTAACAACTACAGCATTTATCAGAGCTTTCAAGCGTTTTTCGTCAAGAAGAGGAGTGCCCCATTTGATGGTTTCGGATAATGGTAGCACGTTTGTTTCAGCGGATAAATATCTTCAGACTCTGTTTGATGACGAGGAATTAATCAATTACTTCAACGGCCAACGTATCAAGTGGTCCTTCAATTTAGAGAAGGCCCCTTGGTGGGGTGGCATGTTCGAGCGGTTAGTTCAGACTATGAAGAGGTGTTTAAAGAAAACACTCGGGAATGCTTTGTTAACATTTGAGGAACTTACGACAGAATTGGCTCAAATTGAAGCGGCTTTGAACTCGAGACCAATTTCTTACGTTTCGTCCGAGGATTTTGAGGAACCGTTGACTCCTTTTCATTTAATGCAAGGATTCAGACTTACAGACCTGCCCGATTGCAATCAACCTATTGACTCTTACTTTCCGGATCAATCTCAAGAGGAAATAAACAAGAGAGCGATCTATCTTAACACATTATTGGATCATTTCTGGAGGCGTTGGACTAACGAATATCTCTTAGAATTGCGGTCATTACATAAGAATCGGAGTGAATCTACTTCAACCATAGCAGTTGGTGATGTTGTTCTAGTCGAAAACAAGGATTCAAAAAGAGGTCTTTGGAAAATGGGTGTAATTTTACAGCTTCTACACAGTAAAGACGACTTAATTCGGGGGGCAGTAGTAAAAACAGTCACGCCTCGCGGAAATGAGAGTATCTTAAATCGACCACTTCAAGCTCTCTATCCTTTGGAAATTAGTAAATCAACTACTTCAGCTAACTCGAACGAGCAATCAACAACCGAGGAATCTACGGAGCAGCTCAGTGAAGATACTACTGTTGCTGAAGTTCGACCAAAACGGAAGGCTGCGACCGATGCCAACAAGAAGCGTCAAGTTTGGTTAAAGGACTTACAATAATAACTCTTTTTTGTTTTCATCATTATATTTATGTGCTTTTGTTTCAGATTTACAGACTCCTTTGTTTCATTGTGGTGGTTTTGTATTCCATTCTTTATTTGTTTTTCATGATCACCAGTTTGTATTGTGATGTTTTCGTATTTTGACTCAAACAATCAGAGGGGAGTGTGAGAGACTGGATGATCATGATACGTGACTTGTGGTTCGACATGCGTGTTACGTCACAAGTTTAACCCGCGCTCTGCACGGACTCAAGGCGAGATGAAAACATGCCGTTTAAAGTAGCTCAGTTAGTTCAATTTCTATCATGTACGTTTGTTTGATTCCATCGCGGTAAGGGTCTATCCAATTGTGTATGTTTATTCTAATATAACTCTGTGCTCTAAAACTCAATTTGGTGTTGTTGTTTCTGCCTTCGTCGGCATAGTTCAAGGGGATTGTGATAATTCAGTGATTCTAGAGAGGCCCGCCGCTACAAGGCCGTTAATTTGGAACAATAATTTGACACACGCAACCATAAAACTATAAAAACTACTGTAGTTATATAGTCGCGCAATGATCGATATAGTGTTGACGAGAATTTTAACCCGTATTCTTTTCCATATAGTATACAAGTATTACTGACCTCTCGTCCATTTAAGTTTTGTTTCTCCAGTATAACCTTCCTCCTCTACTCAGGGTTTCTAGCCTTGATGGGTGCCCTTCTGGTTAAGCTTTGTTAATCTTGACAATTTCAAAGCTCAAACCACCGGATGTTTGTGTTCCTGGTCGGCTGATCAAAGATCCACCCATAATATGATCTTCACTTATTGCCCTTCTATCTCTTACTATCGCTGACTTTTTATTGTGTTTTTCTTTCAACTTAGCTCGTAATTCTTTTAATCTCATCTCTCTGTTGTTTACGGCGGCAACCATTTTATTTTTTTGAGATTCTTGTTTTAGCGCGATATTTTCAAAACCTGCCCTCTTTTCTACACATTCATTACGTAAATTCTTGATCATATCTTCGTTTATTTCCTATTGAAAGAGAAAATTATATTTCAATGACGAATTGTGCTTAATTTTACATCCATTATTGTTCACAATTTGTGCTTACTGCTTGAGCTTTCCGGGGACGAATCCAACCTTTTCGAAAAGAGGTATGATTATTTACAAATAATAGCACAGACCGAAAATTTTATCTAACTTAAGTTGATGCCTAGTAGGGGATAGTGTCGCTGTTTTTTTTATTATTATCTTCTGCGACTCTCTCACAATGGCGAATATTCTTGCATGCGAATATAAAGGTTTGATATTCGTTAAAAAGATAAGATTGGCATGGAGAAATACTGAAAAAGAGTGAGGCTTTATATATAATTATTTATGCTTGCATATTTCTTATAAATCCTGGAGTTTTTATATATTTCTCCAGACCAATCGTATCATTTTCCTCAAATTTGACACCAATTTCAAATTCTCGTATAATGATATCCGCCCCAGTGTTAGAGCATTGGCCAGTCGACTCTTGCCATCAAAATGGCTTGTGATTGCTTCCGAAATTGTAGCGAAAGGAACTAGAATATAACTTTCTGACGAACTTTAGGAGCATATTCCTAATAATATTCGCAAAACACCACAGCAGCAAATGCTCAAGAACACCTACGATGTTCTCTGTGAATTGGTTTCGGATTGTTTTCGTAATCCCATTCGCCATTGTCTGCATTTTGCAGTAGAAGGACCAGGTAGATTAGGTAGTTTGGTTGGTCTTAGTCTCTTATCATCCAAACAAATATTCTACGAATATTAGTCTGGATGGGTCCTCAAAATTTGACAGAAAGTCGGTCACTGTCTGGATTATCCAGTCTTTTAAGTTACCACGTGCTGAATCTATCAAAACATCTCGCTTGTCAACAATGACACTCTCTAAAATTTTGTTTTAAAGTTTTTAATTGAAATGGTAATTTTCTCTCGTCATGAATCAAACGTATGGCTTCTCACAATCTCCTTAATCCATGGAGGACAGCTCTGTGCCTTAATCACGATTAATGCTGTTGTATCGTCTCTATTTTGTTTCTAATAATAGATGTGCCAAGTGAATTGTGGGATATATTTCATCCTCGCCTTATAGAATCTATCAAAATCGGCCAGGCTTCATAATATCTATCACTTACCGAGACTTTAGCCAAAGGGTTCCATTGCCCATGCGTAACCGGGAGTTTGGTTTTTTATGTGGTAGATTATCCAGTAATTTTCGTCAATAATTGAGAACCGACCCAGACCCTCCATGCGTTGAAGACTAGGGGGGTCTGGGTGACCGAGACTAGGTTGGTCTGGGGTTAAAGTAATTCTTTTTAACTAACCTTTCGCCTTTTCTCTGCATTTTCCGACTTTGCTGTTATCTGTTCTTTGGTGACACATTTAACTTCTCTACTTTGTTGTTTTACCGGAACTGTTTTCCTGGTATTTCTGTTTACGAGAAAAAGTTCAGATTTATCTGAAGATCTATCTTTTTCTGTAATTTCTACATTTTTATCCAATATTGGTTCAACTCTGTTTACATCCTGCGAATAAATACAACCCATTTTTATGTTTATAAATCCGTAAAAAGCGTGCAACTGTATCTAAGCATAGATAAGACGTTACTGGGTTACGTATAGTGCATCATGGGATTGGACACAATTGTGTGACGTTATTTTGAATTAGGGGATTGCGCCGCGCTTGTCTATAAACAAATAACGGTAGATTTACAATAAACTAACTGAAATGTTTACCCCACGGTCTTTTATATTGCAAGAAATGTAACCGCGAACAAAGACTCGAAGAAATAAAACATCATAAAAATCTTGAATACAGAGTACCAGCTAGGCTATATCTGAGGGTACGAGAGAGAGAGAGAGAGAGAAATAGGGAGAGGGGGGACCGGGGGAGGGAGGGGGGAGAGAGGGTATATCTGTCTGAGGGTACCAGGCGCGGATCCAGGGGGGGGGGGGGGGTAAGGGGCCGTGCCCCCCCCCCCTCCTCAGAGCTCCAGTGACATAGTTGATTTTTATTTTCGTTTGCTTTGTTCACAGACCAGCTCTTAAATAGATAATATAAATTGATTTTGGCATTGTCTCCACCCAAGCAATCCAATATGCGCCCTCCTCCCCCGACAAAATCCTGGATCCGGGCCTGGGTACGAATGCTGCTGATTTAAACACACTCAATAAATTTCAGTTTACGTTGGGTTATTTTATACTCAATAACTTTTACTTAATGTTGAGTTACTTACTCAATAACTTTTCATTTAAGTTGGGTTATTAAGATCGTCTCGTCCGTTTTTGTTATCTTTTTAAATTCTTTTTCTCTATTCGAAATCCCCTGTCTTCATAAGCCTAGTCGGAAAAGGACGTTAAACCCCATTTCATTTTATTTCCTTTCTTCTCGAAATTCACCATTTCTTATACGCCCAATTTTTTTTTTTTTTTTGAACTTAGATATTGTGGCTTGCGTCAAAAGCACTAAATATGTTCCAGTTATGATAGAAAAAATACATAACCTGCAAAATCTGGTATGTCGGTATCTAATAATTTTTGTCTTGACTTGGGAGTTGTTTTTTTTTTTTGGGGGGGGAGCATAATCCGTGCCCATAACTGTACGGAATTAAAAGTTATTATTGCGGATGTGTGGTATATATTTCGCAATGGAGTATAGTGAAAGTGCATTATGCGCTTTATTCCCACCCTTTCAAGTGCATCAAATACCATGCAGCTAACAAACTACAAAACTACGGTTGAATTCATTTTATACATTTAGTTATTTCTGTCTGAATCCAGGTGGTTAAAAAAAAGACAGGGTCTCTCTTTTATGCAAATCAACCATGGGTGGTTAGAACCTCAGTCACACTCAGTTCCTGGTCCATAGGCGTACGGGCTCGATGACATTTAGGGGGCAGAATCCGAATTGCCCGAAAATTTTTCTGGTGTACAGACAAAACCCCCACCCCACCCCTGAAGAAAATTTTGGAATATTTGACGGCTGCAAACAAAAATTACCAGGAAAATTTTATCCGTCTTTGTTTTTCCTGTAATTTACAGAAATTCCCTCAATTAACATAAATTCCATTTTCAAATACAGAAAAATAAAACCTGGTAATTTTTGTTTCCTGGGCTCGAAAATGATAAAAATCTCATCGAATTAACCATAGACTCTATGTGCGTGTGCGAAATAGCTTTATTTAACGTTCATTTCCGCCGAAGTGCTATCGCTAACGATATAATATAGTAACCCCTTTGCGTTATTATAAGAATACCCTCGTCGGGAAAAGGGTATCTCTATGCAACTATTAATGGTCATTCCACCGTTTATTCCGTAAAATAACACAATTAAGTCCGTTATAGAAGGGAATAAAATATTCTACCCCTAAATTCCACGGAAATTTCCTGTTTAATACTGAATATTCCACATAATTACATAAAACACGTAATTTGAAGGAATAATTCACTCTTTCAACTCAATTTCTCAAAAAAATCCATCAATTAACAGAAAAAAAGGCGTTAAACTACGGAAATCGGCCACATAAAAAATGGAAATTTTTTACACTGTAACATAAATTAATTAAGGTGGCCGACTCGAATTTCAATCAATCGTTTACAGTCCACGAAGACGGGAAAATTTTGAAAATTTAACGGCCGTAAACGAGTCTTCCTGCTATTCCAGCCTATGGATACAGCATCTTCAATTTGGTCCCATACAGCCTACCTGCTGACCCGAATTCTTCCCGTAGAAAATTTAATCACCGCAAATGCGTTTTCTGCTATTCTCACCCGTGTAAGTAACTCCAAAGGTATCCAATTGTTTTGTAACCGAAATCCCACTCCGAATTCCAAGCATCCAATCAGACTGTTGCAGCTGCATTCACAAATACTAATCGATGCCCAAAAAATGTCGCACAAAGTAAACTAGAGTGGCTGCAGACAAAATGTTTCAATCCATAGTCAACTCACACAGGCACCTGAAGGGATTAAAATAAATTAAAATAAAACTTCTAACCACTGCTTAATACAAGAATGCAAGGTAAGTCAGACGCCATCTTTGTTTTGACTGATTTACCATGTATCGTCTGATATCATCTCACAATACTCACTAGTTCTAACACTTCATGTCATTTTTATTGCTAACGAGACTTTATTTGATTATTATTCACCTTCCGATGTAATTGAATTGGTCATTTAACGCTGTTATTGATAACAAATCAAACTTGAACCGCTATCATTTATCGACGATCAACTTCCCGAGACCGGAAGTAACCCGAAAAAAGGTCAAAAGAAGTCTGTATCACCCAGTCCCTTTATAAACCTATCATTACTCGATATGTGCATAGGAACTGGGTGATCAAGTCTCGCTCAACAGCGGCCTCGCTTCGTAGGCTTTATCACGTGATAGAACTTACGAAGCGAGGCTTGTATTAAGCAGTGGTAAGAAGTTTTATTTTAATTTATTTTAATCCCTTCAAGTGCCTGTGTCAACTCAATACAAATTCGTGGTATTGAATTAAACGAAAAGTAAAATTGGTGTTTTATTAGGGCTCGATGACAGTTAGGGAAGCAAAACTAGAAATGCCCGAAAAAATTTCAGGTTTTCTTCGAGAGGCGAAGAAGCGGAGCTGACCTAGCTTGTAGACCTCCCAAGAAAATTTTGGAATATTTGACGGCCGCAGACGCGTTTTACTGCTATTCTAGCCCGTATTAGTGTTTTATTAGATTTCGGGCACTTTATTTTGCCAAGTAGATGAAATATTTTTTTTTTCTAACTTTACCCCTCTGCCCGAAAAATCAGCTTGCCCGAAAGTTAGGGGGGCACCCCCCCCTGTCCCCCTGGCTCGTACGACTATGTCCTGGCCCATACTTGTTTTTTTCGTGGCTTCCAAAAACAAGGCGTCAGATAAACATTTTTTTTTTCACTTTATTCCACTCAAAACGACAAGTATAATTGACTTACTTGCCTGTCAGGTGACTATCTTCAAATAAGACCTGGGAATTTTGCCCTGCACTCAGCCAATAAACTATTTTTGATAATGTATTATTGAATATGCACATAGATTGACAAACTGACATGGAATTTATAGGCCTAATTATGGGAGTAAGTATTTACTACAAAATTTAAACACATATCAATAGTTTGATATAACCCTTTACCAAGGTTATTCTAATCTCTTATGATTTGGTACTTTAATTATAACTGTTTGCTTAAATTTGTTTCCCCATGTGACTTAACATACATTTTGTGGGTATTGCTTAATTATGCAGTTATGCATTGTACATTTCTTTAAGAACTTTACGGTAATGTTAAGCTGCACGTGTGACGTTGCACTATGGGACAGCTATGGCGGAATACGGAAGAGGACAGCGTTTGTCCTCTATCGCCGTTTGTCGCACTTATCGTGTCACGAACTGTTGATAACTGGTAATCTGTATGTCAAATGTTTGATATTACTATAATATACTTACTCATAATATGATGGCCATGTTGTTGGTGTTATTATTCGCCTCAAACTCAAACCACTGTGCCTGTCTGTGCTCAAACCCTACAATTAATTGTTGGCAGATTTAAAAATGGCGCGGTTGGTAGTGACGTGATTACCGTACATCCCAGTGTAAACAGTTTCATGTCATTCATGTATTTTTATGACCTGTTTGTGACCTCCATTATAGGATGCCAGTGTTTCACCCAAAGCAGGGCACAATAGTGGATCTTTCCGAATGGACATATATTTTCCCTTGGGTTAGGGTTAGGGTTCGGGTTAGGTTTATCTAAAACTATTGTGAAGGGTGTGGGTTAGAATTGTGGCTATAAACACGGAAAAATATTTGTCCGTTCAGAAAGATCCAGTAGAGTGTCAAACATTGACCACGCGATGTTTACTATCGAGAAAAATGAATGAACTTGCTGTCGAGTAGGATTTGGAGAAACTGAGGTAAGATTTTCTCATATTTTTCATCAATTGAAAATTTGAAGTTGATAGAAATTTTCGAAAAAGGCCCTCGACGCTCAAGATTTGGGTATATTTGGAAAGCCCAATTCATTAACTACTTAGTTTGACCATTTGTAAGTCTGTATCCCCCGTAGGAATCCGTAAATGGTCAGAAATCGAACCATGTGGCGTTAAAGGGAGGTAATTCGTGGTTGATCAGGGTTCAGACCACAATTGAAAACGCCACAGACTTCAGTGTGTAAAAAACAAATGATAGATTTGGACAGAGTTTTTCTTATATTGAATGTTACTAAAGCTACCTACCAAACTTTAGCCAGATATTTCACTAACAAAGGATAAAAATCGTGAATGTTGTTGACCACCTTGGATATTTTTTTCATGAAATGCAGCTGAAAAATTAGTATTACTGTCCTTTGTTGAAGCCAGTTAGCTTAGCATGCTAGGTATCTTAGCCTTAGGCCTCAAATAATTTACAACAAAATTTTTTTCATTTCAGAATTGTTTAATTTAGCAGTATAGCTCATACTGTGATTATTGAAATGGAAGAAGAAAATTCCCAGACATTTTTACTGACGAAGAATTTTTATATTTTTTTTCCTTGGGATAATATCTAAACAAGAAAGCTATATTTCTACCACTAATACTATAATCTAGTATATCGTAATGCACATATGTATCACAATTTTGATTTATTTTAAATACTCTTTCATGTAGATCATACCTTACTTTTATAAGTTTACCTTTTAATTTATTTTTTAGCAGAGTAGGCTACATTTTGTTTTTATCATTTTGCATATTTATCAGACAATTGAAGTGATCATGATACTCATTGTTTAGGGTTATTTGGACTCTTTTAAGATATTTAAATGTTTTAATTATGTCTATGTAACTGTTTTTATTTGAAATTGTAATGATATTGATCACCAAAATATAGCTGTTATATAAATCATAGTTTATTTGTTAATTTTCATTCCTGAAACCTACAATCTCAAATTGATGTGTACACACAATTGGTGTGGAAAAAGTGGCATATCCACCAAAAGCTTACATGTACATGTATATTTCTCATTTTACCACACACTTTTGATAATTTTTGAAAATATCTACAGTATAACCTGTTTATGAATTATATTGTTTTATGACTGTGAGTGACCAGTTGTCAATGGTCTCTAGACCAGTAGATGTCCAATTGCATACATACATGTAAAAAGTTGTTTCTCTTTGACCTTGACAACAATCGGTCAAAAATTGTGATTTAAGGTGTTGTCATGCAAAAAATAAATAACAGAACCGACTGAAAACACTTTGTTTGTGCATATTCATTTAAAAATAAGCCACTGTATGAATGTCAAAGTGCTGCAATTTAAGTATACAGGAATTTGTCAATTTTTTTGCTGTGATTTGTGTGTAATTGGCACGGACTTCAACTTTGAACCTCTGTAACACAAAAAGTATATGCCAGAATATTATAGCGACAATTTGGCTTTATTAAGTACATCGAGATCTTTAATTAGTGCAATTTTCATAGGCCTATCTTGTATAGTTACTGAGATATTGACTTCGGTCATTTTTTTTTGCGTTTTTGAAAAAAGCCGTTTTTTGTGCCCCCAGTTTGCCATCTTAAAAACGCTATAACTTTTTTAATTTTCAATATTTTTTGGAAATTTTTTCTGATTATTCATTCTAGATAGTTCATAATTACAGTATCACTGTCATTTTTGAGTCATAATTACAGTATCACTGTCATTTTTGAGTCATTGGTAGTATTTGAAAACCCGTTTGCAATGCTATACTTACTCATAATATGATGGCCATGTTGTTGGTGTTGTTATTCGCCTCAAACTCAAACCACTGTGCCTGTCTGTGCTCAAACCCTACAATTAATTGTTGGCAGATTTAAAAATGGAGCGGTTGGTAGTGACGTGATTACCGTACATCCCAGTGTAAACAGTTTCATGTCATTCATGTATTTTTATGACCTGTTTGTGACCTCCATTATCATGGTGTGTGGTAGCACTATGAGGATGCCAATGTTTCACCCAAAGCAGGGCACAATAGTGGATCTTTCTGAATGGACATATATTTTCCCTTGGGTTAGGGTTAAGGTTCGGGTTAGGTTTATCTAAAACTATTGTGAAGGGTGTGGATTAGAATTGTGGCTATAAACACGGAAAAAGATCCAGTACCGTGCCAAAGCAGGGGCTTATCTAGGAATTTTGAAATGGGGGGGGGGGCGCCGCAAAATGAAGGCACTGACCGCGGAGACGGGGCATGCCGCTGAGAGGGGGGTGGGGGCCCCAAGAAAATTATCCGTCATTTCCTTTCTAGCCAATTTAAGAGCTAGTTGGCTGATATTTTCGTCTAAACGTTCAGAAATCGTAGAAAAAGAGCCTCAAAATCGAGCAAAAAAGCTAGTTGAAAGGCACTTTCAGTAGTAAAAAAAGGGCACTGTCGAAAATTAGGGGGGGGAGGCGCCCCCCATTGAATCCGCCTCTGCAAAGTAGTTCAGACGCGGATCCAGGGGGAGGCCCCGTCAGCCCCAGTGTGACATAGTTGATTTTCGTTTTCGTTTGCTTTGTTACTTCGGTGGTACTTTTTACCGCCAACCAAATACTTTTTAGCGCTGACCAGTGTGTAATTACCGCCAACCAAATACTTTTTACCGCCGACCGCATTGTAATGACTTTCGACTGTAATATAATTACCGCCAACCAAATACTTGTTACCGCCGACCAAATGCTTATAATTATTCCTTGTTACCGCCAACTATTTTATGGGGTTTTTTTCTATAAAAAAGAATACAACAAGAATGTTATTTTTTATTTGAGGTGTAATCACGTACAACTGTCAAAAAACATTCATATATATTTTAAACAATATGGAAGGACAAAACTACAATTTAGATATTGAAGGGCAAATATATCAAGATTATTCAGCTTCTGGTTATAAATAAATAACATTTTAGCATATCTTCTGTTAGTGTGAACACTTCTACACCTTTTGGTTTGATGGGTTTTTTTGGCTGGTAATTTTGCTTTCTTTACTACGCAAAATTTTTTGTTTGTTGAACAAATAATTTCCTCTTCATCGCGCTTCCTTGTCGATTCTTTAAGAAAATTTGCAAAACATTTTTCATTTTGCTCTTCGCTGAAACAGCGCCACTTTTGTTCAGAAACAGAATATGCTTTATAGCGACCACAAAGTTCATAATCTCCAGAGAAATACAGGGTAGATCTTATATTAATTAATTGAAAATTCACACACATTATACAGCTTCTCGATTAATTCTGGAGCCTTTTTGGCTTCTCAGTCAATGACACATTTGAAAATATAGTTTGCGGATTCCGCTTTGTTATTAGTCCATAGTTTGACTTCGTCACCTTTTCTCTTTGGTATATAAACGAAATTTGTTATTCTATCTTTCACGGTTTCAATGTACGTTTTTAGGTCTGTTGTAGTTCTTAAATCTTCTCTTTAATAGGTGATATAAACATGACACTCACCCTGATCAACGTTCAGAGACTACCCATTGAATCAGTGTTGAAAAAAATTGGAGAGCCAGTCAATTTTTCACTGCTAATGATAGGTTGTCAATCCCTGTGAACGGCTGTACTATGTACAGGAACTTCTTAGTGAGAAAATATCATTCTGTTTCACAGAGAATTACTTACGAATTATCTCTGTAACAGATGACTGTCCACAACACGTGCGTTCACTGCACGCGGCGGTAGTCATTGGCTCAACGTCTCGTGCAATGTTTACTTAACACCTAACTGCTTCGGGCAAAATGATGCATTTTACTCATTTTAATACCAATTTACACTAAATAGGAAATATTTTTTAACTACAAATACTTCAAACGTCTTTATTTTTCTTTTACCTCAAAAAAATGTTTGAGAATTTAATTTGTCGGAGTAAAAAAGTTAATATGCCGTACTCATTAAGCCTCGTCAATGTCATGCTTATCAGTGATTGTAGCGGCCAAGCGAATATTCACTGCGGGATCAGTTTGAGAAGATATGTGTGACAGATTTTCCTAGATATTGACTTATATTTAGAGTGTCATGGTGGCAAAAAGTTAACTTGATAGGAGGGGGCGTATTTTTAACAGCGTGTTGTGTCGCTCATACTGACTCTAGGGAGGTAAGCAAGGTTTTATTTTTTCACTAAGATGTTCTCTTCATTGTACAGGCCTTCACACGGATTGACACCCCGTCGTTTAGCAGTGATAAGTTGCCCAGTAAAATTGACTGGGGAGCCAATTATTTTCGACATTGATTCAATGGGACAGTCCCTGAACGTTCAGGGTGAGTGTAATGAGACTGACATTCAGAGCTGAACTATGCCCAAAGGTGATGTCTTTTTATCAGTAGCCTATAGGGTCTATAGAAAACATCATTTATGAAGTCAATGGGGTTTTGATTGGACTGCTGATCAGGAAATGAGAAATTTGGCTTTGATTTTGACAACAGGTTGGTGATCTAGAGTTTTTTGTGATGTACCTGCATCAGATAAGCGATCTTATTCTGTTTTAAAGAATAACGAAATTGACAGAACTGATAAACAACAAGTCCGCAGCTTCAGAATTTTGTGAATTGGTACAACGTTCTACAGAATCCATTGATGATTTCACTCAGTGTTTACAGAGGAAGTTTCAACTGGTGTGGTTTCGAATCCCAGGTTGTATGTGTCAAGGAGAAGGGTCGCCTGTCCAATCTTTTTGGTTTTCTCTGGACTACTCTGGTTTCCTCCCACTGCTAAAGACGCCTACGCGCAAGCGAATTATTGAAATAAAATTAAACCATATATGTTAGTCCTGAAATGACCTAATTTGTATTGAGTGGACGTTAAACCCCATTTCTCTCTCTTTCTCTCTCTCTCTCTCTCTCTCTTTACAGAGAAAGTGTGATGAAGCCTATTCAAATTTCTCTAAAGCTAACAGATCTGAGTTATGTGCGTTTTTGTGAAGGACTCCATGGTTCACATGTCAAGGAAAATTAAACATAGTGATTTGTCAAGAGCCAAAGATGCCTCATTTTAAATATTTAGTTGATATAGCTCAATGTCTGACAGAAAGTAAGTCTTAGATTCATTCTGCAGATAAGAATCAGTTTTTCGTATTGTCCGGTGTCATTTTGTATGAAATTAGGACATACTGTTAATCGCTGTCATAAACGTAAAGCAGAAAATTCAAAACCTAATGCTAATGACCAAGATTGTGTTAAGACAGCCAAGTGTTATAACTAACTAACTGTTCACAAGGACATTATCAAAAACATGCCCTCAAGGCCGTTAAAAATCAAATGATAATAAAATTTGTAGTATAAGTGCTTTTGAATCAACATGTCTGTCCAAAGAAGTTGAAATCATTAAACTTTACACTCAAGTGATTGTTGACTCTGATATATCTGTGCCATTACTTTAATTCAGCATTTCTGCATGGTTTTGAATTAGAAAAATGTACCTTCCAAGTTACCCGGTCCATCATATGATCCGCTACCTATCTTAGATTTTGTGAATACCTTTATACGTTTAGATGGTTATACTATATGATGTTGTTTACAGATATTAGATACAACATGTGATAATTTCCTAATTGGTTGGGTCATAATGAATCAATTTGATAAAATTACAATAACACCCTCTAACAATGATGTTAAATTTGGTTATGAGTCAATTTCAAATGTTCATATTGTGAATACTACTTTAATTCCTCCAAGATCACAGAAGATATTAAGAGTTTGTCTCTCGATGCTGATAGTTTGTCAATAAGTGATACTATTCTTTTTGAGCACTTTGAAAATTTTGAGGAAAAATCACTTGTACCACAAAAACAATACATCTTTAATTGTTTACATTTGATTGTTTTATTAGTCATTTTCCGCTTGTTTCTGTATTTCAGCTCACCAGAAAGAATTTAATGGTAAAAGGATGACCAGATAACTTAAGACTTTCAGTATTTAACCATATATCTTAAATTATTTCATTTATTTCAGTACAGTCCATTAAAAGTGTGGTTATATAGAAATGGTTTTGCCAGATTCTCAATCATTAGATTTTCTCTTGAGTCCATGGATGATAATTGTATCCTTTAGTTTCTTGATCATTTAGAAGAATATTTATTAAATAAAAGCTTAAATTATATTTCTCTTGGAGCATTCTTCTTCTTTGAATTCATATTTATTAGTACCATCTAGTTTTCGATTCTTGCTTATTTGATGCTTGTATAATTATATATGGTATTTATGATTTAACCATCAAAAAGCTACCACATGAATTAAAACTTATTAGATTAAATCCTGGCTTGCCGGGTGTTTTGGATGTTTTGTTTCTGGCAAATATTGATGATAATAAAACTTTACTTTTAATTCTTTAACTATTATAAGATGTTCATTTAACCAATGTTGCCATACAGAAGATAGAACCAGATTATGATCCAGAAAGAGGTTGTAAATGGTCCACACAACAGTTACGTAAATATTTAACAGCCAGACAATGTCAAGGAAAGGTTAGATTTTTATTGTTATCATTAAATGTAAAAAAAAATGAAATTTAAATGTATCTCGTTCCACTGTGGGAGTTGCTCGATTATTTAATCTACGTTTCATTACCTAAGACATTCTGTTCTACATCAAATTAACCGTGTATTGTATCCATGATAGGCCTATACCAAATTATAGCTGGGTAGACTTGTATATAGTGATGGAATATTTGGCTAAACCCTGACAGTGAAGATTGAACATACCTTTTCTCTAGATAATCTCTTTAAAAGGAAAAATGAAGTATTTTTTATTGTATATTTCTTTTTCTCCAAATTATCTCTTTAGAAAGATAAATGAAGTATGTATATTGAGTATCTTGGATAAATCATCTATTAAGAAGGATTAATGGAATATTTTATTATTGAGTATATGGGAGAAGTCATCTGTTTAGAAGGATGAATGAGGTATTTATATTAAGCCTACAGAGTGTACAGAAGACTATGATTGGTGATAAACATTGTTTTGAACTTTATATATTTATGTAAAAGTATTATCATGCCGTAAGAAATTATATTTGTAGGTGGTTATTAATAGAGGTGAACGCGTCTCTATAATTAACAGCTAGTAGTAAAGAAAATTATACATTAAAAGGTGGTTTATTAAATGATATTAGTGTGGGCATATTAACTATGTCATCACCCTGTCCGCCAGTCCCTTGTGAACCAGAAAAATAGATGCTATAGTTTTTAACGGATATTTAGTCAGTAGGAGTTAATCAGAGGATGAATCCTACCAATATATTTAGAATTCTCTGACGTTACGTTCCACGGTCACCCCGGTCACCCTTTGCTGAAACCTTGTGGGTGGTTCAAGGCTACAATAGAGATCAGATCAGATATCTTGAAGGCATTGATTACATATCAAATTTGGTCAACATTCAAAGTCTTTCTTTTGGATAAGATGCAGACTTGCTGCCAAGTGGGCATATTTCCATGCTTTTGGTGGTCATCATTGTAGATTATAGGCCTACCTATAGGTATAATAATTTTATTTCTAAGTACTTGTAACCTTTGCAAATTTTTCGTACAATCAGGGGCCATAATTGGAAGTTACGATCCGATATGCGCAAATATCGAAAGGAACCAAGATCTTTGGGTTATAAACATACATGTCAAGTTTTATCAAAATCGATTCAAAATTGTGATCTCTATAGGGTCCACAACCTTGATATATCAATTTTTCACACTATTCGCATACAAACGGCGGCCATTTTATCCGTCAATTTTTGTCTGATTTTCACGAAATTCGAACTCAACCTTCATTACCATAATTCAAGGGGCCATAATTCAAGAAGTTATGATCCGATATGATCAAAATGGGTTCAAAATTGTGACCTCTACACTATTCACAAGCTAAAAACGTGATTTTTCATACAATCAGGGGCCATAACCCATGATACGTTAAATGTAATCGATATGGAAATCAGGGGCCATAACCCATGAAGTTACAGTCCGATACATGCCAATATCGAAAGGAACCGAGATCTTAAGGTTATAAAACTAAATTTCAAGTTTCATCGAAATCGGATAAAAATTGTGACCTGTAGACTGTTCCCAACCAGGGCTGACAAGGACAGTTGTCTAGTCGTTCGAATGGGACGAAAAACCTAGGTCCTGTGTACACATTGGCGTGCACGTAAAAGATCCCTTGGCAGTTGGAATTCGATGTAAGAGTAGGTCGTAGCGCCGCTGCCCGGGCAAAATTTCTCTCATAGCACACTGTATGGTGTATCCCCGTTTTCCAGGAAAACGGGATGGCGGTCGTCTAATTGTCGAAATATCTCCCTACTAAAAATAAGGCCTTTAACTTGGAACAATAATTTGACACACGCAACCATAAAACTATAAAAACTACTGTAGTTATATAGTCGCACAATGATCGATATTGTGTTGACGAGATTTTTGAACCCGTATTCCTTTCCATATATAGTATACAATAGTATTACTGACCTCTCGTCCATTTAAGTTTTGTTTCTCCAGTATAACATTTCTTCTTCTACTCGGGGTTTCTAGCCTTGCTGGGTGCCCTTCTGGTTGAGCTTTGTTAATCTGAACTATTTCAAAGCTCAAACCACCGGATGTTTGTGTTCCTGGTCGGCTGATCAAAGAACCACCCAGAATATGATCTTCACTTATTGCCCTTCAATCTCTTACTATCGCTGACTTTTTATTGTGTTTTTCTTTCAACTTAGCTCGTAATTTTTTTTAATCTCATCTCTCTGTTGCTTACGGCGGCAGCCATCTTATTTTTTTTTGAAATTCTTGTTTTAGCGCGATATTTTCAAAAACTGCCCTCTTTTCTACACATTCATTACGTAAATTCTTCATCATATCTTCGTTTATTTCCTATTGAAAGAGAAAATTATATTTCAATGACGAATTGTGCTTAATTTTACATCCATTATTGTTCACAATTTGTGCTTACTGCTTCAGCTTTCCGGGGGCGAATACAACCTTTTCGAAAAGAGGTATGATTATTAACAAATAGCACAGACCGAAAATCTTATCTAACTAAAGTTGATGCATAAAGTAGTGGATAATGTCCCTGGGTTTTTTTTATTATCTTCTGCGACTCCCTCACCCATGGCGAATATTCTTGCATGCGAATATAAAGGTTTGATATTCGTTAAAAAGATAAGATTGACATGGAGAAATACTGAAAAAGAGTGAGGCTTTACATATAATTATTTATGCTTACATATTTCTTATAAATCCTTGCGGATGCCCACGTAATCGCTTGCGAACGCATTACCACTACACAACGCTTATGTGGCGAAATGCGCATAAACCTCTCCAAAGAAATTCGCAAGCGTTGACAAACATTTGTAATCTCTCACGTTTTTAAATATTTCTCCAGACCAATCGTATCATTTTCCTCAAATTTGACACCAATTTTAAATTCTCGTATAATGATATCCGCCACTGTGTTAGAGCAATTCGCCAGCCGACTCTGAGTCTTATTATCGCCTGCAAATCCTTTATAAAAATGTCGTAGGCTTAGCACACAAGCCTTGGCATCAAAAATATTAACAATGGCTTGTGATGGCTTCCGAAAGTGTAGCGAAAGGAACTAGAATATAATTTCCTGACGAATTTTAGGAGCATGTTCCTAATATTCGCAAAAACACCTCAGCAGTGAATGCTCAAGAACACCTACGATGTTCTCTGTGAATTGGTGGCGGATTGTTTTCGTAATCCCATTCGCCATTGTCTACATTTTGCAGTAGAAGGACCAGGTAGATTAGGTAGTTTAGTTGGTCTGGGGTTAAGATAATTCTTTTTAACTAACCTTTCGTCTTTTCTCTGAATTTTCCGACTTTGCTGTTATCTGTTCTTTGGTGACACATTTAACCTCTCTTGTCTGTTGTTTTACCGGAACTGTTTTCCTGGGATCTCTGTTTACGAGAAAAAGTTCAGATTTATCTGAAGATCTATCTTTTTCTGCAATTTCTGCATCTGTAACCAATATTGGTTCAACTCTATTTACATCCTGCGAATAAATACAACCCATTTTTATGTTTATAAATCCGTAAAAAGCGCGCAACTCTAAGCATAGATACGACGTTACTGGGTTACGTATAGTGCATCATGGGATTGGACACAATTGTGTGACGTTATTTTGAATTAGGGGATTGCGCCGCGCTTGTCTATAAACAAATATCAGAAGATTTACAATAAACTAACTGAAATGTTTACCCCACGGTCTTTTATATTGCAAGAAATGTAACCGTGAACAAAGACTCGAAGAAAAAAATCATAATATTAATCTGGAATAAAGATTTAAATATGAAGTGATGTTTTCATAATAAACCTGTGTTAAAGGACAATATTGGTGCCAGTCGTTATCACGTGATAACATTCCAAATAAAATTTTAACACGGAGATCATTGCTACGATAGAGGAGTAATAAAGGATTCATGAATCGGAAGTGACGAACGCCAAAGGAAAACACGAGTAATCCCTCTATGAAACTGACTGAAGTGACGAGTGATAACAGATACATGGGCGAATTCTGCTCACTAATAATTCCTTCGAAGATCAAAAGTTGTTGTGTGACACTGTGAGAGGATATCTGACAATTTATAGAAAGAATTGACTGCCACTAGATAAGAGAACACGTAAGAAAAACAAATTAAAATAACGTCTGTAAGTATAGATTTTTCATGGTATCGGGACAACCAGATAACTTAAGACTTTCAGTATTTAACCATATATCTTAATTTATTTCATTTATTTCAGTACAGTACATTAAAAGTGTGGATATATAGAAATAGTTTTGCCAGATTCTCAAACACCAGATTTTCTCTTGAGTCCATGGATGCAGGGGCGTAAATGTGTGTGTAGTCGGTCGCAAAATCAGTGCTGTCGGTCGCAAAATAGGAGTAGTCGGTATCAAAATAAGTACTCACTGTATACGTCACGCTACTCACGCAAAACTTTAGTATGAAAATAGTCGGTCGCAAAATCAGTGCAGTCGGTCGCAAAATAGGAGCAGTCGGTATCAAAATAAGTGCTCACTCATTCTGTTGTGAGAATTTCACCCAGGAAGAAAAACAGTCGGTCTCAAAATAAGTGCAGTCACTGCAGTCGGTCTCAAACACGATGCCAGAATAGATCCCAAATACTATATGTGAATCCGTGAGCCTAAATTGCATACGTTACTCTTATTCTGTTGTGAGCATTTTGGTCTAACAACAAAATAGGGAGAAAAATAGTCGGTCACAAAATGTCGGTCTCAAACACAATGCCAGAAGAGATCCCAAATACTATGTATTTGCGTGAATCCGAGTGCATAAATTGCATATGTCACACAAAACTATAGGATAAAATAACCATGTCTGCTTGTCACTCTTATTCTGTTGTGAGTATGTTGTTCTGTAAAATGTTTTCTGCCATGGCAAGAAATAGCCGGTCTCAAAAAAAATCCTCATCGCAGTCGGTCTCCGACTAAATGAATTAATGTAATAATGAGATAAACAATTACAAAACATGCGAAATTGACAGATAAGCCTCAACGTTCTGTCCCATATCTTATCCTCTCGTTACTGAGAATTTGGTTCCATATGCCATGACATTGATTCAAATTTTCAAGCCCAGTCCCAAAAATGTAAAAGCTTTGTTACATATCTGATTCCATTATAACATCATTCTTCCACTCGGTTAAATATCTGAAATTTTTTCGCGCCTGTGGCGCTCGATTCCATTTTAAAATCATTATTCTATTACTCAGTTGTCTTATACTGTTTCAGCACTGTCATATTCACGATTATAGTGAACTGCCCAGTTTGTAGTACTACTGGTGTATGGGGCGCGGGGCGTCAGATTGTCAGATGTTATGTCAACTCTTGCAAAATAGGTCTGGAGATTCTGTCTCATTAACTGACATTTCTGGTCCACTCGCCCACATGAATTTCTCCCAGCAATGACCTCCAATGCCAGGATATTGAATCAAATTTTAAAATTTTTCTCAAATTACTCAGTGTTATAGGCACAATTAATATGACATAAACTATATGTGAACTTAAATAAAACTGCTTTCCGACGAGGCAACGAATGGGCAACATCTATATAATTCTACAATACTATCTATGGTCTACCGGGACGCTTAATGTTACAGCCAGTATTTTGTTTACTTTCATTGTAGGGTGAGATTGTGGATGGCGTTCTAGATTTGAAACCGCTCCTACCCAAACCCCATATTCCCTAGAAAACTCACACGTGGTGCTCGACTCCTGAATGCGTCTCTCGGGGGGGGGGGGGGTGTAGGTGCATCAGTCGGTCGCATTTTGGCTAAACACCCCCCCAGACTAAATTGTTATGTACGCCCCTGCATGGATGATAAGTGTATCCGTTAGATTCTTGACCATTTAGAAGAATATTTATTAAATAATAGCATAAATTATATTTCTCTTGGAGCATTCTTCTTTGTATTCATATTTATTAGTACCATTTAGTCTTCGATTCTTACTTACTTGATGCTTGTATAATATATATATTTAGACAAAACTAATAGTCTCGGTTATCCATTTAATCGTTAATCAGGAAGGAAAATTTTGCGAATCGAACTACAATCCAACAAAAATAGCAAGCTAACCTTGATATCGAGTTGATTATGGACTAGATAAGTTAATTAATGTCTGATTAATAGTTTTTATAATATTTCAGGCCTAAAGAAAGACCTACAATAGGCAGATTTTGCTCTTGCATGATGTATGTTTAAAAAAATATATCTTGTGTTGAAGATTATACTAGTAATGCAGTTTCTTCTATTTGTAACAGGGTTATTACGGTGGGTAAGACGATAGCTTGCTAGCCAGGCGGTCGGGTGTTCGATCCCTGCATTGGCCGAGAAAGTTGGCCGGTGATGCTGGACGGAGGGCTGTCTAATCATTAATTTCGGATTGGATAAAATACAGAGGTCCCGTGTTTACATCGGCGTGCGCGTAAAATGTCCCTTGACAGTTCGAATTTGATGTAAGTGTAGGCTTTAGCACCGCTGACCGGGCAAAATTTTGTTCAAAGCACACTGTATGACATATCCCGCATTCATTAGCCCTGTTTGGAGCAGAACGGTAGGACGTTAAACCCGATTTCATTTCTATTTGAAACAGGGGGTTGATGGAGGGTGTTTGATTGCACAAGTTTCAGATCAGAAGTTGTTTTATCTGTGTCCTCCCACTGCCACGGACACAATGAAAAACGTATTAAGGAAACTGTAACAAATATTAGTCCCAAAGTGAGTGACCTAGTTGTTATGGAGTGGACTTTAAACCCCATTTCTTTCTTTGTTCATAACAAGCCTCCTGATGTGACAAAATCATTATAGAATTATGTATTTTTATACACTCTACAGGTCACAAGTTTTATCCAATTTTTACGAAAAGTGAAATATGGGTCTATCTCCCAAAGATCTCGGTTCTTTTTTTATATTGGCATGTATCGCAAATAGTGTAAAAGTAAGGTATATCAAGGTTGTTCTCCTATTATTAGAAGTTACAATTTTGATCAGATTTTGATGGAACTTTATAACCCAAAGATCTTGGTTCCTTTCGATATTCGAGCATGTAGGATTGTAACTTCCTGAATTATGGCCCTTGATTGTACTAAAAGTCACGTTTTTAGCTTCTTACAAGTCACCATTTGCATTCCATCTGAAAAAATCCAGCAGAAACTGCCAGACAAAATGGACTCTCCTTGTATGTAAATAGTGTAAATGTACGTGGACACTGTAGAATTCACAATTTTTATCCCATTTTGATGAAACTTGAAATGTATGCTTATGCCAATTGGTTCCCTTCACTATTTGCGCATATCAGACCGCCACTTCCAGTATTATAGCCCCTGATTTTTTTTTAGCTTGTCCTCTGTCCATCTTTTGCGAAATGTGGGCGTATCTTGCATGGCATCAACTTGTATGCAAATTATATGATATATAGTAGATATTAGCAATAAGAATACTTTTATTTTGTGTTATACATCTCTATTTTTAAAATAAGATAAATTTGTTGATCAGGTTTCTGTTTTATGATTTCAATTTTACATTTGAGACAAAATATTTTGTCGCCTCCTTGACCCTGTGTTTCCTAGTATGTTTTTCATCAATCCTAGATTATTTACTAGTCCGGTTGAAATTTGTAGGTCACATACAAGGATAATCTCGATCCCAGAGATAACTTTACTCCTCGTTTATGTCTGGTAAAACTCGCCAGCTATTAATAAGTGTGAATTCGGTTCCTTAGCCCCACCCCAGTGGCTACTGATTGACAGGGCTTGTTAGAATGAAATGCTGCCGATTAAGTCCCTGGACTAATCAGAAATCATGCAGATTCTTCAAGTTTAGGAATGTGGCCTCAAGAATAATGCCAATTTGTTAAAAAAAAAAAATCCTGTTATCAACCTCTGAAAGACAGTAAATTGTTGCCCAATCTGATTTAGAAGACTGTGTTGTATAAGTGTCGTATTACACTGCTCTATATTTAGAATGTAAAAGCTAGATGGGTATAAGATAAGGTTCTGTGAGATTTTCAATTCAAATTCAAATTGAATAAGAGAATAAAAGAAAATTACTAAATTGAAGGGAGAAAAAAAACAAATTTAATAACCTTTAATATTATGAAAATCAGATGAAAATAGTGAGCCTTTAATTTAAACATTACAACAACGAGTGTTGATATTTTTTGATAGTTGGAGATTTTATTTATCACCCAATCCTTTCTCACATGCACAAATAAATAAATATAATTCTTTGATATAGATTTCAATTTTACTGAATCTGATTATATTACAGCTTAGTGATACATTATTTTTTGACAGCAGTTTTCCTATTGCAAATTCCTACATTTGACCCAGTATTTCCTTCAAGGTCAATTAAATAAAAATAGTTTCTTTTTAACAAAAAAGGTTTCCTTTTAATTTGAAATAAGTGGTTTCTTTAAGGTAAAAAAGGGGAGTTTTTGATTGACCAATCATATTCGTGTAAAGGGATATCTCCTAAAGATTATGTAGTTTATCACACAAATGTATAATTAGGTGATAAACATTAAATATAAAATGATTATTATTAAATTGTGATAACTAAAATAATCATAAGATTATCTGAGAATGGGAGGGACCAAACCCTACACGACGGAATTTGAACACCATTCTTAGACATTGGGTTTGGACTATGTACAACGCCATTCTAGTATGAAAACATTTATATATTGAACCTTGGAGTCCATTTCACTGGCATTTTGAAAAAGGAAGTTTGGCGTTGTGTTTAAAATTATTGAGCCGTTTAGATAAAAATTACAAAATGACTCTTAAGAGCATTCCCAAGCCTGCTCCTGCCAACATTGGTATTACATTGTTTTCTTCCCTTTTCTATTAAAGAAAATAGGGAAAACCATTTTAATTTATTCAACACTGGACTGAATTCATGAGTCGATAAGAACCTTGTTGATGGATTCGGATGGGGGTCTGACAATCAGATTTTTCGCCCAGAGGGGTAAAGTGAGAGAAACAAATTAAGTGCATGAAATCACATGCATATGTACAGTTTTCGGGCATGGATCATTATTTGTGTCACCAATTTTGGGGGAAATAATCCTTTGCTATCTAGTCGCCAAAATAAAGGGCCCGAAACCTTTCGATTTAATGGTCTAGAGCAACTCTGTTTTATGCGGCACATTTTTTTACACCAGTTTTTGTTGTAAGTGGAATTCCTGGTGTCCGGCGCATACAGCTGCAAGGGTCTGACAGATTGGCATTGAGTGGGATTAATGTTGCAAAACCATAACAATAACACTATATTGGACCACACTCAACTTGATGGAGAGAAAAAGAGAGTGTGGTTATTTCGGGACTAATTCAATAATTCACATATTATGTAGGACTAGTAGGAGTGTTTAGTAATAGAGGGAGCAAGAAAACAACCCCGAGGCTGGATAGGCTATACCAATCAAGTTGCTGTAGTCACGGGCTCAAATTGATGGTCAAATTTTCATAAAATGTCCGTGGGAGACCCCCCCCCCCCCCAACTCGCTTCTTGATTTCGGCGCTGCCGACTCCGAGAAATCTAAAAGGGTGTTTTTTCCGCGATTTCATTTTTGCCCCCTATACTTTCTATAGTTAATGTTGGCGGGCCGGTATCGCAGGAAAATGGGATTGCATTGCGGCCGTCTAATTTTCGAAATACCACCCTGCTAAGAATAAATCCGCCGAGTTCGTGCACCCATATGAACCTGACCCGGGAAGCGTGAGTAATGGTTTGGAAGGGACGAAAAACCGCACTAAACCGGTTTGCTTATTGGGCGTTTTGGACGGCTTAAATTTTGAGACGAGTTGACGGAAAAGTAGTTAACTTCGAACAATAATTTGACACACGCAACCATAAAACTATATAAATTTACTGCTGTTATATAGTCGCACAATGACCTATATTGTGTTGACGAGATTTTTAACCCGTATTCCTTTCCATATAGTATACAATAGTATTACTGACCTCTCGTCTATTTAAGCTTTGTTTCTCCAGTATAACCTTTCTTCCTCTACTCAGGGTTTCTAGCCTTGCTGGGTGCCCTTCTTGTTGTTCTTTGTTAATCTGAACGATTTCAAAGCTCAAACCGCCGGATGTTTGTGTTCCTGGTCGGCTGATGAAAGAACCACCGATAGAATCTTCACTTCTTGCCCTTCTATCTCTTACTTTCTCTGACTTTTTATTGTATTTTTCTTTCAATTTAGCTCGTAATTCTTTTAATCTTATCTCTCTGTTCTTTACGGCGGCAACCATTTTATTTTTTTGAAATTCTTGTTCTGGCTCGAAATTTTCGAAAACTGCCCTCTTTTCTACACATTCATTACGTAAATTCTTGATCATTGAAAAGAAAAAAAAATATATTTCAATTACAAATCGTGCTTAATTTTACATCCATTATTGTTCACAATTTGTGCTTACTGCTTGAGCTTTCCGGGGACGAATCCAACCTTTTCGAAAAAGAGGTATGATTATTTACAAATTGCTCAGACCAAGTTAATATTCGAAAATGCATACAGATATTGTCCCTGTCTTTGATCTTCAACGACTCTCTCACAATGGCGAATATCCTTGCATGCGAATATAAAGGTTTGAAATTCGGTTAAAAATATGACCGAAAATGATAAGATTGGCATGAAGAAATACTGAAAAAGAGTGAGGCTTTACAAATAATTATTAATGCTTGTATATTTCTTACAAATCCTGGCGAATGCCCAAGTAAACACTTTCGAACGCATTACCACTACACAACGCTTATGTGGCGAAATGCGCATAAACCCCTCCAAAGAAATTCGCAAACATTTGTAAGGTCTCGCGTTTTTAAATTTTTCTCCAGACCAATCGTATCATTTTCTTCAAATTTGACACCAATTTTAAATTCTCGTATAATGATATACGCCACTGCGTTAAACTAGAGTATTTGCCAGTACTGAGTTATCGCCTGCATGCAAATCCTGACAAATGTGGTAGGATCAGCACAAAAGCCTTGTCATCAATAATAATAAACAATTGCTTGTGATTTCTCCCGAAGGTGTAGCGAAAGGAATTAGAATATAATTTCCTGACGAATTTTAGGAGCATGTTCCTAATATTCGAAAAACACCATAGCAGCGAATGCTCAAGAACACCTACGATGTTCTCTGCGATTTGGTGGCGGATTTGCAGTATAAGGGCCAGGTAGATTATGTTGTTTATTATAGTTGGTCTGGGGTTAAAGTAATTCTTTTTAACTAACCTTTCGTCTTTTCTCTGCATTTTCTGACTTTGCTGTTATCTGTTCTTCGGTGACACATTTAACCTCTCTAGTCTGTTGTTTTACCGTAACTGTTTTCCTGGTATTTCTGTTTACGAGAAAAAGTTCAGATTTATCTGAAGATCTATCTTTTTCTGTAATTTCTGCATTTTTAACCAATATTGGTTCAACTCTGTTTACATCTTGCGAATAAATACAACCCATTTCTATGTTTATAAATCCTTAAAAAGCGCGCAACTCTAACTAATAATAAGCATAGATAAGACGTTACTGGGTTACGTATAGTGCATCATGGGATTAGACACAATAGTGTGACGTTATTTTGAATTAGGGGGTTGCGCGCTTGTCTATAAACAAATAACAGGAGGTTTACTATACTAAGTGAAATGTTTACCCCTCGAAGAAAAAAACATATTAAAGATTTAAATATGAAGTGATGTTTTCATAATAAACATGTGTTAAATAAGCAGTTACGAGAGGAGAGAGGGGGTATATTTGAGGGTTTATATGTTTGTAAGTTTTTAAAATCTTTTTCTCAATTCGAAATTCTCCGTCTTCATTAACCCAGTCACAATAGGACGTTAAAGCTCCAATAGCATTTTTTTAAGTTATATTTTTAAAATGTATTAAAATAAAGCCCCAAAATATATTGAACCTATAAACAGTCCTACCTTGTTAAAGAATAATCCTATTAATCCTATAATTCAGTACTGCCAGTTGAGAAATTGGCAAAAATATCATTTTCAACTTCAAATTCAAACGTTTGAAGATGGCCGTCCATGGAGAGGAATGGGAAAACAAGGGAGGTAATTGAGTAACTATTTCCTTAATCACCCTGTGTCACCCTTTATAATGCCCAAAAAATTTTGCCCAGGACCGTATAATAGTGAGTTGACAACCTTTTGAGCAAAAGACATAGAAATAATTATGTTTTGACTTTCTTAGAAAATGTGAAATTGGAACTTTAAACCTCCATTTCAATTCGTTTTACCATTTCTTATACGCCCACATTTTATTTTGAAATTATATTATTGTCGACATCATTATTCGTTCGCATGTCTGCCCGTTCTCACTTTTTGTCAACTGTGTCGTCTTTCGTAAATCTAAGACACGTCACTGCATTAAACCAGCGTTAAAACCCACTAAATATGTTCTGTTCACCTTGAATTTTGGTTTTCTTTTCAGTTTTGATAGAAAAATACAAAACCTGCAAAATCTGGTAGGTCGGTATGTATTAACTGCCGTCTTGGCTTTGGAGATTTTGCATTATTGGGTTGTTCATAATGCATGAATACAACTGTACCGAGGGAGAGGGAAATGGGATTTAACGTCCACTCGACACAAACTAGGTCATTTCGGGACTAACATATGGTTTAATTTCTTTTTTATTTCAATAATTCGCTTGCGCGTAGGGGTCTTTAGCAGTGGGAGGAAACCGGAGTGCCCGCAGGAAACCCACGAGGTTGAGAAGGCGGAACAACTGTACCGAATTAAAAGTTATTTTTGACGATGTGTGGTAGGGCCTATATGTTTATGTTTCGCAATGAAGTATATTATAGTGACCGTACATTGGGCGCTGTATACCCATTCTTTCTAGAGCGCCTAATACCAGGTAGCTAATAATCATATTCCTGAAGCAATGGCGCGAGAAATCCCTCCCTTAGTTCTAATCAAACGAAACACTGCGCAGGAGTATGCTAATAAGCGACTGGTGAATTTGTTTACCATAACACAACGCCGGATTAACCATGGGGCACCATGGGGCACAGGCCCCAGGGCATACGACACACCTGTGCTTGCCTACTCCATTCATGAAGTAGGTACACATGATGTAATCGTATGGCCCCAGGGCCCACCACATTAGGGGGCCCCCCACAAAAATCTCAGTTGCGCGCCTCGAGCATGGTCGGACCGAGGGTTCCAACGGCCGGTGACCTAGTGACGGGGCCCCTCCGATGCTTCGAGGGCCCTCCATCGGAAGTCCCTTGGGCCCCCTCAATCCATGTTGTGTTGCGATCGACATCCGAGAATTCGAACCGACCATCGTCTAACTCAATTATCGTATAACTCGAACACCTTACACGTCCCCATCATTTCGAGTAGCGCGACGTACGATTGTATATAAGCTGTTGTTGTTGTTGATATTTGTTGTGGGTATAAGCTGAATTTGATGAGATGCACACCATGATCACACGAAATATTCATATTTCTTGATTAAATCTCGTATTACCATTTTGTTTGTCAAACATCGAGTTCGGCTTGGTCGTAACGTTACGGCCTCCATTCATCAAATCATCTTGGGGGTATAATACGATTCCAAATCAAGTAACCCCGTTATTTATCACTGAGCGACTTCAAAATTAAGTTTGATGTCGCTCTGCCCACTTACAGTCTCCTCCTCTAGAAATGCCATCATTTCATAGCACGTCAGAATGCGCTAATTTGGTGGCAGAATTTTATTTTTTTCTGGTGAGACACTTCTGAATGGCTCCAACACATGTGCCTGAAATGCCAGGAAATCACGTTTCTGGCCTCCAATTTCTGAAAATTTCGGGGGGGGGGGGGTGGAGAGAAAACCCCCCCAGACACCCAATGCGGGGCTTCGCGCCTTCGGCGCTCGCGGTCAGTGATCAGGGGTCCCCAAATGTTCCAGGCCCCAGGGCCCCCACCATGGTTAATCCGGCATTGCCATAACACCTTGTGAGTGGTGCAAGAAGGAGGGCCTGTCAAGGACGGCAGTGTAGTAGAAAGGATGGGGCGAAAACCTGAGGTCCCTTGTATACATAGGCATGCACGTAAAATCCCTTGGCATTTGGAATTCGTTATAAGAGTTGGCCATATATGCCCTTCATAGATTATTAAAAACAATCATACTACAATGTGAAAGTAGTGTTTATTAATTTGATTAATATATATGAGATATTACATGAGTTATAAATAGACGGACATGATTTATAGAATAAATAACATAAACAATTTAAATTATAAACCATAATATATAATAATTATTGCAGGATAAACCACTATAATTTTCAATAAAAATAACATCATAAATTTTGTACCAGGAACTTGTCTGCAAGCTCTACGCATAGTGTTGTTCAGCCAGTTCAACATGAAACTTGGCATCCTTAAGTTCCTTTAGACAATTGTGCATCAATATCTGGATTTTTGATATAACAACACAATTCAAAGATGACTGCAATGATATCACACTCAGTTCCTGGTCCATACTTGTTTTTTCATGGATTCCAAAATCAGAGGGTCAGATAAACACTAAAGGTCCTGCTTTAATTCACTTTTTTTTGATTCCACCTAAATGACAAGTGTAATTGACTTACTTACCTGTCAGGTGACCTTAATAAATAAGACCTGAGAATTTAGCCCTGCACTGAGCCAAAAAACTGTTAAAAGATTCATAAAACTATTGCTGCTTTGTATTAAAGAAACAAAATAAGATATTTTTGATAAAGTATCAATGAATATATAGGACAGAGATTGACATTTACTAACATGGGATATATAAATATATGTGACTACATTTCATTTGATAACCCAGCAATTCCAAATATTCATCGCTTCTTATACTCTAGCCCAATATTATGTCTTGTTCACAGACAACCATTTAACTAGCAGTTTTTGCAAACAAGAAGTCACAACTGCCAAGTAGTCATGTTGTTTATTGTCATAAAACCTGTTACCACGGGTAGTTTTCACAAAGAAATGTGAAGTTTGATCAGGGGATGATTAAAGGAATACGACTTTCAACCATTACATGGTCCTGTATTTAGTGATGTGATTAATATGAAAGAAACAGGGATGCATGAAGCGTGGACGGCATAAATAAGCAATTATCCATCATTTCTGTACAAGAAAATATCCACCACATGAAAACATACAACTGACTGAATGACTGAAATACCGTATACACTCCTGATATACACTCAGTATTAGCTCCTTTTATTCATATTAAATCATTTGTTTACCGGTAATATGACTGATGTATATGGTAACAAATGAATAATATTGTAACATAAAACTATTTTATTGAGTCTTGTCTATTTTTCCTGAAGGAGTGTTTGCAGTAGTGCCCATTCTGTTGAATACTTTGGTTTACAACATTTTCCATTCCAGAAGTTTCTATTGTTATCATTTCTTCCTGGTCACCATGGTTACCATATCTTTAAGAACTATTTTCCTAAATTTTGTCTCAAGAGTTTTCATATATTTTAAATTCTCCGCTACACGAAATTTCCTAATAGGGTTTTCCTGAAATCCAAAAAATTATACTTGAAAGTTTTTCTATGAATCAAAAGAGGTGAGTCGCTAACTCATTATTATCCAGTCTTCGACATTGCAAACACGCCTTATTATTGGTCATTTTAAATCAACATTGATGTTGTTATGGGCTTCTGATATCCAATATATAAAACAAAATAAAATTTTAATATTGGCACATGAATCGCTTGCCAGAATGACTTCAAGTGACTGGATGAACGAGGCTAAACATATCACAGAGGAGAATACTACCAGAAGCCACAGATTGACATTCAATTTGGACTCTTTGTGTATTTCACTGAACTGATTATAAACTACAGTTAAAACAGAAATGACTGAATGTTAAACAGTTTATAGACATTTATAATACATTATTATATGCATTGCCAGTTGAAACCAATCATTTCTAGTTGTCAAAGAATAGCAATTTAGCTCTTTTAACTAACAGTAATCAATCTAATATGCCAAACTGACTTCAAACACTGTAAGCTATGTGGACTTTCTACTGGAGAATATTATGGGCCAGTGACCTTGGGTGTTCCAAAAAGAATAAGCATATCCTGCTCGTGCAAGACACCCATCACAACTAGTATCCATGAGGACAATCCTGACCAGAGTTTATGTAGATCTTACCTTTAAGAAGATGATTAAATCATGTGTTTGCATGTGTTGCAGTATATCTTTCTCTAGATGTTTTAATATGGCTACACATATATACACCTGATAATCTACACCCATTATAATACATAATACTAAATATTGACATATATCACTCCAATCAAAATAATTCCAAAAACACTGTTTTAACCAATGTACACAGATCTGGAATATACCAAACATATAAGAAATCTTTTAGATACAGGAAATTGAAATCAAATGAGCATTAACATCTTACATTTCCCTAACAGCAGCACTAAGGCCTACTCTTATTTTGATTTCTGTCAGTTTTTTTTCCCATTCGATTAACTAAATGCTTTCTATGCCAGTATCTCCATCCTGAACCACTGACAAGTGAAAACAAGGCTGAAAAAAATATTGAGCAACTTTCTATGTGAACACTGCAGAACCTTTTCATTAGTCAGTCAGCACCATACACACAAAGCCATCATGGCTCCCTTAAAGGGGCATTATGGGAGATTATATAAAGAGCTGACAGTTCGCGCTATAATAGTTTTTAAAAAAAAAGACAACGTAGAGAATATGCTGGAAATTTTAGTGAAATTACTTCACTTTGAGCTGAGAAAATCGAATTTCAAAAACTTTGTAGCCTTGATTGTCATTGTTACGATAATAAACAAAGTTTCGATTTTCCATTTTTACGGTTAATCATGAACAGCCATTGAATCGCAGATCAGATTAAAATCGGTTTAAGATCTTACCCATCAGATGGCACTGAGAGTTAGCTACGGTCTTGTTATGTTAATTAATGTCTAATTAATAGTTTATATATAACATTTAAGGCCATCTTCAATAGGCAGATTTAGCTCCTGCATAATGCATGTTTAATTAATCAAGTGGTTTTACGAAAATTATCAGAAACAATTCATATTCATTCCACATCCTTTATTTACATGGAATCGAGACAAAAATTGGCATCATGAATTTATCTACCTGTGCTGGTGTGAAGCCGGACATTTTAAAAGCTGAAGCTAATGTTGGTAATTCTGATTGTAGAACAAATTCCATGTTATGAGCTGTTGAATAAAATATTGGTGGAATTCCAGTGTACATGATTGAGTCTGGAAGATCTTCCTAGAAATATAATAAAAACAGCAGCATGAATTTAAAGAAACAGAAACTGAAAATATTCCACGAATATAAATCTGGAATAACATCGTACAAATTATTAAAGAATGTGTGAAAGCGATAACTGGCTTCAATATATTTATATAAATAGTCAGCGATATTTATATAAATAGTCAGCGATTAAAGACGTCACCTTTGTGTCACATAACTTAGCGAGACAGCTAAGTCATGTGACACAACCATGACTTCTTTTGACCAATTTCTTATAGCAGGGGTATTCCCTGACAATTACAATGGTTTGAGAAGGATTTGAAGCAAAATTATGATAAATTAATTAGTTTGAATATGTTTTTAGTCTAAATATATCATCAAATCACACAGTTTGTACCCGGGAATGCATCTTTAAACCCAGACTCTGAAATTGATTGGCTGAGGAATTTATCTGTCAGTCAATTTTCATGTCAATTTGACAAACACAAATAATCTTAAATTTAAGTTTTCATTTAGATCAGTTTATTTATGTATATTTAAAAAAGAAATTTAAAAAAAAGGTGTTGATTTGTGACTGAACAGCAACTCTGTAGGGGTCATTTTAAGTTTAAAATTTTTAAATTTGTTTGAAATATTGTTATTACATATGTACAATACAAAACCAAACATACTTAATATCCCTTCAACAGTTTCAACACATTATTCAAGATTATTGATCTTAAATCAAATCTAATCCCATGGAAGGATCAATAGGGGAAGGTACACAACTTTACAGATAGGCATCATGAAAATGGTGTTGTTAATTGTACTTACAGAAGAATGTAATCTTGGCATCCACAGATAACCTGATACAGTTAATGTACTGAACTTGTGTAGAAATCTCCATGCCTTGTCTCCATCACCATTGAACATGAGAAATATGGTGGAGGCAAACCAATCAAAACCAGGATAACTACCTTTCTGATATACTTTATATAAGTTAAGGTAATTGGATATTATCTATTGATTTAAATATATCAAATTTGTCCAAACAATATTTTAATTGTATAACTTGTATGCCAGATGTCCTGGGTTTAATTCTGGTTTTTGAAGTATCTAGTTATTTGGATGGGATAAAAACATAAGGATCACTCGTGTACGTGTTGGCACTCATGTAACGGAATCCATTACAGATGGTATTTGGTGACAAGTCAGATGGAACACTGCTGAGTGGACAAAAAAAAAAAACCTCATTACACACTAAATGGTATATGTATGTCTTCAGTAATCCAGTTTGGGCAGAAACTAGATGCTAAACCCCATTTCATTTCAACTCATTTTGTCATCGACCTATCATCTCAAGTAATCATGCATGATTACACACCAGGTAAGAGAGAGAAATGGGGTTTAACGTCCATTCGACACAATCTAAGTCATTTTTGGACTAACATATGGTTTTATTTCAATAATTCGCTTGCAGTGGGAGGAAACTGGAGGACCTGTAGAAAACCCACGAGATTGGTCAGGCGACCATATTCTTTGTAGCGTACAAGTGGAGAATCATAACCATGCCACTGAATCAATAACAGACCTTATGATGTAACGCACACATGTCAACCACCATACACACCAGGTAACGAATGCTATTAAGCCCATGAGTGCTAGTATTTGTTTTGCTTTTATAAAACTAAATAAAAGTAGTATTATAGAAGGATACATAAAGTAGAAGATGTTTTGGAATGTTTAGATTTTTGTTGAAAGAAAGCACCTGTTTGTTTTAGTAAACGAGTTAAACTATCAGTAGCTTCTGCAGGTGTTGTAACAACCTTTAAATGTATACCATATCTACAAAATATAATCATACAAACTTTAAAAGACTGCTGCTGGTCTTATTCACCAAGCTATTTTAAGAATTATACCTTTTCATTGGCTAAAAGCTCAAATTTGTACTAGAATTTTAATTCTCAGCCAATGAAAATGCACATGCTAAATATTATCCAACACAAACTTTACATATGTAACAAACAGTGGAGTTTATTTTGAATGATGATGGACACAAGGATCATGGAATAAACTTAATTAAAGTTAATCGCTATAGGAACTATGTCATAACACAAATAACCTAACTTATAAGTAAAAATAGATCTAATTAAAGTGAATCTCTTTAAAGAACTATATGTGTTTACTCAAATAACCTGACTTATAACTAAAAATAGATCTAATTAAAGTGAATCTCTAGACGTCAAGAGAAACTATGATTTTACTCAGACAATCTGACTTATAAGTAAATATAATTCTATGAATGTAATTACCTGACAGCAACTTTAACACCTAGTAATTGTAAAGGTGAAAGGTTATAGCTTTTAATACTATTCTCTCCACCTGAAAAATCAACAAATTGATATTCATAATCCTACAATAGTTTTACCCTGAACAAAAGTTCAGTTTAAGTAGACAGACTAAAGTTGCAAGAAAAAATTCTGTGGAATTATGGTGGGGAAAAAATAGTCAGCCAAAAAAAGGGGTCTTTTAGCAGTGGGAGGAAACTGGAGTATCCTGAGAAAACGCACGAGGTTGGACAGGCGACCCTACTCCTCTGCCAAGTACAACCGGGGATTTGAAACCACGCCAGTGGACTCAATGGCAGGCCGTATGATACAGTGCGCGCACGCTAACCATTCAACCATCCAATCCCCAGCTACGGTGGGTAACAACAGGTTAGTGAAGCTACGGTGGGAAACAACAGGTTAAAGGAACTATGGTGGGTAACAACAGGTTAAAGAAACTACGGCGGGAAACAACAGGTTAAAGGAACTATGGTGGGTAACAACAGGTTAGTGAAGCTACGGTGGGAAACAACAGGTTAAAGGAACTATGGTGGGTAACAACAGGTTAGTGAAGCTACGGTGGGAAACAACAGGTTAAAGGAACTATGGTGGGTAACAACAGGTTAAAGAAACTACGGCGGGAAACAACAGGTTAAAGGAACTATGGTGGGTAACAACAGGTTAGTGAAGCTACGGTGGGAAACAACAGGTTAAAGGAACTATGGTGGGTAACAACAGGTTAGTGAAGCTACGGTGGGAAACAACAGGTTAATGGAACTATGGTGGGTAGAGAGAGAGAGAGAGAGAGAAATGGGGTTTAACGTCCACTCAACACAAACTAGGTCACTTTGGGACTAACATATGGTTTAATTTTAAGCAGTGGGAGGAAACCCACGAGGTTGAGAAGGTGCCCCTATCTCCATGCCACATACGCTCACACCAGGGCTCGAAACCACAGCCGCAAGCCAGAGGTGACCGGCCAGCTAGAGTTCAAGCGCGGCACTCTAGACCACTAGGCCATCCCAACCCCCCCGCTATGGTGGGTAACAACAGATTAAAGAAACTATGGTGGGAAACAACAGGTTAAAGAAACTATGCTGGGGAATCAAAAGGTTAATGAAGCCATGGTGGGGGAAAAAAAAGATCAATGGAACTATGATGGGAAATAAAAGGTCAATGGAACTATGGTGTGATTCTAAAGCACAGTTTATGGGATCATCCTGCTGTCATAAGCTACTTCCTAACAAGTTGAATTGAAGTATATACATGTATTTACCAGTAAATGTAGTTAATGGATAGACTGCTTCTTCTTTAATCTGACTCATGGCCTGTACAGTTTGCTCAAATAATAACTGTAGTACTATAATATAAAAAATATATACCATTACACAGAGAAAGAGAGAAAAACTTGGCACAAACTAGGTCATTTCAGGACTAACATATGGTTCAATATTAGTGGGAGGAAACTGGAGGGCTCGGAGAAAACCCACGAGGTTGGATAGGTGACCCTACTCTAAGTCATGTACAACTGGGAAATCGAAATCACACCAGTTGACTCCATGACAGAACTTATGATTCCACCATCCAAACCCCTCACAATTAAACAAAACTTAGCTTGCTGTGTAAAATCTCAAACCCCAAATCATAAAGCAAATGAGATTACTTATTTTACCAGGAATGAATTTCAACTTACATGTTCCTTTCACTTGATCAGGTTTTTTAGTCAGAAGATTAAAAAATAAACTTCGACATCTGTCTAACCAAGCCATCTTTTTCTCTCCCCTTCCAGACGCAGAGAGAAATTTTGTCATTTCATTATCTGAAATAAAGAAGTAAAACTGGATTGTAGATACACTGGTATATAGAGAAGTTTCTATTGTTTCAACTGATGCAAAGAAAAACAAACTATTTACCTTTTGAACATACATTATACAAGAGCTAAATCTGCCTATTGTAGGTCTTTCGTTAGGCCTTAAGTGTTATCTTAATTATTTATTAGACATTAATTAACTTATTCAGATCATAATTAATTCTCTATGCTTGCAATATTTACTGGATTTGAATACATTTTGTGATTGATGATTTAATGCAGAATGGATAATCGAGACTTTCTTTTTGTCGTACCAATATTAGTAATGGTGATAGAGGCTGGGTTTAAATTCAATCGCTAATATCTTGGTTCAGAGTGGAACAATTTGACTGAAATTTTCAGCATATTCTCTTTATGAATCTGTTAGCTCTTTATTTAATCTCCCATAATCTTCGTTTAAGTACGACAGCTTTTTACATCAAATAGATTGAAAAAATACAACTCTTTTATCCAGACTTTCAGTATCTGTTTTCAGATATAATCTGTAACACTATAAAGCCTTACTTAATCTTAAGAAACCTACCTAGCTATCTTCAATATATACTCATAAATTTAAACATATTCTCAAACATTGATTAATGAAAATTTAGGACCATTTTTTTTAAATGCTAATTTTATAGAAATTCAAACCATATACTTGAAAGTGGATAAGGAAGAGCTGAGGAACATTTTCTGGAATGTTAATTAGGACCATATTCTCAAACATTGATTAGAGAGAATTTAGGGCCATATTCTCAAACATTGATTAGAGAGAATTTAGGACCATATTGTCAAACATTGATTAGAAAGAATTTAGGACCATATTCTCAAACATTGATTAGAAAGAATTTAGGACCATATTCTCAAACACTATTAGGAAGAATTTAGGACCATATTCTCAAACACTGATTAGGAAGAATTTAGGACCATATTCTTGATGTGTGATTAGGAAATAATTAGGTCCATATTCTTGATGTTTGATTAGGGAGAATTTATTCATAATCAATGTTCAGGAATACAGCCCTATTAACCAAATATTTCTTCAATAATATATTCTCAATACATGTAGTGTACAATGTGCTATGAACATATTTGACATGCCAATGTCTCAATTTCAAAATGTGCTCAAAAAGCATGCAACAGAAAACTGTGCAGTGTGATACAATTTATACTGAATTGCAAACCTTTAACTTCATCAGCAAATTCTACAAAAGCTGTAAAATAATATATCGTGACAGTCTAGCTAAATATAGGAATTATTTTACAAGACAAGCTAGAAATAATTTCATAAGAGAAGCTAGAAATAAATGCTAGAACTAATTCTATAAGACAAGAGAGAAAGAGAATATATGTATGAACTAAAAATTCATTATGATTATAGATGCAATTTAATAGCTAGTGCTGCAGTGAAACAGATGCTTTTATGTATAAAAATTATAAAAAAACAGAAGCTCTATTGTTTAAAGAGTTATCAACCCTTACTACTTCACATATTCATCACTCTATAATTCTTTTCAAAGGAGAGAGAGAGAGAGAAATGGGGTTTAACATCCACGCGACACAAACTAGGTCATTTCGGGACTAACATATGGTTTAATTTTATTTCAATAATTTGCTTGCACGTAGGGGTCTTTAGCAGTGGGAGGAGACTGGAGGTTGGACAGGCGACCCTGCTCTTTGTCACGTACAACCGGGAATTTGAAACCACGCCAGTTGACTCAATGACAGGATTTATCATACAGCACGCCCGTGCTAACCATTTGGCAATCCACCCCCCTCTTTTCAAAGGAAACAATTCCTGTATTAAGTGATATCTTCAGCAATATCTTGAAGGACACCATCTAGCAAAATATCATTACTCATTCATACATTGCACAAGACCCATCCCCCACCAATAATTTGCATAACTTCTCTCAATTGATGAATAAAAGATGAGTATTCGTGAAAGATTGTTCTAACAATAAATCATACATGATCTATGATGAAAGGGTCGAAAATATGAGTTATCTACCTTGCTTCATGACAGATCTACCAGCTAAATTAGGAATGTATTCTTTAGGTACAGGATACGAACTAAACATAGGATATGGATATAAAACACCTGGCTTCTGTAATAATATCAAAATAACTCATTAAAATACAAACAAATTTACATGACAAAGCGGAAGCAAATGAAAAATCCATCATATTCATTATATGTCATATAAATATAGAACATTGAAATAATTTTCTCATCAATGATAGAAATGTTTTTTTTATTTTCATTCTATTGGTAAACAATAAACCTTCTGAGAATTAGCACAATTCAATCAATCTAACTAGTTAAACATACATGTACATTGCTTTAGGCCTGAAATGTTATCTAAATTATTAATTAGACATTAATTAACTTGTCCAGACCATAATCAACTCTTGAAGTCAAGACTAGCTTGCGATATTTACTGGATTAGGATATGATTTGCTGCTTGACTTTCATTCATGATTAAATCATGAAATAGATAATCAAGACTAAGTTTTTTATTAAACAGACTTTACTAATGATGATTGAGACTAGACTGAAAATTCAATCACAAATATCTTGGTTCAGAGTGGATCAATCTGACTGAAATTTTCAGCAAATGACCTTTATATTATCTAGTTTTTAACTATTATAGTGAGAACTGCCAGCTCTTTATCTAATCTCCCAGTATCATTAAGAAATAGTTTACTATCTATTTTACAAATAGTTCAATCCTACCTGTGTTTCTCCTTGCTCCAATGAGTGAGGTGGTAAGATTCTTTCAGATGGTCCACCAATCAAAAATGATGATACAAGAATATAGTTTCTCTCTGCTGACAACATGTCTACTATAAACTGATCGCTGGAAATAGAAATGAAATCAATCAAAATCAATTTAAATAGGTTTTTACAAGACAAAAAAAGTGATATATATTTTCATCAGACGGTAATTGGCAATAAAATGGAACACAATTTTCCAAATCAAGACACTTTGATTTATCATCCTTTGAATGTGTATTTCTTATGACTATTCTCATCTGGACCTCAATTTTTTCAGTCTAGTAAAAACTTTACTTGAATGAGGACACAATGTTTAAGTCAATACTCCCTTTCTCCAAGTTAAAATATTATTTAGCTATGAGACTACCTGTCTGTTTTATCTTCAGCCTGCGCCGTGAGAAATACATCTTGGAACTTATACTGTGACTGTAATAGTAGACTTGTATCTAGACATGATACCATTACACTTAATGCTCTATAAATATAAATTAAATACATGACAGGTATAGTTAAATACTGTACAGAATGTAAACAAGACTTGTCTTATCTTCCTGGTGACTCCAATAGGGTTTTAGATTTTATAATAAATATGTGTCTGCTTAGTGGTTACCATGAACGCATAACTAAATAAAGAAGGCTGCAACAGATCCAAGTTTAAGATGTCCAGATGAAAAGTAGGACATTCAACCCCATTTCATTTAATTTCTGCACCAACTCGGCTAATGAAGATGGGCATATGTTATGACAGCGGCATTTCAACTTATTCTTCATGAAATTTCAACCGTCAACGGTTCTTTATATGCAAATTAACGAGTACACCGATGGACTTCAGTTTTTCTTCCCATCCTAATAACTAGATGCTTTTCCTTGCTAGGCCCTGCATTCTGCATCAATGAAAAGTGGCAAACAAGGCTGGAAAATCTTGAGAAATTTTCTAGATCAAGCTAGGATCTTCTGACTAATGAACCAGCATCATACTCACTAAGCTACTGTGGCTTCTGAGCAGCAAATTTAATGGAACTAAGCTCTATCATGGTGTCCATCAAAGAAAGAATATCTCAAAGTAAATTAGTAAAATTCAGTTAAATAGATATAAATGAAGAGATTCTGACCGAAATTCTTTAAACAATCGACATATTAAATATTACCTTAAACCAAATACATGGGAATGTTCATAATTAAATAATGAATGTATTTTAGCTGGACTATCCACCATTATTAATCTATCTAACATTGCCTGCAATAAACAAATTATCAAATTAGTGTTTTGTAGAAAAGCCTAAGAATAAGATAACTATTTTGTGGTTATCTATAAAAATATGTATTTGAAAATAATAACTGTGCGGACTGTTTGCAAACTCCAACCCTCACTTTTCATCACATCAGACTTGGCAAAACATCGTACTTATCAGCAAGTATAATTAGTTTGCTATACGAGTTTACAATGATCTGATATTAGTCAGCTAATAAGAAGTGTTCAACTAATTCTCTGGCTCATATTCTTCCCATTCGTACATGTCTGAAATTCAGACTCTGAATAGTGATGAAAATTGTGTCAAAGGTGGTACCATTCATATCTTTATTGGGTTTGAACTACTGTAAACTTTAAAATCAGTTAAGAGAAACTTACTGCTATAGTATCTGGTATCTCTCTAAATGTATAACTATCTTTAACTGGTAGAGGTTTAGTAGCTAGTAGTTCATATACAGCCGCAAACGATGATAATATATTTAATATTCTTATCAAATGCTGAAAAATATTATCAAACATTCACTAAAATAAAAAATAAATAGATGACACATATTGATTAATCACACATTTATTTTTTTCAAATGTATCGAGCAATCAAACTATACCCTAAGTTTCATCACTCTCTTTCAGATAGAATCAACATTATTTAATTGTCCCAAAACATCAACCAATGAAATTGCTTAGCTCTACTTAGCCTAAGCAGAAAATTATCATCAAACTTCAATAATCTCATTTAATTATAATCAAAGTATTTTATGCTGGATGTCATAATCTCAAGTATGTATATCACCATCTGACCTTATGTTGTATCTCACCATCTGACTTTGTTTTATGTTACCATCTGACTTTATGTTATATACTACAATCTGACTTTATATCCAGGTCGCAATCTGATTTTATACTGGATGTCATAATCTCAAGTATGTATTACACAGTCTGCATTAATAAATCAACATTGTGATCTCTTCTCAGTTTTCTAAGAAGTAAAAATCTGATTTTAATATAAACAACCAACTTGAATATGTTTGTACAAATCAATAATTGATTAATATGTTAGATGTAGTCATCTGAGTAAAATATTGTACCTTATGTGATGATCGTTCTATAACATCTACTGGCCAAACTTTAGCAGCATAAACTGGCACATCTGATTCACCACATTCTAAACACGTCCAGATTTCATTCATTAAAGCTTGTATATATCCTATAAATAAATACACATAACATTATATGTTCACAAAATTATAATATTTACAAGAGCAGCAATTTAGAGAGACTTAATTGGAATGCAAAAATGCAAATATTAATTTGATTGAATATATATTATTTTTACAGATTACTCCAAAAAAAAGGATTCTTACAGCTAAGATTCATATTTGGATTACTAAAAGACATGTTAGTATATATCCTTTGAATGGCATTTAGTAATTGGAACATAATAAAAAAAAACCACTTTTATGGAATAACAATTACTATGCTTTATTTCACTGCGACACTTCAACAAGAATTCACAAGTCGTTATCAAGCATAAATAGATAATAAAAATGAGAAAAATATGAATATACATACATGTATATATATTCAAACATCAATGCAAACTATCCACTGGAATGCAAGGGAAGTGAGCTATGACAAACTATTGATTAGTATAGACATATATTGTTACTTGGTATTGTCATTTTTACATCCATCACTGGTTTTACTTAAGACAATATAGATCATGTAGCAACTGTAAATAATAATTACCTGTATTTTGTAAAGCTGATATACCAGGTGCTGTAGCAGCTACTTGTGTTACCATCACACCATAACCAAACTTCTCAAATTTACCAACCTATAACACAGCTTTATTTACAATCACAAATAAAACATATCCTGCCATGAAAATAACAAATTTGTATCCAGGTGTGACTATTTTGGATATTTGCCTTATTCTTCCAAGCATTCTTAAACTATAATCACAGTGTCTGTATTCTGTCATAAGTCTATTGTACATACACTGGATGATACATTCAAAGACAAAGACAAAGCAAAACCGAAAAGTATTAGTACCATGTCATAATATATACTTCAGGTGTTTTATTCTTGACAACTTAAATCTGTTAAAATCAACTTTTACTCAAACTGATTTCTATGAAATGATTGCTATAAAATTGTATGAATAAGATAATTGCAAATAAAAGAATGTAAAAGGGGTATACCTGAAGTTTTCTTTTGTATCTATCATACATATAAGCTACACATTCATTAATAGCTTTATTCTGTTGTAATAATAATATTCCTCTTGCTGTACTCGCAAAATTTAACAAACTGCCTAATAATGAATCTTGCCAAAATAACCTAAAATATAAACAAATACAATTTTACAGTACCCTACTATTAGGGAATTCTGGGTTGCTGAAGAGACTTGCCCCTTGCTAAAACTCACTACTTCCCAATTTCCCTTAAAGCATTTCTGTTTGGTCAGCAAATTTTGAAAGGCATAATAATGTCACACGGAGATCTATCATTTTCTTATCGATATCAGCATCATCATACTTACACATTATCATCATCAGCTCTAGATATTGTATCTTGTGAATCTAACTGAGTTGGAGTAGCAGCACGATCACCTGCTTGTGATGCCTGAAATATAGAGATAAAAATATATCAACTGTTCTGTGAAAATTATTTGCTATGGGTTGATGTATATGTCCTGCTTCTTAAACCAGAATCCCTACGGAAATGGGTTTATCAGAGATTTATGGTTGCACGCACACTATACTAAGCCCATTGATTTGGAAAACCTGCATAATCAAAATAAGTAAAGGAAGGGGGAAAGGTTCCCAGGAAATTTGTAAAATAAAAGGTTTTCCTCACTGGTAAATGTACTGAACCTAGAAACAATCACAACTGGCATGCTCCAAGATGGTGGACTTGCAATAATTTGACATCAATTTGTCTGAGCAGAATCGTCACATAATAAAACATTTAAGCTATGGTGTTTTGTTGAGATAGTACCATAGTTAGTTTGCACCTTCTTGACCTAAATTCTCATGTTTACTCGACTGAATCTTTAATTCAATTCTGGAAATCATATATCTTTAATATTACAAGATCTTACCTCTAACCAGGCATCAGCTATGTAGGTATGGAGGTTATATGGTAATAGTATATGTAGACCATCACATCTTATATATAACTGACGACAGATATACAGATATACACCAATAACAGTTCTAGATGGCACAGAAATACCAGCCGGCAAATCTTTACGCAAACATTTCTTCGTAAATTCACAAATATAATGTATTGGTGGTAAGGTTCTGAAAATTCAACACATGTTCTTTAAAATATGCCATATTTAACTTACAACAATGTCTACTAAACTGTGTGGTCTTGGGCATCCAGTATCAGATTGTTGCTAAAGTATTTCTTGAAAAGATAACTCTTATTATAAATGTACTACGTAGAACATAGATATAATTTTTAAAATGAAATTATGATTAACAGTCCACATTAATTATAATCATATAAAATAAATTACTTGGCTTTAGAGAACATGTTTCCACCTTCTCCATACATTAAATGTTGCCGACCATCAGAATCGGAAGCCATTACACACAAAATATCTGCCACATGCAATAAAGCTTCTTCACTTGGTAATTTTTTACCCTGAAATAATCAGTTTTAGTCGATATTCAATGTTATTCACATGACAATGGCAGCAATGGGACACTCTCCCAAAGTTTTGTTTCAAGAGGAGCAAGCATGCCAGACAGACTATAGATAGTGTAGGCCTACAATTTTTAAGTAATCATTGCTACTTTTTTAATATTCAAGTGAAATTAGGTGATGGTGAGTGGTGACCCTTCATTTACATCAAGTCTATTATTTCATATTCAACCTTAGAAAGAATTTTTTTAAAATAAGTAAAAATAGACAAACTTAGATTGTGATAATAATTTTACTTACTGTAGTATTATTTAGATATTGTGATATAGGTATAAGTAATGCTGTAGTTATATCATTATGACAGAAACCAATCTCTTTTAATTTACCACACTCACATAATTCCTTTAAAACTTCACTCATTAAACTAGCTGCATCTAAACTCTCTGTAATATTAAAATCTTGATATCAACTCTTTAACTGTGAAACATTTTAACACAACTGGATGAAATTTTTCAGGAAAATTAAGATTTTAGATCATTCTTTTGGATAGTTGCCGTCCTCGCTTGATTCTAAAGAGTTTCCCATTCAAGTAGGCAATGCTTCTTTTAAAAAGTGTTTTGAAATTTCAAACTATAAAGTTATATAAACTATAATTTAAAAATCAATATAGTCTCCAGCAGATAATTGTAAAAAAAAAAACCAACACAGTAGATAGCAAAATATTACATATCATATTAAACATATAAAAACTAAACATAACGCTCATGCGGAAACATATATACCAGCAATTGAAACCTTGTGTATTTCAACTTAGGTACAAATTTATAAAGAAATGAAAAGCCCCTGGGAGGATTAAACATAATTAGTGCATTAAAATAATTTGGAAACCTTTCATTTTTAGAAGTATCTAATCATAAAGATCAAGATATAAAAGTATATTTTATGTTAATGTTAATATAAACATAAATAAATTACTTCTCTTACATTAAATATAATAAAATTTATCTTTGTATTTAATTCTCCAACATACCTGATTTTGAGTCCCAGACAGAAGGACATTCAACAATGATGGTAATAAATGCTTTTAATAAAGTTGTGACAGTTACAGGATTTGAATAATCTACAAAAATTAAAAAAACAAAAACATTTAGAATAACAATATAACTAGAGGATATAGATATAGTTTGGTTGATCTTCCTAAATTGAAACAATGATGATGATGATGATGATGATGATGATGATGATTGATGATGAATTATGTGCCATCTTCATGATTACACTAAATCTGATTTCTGGCAGTTTTTTATGAAAATCAATCCTATATTTATGACAATAAGAAGAAGCTATATTTACAGAACGAGAAATAAACTATCAACAGAAACTTATGGAAGAACAACACTACTAATTTATTTAGGCGATGTTTCGAAGAGAATTCTCCCAAAGTAAATATGGAATTGTTCTTCCATAAATATGTGTTACAGTTTATTTCTCTAAACCCTGTTACGAAGTGCCTCTTATTGATTATGGCAGAGAAATGTTCTCTCAATAGCCAATTAAACAAATCTGACCGTACTTATGGTATATAGCCTAAGTTTTAAAAACATACCTGATTTAACTTTAAACTTCATTGGGAAGAATTTTCGTCCATCGATAAAACACAGCAGACGTCCAATAAAACAGAGAGAATGTATAAGATAGATATATTCTAACTCTAAACTTGTGTAGAATTGTTTTCTTTTAGTAGCACCACCACTGGAGACCTGGAGTTTTGACAACGATTCCGCGATATCATTAGATTTGTAATCTTTGTTTTTTTTATTGAAGAAATGTAAACAATGATAAACAGCATTCTCAACCTGAAAGGATTATATAGTAATTACATATAGTTACATATTACATATAATTACATATTACATATGTATTACATTTATTTACATTGAAATAAACTCGCGAATTGGGCTTAACTTGGGTTTTAACATATGCTTAAATTGTTTCAACCCAATTCTAGTTAAATTTACTGCATCAAAAATATGAAATACATAAAAAAAAGACTCTTTAATTCCTAAAAATTCAAAGGTCATCCAGAATATTATATCAGTCTCAAAACAACTATAACAAACGGTATATAAGCTCTGCTGTGTGCACCATTAGGATATTATAACCAAATCTAAGAAATATCTTGAATTGAACTATTGTAAAGTTGGATACAAAGTACTTACAATTTGTTTATAATCCTTCAATAAACTTAGTAATGCTCTTCTGCTGTAGTTACCATGCTAAAGAGAAAATAGGAACATTGAATTTAACTTAACAGCTGCTAACAAAGATAATTTTCGTAATAAATTTCTTTTTTTATCGGTAATGACTAAGTAGCATAAATGACAATGTTATAGGGTTGAGCTAGGTAGAATAAATATAGCATTAACATATTGAGACTAACAGGTGGTGAGATTGTATTTGATTATTGTTCTTGTCCCCTGGTCCCTATTAGTAATGGATAGAAAAAGGGGACAACACTGAGATAGGTTTTTCATATGGTATCGGTAAATCTTATCAAAAATGTTTTATTTACCATCCATTTAATACACCAAACAGCTTTCGGATCAACTAGAGCTAAATAATGTAATGGCATGAGATGAGACTGTACACCGGTAGATAATGTCTGTTGAACAGAAAACAACTTTAACGTAGATTCAACCACTTCCTCTAAATACCTTCAAGACCAAGACAATAACAAAAATTACTTTTATATACAGGTAATTACAATAATTCACAAGTATACAAAAATAACATTCAAAATTATACATGATTAGTACAATATCAACGAGTATACTATCCATTGTCAATTATAAAATCTGATGTTTGGAAAATTCAAAAACTTCTTGCGGAACAGTTTTATTCAGATGGAATTTTTAGTCCATAACAAATCTATATGCTAGTGTTAACTTAAGTCTGGTTTAATGGTCGAGAGCGGGACATTAAGTAATATATTGTTTCAATATATAACGCAATGTCTTAAGCTTGATACCATTAACAACTTAAAATACAAAACACTATCCTGCCAGTGCTTTTCAATGAAAGACGTCTCTCCAGCCATTATTTCATCCAGTATAAATAATGTTCGGTTGGCACGTTACCTGTACCATTATTTGAAATAATGGTACGCAAACATAAATGGATGATGTCACATCTGTATTTTAATAGGAAATAAGAAACAAACATACTTATCAGGATATCGTATCCAATAATTTGAGGCTTCTTGTTGAAATTCATTCATCAATCGAAACTGTAAAAATATAAAGATATAACTTGACTGATGTATTTTAACTTTTAACATTGTAATAAACATGAAGTTCTGAGAAAATTTAAATATTGAAGGAAACCTCAGTTTTAACTTTGTAAAAAGTAAAGAAGGGGCTCAGTGACTAAGAATTCGCTGATATCAAGAGATGCTATTACTTTAAGGCAAGACAATCAACAGTCCACAGAATTCTGGATGATAAGATTATTGCACTCTCCTTAATTTCACTGATCGTAATTTGACAGATATAATATTAAGCAAGTTGAATCTTTAAAAAGAATATCAATTCTTTACAGTATTTACAAAGATAAGTGTTGGGTAAAATGGATTAAAGTCAAGCTGGTAGATTATCTAACATTGATATTTTTTTTTCAAGAAAAATGCAAATGTCTTCCATCAGTTTTAACAAGAAAAATGTTTTGCCAAAGAAGACTATATGCCTTTGTGCTGTAAAGAGCAGCTAACTTAGAACTTACTGCTTTAAGTAGTTTAATATTTTCTGGCTTAGATGTATCAAGTCCATTACTGAGCAATTGTCTATTGCTGTCTCTAGTATGAAACTGATATGTTAAATACTCAGCTGAAAATATAGAAACGTGTGTTAGGCATAATAAAACATTAAACTGACTGGTTCATTACATAAATAAAACTAACATCCAGGATTGTGAATTATCCACTACCAGTATCCAATACACATCAAAAATGTATGTATTAAGTGTGAACTTTTATTAGTAGCAAAACAGGCATAAGTACCCATACGTTAAATATACTGTGAATATACACTGATAGTTAATATACAAATTAGGGAATATACATCCATGAGTGAATTATCAGAAATATAATTCATTTACTAAAGAATAACTTAATCAGGTGGAAAATACATAATTATAAGTAAACATACTTTAACTATGCTGTGAATATTCTATGAGTGAGTTAATAGAAATATAAATTACTCAAGATAACTTACTCAGTAAACTATAAATCTCTCTCGTTTGATGGCATGTATTTGTAAATGCTTTTGCAATAAATTTCTGACTTAGTTGCTGAAAGTGAAAATTATGTAATTGTCTTTTGTAAGCAAATATTTATTTAGCAGAGGGTAACAGGAAATCTCATATTATACTTAAACCACAAACTTCAAAAATATTAATGACAACCTAATAAAACATAGTAATAATAGGATGAAAGAGCTGGGTTAATCCTGTTAACATACAAACATTTTATAATTCACTTAATAATTACTTTAACTGTAGCCAGAAACCAGAGAAGGTACTGGAAACTTTTGAAACCATAACAGAACTGGCAAAAAAACTTAAAATATGCCACCATTATACTTATGATTCACAGATAACATAAATATATTTATTTACCGTAAGTTCCTCATCAGGATCAGACAGAACATCTAACAATTGTTTGCGTAAATAATTCCAACTATTATTATTAACCATATCGGCACTCATAATACGATTTAACTTCAACATGGCATCATATTTAGTCTGCCATATAAAATAGATATATTAATTAGTTATTCTTAAACTCTACAAAATAAAATTGCTGTTAAAATTTGTGGTTAAAAAAACAAAACAAATTACACAGATATATCAATCCTAGGTGGGGGAAACTAAAAAAATATTTGTTGTCAAAATGTAGATATATGTATGGCACCATTAACAACAAGCTCCAGCATGTAATTCATTATCTAATCAGAATTCATATCTAAAATTAAATTTAACACATATAATGATAAAACTGTTTAACTTCAATGATGTATAAAGGAGTTAGTACAAAAAGAGGGTTTACATCCTTGCTAAATGCTATATAAATTTGTCAATAGAAAGAGAAAAGCAGCCTTACTTGATGTGACTTAGATATAGATAATTCATTGGCTATCTTCTTTAAAGCATCAGGATCAAACATCGTCACACTTCCCTTTAAAAAATAAAAATATTAATTATCACATGTTTATCTTATACAGTTTATCTTATACAAAGCCCATTGTTCTATACAATACAGTATTCATCTATATTTGGATTGTAGTTCTTTATTCTTAATAAAAATAGAGAGTACTAGAATAAGCCTTGTTTGGTTCAAACTTATCTGGGACCAAAAAGTAAAGTGTAAACTAGTTATCTGGATGAAACAAAAAAACAAGGTACATGATAGAAATACAGTAGTCATGTTAATTAACTGCTGGTAATCACAATAACAACCGATTTTGTGTATTATAACTCTAACTATTGGAACATTATTGAACCACTGTAAAACATAAGGACAGTTACAACATAAATACTGGCATTTGAAATACTTTACCTGACAGAATATACTTCCACAAGAAGAAATATCTTCATCATCGCTACCCATAAATCCTTGTCGTTGCTGGGGTAACCCTGAACCTCGTACTTGATCTTCTATTTTTAAAGAATCATAGTTTAATAAAATATGTTCTACAGCATCTTTAACATCATCATGTAGTTTCTTCTTAAACTCTTTATAACTGTCAATACAGGGAAAGATAATAACATTAATATTAATATTACACCTATGATCAAGATCTAGAAATAATGTGATTTATACTTGACACAACGAGCATGGATCTCAAATTTCGTTTCATAACAACTGAAAATTAATTCATCATGTTGCGTCATTATTTGTCTTTATAAAAAGCACTGCTTAAGATCTGTTCAACAACCCGCCAATTATATATCATTAGTATTAATCTTGGATTTTGTGCTGTATTTCTTATATATTTTGTATGTATTCATTTTTACTTCTGTTATTCTGTATTATGTATTAAGCATGTATGGATGATAAACTTATTTATTATTCCTAAATTCAAACAGTGAAATATGCAAATTCAGAATTATTATACAAAACTGCTTTATGCCTTAAATATACAAAATATATTGTCTTTCATGTTGAATTCCAACTATCAAGGGTTCTTGAACAAGCTTATTTTTCTGTTCCAATCAAACAACTCGACTTATCCTTGCAAGACTTCCATTATGCTGACTGACAAGTTAAAACTGACTAGAAAATCCTGATGAACTTTCTAGGCCAACACTCATAACAAACCTAGGAGCCTGTGGCTAGTGAGACAGCATCAAACTCACCAAACTATTACCATGGCTCCCCATGTTTAATATGTTACTTACTCTTTTGAAGATCGAATAGCATCTGTTCTTTGTTTAACTGATCTATCCACATCATAACCACTAGATACAACCTGTCCGGTCATAGAATTCTTATCTATTACATCATTTAATTCAGATTTCAACTGTTTCACTAACTCACGTCTGAAAATAAAATTAAAAAATCAATGTCATTCAATTTATTTACCTGTATTAAACGACATTCATTCTGTATGTTCAAATATTACACACCATATTAAATAATGGATTTATAAAGAACACAACTGTATTACTAGATATAGGTTGCTACTCTGTGTATGTGTACGTACAGTTACATACAAATGAGATTTGGTAGAAGTACAATCAAAAATATTAGCTATGGGAATGCCACTAAAGACAAAATTATATCAAATGTACTAATATTCAGGTATTATATTGTATATCCTGTGCACAATGCTGTTTTTGTATTACTATTTCATTTTAATACATATATATTATTGAGGTAGGGAGTATACATAGACTAGTTGCCTGTTACCTGATCAATGTATGTCAATAATAAACTATTGTTTATATACAGAGGTATCAGGTGTTCTAAAACATAACAATAAATTACAGCTATTAATAGTATTAATTTTCTAATTCATTTAGGCCTAGAGTTCACACACTACGCCTTTTTTGTTATTCTGCAAGAAAATAATTTGAAATGTTTCTACCACTATATTACTACATAAATTATCATCTAAAGCTTACTTATGAAAATGTTCGTCATTTCTCTCTAACTGTAATAATACGTCTTTAACTTGATCTGTTGATTCCAGTTCACTGATATGAGGCTCAAAACTACTAACTAGTTGTTGAATATTTTTAATTAGGTCATCTCCTTCTAAACCCTTTTGATGTGTCATTTTGTTGCATTAAGGTTACTTCAACATCTGTTAGAAAGGAAAATTAATGTATCAAGTTAAAAATGGCCGATGAAATAATTGTTTTTCCCTGCAATATCTGAAGAAAGTCAGTGAAATGTTAAAAATATCACTTCAATGTTGAGAGGTAAAGCAGTTTAATTAGTTGTGTTTAATTTACACCTAAACCGGTAAAGGCCTACATAATTTTGTGCAAGTAAATACCAGTACTTCACAATATCCTACTAATTGGGTTTAACTACAATTGCCATTTCTAAATTTTCTCCTATCATTCGAAATTGAAGAGATGAAAAACGTTGATTAGAAAGGGAGCTGTTTCAGCTTTGCGACTTTGTGTTTGTTTCATTATTGTTCGATCATGCATGTTTTCATATTTCATGTTCAATGACAATGTTAAAATGTTGTAGGCCTACACATGTACTACTTTGTTATGTGTGTCACCATCAGAGATTTCTGAGTGTTTTTTATGCTAATTTTTTAAAGATTTACCTACAATAACTGATTAATGTTAAATTGGGGATGGATTTTTGCTTTTTTAACCAAGAAAAGAAACAAAATTTATGAAATTATTCATCACAGTCTTTACTTTTGTTTACATCACAGCCATTTTGTTTTTATAAACCTGTCAAGCGTTGTGGTTGGATATTATCAAATATCTAAACCAATCACATCATCTGATACTAAAAGGGTATGAATGGGTTGGCAAGTGCTAACACGTGACACATAGACCAAGTTTACCAGACCCTATGATACTTTCTCCATCTGTCATCTGTCGTTGACCTATTTTCCGTCATCGGCGCGGACAAGCTGAGCCGAGTGACTGGACTATCGCTTGCTTGTGGACGTGGTATATTATAAGAAAATAAATAAGTTAACGATCGAAGTCTAATTATTTGCAATGGCTTTACAAAGAATAAGTAGAATTTGCAGGGTTAGCAGTAAAAACGTCTCGGTGGTATGTTTAATTAGATCGCTTTTAGCACCCGCTGCAAGAACAATAATAGACTAGACCTGCATGCAGGAATGACGGGTTTCACTGGTGCCACGTCACTTTCGGTGCCACGTTACCCTTAAACATATGTCACTTCCGATACCAATGAAACCGTCAAACAGGTTTCCACATAAGCATTGTAAACATCAAATAAAATGGACGAAGAATCAACCAAATCCAGCAATATCAATTCATTTTATATATATGTTACTTGTAAGTGATCCTGGCAAAATTTCATTACTTCCGGTGATAATGAAAATGTTCAATTAGTTTTATGAAATCAGAAATGGCATAAGGCAGCATAATGGCGAAAACTGTATGTAAATCGAATGAAAATTGCCACTTTTATAGACCAAAAACCTTGAAAAGTGACTTGTAGAAAATCGTCTATTTCTCGGCAACCGTACACGATAAAAGCTATCTTTTGGTATCTATATGATCGTATGGGTTCAATCCATTTGTTGATTGGAATCAAATATCATAATTTGAAATATATTACAAATCAGACTCATTTGAAAAAAATGTCTGTTTTGAAGGCTAAAAATACAGTTTTTGCCAAAATGACATTACTTCCGGTGATACTGAAAATGTTAAATTAGTTCTATGAAATCATAAATGACACAAGATATCATATGGTGAAAATTTTATGAAAATCGAATAATAACTGACACTTTTATAGACCAAAAACCTTGAAAAGTGACTTAAGGAAAATCGCCTATTTCTCTGCAACCGTACAAGTTAGAAACCATTTTGTGGTATCTGTATGATCGTATGGGTTCAATCTATTTGATCAATAGAATCAAATATCACAATTTGAAAAAAATAACAAATACGACTCATTTGAATAAAATATTGTTTTTTGAAGGCTAAAATTTAAGTTTTGAGCAAATGACGTCATTTCCGGTGGCAGCGCAAGGGGTAAAATGGTTTGACATAGTCCACTATGGCATTAGGCATCCAATGGCGAAAGAAAATTGAAAATCGAATAATAATTGATAATTTTACAGCCAAAATTACGTGAAAAGTGACTCATGCAAAATTGCCCATTTCTCGGCAACTGCTTATATTACAAACTAATTTTCACATACATTCTCTTCGTATGGATTATAGCTACAAGTTTATAAAAGTTACGTAAAAATATTTTAAAATCTGAAAAGCCTGAATGAGTTGTAAATAGGTCAATTTTACGCCTTTTTTCACCTCTCAATCCAATTTGCTAGAAAATGAAAAAGAAATTAAAAAAACTGCTTCCGACATTTTTTGCGCCTTTAAAGGACACACTCTTTGAGTCATATAATTTTTCAAAAAAATAATATTTGTTTTCAAAAAATGTACCTAACTGTCAAAATTGTAGTTTTTGGTAAAATTATGCCACTTCCGGTGCCGACAGATAACACTTTTGGTAATAAAAAAAATGACAATTGAGACAACGAAGCATATGAACTTTGTTTTATACAAATCGAACAATAAAAAATTAATCTAGGACTGAAAAACTGAATTAGCCAATGGAGGCCAAGGAAAATTACTGAGACAAAATTTTTTAACATTTTTGCGCAAGTCAGATGACTCTTTAATTCTGTGCACAACACGACTAAAAAATATTCATAAATAAAAAAGTTTTTTGTAAAATTTTAAATTTCCGAAATTTGGCGCCTAATATCTTCGAAGATTTGCCGAAAATCAAAAATCGAAAGTAGCGCAGCTATGTGCCCTGTCTCCAGCTATGCCAAAATGTATCGAAAGTTAAAATCCCATGATTATTGTTAAAATCACCGCAATATTTGTAAAAACGATAACTTCGGTGATTTCGGACATTTCGCATTGTCGCAGAACGTTCAAAATAGCTTTATCCTCTAAGTCACACCCACTTTCCCAGTAAAACCGAAGAAATCGTAACGATGCGACACGTAGTTGCTGAGATCTACTCAAAACAAAAGAAGAATAATAATAATAATAACTAGACCTGCAAGCAGCACTGAACCGGCTTTCAGGAATCATACAGGAAGTTTATTATACCATAGCCGATCCATTGAGCTACCGAACTATACTTTAGTTGTTTTGTTTCAGTGACACCCTCTATCATATGTAAAAGTAATATTTGCTGGCGAAAAGACCGGTCAAAATTATGGCAAAATTACGTCACTTCCGGTGCCGAAAGAAATTTTTATAGGTGAAAAATATGTCGAAAATTTGCAACATACAAAATACAAACTTTGTTTAATACATATCGGGCAATGAATAATTAACCTATAACCCATAAACTGAAATTAAGAAGGTAAAATAATTAAAAGTGACCCTTGGAAAATTGGCTATTATTCCACAAGGGAACATGCTAGAAGCCTTTTCTTGATATCAATATGATGGTATTGATTCAATCTTACTGCCCATTAGAGTCAGACGTTATAAAGTTTAACAAATAATAAATATAAATCCCTTCCAATAAATGTTTGTTTTGAAGGCTAAAAATACGTTTTTTGCAAAAATTACATTACTTCCGGTGATATTGAAAATGTTAACTTAGTTGATAGAAGTCATAAATGGCATAAGGCATCAAATGGTAAAAAAATTATAAAAATCGAATAATAATTGACACTTTTATAGACCAAAAACCTTCAAAAGTGACTTATAGAAGATCGCCTATTTCTCTGTAACCGTACAAGTTAGAAACCATTTTGTGGTATCTGTATGGTCGTATGGTTTCATTCTATTCGTTGATGGGAATCAAATATCATAATTTTAAAAATATTATAAGGCAGACTCATTTGAATAAAATATTTGTTTTTTAGGTTAAAAATACAGTTTTTGCAGAAATGACGTCATTTCCGGTCACAGTGAAAATGTAAAATTGGCTTGACCTAGTCCACATTGACATTAGGCATCAAATGGAAAAAAAATATTGCAAATCGAATAATAATTCACTCTTTTATAGGCAAAATAACGTGAAAAGTGATGCATGCAAAATTGCATATTTCTCGGCAACTGATCATATTACAAACTAATTTTCGCATACATTCTCTTCGTCTGGATTATTGCTACGAGTTTATGAAAATCACAAATAAATATTTCAAAATATGAAGACGCTGAATGAATTGTAAATAACTGAATTTTACACTTTATTTTACATTCTATTCGAAATTGCCCGAAAATGAAATTGAAATTAAAAAATCTGAGCTAAAGATTTTATACACCTTTGCAGGATGCATCCTTTTAGTTATATCAGTTTTGAAAAAAAAAATATTTGCTTTCAAAAAGTGGTACCGAACTGTCAAAATTGTAGTTTTTGTTAATATTACGTCACTTCCGTTGCCGACAGAAAAATTTCACCGTAACAAAAAAAATTGCAAATGGGACCATGGAGCATATGAACTTTGTTTTATACAAATCGAACAATAAATAGTTTTTCTGGTTACGAAAAACTAAATTAGCCGATGGCGGCTAACGGAAATTACTGAGACAATTTTTTTAATCATTTCTGCTCAAGTAGAATGATATTTTAACCCTGTGTAAAATACCATCAAAAAATATTCATAAATAAAAAAGGTTTTCGTAAAAAAAAAAAAAATTTTCAAAATATCGGACATTTTTTCGACTACTTCCGGTTTTACGATCATTGTCGTGGCAGCTTTACGACGTTCTTTGGATACTTAACTTTCTGTACCAGAAGTGTCAGAAACATCCATTGAGTAGTTTGGGAAAAAAAAATAAATTAAAGAGCGTTTCCAAAAATTTAACGATTTTTCAATTTTTTTCAAAGTTTGAGGCCATTTTTGGACCTCTTATATTATTTCAATGCTTTTCATTTTGGATTCACTATATAGACAACCGATAGGACTTTGAGTAAGAAAAGTTTAAGAAAAATCTGCGGCGTTGTTTTCAAGAAAAGGGCGTCTCAGAATGTTAAAAAATCGGAAAATACTAGATTTTTGGCATACAATAATTTATTTCCTTATCATCGAAATCGTATTATTTAGACACCATATGATGGTCCATTAATAGGGCTATCCAACGACACTTTAGTTCTTTTGGTCCGCTATTACCTAAGGGAGAAATCAAGTTTTTTGCAAGTGCGACAATGTTTTTAACCTTTTTTTACATTTTTTGAATACTTCCGGTATGGTTATTATTGTCGATATAGTATTGATAACCGGTTTAGGCACTAAAATAGCCACAGGGCTCTGTAATGATATATTACATTATCTGATCAGATAAAATGCCCCTGAGAAATCCTAGGTTCAAAAGTGCCAAAAATGCAAAAAATTTAAAATATCGAAAATTAAATTTCAATAACTACATACATATTATACATCGTTAGAATCGTAATTAGGTCAGCTATCTGAATATACATTTTTTTTTTTGAAAATCTCTTAAACTAAAAAAATAGCAGAGCATTTTCCAAAATTTCACGATTTTTCGACTTTTTTCGATTTTCAGTCCGTTATTTCACCTTTTCCAGATATTTCAAAGTCGTAATGGAATGTTTCGTACACAAGACTTCTGCAAGGTCTCTCGATAGAGAAAGTTTCATAAAAAACTGTGGAGCAGTTTTCGAGATACAGGCATCTAAAAACGCTCCAAATCAGAAAATACTTGATTTTCAGCGAGCCATATTTTGCTTCCTGCTGATCGTATCCGTACGAATTGGGTATCATTCAGTGGTCCAATTACCGCCCGACCAAATGATACCTTAATTTATTTAATCCGTTGATATCGGACGGAAAAATCGTGTTTTTACCCAAAACACCAATTTTTCACGTTTTTTTCAAAATATCGCATAGTATTTCGACTACTTCCGGTTTACGGATTGTTGTTGAAATTGCTTTAAACGGTGGTTTGACCATATTACTTCATGTTCCAGGAATTTCAGAAACGTCGATCCGGCCGTAAAACGAAACTTAAGCTCACAAAATGTGAAGAAAATTCGAAAAAAATCGAAAAATAAAGGGCGATGACTCTGAATGAAACTTATATTACTGGAACCGGATTGCCTTCAGGTATCCAAAAATGTAGGTCAAATTTGAAAATTTTGAAAAATAACAAAAAATGTGTCTTAAACAACATATTTTCATTTTTCGAATGCTAGAAGTCAGCAGCGAAGTTTCTAAATTGCAAAATTTTCAACTGCTATCGTCCGAGAAAAGACTCAGGGTTTCCAAAAATGTAATTTGTATGAAAATAGGTACAGAATTGACGAATCTACGGCCGTTTTTTAATTTTTTGGCACCGCACAAAATTCGGCCACTTCCGGTCTGCGCAGAAGTTTCAAATACAGTGGAAGGGATGGCCACTATATGGTTTCCTGATAGAAAATTACGTCCCAGATCTGTATCTGTTACAGACACTGAGAAATAGGCTCCCCCGAAAAATAAAATAATAATAATAAATAATAATAATTTTAGTAATCACAATAGGCTTTCAGACGAAAGTCTGAAAGCCTAATAAGAATAATAATTTTAACAAAAACAATAGTGTTTCACACAAGCTTCGCAGTGTGAAACCCTAAAAAACAAAACTAAAACTAGAGCAAACTAGAACCTGGAGCCGCTTGAGCATAACCTAGTTTATTTACAGAAGTATTATACACTTGCTTCGAAGATTTCGGCCACACTGTATGAAAAGAGCACACCAATTTACACGGGTCTGCATTTTTGCATCTTGATTAAACCCCAAAAGATATATGATTCAAGCGCACAGAAACGCACTGTTCAGGGCGGAAAACGAAACCAAAACTAGAGCAAGAGGATTATGAACTACCCGGAGGGTGTCAAACTGATCCCGCAGTGAATATTCGCTTGGCCGCTACAATCACTGATAAGCATGACATCGACGAGGCTTAATTAGTACGGTATATTAACTTTTTTACTCCGACAAATTAAATTCTCAAACATTTTTTTGAGGTAACAGAAAAATAAATAAAGACGTTTGAAGTAATTGAAGTTAAAAAATATTTCCTATTAAGTGTAAATGGGTATTAAAATGAGTAAATTGCGTCATTTTGCCCGAAGCAGTTAGGTGTTAAGTAAACATTGCACGAGCCGTTGAGCCAATGACTGCAGTCAACGCACGTGCTATGGACACTCATCTGTTACAGAGTTAATTCCTAAGTAATTCTCTGTGAAACAGATTGGGAGGGTGTGTGTGTGTGCATAGGCGTACGAGCTGGGGGGGCTGGGGGGGCGGCCGCCCCCCCATTTTGGGCACCAAATGCTGGAAAAATTTGGGCACACAATTGTACTTTGTAAAAGTTGTATAAAAAAATATTGTGTTCTTGAATGTGTCCAAGTTAACAGCGAATTTAAATTCAGAGTGTCTATAGTTAGGCAATTAAATAGAAATCTTATGACTCGAACCCTCTTTTGTTTGCAGTACAGTAAGCCACGAGTTACAGTTACATAAATAACTGTTTCTAGTTGTGTATATTACAAGTAAATAAAATTTACTTCTCTTTTATTGATGATTTAGAAATCAAGAACTTATTGATCGCAAAAGAGATATTGTAGAACCTGTCATGGGCCTTCAAATAAAAATTGAAATTTTTTTTATTTGGTAAAAACTCCTTAGAATCACTTAAAATGCATATTTATTCATACGTGATTCGGTTAAATAAAAACACAGACACCCTTAGCAGCATTCGGATCGGAAATCTATAAAACACTAATTTTACGGACTGGAATAGCAGTAAAACGCGTTTCGTCAAATATTCCAAAATTTTCTTGGGAGGTCTATCAAGGTCAACTTCGCTTCTTCGCCTATCGAAAAAAAACAGGCGCAGCTGTCTGTAAACCTGAATTTCTGTTTAGTTTGCTTCCCTAACTGTCCTTGAGCCCTAAAACACTATTTTACTTTTCTTTTAATTGACAACCACAAATTTGTACTGAGTCGACTATGGATTCAAACAGTTTGTCTGGAGCCATTCTACTATGTGCGACTGTTTTCGGGCATCGATTAGTATTTGTAAATGCAGCTACAACAGTCTGGTTGGATGGTTGGAATTCGGAGTGGGATTTCGGTTACAAAACCATTGGATACTTTTGGAGTTACTGACATGGGCTAGAAGAGCAGAAAACGCATTTGCGGTGGTTAAATTTTCAAATTTTCCCCCGAAGGGTGAGGCCCCCATACTCTGCGACGATTGATTGTTTTTAGAATTCGGGTCAGCAGGTGGACTGAAGTTACCCTAATTTAGCTAAATTTGATCACTATGAAGCTGCTTTTTTCACGGGTTAAAATTGAAAGAAAACAGCCGTCAATATTCCAAAATTTTCTTGAGGGGGAGAGGGGTGGATGGGGAATGCATCTGTAAACCCGAAAATTTTTCGGGCAATTAGGGTTCTGCCCACCCCCTAAGAACCTAACTATATTTTTGGGGCACCAACCACCACCGCCCCCCAGTCAAAAATTTCCCCGTACGCCTATGTGTGTGTGTGGGGGGGGGGGGGATATCTGGGAATTTGATAAATTCAGAAGCTTTGACACAATAATTATTTCTGCTTATAATGTAGGTGCATACACACAGGATTACAGTAGAGTGAGCGAAAACGACGTTATTTCGATGAAAGTAGGCGAGAAAAAATATCACGTACACCTGATCGCAAACGCGCTGTTTTTAATCAAAATGGACACAATTTGGTTTACCAGATAAGGAATAGTCAATAGACTTTATCGATAAGGATGTTTTCTTTACCAACATAAGCACGCAGTGTCGTATTGGATCGCAGGCCGGCGAGAGAATTCGACCATGCCCCCCCCCCCCCCCATTGTTTAGTGCATTGTCTTAGTGTCGTCAATTTAAAAAAAAGATATTGACAGTAGCCTAACAAATAAGGATTAACAAAAGGTACAATTTTTATGGATACACAATTATCGAGTAATTGTGTATCCATAAAATTGTACTCTGTGTTAAAGATAGATTATGGGAGATTAGATAACGAGTTGGCAGTTCTCACTATAATAGTTAAAGACTAGATAATATAAAGGCATTTTACTGAAAATTTCAGTCAAATTGATCCACTTTGAACCAAGAATTAAGCGGTTGAAAGTTCCACCTAGCCTCGATCATCATTAATAACTTTTAAATCTACATTTACAAACTTTTAAATTTTTCGCTCCATTTTCTGAAATCCAGGAAACGCCATTGGGCATTTTGTTTTCAGAATGATCTTTATATTATTAATGTATAAACCTCATGTGAATATAGTTTATGGACATAAAATACAGCACAATCGTTATGTTTTATTGTGTTTCTTTTAAACAGATATCTAGAAATCTGACAACCAGCGAACAAAAGCCGATTTATGAATTGAGATGTTATAATGTTTACCCTAAAGATTTTAAACGTTTCCTCGATCTGACTACAGAATGGATAGCTGTACGAACAAAATATTCTAAAATGATGGGATATTGGACAAGTGAAATAGGTGGATTGAACGATGTACTCCATATATGGGAATACGGTATGGTAACTCAATATTATTATTAGCCCAGTTTTAAGCTGTCACTTTGGGATTTAAAAGAATAATCGTAACCATGCAAGAAGGTCCATGTCTTTTACACCAGGTTCATGTCTCCTGTATTGCTACTTAGTGAAGGAATACCTCACAAAATGCTTTAAAAAAAATCTTTAGGGATATAAGACATTTGATTTTTTAAATGGCATAACATAACATAGCTTGTCTTTAATTATTTAGTTGTTCGGATAGAACTAAAACCAAGGCTCCGTGTACACATTATAAGCAGTATGAATTCTATAGAGTAGGTTGTTGTCCTGACAAAGTTTTACTCATTCATATCGCTCACTATGACGTATTTACGTCTTTATTAACCCAATCGGGACATAACGGTAGGACGTTAAACCCCATTTCATTTTATTTATTTAATTATTTTAACAGATAGTTTATCCCATAGAGCGTCAGTAAGAAAAGCTTTAAGTGGAGATGAAGAATGGGCGAAGAATTATTTTAGTCTTATTTTACCCATGCTAATTAGACAAGACAACTCTTTAATGAAACTGGTACCAGATACAGTATTTAAAACAGATGTTGATAAAGGCGGTAAGATTTTCGTTCATTTAGTTTTGACGAGCTACAACACCATTTCAATTTCAGTCGTCAATTATATTAACACAACACAGAAAACGCGTTCGACGTCGTTTTGTAATTGTGGAAAGAAACGAAAGGATATGACGGTATGTACAACCTGTCGAGTCTTTCCGCAAGTATGAGATTTGTTCAAACTATCGGTAATATTAGACTTCCAAGTATCATATTCTACAAGCAATCCCAAATAAGTTATTAGGTTCCACAATAAATAACCCCGCAAGTGAAACCTGAACTCGCCGAAGCATATATAAACGGGGGTGGGGGACGTGAACGTAACGTGCCGTTTTTGCGAACTCATCATACGATTTAATACGAATCAGATAGGAAATATTCGGATATTTGAATCGCCAAGAAGCGAAAGTTGACAACTGGTGCTCGATCGAACATTGAAAGATCTAACAAATGGACTACATCCTGTCATTCCTATGACACGGAATAATGCAGCCAAATGTGTTCTTACAATCAAACCTTATTAAGAACTGTCTGCTAAGTAAGTTACGTTTCACCAATTTCGACGATCTTTGTGGTTCAAAGTATACTACGACACTGTGATATGTGAAATTAGTTTCTTGATGAAGTTCTGATGCTTTCCTGCAAAGTTTTTACCAGATTATTTTAAACATTCGGATTTCTCAACGTTCCTGCAAGTATTGCGTTTTCCAAGAAACTATATTATATCTACAATGGCTAGTTTTGTGAACAATGTATAATATTTCAGGTGTTTATGAATTACAGACTATTACACCTTCCACTGACCATGACCACCATCCTAGAAATATACTAGGCAGATTCCATGGTATTTTAGGTTCGCTGAATACAGGTAAACGTTAAATAAATATATTTTACGTATTAGAACATAAGACTTGTTTGCTATAGGAATAAAACAGGAAATTAATACAAAACACCATGAATGTCTACACAGAATCCAACGGGGACTTAAATCGTGCGTCCCGATTCTACGTAATGTCGGCAAGTTCTTTAAAGTGACCAAAATATGTTAAGATGCTTCTGGGGTCTCGCCGGGATTGGTGACCTTCAATTTTAAGCTTAGTTACGGTAGTTTGATAGATACGTTCCGGAGTTTCGGATATTGGAACGATCGGGTAAGATGGAAAGGTTACCCACTATTATGATTTTTCAGTGATGGATTGTGTGCCAGTAAACGCAACATATCGACAACAATCTGTCGAATTGGATCATTTGACATAGGATAACCAAATCGACTATATACAAATGTATCTTATTGGACACAGGGAATTTAGGCATGACTTTACAATTCGGTGGTTGTCGGACAGTGAACTAGTGGATGTCGTTCGGTGTACACACCCGTTGTATCTGTCACCGGTTCATCTGTGCTGACAGGACACTATTTTAGCTGAAGTTATCGTTATTATCGTTATTATATCAGACTATCTCTTTTGCGGAAGAAAGTTTTCTTTTATATTACAGAATATAAGTTGATTCACTATCCAGACATCAACCAAATAGTGCAAGACAAAAGATTAAACAGAGGTGAGTAGGGGAAGCACAGAAGTCACGTCGCGAGATTATTTCACTCACTTTGTCCTGTGATACCTGGTATCAATAAACACATTCTTTATCACAGATGTAGTTGTTTTAGCGCATATATTTTCCAGCAACTTTTTTTAAGACTGAAACTCACAAATGAAACGGAGATTATCATCCTACTTCTCTGGGGTTAACAAAGACATACGCCACGTTCATTCTATGGGGAAATATTTCCAGGACAACAGTGCTACGGCTTACTTATATTGAAGACGGACATACGCCCGCAGTATGCTTGCCTATGGTGGAGATACTTCTCCTACCGCGCTACGGCCTACTTTTATATCAATTTCCAATTATCACACGCCATAAACGTGCATTATAAAGTAGATTTTATATGCTTAAATCAGCCGGTTCAAATTTCATACGAAATTTGTTAATTTTCACTGTTTTAATTTTGCAGATATCCCAGGAAGCTCACGTTTACTTCAACCCTGTTCATTTTCTCCGTTAGGATAATATACGGATAATATGGAATTTATGCTGACGGCGGAAGTTGGTCACAAACAGATTGAATTGTTATAGTTCTTATTTATATTGTCGGAATGTCAGACATTTTACCCAAGCTTCCAGGAAGACTTTCCTGGTCAAGATATACTTTTTAAATAATTACCATTTCATTGTGCCAATATAATTATCAAGCTAACTGCTAGTCTTTTTGTTGTTTGCCATTTTGTAGCTTTTTGGTTTTTTTCTGTAATTGAGAGTATTCATCCTTTCTCTCAGTTTATGGTAGTTATTTTTTGCTTACAATATAAATAAAATAAAGTATGTTTACCCATATTAAATTACCCTTTTCTCTCCAATAATCATGCAATTTATATGGTTTTACAAGAACAACATGTTTATAATATAAAAAGGTTTATTATTCATGTGATATATGTAACAAACATTCATAGGCCTGTTGTAACAATAAATAATGATATACATAACTGGAATTAGCATAATGATATTATTAAATCATACCTGTTGAAACTACAAATTTTGACATAAATATGTATATAATTATTCTTTGTTCATTGTTTTCCTTGTAAGTATATCTCTATGGAGTTTCCTTTTCAAACAATATTTTTATTCAGGATGCCTGAGTGGGAATGGGGAACAGGCTTAGTCTCTATTGTGAGCTGTGTTGACCAATGCCATGTAAAAGTTAAGCAGAATAAGTATAACTATTTGGGGTTGAGCAATACCTGGTGCAAATGTTAAACTCTATATTTGGGAGGGGGGTGTTGTTGAGCAATGTCTTCTACTGAAACCCACTCTATAACAAACAAGCCCATGAACTGATGGTAATAGGTTCAGACTGAACTGGAAACTGCCTATAAAGTGCGGCTGTAATCAGGACTAAATACAAATGATATAAGTATGGGTACATATAGTATATTAAAATCTACTGAACTCACATTGACTCTTTTTCCTAAGGTCAATCATGGCCTCTACCGCGGGTGGCGGTGGACCCCCCTCAACATCATAAGCTCATGCCATGTGGCCCCTCCTCTGATCTAGTCAAGTTATGCTGTAGTTAGGTTCTAGTGAATAACATTTCAATGAATTTTGCATTAAACTATATCTACTTGGAATATATTTATAACCTAATAACTGTGAAATATGAGCCTATAAGTGAAATTATGCAATTAAATAGAATAAAAATGGATACAATATTTTAATATAGCAATAACATAATACTTTCATTCACCAGAAATAATCCATCCACCGGTTTTACTATAATAATTATGTAGAATGGAAAGGTATAACATGGGTATAACGTATGAACAGATTAACATATACATACTCTGTTCAATAACAAATACTTCATTATCTGTTTTCATCTCTAAATATATTAATACCATATATAGTTCCTTTTGTAGTTTTAGTCTCACCTTTATTGTTTATTTCTTTAACATGACCGGATTTCAACGCTTCTGATAAATATACTTCTAAAACCTATACTAACATTATTATTTAATCACCATTTTCATTTGATTTTTATTAATATTCTTTAATTTAACAATTATACAGCCACATATTAAATAAAATGATATAACACACAATTATCACAGTAGTAAAAAAAATCAATTTTTATACAGAAACAATTATTATGGCCTAAAAATAAAAGCCTTGCTTATCCCTTCTTGGTTTTGTTTTTTTCCTAAAATGCCAAAGATTAATGTCTATCACTACTTCTAGGGAAATGTTTTATTGAAGTTAAGAAGTTGTTGCAAATTTCAACTTTTTTCAAAAACAAATATTAGCATACACCATTGCTGTAAACAGACTAGTTTCAGTTTAGCTATATGTATAGAGAGAGGAAGGAATGTTTCTGAATATTTTTCAAGAAAGGACAAATAAACAACAATCTGTGGACATATATAACATGGTTAATAACAGTTATAATATCTGTGACTAGATATACTATCATTTATACAAAAACATAACATATAACAATATACATTGTATTATATAATTATCAATACACACTCTTGACTCTTACACACACTCTCTCATTAAATCAATTTCATTCCATTCTGTGCAAGATAAATTCTATTTAATTCTTGTCTACAACATTACTGTCAGTTATTTATTACTACATATATTGCATCTTAAAACTGCTAATCCACATGGATTAAGCCATCATAAATTAGATATTGTACTAAAAATATAAAATAACAACCAGTGGCTTTAATGTATTATATAACTAAATATATAGATCTATCAGTGGCTAGAAACCAATTAAAAAGCTTTAATACACATACATGTAGGGTAGATTATATTGACTATATATTGTAGCCTGGTTGAATTCTCTGTGTGGGATTCTACTCTGACATATAGGTCATTAATTCCACTTTTCAAACATGGCAATGGACCTCTAAGGTCTGCTCATGATACAGATCAACTATCATCCTCCTCATATGAACTTTAATCCAAATCATTGTTTTAGACCGCAGTCAGATTGTATAGATTTTAGATTATAATTCTGCCCTGCCTCTCACCTTAACTTAAACTTTCATTCAAATATACCATATAAGGACAGTTTTGTATTTATAAAATACATTAAGGGTTCTCTCTGGAAATGAAAATTAAGGAATATCTTACAAAGGTGTCGATAAGATTATACAAAACCATAAAAGATATTTGTTGACAGGCTTTAGTTTATATGCCCACAGTCCTAATTTATTTCTAAATAGAGAATTTGGTTTCTGACCCATCAACTGTAAGTAATACGACCGTTTTATTGTCAATCCACACCAATCGTACTAGTTTTAATATATTTGTTAAAGGTGTAACTTCTATTTTTGGCACTGAATACTGACGGATACATTTAGTCTGCTGAGACCCAATACCAAATATGGAAGACGAGGCAGTCTGAAAGAAAAATGTTTATTTAGTTGAAAATATTACCAATTTGTGAGCCACCAGAACACACCTTAATACTTCTACACAGAACAACACCTGGAATACAATTAATGCTGAATACTGAGCAGTGTTTTAAATATGATTCTCCAGTTTTTATCAAGTAATGACTGAAGTAGGATACTGAATCACTACTTGAAAAAGACTAACTCGTCAAAACGCAATCTGATTAAAACACACATCTTATTTCATTTTGGTTTTTTTAGTTGTTTTACTTGTCTTCAAAACACTAGGACCTGGAAAAGTTATTATAAAACAGGTGTTCTGGTTGATTAACCAATGAAACAATCTGTTACGAGTTCTTGGCATAATGTGCATGAAATTGTGGGTACACCACTAGAAATGTCAACGCTGATTGATTAATCAATATCTGTTGTCATATGATCAAAAGTCATGTGTATGACCCCTGACACGACCTCCCAATAGTGACTACTACTGGTCAGATCTTCGTGCAGTAGAAGCCATCGAAAATATAAAAAACAAAATGAAATATAGATCTGTATTTTAATCAGATAATTTTAAAACGTTGCACAGTTTTAAAATTAATTGTATTTCATCAAACTGTATTTTTTATATTTTCAGTTCAATCACTAAATGTAACCGAAAAAGTTAATTCTCAAGGACCACAAAACGGATAAAAAAAAGTTTAATAGTTTTTAAAATCTTGTTGTACTTGTACATGAAAATATAAATATGTATTAATGATCAACATACCTGCCAGAATTTAAGACGACTATCAACATGTGAGAATGTACACAGATATTTACCATCTGGGTTAACACAAACAGCTATAACTGGTCCTTGATGAGCTGATATCAACTGTAAAATTATACAAAACAATGATTAAGTATTCATTCCATAATTCAATGTCGATTTTATTTTCCAGTGGCATTAGCTCCAGGCAATGGATTGTTTTCAAGATAGTCTTGGTCTCATAACTGGATAAATATTTCAAATTAGTGAGAAAAAAACCTTAACTACACAAATAATCAAAGATCTATCTCCTTAGTTTTGAACGAAAATGAAATAAAAGGGGGTTAAGTAGGTACCACTAAAGGTAATATAGCCTCATTATTCATTCAGTGACTGTTAGGTTTCAAGCAGGCCACCGATGATGTTCTTAAATAAATCAACTGTTTAATTACCTGACATTTAGAATGTTGTTTCATTTCATAGAGAGCTAGGCTACCATTTTTAGCCCCAACCCAAATTCGTTTTGTTTGATTGCAAGCCGATACCATACTAAATCTGTGAAATCAAAATTATATTTAAAATAGAAACCATTCTTGGTTTATACAACAAAATTCCCCATCTATTACAAAAAGAATAAGCTGAAGATAATATAGAATTTAGTGAATAATTATTCACCCAAACTTCATTAATGCCACAAAACTAGAATGTTCACCGATATCAAAATATGTAATATGACCCTTTACAAAGAACTTCGATTATTGATAAGGTACTTTTACCTGCAAATTGCTGGAAATAATTCTTGTAAACCTTTTGATTTTAACTGACCCATATCTAAACAATGTACCACAACATCCACAGTCTAAACAACAAAACAAATTATATTTAGAATTACAAATTTCCTTTTACACATCAGGTTTATTTATGCTTTGGGGGGTCGATTGGCCGAATGGTTAGCAGGTGTATCAGGAGGCCTGTCATTGAGCCGACTGGAGTGGTTTCGATTCCCAGGTTGTACGCGACAAGGAACAGGGTCGCCTGTCCAGCCTCTTGAGTTTTCTCCGGTTTCCTCCCACTGCTGAAGACCCCTATGCGCAAGTGAGTTATTGAAATAAAATTGAAGCTTATGTTAGTCCGAAAATAACCTAGTTGTGTTGAGTGGATGTTAAACCCCATTTCTCTCTCATTCTTCTTTATCATTATTTCTTTATGGTGTTTTTTCTTAGTATATTAGATCCATTGAGTGTAAAGAAAATCATTATTCCCAGGAAAATTTGGCTCTCTTTCCACAATACTTCAATATTGATTTTAAGAAAACTCACCTCAACAAATATGTCAGCGATATCATTGGGCATCTTTTCTACCATTAATTCTAGAATATGTTGTATCTCTTGCCTAGCTCGAACTAAGACTAGGTTTTGTAAATGGGTGTGTTGTGACTGGGCGTTCTGGGCCTGGGCATTATATCGCGCTACTTCTTTAGCCATGGTGATAATAAAAGCTGCTGGTCGTGCCGTGGCTATTAAAGACAGCGCATGTCTAGCTGTACGACAAGCATCAGCTACTGGTGATAGCGGTAGACCATATGTTACACTGAAACAAAACATGGTAATCAGTGGTTGCCAGTAAACAACACATTGTACACCAGCAGCTGTAATCTTCGGACTGTCATTGAGAGTAATTAACTCTTAGCGAAAATCACAGTAGGTTACAGTGTACAGAACAATAATTGTCAATCTCTTTTTGTCTTGAATTTTTTTTTAATAAAAAGAATTGCACATTTTCTTTCCAAAATTTGCCTAAATGATGAACAAACAACAATGTGAATATAAATGTGCCATTTATAAAAAAAAAAACAAATGCATGTTTTCATGCCACATACCCGGTAAACAAACTGACAAGAAAGGATCACCAAAAAACCAGCGATCAAGGTTACCTTTACTTTTACAACTAATGAAATGTTGATATACAAGTATCTCGAAATAAAATCTTACTTTGGTACTATCTGATCAGAATCTATACACAGTTCCAATAATCCTAATAAAACAGATGATACGTCTAAATATGGTTCCCACACAGTAAAACCACGACCTATCAGATCAATAGCAGCACGACGTATTGGTGTATGGGCCGGCAGACGTGAACTAGGTGGTGTTAATAACAGAAAGGTTAAAGCTTTACCTAAAAAAAACCAACATAATATTATTCAATTGATGCTACTACACTTTGTCAACAAGGGGGGTTGGGATGGTAAAGTTGTCTAGAGTGTTGCCCTTTGAGCACTTGATGGCCGTTCACCTCTGGCTTGCGGTTTTCAATCTCTGCTGTGAGCGTCTGTGGGTTTACTCTGGGTACTCCGGTTTCCTCCCACAGAAAAGATCTCTGCGATTGCTCTAAGATAAATGAAATGAGATGGGGGTTTAACGTCCAACCGTTCTGCTCCTAAACTGGGCTACTGAAGACGAGCATACGTCATACAGTGCACGATGAGGGAAATTTTGCCCGGGCAGCGGCACTACAGCCTACTCTTATACAAATTCCAACTGCCAAGGGATCTTTTATGTGCATGCCAATATGTACACAGGACCTCGTTTTTTTGTCCCATCTCACGAATAGACAGCTGTCCTTGTCAGGCTCTCCGTCCTGCATCACTGACAAGGGAAAACCACTCACGGAAATCTGGATGAACTTTTTCAGCCAATGCAGGGACTGAAAAGGTGACCTCTAGGCCAGTGAGCCAGTATCCTACCATTTAGCCAATGTGGTCATCGTATTAAAATAATGAAAATAAGACAACTTGTCTGTGATATCATCCTTGGTGGAAGAAGAACAAGAACTTTACTACATAATTAAATTATAATTTAAGGACAACATCCTTACTTGTATGTCTAGCTAGGGAGTAATTAGTTAAACTGAATCCCTCTGGAGCCTTTCTTCCTCCTTTTTTAGGTTCTTCATGTTTACGTCTGCTTGGTTCAATTTCATGACCAAACTCAGCCCCAACTACACCCAACATCACTATAGCTGTTGCCTGTTTTCTACGACTTTCAAATGATACAGATACTTTATGAGCTGGTAAATCTCCTGAAACAGTAATCAAAAATAATAATCTTAATTTACAATTTGTGTAATTACCCATAAAAAAGAAAGTATAATATATTATCAGGCAGAATGAGATTGCAAATTCCAAAACTCTTCCCAGGATATATGGACTAAACAGATGTAAGTGTGCTATTAGTTGCCCATACCATTTTCTGAAATACTGATAAATAGCCAATAAAGGTATTTTGTATTTTAACAAGCTTTTAAAGATAAGCTATACTTTGACATATTTCTCTATATTTTATGTAATAAAGATAGGCTGGCACTGCCAGGCAGGATACGCCCACATTTTCGAGAGATGGACAGAACAAGCAATACCGAAAGTGATTTTTCCTACATCTTTAGGTCCTGTATTTCATACTGTATTGGGAGCAGCCATTTAGTTGGTCAGTTCCAGTCTGATATTAATGAAATTCGTAACCGACAATGATTATGGTGTGACGGTACACAACCTAGAAATGTGACTTTTCATCAAAATCGGATAAGAATTGTGACCTGTAGAGAGTCCACAACCATGATATACCATATTTTTACACTATTCGCGTACAAACGGCGACCATTTCGTTCGCCAATTTTGGTACGATTTTCACAAAATTAGAACTCAACCTTCCTCATCAAAATCGAATTAAAATTGTGACCTATACAGGGTCCACAACCATGATATATCATTTTTTTAACAGTATTCGCATACAAACGCCGGCCATTTTGGCTGTCAATTTTGGTCCGATTTTCCTGAAATTCAAACTCAGCCTTCCTTACAGTGTAACGGTGATATAATCAAACATTTTTTTAAATCGGATAATAATTGTGACCTCCAGAGGGACCACAAGCTAAAGAAAGGGGGATTTTGCGTATAACCAGGGGCCATAATTCAGGAAGTTACGATCCGATATGCGCAAATATCGAAAAGAACCAAGATCTTTGGGTTATAACCATGAATTTCAAGTTTCATCAAAATCGAATCAAAATTGTGACCTCCACAGGGTCCACAACCTTGATATACCATTTTTTAACAGTATTCGCGTACAAACGGCGGCCATTTTGTATGGCAATTTTCGTCCTATTTTCCCGAAATTCGAATTCAACCTTCCTTAGGGTATAACGGTGATATAATCAAACGTTTTTTTAAATCGAATAATAATTGTGACCTCCAAGCTAAAAAAAAGGCGATTTTGCGTATAATCAGGGGCCATAATTCAGGAAGTTACGATCCGATATGCGCAAATATCGAAAGGAAGCAAGATCTTTGGGTTATAACCATGAATTTCAAGTTTCATCAAAATTAAATCAAAATTGTGACCTCCACAGGGTCCACAACCTTGATATACCATTTTTTAACAGTATTCGCGTACAAACGGCGGCCATTTTGTATGGCAATTTTCGTCCGATTTTCCCGAAATTCAAACTCAACCTTCCTTAGGGTGTAACGGTGATATAATCAAACGGTTTTTTAAATCGAATAATAATTGTGACCTCCAGAGGGACCACAAGCTAAAAAGGGTGATTTTTCGGACAATCAGGGGCCATAATTCAGGAAATTACATTCCGATAGGCGCAAATATCGAAAGGAACCAAGATCTTCTGGTTACAAACATGCATGTCAAGTTTCATCAAAATCGGTTCAAAATTGTGACCTCTATAGGGTCCACAAGCTAAAAACGTGATTTTTCGTACAATCAGGGGCCATAATCCATGAAGTTTTGATCCGATACATGCCAATATCGAAAGCAGCCGAGATCTTTTGGGGATAAACCTATATTTCAAGTTTCGTCAAAATCGGATAAGAATTGTGACCTGTAGAGAGTCCACAAACAAATTGTGGACGGACGGACGTCCGGACGGACAGGGGCGACGACATAATACGTCCACATGAAAATGTGGGCGTATAAAAAGCTAAACAACATTGGCTGATTCTGGTTATATAAAATGTTACCCTACCTGCCATCATTGATTCATCATCTTCATCATCATCCTCTTCTTCACCTTTCTGAGCATCACTCAATAAACTCAGATTAGGATCAACATACATCGGTAGGAAGGGAGACCACTCATCTACAATAGCCTTCCTACCCTCCAATCCAATTCTTCTTAACTCGGCTAATAACAGGGCTTGACCAGCTTCACGAATCTGAGATAAAATTAATGAATTCTTAATACACAATTGTTTTGCTGGCCATATTTGCCTTACAACTAAATTAACTTTAGTCAATAAGTAGTACCAATTCCAGAAGGTAACAACAATAACAGAAATGAAATGGGGTTTAACATCCTACTATTCTGCCTTGACGGGGCTTATGATGGCGGGACGCCAAGAACAATAAAGGTATTGGTGTGAACAATAAAGGTATCAACAAGCACAATATATCAGCATGAACAAAATATAGATTATAGACAAGAACAATAAAGGTATTGACATAAACAATAATAGCGTTGACATGAACAATAAATGCTTTGACATGAACAATAACGGGATAGACATGAAGAATAAAGTATATCTAATTTTAACTGTTTGTTCTGTTCGTACCTTGTATTGCTTTTATTCCATACTGAACATTATCTTACCTCTAAACATCTATCTTGCCATCTTCTAGCCAACATCTCTAGTAATGGAGGTTTATAATGACTAGCACCAACTAATTCTGGTAATAAAACACAGTGTAATGCTGCTAGTAAACTCCAACCTTGTTTGATCTGTGCTTGTTGCATTGTTAACATATCATCTGTATTATCACCATCAGGTACATCTGTTACTATAATTCCAGCATGACCTGTTACAACACCTTGCTTCTTCCTGTAATTCATCAAAATCAGGGAGTCAGAATTCAACAGACAGAAAGAGATCTAATATGTTTGCCTTCAGACGTCGATTTGTAAAGAATTTAATTCCTGCGTTCAATCAATATTCATAAATATAATAGAAATCAGAAAGTAGATCATATATAACTTGAAATGGTGGATAACAAACTCGATATACCAAACCCAGATCCTAAAGCTGAATACAAATGAAAAATTTGGAAAAACTTTGGCATTTGAAAAGATGTCAAAACAAAATTTGTTAAGCCCACCATGAACATGACAAGCCAAAACAAGTTTTGACTAACCAAAAAAATAGAAAACAGGTAAGGATACAAATCAGATTGTAACACCTGAATCACAATGTGCATCTTATCATGTAACGATACCAAGCACTAGCAGTTTTCCAACAAAGTGTATTAAAAATTTTACATGTGCATAAAAATAATATTTACTTTTTTCTTCTGGATTTCATAAGGAAGCTGGCGCAGCTCATACTCATCATGGTATTAGCTACAGATATTACGCTGAGTAGATGTTGTGTAGTTACAGCACTAGATATCTGCCATCTTGCTTTTGTAGAAAATATACCTGGTAATAGAAAAAAATACATTAACACTTGATTATTAATGAAAGACATTACAATGCGAGGGACCTGTGAACATATTTCATTCCAACCGAATGGTACCATGTCTTGGAATAATTGAAGATTGATAAATTAAAAGAACCCATCAAAAGTTCATCAAGAACAAAGTAATATTATCCAAAAACAAAAGAACACTTATTTGTTGGACTTAAGACTCACTTAATTTCAAACATGTATGACAAACAATACCTGTTTCTTGTTGTAAAGCTGTAGCATTGATGTGTTTTTCTGGTGCTAGTATAGATTCATCAAAGGCATCATCATTGTTGGCACCATCATCACTACTATACAACTCCTCATCATCAAAAGGCATACTTCCCATACGCTGAGCCAGCAGTGTTGGTTTACCAGACACGCTTCCTCCAGGAGGTTGTTGAGGTTCGGCAAACGACACAGTCTTCACATCACCTTGTCTAATTTTACTAACGCTGACACCTTTAAGATCAGCAAGTTCACTGTGACAGACACGCTTGTGCCACCCCGGTAACATGAGAGACATGTGACCCTGCCTTGACAACAAACCAAACGATATGGGACTTTGAGGTTTCAACAGACCAAGTTTGTTTAAACAGAGTTTATCGAGATCAGGATCCAAACCCCAGGCATGTAAACAGGACATGAAAATCTGTGCTATTTCCATAGTGATATTAGTTTGCAAACGTATGCTATCTGGTCGTGTGGCATCAGTAGTAGATGCAGTACTGATAATGGAACCTCTACTAGCAGTTGATGCATCTCTTCCTCCTACACTTAGACCAGACGTCTGAACTTTATCCTGTATTTTCTGTCCAATTGTGTCTGCTTTCTCTTTTGCTTTAGCTATTAGTCCTAGAATACATACAAAACAACAAATTTGTTATAATATATATTTTGACTTTTTGAGCAAGGATAAAAGTCAATCACGCTCAGTATTTACCTCATCAGAAGCTCCTTCTCAGCTCGCATAGGCTAAATATGCATCACAAAGCAACATTTCTAACAAATGTGATCAAAATCAAGTGATTGCAGAATATACAATGTTATTGATATTGATGAAAGACAGATGTACAATTGTCAATGTACAGGTGGTATGTAGAATAAGCCATCTCGCGTGCTGGATTAGTGTCATGCAATAACAATATAATTCATAGTTAGACTATTATAAAATGGTTAGAAAGCCGTATTCTACAAAGATCAAAATTCTATGGAATACAATTACTGAGCAAAATGTCGCTCTATAATAAACAGTAACTGTTTATATTGAAGCTGATTTTTTTATAGAGACAGAGAGAAATTGGGTTTAATGTCCACCCAACACAAACTAGGTCATTTTGGGACTAACATATGCCTTAATTTTATTTCAATAATTTGCTTGTGCATATGGGTCTTTAGCAGTAGGAGGAAACCGGAGTACCCAGAGAAAACACACGAGGTTGGACAGGAGATCCTACTCCTTGCCACGTACAACCGTGGATTCTTGGTTTTTTATAAATTAATTAAAACAATTGATGCAATGTGTCAGTGTTAATATATCACATCACACTTCACACACGTAAGACCATATTCATTTTCTGTAACAATACCTGCTATTTTTTGTTGTGCCTCACTAAGTTCTGGTTGTGTGCCAGAAGGCCTTTCAATTACAGGGGTTAAGAGTCCTCTGGCTTCCAATTCACCCGGTGATAATAAAGCAAACTCTTCTGTCAATAACTGAACTGTGGGAAGATAGATAAAGCCAACCACCAAATATAAGAAATTGGGATTAAATCTAAAAATGCCATAAAGAAAGCAATACCAAAGAAAGAGCATTAAAAATAAAAATTATTAGGAAAAAACTTTGACTTAATTAGCAGTGGTGCTTAAAGCTAGCATTTATTCTAAAAACTACTATCTATTCAAAACATCCAACAGAATCTGAAACGGATTTAATTCACAGCACTGCAATCAGGTACTGAAATTTTGTATTGACCATGGCATGCAGTTTATTATGGCAATTTCTTTTATGTCAATGTTTTGCCATTCATTCATTTTCAACAACTCGGATCTTCAAAAAAGCCAGGCACGCTGTCCTTCCTAACTAATGGGACTTTTGAATATATATTTATCTATAGATAAGATAAGATAAGATTTTATTGTATCAAAACATCCATTAAGGACAGCATACAACTACCAGTAACACATATTTATATATAAAAAATATAAATTCACATTTCATAAAAGTAATAAGACTTTAAGAGTATTGACATTAATCCATACTGAAATCAATGAGATATTAAAAATGAAATGAGATTTAACATCCTACTGTCCTGGGCCCTGTTTCATGAAATTTTAACTTAAGATAAAATCCAATTTTAGTAGATACTTCAATTTTGATTGGCTAAGCACTAAAATCAATCTAATATTATCCAATCAAATTACTAAAATTGGGATCTTATCTTAGTTATAATTTCGTGAAATAGGCCCCAGCTTTGATATGAGACATTACGGAGGTTGACATAAATGTGTACTGAAGTAGAATATCAACAACTTGAAGTAGCAGAAGGCTATCAAGCGGTATGTTACTAAGGACATTCATTATCACATAATCAAGTACATCTTATGGCTTTAACTAAGGAAAACCCCCCAAATCAATGATTTCAAATATGTATGTCTTTCTTATGCTGCTTCTTTGACCCTTTGAAAGTGTTATTCATTTAATTATGTTCTAATTATTCTATATATTTTTACCACTGTCTAGTTTAAACACAAAGATTTTATTTCAAATTCATGATAGTAAACCGAGAAAAAAGAAAAAAATTTGGTTCAAAATTAAATAATAACAGGATCCAAGTCTTGAGTTCTGGCTAGTCTGATGTAAAAATTAAAAAAAAACTAACCGATCAATGATTCTGTATCAAAGAATACCACATGGGCATCTGGATCACGTGTATTAGTACGCACACCTTGTATCAACATTGGAAACCCTGTAGGTTTAACATAGTCAGCTTTTGGTCCTTGGGACAGCTGTTGTTGATTCTGATGGGACTGAAGCTTTTGTTGCGCTAGATTTCTAAATGTTGCAAAATTTCTACGTTTCAGTGCCTGTGTGAGGGTTAGACTAGGATTGGTTAGATTCTCCATGGGAGCCGCATTTTCATCACAGTTGTTGAGGATTTCTTCAGCTGTGATACCCTGAACTACTCTATCTAAATGACCTGAAAGAGATAATGGAATAAAACACTATACAAATCTGTGAATATCTAAACATATTTCATAGAATAATTCATGAGTTTTATACTATAATTATATCATTAAAGCTTATGAAATTTTAATCATACATTGGCATGCACGTAAAAGATCCTATGACAGTTGGAATTCGATATAAGAGTGCGTCCTAGTGCTGCTGTCCGCCTTCATTAGCACATCCGAGCAGAACCCCATTTCATTTCATTTCCACAATATCTACTGTTTCCCAAAAGAAAATCTTATGATTTAGAAAGATGAGGATAGAACAATATATACCTGTTTCCATCTGCCATACATATATAGTACCATCATTACAACTAACTACCATAAAATCATCCAATGGTCGCCATCTGATTGTATGTACCGGAAACAGATGACGTCCAGCTAATAATATACACTTTCTTTCCTTTAAACTAAGTAGAGCAACAGAATGATCACTGGCTACAGAACAGATTGATGACAAAATACGCAACTAGAAGAAAAAAGTACAAGTACTTTGTTTACGGTAGAAAAATGCATAAATAAATAAAAAAATATGTCCAGGTAAAAAATTCTCCACTTTACTTCATTCTGACATACATTAAAGATAAACTAGCTATCTGCCTTCTATGGGTGTCTTCAGATATTAATATGTATGTACACATGAGCAAAAGCTGATACAGATTTTGACAAGTGACTATAATGATCTTTTTTCTTGAGAGTAAACAATTCTCAAAAGCCACAGTCAGAGTCACATTGAGGGAAGCTGGCTCACTATCCAGTAGGCCCTGGATTTAATCGAGAAACTTCCTCAGTTGTTTCAGACTAGTTTCCAACTGTCAGTGGTGTAGGACGGAAAGTCAGATGAGGAAAATCATCTAGTCTTCTGAATAGGACAAAAAACAGCTCACATGTACGTATATCATTTAAAGACTTCTTGACAGTTGGAAATCTGTACAGGCCAAATTTCTTTCAAAGCACAATGCAACGTGTATGCCTGTCTTTATTAGCCCAGTTGGTTCAGAAAAGAAATCACATTTTATCATATTTCTCCTGCAGGTCAGTTTTACTGTCAGTCGTTAAATTCAGTCATTAAATCACCAACATTTGACAGAAAGACAACTTACATTACAATTAGCCGGTGGTACTATCATCTGTGTTAATTCACCACCATGTACAGTAAATGTGTGAATCTTATAACCAGAAAATATATCCCATAATATTACAGAGAAGTCAGCTCCACCTGATAATAGATGCTGTGGTTCATATCGAGTACTCTCATTAAATGGATAAAGAAGACAGGTAACTCTGCCATCATGTCCATCTAACATCTGTTGAGATATTGCTGAAATAAAACAGGTTAAAATAAATCAGATAATGGTTCAATCATTTTTATGAGTAAATGATATTTGTTGAATATGCATTCAAAGTAGAATTTTATATTTTAAAATAATCTCTCTCTTTCTTATGTTTGAAAACTAAAGACTTTGTATCAGACTGCAAGATGTGACAGAAGGTGCACCATAATAATATATTACTGAATAATGTTGAATTACAATGTTGGATTCCACTGGTATCATTTGGCTGAAAATACCTAAGAAATTTACTCAGTCCCTGTTTATGAGAAACATCTTTGATCCAGAAACACAACATTTTACACCCAGCTTCTTAGTGATGTATTTGATACATTAAAACAACAAAAGTTTTACAAAGGGCTATATTTTAGTTAAAATAAGGCGAACAATTATGACTACATTCTTGCCTTGTAAGTGAGCCAATGTCATAATTGCCAAGCCACTGTGGCGTAAAGAGAATTAAGATGTAGACTATATCGTTAGGCAGTCAGGAGCCAATCATACCGCTTGTTTTGCACATAATTGAAACAACAACCATATTCAAGACATGCCAAAGACTGATGGCACTAAAATCATAATCCTACAAGACACCCAACCTTAATGAAATAAAGATAAATGCTTACAATCTTTTGATATTTGGTTATTTTCTAGTAATTGGAATATAATACTCTGTGTAGCTGGGAGTATAATTATACTACCATTTTGTCTACCACACACCATCTTGCCTTGTGATGGTATATATATAGTTGATGTTATACGTAAATGATGCTCATCTTCAGCACACTGAAAGTAATATTTTACTGGAGTTATTTTGAGCTAATCAAACTTAAAAAAAATTGGACAATTAAAAGAAATTTCAAACAGTTTTAATATCATAATAATATATAAAGATGATAGCTACTTACTCTATAATCAACAAAATGACAGTTTTATTCAATTAAAGTTAATTTCACATTTTTTTTGTAGTCATTAAATGAATAAACATTTACCATTAATTCATCTACATGATTACCAGTGATCTAGAATTACGAAGTTAACCAATTTGAAAGATTTACTTGATTAAACCATCTGCATTTGGTTCTAATTGTTGTTTAGATTTGATTGTCTTCATTTGTTCAAAATTTAATTTAATTCAAATATTAACATACCAAGCCTTCTAGTACACCGGGTGGATATTTATACAGACTGTCCCAGATATCCTGTAAAGTTGTACTGGTTTTAGGTGGTAATGCTGAAAAAAAAAAACCATGATATACAGAGTCTAGAAATACTTTTAAAGTGGTAAGATATATGCAAATTGTAATATTTAGGATACCTTCCCCCATGACAATGTTATTAAATTACTCATTATTTCAAATATGGCACAAATCTTATGTCAGGATGTTTTGGAAGAGTTTTAAAGTGAGATAAAACATACATCCTTCAAATGTCAGACAGCCAACTAGGTTATGGTTTTACATACCTAAATAACAGTATGAAGAATGTATGTGTTGTTAATGTTGAAATGACCACTTGTGGAAAGTAGTATAGATAATACAGAATTTGCTCTTTGTACTTTGTAATTTAAATGAATCGTTTGATGAAAATCAATATTAAATCATAGAATATCCATTATCATGAATGCAAATTTATGTAACAAATACATGTACAGCTATTACATGTACACAGAAATAAGTATGCTTATTGAGAGACTTGATGAGCTGTTAGGATTAGATTTTGAGAGAAATCTAAATGCTTTAAATCACATTATTAAGAGTTTACCTGGTAATCTATCAAAACTTTCTTGTCTAACTAATGTCATCTGTTTCTCTGATACTTCCGGTAACATCCATATTACAACTCGACCATCAGAATCACCACGTAATAAACCTTTTCTTCCATTCATACTCTTAGCAAATACCATTGCTGGTGTACATACTAATTGCTGAAAAACACAATTTTTTTTATTTTGTTTCAAATTCTTCTTATATTACCTATTAGGCAGGAACTATATTTTAGAAATTTAGAATTTTCTGAAAATAAAAATGTCTTGAAGCCAATGATTGTCATTTGCAGTATTTTGAAGGTCTTTCAAACCACATTATTGTGAAAATTTAATCTCTTAAAGGAATTTTAGTCCAAAAATGGTTAAAATTTCCATTCACCATTTACAAAGATGTAATGAATTGAAATTTTTTTCAACAATTGACATCCTCTGATGACAATATAACCAAGCCAACTCCATCATTAGATTGGGCCCCTTTTTATCTGATTTGATTCAGAGAGGTTATCTACCGTTGCTGATTTATTTTTCTTTTGTAAATCAAATAATCAAATACGTTTTAGCATGAAAAATTAGATATTGTCTGATAAATCCAAATGACTATCAGCTATTTTAAATTATGTCTATAACCTATGTATTGTATATACCTGTTCGCTATATATATCTAGTATATAATAGGCATGAGGACTGGTAGGTTGATGATGTCTATATTCACTACTTCTAGGATCAGCACTGAAATAACCAACAAAACATTCAATATTTTCTTTTCATTATTTCATGCTAAATTCATAATAAAGTGAGAAATAATACAGAACATAAATATTCAAATTCTAGCTGCTATTTTATATTTCTAACAACGTTAAGGACATTAATGACTGGCACTTGATCAGCTATCACTCATGCCTGTGTTTCCCTGAAAATATAAGGTACAGATGAACTTTGAAACTAGATTTGGTTAGAATAATGCCCAACCATGAAAATTTCACAACATAAAAGCAATAAGGAAATAAATGATTACTGACAAATATTTACAATTCAGATGATGTGAGAAACTGAATGTGTATTATTACATTTTGAAAAAAAACCCCACCAGCCACGATACCTGTAGCAAAATGTGCAAGCTCTAGTATAAACTAACTAGCTATAAGGAAATAACATATACAACATAGTTTGTAGGTAAAGTTTGAAAAATCTCGCCCACATATATTAGTTAAAGTTAAAGGATAAGGTTTATTTAATAACATATAAAGTAGACAACAGACTTCATCAAGAATTAATTCAAATGGATATAACAATCACGCCGTAAGTCCAAAGTAATTATGTTAAAACTTTTTTTCTCTCTTATTTTATGGGTAAAAGTATTATTACAGCTATAAAACACACCATAAATGTACTAATAATAATAATATGTAAACCAATGTTATATGTGTTATAGGCAAGTGTTGTACAGAACATTTAATTAATCAAGATGCAATTAGAGTGACCTTTTCCGTTACCAATTCCTTTAAAATAACACATGGAAGTAATTCTAATTTTCTAACAATAAAATGACATATATTTCATATAACAGACATTACAATTAGTGCAATATGATGAATTAAAATAATAAAGGTATGTTTGGTATCTGATAATCATGTCTGAATACTGTAATACAAGATATTCATGCACCATAAAATTGATGTGACCTGAAGGCAATGGAATTGAGTTAAAAATACTTTGATCCCTTTGAGACTAATTTGGCAACTTTAATTTCTGTGATGCAATGTGATGGGTGAGATTTTTACCCATACAACATTGTTCCACCTATTCTTGAATTCCGACTGCCAGCGGTCCTTTTAAATGCAAACCGATGTGCACAATGTTGAATCCATGTTTCTTATTCAAATAACCACTGGATAATTTTGTCTACGCCTGTGAAATGAGAACAGGGCTTGAAACTTCCAAAGTGATGTAAATGGTATTGTCTTTTTTTTTTTAAAAATAATGACTGAGAGGCTTGTTTTCCGTCAATGAAAACACTGATAATATGCTAGTTTGGTTTGATGACAATGTCAATTACACTTGTGGAAATGCCCATACTTCCCTTGGTTACGTTAAAAAACAGAAAAAGTGTGTTGAAATTGATGCGATTTGTGGTAGCATACATTTATTTCTAGTCTTACAGTATATGTACATTTAAACCCTGCCAATAGAAAATATATAATTATCTAGAAACACTATACCAGGAAACAATCTAAACTTATAACAAACATGGTCAAATTAACATGCATAATATAGAAACCAAAATTAACTATTGCATTCTTCAATGAAAGGAAAATTCCTTGCTTGAAGTAATTTATTACCGATATTAGGCCACAATGTGACCACTATACCAATTTGAATTTTTGCTCTTTGGGATTAACTTACAAAGTGTTGCTTCTGATTTTTTGACGAAAAAAAAATTTAAATCAAAAAGGACTTGTTTCTCTCAAAAGCATTTAGTTCCACACAATGAAATATTAAACAAAAAAAACATTCACAGGACAGGACTCAACCAGCCATTAATTTATCAAACTCCCAAAGAACTAAAAGTCAATGTGGTTTGGCCTTAAAGATATATTAAAATAAGCACTAGCAAATGTTAGAAACCAGTTAAAATGCAAAAAGAAAAATATGAAACAAACAAGCTTATTGAAACTAACACAAATGATAAGGAACCTTTTTAATAGAATTGTCTTGAATGCCCACTTTGAATTCTATTTTACATAGTTCTAACATAATCTCAATAAATATTGGTAATAGAACCGTTATACTCGGAGGGTGACAAAAATAACCGAACAGTTTCATATCATAACGAATTATCCTGTATTCATATCAATTATTCATTGATATATATTGTAACTGGGTTTTTTTTCTTAATAAAATTCGAAGTGGGTCCAAATGTCACTATTAATATTATAAACAATAATTGATTTGAACATTGTTTTTTTCATTTAAATATATATTTAGAACTTCAAATGAATTAAAATACATTATCTATATTTCTCTTTTTTTCTCTCATTGTACTCAAGAAAATTTTACCTACTTTGTTTTATTAACTGTGGGATGAACTAAATTGTGCTTACATGCATAACGTTTCGGTTATGGATAAAGGAGTATGTGATTTGATGTAAATGTACTATTTTTTCCATATTTTGTTCAACTGCATTTTCTATCATTTATTTGAAAATATTTTGATCAGAGATTTGTTCTAAAATTAGGGTAAAGCAAAAAGTTTTTCTACAGCAAGAAAATTGAAAACCAGTACTAACATTTGACTACTAAATTTACTATCTGAAATACTAAATGAATAAAACAATTCAAAAACATGCATAAACAAAAACCGGGTGAACACGGAAACATTCTTACCCATTTACAGCTTTTCCTTTGAGCAAGCTGAATTCAAATTTAGAATTACTTTGTCAAAATTAATGTTATTACGCTACAATTATTTCATGATTTAATTGAAACATAATAAAATCTAATATAAAGAAATTAAAAAGAAGACAAAGAAAAGAATTCCTAAATACAAAAATGTGAGCGTTTTGTAATGTCAAATTACTTTCAAACTTTGAATAAATTAACATTTATAAGATCTGACTCTGGGAAACGAGAAGGAAGATCATATAATTAAATTGACCAATTACAGTGGATTTTTATGGTTTAGTTATTTCAACTTGTGAGCAGGTCTAGAAATCTAAGGAATATAATGAAATATAAAAACAAAATCAGTCATATTTTAAACCAAACCAAGAAAGAATAAAGTTTTTAGGATTAGGTTTCATAATAGGAGAAGAAAATATAAAATATTAGAATAAAACCAATTCAAGCTTGATGAAAGGAAAATACTGAATTAAATAAAACAAACATGAAACACAGTATTATTACGATGTGGTTAGTGAATATAACATGTGACACATATTAGATGTTATAATAATGTATTTAATCTAGGTTGTGACACACTTAGATGTACTAATAATGTATTTTATCAATGGGAGTGACACAATTATAATAATGTATTTCATCAAAGGGCGTGACATAATTAGATGTTATAATAATGTATTTTATCAAAGGGCATGGCAAGATTAGATGTTATAATATGGTATTTCATCAAGGGTGTGACACAATTAGATGTTATAATTATGTATTTTATCATGGATCCATGATTTTATCCGAGGGGGTGACACAATATTAGATGTTATAATTATGCATATTATCTAAAAATCAGATGATATAATAATTTATCACTGGCGTAACCTTGACAGTAAGGATAGGGCTGAAAGCTTTCCTCCCAAGAAATATTCTTTTCAAATCTTTAAAGTGCCAAAAAATAAAATTAGTTTTTAGGCCTTTCGAATTACAGCATGTTTTTAACCAAGAATTAGTTACTTTGTCAAATATAAATTTTCTCACTTAACAGTAAAGATTCCGACAAAGTAAAGTAAACTTGGTACAACCTACATGTAAATGATGACGGGTATTCTTAAAGAACAGGTTTCCTTCTTTTCTAATTCACATTCCCAAATTTGCTAGCAAATGACCAAATATAAAGGTCCATGCTTCTAGATATTAGTTTTATTACTGTAGTACATGTCTTATAGATAAAGTGCTAAATACGTACTTGGTAGGTAGTTTATATAAATAGCCTTTGCCTTCGTTGCTCCAGACAATAACACGATCTACACTGATAAAATCTCCGCCACACCATCGCTCACCTACTCTGTTAGACTCTGAACAAAGGAGAGTGAAATCACTGGCATCGTAGATCTGTAACAGAATTAAAACAGTTCCATTATTAGCAAAATCTACATTGTAAGCATAGACAGTAAAACAAATATGTCCTTCTTCTTTAGCTTCTAACAATGACACTATAAAATTTCTCATTTAAAAATAAAATAGTAATGACGATTTATTATTTGTGGTCTAATTTCATATCTGAATCACATATCAATGTATACGCTCTTGTTAAATAGACACATGTGATATTCTTCAGTTTGCATTTATTTAAGTTTTTTAAAACTGCGTTGAAATGCCTGATATTTTTGACTGATCCATCAAATGACTTGGATTAGAACACAGTAAAATTTCAATGTTTATAAACAGTATCTAATGAACTGTGTGCTCAAAAATTGCGTGATTTTAATCTTAGAAATACTTGTGTAAAATAGCAAGAATGATTTTAAAGAATTAAATTTAATGTTAAATAGAGTCTGCAGTAAAAAAGACATGTCTTTGTTTAAGCAATATAATAAACAGATTTGTACATTATGCTTTCAGCAAAATGTGCTGGAATATTGAAATGTGATATTCATAGAAAGTTACTGAAAATATATTTCAGAGGTTTCTTCATCCTAAAACATTCCAGTCAAGCCATTATGTGAAAAGTCTTATTCTGCAATAAAAAAGAAGAAAACCCCACCTTCTGGAACTAGTATATAGTGAGTCTTTTGCCTTGTTTAATTTGTTATCACTTTTCAATCAAGTTCGCCTGTATGATTTACTACTTCTACGGTCATGTGACAATTTACAATGATTCTCTCTATACACTTTTGAAGTTACAACGGCCTACTATACTGAAAAGTGCATCTGTTGAAAAACTAATCTAATTTAATCTACTCTCTAATTAATATGAGTTACTAGACTAACATCAATGGTTTTAGCAATTATTTATTCTAACATTCATTGCTACTGGAAATTTCTAATATGCTAAAGCAAAACCGCTGTTTTTAAGTTCATAAATAAAGAAGATGACATGCTTAAAGTTTTCATTAAAAGAATTAGTAAAATGTTTTAAGACATGCAAATATTGAAACTCTATGTAGTTCTGACTGAGCCTAACAAATAAAACAGGGCCTGATCTACAATTGTGGCTATTTCAATCACTAGTAATCTCTGCTAATTTAACTGGATATTACAAGTTGCTGCAAATGTACTTTGTACATCAATTACACGGCTAATAATTCACTATACCTTTAGAGTGTTGTGATTATCTTTCTTTTGATACCGGTAATAATAACGTATCCCTTATTAACAATCTCTATATAAATATTACAGATCTTAAATTACGAGGCCAGGGTACAAGCTAAATGTATATCAAGACTAAGTTATTATAATTTTGATCAAGTTTATGAGAAATAGGTCCAAAGATTTTATTGTCATTAATAAATGAACTTAATACTTTTGTTTCCATCTGAAGATGTCAATCCCTGGAAGATCAAACCCTGATTAAGGTGAAATATGACAAAAACAAAAAATAACTGATGAAATAGAATTTCTAACATTCTTTAAATCATATTTCTATACGACGAGTCATTCCACAGTGATTGGCCCTTACCCCGTCTTCGTTGCGGTGAGATTTCACATGATGTTTAAAATTATAGACCTTGAAAATTAACAAAATTTCTAAAGCAAACTAATCTAGTGCTGTGCATTGTATAAAATACCACAGATCCAATAGCCATAATCGACCATCAATTTATAAAAGAGTACAAAATATGGTTGTATCCAAATTGTATGTACTTCTAGCCAGTATTTATTATAGACACTTTAGCCACCTGAATACCAAAATCATTCTATGTATGACTTCAAAATTTTTAGATTACAGCGTTAATCCAGTTGACTGGCACATTGTTAACAACGGGCCATTCTACTTTAGTAATGTTAATAGATCAGCCCCCCCCCCTCAAACATGGTGATTAGTGAGTCATACTCACACAGACACTGTGGCTCTGACTTAAATATGAATTATCAATATATAGATCAACTCTATTTGTTAAAAGTAGATAATGATCAAGAGAATTGCTTATTTCACTTTCCCTGTTAGGTTTAGGGTTATTAACTACCTTGGGCTCAATGAACCAGTTTATTATTTACAAAGCATTCATTAAAAAGAAGCTTGCATGCTTTGGAATGGAAAATTGTACTTATTTTACAAAGATGGCAGTAGACAACAAAAAACGTTGAAGAGATCAGTATTGCTATCATTTATCCTGATATAAAAAACCTACAACATGGCATGTCTTGTTTCTACTTTCATTAGATTCTTAAATTCTAACAGATTTTTTCCTAATTTCTTAAGGGAAGGGAATGCATTCCACTTTCCTTTAAAAATCAGTTTTAACATTCAAAAGATTGTGTTGATTTTCTGGAAGATTTGTCCCTTATAATGGTTTTATTTTTTTTTTTTTGTGACATTTTCATGGATATGATCAAATCAGAATATAATCTAATGTAAATCTACGCACAGAGAAAGTTCTTAAGATGTAATCTTAACTTAGGATATTCAAATCTACTAAAGGCTATATTTGTTAGCGGGTCAGTTTCTATGGCAGTAAGTACTTGTGATAGGCAAATATGTCCAAAACAAGAGCACTTGCTAACATACTGTCTTGAAGAAATGTTATAAAGAAAACACATCAAAAGGAAAAATAAATAAAAATGGTTAATATAAATTATAATAATTAGTAGGTAGATGCATTTTTCAATATTTCAAATGCAACAATATGCTATATAAATTTACAAGGCCAATATATTTCAATTCCTCAAACAAAAGTTTTTCAATAAAATAATTGATAAATCTTTAACATTCTATAATTCATCCAAACATATCTCATATTTGTAATTTACACAAAATAGAATTAAAGACATATTCCTTTGAGAATAATTGGGTCAACTATGACACCCCACCGAAACTTTAATTTATCTGACAAATACTCGGGTCCTATTCCTGAAAACTTAAAACTAGAATACCGGTACTTTAACAATCCTGATTGCTCACTAGCTCAGAAATAAAATCACTTCACAAATTCTAGCTCTTAATGTTTCTTAATTAAGACCCCTGTTTCTTTATAGAACAAGTAAAAATCCAAAGGCATTTATCTATGTCATTATCAATTACATAAAAAGGACAGTCTTATTTCCAAATGTCAACTAGTTATTCATGTGAAATGTTTCACTCAAAAATTGAACACACACAGTGAATGTGTACTGTAGAAAAAAATGACAATCTTTCTTCAAAATTAAGATGTATATATTGGTATTGGACCATGATTGATTACTGTCCCTCTACTGTGAAAGGAATATCTCTTTAACTGATCTGTCTACATATTCTACTGAAATAATGAATAATGAGGGAAAATACTAACCTGCCAGTATTTAGAACAAACTATCAAAACAGTTCTTTGATTAGCACTACAGCAAGTCAGAGTTTGTGCATTTAAACAGCGAATCTGCTTTGACTCATCTTCAAAAACTATTTTAGCCTAAAAAAAACCAAAATAACAGATTATTAAAAACGTAGATTCTAATTTTGTTTTATTTACTTACAGACAGGAAACGTGATTCAATATTTCTGTTCCTTTGTGACCAGTGTTTGATTATTTTATTCATGTTAAAAAAAATTAAGATTTAAAAACTTTACCCAGTAGTTCAATGTTATAATCAAATATTGAGAAATTACATAAGGAGGGGCTGGAGTTCAAAAGAAATACTTGATTCTCTTTAATCAAACACACTTTTTGTTAACTGAATTTACAATGAATTTCCACAGTACCTTTATTTCAGAGCTTGGTAATGTCCAAACTTTAACAGTTCCAGAATTTGAAATTGCTAATACAACATCATCTGAAAAGGAAAAAATATGAAGTAAATGTGACAGAGTGGTTGGTTTCAACCGCCTTCTTGCTGTCTGCTGGCAGCCTCACTTCCATGCCAAATGCCTTGATCCACACACCTCTCCCTGAAATTTTATTGGTCTTAAGTCTGGCAGGTGAGAAAGATAGTGGCAAACGAATGGTATTTTACACCAGTTATTATTATTTCTAGATAATTGCGGTGTATTTATTAATCATTATTCCACTAATGTTTCGTAAATGTGACCTGTGGACATAAACCCATTGCTATAGAATACCAATATAGAGTTACTTCCCTTCGACAAAAAATTGCATAGAGAGATTTATTGATTAGTTTGAAATTAAGACATATTACAGTATGCAAAATAATAAAACCAAAACATATCTCTTATTAAACAAAAATAAAACAACTTACCATCTTTTGTGGCAGGTCGCAAAACACAACAAGCACTAATCCAATCTGGCACAACTTTAGACGAAAGGCAAATCATAACCTCAAAACTCAATGGGTTTATTATTAATACTTCAGGATAATATCCATTACATACTAGCCGATAATCTTTTGTATTAGAGAAATGGTAGGACTGAAATACAAAGCATATAGCTGTACGTGGCATAATTCCTCTATTGGAACCCTTTTTCATCTATACTTTCCCAAAGCAGGCTAGACATTTAACCCATTGACTGTCGAGTTTCTGAATGTTTCAAAGCTCCATGTCGGCCTTATATGTCGGTCGGGACTGAGGGCTATGGAAAATGACTGTAACTAGATCTGACCTATCAGCCATTTTGCATGTCAGAAAAATAGTCCTTTTCTTCAAACCCAAATCTTCAAACATGGCTACGATTGACATCCACTATGTATCATGTAGCAGCAAAATTGTACGGCCAGTGCAGAATAATGCGCTCATGATTTTCGAAAAATAGTTGTACCAACAGTTACTGTTTAAGTTTACATCACAACACGCACAGAGTTTCATCGTCTCTCAGATTTTATGATATAGCACAAAATATGCTATTTTTCCCGCATGCAAAATGACCTACGTTTCTGATCCAGTTTTGCTCATTTTCCAAAGCCCTCGGTCCCGACTGGCATACATATGGCCGACATAGAACCCATGGTCTGGACATAAACAAACAAAGGCAAGGACTCGAGAACGTGCTGCTTATATCACTTGCTCACCATGTTAAAGGGGTAAAATTTTTAACAAGAGTAGAGTACAATAAAAATGAAGTTACTTCTTTTGAGTAAATCAGTTAGTACTGATTATAATTCTTATTCTTTTAAATTAAACTTCAAAAACAAGAGTAAAGCCATGTTATCTTATCATCATGGAATCTATATAAAAACAACTTACCACCATATCTGTATGGACTTGAGACATTTTAGTATGTTCAATACAACGTCCATCACTTATATCCCATAAACACATCTCACTGCATAAATAAATAATATATTGTAATTATCATACACCCAGAGAGTTTCATATAGAAATATAAAATCGAACCTGTAATCAGTGTACTGCCATTCATGTGACTTTTATTATAAAGAATTCAAAGCTTGTTCTAATCAGGTAAATCAACCCAACTACTCCTAGAAATTAGGCGAACTATAATTATTGCTTGCTTGTAGCAACACAATTGAAAAATAAACCAAGAAAAAAAAGTCCTACCCATTTTCTGAAGCACTGACTATATATGGTTGTGTTGTTTGGTTACTACCCAGTGCTAGACAACTGATGGATGTTGTATGACCAAATAACATACTTCTTGGATATAACTGAAAAACATACATATATCATTCTATGATGAATTCCATAAAATAATAACATTGTTGATTGATACATGTATGAGTATTATGAGTTATTGTATGAATATTCTGCAGGGCCTAATCGCATAACACAATACTTTGATCATGTCACCTTTTACATACACTACCGGTTTGTATTGTTTCTCAAATACATTTTACATACAAATAAAATTAATTATTTGACCATTGTCTGTCAAATGTCAAAAACATTTTAAATAAGTTATAATTAAAAAGTACCTGTCCATTATCTGTCAAATCCCAAATACAAATCTGTCCATCATTACATCCTGTTATAATATTCTTCATATCAGGTGTGGAGAGTATAGCTGATATACAATGTGTAGGAGCATATTTACCCCATAGTACCATAGGTACCACAATACTACTTCCTCCAGACATCTTTATACAATTACTTTACATCAGCTCTCCTGAAATAATAACCAAACTTTAAAGATGCTGATATGTTGATGTAATGAAAGTATGATACATTTGGGAAATATTCCTCTTTTATTCTTGGATTGTTTCCCTTATTATTGTTTAATTGTTTTCAATTTGAGTGTGAAGCCCGTATCATACTATCAGTACCACTGCAGGCCCCGAACTGTACAACACAGTGAACAGTTACTGTTGGCCCACGGATCTATTCGATTGGTGTTTATTGCTTACAATATGTATGGTTTGTGTCTTGTCCATAGGTTTTGTTATAGTGCACAGTGCAATGGACAGTTACAGCTGACCCCTCTTGACTTGATATACATCTGTTACCGGTATCTATTGTTTGAAATGTTTGTGTGTAATTGGTGTCGTGTCCACGGGTTTGTCTTATGTTTTTGTTTATTTGTGGTGCATTTTTCAGTCAATATCTAACTTTGAATAGCTTAATCCCCAATAAAATGTAATTAACATTTAAGTAAGAAAATAAAAACAAAATATCAATGCAGATAATCCCTAGGTTTCGGTTAAATTGGATTAAAAAGAAGACAGCCTAAAAAGGATTTTACCCAACACTATATAAGTGGTGATGGCTTGTTTATATCATCTGCAGAGGATGGTGAATCCCTTAAAATGTTCGGATCATCCTATCTTTGCAAATCAAACACTAAATTAAATTGAACCATTCTGGACTTATGTTTACATATTGAATGTTCAAAATAATTGAATTTGCCATCAATTCAAAATCTGTCAAATAACAATCATCAGTTTTAAACGAGTGATAGTGTGGTTGTAGGTAAATTTTACCAAACCTGATATTTCATTATTAAGACTAAAAGGTATAAGGTAGATCAAACAAGATGATAATATCCCCAATATATTAATTGTGTAAGCCGACATGTCATCTCATCTGTCAATGTCATATTTCTGGACATTTTTTCTTTTGACCTGGATTCATGTGCAATTATTGTCACTGTCCGCTGTTTTTTGTTATACATTGAAACTCGCCAAGCAAAAACTAAAAGCAGAGTTTTATTGTAGGTATATAAAATTACCTGAATATTACTGAAGTCAAACGAAAAAAAAAACAAGAATATAACCAAAATATTATAATTCAATTCACAACATTATTTATGTACATTATCAATAAGTCGTGACCTAACAACACTTCCCGGAAATGGTTACGATATAAAAGAGAGATAACCTCTGGCATACAAATTCCCTGGCTCCATAACATCCCCGCCGGGTATGATCTTAATACTAGTGTTTCTAATGTCCATCTTACGCATAACAATAAAAAATAAAGATACGTCATTTGAAGATCATTATTAATTTTATAAACGGCGCAGTGATTTAATCATCAAAAAATAGTCCTCATAGCTTTGAACGTCCAGATAAATTGTTTCGGATTATCCAGATTCTCGGCCACCGTGAACGGCCCATGACGACACTGACGAGGTCATTTCCAAATATATAATACTCCATCTACCAAATCGGGATATACAGTTTTAAAACTCGAAGTAAATAAAGGAAACATGAATATGTATAAATGAGTGACAATGCACTGTTTTATGAGTCCCATATAATTTCTATAATCTATTCCACTTATAATATAATATTACTAGGCCTACCATAACCATACATAATTGTTGCTTCGCTAGATATTAGCCATAATTAAAGGAACATCCTCGAAAATGTGTGTTTTTTTAAAAAAAAAGATACACGTTTTAAATCAACACTAAGCCATGATACAACTAACATGTACATGCATATCATAGAAACAATTAAATGGTGTTCTTCATAACATTGAATTAGTCTATCTACTCATGCTATCTAAAATTGGTAACCAACCAATAAAAACCACAAGCCCACAGACTTAGTTAAACAGAAAAATTCTAATTTTTCACGAAATTATAATAATGTGACCACAAAGTTATTTCGACAAACGGTTTAGCACCCATCTCTCCCGTAATCTGGAAAAACCTAGTAACTCTGTTGAAGGTAGTTTTGAGTAAACAAAGGAAAACTGTTTTGTTAAGCTACTGAATATATAACTAATTTGATTTTGTCTTTTTAGATGTAGATAATTAGAAGCCCCTTCGGTGAAGGAGAAAAAACCCTATTATTAAATACAGGTGTACTGAGTCCAAATATGGGTCTAACTCAATTTTCACCAAAATTTGACTTGCTAGGTTTTTCCAGATTACGGGAGATCTGTATTCCCGTGATATTTGGTTGAGTAACTTATTAAAAGATGTGGCCGCTGATACTTTCGAAATATACCCAAATTAAAAAACCAATGTCCTAACGCAACGGTGGGAAATCTTGCAAAATCATGGCCACGAAATCAAAGCTACATGTGGAGATGTCTTCAAGAAATCTCTGTCGTGTTCACAAGTTTGAAAATGCTGAATATTTATAAGGTTCGCCCTCTCGTTTGGGGGGGGGGGGTGTTTAGCCAAAATGTGACCGACTGACGCACATATCTCCCCTCGTGACGCAATCAGGAGCCGAGCACCACGTACGAGTTTTCTAGGGAATATGGGGGTGGATTAGGGGCGGTTTCAAATCCCACCTCACAATGAAAGTAAACAAAATACTGGCTATAACATTAAGCGTCCCGGTAAAACATAGATAGTATTGTATAATTATACAGCTGTTCCAGGCGCGGATCCAGAGGGTGGGTTTGGGGGGTCCACCCCCCCCCCCCCCCTGCTCAGCTACATAAAAAAAAATAATGCCTTGCATCAATGAAATTACATCACAAAGTGATCCTACATCAGTATAAAAATGATTTCTCTGTTTAAAAAGCTCAATTTGTATGTGTGCCTATGTAATTTAGAGGCGATGATGACAGATTTCCGTAACAGAAACCTGGCAAACCCCCTCCTGCAAAAATTCCTGGATCCGCCCCTGTGTTCGCCAATCGTTGTCTCGTCGGAAAGTAGTTTTATTTTAGTTCACATATAGTTTATGTCATATTAATGATTGTGCCTATAACACTGAGTAATTTGAGAAAATTTTGAAAAATTGATTCAATATCCTGGAATTTGAGGACATTGCTGGGAGAAATTCTTGTGGATGAGTAGACGAGAAATGTCAGTCAATGGGACAGAATCTGTACAATCTGACGCCCCCGCCCCACACACCAGTGGAACTACAAACTGGGCAGTTCACTATAATCGTGAATATGATCTGAGACAGTATTAAAAGACAACTGAGGAGTAGAAGAATGATTTTAAAATGAAATCGAGCGCCACTGGCGCGAAAAAATTTCAGATATGTAACCGAGTAGAAGAACGATGTTATAATGGAATCGCGCGCAGGCGCGAAAAAAATTCAGAGCTTTTAAATTTTTGGGACTGGGGTTGATAAGAAATGGGACAAAATCTTGAGACCGACTATTTTTTGGCATGGTATAAAAAACATTTCATAGAACAACATATACTCACAACAGAATAAGAGTGACAAGCAGACATGGTTATTTTATACTATAGTTCTGTGTGACGAATGCAATTTAGGCACACGGATTAACGCAAATACATAGTATCCGGAATCTATTCTGGCATTGTTTTTGAGACCGACCGCAGTGACTGCACTTATTTTGAGACCGACTACTTTTCTCCCTTTTCAATCATGAGAAGTTGACAAGGTTATTTTATACTAAAGACTGCTCCTACTTTGCGACCGACTGCACTGATTTTGCGACCGATTATTACACCCCCCTCCCCACACACACATTTACGCTCCTGCGTGGCCAAAATGTTTCACACCAGATTTGGAACATAATCCTTACAGAATGTGGCGTTTACGGGGCTTTTGGGAACTAGGGGTAACTTCGGGACGTAAAGTGGCGAAATGCCGAAAATCAATAATATAGGATTTGACCTCTTATGACCCTAATCCGATAAAACTGTAGCCTCTACACCGTGTTTAAAGGGGCTAACGAATAAGAGTCGACGCCATGAGTGCAGGGGCGGATTGGGCCGTCGGGCGGTCGGACAAAAAATACTTTTGTCCAATTCGTCTAAAAAAAAGCAACCCTTTTCTGCTGAACATTATAATATTATGGGTGTGGGTCAGATTTCTGAATCCTACAATGGGGATACGAATTTCAACCTAAAATTTCATCGGATTCACCCGACACTGTCTCCCGCAAATTTACTAATTATTAAGTCACCTGCACCCTGTTTGTGGGGATACGCCAGAATCCAAAATTAAAAAGCAGCTTTTATGATTTTCATTTTCGTCACTCTGTACCAAAGTGTTTCGTGGCCTTCCATCACAAGATGAATCAACTAGCGCTCCCGGCAACACAAATGGGACATTTTTCAATTAAAATATTCCTGCTGATTCAATATTTCTAACTGGTTAATCAAATGGTCAAAATTTCCCCAACTAGTCCCATTTTTCAACCAGTTAAATTCTCATAACACTTGACGATACAATGATAATACGTTAATTAATAATGTGACGATATGATAATTTCACAGGTTGGTGGTTGTAAATTACTTGCAGGTCGTGATTTTGGCCTAAGTTAATCGATTTATGAAATATATTATTTGACAGAGATTATTATCAGATATTGCACCAAATCTCATATTTGGGGTTCATTTTTAAAAAATGTCCAGGGGGAGAGCCCCCGGACCCCCCTCCCTCCGATCTCCTCGGTCAGTAAAAGGGGCCGCTCCTACACGGGAGCCCGGCCGGATCCCGGCCCCAACCCGCCCCTGCATGAGTGCACTTAAAGTTCCAATAGCATTTTTTTAAGTTATATTTTTAAAATTTATTAAAATAAAGCCCCAAAATAGATTGAACCTATAAACAGTCCTACCTTGTTAAAGAATAATCCTATTAATCCTATAATTCACTATTGCCAGTAGAGAAATTGGCAAAAATATCATTTTCAACTTCAAATTCAAACGTTTGAAGATGGCCGTTCATGGAAAAGAATAGGAAAACAAGGGAGGTAATTGAGTAACTATTTCCTCAATCAACCAGTGTCACCCTTTCTAACCCCCCAAAAATTTTGTCCATGATCGTATAATAGTGAGTTGACAACCTTTTGAGCAAAAAACATAGAAATAATTATATTTTGACTTTCTTAGAAAAAGTGAAATTGGAACTTTAAGGGAAACGATTCAGAACAGCGGCGATACCGTTTACTCTTATTTTGATTTCTAAGTGAAATGAAATGAAATGGAGATTAGATTCATAAATGACAAAGGGCATACACCATACAGTGTGCTATGAGGGAAATTTTGCCAGAACAGCGGCACTACTGCTTACTGTATCGAATTCCAACTGCCAAGGGATCTTTTACGTGTACGCCAATGTGTACACGTTACCTCGGTTTTTCGTCCCATCCGAACGACTAGACAACAGTCCATGTCAGGCCCTGCATCACTGACAAGGAGAAACCACGTCGGAAAATCTGGATGAACTTGCTCGGCCAATGCAGGGATCGAACACTCCACTTCCAGGCTAGATAGCCGTCGTCTTACCCACTTAGCCTCGATTTCTAAGTGGCAGGGAGTCTCGAACGTACTGCTATATCACACATATAAAGACGAAAGGATTGTTTTTAATTTTCTGGTATTAATAGCCAGAAATTATTGTTCAATGAGATTATATATTGTTGAGATGCCTTCTATACACCTCTTGAGAAACATTCATTTGGAGAAAATTGTTAAATATACAATGGGAAACACGAAGTATGCTGCTATCCAAATAAATACAATATCGTGCTGTTTTTGCTCTTTCATTACAAATTCTAGATGAACTATGGCAGTAAATAATGTTTCGGAGAGCTATTGAAAGTAAACACATCAATATATTTATATATAAATAAATTAGCGTATAGTTGCACTGTAATCACCCGTTTTAGATAACCTGGTTTTTCAAGAGGATAACGTATATAGTGCAGAATTCAGGCGCGGATCCAGAGGGGGGGTCCAGGGGGTCCGGACCCCCCCCCCCCCTGCTCAGGCTTGAAAATTTTTTTATGCGATATTATTGGCGATTTAGACCTGTTATTTTGGAATTTACCTTCCGGAAATACGTCAGAATGAACCAAATTGAATCTAATTTACCAAATTATCGGTTGAGCGCAATTAGTTAAGCAATTATCAAACCTAGACACCCCCCCCCCCTCTGCAAAAAATCCTGGATCCGCACCTGAGAATTATATGATGTAAATTCAGGATAGACAAATGTCGAAAACCGTTATTTTGGACAATTTTGAAAATTACCAAGTTAACCCCAATCCCCACGCACGCAAGTCGGTTAGTTAATTTGTCAATGTTCGCAGGTAAAAAAATCAAATTACTACCTACGTGTTATTGAATTTAATTCCACAACTTCTCACAAAATACTATATTTTTTTTTATGGTGTACACATGGCATCTAAACCAAAACTATTATGGTACTAGTTTCACTTTAATAATTATATAATGGATTAAACATGCACAATTCTTTGATGCATCCGTTGATATCAAATTGACCCATGCATAAAATAATAGTTCTATAATTCATGTAAATATCCATCTCTAGTTTAATGTTAGCTGTAAATATTCCCCAAGCAATGAAATATTGCCAATTTTACTAATTAGTAAATATATCGCCCAAATACACAAATGAATTGATCGCTTACACGAGTGTTCGGCTAATTTATCGAATATCTATATTTGATTTATGCATATACAAACAATATCATTATTGTTATTATTCTAAGGTGAATAATGGAATCCTTTAAACAGATTTCATCTATATTGATGTATTAAATCATGGTTTAAATTACGATCTTGACCGATTATCTTCGAAATATATAACTATCGATGGAAAATATATCCCATCAAGCAGGAACAATATAGATTTGTTTACCAAGTCCGAATATCTTTTACGATCTATAAGTCTTACGATAGCAGACATTTGGCACTGTAATAATATCGACAGGGCTCATAAATATATTTCAGCTTTGTTTTATCATGCCATAAAGATATCTTTGGCTGGGAAATGGAACGAAGTAATGATTTTCATCAAGCAGTCGTGTTTTGTGTCAATATATATGTTTTCGAGGTCGCATATGAACTACAAACAGTTGCTGCATGTCTATTAACTTGGTTATTTGATTCTATGATTTGATTTTTTCCGAGGGCCAATCCCGATAATACTTTGGAGAATAAAACGACTTAATTTTGTGTTAAAATCCTCAAACTTAGGGTCGAACAACTACCACAATATACGTGATACGTTTTCAAACAACTTAAACCGGTCAGTCTTCATCTGGAAATGGAGACAGATGAAATTTACCTTTCGTTATCAAGTACAGCACATGGGTCATTTACTGTTAGACCTCTAAAGGAACGGGAATCGATTATCAGGTCACCCAACGATAAAATTGACCCGAAATCGGAAAATCAGTTTTGACGTTCGCATCCAAATGACTCAATATTTTGAGCTGAAATTTTAAGGCAATGTAAATGCACCACTCCTCTATATTTTTGCGCTTAAATTTCATACATACTCGCACTTTTATTCTTTTATTTTAGTCACTCGGATGCAGGGGCGGATTGGGGCCGGTGACCGGTCTAGGCTCCCGTGTCGGAGCGGTCCCTTTTAATGGCCGTGGCTTCTCGTTAAAGCCACCGGCCACATACAACATGATCATCATCGCTCCATGGCCGGTCCAATACCCCCCGACCCCATAATGATCAGCCGAAAAAGTTGTTTTATTTTTTTCTAAAACGAATTGGCCAAAATTTTTTTTTTTTCATTTTTTGTCCGACTAGCCCTTCGGGCGATCGTCCGACGGCCCAATCCGCCCCTGCTCGGAAGGTACAAAAAATTGAAACCCCGTAAACACGTTGGCATACACTTGAAAGAACAGTTTGAATTCAATTTGCTTTCTAGGCTAAATTTTCCCCGTAGCCTATCATTGGACACTATATTGCGCATGTCTGTCTTCATTTACCAGGTAGGTGCTGTAAAGCAAGAGTTTAAACCCAATTTCATTTTCTTGAAATACTATTGTAATTTTACAATATTGATGCAACATAACTGTTGTATGGGGTTTGATCTTTTTATCTTTGGTAGTTGTTTATGATGTTGCTGCAAATTAATCAACGAGGCACCACTTCAATAAATGTTTGCATTGTCACATATTGATCAAAGACTGCCATTAAACGAAATCAAACAATTATCCTTACCGCAACCAAACAATTTATTACTTCTTCATATCAACTGATTAATTCGCGTCAAGGTGAAATTAAAAGATTAAAAGAACGTATTTTTTATCCAACCACTCTATCATTCACTATATTTCGACTCCCACCCTCACCTATAGAACAGGCACACCATTCCTCAACCCTCTCACATGAGAGTAGGAATGGTACCATATAGTTTCATCTGTCATCTTGCTGTGAATCACAACAACATTCACTGTTAAATATTTCTTTAAAACAATGATTGTTTATTGTTATTTATTCCCTTTCAGCCACACTCAACCATAGGCGTACGGGCTCGATGACGGTTAGGGGGGCAGAACCCGAAATGCCCGAAAAAATTTCGGGTTTACAAAGAGCGGTGCCGGTCTTCCTCGAGGGGCGAGAAAGCGGAGCTTACATTTGTATGGACACCCCCCCTCAAGAAAACTTTGGAATATTTGACGGCTGTAAACACGTTTTCCTGCTATTTCAGCCCACGAACAAAGCAACTTCAAGGTAGTCTAATATAGCGGAATTAAGGTGGCTGACTCTAATTCCAATTAATTGTTTACAGTACACGAAGACGGAACCGTTGGGAGAAAAATTTTGAAAATTAAACTATTCCAGTCTGTGAATACAACAACTTCAATTTAGGCCCAATATAGCCTACCTGGCTGACTCGAATTCCAAATAACCAATCGTCGCTGAGTTTGGGGGTCATACCCTCCCGGAGAACATTTTGAAAATTAAACCATCGCAAATGCGTTTTCTGCTTTTCTAGCCCGTGTAAGCTAACTCCAAAATTTCCAATGGTTTTTAACCGAAATTTCAGTCTGAATTCCAACCTTTCAATCAGACTATTGCAGCTGCATTCACAAAAAATAATCGATGCCCGAAAAAAGTCGCACAAAGACGAGTGGCTCCAGACAAAATATTTTAATCCATAGTCAACTTGGTAGGCCTACAAATTCGTGGTATTTAATTTAAAGAAAAGTAAAATTAGTTTTATATGAGGGCTGAATGACAGTTAGGGAAGCAAAACTAGCAATGCCCGAAAAATTTCGGGTTTACAGACAGCGGCGCCGGTTGTATGGATCCCCCAAGAAAATTTTGGAATAATTGGCAGTCGCAAACGCGTTTTCCTGCTATTCCAGCCCGTATGTATATATAGTGTTTTATTAGATTTCTGGCACTTTATTTTGCTAAATATATGAAATAAATTTTTTTTTTCACTTCACCCGTCTGCCCGAAAAGTCAGCTTGCCCGAAAGTTAGCTGCCCCCCTGACTCGTACGCCAATGCACTCAACTATAATACCACATGCGCATGTAACGTGGAAAATCTCTTTCAAAGTCTGAAGTCTACTACGTCCATTTTCGTCTAAGCGAGATAATCAAATAACTGGTCTTAAACCGATTTTCTAATTAAAATAGATGGTATTGATAAACAGTCCTACATTGTTAAAGAATAAACCTATTAATCCTATAATTCACTATTGCCAGTTGAGAAATTGGCTAAAATATCATTTTCAACTTCAAGTTAAACGTTTGAAGATAGCTATTGCATGGGGATGGGGGATAGAAAAATAAGGGGGGGGGGGGGTAATTGTGTTATTATTTCCGGTGTTAGTGATTTACAAGAGTGGGAAATAATGCCTATGATCGTCGATCGATAATAGTGAGTTGACAACCTATTGAGCAAAAGACAAAGAAATAATTATGTTTTGAATTTCTTAGAAAATATGAAATTATCGCTTTAAAGTAGCTAAGTCTCTAACTCAATGTCATCCAAAATTTTCGAAAATGAAAACACAAATTATTTATCAATTTAATTCAACATTGATGTTGTGATCTTACCGGGTAAATATGGGCTTCTGAGATCTAATATTTAAGACAAAATAAAAAGAATTATCATTGGTACACGAATCATATACCATAATGCATGGAGAACATACGCAATATTGTAGACTGAAATAACCAATCTGTTTCACAGAGAATTACTTACGAATTATCTCTGTAACAGACGACTGTCCACAACAGGTGCGTTGACTGCACGCGCCGTTAGTCATTGGCTCAACGGCTCGTGCAATGTTTACTTAACATCTAACTGCTTCGGGCAAAATGATGCATTTTACTCATTTTAATACCCATTTACACTAAATAGGAAATATTTTTTAACTACAAATACTTCAAACGTCTTTATTTATTTTTCTTTTACCTCAAAAAAATGTTTGAGAATTTAATTTGTCGGAGTAAAAAAGTTAATATGCCGTACTCATTAAGCCTCGTCGATGTCATGCTTATCAGTGATTGTAGCGGCCAAGCCAATATTCACTGCGGGATCAGTTTGTGAAATAACCCGACGCTAGAGATTGACATGCTATTGAGACTTCAGGCGCGCGTATTTCGCCGAACATTGATTTGAAATTAGAGTAAAGACGGAAATGAATGAATGTAAACCAGTTGACAAACATTCATATAAGATTATTTTATGCGTTGCGACTCATTTGGGTAAATTTCTAGGTCCCAAATATTAGCGATTTAGCTCCTTTAAGGTTGAACAATTGGACTGGTATGAAATATAAAATATTAAATTCCCGTTGAACACTTCTATGGTATTACAAAGGTTGCATTTCTTTATCTGGCATTAATTGATCATTCAGATGGGTATTAAATACAATCCCTAAACGCATATTTTAAGACCCCCAGCAATGCTGTCAAAACAAACACTTTCCATTTAAAAAATAACGATGCTTTGTTTTTAGCCAAAGTTAATCTTCATTATTTAGGACGTTTTGTAAGATATTCCCAAGTGCACGTTGAGTGACGTTATTATATAATGCAATGTTACAATATTTTATAGTATACAAACCCGACTCCTAAACGCACTCAATCTTATTAAAATACAGATTTATATTTCGCTTAGTTTCTTTATACTATCATGGTCTACACTACATGAAGATCTTGCCAGTTGTACCGGAAGGTCGTGTCAGGGCTTTTGACCCTATGACGACAGACATTGATTAATCAATCAGCGTTGGTGTTTATAGTGGTTTACACCCAGTTCAATCCACGGCACGCGAAGAAGTCGCCGTCGCAGACCGTTTCATTGGGTAATCCCTCACTTCAACCAAAACGCCGGTAATATAACAACTCTTCCGGATCCTAGTGTAGGCCTAGTGAAGACGACTAAAACCAAATTTTGAACTATAAAAAACCGGAACGAAATAGGATCTGTATTTTAACCAGATTGAAACGCAACTTTTTTAGGAATAAGAAACATAGTATACATCATTTTGCATTACGATCATTACGCCCAAATACCCTATTTTTGTATTACTATACCCGACTACCTTCATCGCATGTCGACAAACAATTTGCCTGCTTTTGTCGATAAACTGCTTTGTTCGCCGAGTCCAGATAACAAATAAAAACTGTGTACGTTATCATGTTAAAGACAATGTTTTTAAAACATAAAAGTCTGCAAAAAGATTAGCTAATAGTAATAAAAAATCTCACCTTTTATTGACTATGTCTGGCTGTTAAATATTTACGTAACTGTTGTGTTGACCATTTACATCCTCTTTCTGGAAAATAATCTGGTTCTATCTTCTGTATAGCAACATTGGTTAAATGAACATCTTATAATAGTTAAAGAATTAACAGTAGAGATTTTTTATGATCCATATTTACCAGACACTTTTAATTAAGCAATGGAAACTAAACAATACAAACCCCCGACGAACTACGATTTAATCTAATAAAGTTTTAATTCGTGTGGTAACTTTTTGATGGTTAAATCTTAAATACCATATACATATATATAATTATACAAGTAAGTAAGAATCGAAAACTAGATGGTACTAATAAATTTGAATTCAAAGAAGGAGAATATAATTTAAGTTTTTATTTAATAAATATTCTTCAAAATGGTCAAGAATCTAACGGATACAGTTGTCATCAATGGACTCAAGAGAAAATCTGGTGTTTGAAAACCTGGCAAAACCATTTTTATATATCCACACTTATAATGTACTGTACTGAAAGAAATATATATGGTTAAATACTGAAATTCTTAAAGTTCCAATTTCACTTTTTCTAAGAAAGTCAAAACATAATTATTTCTATGTCTTTTGCTCAAAAGGTTGTCAACTCACTATTATACGGTCCTGGGCAAAATTTTTTGGGCATTATAAAGGGAGACACAGGGTGATTGAGGAAATAGTTACTCAATTACCTCCCTTGTTTTCCCATTCCTCTCCATGGACGGCCATCTTCAAACGTTTGAATTTGAAGTTGAAAATGATATTTTTGCCAATTTCTCAACTGGCAGTACTGAATTATAGGATTAATAGGATTATTCTTTAACAAAGTAGGACTGTTTATAGGTTCAATCTATTTTTGGGCTTTATTTTAATACATTTTAAAAATATAACTTAACAAAATGCTATTGGAGCTTTAAGTTATCTGGTCATCCTTAGAGTATGAAAAATCTATACTTACAGACGTTATTAAACAATATATTCTTATATCAAACTTTCTTTAACCTATCAGATACGGGTTTTCAATATATCTTTATTAGGATCTGATGAAGGCTGGTATTCTGTCCGTTCACGCTGGTTTAATGCCGTGACGTGTATTAGATTTACGAAAGACGGGTGTTTACAAGAAGTGTGAACGGACATGCGAACGAATAATGGTGGCGGCAATATAATTTCAAAAAAAATGTGGGCGTATAAGAAATGGTGAAATGAAATTAAATGGGGTTTGACGTCCTACTGCGACCGGGCTAATAAAGACGGGGAGTAGAGAAAAAGATTTTAAAAAACTTACAGGCAAATAAAGAGAAGAAAACGGACGATCTTAATAACCCAACATAAACTAAAAGTTATTGAGTAAGTAATTCAACATTGACTAAAAGTTATTGAGTATAAAATAAACCAACGTAAACAACTCTCTCTCTCGTACCCTCAGATACAGCCTAGCTGCTTATTTATCACAAGTTTATTATGAAAACATCACTTCATATTTAAATCGTTATTCAAGATTTTTATGATGTTTTTTTTTTCTTCGGGTCTTTGTTACATTTCTTACAATATAAAGGAGACCGTGGGGTAAACATTTCAGTTAGTTTATTGTAAATCTACTGATATTTGTTTATAGACAAGCGCGGCGCAATCCCCTAATTCAAAATAACGTCACACAATTGTGTCCAATCCCATGATGCACTATAGGTAACCCAGTAACGTCTTATCTATGCTTAGATAGAGTTGCGCGCTTTTTACGGATTTAGAAACATAAAAATGGGTTGTATTTATTCGCAGGATGTAAACAGAGTTGAACCAATATTAGTTACAAATGCAGAAATTACAGAAAAAAATAGATCTTCAGATAAATCTGAACTTTTTCTCGTAAACAGAAATCCCAGGAAAACAGTTACGGTAAAACAACAGACAAGAGAGGTTAAATGTGTCACCAAAGAACAGATAACAGCAAAGTCGGAAAATTCAGAGAAAAGACGAAAGGTTAGTTAAAAAGAATTATCTTAACCCCAGACCAACTAAACTACCTAATCTACCTGGTCCTTCTACTGCAAAATGTAGACAATGGCGAATGGGATTACGAAAACAATCCGAAACCAATTCACAGAGAACATCGTAGGTGTTCTTGAGCATTCACTGCTGAGGTGTTTTTGCGAATATTAGGAACATGCTCCTAAAATTCGTCAGGAAATTATATTCTAGTTCCTTTCGCTACACTTTCGGAAGCAATCACAAGCCATTGTTAATATTTTTGATGACAAGGCTTTTCTGCTGATCCTACGACATTTGGAAGAATTTGCAGGCGATGATAAGACTCAGAGTCGGCTTGCAAATACTCTTAACATGGTAGCGGATATCATTATACGAGAATTTGAAATTAGTGTCAAATTTGAGGAAAATGATACGATTGGTCTGGAGAAATATTTAAAAACGTGAGAGATTACAAATGTTTGTCAACGCTTGCGAATTTCTTTGGAGGGGTTGATACGCATTTCGCCACATAAGCGTTGTGTTGTGGTAATGCGTGCGCAAGCGTTTACTTGGGCATCCGCCAGGATTTGTAAGAAATATGCAAGCATTAATAATTATATGTAAAGCCTCACTCTTTTTCAGTATTTCTCCATATCAATCTTCGAATATCAAACCTTTATATTCGCATGCAAGAATATTCGCCATTGTGAGAGAGTCGCAGAAAATAAAAAAAATACAGGGACACTATCCCCTACATTATGCATCAACTTTATTCAGATACGATTTTCTAATATCATTTCGGTCTGTGCTATTTTCAGTTAATAATCATAGTCATACCTCTTTTCGAAAAGGTTGGATACGCCCGGGAAAGCCCAAGTACAAAATGTGAACAATAATGGATGTAAAATTAAGCAATTCGTAATTGAAATATAATTTTCTCTTTCCAATAGGAAACAAACGAAAAAATGATCAATAATGAATGTGTAGAAAAGAGGGCAGTTTTTGAAAATTTTGCGCCAAAACAAGAATTTCAAAAATATAAAATGGTTGCCGCCGTAAACAACAGAGAGATGAGATTAAAAGAATTGCGAGATAAATTGAAAGAGAAACAGAATAATAAGTCAACGATAGTAAGAGATAGAAGGGCAATAAGGGAAGATAAAATCGGCGGTTCTTTGATCAGCCGACCAGGAACGCAAACCTCTGGTGGTGTGAGCTTTGAAATAGTTCAGATTAACAAAGCTCAACCAGAAGGGCACCCAGCAAGGCTAGAAACCCCGAGTAGAAGAAGAAATGTTATACTGGAGAAACAAAGCTTAAATGGACGAGAGGTCAGTAATACTATTGTATACTATATATGGAAAGGAATACGGGTTAAAAAATCTCGTCAACACAATATCGATCATTGTGCGACTATAAAGACAGTAGTTCATATAGTTTTATGGTTGCGTGTGTCAAATTATTGTACCAATTTAACGGCTTTTCCGCCATCTCGTCTCAAAATTTGAGCTATCCAAAACGCCCAATAATGCAAACCGGTTTAGCGCGGTTTTTCGTCCCTTACTCACGTCAGCACCACAGACGGTAGCCCATATAGGTGTACGAGCTCCACGGACTTATTTTTAGCAGGGTGGTATTTCGAAAATTAGACAGCCGCAATCCCATTTTCCTGCGATCGAATCGTGCACCGATGCAACACATATCCCACCCTGATCAGCAGTGAATACTCGCTAGGCTGCTACATGTAGCCATTAGAAGACTTTCCTAATTCTCTGTGAAAAAGATTGCACATACCCATATATAAAGTTCTTATCGACTCATGAATTCAGTCCAGTGTTGAATAAATTAAAATGGCGTTCCCTATTTTGTTTAATAGAAACGGGAAGACGACAATGTAATGTCAATGTTGGCAGGAGCAGAATTGAAAGAAAAAGAGGAATTCCAGATGGAAAAAATGAAGAAAGCCCAAATAAATAGAGAGAAAAGATTATTACAGTTGAAGGAAAGGTTACGAATGAAAGAAGTACATGCAATGAGAGTAAGGAAGATGAAGGATTTAAATCTTGATGATCTTGATGATCCACCATAATCTAACTGAATAATTGGGGAGCCTTTTTGTAATTTTTTTCTTCTAAACGGCTAAATGTTTTAAGATTTAACTTAAACACAACGCAAATATGAAAGAATATGCTTTCGATTTGCCAACCTTCCTTTTTCAGAGAGCCAATGAAATGAACTCCTAGGTTGATAAATGTTTCATGATATTTATAATAGAATAGCGTTGTCCAAATTCGTAGACTAAGAAAGCCGTTCAAATTCCGCCCTGCAGGGTTTGGTCCCTCCCATTCTCAGATAATCTTATGATTATGTTAGTAATCACAATTTTGCAATAATCATTTTATAAATGTTAATTCAAATATTTTTTGTTCTAATGTTTGTTCTAATGTTTAAATTAAAGGCGTACTATTGAAAACGCCGTATTAGTCCAGTTGCCAAACCCCATTTAAGTCTTAACGTGGGAATATAGGCCATCTAATGGCAGAATGTTGTAGAATGTTGTAGAAAAAGTAATTGCGTGCCAAACGTGACTATCCAAAGGGATACCTTAAACCACTGTCCAAAGTATTAGGGAAGACCCAAGATTAAACGAAGGGCTGTCATGTTGGTGGCCAGAGATGGATTTCTTGGGCCATTGCTTCAGGAATATAGTAGCATACCTGAATCCTAAACAACCGCCGCATATGCGGGGGTTTTTTTTTTTGCTATTCTTACCCAACAGTAAAGTAACTTTCATTTTTTCAATCATTTTATAAGTCGTGGGCACCAAACCAATCTGATTCGGCAATTTGCATTATGTGCGGCCTCACGTTATTAAGCGCTCCACCAATCATGTCATCTCCGGGATAAGGCGCTCCACGAATCGAGCCGTTTTGGGCGCCAAATTCATTCGTTGCCGCCTAACTATTCTCACTAGCATTATATTATAGGTGCACATGATCTCGGAACCGTGTCCATAAACGCATATAAGGAAACACAGTACGTAGCCCGCATGGCAAAAAGCTAAAAATAGGAGGGGGAAATTCCAGTTTTCGCAGGGGGGTTGTATCATACTGCGTGCCATTGAGCCAACTGTCGGGGTTTCGAATTCCCGGTTGTACGTGGTAAGGAGTAGGGTCTCCTGTCCAACCACTTGGGTTTTCTCTGAGTACTCCGGTTTCCTCCCACTGCTAAAGACCCATACGCGCAAGCGAATTATTGAAATAAAATTAAAGACCATATATGTTAGTCCCGAAATGACCTAGTTTGTGTCGAGTGGACGTTAAACCCATCTCTCTCTCTCTCTCTCTCTCTCTCTCTCCAATTTTCGCCCTTTCTTAGATACGTGTTCATGGACTCGGAAAAAGAAAAGAATGCTGAACAGAGAGCCCTTCCGCTTGAATAACCGCATATAAGGATACACAAACTGCCGTGTACCATGTCTGCTCCCGGACCGGAGACGGACAGATCCGTACTAAAGGAAACGCAGCTTTAGTCTTTCAGATTATGTTATGCATTTGTTGCGAAAGAGGCATGGTAACATCGGTATGAGCTCGACCAAACGCCACAGAAGAAACAAGAATTTTTATAATTATTATCTATTGTTATTATGGATTATTACTTGATCTTCCGAGCTCTTCTTTTTATTTGCAGAATTTAAAATGGTAGTTCACACCTCTAATCCTACGAGGAGTGTCCCAATATTCCCGGCCTCCCTAAGTAAGATTATGTAATCTGTATACAAATTTTATCTAATTTTGATCACAATCACTCTTCACACCAATTCACCGTTTCTTCAACATATTCAACACAGCACCAAAAAACAGAGGTCATGGCCTTGCTACTGGAAGACGTTCTTTTGAACTTTTGGGCATTGGCGACTTTTTGTCTAGCTGATGAACCCAGATTTCATACCCGAGAAGCTGTTGACTAACCACGATTCTCTGATACTGTTTGCACTTCAGTCAACATTCTGGACATTCAAAGTGACAGACATCTTGTTCAAGTGCAAATGTTTGTGGATCATTCATTCCATTGCTGGGTTGTTAATGCCCTAGTGTGCAGCAGCTATTAACTGTCTACGCCTCTCCTACATTAATGTGTCCAGAACAGTATCAGATTTACCTTGGATGACAACTTTCGATAGGGTTTCGTCTTCAGTGCCGATCCGGTCACTTGTAAATTCAGCAAACTACCGTTTGAATGTATTATACGACGGAACATTGTCAACTAATGTTTGTGTCACGCCAACATAAATTTGCTTTGGTTTAAACTTTTTTGAATGAAGATTCTTAATCATTGCTCTGCATTGGATTTTCTCCATGTTTGCAGCCTTATAAGAAATTATAGCGCCGGAATTCATGTTTTGCATGTCAAGCACGTGCTGAGATACTCTCTTAGCAACATGGGCAGATTGGGCGATCCCTTGACGGCGAGGCCAGAAACTACTTGGACACCCCTGAAATGTAACTCCCAGAATCGGGCATCCCTGTAGCAGCCAACCCCGAACAAACAAACATCCAGAAAGGCAAATGACAGTCACACCGACACATACATACCAATCTGTTTCACAGACAATTACTTACGAAAAGATGGCAATGACATCACGTGGCGACAATCATTGGCTCAAAGGCTCGTGCATTGCTCCGGTCAAAATGATGCCTTTTACTCATTTTGATACCCATTTACACTAAATAGGAAATACTTTTTAACTACAAATACTTCAAGCGTCTTAACTAATTTTTCTAATACATGCAAAAATGTTATAGAATTTAATTTGTCGAAAGAAAAAAGTTAATATGGGGGACTAATTAAGACCCGTCGATGTCATCCTTATCGGTAACTGTAGCGGCCTAGCAAATATTCACTGCTGATCAGTGTGCATATACATGTAGATATATGTTTTGTCATCTATATAAAACCACTCTGTGTGTATTCGTTTCCGCGTTTCACCAACATGGTGTCTACTGGAGAATAAAAATACATCTGCTTATCGTATTTCATTAAGACAGTGTCCTCTGTAGAATATAAATCCCATCAATTCATCAAGGCAGAATCTATTGTAGGATAAGCATTATAGATCCAGATAATACAGAACAAAAACATTAATATATAAGGCCAACCGGTAATCCGACACTAGTGATAATATCATCAGTGATGATGGGTTATTCGTGTCAATATTATGTTTGAGTAGGAAATACTCCTACTGGTTTGTGAACTAATCGTGTTTAAACATAATTGTATAGTTATAGGTAGATTATCAAATAACATAATTTGGTATTTGATACACAAGTGAACAAATATAAACCGTGGATGATTATAACATGTGATAGCATAATGTGATTTGAACAGTGCTATATGGTTTCTGCATGCCTTTGATAACTTAGAAATGCTTTTATGTTCTATGCCATTGATACTAATTTTACTGTAGCTGTATGGTCCGATAAAACTGCCCCATTTGGGTAGCAGCAGAGCGAAAATTTACCGCGGATCAGTTTGGGCATAGTATCCTATTTCTTTTAATTGGGGTATGATGACAAAACGAATGTAATTGACAAATACTCAATCAATGAAAATGTACAAAATCTATGGAATCCTCTTCCATTTGTTAATTTTGGCTGGAATTAGATCTTTAACAGAAACGCGTGGTATCATCTTCCATTTGTTAATTTCTTTTTGTCTTGTAATTTCTTTTTGTCTTGTAATTTCTTTTTGTCTTGTAATTTCTTTTTGTCTTGTATAATATTTTCTAAATTCTTCTTTCTATTGAATAACAGTGTAATTTGACGCTGCGTCTTCACGTAAAAAGACAATCTGATTAAACTACAGATCTATATTTCGTTTCGTTTTTTATACTCCCACATCGAAATGTGGTCGTATTTTGTCGTCGTCCTTGTCCGTCCGTTCGGGTCTGGATTAGCGCTAGTTCTGTTTACACATTAAGACCTTTGACCAATTAACTTGAAATTGACCTTATCAATTAGAGCTACCCAACCCACATGAGAATACTACCTGTGCAGACTGGAGTAACCAAACGCCAAAAATTGCCCTTCAAATTGCACTGTTCGCGTATTTCGCGGAACGTAACGGATTAGAAATCTATTAGCATATTATTACATGCGTTGGGACCGATTTGTGTCTATTTCTAGGTGCCAAAGAATAGCGATTTAGTTCCTTTTAATTAGTATACGACATACCTCTGTTCTGATACAACTCTTACCAAACCGTAATATTTAGAATGTTTAACTATAAAAGGAGACTCACTGAAATTGAAAGAATGGGGATCGTTACGTTACATGACTAAGCACGTTTGAGTGGCAAGAAATATATCTTCACTAGATTCGATTACCTTTTATCAATCAATACAGACCCTGAACAAACCTATTAAAAATCAATGACCACATAAGATCTCGATATAATGGGTGTGTTAAGAGATTTCCCTTTTGTGAAGTCATGAACATGCTGTTGTTATATACAACATCAAAGATAAACATGTATTTTCCTTTTAACTTGAGCTTCTGTCAAATTACCATCGATTTCTTTAGTTGAGGAAATGTTAATAGGAAAATAACTAGCTCTAGACATGCAATGCAAATTAAACTTTATATTCTTACATGAAATTGATATGGTATATTGTCACACAGATTGTATCTACTTTACTAAAACATATACTAACATAAATTCTTTTAATTAAGGCTCCTTATGAAAGAAAAAAGGTGCACTCAGTGAGAATGGCGCTAAGCTCCTTGGGAGTTTTGACCCTGATTTCTCCCCTCGTCAGTGTGGACGGCTTGTTAAGGAAAATCCTCTGGTCGTTTAGGTGTATATAGCTGCACAATTAATGGCGTTTGTCCATTTTCATCAGCCCCATTGGTGCGGAAAGAAAAAGGGTGAGAAATGGGGTTTACCGTCCACTCAATACAAATTAGGTCATTTCGGGACTAACATGGTTCATTTTCATTTCAACAATTCGCCTGCGCGTAGGGGTCTTTAGCAGTGGGAGGAAACCGGAGGACCCGGAGAAATCGACGAGGCTGGACAAGCGACCCTACTCCTTGTCACGCATAACCGGGGAATAAAAACCACGCCTGTTGACTCCATGGTACAACGCTCATACGCTAACCCTTCGGCCATCCAATCCCCCAACCTATGCGGAAAATTATGTGGTTGAACATAATAAAAATGTATAATAATAATAATCCATTACTTTACATAAACCACTGTATGAAAGAAATTATCAATATTCAATGTTATTATTATTATGCATCCATTTATATCGATAACATGATGTGCAAGTCGTTTATCATTCTGGTTTAATGGCCCGTATGGTCTACGAAATATACATTTACAAACAGAAACATCTGTTCAGGCAAATCATGATGCAAAATGATTGTAACTCGCATACGTTTCGTTTCAATTTTCAATCCCCGGTTGTTCGTGGTAAGGAGTTGGGGCGCCTGTCCAGCCTCGTGGGTTTTCTCCGGGTACTCCCCCCCCCCTACTGCTAAAAACCCACCCCTACGCGAAAGCGAATTATTGAACTTAAATTAAAACCATATGTTAGTTCCGAAATTATCCAATTTGTGTCGAGTGAACATTCGTATTACCATTCTGTTTAACTGGTAATGTTTAGATAATTACAGTTAAATATGTATGGTGATACAGGGTGGTCACTTGATGATGAGATACAACATGGTAACAGTTAGATTACATGATGATAAATAGACGATGAGTAATGAATTAATATTATGGATTCTAAATAAGTAGATAGATGATGACACACTGTGATTACATTTGATAAGATAGATGATAGATACATGATTTGATAGATGCATGATTTGATAAGATATACGATAGATACTGGTTTGATATGATAGATATATGCATGATTTGATAAGGTAGATGATAGATACAGATAAGATAGATTGTAGATACATGATGATTACACCAGATATATGTATGATTTAATAAAATAGTGGATAGATACATGATTTGACAAGATAGATGATAGATACGTGGTTTGATAAGATGGATAATTGATACGTGGTTTGATAAGATCGATAATGATACAATATAATTACATATGATACAAGATGGTTACAGCGACAGTGGATAAATGATTACCTTCGATATATAGTAGATACTGTTCAAAAAGATTATAGGTTGATTACAAGATTGGGTATGCTAGGATAAGGTATGTGATGATTACGGTTGATAAGATAGATTATTCTAGGATAAAATAAATGATGGGGATTCAGGGCCAATCTAGAAATGAGACATCGGATAGACCACCTATATAACAGCCACCACTCCTGTATTAATGAAAATTCCCCCGCCAACCAAACAAACTCACATATATTTAGGCCCCTTTCCCTCTTCACCAGATCCACGCCACAAACAACAGGACCATGTCATCTACTTCATATTAATTACTTGCAATCTATTAATATTTTTTCATCCCAAAGAACAATTATTATTGATTATGTAAATCTAGATGACTGATAGAATGTTTTGAATTATTGCACCATCTAAAATCAGTTCAAAAATTCAATGTTTTGAGAACAAATATGATCCGCTTTTATGGAAAAGGATGACAATGGAAAGCACGTTTGTAACTCGACCTCACAAACATAGAGCACTCAAGATTTGTATATTTAGTTGATTATTGGAATAATTTATAATCATAGTAACCAACCAAACCCCGGGGTTGCGCAGGCGGTGTTGAATGTGGGTCTGAGACATGACAAAAGCTCTACCAAGACCTACACAAAATCATCGGTAAATATTGCGTGAAATAATTTTAGACGTTTATTGTTGTCTGGGTTCGTGATTACGAGAAACTATTTCCACTTCCCGCTCCCCAACTATTTCATAAAGGTTTGTATGGAAGGATTTCGATTTGTGTATTTACTTGAAAATCTATACATATATTGTGGACAAAAGAGGTTAATAATCAGCAGTGACATTTCCTCTTTTACATAACTAGATTTATGAACCAAAACAGCGGTTGATTGTACTTAATCTTAAAATAGGATGATCGCGAAACAAAATAGCTCTGCAAATTTATTATTCTATCGTGCATTTACATACATATATACCTAAACTGGTTTTATCGCTGATACTTATTTATTTATGAAATACTCTAATCCTATATCTCAAGACCGAACTCATTCACGAGCATCTCAACGCTCTGTCCATCTTAACGCTGTCCTTCTTAAACCATGACCACCTCAACGCTCTGTGATTCATGACCATCTCAACGTTCTGTCACTGGCTACCATGCCAACACCCTGACGTTGATGATCATCTCAACGCCCTGTCATTCATGGCGCAGGACAGTAGAACGTTAAACCCCTGAGATTTTACACTAGAACCCGCGACACTATTGACCTCAGGACATGTCTATTGGACAATAACACCCCTCTAAATGCGAAACAGGAAGTGTTAATCTCCTAATTCAGGGCCATCTCAACACTCTGTCATGCATGACCACCACAACGCGCTGTCATTCGTGACCATCTCAACACTGTCATTCATGACCATCTCAACGCTCTGCCATGCGGCCATCATTGGCCATCACAACACCCTGTCATCCATGGCCACCACAACACGCTGTCATTCATTACTATCCCACCGCTGTCATTCATGACATTCTCAACGATCTTCCATCCAAAATAACCCCCAACACTATTTCATTTGTTGTTAAGAATAGTGGTTGGGCGCCAAAGACGAGATTGGCGGGGCGCCCAAAATATGTTACTTGGTTTTAATGGCGCCTCGACAATCATGTCGTTATGGTGAGGCGTCACATAATATCTCACACGATTAACACCACAACTTGATTGATTGGGCGCCTAAAACAACATCATTGGTGGGGTGCCCATCACGTAGGGCGCCCACAAAGCCGAGAGGAGATCATGGCCGCCCATAATATAATGGCGGGACACCCATAATGCCGAGTGAGATTGTGTTAGGCACCCAAAACAGTGTGATAATCTTCAAAATTCAAACAAGTAGCACTCTAACCCGATTCCGAACCTTATTGTTTTTCTCAAAATTATTACAGTCGCATCCCTTCCTTCAAATTTTTATAATGTTTATACTGTCAAATTCAGCCTCGTAATTGAAATGTTTCGTCATTTTCGGGTGCAAATCATATTTTCCAAAGGCAAAATTGTCTGGGGTGAGAGCACTCTGTCAAGACCTTTCTTCGAATGGAGGTGTGTCCACCGTACCGTTCGCCGTGGACCGTCAAATGTAGGTATATCGGCCCCACAGAAGTTCAATCGGCGCCCCCAGAAGCCCCACCCCCACCCAACAATTTGGGGCAAGCTACGTGACTGGAAATAAATACAGAGTTAAAATGATTTGCACTTACAGCCAGGGAGTATTGTATTTTGAAAATAATCATTAACTTCCTTATTTGAATAATGTGACACTTGTTAAGCTTTTCAAATGTACAATGTATAAGATTATAACACAGTATTTTAAAATGATAAATACGCAAATTACATCTTCATGGTTTCTGTGCTGGCTGATGGACTCTTGTCTAAAGTCAATCAAAATGCGTTGGCGTAGAGCTAAATCTAATCTGCCTATTGCAGGTCTTTCTTTAGGAATGAAATGTTATATAAACTATTATTTAGACATTTATTAGAATTGAAAAGGCCTTAATCAACTGTCGATGCCATCTTATGTGTCGAATTATCACTGGGTTTGAATCTTATCTGCTGCTCAATACCCATTGATGATTAAATCAAAAAGTGGATAATCGAGACTATGTTTTTATTATTCCACCTTTAGTTATGATGACCAAGGCCAGGTCGAAAAAACAATCTCTAATATATCGGTTCAGATAATTTGACAGAAATTTTCAGCATATTCCTTTTACATTATCGAACTTTTACTATTGCAGTGAGAACTGTCATCTCTTTTATGATCTTCTATCTTCTATCTTCGGTCAAATTTATGTTTCCGGATATCGCCTTCCGATTGATTATAGACGTTGTCTGTGATCCAGACACAGCAATAGAAAGAGAACTTCCTTATGTCGGGGTAGGGTTATAAAAGAATAACATCCGCGGAAACCGGATCGAAAAATTAATCAATGAAAAGAGCTCTTCAGGGCTTTAGTTAAGGTGTCTTTTTATTAGATAGTATTACATTACTTTAAGTTAATTAGTCGGATTTGTGGGAATTAAAGTAAATTACGCAGTATGGAAACATGTCTTTTTATGAATCATGATATTTGATTTTTAAGTGTTATTAAAGTCACCTAATGAAACTGACGAAGAAACAAATGACAAAATGAAATGAAGTTCACATTCATCGATTTATTCCAAATTATCGTTAGACTAAGTAAGGCACAGACTGGCCATTATAAGGGTAAAATGATACCCGGGGTCAAACAGCAAAGTTACCACAGCATCACAACAAAGTCAGTAACGGGTAAATCCTCCTCTGTTTGCCAAACAAGCATTGATCCGACGTGGCATACTCCTAATGAGACGTTTAAGGTCATTTTGGTCCAGATTGTCCCATTCCTGTTGCAACGCAGCAGCAAGTTCTTGGACATTGGCAGGACGTTGTTGACGTTGACGTAACCTCTGTCCAAGCATGTCCCAGACATGCTCGATGGGGGAGAGGTCGGGACTCAGTGCTGGCCAAGGTAATGTTGTGATGTTCTGTTGTTGGAGGTAACCTGTAACGATCCTGGCCCTGTGACATCTTGCGTTGTCATCCTGGAAGATGAAACGGCGGCCATGACGTCGTGCGAACGGCACAACATGGACTGCCAAGATGTTGTCCCGGTAGTACTGGCCTGTAACACACCCTGCAACAACATGTAAAGCCGTTCTTCCAGCAACAGTGATGCTTCCCACATCATAACAGAACCACCCCCAAATCGATCATGTCTGATGACGTTAACGTCAAGGCCAAGGTACGGATAAATCGATCCTGGGCTTGAGTTGTCGCCCTTGGTCGACCTGAGCGTGGTCTGTCCTGTACAGATTGTGTATCACGGTATCTGGACCATAGCCTGCTTATGACAGACTGAGAAACATTCATCGTCCGCGCCACAACCGCCTGTGTTGTGCCGATCTGTAGCATGCCAAGGGCATGTAACCTTTCATTTTGGGTAAGCCGACGCATATCAGAATTTGTTTTCTGGTCACTAAAACAATTAAACTGATGTTTCCACCCTGGAATTCAATGCCACAATGACTGTAACATTCAAAGTCAGAGTCGTGCAAATCTTGGGTTGGACCCCCATGATGATCCCAAGCATCACCTGCATTCCATGCGGTAGCTATTGGTGCGTTTGGGCGTCACATGTAACTGGAAATGTTTCTTCTGTTAGGTTCCATAGTGACTTTTTTCGTAGTCATTTGCATATTTTAGTATTATGGCCCCAAAATCAAATATCCCCTACTTTTTTTGAATAGTATATGTAAAAGTGTTAATACATTTATCTTTTTATGAAGATAAATATGTTTACGATAGACGCAAAAATAGACATTCAAATGACTAATTAAAGCAATCACCTATTGCATTGTTTTAGATCTTCTTTGGTAACTCAGACACAAATGCCTCCCCTGATGTTTACGCTTGGTCAATTTGTATTGTAAATATTTCAGTTAATATTGTGATCATTCTTTTGTCAAATAGTTTCTGTTGCTGATTATCAAATGACTATTCTTGTATATATATATTGTGTTTAAAATAGACAATAAAAAGGTATCATGCACCATTTTCTGGTTGATTACATATAAGAATAAAAAACACCTACCATTTTCGAGTTGATTACATATATGAATAATAAATGAATACACCATGTTTTGGTTGGTTACATTATAAGAATACAAATACCTATTATTCAATCAATACGGTACATCAATACCATTTTATATATTAAAGTTTCCTGCTGCAACCAGTGGAGGGAGAGAGGGAGAGGGAGAGAGAGAGAGAGAGAGAGAGAGAGAGAGAGAGAGAGTTCAATTTTATTTCAAGAATTCGCTTGCGCGTAGGGGTCTGTAGCCAGTGGGAGGAAACCGGAGAAACCGGTGAAAACCTACGAAGTTGGACGGGCAACCCTACTCCTTGTCACCTACAAGTGGTGTCCGAGGGAGTTCCCTACCCTTTGGCGCGAGAATTTTTTTGAAAAACTGTCTGTGAATGGTGTTTTCCAGATTATACCCAGGCGCTAACGCACATATTCGGCGTATTTCAAGGTTGCCATTTAGTCAAAAACGGCGCAAATAAAACTACGAGAAAACATGAACTTCTTGAGCGGTCTCCGTGCCTATGATACTCAAGACCCCTTCTCAGCCCCCCCCCCCCCCTTCACACAGCCTTCGTGCCTTCCGCAATACTTCAAATTCTCTGTTCGCCAGTATAGAACAGTATCAATTTAGCTTCTTGCTCGCATTTTAGTTAGGTAAAAATAACCCTAGTACAAAAATGTCATTATGCTTTGGGATATTTTCTAAATTTAGCCAAGAAATGTTGATAGCCTTTTTAATGTTTAGAAATTGTTGTAAGTGCCACTTCACGGTACATTACAAACAACAAACAATCCCGGCTTTTCAAGTATATTGTTTCTTCATAAAACAAAATATAAATACAAAGAAAACATGGGTGCTTTTAGCATATTTTTGCACGAGATCGTTTTGTTGTACTTTTTATCGGTTGTTTTCTTCCACACTATCCTCTTACTATTTGTTCCTACAAAGTAAATAGTTTTAATTTCGTATTTGTTTTAGAAACAGGCCATTATCCATATAATGTGTATATATTAAACAAACCCAAGTATCAGTATCCCGTCTCTCTATTTAAATAACAAAACGCCATTTCCCTTCTATCTTCAACTCTTATAACATCGGGGAGTAACCTCCATTTCCCTACGATGTTGAACGCTTATAACATAGGATAGTCACCCCCGTTTATAAAGTGCAAATCTCCTGTTTTCATCTATTACAAGTTAGTACCCTAAAGTAGTAGACAAAAATTTAAAAGACGCCCCCCCCCCCCCCGAAGATCGTTAAATGATTTGTACAGACGTAATCCCAACATCAAGAGAATTATTTAGCCCTAAATCGTCCACACGATTGATATACGAGATTAATCTAAACAAGCTGGAAACTACTGGAATATATCGAGAAATGTCGAGCGATTGATTGTATTCCGAATGCGAGCGCAACTGACAAATAAGTGGAATGACGTTATTAGGCTAAAACAAATTATGTCAAATCATTAGCTACAGTAAGGGTGATAACTCACATAACATACGGGTGGTAATACCAATTTTGTAAAGAATATAGATAGGTTTAAATGATACCTAGCTCCATTCTTTACTGTAACGTTAATTAACGAATAACGAATACTTTTGTCATCATTAGTGTGACAAATTACAGTATATAACATGTAAATTAAAGGGAGTTTAACATCCTACTGCTCCGCTCCGAACTGGGCTAATGAAGAAGGCATACGCCATACAGCGTGCTACGAGAGAAATTTTGCCAGGACAACGGCAATACGGCCTACTCTTATGTCGAATTTCATCTGCCAAGGGATCGTTTACGTGCATGCCGAACGACTAGACCGCTTTCCTTGCCGGGCCCCCGTCCTGCTTCACAGACAAGGGGAAATCACGCCGGAAAATCTGGATAAACTTTCTTGGCCAATGCAGGGATCGAACATCCAGCATCCAGGCTAGCGAACCAGCGTCTAAACCTCTTAACCACCATGACTCCCAGTAACCAATAAAACTTTTAATAAGCTATATATAATATAGATAGATGAAACGTATATCCTGTCACGTGCGGTGAATAGGTACAATGTAGATTTTTTATTTAGTTCTCAATTCAGTTAACCCTTTTCATTAATCTTGTGATATAAAAAAACTGTCTAGTTCTTTATATAACTCTCTCTATTAAATATAAAAGACACAATTTGTTTGTTTGTTATGTCGCGATGGAAACCAAACGGCTAGACTTATTCATTTTAAAATAACTTTGTAATAATCAATTTGTTTTACAATAAATTGCTCGTATGTACTTACTATTCTTCCATCCCAAAATTTAGAATATATTCTAAATTGGCAAAAAGATTGGTACCAGTACTCAAACGCCCCACGCGTACGTAAAAAAACTTAGTTTCTGGTTTTACTCGGAACTTGATCTTCGCCCAACTAATCTATAATAATATCTCGTTTACAATGGTTCTCTTTTATCCATTAGTTGTTTATCTGGTATTGACCACACTCTAGTTGTAAATGGTCACGCAATTATCAAAGAAAGAAACTATAAACTTAATCGACGACATCGACGAGGTTTTAAAGTTCATTTTAACATGAGAAAAAACAATAAACAGGAATGTACATTTCATTTATTAATTAGTTTAGCATTTAAACACTAACAAAAGCCAGGATGTACAGAATGTATATTTGTATTATTCATGGTCTAATATCTCCGTCGGGGGGGGGGGGGGGTAGCACGTGCGTGCTGTATCATAAAGTCATTGAGTCAATTGGCGAGGTTTCGAATCCGCGGTTTTACGTGACAAGAAGTAGGTTCGCCTGTCCAACCTCGTGGGTTTTCTCCGGGTCCTACGGTTTCCTGGCACTGCTAAAGACCCCTACGCGCAAGCGAATTTATAATATAAAATTAAACCACATGTTAGTCGTGAAATGACCTAGTTTGTATCGAATGAACGTTAAACGCATCTCTCCCCCTCTCCCTGTTCTCTCTCTCCCCATGTTCTCCCTCTCTCATGAAATGTGGCACACTTTGACCTAGGTTGTTAAACACCCATTGTTGATTGTATTATTGATAAGCTAGACTGTTAGATTTTCGCCTTTGTAAACGATGTTGTGGTGCATTACTTGGTTAATCATACAGAAAGTTCCGTGCGATTAAATATGTGGAATTTCCGTGAAGCTGTCTGTTTCACTAATTTTAGTTTTGTATTCGACCCACTACGTAAACTGCTCAAAATCAATTATATATCCCAATATTCGCTTATGCGCGAAGAAAAAACTCTACACATAAAATTCAGTCAAATCAACACCTTTATTTTCGACCCAATTAAAACACAGATCCTATTTCGATTCGTTTTTATAGTTCAAAATTTCGTGTTGCCTTCATAACACCAGGAAGTGGAAGAGTTGTTACATAATAGTCTCGGTCACCCAGAACCCCCTAGTCTTCAACGCACGGAGGGTCTGGGTCGGTTCTCAATTATTGACGAAAATTACTGGATAATCTACCACATAAAAAAACAAACTCCCGGTTACGCATGAGCAATGAAACCTTTTGGCTAAAGTCTCGGTAAGTGATATATATTATGAAGCCGGGCCGATTTTGATAGATTCTATAAAGCGAGGATAAAATATATCCCACAATTCACTTGGCACATCTATTATTAGAAACAAAATAGAGACGATACTCCAGCAAGAATCGCGATTAAGGAGATTGTGAGAAGTCATACGTTTGATTCATGACGAGAGAAAATTACCATTTCAATTAAAACCTTTAAAACAAAATTTTAGAGAGTGTCATTGTTGACAAGCGAGATGTTTTGATAGATTCGGTACGTGGTAACTTAAAAGACTGGATAATCCAGACAATGACCGACTTTCTGTCAAATTTTGAGGACCCATCCAGACTAATATTCGTACAGTCGTTCTAGTTGATGTGAGGAATCAAACTGATCCCGCAGTGAATATTCGCTTGGCCGCTACAATCACTGATAAGCATGACATCGACGAGGTTTAATGAGTACGGCATATTAACTTTTTTTCTCCGACAAATTAAATTCTCAAACATTTTTTTGAGATAAAGGAAAAATAAATAAAGACGTTTGAAGTATTTGTAGTTAAAAAATATTTCCTATTTAGTGTAAATGGGTATTAAAATGAGTAAAATGTATCAGTTTGCCCGAAGCAGTCAGGTGTTAAGTAAACATTGCACGAGCCGTTGAGCCAATGACTACGCGGCGTGCAGTCAACGCTTGTGTTTGGACAGGCATCCGTTACAGAGATAATTCGTAAGTAATTCTCTGTGAAACAGATTGGTGAGGAATTAGTCAATAACGGTCTGTTCATGTAGTGTAGGCCATCGAAAGTATAAACAAAACAAAACGACAAATTGAACTGGATTTTCATCAGATTGTTTCCGACCTAAATGAAATAGGTCACGCCCTTTAAAAGATTAAAGTATTTTTTTGCGTCGTTATTTCTATGAAGGAGATTAAAAGGCTATGAAGAGACCCTGTATATCTAAGGGCACAAAATATTTCATTGATATTGACTTTTATATACGTCCATATTATCCCAAACCCACCAGAATGACTGACACAAAATAACAATAATATTCTGAATTTATGTTTTACGATTGGTTAATGCCTTTGTAAATGGGGTGCACAGTAGACATTACTTTACATTATTAATTAACGCAGGATTTTTCCAGAAATTGGTTAGAAGAGTCAACAAATTATGGCAGTGATTGGCCGAATTAAAGAAGAATTAAGTAAGAAATAAATCAACCTATTGCGGATCTATATTTTGACATCAAATGTTATATGAATTATTATTAAGAGATTTATTCGCATGCCAAGCATATAACCAACTCTCCAGGCCATCGAGACGTGGAGATTACCACCGATTAAAACACAGTCGCCATTTAATGATTTAATTTAAAAATGGCGAATCGAGACAAGTCCCGGCTAACCTGGTATCGGTCTTAGATAACAAACAGTGTGTGTCACATGTTGTCAAAACGTCAAACACTGATAACTTCGCTCAGGGTAAACTAATTTGAATGTGATTTTCAATATATGCATTTTGTATTATCTATTTTTTGACTAGCGAGGTTCGACCAGATGCGGCCATGTACAGCTAATTCTGGTCTTTAACTGTTCATTCGGTGACAAACTGTCCACAAAAGGCAATTAGACCATGGGGTAAAAATGCGCAACATTCCTTAATACATTAGGCCTTCGTGTTGTCTGGCCTGTCAATAATAATTGTTACAGTGGAACAGGGAGAGTCCATTCTCAGAGTTCTGATGTTTCCTCAATTAATGGAGAAATTCTATTATGCTTTGATGGACGCAGAGAGTTTGATTTTTCGGGAAATTTTCGTTTGGAATTTTCAGGTTGTACCGGTTTATTTAACCATTTACTGTTTTTCTTTAGTTCCACCGATTGTTTTGTGGATTCAACAACAACGATCGCATCCTCCTGCGATTTGTCTGAATCTCTAGAATTCGGTCGGTTTTTGTCGGCATCGATTCCAGAATCCGTAGAGGTATCCGACTGAATATCAACAAATGTACAATGTCTTCCAGTTAACCAGAAAGTTTCCAATATCTGATCCTGCAATGACAATGAAACCAAAAATATTTTTAACACATAGACATGTTTAAATGAATTCCTGTAGTTAGCAAATATACATTTATAATCTACAGTAAAAACAATTAACACCTTAGGCATTGGATAACACGAGAGCTTTCCCAATTAAGCATTTCGGGAGTGTTAGTCATGGGCGCAATGACTCATCAAAATCTCACACGACAAATGTACTTTTTATATTAAAACGAACGACCCCCGGAACACGACATTAATAGCCATATATTAATTAAATCTCAATAGCCACATCTAATATTCGAATATTCGATTCAATTCCGGTGATCCGTAACGTTAAATAAAAAGCTGCACTACTTTCTAGACTAGACTAACCTTTGCAGGAAACAAAACTTTGTAAATGCATCAATTATTAGTAACATAAAACAAAGTATGCTTTTAATCAACTGTTGTATTAACATTTCGTTTGTAAGACCGGATGTAGGTAGTCTACATTGTTGTGATTAGCCAGCGCATTACTTAACAATCTCAAAGCAATAGTTAAAAAGGCTTTTACAGTTCCATCACACAATATCCCGTTTAAAACATAATATAGACAAGATTGAAAGTTCAGCACCTAATTGCATAGCACGGGTTGACCCTTTTCTGCCGTCTATCCTACAGACAAGAAGAATATAAATAACCCAATGTCAATTGACAATGAATAATACAGTTTGTAATGGATTTTTCAAAACATTTCGGGAAACTCGTATAATGACAAGACAAGAATCCAAGATATTTGTACAATGTAAACTTGAAATAGTTCCATCATAATTTTGGTGTGTAATAAAATTTTACTGGTAAACGGATCAAGCGGCCTTTTTTAAAACTGGTGAGACGGTATCTGGGAACCAGGAATTTTATGGCCTAAACTTTGTGTGCATAATTTAATTAAAATTCTATTTGTGGGTCCATAGGCCGTGGCTATGTTATGGCCAAAAATAAAGTCAGTTTTATTTTTAATCTTTCGGGGAAAAAAGACCGAACTGTTAGTTATTTTTAATAAACTTGGTGTCGGGGGAATTGAATAAAAAATTATTAATATACCCAGATATTTCAGCCTGTGCCAGCTGGGGCTTACCCGGCATTGTTTATTGTGCGAGTCCCAAATTTGTTTAAAATATAGCTCTGTCAAGAAATTATCATGGAGTTGAGTAAGAGGATATCCATCAAACAAAAACTGTACGGGCGCTCTCCGGGAAGGTTAGAAGCCATCAGGATCAAAAGGTCGCAATCTGCACTTTCATTTCACATCGAGCTCATTGGCAAAAAAGGCATAATTTGCTCAGATATGCAAATCTTCCTTATTTGTTTTTCAATTGAACTGAATAGTGGATCCAGCTACTGAAAGCTATAATCTCTATTTGTCCATATAACATCCCTTTGTCAAAAATTCTACCTATCGATAATTTTGTCAATTTTTCACAAAATCATATAAATTTTTGATATTTCTATTTGTAGGTCGAATTTTGAAATACTTTGGTCGCTCTTTTTTTTTTTATGTAAAACGGTATTTCTAGTTCACGCATTTTAACGACACGGGACCAATATTGAAAGTTGGCTGTATTAATTCTTTTCACCATGCAGCCCCCCCCCCCCCCGCCCGCCGCGTATATCAAACTGATTTTTCAATATATAGACATTACCTGGAAAGACATATTATTGGCTTCTTCTACATCAAAAGTTGAACTTTTTTCAAACAAGGAATACACAGTCTTTGTAATCAGGCACTTTTGGGGTTCAGATAACTTTATCACATGTTTAACAATCTCCACGGTCTCTCCTAAAGCCACAAACTTTGGAGCTGCAGTGCCCAAAACCCCCGTTACAACACTACCAGCATGAGCGACTATTTTAAGTTCAAATGGTCTATCTAGATTAGAAGGGTGGGGAACCTTATTTCGGGAATTCAATAAGTCTAAACAAAGATGGGGGATCTCTTCGGCACGCTTCAAATCGTTTTTAATCTCGTGGTTTAAGCCAACAGTCACGGTGAACGTATCACCTTGTAAATTTGTACGATATGCGTCATAACGATTAAAGATCTTCTCCAGTTCACTATGGGTATCGTTAAGATACACTATTATATCCTGGGCGGATGACGTCTCTACCAAATCTTTCATATTCACAATCTCAACTAGCACCACCCCTAACATGGAATGTATCCGCGTTTCTATGGTTTCACCGTTTGACAACTTATTCACAAGATGTGGCGGAATCGCATCTTTTAGCATATGTTGAATGTTAGATTTCGCCACAAATAATTCCGAAGTCCTTTCTTCAATTCGCGACTCTAAATGTGTCGTGTAATCCTCCATGGCCTCCATCATACTGTCCAAGACAGATTTTCTTGTTGTCCGACATTGCCGCATCATTTTGTTCATTTGCTCAAAACTTGGACGTGACGTGGCTGTTTCGGACCACGCTATTTCCATGATTTGTCTAACTCTAATAGGCGTATCATCAGAAGGTTGCGGTCGTAAATTATTATTGAGGATGGCTTTGATGACCTGATCCGGCATTATCATACCTGCATGTTCCGCATACGGATCCTCCCGCGTGAATATTTCTTGTAAAATGATTGCGAAACTGTATACATCACCACTAGGCGCACAAGGCAGCTCCAGGTCAGAACGGAGAATTTCAGGCGCTACCCAAAAGTCACGAAAGGCGGCTTCTTGTTTGCCGATATCATTAGCGTCCTTATGGATGTATATGAAAGGGTTCTTATTGCTTTTAACATGTTGTAAGAGTCTGATATATTCCCAGTCCCCGATTTTAACCGTCCATCGAGAGTCTACAAAGCAATGAGTTGAAGTCAGATGACCGTGAACTATACCTAACCCATGAAGAAACGCCATACCAACTGCTATATCAAAGGCCAATGAGAATTTAAAATCGTTATTTAAGGTATATTTAGCATCTTGGAGGATGTCTGTCATGGGACCTTTACCACAATATTCCCCAATTACATATCGTTCGCCATCTAACTCACTTAAACCAAAAAACCTGACCACGTTCACATGCATCACCTTGTCACGCAGCCACAACATGTCTCTCTTCATCCCTCTATTAATCATTTTCAATTCCTTCACCTCCAGCAACCGAATTCCAATCGTGTTCCCATGTAGCTTCCCCGGCCATTGAAGTATCTGAAGCAGTATTTCAGAGCCTTCTGGGATGTCTTCAATGGATTTTAAAGATTTTATGGACCTCATCCCAAGAAGTTTGGATTTTCCAGTAGAGGTCGCTTTATCATCAAAATAAAACACGATATCTTCAATAGCAATGTCCCACTCATTATTATCAATCATTTTATTTAATCTGTATTTCTGAAGTAGAATGTATCCTAAAAGGCCAATAATGAGAATAAGAAACAAAGGCACGCATACAGCCACGGGGATAATCCACGTGTCATCAACTTCAATTTCATTCTGTTTGCTGGCTTCCATCAAGGCCCAAACATTTTGACCATGACACGTCATTTTCTTTAAAACCTGATCTGTGACTCGATCGATTATCTTTTGGGATAAGGGTGCCATTTTACTGTCCTCACAGACTTTTCGAGCCGTTTTTTCCGTATTAAACCATTCAATATAACGCACGAGTTCCCGAGCGGATTCACAGTTATCCATAGTGGTCAAATGTACTATGAAATAAGTGTATCCGGCCATTGGATAAGCGTCGTCATTATCACCATCCGCTAAGCTAGTCATAAGCGTGTGCGTCACTTCCGCTGCATAATCCATGGCGCCTTGCACGGCACTGCTTGTTGGAGATACATATTTTCCCCGCTTATTCTCAACCACGGCGTATTTAATTTTCTGGGCATCTGCTTCTGCTACGGATAAATAACCAACCGAATATCTAATAGACGATATAAGACCGGACATGCCGCCATTTTTATTGCCATACATAAAAATAGCATCTGCCTTCCATTTTTTGGGTTGATCCGTTGCCGTATCAATACCGTCTGCAAAAGTGCCGTAGGTATTATTCCATGCTTCACTAAACGCAGCCAAGCCTTCTGTGAATATTTCCGTTGTGCCTGACTTATCAGCTCGTGCTATCACCTTGATTGTTGTATTCGGCATCACGCAATTGGGGTTTTGGTCTATAAAACTTGGATCGTTCCAGTTTCGAACGGTACCATTAAAGATGCCAACTATTTGATATCTTGTCAGATTTAACCGTGGACTACAACCAGGAACATTGTACGCAACCACCACAGCTCTGAAATTAAAACAAAAAAAAATTAAGGAAGTAATTAAGAAAAAAACCTACAAATTGTAATATTCTCTTGTGACCATGGGGGTCAATATAAAAAACCTTTTAGGTGAGGGTATAGCGGTGGCTAAGTGGGTAAGACTCTGGCTGGGTAGCCTGGAGGCCGAGTGTTTGATCTCAGCATTGGCCGAGAAAGTTCATTCAGATGTTCCGCCGTGTTTATCCTTGTCAATGATGCAGAGCGGAGGGCCTAGTTAGTCTTGAGGATGGGACGAAAAACCGAGGTGCCGTATACACATTGGCGTGTACGTAAAAGATCCCTTCCTAGTTGGAATTCGATATAAGAGTAGGCCGTAGTGTCGCTGCCCGGGTAATATTTCGCTCATTAACCTTCAAAAGCCCAGTTCAGGACCAGAGCAGTAGGACGTTTAATCCCATTTCATTCCATTTTGGACTAGTTCCCATGACTTATACAGTATAGACCAGAGAGGGGACAATGCTGCTAATTAAACTTTTGATCACCATATAACTCCACCATTATTCATCTATTAAAACCTGGTTTTAAATTGTCTACGTTGCCATACTGATTTATTGTCATTACACTCTTCTTATATTATTTTATCAATAAGCAATCATTAGAAAGGGAATTTTTATTGACAATGTAAAAGCTTAGAAACTAATATACAATCGAATGAATGTCATATTGTTTCTAAGCACAGCTGGTCTTCTTTATTAATATTCTATAGTTTGAATTCATTGAATCCATCAACTGCATGAATTAATAGATGATATATATTACATACAAAAGATATAAAAAAAAACATCGTTCAAAAGTTGTAGAATGAGTGCATGATAATTTATAATTTAACGTTGCAAACAAGTTTCAAAGCCCCCACAATAATTTTGTTTGTTTTCTCGTGTACAATGATCCTCGCCAATTGATTATTTTGCTTTATTTTCCATATCCATCGAGTGAATCAAGGATAGATACGATATTGTTGATTCCATGTAGAAGTTTTTCTACCTGGTGGGTTTAAATTTCAGACTTTGGAACACGAGAGAAACTTTTAGAACTCAACAATGCGTGCCATCCAGAGAGAGAAAGAGAGAGAGAGAGAGAGAGAGAGAGAGAGAGAGAGGGGGGGTCGTCCACTCAACACAAACTAGATTATTTCGGGACTAACTTCTTGTCACGCACAACCGGGAATCAAAACCACTCCAGTTGAGTCAATGACAGACCTTATGATACAATACAAGGCACACGCTCTGACCATTCGGCAATCCAACTGTCCCCATGTCATCTGGTCCTACGTGGAAATCCACTCTGATGTATTGGTGATCACCCGAGAAATTTAGCCTTTAATTTGGTTCCGTCTATTTTATTGGTACGTTGTAACATTAAATTACATAACAATGACACATCAGCTGCTACATTATCCGACCCTTAAAGACATTTACCCTTGCCTTTCCTATGTTAATGCGATGTTAATTAATGGTGATGCAAATTCTCCCCATTTTTTAAAGACCCAGATCTGAGAAAAACGGGTTGGACTTCACAGAGAACAATTTTTGGGGAAACACCATTTTCCCTATGTTTATAAGATATTTTACTTCCTACTTTTCTTCACCAATCAGGAAGACCGGCATACGTCATGTGCCATTAGGGGCGGGTCTTTTACGTGTCCGCCAACGTATGCCAGGAACCTTAGATTTTTTACCACTCGATTTTTCTAGATGTATTCCTTGTCAGCTCTCGACCCTGCATCACTGACAAAGAAGCCGGGTTCAAGCCTTATCTTTATAGTTTTAGACCCGGATATGAACGTCTGAAAGTCGAGCTCAAGATGATCAGTAACCCAATTGCAGTACCCCACGCCTGTCTGTCCGTTCACAATTTCAATATGTGTAATTGTTCGGCTAGAAAAGAAATGAAATGGGGTTTAACGTCCAACTAGGCTACTGCAGACGGGGGCTAAGAAGGAACCCTATCTAGCGCACTATAGATCAGAGTCTTTGGAATATTTATCTAAATATGCTGGGGTCGCTTGGCTAGTCGCACATCAGCACTTATTTTTTTTTATACATTGAAATAACTTGATATAAATGAACATGCAACTGATGAATTCACATGGTTATGGATCCACGATAACGTTTCGCGCTTCTGGTACCTCCATGTTAATTACTATACCATGTTTACTTAACAGACAATATCACGAGTCTACATGTAAGACTGTTTTATCAAGTGTGTTGTTACTTGCCTACGGCATGTCTTATAAATGATGTGCGGCTATTAGAGACTATACTAGTCGGATGTAAGATCAGCCACTAGAGGACAAATAAACATCTTGAATTCTCCCAATCAATATAACGTATATGTCAAGCCCGGGGATTGTCAACAAACCTGTCTTTGAATTGTTTGGGATTAAAAAAATATTTTTCAAAACACATATTTGGTTGTTAAGCGCGCTTAAGTTGTAGACTATGGCTTTCATTAAGGGGCCGATTTCAATATGTGTAGGCCATCAAAGTTTCAGTTATTTGCAACCTTTGTTTAATCAATGCATTATTGATCCGTCATTATGTCATTTTCATTTCACACTAAGGATTAGCAAGATAAACACCATTGTCTGCCCCACGACGATTAACCGAGCTGCAAGAGCCTTTTCTATCACAGATTATAATAAACGAAGTTACAGTACATCCGAACTTGTTGAGATTTCTTTTCCATCCCAAGGAACCATGCTTACAGAACCTGGCGTTCTTTCTTCATCCCTGAGGATTTGCTGGAGGCGAATGGCGTGGATACTTGTTCGGTTTCGTTGGTTTCTCCGGGTCCTCCAATTTCCTCCTCCCGAAATGACCTAGTTTGTATCGAGTGGACGTTAAACCCCATTTTTCTCCCTCTCGTCTCTACCCCCGTCATGGGTGAGAAATGGCTGATTCCATCACCTTACCAACCGTATGTGTTCACAAAATATATTTTAAAATGTACGATTTTATAACGGAGATTGTTTGTTAGAGCCCTTGGTGAAAGCAGCTATGTTTAGTTTTGTGAAGTATATACGGGAATTCCCAGACTTTAAATAAGTGGGGTACACATTGACTGGTCATGACGAGGGCAACAGAGGCAAATGCTTCGGGGTAGACATAATTAAAGAAAACCCATTTCACCAAGTCGTGAAACATAGTGGCCCATTTTCGACTGTTTTTTTTTTTAATTTTAGGTAGGGAACCTAAAAAGCAATAGATCAGAAGAAAAATTGATATCAACAATTTCTCGCTAGGTCGGTTGGCAGTGGGACATAGATATCAGACTACCAATTCAGGTCGAAATTTCAAAACATTTCATGGGTGGGGGAGGACCATCGGATCCCCTAAGCCCCGAGCGAAGAGATCCCTCCCTTAGGATGTCATCTTGTCACTGGAGCCCGGCGACTTTATGATCCGTCATGCTGGGGGTACATAATGCGGTGGAAATCATAAGGCTTGCAAATAAACCTCAGTTCTATCTCCTGGTTCTACGTGACAGAGAGTGGAGTCGCCAGAATAACTCAGACCGGTTTCTCTAGTCTTTTCTCCCTCTTATGAGGACTCGGTTAGTGTCGAATGATTGTTCCCGTCCGAGAATGGGTGCGGGTAGGCCCTTTCGAAATACCCTGGACAATTTCCTTAATCAGAGATTGTTTTACAACCATTACGTTTTGCAATTATCGTTAATATCATCGTTGTTGACCCGCTAATGACGATAATCTCTCATTCAAACAAAAGATTTGAATCGATGAGGATGGTGTCGATGATTATGAGCTAATGGTAATTACCAATGCGGCAATAAATTACTGGTGACATAACTCGAACAGGTGTCTTTTATGTATCATACAAACACGTTTCGCAAAATTAATTAGTGTATATCACAAATACGCGTGATATTAATTAGCGGAGTGAAATGTATGCGTGCGTTGGGAGGGCGGTGGTCGTGGTCCGTTTACTTTATACAACCCGAATTATCCAAAGACTAGCGCTATCTGAAACCATCAGAGTAGAGAGTAGATGTTACATAAAGGGACTAGGGCTGGGTGGGGTTACGCGCTTATGGGGAAGATAAATATCATTTTCAAATTAACAGTTTACTTACCCAGCCATTGTAGGAAACATAACCAGATCCGGATCTTGTTGTGAATCAGATTCCGACAGTCGGGAATCACTTCCAGCATACTCTATATCCACATCTGCAATAATTCTCTTTTTACCCGTACCGCTTCCGACGGGATCATAGTTCATATTCAGGGAGACATGTGCTTGTCTGTATGCTCTAAATGACGGAATCCAACTTTTGTAGACTGGATCGGGAAAACTAGCCCCGGCACCTCTTAACTGAATTTCAGCAAGTACCACACTTGAAAGATAAAGTGCAATGTAGATACTGACAAATACGCCACTTTCCATTTTCTAAACTAATTTCCGATGTTATTTTAGTTCAAATTTGAATCCCGGAGTTTGTCAATATCTTTCTATTAGTGCAGTGTGTTTGATTTATTTTTCACCAAAAATACGATTTCCTGATTTAGATACATTCTGTTCAACAATATCCCATTTTTCACGTTTTCCATAATATCTGCATTGTCGGGCAATCTTTTATTTCGAAATAGATTTAAATTCCATTGTAGCTTTTCTTTGATCCATTAAACAATTAAATTCATAAAACACATCCTAGCTATCTCTCAGAATTCTTTAATTCCTGTTACCACTTTGTTTCTTGTTAACGTCAATCACTTATGGTGTACAATAGTTAACCCCGTTCACTGTACACGTTTTCCAGCACGACAGACACAGACTATTAATGATATATCTCGTCCTATTGATCCACGCCATATTATAGACACAAAAGGTGATAGTAGTCATGTTGCGTCAATCTGAAATCAAATAATGAACAAGAAAAAGGATTAATCCACAATTTAGAAAGGAAAGCACGGTAAATTTATGAGGAAAAAACATATATTAAGTGCCATAATCTGGCGATAAAATAAAATAGTCACGGAACTGCCTGGAAACGGTTAAACAAAATTATTGAACTGCCATTAGGCTAATTTCCGGCTATTTAATTATTATAAATGATAAATTAAGTTCCATCCAAAACACGTGGAAATTTTATCGGTTTTGTCCAAATCATGTTTAAAAACACCAAAACATTAAAGGGGCACCAAGTAAGATTAGGTAAATAGCTGCAAGTTCACGCGATACAACAACTGTGTATACTCGATTCTGATTGCCGCCGTTGTTTACGATAATAAACAAAGTCTAAATTATCCATTTTTACAGTAAATTATCAACAACAAAACGTATTTAAATCTACTTAATATTGGAGCCACGTGATGGCATCGAGAGTTGATTATGGTCTTGATAGGTTAATTAATGTATAATTAATAATGCATTTGCCATTTAAGACCTAAAGAAAGATCGACAATGGTCAAATTTAGCTCTTGCATAATGCGTTTTAGTATATAGGTAATTTGACGAAAACGTGGACATTGGACGCGGCGATTTTGACAGCGTCGCTGCTTGTCTAATATACATTACCCTTTGCCTTAACGATCGTATAGAAATGTTCCTTGCCGATCCTCAAACGTCTAAACCCTTTTAATCCCGTGTGTACAACAATCCACTGCGTTTGAAAGCGATAATACGTAGCAAAATTGATCTGTTTTCCAACGAAACGCTCCCTCTGGTATAATAAAACGTTTTATAACATCTTTTAAACTATAACATTAACTATTAAAGCGAAGCACCAATTTTATGTAATTCTTCATCTGAAACTTAACTGAAAACAAATACTGTTTTATGTATCTCAAGGGTTTTCGACGTGTTTTGTTGTGATAGGTTCACGCAGTTAACACTTTTCGTCCACTTTCATATTCGTATTTAGAATTAGAACTGTGTGTCTTGTTAAGACGTGTTTACACCAGAGCCATATATATATAGAGATTGAAACACTGACAGAATACGTCATTAGGTAATACCCCCATCAGACCGGATTGACGTCCTTACTGCGCTGCTACGGCGAAGGAAAATGGTCTCAGAGCGCGTCAAGATCATCATTAGCGTGGTAAAAGCATTGTAGAAACGCCAGATATCGTGCTGTGGTCTCCAATGATGGTCGTGTCACGGCGCTTGTTTTGGACATGTTTAAAACAAACGCCAGCGTTTTGCGATCTGACCTACCTGTGAGCACGCGGCTTTTTTCAAGTGTGTAATTTTGGGGACATTTTCTCGCCCTGTGTTCACGTTTGCCGGCGTGTATTTTATAATATTAAACTCTATACTATTGTGCTACGACTGTACGGCGACCAGAAAATTCACAAGGTCGCTGGCAAACGTGAACACAATACAAAAAACTTGAAAAAAATCGCGTTCTCACAGCTCTCCAGGTCAGATCGCAAAACCGTGAAGTTTGTTTTGAACATGCTCAAAACTATCGCCATGATTTGGCGATCACGGGCGACCATGGAGACCACAACACGATATCTGGGGTTTCCAGCACGTTTTTACCATACTTATGGCGGTCCCGACACGCTCTGAGACCATTTTCCGGCGATGAAGCAGATCAGAAAGGACCCCACCCAGGTCTGACATGCGCAAGAGTTTCTTGTAAATAGTGTTGTTTTACTGCTATATAAAGAAGTAATGTTGATTTTACCTACTAAATAATACTTAATGACGTGATACTGAGACATTACTGTTGTATTTTATAAACGATAAAAGCACATTCGGAGTTAATAAAGCGTGATTTCTGTTTTAGCAAGGCGTTAAAATCGGTACAGGAGCAGGATAAAATTGATTAAGTGTATGTGCAGATGTGTTAGTGTGTATGGGGGGCGGGGGAGGGTCCGTGTGAACCAAAAGTCTCTACATTTATTCAGATGTCTCCTTCAGCACTGAAATGTTCAAACATGCCTATTGCTATACAAGGAATTTGGTCTCCTGTCCAACCTCGTGGGTTCTCTGTGGGTCATCCCACTGCTAAATGAGTCCTATGCGCCAGCGGATGTTACATCTCTCTCGCTCTCTCTCTCTCTCTGTCTCTCTCTCTCTCTCTCACACACACACACATTGCCCTTTATGCAAGCGCGGGGTGAAAAATCGAAACTGCATGTTTTCTCGTCCATCAAAGGTGTAGACATACGGTAAAATTATGAGCCTATTTTCCAGGAACCTTAATGAAGGTGTGTTGTGAAGGAACTAAGGAACCCATTATTAAAGTCCCTGAATATCTATGACTGACATGCATTCATGACAGAAATAGATAATTTGGTTCAATTGTATACATTTACAAGTTATTTATAAGTTAATAATAGTTCAACATTATAGAAATGACATTCATATTCTGATTTAAAACAGTTATACAAGATTCCTTGACATATATCCGTGAGTTCTATAATTATTACAAATAAAAATATTAAACGGCATTAGTTCTCGCTATTTTAGTTTAAAGATAGATGATGAAAGGAAAGTTAGCTGAAAATGACATTCAAGTTTTATTTATAGCACGGTTGTCATGAGTTAACAGGTTTAAACATCGAGGCGTAATGACTTGTAATACTGACGACTGCTCAACATGTTTGTTGTTATTGCACAGAAAACCCAGCCCACTTCTCTGTATGATTTCTACTAAAATTAGCTTAAGCCAGCAAAAGTGTACAATAACATTGAAAATATCTAGTTATTGCACAGTTACGCCCCAGCGAGTTTAGTAGAGGTAAAACAATCTGCTTATTGAACCAAAAGAACAAAGGAAGATCTTCTGTCCGTGTTACAAATTACTTTACTCTGAGCCTAGATATCAGTGATACAATTATAATCTAGCATCGATTGTCATTACTACTTATGGCATCTAGAGTTGATTATGGTCTCCACAAGTTAATAATTATAAATAATCTAGGTAAGACTTAAGGTCTAAATAAAGACCTGCAATAGTCAGATTTAGCTTTTGCATAATGTGTGTTTTACATTAGGAATACGTTTAACCAGTTCTATCACATTATAATATATGTGATAATGGATGACAACAACATTGTCCTATAAGAATTCAATCAAAACAGTTCACCATATTTCAACTAAAATCCATAACAAACAGAACTATTCTAGTTTCGCAATTAAGTGAAATTTATTGACAAAATTGTAATTTCAAATTAATCATTCATATATTCAAACAGAAGTAATCAATGTGAAACTTGTATTTGAATTTTTTAAAACAGAAAATAAATTGATCAGCATATTATATCAATAAGAAATGCTGGTTAAGTGGCATTAAGATGGTTAATTGTACTGCACAGCGTGCGTAAGAGCCCGTGGAGGACATACGTGCTACTGACAATTAACCATCTTTGTCGTACTTTTGGTTTTGACCCCTCTGACAAACACCCATTTGAATATTGTTCACATAAGAAGCAAAATGAATAAGATATGTTTACAGGATCATTTTGTTAAACGAAAAACTAAGTGATGCGTTTTCTATGGCACTCAGTTTATATCCTCACTGGACTAATGGTATATCATGGCAACCTGGATCTTTGTAAGTAGATTGAAGACGGTGAGCATAAATATACATACCCACTGCCTGTCTCAAGTACAAGAATTGGAACGAGGCCACGTGATTTAATTGATGTTATTCGATTTTTTTTACATTTATTCTCTTGGCAAAAGTGAAAATACCGCTTTAATTAAATAACGTGACTGGGATTAAATATTTCGCAATTTTAAGAGATTTACTCCCATTTAAAAATCGTACTGATTTTATACAAGAGGGCGGTGTTCCAATTTAACGATTTATGGGTTGTACACAATCCATTAACTCCAAGAATATTATTATCTTTGGTTATGTCGAGTTTATCAAAGTAGAGTATAATATTTATTGTATCTAAGTACATATTATCCATTTGTTTAAACCAATAATAAGCATTTGTTTTGGGTAATTGCTTTTTCATGTGTATCATTCTATAAGGAGGAGTTATCGTGATACTTCAACAATAGGTATTAGATAAAGAGCTGACAGTTCTCGTCACAGAAATGAGAATATTTTGAAAATTTCAGTCAAATTACTTCACTGTGGACCCACTCGACAAACCTCGGCAGATTCCGGAACCTACATCTAGCATCGGCTGTATGACAGTAAGTGATATATAACTACACCTATACAATTGCCATGCGGCGCCGGTTTACATATCAGGAAAACTAGTCGCTTTCAGACAGAAGTTCTCAAAATTGCGTCGTTCGAAGGGTGTGTAGAATTTTCAGAGCAAACTTGTCCTAGTCTGAAGAAAATCGGATAAACTTGAAATAAAAACAGCTTCAAACTTTGAAAACTTTGTAAGATAGAACATTCTTCAAAGGCGTCGTCATGGGCAACGCCGTTGATAATCCGGAAACTTGAAAATAGTTCTAATGGCGGACTTCGTCATACAGCCGAGGCTAGATTTAGGGTACTGGAATCTGCTGGGGTTTGCCGAGTGCTGTGGACCATGATATCAGCAATAATACGATAATAGATATATACTGTCACGTTTAATTATTTCAGTCCGTTAACTATCACAGGCTAGCGATGGCATCGAGAGTTGATTGTGGACTGGATAAGTTAATAATTAATAATTTAGATAACATTTCAGGCCTAAAGAAAGAAAGGCCTGCAATATGTAGATTTGGCTCTTGCATGATGCCTTTTAATCTTTGTTCGTGATAATATTTGTTTTGCTTGTTGTTTTTTTAGATTTCTGTTTAGTTATGTGGAGTGTTTGAGTTCCAGGTAAATAACGCCCATTAAAAACCTATGATGTATGGTGTATATGTATATCGTTATGTTTATTGAGACCCGACAGATGTTTGCTGTTGATTCAAATCTAAAATATATATTCAATCAACTCGATGGCTTCCTACCCTTATTTTCAAATTTTAATACACATAAGCGAATATATTTATCCGCCTGGCGGTTCATATCTTTCGAATTCAAAATAACGGACATTATTAGATGAACTGCAGGTAAGTTTTGTTCTTTCAATGCACAAATCTTGTCAGAACTTCAACCATTGATAACTTCGCTCAAAATAAAGTTATTTTAATGCAATTTTTAATATATTCATTTTGCATTATCTATTTTTTTTATCTTTTAAAGCCGGAACAACCAACTCTAAATCTTACATGACGCCCCTTTAAAATAATTGTAAGTATATCATGTGATATTTCAGTATTTTTAACAATGATTTTTATTCCAGAGTTTAAAACAACTAACCTGTTTTGAAAATATACAGAGACAGTAATAAAATATATCAATAAAATATTTTCTAATAGACATATGATTGTATGTACAGTAAACCAAAAAGTAAATATTTCTGTAAGCCTCTTTGGAAAAATATCCTCAAGTTGAATTTGCGTAAAACGTCAATATGTTCACAAACTTGAGCAGAACGTCATTCTGTCTACGCGACGTATATTCAAGACGTACATTTAAATATAGTTCCTAGTATTTAAAAGTTTTTTCTTCACAAAACACAATATTATGATATATCTTAAAGTAATTGCAATGAATCAATATTTTCATACATAAGAAATCAATTTCTGTAATAGCCTAGTGAACCGCGGTAGGTCCCTGTCTATAACAAGTGCACGAGAACATAAAATAAAACCAACAACACAAATACGACTCAGACATTGAACATGGCACAATTTTAATCATCTTAAATAGAAGGCTTGATGTCGCTTTAATTACGTACACCTTATCTAGGCCTTCTCGTGGTACCCTGCATTCGGCACTAATTTCGACTGGGTATTCTGGAAGCCTGTCAGATTTCTCGATAATTGCGAATACAAAGTCTCGCGCTTTCAAGCTAATGTGTCTACCTGTGAGAATCGAGTTGCAAAGTCCAAAATTCTTTCTATGTCAAGGTCGCTATGTCACAATTCCGAATGTACGCTATTGTTCACCTTTCTGGATAAAACCTAGCTACTAGTTCAAAATTCGTTCAATGTCAAGGTTTCCGCGGAGGGCGCTATGTCACAACCTCCAAATGTACACTATTGTTCACCTGTCTGGAGATAACGTAGCTACGTGTTCGGAAATTGTAAAGCAATCTAGCAATGCCCAGATGTTGTATAACGCGCAGTCGCTACTTCACGACCAAGAATTTTAATGGGGAATCAATGAATGGTTTTATTTTGAGGGCAGATGATAATTACCGACGTGAAGTTGTGCTTTTAGATAAAAGCAGTGGTTGATTCCCAATAAAAACTGTGTTCTGTTTAATGTGTTCTTCAATCTCCACCAAGAGAACAGGTTTTTCGTGTTTTGTTTTTGATACACCATATTTTTCATTGCGAAACACGCGTTCATTTTATTTGCGGGGTGAATCGCTTTCATAGACAAGATATAAATTAACGAATGCCACCCATAGGCCAAATAGTTATATTCAAAATATTTGCAGAGTGAATCTCGCTCATAGAAAAATGTGTAAATTAACGAATGGCACCAATAGGCGAGATAGTTAATTCAAAATATTCCCATTTCGAATGTTCACGCAATATTTCTGACAAGTAATAGTGTGATAAATTTGTAAACCGTTTATCTCGAGATGCGTTTTTATTGCTGTGCAGACACGTTAGAACGATTGGCGATATAAATGCATCATTCTCCGCCATCTGCTATAGTCGCGCTTGAAGTCTATTCAAATTACCTTGTCTGAGAGATCATGTTGATATCACTCTACTCAATGATATCACTCACTTTCCAAGAATCGATACTTTAATCAATCGATACTTTAATCTTGTATATGTATATCCTAAGACGTTTTGACACGGCTTGCTAAGCTTGAAAACATTGTTTTGTATGGATCTCAAAAAGCTGAAAGCTCTGATTATTGATTGACATTTCCACTGACATATGTTGCTAGTTTGAAATGAACATGTTAGAAATGAAAAGATAATTCAAGAGCATGTTGAAGGGTTCTTAAAGTCATTTTAAAACAAATCACGCCACATCCGAAGAGTCTGCCAAGGACTCTAAACTCGCAGCCAATGGGGCTAACACGATTGGAGTTGATGAACATGGCAAACAGAAAACCTTATCTGGAATGGTCTGACCAGTCATCGCCTCACCCACAGAGGTCGACTCCAACCCATGGATAATTAGTAGACCTCGTTGTCCTCCTGGACAAACAACTTTTAAACATGCACAATTTGGTTTTAGCGACCACTCATAGATGAAAGCGTTAGGTTAAATTTGAAATTTTGATAGTAATCAAAAAAGACTCTAAACGAGAGGTACAGGAATCGGTTAATTGTGCTCTCCCGTCATTTTGTTTTATTTGTGAATAAGTGGCACATCTGAGAAGATTCACGCATCACCATTACTGTCAATTTGAATCAAAATTCAGATTCGTTGAACACCTTATTATCTTCTGTAGTAAATCAATTGGCGGACCTTGTAAAAAAGAGAAGGATATTTTCGCAGACCCAAATACTTGCACCCATCGCCTTTATACCCGCACCCAACCCTATATATGGCTATATGTTTTATGATGGTATTTCAACTATTTCTATAATTCTCTTTCAAACGTCCTGAAGACCTAAAAAATCAGGAAGATTGTTTGTAAAAAAAATAGGAATATTGTAAAAAAAATAGGAAGATTGTTTGTGAAAAAAACATACAGGTAATTATTCGAAAATAAAAGCCTAAGTTTTATATCTGTTGATAGTAAACATGATTACAAACCCTTTAATCTTTTTGTTGTGGTTATTTTTAGTACCTGGACGGAGCTCATATCAAACCAATGTAAAAAGTGAAACAGAGCAGCAAAAATGGAAACTCTATTAAAAGCAGGTGCTATTTTTTTAAACATTCACAGAGAAAAGATATCTGACGGTGTAATTAGCGGTTTGTTTGAAGTTTGATTAGAAAATAATTAATTACAACATTATATATCATTGATGTCGTATAATTTATATCAAATCTTTCTCTCGTGTCAATTAAGATAAACATCTTGATCTTGTGTATATATACTCGGATAATTTAAAATGTCTCAAGCGGTCAATAGTCGCCATTTTGATTTCTAACATATCTAACAAACTGAACTGGGGAAGTACTGTTATGATGACATTAAGGTATAGAAATGGCCTGGGCCATTCTTGTTGCTTTTATAACAAAGTCTTTCTTTTATTAAGTTATTAAATATTTAGTTTAAACAATATTTTATTCATTTATAAAGGAACTGGCCAAGCCTTTATAAGTTCTTTCCCTTGGAAACAGAAAATAATAAACGGCAAAATGAATATAAACATATACATAAATATACGTTAAATATTTAAGATGCATTATGTAAGATTTCTGTAATCTGTAAGAGCTTGTCGTTCTTGTTATAATCATTCAAAAAAAGTTAATGCGAAATATATTGACAATTTTATTCAAATTTATTCATTCTGGCGAAATTAAATCTCGTGGGATTTCAAGTCGCTTTAAATCCCTACCATCTGATTGTCTATAGAATTGATTGTTAGTTTGTCATGTTCATACGTGTCTAAGTAATAGTTTATATAACACATAAAACAATTGAAACCAATATAAACACCTTCAATAGGAAGATTTACACATTACAATAGATCTTAAAACTAACACGAGCAAGCCTTCGGTGGTTTTACATTACAGAGATAATGATGTTATTTTTTTTTTTAACAAAACAGTGGCTAATATTAGGGTAGCGCGGTGATTGTGTTGTTAGAACACTGGAACTATACGGTCACAATGCCATGGGTTAGATTCCTAGGATGTGCCCAGGCGGATTTTCAGCAGTTTTCAAGGACTGTTCCCGCTGACAAGACGAGTATATATAGCCGTTCAAATGGGGCATAGAACCGAGGTCTCCTTGTAACAGGAATTGGTAGAGAGAAGCCTTTTGACAGTTGTAACTACGAAGAAGAGCAGGTGAAACGCAGTAGAAGATACGCTTCACCTACTGGCATTACACTCGCAACCACAGAAATAAAAACATTTACCATGATGTGCACTACACTAATAGTCATACACTGATTGGTATTCATGGGTAGGTTTCCTGACATTCGCACCATACACGGCAATTATAGAGGTATAGATGGAAACATTTTCAGCAGTCAAAAATCGTGTAAACAGTTCATATTCGATCTCCGGCCCATGGAGCCACGATGGTTCGGTAAAGCGCTAGTTCGCCTAGCAGGGGTGGGGTGGGTGGTCAGAGTTTGATCCAGGTTTCTTTGGATTTTTCAAACAGATTTCCCTCATATCACCATCACATATCATTTATTTTTATCGTCGATGCCAAAATATACGTTGTTAAATGTGTCTTTAATGTTTGAGCTCTTTTAGCTTTTTCTGCCCCATAAATATCCTTAAGAAGCCCCAGGTACTATCACGTTAGAAAACCGTTTGGCTTATTGATTAAATTCAATATCGACTTTAAGAGTGCAAGTGCTGTGTTGTTTATTTATTTTATTCCAGGTTATAACTACGGTGACTTCTCGTCTTGGCTAAGTATAGATTAACCCAGTTTAATGTCAAAGTAACTTCACGTAATAGGATTCCATTTCTTAATTGTAAATTTCATGTATAGCTAATTATTTTTGCCAGTTGTAGATTTTGCGGTTCGCGGTCAAGATTTTCTCATTTATATCATGACGTTTCTGATGTGTGCTCCTGTTTACGACTTTGGACGAAATAAATACGATCTCAGAAGCGGAAGATAATGGGGATAAATGGAAAGGGCCAACTGCAGATTTTGTCAAGGTCGCGAGATGCAAACAGTGCTTGGTCACGTGATTGTTGACGAGATTGTGGGTTAGGGTAAGGTTAAGGGTATGGGTAAGGTTCAGATAAATGTCTATGGTTAGGCTTAGGTTTAGATCTACTACAAATCTGCAGTTGGCCATAATTATTTGACCTAACTAGTCTTCCAGGCAAGGAAACTTCTTGTTTGTTACCCAATTTTAGTCAGACTTCGCGTCTTGCCTAAAATGGTGTTAATCTCAAACAACTCAAGGAGATGATATACAACTAACATGCAATCTGCAAAACTGAAATAGCTTTTTTTAATGAATATTAGCTTTTTTTTCGGAAGGTCTTCGGTTCGCTCCCGGTGTTTGTTAGTCAAGTAAGTTCATCGAAATTTTCCGGTTCGATTTCACCGTGTCAGGGTTTATTGCCGGAAGTCCTGGTAAAGACAGTACCTCACCTTCACTACAATGTGACCGACGGCTAAATCTATTTGTTAAGGCCATCTCAATTTTCGTCAAAGTCGCCGGGATGGCACATGACTGTTGGCGAGATTGTTGGTTGGGGCGAGGATAAGCATTAAGGTTAGGTCTAGGGTTAGGGTTGGGATTAGTGTTAGCCCTGTTTACATCTCGACCCAAATCAAACAGATCTTACCCTGAACGACAGACCCACCCTACCTGCAGAAAAAAGCTAGCTACGATTTCATTTTCGTACTCAGTTAGGCACACCTTCACTACTGAACTTTTAAAAAGCTGTGTCGACACATGCTTCGACAAATATCAATTTAGTAACCAAATTATAAAAGTCAGACAAATCAAATTGACATTTAGGCATATAATACGACATAAACTCATCAACATGTCAGCACATAATAGTTTCAGGGAGCAAAATGAGAATTGTACTAAACAACACTGTTAAAGATAAATGTATTTTGTGATCCTAGATGAGGCATCATTAATAGGATATATTTCAATTTAATTCAACTGAAAATTGGGTGGTGTTATACTGTAATTAAAGGTGCATGCAGTGAATTGAATTGGGGTTCAACTTTCTACGTGTCTGTTCCATCCGTTGGGGCATACGTCATACAGTCACGCAGTTTACTACGAGGCAAGTTTTACGCGGACATCCTATTATTATTTCCAATTCCAACTACCAAGGGACTCAAACACGGTTTAGTTTTAAGATTGTCAAAAAATTGATCAGTATTTTCTGTTGGAGGAAACAGAAGCCCCTATCTCCAAGTCACATACGCTCATACAAAGTATCGAAACCGAGACCGCAAGATCACCGGCTGAAAAGATTCGACTGAACGTAGTTTGTTTTTATTAGCCGTTATCCATTCCGACCATTCATCCATCATTTACTTTAATTTATAAAGTGCGGCACATTTTTTGAAGTCATTCTTTTACAGAAAATGAGCGTGGTAATGAGGAAAAAGATAATCCCTGTGGGCTACAAGCACGATCGTTTAAAATAGTCCGAGCTTCATCTGTTACGTCTGAATAAATATTACGTAGATGAAACGCGAAATGATTTCTATAAAATGACGAAATGAAGACAAACTCTACACCTATTAAATGCTAAATCTGGACATTTGGAATTTATTTCGCCCTTTGTATCCATAGATCTTTGAATAAATACCACAGTCTAAACTAAATATTGATATTAAGAAAAATATGCATAAAATCATTAATAATCGGTCATTATCTCTGTGATTATTAGTGGATTGAAAGTTTATCATGAAAACACTCTATTATAGCCACACGATTTTTATAATTACAATAAACATTTCACTTGCATTAAGTTGGGTATCATGAAAAGCAATAATATCATATATCTGTATATATGTAAATATATTTATTAATTAAAGCTTTAACATGCTGGTATCAAGGTTAAATACAGTGTTCAAGACCATACACATTGAAAAGTGCTGTAAATAACAAGGCCTACACATTTCATACACTCCAGTCATTTCTTCGTGCAGACTTTTTTTTATTTATAACAATATCCTGCATTAAGGTTTCAATGGGAATCCTACTATTGTTAAAGACGAATCTGTAATAAGAATACCGGTTCAATTCTGTTCAGTTTTTATAAAGATATGAAGAATTGAATTTCATCCATCTATGCTGCTCGCTTTTTTTGTAATACATCCGCTGCCAATTCGTTGTGAATAAACAGAATCGATGAGCCTTTTTCAAATCTGATTAACTCCAAGACGTTGGTACTTTGATTTTGTTCATTAATTAAAGATACATTAGTTAAAGAGTTCAATAAAGAGCTGGTCATTCTTACAATATTAATTCAAAAATAGATGACAAAAAAAGAAGAAAATATTGAAAATTTAAGTCAAATTACTTTATTTTGAACAGAGTAGTCACTATTGGAAGTCTACGAAAATTTTCGATAGTTTGATTGACAGACGATAACTCCACCAATATATTCTCTATTATCAAGTAACATTCTCAATAGCAACGATTACCTCGCTTGACGGGCTTTTCATCGGCAGTTTCCGGTAGTGACGTCAGCAACCAACGGTAAACATTAGCTTGGTCAGCCATTTATTGATTAAATCTTAAATGGACGACTGTTTAAATCAAAGCTGTATCCAAACCTTCCGGAGGTCTACAAAGCCAAAGGAGAAGAAAAGAAACAGGACTGTGAGGCCCGTAGAGCGTGTGACTGAATCGTGTCCGTTAATGTTTGTCATTTTTATCTTAGATACTGTATTTACACAAGTAATTTGAACATATCCGAATTCAATTTAACGACTTATTTGCTATATGCCATAAAAGTTCCCTTATTTGTTGAGAGAGAGCGGTTCATATGGGGAATTTGATTTGTTCTACTTTTGTTTTCACAGTTTCTTTGCTCTTAAAATATAAGTGCTCTTAAGAATTTCTTAACTTACCTTACAATCAATAAGCTATTATGTCTTAATCAATGGTCTTAGTTATTTAAAACGATGACATGATACCACGAGACAATATCAACAAATTGTCCTCGTCGTTCGAACTGTATCTTGTTTATATAAGGCAAGGCTTGTGGACATGTACTTGTCTAATAATATTACATATTTTTATTTCATTACAAGTTTCATATTCGTGTTATAAAGCCATGTTAAATCGAGTTTTTATATACAAATATCGAATGATGTCTAATATGCACCAAAACATAACGTGTTTGCACGGCATTTGGGGATCTATAATGTCGATCTGTTATGTACTTGTATTAATGCGTTAACCAATTAAATTTATTGTATAGATACATTCTCCAATCAATCCTCGCGAGACACGAATAATGTAATTACAAAAGTACAACAACGAACACATATAGTTAGTAGCTACGCGAATCAAGATTCAAAGAGTAGTATATTGTTCAACAATGAGTAAGCATGTCCTGTATCGTGCACGAGAGTCACTGCATATAGTTAGGTGTGGCGATGATTTCGGGCGCCGGGGGCTACTGTAGAAGCAGTCGCTAAGATGCACATCAACAACAAACAAGAGAGGTAGACTTCACGTAAAGCATTGGCACTAAACCAAATAAACAAGAGGTTCACTAGTTTTTTTTTATCATAAACTTGACTAGACTTATGTAAATCATTGGCACTAAATCCAGTAAAAAGCCTACTAACTTTATTTATATACTATAGGCATTAATATTCACTAGCACTGACAAAGAATGGTTTACAAATCGAAGAAATGGGGGCGTTTTAAGGTTTATGAAGGCGGGAGCTATACTATTTTGAGAGCCCTCTTTGACGGAGTGGGTGGGTGTGATCTTGATTCTTGATTGATGATTTTCATGCCAATGCAATGACTACATTCTCATTCAGTAGTGGATTCGACAGTAAAGAAAACGATTGACTCGGACTTGGGGGCCCTTTCCCTTGGCCTCCAGCGCCTCAGCTATAACACGCTTTTGAAAAGACAATTATTTGCACTGCCTTTTTTACTTTAAGCAGTAGCATCAAGAAATATAACAAATATTTAACCACTGATATTTTTGTGCGTTTTGTGGGGATTATTTTCATCCACAAATTGACAAACTCGCGGTGCGAACACAAAATGTCCGAGTCCGACCCTCCTCCAGCCAATTTTATCAAAAAGGCTACACCAGAGGCCCAGTTCTGTTATATATATTTATCTAATGATACCATCTAAGGATACTACCCGGTTTAATAATTTATTTCTAATTGATTGTTTATATTGTTTAATAATCAACAAGGGTATGTTAATATGCATATTGTATGGTTTAAATTTCCCGAATATTATATCCACTGAAGACAAGGATAGGCCAGAATTTTTAATCAAATTATGCCAATGGAGGAAACTTTTCGATAACTTGTCAGTTTTTTCACACTCGACAAATGTGGCTGATGGTTTCTCCACAATTTTTATCAAATGTACATTATTTATCTTTTCTTGTATACCTATATTATTTGGCTATTGGTTTGTAACAAGAGACGTTTAATGTCTTCGGTTATTTTTAAAGCCAAAGAATTGATATTTTTCCACAAATGACCTATTTTTTCATCAAACGTGATTGATTCCCACTTGATTTCGCTTTTTCATATTTTTATGAAGCTGAGCAACAAACAGCTGATAAAAATCATTCGAAATTACTTTTTTTACCCATAATAGTTTGGATGTATTTTGGCCTGCCATAATAATAGCCGCAGTAATCAATATTTTGATGGGTTTCGAGAAAATTGAATTTTTAGTGGAGTGAGCTAAATTAATTAGATCACCTTCCTCGTCTAAGAAATAAATCATAAAAAGATCTCATTCCTTTTAGATATCATATATACCACTCTTCGTAGTAGATAGGGTTTCTGGAAATTGTAATTTTCTTATAATGATCTCATTCCTTTTAGATATCATATATACCACTCTTCGTAGTAGATAGGGTTTCTGGAAATTGTAATTTTATTATAATGCAACCGGGTTCATCAATTACTTCTTTAGAATTTAGTGTTTTATGGCTAATATGAAGCGCTTTAAAAACATCTTTTCCAAATGAATTATGCCATTTTCTCTAAGTTTTGGAGGCATGATGTCTTTTAAAGTTTTGTCCAGTTGGAGTTTTGTGTATTGAGATTTTTTTATCTATGACAATTTGGGACTTTTTATAAACGGTTTACGTTTAGCATTTTTAATCCAGCGTATCCATACCACTGTTGTATTAATTTTCTCGAAATTATATTTTTTTTGCCATTCCAGATACGATTAAACCATGGTCTCAATTTATTAACTTCCTGGTTTGGAGTAGGTAAAATAATCAAGAAATGAACCAGTTTTGGTATTCTGTTATTTCCCTTATTAGTGTTAAGCATCTCTTTGACCACATAACAATTAATCTATTTATTTCCTCAAATTTAGAATTCAAATTTATGCTATCTATATCATCGAAATTTCTTGAGAAGATAATTCCCAAAACCGTAAAAATTCCAAGAGATGGTCTTAGTCCTGCTTCCAAGATATGAATTAGGCTGTCTTCTGTGAACACTCCAATTGGGATATAATAATGTTTTGTCTAGATTTGGAGTTAAACCAGAGAATATGGAATACTGATCAGGGCCCTGTTTCACGAAATTTTAACTTAAGATAAAATCCAATTTTAGTAGATACTTCAATTTTGATTGGCTAATCACTAAAATCAATCTAATATTATCCAATCAAATTACTAAAATTGGGATCTTATCTTAGTTAAAATTTCGTGAAATAGGCCTCAGGGAGCGTCAATGCATTTCTTAGAGATTTGATGGATCCATCCAAAAAGATGGATGTGTCATATACATACTGTGAGAATTTATATTCGATAACACTTTGATGTTGGTCACTTTTTTATACGCCCACATTTTTATGTGGACGTATATTGTCGTCGCCCCTGTTCGTCCGTCCGTCCGTCCGTCCGTCCGGACGCCCGTCCGTCCACAATTGTTTGTGAACAGTCTACAGGTCACAATTTTTATCCGATTTCAATGAAACTTAAAACATAGGTTTATCACCCTAAGATCTCGGTTCCTGTCGATATTGGCATATATCGGACTGTAACTTCATGGGTTATGGCCCCTGATTGTACGAAAAATCATGTTTTTTAGCTTGTGAACAGTGTAGAGGTCACAATTTTGAACCGATTTGGATGAAACTTGAAATGCATGTTTATAACCCAAAGATCTTGGTTTCTTTCGATATTTGCGCCAATCGGATAGTAACTTCCTGAATTATGGCCCCTGATTGTCCGAAAAATCGCCCTTTTTAGCTTGTGGTCCCTCTGGAGGACAAAATTGTTATCCGATTTAAAAAACCGTTTGATTATATCACCGTTCGATGGTTATGAAGGTTGAGTTCAAATTTCGTGAAAATCGGACCAAAATTGACGGACAAAATGGCCGCCATTTGTACGCGAATAGTGTGAAAATATGTTATATCAAGGTTGTGAACAGTTTAGAGGACACAATTTTGAACCGATTTGGATGAAACTTGAAATGCATGTTTATAAACCAAAGATCTTGGTTCCTTTCGATATTTGCGCCAATCGGATCGTAACTTCCTGAATTATGGCCCCTGATTGTCCGAAAAATCGCCCTTTTTAGCTTGTGGTCCCTCTGGAGGACAAAATTGTTATCCGATTTAAAAAGACGTTTGATTATATCTCCGTTCGATGGTTATGAAGGTTGAGTTCGAATTACCTGAAAATCGGACCAAAATTGACGGACAAAATGGCCGCCATTTGTACGCGAATAGTGTGAAAATATGTTATATCAAGGTTGTGAACAGTGTAGAAGACACAATTTTGAACCGATTTGGATGAAACTTGAAATGCATGTTTATAACCCAAAGATCTTGGTTCCTTTCGATATTTGCGCCAATCGGATCGTAACTTCCTGAATTATGGCCCTTGATTGTCCGAAAAATTACCCTTTTTAGCTTGTGGTCCCTCTGGAGGTCAAAATTGTTATCCGATTTAAAAAACCGTTTGATTATATCAAGGTTGAGTTCAAATTTCGTGAAAATCGGACCAAAATTGACGGACAAAATGGCCGTCGTTTGTACGCGAATAGTGTGAAAATATGTTATATCAAGGTTGTGGACCTTATAGAGGTCACAATTTTGAACCAATTTTGATGAAACTTGACATGTATGTTTATAACCCAAAGATCTTGGTTCCTTTCGATATTTGCGACCATCGGATCGTAACTTCCTGAATGATGGCCCCTGATTGTCCAAAAAATCGCCCTTTTTAGCTTGTGGTCCCTCTGGAGGTCAAAATTGTTATCCGATTTAAAAAAACGTTTGATTATATCACCTTTACATGGTTATGAAGGTTGAGTATGAATTTTGTGAAAATCGGACCAAAATTGACGGACAAAATGGCCGCCGTTTGTACGTGAATATTGTGAAAATATGTTATATAAAGGTTGTGGACCCTATAGAGGTCACAGTTTTGAACCGATTTTGATGAAACTTTACATGTATGTTTATAACCCAAAGATCTTGGTTACTTTCGATATTTGCGCCCATTGGATCATAACTTCCTGAATTATGTCCCTGGATTGTCCGAAAAATCGCTTTTGTTCGCTTTTGGTCCCTCTGGAAGTCAAAATTATTATCCGATTTAAAAAAACGTTTGACTATATCACCGTTACATGGTAATGAAGAGAGAGTTTGAATTTCGTGAAAATCGGACTAGAATTGACGGACAAAATGGCCGCCGTTTGTACACGAATAGTGTGAAAATATATCAAGGTTGTGGACCCTATAGAGGTCACAATTTTGAATCGATTTTGATGAAACTTGACAGGTATGTTTATAACCCAAAGATCTTGGTTCCTTTCGATATTTGCGCCCACCGGGTCATTACTTCCTGAATTATGTCCCCTGATTGTACGAAAAATCACCCTTTTTAGCTTGTTGTGCCTCTGGAGGTCACAATTATTATCTGATTTAAAAAAAACGTTTGATTATAAAAACCAAACAAATTCTAATGATTTTCTGATAATTCCTTAATATGCGACAACTCTTGTTGACTGCCCGGACGATTTGGCTGCTGTGTGGGCGTATGTTTCGTTGCCTGGCAACCTATTTTTTTGAGAGTTTTAATCATTATATACTCATTATTTCGGCACATAGAATAAATATTTCAAGTTTCGTCAAAATCGGATAAAAACTGTGACCTGTAGCCTGTCCACGTGAAAATGTGGGTATAAAAACTTTCGTCCAATTTCAACTGACTTTTTTTGCAGGTTGATATATTGCAGAAAACGCCAGCCTTTAATACAATATTATAAATAAAAGGAGAAGCCTGATCTTTCTAGTCGATTTTAGTCCATAGTGTATCATGGAAATTTATGAAAACGGTATTGACATAGGCAAGGTGATCCAATATTTCCATATCTGTTTGAAGTTGCACTTTTTACAGGTAAACTTTAGGATGTCATTCGGTGCAACAACTCTACCAGAAATCACCAAAAAACCCTTTCTTGCAAAACTTTAGGGGTTAGCCCCCTATTTCTTTTTAATAAATTGGCTGATCTATAATGCAAAACATCAAGGACGACACCTGGTGTCATGGTATCCCTGGCTTGGTTATGAGAATCAGTTAAACGACAAATCATACTATTATTACAGAGATTCATTATATAAGTACAAAACTGAAACTATGAGGCCCCTCCCAATTCCCTACCCTCACGACAAGAGTAAGGTGTGCTTTAAACACAATAGAGCATGCATGATGAGCACGGGGGCGGATGGTAAGGAAAGTTTGTGACAATGCCAATAAAAGACTTTTGGCAAACGTAAATTTCTGGCCCGTATCGCGTATCCGTATCGATTTTGCGTGTGACGTCACTGATGTGTGTGTATTTATCATACGCGATACAGCACACGGATGTGTCACAAGTATCGAATAGCGTTCAAATGGAAAAGTTCCGTATAACATTGACGCCTTTTTGCCGTCTTTTAAGTGCTTCTAGACGCTGAAATGTTGTGCAGTTGCGTTTTTATGAATCTATATATGTGTATCCTAGACCACGAACGTGCATATTTGATGTGATTTAAACCATGATAAAGACTTTAGTCATTATTTTTGATGTGTTTTTCTCTGAATTTTCGTATTTTTTTTTCTGTCTGGCTGCTCGCCTGGATGCATGCTGGTTGAGCTACGAGCAAACTTTAGGCAATCTGTAATTGGTGAGATTCTATGTATGGTGAAGGGGTATAAACTTCCTGAAATGATACATTTATGAAACTATAAATTGCAGTCGCATCGAAGTCAAAGATTTTTTAAAATAAGATTCGACATTATTTTTTTTTAATAGCTATCATGCTGTAATTGAATTAAGCTCAGCTCAGCTACTCAAAGGTACGCGGTTTTTTTAAACTTCAAATAAAATTCATAAAAATATAAACGGTTTTACAATTATCTTTTGTTGTGCTTTATATATATAGATATATATTTTTTTTTTTAACAAAACGAAATTTTTAATTGAACTAATTTATATTAATTGTTCTATTGTGTAGGCTGTCTAATAAAGTAAATGTTGATTGTTTTTTTTTTTCTCAAAAAAGACTATTCACATTATATTGATTATGGCCTACGGTTAGCTTCGGTTTTAAAATCTATAGCCAGTAGTAGTGACAGATTGCGTGAGTGTACACTAACAGTTTCCAACTGGACCTATTGTTGATTGTTTTTATATCATCAACTTATATTCAAGTGTAAAGTCTTGCTTATGTCGATATTTAACATTGAGTTATTTTGTAAGTGTTCTTGAAGATCGTAAAGGACAATAATGGCGCCAGTCATTATTACATATGTGATAGAACAGTTTAAATACATTCCAAATATAATTTTAACACAAAGATCATTATACGGGAGATGTTTAACAAAGACTAGAATGAACCGGAAGTGACGTCAAACATGACTAACACGGATTATCCTTCTAAATAACTGACTGAAGTAATGAGCGATAACGGACACACGATCGAATTTCATTTCACTATCATTCCGTTGACGATGAAAAGTTATTATATAAGACGGTGAGAGGATATCTAACAATTCACAAAAAGAATTGGCTGTCAGTAGATAAAAGATAACGAAAAAATTAGAAAAAGTCCATGCATTACTATGTTTTTATTAAGAGCTGGGAGAATAAAAGCAGGGGAATGCACGGGATTTTCCTATTTTTCTCGTTTTGTCTTATCCAATGACAGCCTATTCTATTTTTGAAATGTGAGATATCCACTCATCGTCTTATAAAACAACTTTCCATCGTCAACAGAATTATCAGTGAAATGAAATTCGCCCGTATGTCTGTTATCGCTCGTTAGTTCAGTCAATTATATAGAAGGATAACTCGTCTTTGACATCACTTCCTGTTCATTCCAGTGTCTGTTACACATCTCCCGTAAAATTATATTTGGAATGCATTTAACCAGTTCACATATGCAATAACGACTGACACCAATATTGTCCTTTAAGCAGACAATACACAAAAATAGATGTACGTACTACAAAATTCTATGAACACAGAGACTGATTCAGCTTTTGTGCAGACGGGCTGAGACAATTCCCAACTCAACAGTAAGTCCGTACCCTTAAAAGGACTCTAAAACATTATGAATTGGATAAAATATAAAATAGTACATTTAATTAATATGTCTAATATGTTGAATTGTTTTAAATAGGTATTTGTCTACATTTGAAATTTAAGGTCCACAAATTGGGCCAATCTTGAGATTTAACTGATTTTGTGATACATTTAAAACACATTATACGAAACTGAATAAGTACAAAACCCCCTAAACAACGCGGTTGCAGTCATGTATCAATTATTTGCAAATTTATGTAACATTAAGTTTTTGAGTCTATATTCATATTGCGTGATTTGTGCCCCTGGTTTCAGATCGAGTTATTTGGACCTAATCAACATTAGGCCCATACATTGGGTTTTTTTCTTCTCCAAAATGACTGCTATTTGTCAGACCCGTATTGGAATATTATATGGTCGATATGTTTTGTTTTTATACACTACATACGTCACAGTTTCTAGTATTTAATATTAAACTTAGATTGTTCAAATAGTTATATCGATCAGAGCAAAATTGAAATCCAGGAAGTTGTTCAATCTTGTAAACACTTAACAAGACATAGGTTTGATTCCATGGTGGAATTTTAGTGTCATCAGGACCGTATGTAGGATTTTAAAAGTGGGGGTGCAACAGAGTGTTGGGCGGGGGCGCCAATATAATGCCCGAGTTACTGAGCGTGGAGAGGCAACACCCAGACATCCCCGCGCCCCTAAACCCGTTTTCGACGCTATTTCTCATTTTGATGTTAAACACACAAAAATAAGAAACGTCTGGTTCTCTAAACTAGAACTAGCCCGAAACACCAATAAGGCCATGTGGATAGAGCGACCAGAACGAGAATCTCTAATAGTGTCATTTGTTGCCGTGGCGCCCCCGAAGACCGGTAAGACCCTATTTAGCCTAAATATGGATAGGGCGACCAAAACGAACCCTCTAATGTCATGTGGCGGGACAGGCACTGATCCAGAAAGAGGTGATATGAGGAGCATTTCGCCTATGGCGGTGGCACCCACGTCTGGGGTCCACCCTCAGACAATTTTGAAAAATAACGCTGCTGGAAACTCCCTTTTCGGCCATTCTTTGTATTTTATGGGCGGCGGATTATTTAGGAGATGCAGTCGCTCCTAGTGTCCCTGCCCCTTGGATCCGCGTCTGTGGTGGCGCCCCATAGCCCCTACATAACTGATATAAGAGTGTGAGTGCCCTTAAAACCGGCCGGTTGATCAGTGCCTTACGACTAAAAGCATCACTATGTGATCATAACCACGTGTATTATTTTATAATTGAGGGATTGTCAACGTTTTTGAGGGGGCGCCATTTCTCGGGGCGCCTAATTTTTTTCTGGGGGTGCAGGAGGTACACTGCACCCCCGCTAGATACGGCCCACGTTGATTTATACACTTTTCTTGAAAATTACCTCATGAGAAATCGCAGTGAAAACAATGATAAATCAAAATATCATGAAAAACCTTTCAACCGTGGTGTAAAACTTTTCTCCGGGCGGGAAGGGGTGGGGGGGTGTTCAAAAATGCTAATCGAAACATAGACACATGTACATGTTAATTACTATGGGCCAATTAATCGTTACTTGACAACCTATGTTTTTTAGGTCAAGATATTTTTAAATTTAAATTACTCTGTGGGTTTTATTTGTTTACAATCAGCTACGATTTGACGAACCGTTTGTAAATATCAATAGAAATGCTATTTGTTTGAACTGGTCTTCGTTAGGTCGGTTAGAGCATAAAAGTGAAGGACGTTAAAGTACGTCGCCTTTCATATTTGAAGTGTTCATAAAAGACAGCGATCGACATTATTTGATTTTTAATTTAAGATGCATTATGGCAGATTAGATAAATAGCTCACTATATTAGTTAAAAATTAGATAATAGATAATGTAAAGGGAATTTGCTCCACATTAACCGATAATTTAGCGACCGAATATTGGGCCTAGCCTCGATCTTCATTACTAAAATCGGTACGATAAAAAAAACAAAGGCTCGATTAACCATTCCAACATTCAGTATTCTCATTCAACCCTTTTTGTGTCGCTCTCGCATAGGTCATACTTTTTAAACACATATTTTCATTTTGAAACGAGAACCTCAACCAGAATGTGTTCACTGTCATGTTCCTTTGACAGTAAACCGCATCTTGATTGAGTGCAATCATCTCAAGTATCTAAATATTACCGATGCCAGCCAGCACGTCAGCTATTTGCTCAACCAGAGCTTTATGATAAATTGCTAGCATTTTTAAAAGAGACAAACTTTTATTCAATATTTATCATATATTGTGTTTTAAATATTTATATATGTAAAGGAATTGATAATTTAATTAGTGTCTTATTAATAATTTAGGTAACATTTCAGGCCTATAAAAAGACCCCCAATGGGCAGATTTGGCTCTTGCATTATGCATGTTCAAATTACTCAAAAAAATAAGAGTATACCATCGCCAATTGCACTCGTGCTGTCTAAATATTATCGTAGCATTCAATTTAAATCTAAGAAAAAACACCAACACAATAAGTATTTAATCAACTCGTCCTACCTTACTTCCGTCGTTGAACTAACCTGGTGGTTCTGTTTACTTTTAAAAGAATGGGTAAACATTATTTTACAATCGATTTTATACTTCGTTCTTTTAATTGGTTATTATGCCTTTGGGGGTAGCGCTGTATTTTAATTACCTCAGTGAGCTCGAGGGTCCTATTTTTCTGCTCCATCCGGGCTAATAACGACGGGTTCTTCAATAGAAAAGGCTATATAACGAAGCAGAATATTGGTGATTAGTTACATGTATATTCTATTATTTTAACAACTAACAGGTTAGCTATAAACACGATTAAATAATAACTTACAGATATAACCAAGTAACTCTTTGGGAAAACTTTCAAATATAATGAATTGCAAATAAGTAACAACACTATCGAAGTAGACTAATGATCTCAAATACGAAGACATCAATTGAAAATAAGTTGCTGTATTAATGATTATTGGCCACTTAGTTAACATTGAAATGACAATCAGATGTATCCATGTAGACAACTGACTATGGGGTACCGACATATCGAATTGACAATCAGATGTATCGCATGTAGACAACTGACTGTGAGGTAAAGACATATCGAACTGACAACCAGATGTATCCATGTAGATGACTGACTATGAGATAACGACATATCGAACTGACAATCAGATGTATCGCATGTAGACAACTGACTGTGAGGTGAAGACATATCGAAATGACAACCAGATACCATGTATATCCATGTAGACTACTGACTATACTTACAATCAGGTACCTGTTGCAAACTATAAGTAAATATGAAGAATAAGACTTTGCGACTTTCAGATAACTGCAGTATGTCACGTATGACTAAGTTCCACATAGCGTATAGCTGGGACTAAGGGTTGCTGATCTAAATAAGATCAGTTAAAGGACAATATTGGTGTCACTCAGTCTTTATCACATATGTGAAGAGCTGGTTAAACACGTTCCAAATGTAATTTTAACACAGAGATAATAGCTGCGATAGATGCATAATGAAGATCGACTGTCACTAGATACACGTGAGAGAAAACGAAAAAGACAAAGGAATATCAACTATTTCTATTTTCTCGCTTTTTCTCATAGTGACATTCGGTTACTTTTTTAAATTGTCAGATATCCCCTCACAGTCTCATACAACTTTTGGTCTTCGAAGGAATTTTCAGATATCCTCTCACAGTCTTAGATAACAACTTTGAATTATTAGTGTGCAGAATTCGCCCATGTATCTGTTTTAACTCGTCACTTGGGTCAGTTATATAGAAGGATTACACATATTTTCCTTTTGCTTTCGTCACTCTCGTTTCTTGAAATTTTCATTAATGGCTGACACCAATATTGTCCTTTAAGTGACATCAATCGCGTGTGTTTAATCATTGTAATAGAAATTTACATTTGTACTTAGTAAAAATGGATGTTAGAAAATGAATATAACAAAAACATACATGCGATTCAGTACTTTTGTATTTTACTTATTGTCGTAAAAAACAAAGAACGCTAATGTTTAATTCAGTAAACCATCCGCCGTCTTGCGTGACATGTGACGCTATATTTGAAAGTGTTGTAAGGGCGGTCACTGTTACCCGCAATCATGTTGTCGCCGAATTACCTCCATTCGTGGCCGTTCTTGGAATCGATTGTGTGGTTTTCTTGAGCGTTTGGTTGACTGAAATGATGTAATATAAATGAAGTTGGATCTAATTTATTCCCGCATTTACGTTCTTCAATTCTGATATACAATAAAGATTTAAAAATGGTGTATCAGACAAGTTAAATATTTCTTTCGTACTTTGGTTATTGTCTAATTTAGAGTTTTAGAATAATTGTCAGATGAATGTAGTACCTACGAAATGTTGAACACGTGCCCTGTTAATGTCGCTTCTGGGTATAATGTAAAATATAATATTAAATCTGCGGGGAGAGGGTGACAGTCGGTATGAATAAATCTCTTTAAACGTAATTAGAATCCCATCAAGTTGGTGGTTCAACCGCGTGAAGAAACCCCTTACAGATTCAATCTTCCTTCTGAACCAGCTTTGATTGTCATCTGATAATGATCGTTGTGTATTCGGGGTTAATTCTTATCAAGCTGATGGTTCAGTCGTATGAAGAGACACCATTTTATCCGTGTCCTTTGCGTGTTTTGTCGTTTGCTATATAACAGTACATGTATTAGGGTAACTGATGGCCAGAGTTTAATTTCAGTTTCTCTGTATGAGGCAGGGCATGATTATTATATTTAAAACATCTGTTACACTCAATGAATTAACATCAAACGTTAATAGTATTGTTATGTCTATAACTACGTTTGAAATGATATTGATCGGTGTATATTATTGGTGTATTCCCGCGAAGGCACAGTTACAGAGCGTGACCAAAATTAATCCTTCCCACGAAGGCGCAGATATCGACTTGTCGGCTTTCGTTTGAAGAGAGACATGTTGTTATTAGAACCCAATTAACGGTTTTAAAGATTTTATGAATTTATGTTCACTCTGAATTTTATTTACCAATTGGCAACTAATGATTAAAATGAAAACGATTTTATGAATTTATGTTCACTACAAGTGCAATATAGAGAAGACGAAGATGGTACGGAGATTTGCAGCTCTACCGTTGATACCGGTAGAAAGGGTAGGTGTATTATATTATGTCTTGATGTATTGATCCCCGGTTTCTCTTAATGGGGTAGACGCGGAACGTTTTGACCACTCTAGTCGTCACATTCGTTTTTGTTATCAAATTTATTTACTAAGTCTATTTTACGTGCTGGTTGAAGATGCCTACCTACACATTATTGCAGAAATGCAAGCCAATCCAAAAATAACCGATTTGACCGATCACATAACAAATCAGTGGTTCAAGGGTGAATTTTCAATTCGTCAATGGAACCACTACGACACTGAGGAGCACAGAACCAACAACAATCTGGAAGGATGGCATTCAAGAGTCAAGAAACTGGTTGGAAAAGCCCATCCGAATCGCATTTTTGCAACAAGAACAAAATATTAATGAGATAAGAATCGTCCAGTATGCAGGGGGACAGGAACCACCAAGGAAGAGGCATAAATATACCCAAATCCAAAGCCAGCTCCAGGAATTAACAGGAAGACACGAGGAAGAAGAATTGAATTTAATCGAGTATTTAGACAGGGTGTCTTATTTGGCGAAATTAAACTAATTTGTTATAGTATAGTTATGTTTTTAATTATCTGGCGAAATTTGTTATAGTATAGTTATGTTTTTATTTCTTATTTGGCGAAATTAAATTAGTTTTTGTTTTAGTCTAGTTAAGTTTCTAATACGTATGCTAAGAATGATGCTAAAATGTTGATTAATTAGTTACGTTGGGGATTATGAAAGTGTAAATTCTTATCATAACAATCTATAACACCATTGTTACTTTTTTAATCCATTTTAATCCATTTTAATCCTAGGAGCTGGATTCCCGCGAAGTCGTCGAAAACGACCTCTTTTAATCCGTTACGGTCAATAACTGCGCCTTCGCGGGAATACACCATGTTATTTGCTGACTAATTAGAAATTTTTTATATACCTACAGATGGTGTCTTCCCATAACGCCGACTCGCCAAAGTTCTTGGCCAGTCGACGCCTTAACACCGACCAAAATTTTTCCCCTAAAACTCGGTGAGTCGGCGTTATGAGAATAAACCCAGATGGTGTCTTCCCATAACGCCGACTCGCCAAAGTTTGGAAAGTCGACCGCGGCACTCTTTGATGGGTTAAGAACGGATTAAAGGCGTTAATGAGGTAGGGACCAGTCATAATTAATATAGTTCACTTTAAATTCAACTCACTAACTATAATTTTCTTAATCTATAGTTTACTTTACTTTGTTCAGATTATTAAAATAGTTCACTTAAATTCAACTCACTCATTAATTAAAAAAATAATATACGAAAGTTCAACAAGAAGCTGACAAGTGATCGAAATTCAGTTCATTGTGATTATTTTTCAAAATAAGTATAAATACGTAAATAATCCCAAGACTTTTCATATACATTTCTTTCTACGATGGCTAATGCACAGTTACAATCTAAGTTTCTTCCTACAGCAAGAGTTGGCAGTTACCTATGTGTTGCTGGTTTTAAGTATAGACTGAATAAGAGAAAGAATAACGACTTAGTGATATGGCAGTGCTGCGAAAAGAGCAAGGGATGTAGGGCTACAACATCTACCATTAACGATATAGTTAGCAGAATAGACGTCGTCGACCACAACCACCCACCAGCCTATTCCGATATACAAGTAAGTTACTGTATTATAAAAGCATCTTTGAAATTACATTTGAATTCTCATATTTTTTAAATTTCTGTCGTAAGCTTCTAATTTTATATTCTACTATCTATTCATTGTTATTATAAAATAAATCTTATTTTTTATAGATCACAGAAATGATGCAGTGCTTAAATGTCCAATCTACGACAAATCCGATTACACAACTTTACGGTAAACGGAATGGTGAATGGACAGACGACAATAGAACCACCATCGCCAACATGCCAACGTTTTACTCCAAGAAGAGCCACAGGCACTTGAAGGGATTAAAATAAATTAAAATAAAACTTCTTACCACTGCTTAATAAATACAAGAAGGTAAGTCACTACGCCATCTTTGTTTTGACTGAGATACCATGAATCGTCTGAATTCATCTCACAATACTCACTAGTTCTAACACTTCATGTCATTTTTATTGCTAACGAGACTTTATTTGATTATTATTCACCTTCCGATGTAATTAAATTGGTCATTTAACACTGTTATTGATAACAAATCAAACTTGAACCGCTATCATTTATCCGCAATCAACTTGGCGAGACCGGAAGTATTCCGAAAATAGGTCAAAAGAAGTCTGTGTCACCCAGTTCCTTTATAAACCTATCATTACTCTATATGTGCATAGGAACTGGGTGATCGAGTTTCGCCTAACAGCGGCCTCGCTTCGTAGGCTTTATCACGTTATAGAACTTACGAAGCCAGGCCGCTGTTGATTGAGACTTGATCACCCAGTTCCTATGCACATATCGAGTAATGATAGGTTTATAAAGGGACTGAGTGACACAGACTTCTTTTGACCTTATTTCGGGTTTCTTCCGGTCTCGGCAAGTTGATTGCGGATAAATGATAGCGGTTCAAGTTTGATTTGTTATTAATAACGCTGTAAAAGGACAAATTTAATTACATCGGAAGGTGAATAATGATCAAATAAAGTCTCGTTGGCAATAAAAATGACATGAAGTGTCAGAACTAGTGAGTATTGTGAGATGACACCAGACAATATATCATAAAAAAGTCAGAACAAAGATGGCGTCTGCCATCCCTTGATCATATAGGCTAGTTATAGTCAAGCAGTAGTAAGAAGTTTTATTTTAATCCCTTCAAGTCCCTGTGAGAAGAGCATCCTATATAGAGCCAGGAGAATAAGAAATTTCACAAATTACCTAAACATCGACGTGCCATTGTTGTGCCCGACCTTTTTCAACAGACAGATAGCGGAGAACAGTTTTTATTCATCAATGATGGTGACGAAGAGAAAATTTTAGGATTTACCACAATACAGAATCTTGATTCTTTGTGTGACTCGAATGTACTTTTTGGCGATGGAACATTTTATATATGCCCACGAATTTTTTATCAACTATACGTCATCCACGCACTGATCCAAGATTGCCCTGTTCCATTGGTATTTTTCTTTTTACCTGACAAGAGAGAGTCGACATACCGGAGAGCTTTTGGTCTCTTGACAAGTCTTGAAGCAAGTGGCAAGTGAAAACGGATTCAACCTTCAACCTTCCATTTTTCAGGTAAGAATATTTTTAATTGATGTACACAATACACCGATTAATATCATATTCTACATCGTAATCTACATAACAATAACATAGTAGTATGACCTAAATGTGTTTCTTATTTTTTAGATGGACTTTGAGTTGGCCGCAAAGAATGCTAGTGAGACAGTTTTCCCCGTGGTAGAATGGAAAGGGTGTTATTTTCACTATACGTCATACGAGAAGAAGAAACATGCAAATTAGACGGTGTATCAGGATACCATTACTGCCCATGACTGATGTAAGTATTCATTATATTTAGTAAATAGTTAATATAAATATATAGTTAATATAAATATATAGTTAATATAAATATATAGTTAATATAAATATATAGTTAATATAAATATATTATACATATAGACATTTTGTAAATATAGATATATATAGATATATTGTAAATATAGCTATATTGTAAAGATAGCTATATTGTAAATATAGATATATTGTAAATATAAATAATTTATATGTATCGTTCTTTTATTTGTAGATTGATGATCCAAATAATGGCCGAGGTACCAGATAATGAGAAATTTCAACAACTGGCCGACTATATGGTTACCCAATGGTTACTCAAGTACAATGGAACCACAACCAAACCACGCAAAGAACCAACAATTCTTTAGAGATGGCACGGGCGTCTAAAAAAATTAATTGGAAAAGCTCATCCGAATATTTTTGAAGTGATGGCATTTTTGAAAGAAGAGCAAAAGTCGATCGAAATTCAGTTGTTGAAGTATTCGGGTGGCCAGCGACAACCAACTAAAAGGAAAGAATACACAGATATCAACAGAAAGATCGAAGATGCAAAACATAGATATGAAGAAGGAGGATTGAATTTGTTAAAATTTTTGGACTATGTTGGACATTTTATGCGTGCCAAAAGTTAAAATTATTTGCAATGTTATGTGTTAAAGGTTGTTATAAATTTTAAAAAAAATAAATGCTCCCAAAATTATCGGCTTAATTAGTTTTATCCCCCAGCTTGGGTCTATTGTTCTTGGCCAGTCGACGCCTTAACACCGACCAAAATTTTTCCCCTAAAACTCGGTGAGTCGGCGTTATGAGAATAAACCCTACAGATCTCAAATACTTCAATGCTCCTTTGTTGGTTTTTTTTCAATTAAGCTGAGTATCATGATAAATTCATAATGAAATAAACTTGGTTCTATCCTTGAATATAATTTCTATACGCCCACATTTTCATGTGGATGTTCTGCCGTCGCCCCTGTTCGTCCGTCCACAATTTGTTCGTGGACGCTACACAGGTCACAATTTTTATCCGATTTTGACGAAACTTGAATTGAAATATATTTATATACCAAAGATCTCGGTTCCTTTCGATATTAACATGTATTGGCAAGTAACTTCATGGATTATGGCTCCTGATTGTACTAAAAATCATGTTTTTAGTATGTTGACACTCTAACAGAGGTCACAATTTTGATCCAATTTTGACAAAATTTAAAATGTATTATCCAAAGGTCTCGATTCGTTTCGATATTCGCGTATATTGGACCGTAACCTCTCGGTTAGCATGTTGCCCTACCAGAGGCCACAATTTTTATCCGATTTTAAAAAAAGTTCAATTATACCATGAAATTCGGGCCATTACTGTTGGACAAAAAGGCCGCCGCTCGTACGCAAATAGTGCAAATATATGGCATATCAGGGTACGTTATACGGACCTTTCTAGTATTAAAGCTGTTCTATATACGTGCTGCCGTATTCGTGTGCAGTATCGGGTATGAGAAATACACAAACATTGTTGACGTCACACACAAAATCGATACGGATACGCGATACGGACCAGAAATTTACGCTTGCCAAAACTCTCAGTTAATAATAATACATGACGTATACGCCTACACTTCTTATGTCATTTATAGTTTGGGGACATGCTAATTTTAGTGAAATCTTAATATAGTTTCTATAATACAACTGTGCAGCTCGAGTTTTTCGCACGTTAATGGCACTAGAATGGGTCACCACAACTCACCAAATTAAACAAAATGCAAGCAATCTGGGAGTAGGGCTGCCAGGTGTGGCCATTTCCAGCTATGAATCAATTACTAATTGTTAAGTAAAGCATGGTTAAATATGAATGAATTTAGGCCCATTAAAAGGTATCAGGGGCGGATCCCGAGGGGGGGGGGGTGGGGGTCCACCCCCCACCCCCTGCTCAGCTACATAGAAAAAATATAATGCCTTGCATCAATGAAAGTACATCACAAAGTGATCCTACATCAGTATAAAACGATTTCTCTGTTTAAAAAGCTCAATTTGTATGTATGCATATGTAATTGTGAGACGATGATGGCAGATTTACCTAACCGAAAGCTGGCAACCCCCCTCCTGCAAAAATTCCTGGATGCGCACCTGCGTATTCATATCCTGCAATGTATTCTTATCCTGTAACTTCGAGCCTCTCAAATTTTGCCCCAAATTTCCTACAACCGGCCCTAAACCCTGCAGATAGTAATACTTGTCTTTTCAAAATCTATGAAATGACTGACCATTAGGTGGGGGTTTTTTTCTCCAAAAATACTTGACCTTCGATCAACCATACGATATATTGTCACTCTAGAATATAATGTAGAATAGCTCAAATAGGAATTGTTTGTTATATTTCCCGTATCTGTTAATGTGAATAGGATCTGTTCTGGTAATTTCGTCGATTAATAATAAATTGTTAAAGAGATGGTAGTCCTCACTATAATAGTTAAAAACTAGATAGTGGAAAGGTAATTTGCTGAAAATTGATCCACTATGAGCCGAGAACGAAGCGGGTGAAATTTTCGCATAGTCTCGGTCATCATTACTAAAATCTTTAATATAAACAGCATAGTCTCGATTATCCACTTTTTTAAAATTTAATTATCAATGTCCGTTAAGCGGCATATAGAAATCTAATCCAGCCAACAACGAAGGCTAGCCTAGACATCGAGATTATATTATTTTTCTGAATAAGTTAATTAATGTTCAACTGATAAGTTGGATAACATTTCAGGCGTAAAGAAAGACTTGTAATAAGCAGATTTTGCTCTTGAATAATGTATGTTTAATTGGTAAATTAACTCAATGGGTTGATCGAAGTATCGTGTCATGTGTGAATCATTCTGTTATTACCATTAAAATATACATATTTTATACGATAAGCCTAGAATAAGTAATGATTATTCCATATACAGCCCAGTCATGGTGTTAATTGGACCGTGGTATGAATACAGGTGATGTTGTCATGTGAAAGGAAAACGTTGGTGTCAGTCAATATTGAATATTATGTAATAAAACCGGTTAAGCATATTCCAAATTTAATTTTAACACAAAGATCATTAGATGCGTACAATGAAGATTTGAAGAAACGGGGGGGGGGGTTCTCTCATGACTAGTTCGCCGTGTTGCGATTTGTAATCGTAGCTTTTAAGAAAAAAAAAATAACCATAGTATTTTGTAATCAAGGCTTTTAAGAAAAAAAAATAACAATAGTATTTTGTAATCAAGGCTTTTAAGAAAAAAACCCCAATAGTATGTCCAGATTTATAGGTCCATCGGAATGAACTATTTTTTTCTAAACAATATTTATTTACAGAAACTGGATTGGAGAACAGATAGAAGCCTATAAATCACCTCTCCATAAAAGTACAAACATAAATATATATTGAAAAGTAAAGTAAAGTAGATTATAAGATTAAATTATAAGATAGCTATATAAACTATAATTATCGTTTAAAAAGTAAAAAGAGAATTAACAAAAAAAAATGGTAATCCAGGGACTATTTCTAATTCCTGGCATTCTCTTATCTTTTTATAAACTGTCAGTTTCGAACTGATATCCTGTCGCAGACTCATATAACAACTTTTCGTTTTCAAAGGAATTATCAGTATTATCGATGTCTACTGCAGTCAGTTGTATCAAAGGAAAACGCGTGTTTACATTTTGTTTGCACCATCTTTACGCATCTATATCGTAGGAATGACCTCTGAGTTAAAATTATATTTGGAATGTCTTTCACTAGTTCTATCACATAATATATGAAAAGGGTTGACACCAACATCTCTCATATTATTACTAGAAATGAAAAATTGAAACAAGTTGAAATAAGATTTTGTGTAATAACCCCATAATTTATGCAAAAAAAGAGACATTATTGCAAATATGGTTTTTATAACAAAACTAAAACTCCTAGGCAACCGTTTTTGCAATAATTTCATTTTGCAATAAAATGAAATTATTGCAAAAATGGTCAACATCACACAAATAAAACACCGAGGGAAACACTTTTGCAATAAAAACTGTTTTTGGAATAATCTTTTTTTTCTCCCTGTTGATTGTCATTATGAATGTATTTATCAGGCACGTTATTATCAGCAACATCATTTCCACAAGCTTTCATGAAAATGACAAATGAAGAAAATATTGCAAAAATGGTTCTACTTTTGCAATATCAATATCAACCTTTTTTTTTATAATGATTTAATGCATTACAAATATAGTTGTTGCAAACTTGGTTGACGTGTGAAGAGTCATAAACTACACAGTAAAGGTATTAATTTACATTGTTATTCTTGTGTATTATAACTAATCACAATCAAGCACATTATGTAAATTTGTATTTGAAATGGTATTATTGTTTTTGTGTACTACATCAGATTTTTGTTTTCTTTTGTACTGTTCTTTTTTCTATGAATATGAATGCTGTGCTTAATGAACGTATAGATATAATAAAGTCTTCCATTAGATTTTTGTGGGATTAGAGTGTTATGGATATAGAATGAAACCGGTTCCATCTAGTATTTTAAATGATATTTTTTTTATGTTGTGTTTCTCTTCTATTGCAATCCCCCGAAAATGTTCTTTTGTACTACTCATTTTTTAATTCATTTTTTCTTATATGCATGCTGTTCTTAATGCGCGTATTTAAACAATAAAATATTATCTGAACTTAATGGTGCTCTTAATGGACGTAGTGATATACAATAAAGTCTGTATCTTATATCGGCCCCTGTCAGTCGTGCATGACGAAGGGGGGGGGGGGCGGTCAAGGACAGCTGTCTAGTCAGTATATTTCAAACAGATTTTTTGGGGGGGATTTGTTGTATATTGAAAATAAAATAGCTTAAAGTATAAATCCCAAGCGTTCGTTGATGTGCGCTTCAAGGACTAACCAACTGGCTGCTGGTGGTGGCTCAGTGGTCGAGGAGACGCTGGTTCACTGAGCGGGCGGTCTCGCGTTTTTTTCCAGTGTTGACGGGGGGGGGGGGGGGTCTATGCCAAAGGCAACGTGTAGTCAGTCGTTCAGTTCAATTCGAGAGTGGGTCGCGGCGCCGCTGTCAGTGCTAAATTTCCCCCATAGCACACTGTATGGCTCAGTCGGTTCAAAAAAGTAGGACACTAACCGCCATTCATTTTTTGATTGATGTGGGTCAACAGGTAGCCTGATTCAATAGACCGTGTTATGTGCTAAATGGATTGTATTAATATTATATACTCCAATACTTATCCTTTCAAATAATTACAATACCTGAAAAGCTACACGGACTTAAGGACGCACGGGCTATAATGATGCTATTAATCATTCAGTAGTCGCATTGAAACACAGGGACTTGAAGGGATTAAAATAAAACTTCTTACTACTGCTTGACTATAACTAGCCTATATGATCAAGGGATGGCAGACGCCATCTTTGTTCTGACTTTTTTTATGATATATTGTCTGGTGTCATCTCACAATACTCACTAGTTCTGACACTTCATGTCATTTTTATTGCCAACGAGACTTTATTTGATCATTATTCGCCTTCCGATGTAATTAAATTTGTCCTTTTACAGCGTTATTAATAACAAATCAAACTTAAAAAGCTATCATTTACCGATATTCAACTTGCCGAGCCCGGAAGAAACCCGAAATAAGGTCAAAAGAAGTCTGTGTCACTCAGTCCCTTTATAAACCTATCATTACTCGATATGTGCATAGGAACTGGGTGATCAAGTCTCAATCAACAGCGGCCTGGCTTCGTAAGTTCTATAACGTGATAAAGCCTACGAAGCGAGACCGCTGTTAGGCGAAACTCGATCACCCAGTTCCTATGCACATATAGAGTAATGATAGGTTTATAAAGGAACTGGGTGACACAGACTTCTTTTGACCTATTTTCGGATTACTTCCGGTCTCGGCAAGTTGATTGTGGATAAATGATAGCGGTTCAAGTTTGATTTGTTATCAATAACAGTGTTAAATGACCAATTTAATTACATCGGAAGGTGAATAATAATCAAATAAAGTCTCGTTAGCAATAAAAATGACATGAAGTGTTAGAACTAGTGAGTATTGTGAGATGAATTCAGACGATTCATGGTATCTCAGTCAAAACAAAGATGGCGTAGTGACTTACCTTCTTGTATTTATTAAGCAGTGGTAAGAAGTTTTATTTTAATTTATTTTAATCCCTTCAAGTGCCTGTGCATTGAAACTATTAATTAAAACTACGTAACGGAGTAAAAACGGTAACAAAGGGAAATTATTTTTTTTTTTATATATAAAAGTCGTCTATAAAATTACCAACAAATATATTCTGTGAAGAAAGAAAATGTGAAATGTTTTCTTATCAAATTTATTTGTTATGCGTGAGTGCGCATGAGATGTAATTATTTGGATGTATTGTTCTCGCTCGGGATATAATTTACACTCAATAATATTTCTTTTGTATTAAATTATATTCCGTTATTATACAGTCTTCAGTATTATCTAAATAAAACAAATGTAACATAATAAACGTACGCTAGCGTGTCAGGGTTTAATCTTCTCTTGAAGATGGGTTTAATTAACCATAAATTAAAGGGACAATAACACTCTTGCTGTAACTGAATAATATGTCCCAATCTTCATTCTGGTCAACAAATTGTACTATTTTACATTATTCCAATCAATTGATGACACAGATTTCATATTAAAACGCCTAATTAAAAAGATTGGAAAAATTCAACTAGGCCTTGAGCGTTTTCACAATTTCACTATCAGTGAGACTTGTATAATCTGTCTACAGACAGGAAACGGGGAAATCCCAATGCCGCGCATGCGTAAGATGTCACCTTACTACATTATATTGACAGCTCGCTTCTCAACTTCAACTTCGCTATGATATGATAGATCATGACTGGCGGCTTAACTTTTAGAAAGCATAAACTGCTACGGTGCATCTCAAACGATGATTCCATTATTTCCGGTAAGTTTATATTATTTACTTATACTCTCAAGCCTTCAAAACCGGGAACAAATTGCGCAGTGAATGTTTGGAATTTCGGTACTTGGTTTGTAATAATTTCGTCTCGTCGAGTCTCGAGTAAACGGATTACCACCGGCTTTGCCTAGTTACTTAATTGACAGATCAAACTGTCTGATTATCTTAAAAATTAGGTGATGGTCTTCAATATTACCTTGGATTTGGCCAAATCTTGGCATTCCTTCACCAAGCTCCATTTTTAAATTATTGTTGATTGGATCATAGAGCCCTCAGACATATAATTAGACATATTGACTAGAATTTTATATGAATTCTTGAAAACCTTATTTATTTACATTTGCATTTTGGTTTTACACTACACGTTTCGAAAGCAGTCAATTGATATCTAGCGTTTTTGTGTTGGACATGCCAGGTGGAATCATTAGATTCAATACTATACCTGGTATTGACACCCCCCACCTACTTTAGCAACTATGACAGAAGCTACTGATGCAAAACAACCATTCTACATCAAGGACAATTAGATCTAGACAGAAGTTGCAATTACATGTAACATGTCATGAAACAACCCCCTCCATCCACCCCACTTAGTCCATAAAAAGGCAAAACTGCCACAACAAGGGAGTTGAAAGACTCAAAGGAATGAACAGAGGAACTCAAAAGTAAGAACAAACCCTTCTTTTAATAGTCGAAATATATTTACACAGAAACGAAAACAGCATACTAGTATAGAGGAATATTAACAAAGAAATATTATCATAAAAAAAATGTGTAAACTCACAACAGATTATTTTTTACACACATTCTTATTATTATTATATGAAAACTCCCAAATATGTGACCCATCATGGCATATCCAGGCTTAATGACCCAAACTTCAAAATTGAGTTATTTACTGATTCATAATCTGTATGAAATAATATTTCAAATGCTTTTTATTTCATCAAATTATCTTAAAAAATAAGTTTTTTATGACCTTTTGAAGTTCAGCGATCAAACCAGATGTTCTGAGTTCTAAAGCAGAGAAAAAAGACCCCAAAAGTCTTCATTCGCTTTAAAGCAAAAATCCATATAAAACATACATTAAATGTTATCCAATTGATGTTAAATTTGGTACAGAGCTGGTCTAGGATATGGACTTCAAAGACATGTCAACTTCCATGCATTTTCATAATATTTTCCACACAAAATAAGGTGGAAACCAAGTTATAGGTTTTGGTGCTTTGGACTCCCGACGCATAATCAATTCTTGGGTAGGGGTGGCGCCATATACAGACTTATTATACTTTTGTATATTAAAGTGGTACGGACCATTCCATTTGTATTGTAATTAAGCACCAATGTTATATCAAGGCTGCTATGGAATGGCAGCGCACCACACTCCTCTAGAGGGCGCCACCTATGCCCTTTTGACCCCCGAAATCTGCCACGCCCCCCGAAAAAAACCCCATTCAATTTTAGTTTAAGTTCACTAATTCCTCGTTTGGTAGATTTGTGTTTGCAACCAAAAACAGGATACATGTACAGGAATTAGAGTAACAATAAAAGTCAATTTTTATAAAACCACATTGAAATGTGGTTGAATATTGTTGTCGCCCCAGTCCGTCTGTCCGTCTGGTGTTCACAATTGCTTGTCTACGCTCTAAAGGCCAAAGTTAATATCCGATTGACTTTAAATTTTTACACAGTGTTTGTGGTCATCAGAGGAAGAATCCTATTGATTTTTAGCTAAATTACGATAATTACTGCTAGAGTTATTGCCCTTGATCTCTTCAAAAAATGTTTTGGATGCTCTAGAGGCCAAAGTTAATATTCGATTGACTTTAAATTTACACACAGTGTTTAAGGTCATGAGACGAAGAAGCATATTGATTTTCAACGATTTCCAATAATTACTGCCATTGATCACTTTTTTCATCCGATTGACTTTAGATTGATAAACAGAGTTTAAGGTCACCTCTGGCTTGCAGCTGTGGTTTTGAGCCCTGGTGTGAGCGTATGTGGCATGGAGATAGGGTCGCCTTCTCAACCTCGTAGGTTTCCTCCGGTTTCCTCCCACTGCTAAAGACCCTTACGCGCAAGCGAATTATTGAAATAAAATTGAACCATATGTTAGTCCCGAAATGACCTAGTTTGTGTTGAGTGGACGTTAAACCCCATTTCTCTCTCTCATTTAACATCAATACAACTTCAACGATGAAAGATTTTGAGAAAGCTATTAAAGATTTTCGTGTCCTAGGAATTCGATTCGACGATTATAGTCAATTCTAGTTACTCCTGGCAGCAGGCAGGGTTTCCTTATCAACTTCCTTGACTTAGTTTACACTATTCAAAAACATGCTATGTGTCAATCACTCATAACCTACTGTCTGACCCATGGTAAATAACAATCTGAACGACAGACTCACCCTACCTGCAGAGAAGTGACTCTGACACAGTGAATAGCCATGATATCCATGACGTTATCTAAACTTCACAGGTCATGAGGTCACATCAACAAACAAAATGTCAACAGTTATCAACTGTGTAGCATACAATAACTCATATGACATGGTACCTTTTACGGTAATCAAATTCAAAGCGTTGATTATTGATTAGCTGAGGCATGATCGCGATCTACGAAATGCCATCGGAAAATTCCATTCTCCGTGGATTTCACGATTATAAAATTCTGAACACACCCGAAATAATATTCAAAGAGAAATAGAAAAACATGGATCTATCTACAGTTAATTCAACTGATGTGCTGTACGATTTGTTGATAATAATTCTTGGTATTTATTTAGAAAAAAAAACGTTACATACCTATTCAATGATTCGATGGCCTCGGATATATTAATTTTGCCGAGGCAAATGTAAAATACATCGGATTTTACCTTGGCTACAGCAGATTGCAGAGGTTAATTTGCAGGACTGCTTAAGTTAATCACCAGGAAATATTAAAAATATTCAAGGGTCAGATTTAAGGCCAATAAAACAAATGTTAATTCAAAAAAAAAAATCCCACTGCACTCTCTAACCAAATTATTAATACAAGGCGGAAACAAAATACCGGACTATGTTTTTATGTTTGCAAACACCCAAACTCATTACTGGGTCGGAGAGCAATAGCTTATTTATACATAAAATTTGAATTTTCGTAAAAGAGCCAAACACAGTTACGATTGACAAGCCTTGCTTTGACCCCCTTATACGAAATGATCTATCCTGATAAGTGACGTAATAAGCTTCCATTTTGTTATTTCTCTGTGTCAAAATTTGTGAAGAGTTCAATTTTACAAGAGAACTTTTTTATTCGTTGGGATATATAGTTGTACAATGGGTTTTATTTAACGCGAGTTCATTTCAAACACTCAGGTAAGTGTATAATAACCAGTCCAAAGTAGAGTAGTTTGTTCATAATCATAGAAATCCGTTAATTATTTACCATGGTTCAGACAGTAAGACCTTCATCTCTTCATCAGATTGAATATCATTCATGATGATGGACATTTCCATATACCTATCCTATAGGCTATATAGGCCTAAATGATCAACTGCACCAAGGTCCACTCGACACAGTCACAGGTACATCAAAATCGTCAGCAAAAGATGGATCCTCCTCTGCATTGTCTAAGACACTAATAATTTCATCAGGCCCATCATAATTTATACCCAGTCTAGCTCATAATCAATATCAAAACCCTCATCATTAACGTCATCAGCAGAATCTGCGAAATATTCACTCACTGACAACTGACAAGTTCATACAATGTAAAAATGCTTTTTCCTGAACATCGTTAACTATGTTAGAATGGCGCAAGTCGTTCAGCGCATTTGCTGCAGTAATATCAGTCCCACAAACACTAGTTATTGTTCTGAAGTGTATTAAATCCAACTTATTAATTCGTTTGGCCAGGTATTTAGTCGAAAAACAATGGAAAATGAGATCTGCATTTATTTTTCATGGGCGCCGCCATATTCCCACAATACACCGCACCGGTCTCTCGGCCAATCAGCGGCGGTCGTTTGGCCCATTGTCTAGCAACAAGCTGTGTTTGTTTACATTGAATGTAGTTTCTAAAACCGTCTTTTATTGGTCAAAAATGATGCTATCTGGGAATCCCATCTCAAAATAGACCAGAAGAATGACGCAGCTTACTGTTTACACCCATATAAGGGGGTTAGGATATACCAACAGCGTGGTCAATGTCGGTGAATTCAAGCAAGTTTTGCATTGTTTTACGTCAATTTTCCTTTGTTTTAAAGGCGTACCCTTTACTGAAACGTAATTTAAGAGCTTTTAAGAATACATTTCCAACATTTCAGATGATTTATTCGGTAAATTAGTGTTTAATCTTGCTAATTAGACAAAAAAAAAAAAATTGACATCTCAATGCATTTTCAACAAATGATAGGTTTAACGTGCCATAGCGCAAAATCAATTAGTGCGACTTATGCCGGGTTTAGGCGTGAGAGATCACATATAAGCTCGAGAGGAACAGCTATTTTCTTATTATTAATTGTATAAAAGTATAAGCTGATATATTTAAATAGAAATACAAAGATAGGCTGGCACTGCCAGGCAGGATACGCCCACATTTTTGAGTGATGGATAGAGAACAAGCAATACCAAAAGTGATTTTTCCTACATCATTAAGTCCTGTATTTCATACTGTATTGGGAGCAGCCATTTTGTTGGTCAGTTCCAGTCCGATATTCATGAAATCGAAGCCGACAATGATTATGGTGTGACGGTACACAACCTAGAAATGTTACTTCTCGTCAAAATCGGATAAGAATTGTGACCTGTATAGAGTCCACAACCATTATATACCATATTTTTACACTGTTCGTGTACAAACGGCGACCATTTCGTCCGGCAAATTTGGTACGATTTTCACGAAATTCGAACTCAACCTTCCTTACGGTGCAACAGTATTATAATCAGAGTTTTTTTTAAAATCAGATAATAATTGTTCGAGAGATAGACAGAGAACAAGCAATACCGAAAGTGATTTTTCCTACAATCAAAGGCCATAATTCATTAAGTTACAATTTGATATGCGCAAATATCGAAAAGAATAAAGATCTTTAGGTTATAAACAAGCATTTCAGGTTTCATCAAAATCGAATTAAAATTGTGACCTCTACAGGGTCCATAACTTTGATATACCATATTTTTACACTGTTCGCGTACAAACGGCGGCCATTTTTTCTGGCAATTATGGTCTGATTTTCTTGAAATTCGAACTCAACCTTCCGTAGGGTGTAACGGTGATAGAGTCAATCGTTTTTTTTAAATCGGATAATAATTGTGACCTCCAGAGGGACCATAGGCGATTTTTCGGACAATCAGGGGCCATAATTCAGGAAGTTACGATCCGATATGCACAAATAACGAAAGGAACCAAGATCTTTGGGTTATAACCATGCATTTCAAGTTTCATCAAAATCGAATTAAAATTGTGACCTCTACAGGATCCACAACCATGATATACAATTTTTAACAGTATTCGCGTACAAACGACGGCCATTTTGTATGGCAATTTTGGTCCGATTTTCCCGAAATTCGAACTCAACCTTTCTTAGGGTGTAACGGTAATATAATCAACCGTTTTTTTCAATCGGATAATAATTGTGACCTCCAGAGGGGCCACAAGCTAAGAAATGGCGATTTTGCGTTAAATCAGGGGCCCATAATTCAGGAAGTTACGATCCGATATGCGCAAATATCGAAAGGAACCAAGATCTTTGGGTTATAACCATGAATTTCAAGTTTCATCAAAATCGAATTAAAATTGTGACCTCCGCAGGGTCCACAACCTTGATATACCATTTTTTAACAGTATTCGCGTACAAACGGCGGCCATTTTGTATGGCAATTTTGGTCCGATTTTCCCGAAATTCGAAATCAACCTTTCTTAGGGTGTAACGGTAATATAATCAACCGTTTTTTTCAATCGGATAATAATTGTGACCTCCAGAGGGGCCACAAGCTAAGAAATGGCGATTTTGCGTTAAATCAGGGGCCATAATTCAGGAAGTTACGATCCGATATGCGCAAATATCGAAAGGAACCAAGATCTTTGGGTTATAACCATGAATTTCAAGTTTCATCAAAATCGAATTAAAATTGTGACCTCCGCAGGGTCCACAACCTTGATATACCATTTTTTAACAGTATTCGCGTACAAACGGCGGCCATTTTGTATGGCAATTTTGGTCCGATTTTCCCGAAATTCGAACTCAACCTTCCTTAGGGTGTAGCGGTGATATAATCAAACGGTTTTTTAAATCGGATAATAATTGTGACCTCCAGAGGGACCACAAGCTAAAAAGGGTGATTTTTCGGACAATCAGGGGTCATAATTCAGGAAATTACATTCCGATAGCGGCAAATATCGAAAGGAACCTAGATCTTTGGGTTACAAACATGCATGTCAAGTTTCATCAAAATCGGTTCAAAATTGTGACCTCTATAGGGTCCACAAGCTAAAAACGTGATTTTTCGTACAATCAGGGGCCATAATCCATGAAGTTTTGATCCGATACATGCCAATATCGAAAGCAGCCGAGATCTTTTGGGGATAAACCTATATTTCAAGCTTCGTCAAAATCGGATAGGAATTGTGACCTGTAGAGAGTTCACAAACAAATTGTGGACGGACGTCCGGACGGACAGGGGCGACGACAATATACGTCCACATAAAAATGTGGGCGTATAAAAATATATATGATCATTTCTGACAATAATCATATGAAATATTCAAACAGTATATGAGTTGGGGGATAATTATTTATAAATTGCTTACACAATTTTCAAATTTCAGAAAATGGTTAATGAGCTACATGCAGAAGTACAAATGTAGATGGATGACAGAGACTTGTTGTGTTTTGCTGAAATAATGCCTTTAATTTTGTTTGACATTTTGGAAGAAGTTGCGAACCAACAGTTAAGCCAATCACCAAATCCTATATTCCTGTGACAGGTGTGGAGTTATGCCTACAGACCAGAGAATTTTATTTCATTACAACCAGTAAGTGATTCTTCTCTGTCATAATATCCTTCAAAAGATTTCATCAAGGAAGACTAATGTGAAGGTAGTCGAACAGCAGTAGTTAAAACCCCTTCATTGGCACCTTTTCAAATTACATGGTTTACTGCAAATAGAATTTAAAAATAGTTAAAGATACATTATGCACTATGGAAAATTAGATAAAGAGCTGACTGTTCTCACTATAATAGTTAAAATAGCATTATGCAAGAGCAAAATCTGCTTATTACAGGTCTTTCTTTATGCCTGAGATGTTATCTAAATAATCAATTAGACATTAATTAACATATCCAGACCATAATAAACTGTTTATGTCAAGGCTAGCCTTCGATGTTGGCGGATTAAATTCTTATATGCCGCTTAATAGCCGTTGATAATTAAATCAATCTTATCTCCCATAATGTAACTTTAATAACTAGATAATGTAAAGGGCCTCGATCATCATAAATAAAGTCGGTTATAATAAAAACATAGTCTCGATTATTCATTTTTTTATTCAATCATTAACGGGCGTTGAGCCGCAGATCAGATTCCAATCCAGTAAATAATGCAGGTTAGCGATCGAGGCTATGGTGTAAATAAATAAATTAATGTCTAATTAATAATTTAGATATCATTTCAGGCTTAAGGAAATACCTGTATTAGGCAGATTTAGCACTTGCTTTATGTATGTTTAATTGAATATTTTTCAGGAGTTTGAAGAGTATGGTTTAGACAGCCAAGAGTTCTGGATCTTGTCAATGCAATCTGATTAAAACACAAATACTATTTCGTTTCATTTTTTTATAGTTCCAAATTTTGTTTTACTTGTCTTACACTAGGATCTTCATGTAGTGTAGGTCATCAAAAGTATATAAACAAGCCAACAGTGAGGCTGATGTCCCCCGCCGAAATCCCAAAATAAATAGATGACACATATTAATTAATCGCACATTTATTTTTTTCAAAAGTATCGAGCAATCAAACTGTACACGAAGTGCCATCCAAAAGTGTTTTATAAAGAAAAATGCTAAAACCGACGAGAAAAATGAAAATGTACCCTAGTTAGGGGGACCCTAAAGGCAGACAAAAGGGCCCCCACGCTTGACAAAAGGGCCCCTCTGGCCAAGGGAAAGGGCCCTCGTGTCTGAGTCAATTGTTTCTTTCCACTGTTACTGTCGAATCCATTACTGAATGAGAATGCAGTCATTGTATTGGCATAAAAATCATCAATCAAGATGAACCTAAGTTATCTTGTCCCAAAGTATCAACCAATCAAATTGCTTATCTCTACCTACCCTAAGAAGAAAATGCTCATCTTCGAACTCCATCAAGGCATTGACCTGATAAGCATACACGCCAATTTTGAACATTTTAATGCAATTCGAAGGAGAGTTATTGTGGTATATTAAATTGCTTATCTCTGCTTACCCTAAGCGGAAAATGCTCATCTTCGAACTCCATCAAGGCATTGACATAATAAGCATATACACCAAGTTTGAACATTTTAACTCAATTAGAAGGAGAGTTATTGTGTTCCAAGGTCTCGACCAATCAAATTGCGTATCACTCTGCTTACCCTGAGAAGAAAATGCTCATTATCGAACTTAGTCAAGGTATTACTGTAATGAAACTATACACCAAGTTTCATCACTATCACTTAATTAGAACTAAAGTTATCGTGTCCGAAAGCATCAACCAATCAAATTGCTTATATCTGCTTACCCTAAGCGGAAAATGCTCATCTTCGAACTACATCAAGGCATTGACCTAATAAGCATATACACCAAGTTTGAACATTTTAACTCAATAAGAAGGAGAGTTATTGTGTTCCAAAGTCTCGACCAATCAAATTGCGTATCGCTCTGCTTACCCTGAGCAGAAAATGCTCATTATCGAACTTAGTCAAGGTATTACTGTAATGAAACTATACACCAAGTTTCATCACTCTCACTTAATTAGAACTAAAGTTATTGTATCCTAAAGCATTAACCAATCAAATTGCTTATCTCTGCTTACCCTAAGCAGAAAATGCTCATCTTCGAACTCCATCAAGGCATTTACCTAATAAGCATATACACCAAGTTTGAACATTTTAACTCAATAAGAAGGAGAGTTATTGTGTTCCAAAGTCTCGACCAATCAAATTGTGTATCGCTCTGCTTACCCTGAGCAGAAAATGCTCATTATCAAACTTAGTCAAGGTATTACTGTAATGAAACTATACACCAAGTTTCATCAATTTCACTTAATTAGAACTAAAGTTATCGTGTCCCAAAGCATCAACCAATCAAATTGCTTATCTCTGCTTACCCTAAGCGGAAAATGCTCATCTTCGAACTCCATCAAGGCATTGACCTAATCAACACATACTCCAAGTTTGAACATTCTAGCTCAATTAGGAAGAGAGTTATCGTGTCCCAAAGTATCAACCAATCAAATTGCTTATCTCTGCTTACCCTAAGCGGAAAATGCTCATCTTCGAACTCCATCAAGGCATTGACCTAATAAACACATACACCAAGTTTGAACATTCTAGCTCAATTAAAAGTTATCGTGTCCCAAAGCATCAACCAATCAAATTGCTTATCTCTGCTTACCCTAAGCGGAAAATGCTCATCTTCGAACTCCATCAAGGCATTGACATAATAAGCATATACACCAAGTTTGAACATTTTAACTCAATTAGAAGGAGAGTTATTGTGTTCCAAGGTCTCGACCAATCAAATTGCGTATCACTCTGCTTACCCTGAGAAGAAAATGCTCATTATCGAACTTAGTCAAGGTATTACTGTAATGAAACTATACACCAAGTTTCATCACTATCACTTAATTAGAACTAAAGTTATCGTGTCCGAAAGCATCAACCAATCAAATTGCTTATATCTGCTTACCCTAAGCGGAAAATGCTCATTTTCGAACTACATCAAGGCATTGACCTAATAAGCATATACACCAAGTTTGAACATTTTAACTCAATAAGAAGGAGAGTTATTGTGTTCCAAAGTCTCGACCAATCAAATTGCGTATCGCTCTGCTTACCCTGAGCAGAAAATGCTCATTATCGAACTTAGTCAAGGTATTACTGTAATGAAACTATACACCAAGTTTCATCACTCTCACTTAATTAGAACTAAAGTTATTGTATCCTAAAGCATTAACCAATCAAATTGCTTATCTCTGCTTACCCTAAGCAGAAAATGCTCATCTTCGAACTCCATCAAGGCATTTACCTAATAAGCATATACACCAAGTTTGAACATTTTAACTCAATAAGAAGGAGAGTTATTGTGTTCCAAAGTCTCGACCAATCAAATTGTGTATCGCTCTGCTTACCCTGAGCAGAAAATGCTCATTATCAAACTTAGTCAAGGTATTACTGTAATGAAACTATACACCAAGTTTCATCAATTTCACTTAATTAGAACTAAAGTTATCGTGTCCCAAAGCATCAACCAATCAAATTGCTTATCTCTGCTTACCCTAAGCGGAAAATGCTCATCTTCGAACTCCATCAAGGCATTGACCTAATCAACACATACTCCAAGTTTGAACATTCTAGCTCAATTAGGAAGAGAGTTATCGTGTCCCAAAGTATCAACCAATCAAATTGCTTATCTCTGCTTACCCTAAGCGGAAAATGCTCATCTTCGAACTCCATCAAGGCATTGACCTAATAAACACATACACCAAGTTTGAACATTCTAGCCCAATTAGGAAGAGAGTTATCGTGTCCCAAAGCATCAACCAATCAAATTGCTTATCTCTGCTTACCCTAAGCGGAAAATGTTCATCTTCGAACTCCATCAAGGCATTGACCTAATAAACACATACACCAAGTTTGAGCATTCTAGCTCAATTAGGAAGAGAGTTATTGTGTCCCAAAATGTGTGACGGACAGACAGACGGACAGACAGACGGGCGGACAAACGGACAGACAGACGGACGAACCCATTTTAATAGTCCCTTGCTTTCTTCGAAAGGCGGGGGACAAAAAAATAAAAGATATATAGATTTGGATTTTGATCAGTTTGTTGCCAATGGCAATTGGTAAGGACGAAGATGTTAATCGCGGAGACGACACATGGCTTACAGGCACTTTGTGATGTGACGTCTTGGTACTTTAGGGTTCCTTAAATCCTCATTTTGTTTCATGAAGATATGGAGATTGTTTGGACAGAAATGGACAGTGTACATGTTTTAATTCAAGACGACTATTATTAAAAATAAATAAAATCTTACATATGATTCTGGTTCTCTTTATTGGCTATTTCTGAAGTTTTTCCCCATCATTATTTGCCTTTATGCTCCATCCTAAATGGGGAAGATGTGGGGGCTTTAGGTTTAATGCCTGTTTCCATTAGGGCGATATCACAGACAAGTGTTTCCAAAGAATTTGGCAGAGAAGCCACATAGTAGGCCTAGACCGGTATGGGTAGGAGATGTGAGGTCAATAATTGTTTGGCCTTTTCGATTTTGTTTCCTTAAATAAAGACACACTGCCTTTTGCAGAGTGGCATCCATGGTAAAATTGCACATGGGGTTTGTGTGGGAAACCGTATTATGGCAAGTGTGCTCAGTCTGGTCGGCGTTGCAATCAGTGTTGTGATCTGCCGAGGCTAAGGTTTGTTGATTTGACTGGCATCTGGACCCAGGGGCCTTCACCATATTATATAGCAAGGAAACATGAATATAAAGCCCAGTTTGATGCCCTCTTGCAGGTATTTTCTGTGGTACCCGGAAGATTGAAATTGTGAAAGTATTATTGTTTTGGGGCTAAATTATTGTACGACATGCTTAACATTCTTTAGAATAACAAGTAAAAGCCCTGTTTTCAGTTATTGCTGGGATATTTGCAAACTGAAATGATCGTCAAACACCTCCTCCTGTCATAATTTAAATGCAGGTTACGTATATAATCATTAGCTCAAATGACCTATTTAACCAACTAAATCAAAGGAAAGTCAACAATAAGGAATAAAAATGGAGAATAAACAATTACAAAGGCAGATTCAAAGATCATGGATACAGGGTGCACACAGACGACAAAGTCAGACTTTACCAGTACGAAGGCCAGGTGGCCTCTCCCAGAAAATTTCGAAAAACTAGAAGCCATTTCCAGTGGAATTTGGTGCATGCCCCACTAGATCAGCCATTAATTGCAAAAGAATAGAAACAATATTTTGTGTCTTTTACAAACATAAAGAATTAATTAGGTTTTTTAAAAAAAAATATATTTTTCCACAGCAAAGAATACTTATAAGAATAGGTTGAATTTGGTTTTCACTGATAACAATTTTTTTTTTTCAAATTACCTGTATTGTATTATTACATATAATAACAACTTTGCCTGGTTGCCAATTCTTCGGCTTTAGCCTTTTAGGTATTAGTCTTACAATTCTTCCCACCTAATCTGCTCTCAAATTCACATTTGCAAACGACCATCTCAGTCTGCTTACCTGTGCTTCTTAGCCGAATAAATAGGCATAATGACATTGTACTAATAATTACCGCGCGACTACTTGTCAATCGACGGAAAAAAAATCAACACTTGTCAATCAATGTCGAACTCGAGTCGGTGTAGTAGGCCTAACTACGGTAGTAGATAATATCGAAACGAGCGAAATATGGCCTATATATCTGTTAACAATACAGGCAAATTATCCGCGGAAGGACTGTCTGTAGAATGATATTTATTAACTTAAATCAATTGTTCAGTAAGTCATTTTAATCTCCATTTTAACCTCATTTACACCGATCTTATGTATATTTCTTGGGGCACTACTAGCATGTCACGTGGGGATATCCCAGTGATGACATCATGGAAATGCTATTCTTGGAACTGGAAGTCAATCAAATCAGGAACTAGTTACCTCCCTTGAGACAAATGGCTCTAAAAAAAATTTGAACTGGGCTTCGTGGACATATTCAAATGTGATTTGGAATTTAAAATATTTTCGAACCATCTGAACAGGTAAAATAGGATTTAATGGATAAATAACACACCAGGTAAGACATTCACACATCTAGCGCTTAGATTAAGGCTATTTTTCTATTTTCTGGAGCTATCAAGCCAGCCAGAGTGTTATTGTCCCTTTAATTGCCATTTCAAAATTTGGAATTTTGCATCGCAGTTTGCGAGGTTATCTCCCCTTTTATATTTTGACTGTTCAAATTGCTTTCTTTTCATTTGACGGAATTATTCACTGGCGTTAATGACTTATCGAAATTTCGAAATTGAATGACTGTCAATCTGCCCGTTGGTATTTTGACTGTGAATGCGGGCAATATCTAGATATGCCTGAAAATAACCACGAGTTAACCCCCCTTTGACCACAAATGGGAGGACGATTTTGTAATCTATTATTACATGAAAATAAAAGTTAATATATGATATCAATACCGATTACACCTCCTTTGTTATCGTCAGAGTAAACAAGGCGGTTCACAGCTATTAAAATCATACACTGTCAGAAGAAAATAGCTGACTAATCATAATATTTTGTGGGACGATTGGTGAGGAATATTATGCCAGACACCGCTAAAAGCTCTGGCATTACACACCGGTCCACCGAATCAATGACATTATTCAACAAATGGCGCGTGCCAAATATTGAGGACAATAATTGTATTTTGTATGGGTGGGCGCGCGCGCGAGTGTGTGTGTGTTGGGGGGGGGGGGAGCAATAGCGGTCATACAGATTTTAGACTTTTTTAGAGAATACACACCGCAATAATAATTTCAGGAAAATAGATTAATTACACATATAGGTACTAATCCAAAATTGCACGATGGATTTTTTTTTTCTTTTTTTAGATAATCTATATTAGAACTCGTTTGAGCATGTCCAGTGAGTCATTTTTAACAGAAGCCGTCTTTGGTTCGACCCAAGTCCCCGATTTGAAGGTGTGTATTCACACATGTGTCCTCTGTAATGTACACCATTTACACATACATGCATATTAAAATAAATATCAAAAGCTTTATTGTTTAGTAATAATATTATTGATTACATGCCTAGCCTTTTTTGATGTAAACATACAGGTTTACAGGAAATCTATGACAAAACATGATCTTCTTCAGAGATGGTGCCGTTCTTTAAGTACATGCAAATATTTCTCACTGAACACAATAAATATAGACCAGTATTATTACGCAATATCCCGTTGTATTCAACGATAAAGCACAAACTCCCAATGATTGCAGCGTACATATCCCTATTAAATTACCTACATTGACATTTACCAACAGGGTATCTGTAGACATTCCCGAAAATATGAAAAAAACAAGAAATGTCGCAATAAGGCAGTTTGCAAGATAATAATAGGGTACAATCATCCATAGTTTCTAGGCAGCAACACCATTTTCATTTCAAAGATTTCTCATTACACGAAATGCGACAATTCAAAAATTCAAACATATTAAATATTCTATATTACGGTTTCCAGGTGTGTAAACACATCCAGAAACATTGATTTAGACCAAACCGTTGCTAAGTGACAACCACTAAATACATAACTAGGTTCCTGGCAATTATGTTTTTAAACTTACTTCGATTAAATACGGTTCGTAAAGACGGTACCTAATTGTAAGAATAAATCAACCACAGATAACAGACGCTTCTTTAATTACACAGCTTGTGTAAATTACATCCTTTGGGTCAACCACCTCAGTCCTATAGGATTAAAAACCGAAATGAAATGAGGTTTAACGTTCTAGTTTTGGGGGGTTGGGATGGCCTAGTGGTCTAGAGTGCCGCGCTTCGACCTCTAGCTGGCCGGTCACCTCTGGCTTGCGGCTGTGGTGTGAGCGTAAGTGGCATGGAGATAGGTGCGCTTTCTCAACCTCGTGGGTTTCCTCCGAGCACTCCGGTTTCCTCCCACTGCTAAAGACCCCTACGCGCAAGCGAATTATTGAAATAAAATTAAACCATATGCACATGTTAGTCCTGAAATGACCTAGTTTGTGTCGAGTGGGCGTTAAACCCCATTTCTCTCTCTCTCTCGTTCTAGTTTTTTTGAACCGGGCTAATGGAGATGAACATACACCATCCAGTGTGCTATTAGGGACAGTGTTCTTTTATGTACAAAGAGCCTAGTTTTGTATCCCATCCCAACGACTAGTCGTTGTCCTCGCTAGATCCTCCATCTTCAACCAATGAAAAGGGGTAACAACGACGGAAAATCCCGGAAAACTTTCTGGATCAACACCGGACCTCCTGTTAGTGGGTCAGTCTTTATTCATGGAGATAGAAGTATCGGGTAACATCTATTTCAGGGGCGGATCCAGGATTTTCAGAAAGAGGGTCGTGATGCACCAACTTGGGAGTGCGAAGCCCGCAACCGTGATTTTTTAGTGTAAGAAATGCCCACAAGGACTAATTTGATACTAGTGCTGTAAATTACGATTTCCAACCTAAGCTATTTTTGCTCTAATATAGCGATAATATAGTGAGCTAAAAATTGTTCGCCACCTCAAAAAATAGAGGGGGCGTGCACCGGGTGCGCCCCCCTCTGGATCCGCGCCTGTATTTTTTAGGTCTTTTTTTTTAAAAAAAAAACAAAAAAAAAAACGTGTTCAGTTTTTCCTTTACGACTTCGTTAGTTATATTAATAGTAATACACTAAATGTTTTATTTCATTAAAAACTGAGTGAATGCGGTGTATTTGGATTTAAACATGCATTGTGCAAGAGCTTGGTCTGCCTATTGCAGGCCTGTCTTTAGGCCTTAAATGTGATCGAAAATTATTAATTAGACATTAAGTAACGTATCCAGACCACAATAAAATCTCGATGCCATCGTTAGCCTGTGGTATTTAGTGGATTTGACTTCGTTTTTTGTGGATGAAATAACCGCACCGACGGTAGTAATGACGGTCGAGACCAGCCAAAATTGAATCGCTAACGTTTAACCATTGCGGCGAGAACTGTCATCTATTTATCTAGTCTTACCTAGTGCCCGTTCAGAAATTATTATAAATATAAATATTCTAGATTACATTCAATACATACAAAAATGTAAGTTTACTTACCAAAATACTGTTCCACGAGTGCAACCGTTGAATGGCGATTCTTTTTAAATTCCGAGATCACTTTATGAGTCCATTTTGAAACTTGAAACAACTTTAGTGTAAATGTTTGCGTGTTAAAGTGAACAAGGAATAGACAATATCATGAATAGTATTACAGCTATTATAGTGTAAATCACCGATTGAAAGATAGATCAATAATTCGTAAGCAAGTTATAGTCACGTGTAGAACAATGGACCTATCATAGTACTCTATATAAATAATAATAGACATTATATTGTTATCTATAAGCGTCACCCATCTTGATTAATTATTCAAATCCAAGTAGATTATCATTATAAATCATTCGTTGACTGTATCATTTGGAAACTGATAGCAAAAGCGTTTGATTTTACCTTTCGGGTATTGGATATAGGTCTGTATGATTCTTGTTTGTTGTGTAGAATAGCAAATAAATGATCGGCTTCCCACAGGGAAAATGAATTATTTACTCGGTGGTCTGGCATTCATATCAATTTATGTAAGGAATATAAAATTACAACTACCCAATCGAGACGAGATGTCACATGTTCTTGAACAAGAGAATGAAAGCGAGAAACATTTTATTTCAATAATTGAATTGCGCGTAGAGTCTTAAGTACTCGGGGGAAACTAGAGGAAAAGGAGATGAAATGAAATGAAATGGGGTTTAACGTCCTACTCTTCTGCACCTAACCTCCAGGAATTTTTTTTTTTAAAATTAGGATTAATTTCAGTGCATCTGAGACAATTTAGGCAGCGATTTCATTAACGTTTAGAATTCGTTGACAATTCCCTTACTACCCAGGGCCCCGATCCTCGCCCCCATCAGCCCAGGTACTGGTTGGCTCCGCCCGGAATAAAATATTAGTATGACCCATAATTGTGGAGGGCCCCTAAATGTGGGGGGCCGAGACACCCCCGCCCCTTAGATCCGGTACTTGTCCCATGGGATTAAACAACACGAATGACAAATCCTATGATCTAAACGTACCCCCCCCCCCACTTTATTTGAAAATAATGAGTACCAGTTCACAACATTCCTTATATGTAACAAAGGTAATGTTAACTTAACATTTAAGAATTCTTTGGGTCGAGATGGAATAAGATCTAGAATGAGAAGACGGATTCATCCTTTTGCAATCTCTAAAAGGCACATAAAATAACCAGAATACACCAATATACAAGCACACTTAAAGAAAGTGTTTATTATGTACACGGACAACAATTAACATCCATTTATTAGTATTTGAGGATCTTCACTCAATTGAGGATCTTCACTCAAATCAGGAATATTGACCTCTCAAGTATCGGTTGAGGGGGTGGGGGCACAGAAACACCGACAGGTTCCGACACCCTATCGGACTTAAGGACGATAGGCGATTTTTGGCACCGAATTGAGTTATTTTAGCCCAATATGAATTATTTGCAAAATACACTATTGTGAAAGATCCGTTCAAAAAAACGTTCAATCCCGTTCGGACAATCACCAGCCACCCTTTTTTCTGCCGAGTCTACTGGACATTTAACTCTCTAAATGTTCTCACAACCGTTAGCCACAAGGCCAGCACATAAAAAGCGTTTCTTACGTAGGCATTTTTGTCCCGACGGTGCCCCACGGATGTTCTGCAGCGAATCCAATATTCTTCTGGAAGATTGGTATCTCTATTTACCATAACTACCAAACCTGTCATAATTTTATCGGAAATAACAACCGTATAAATACTTTCGCGGGAAAGATGTATAATCTCTATTGACCACATGTACTACTTAATTAAGGTAATGAAATAAGCTGAAACAATTTCTGCTAGTCTGACGGTAAATATCATAAAATAAGTTTTCATCAATGTTAATTAATTCCACACATATCCCATATAAAAAACACGACGTCAAGACAGTAGTGTGGCGACGACACAAAAAAGGAAACTTTGGGTATTATCGCATGTTTGATGTCGTTAAGTCATGTTATCGACTCATCGCCTTAATCCCATTATATTAGACACAAAATTACGTATATAAAAAGGTAAAATATTTCACATAATTCAAGTATCCTCGAATAAGAAGTGACGCCATCTGTTCTTGTTATAGTTATAGATCAAACATACCAAGAGCTAAATCTGTCTATTGCAGGCCTTTCTTTGGGCCTGAAATGTTATATATATTATTAATTAGACATTAATTAACTTATCCAGACCATAATCAATTCTCCATGCCATTTGCTGCACAAACTTTCATTCATGATTTATCGTACCGCCTTCGGTAATGATTATCGATGGTACACCGAAAATTCAATCGCTAAATAATCTGTTCAGAGTGGATCAATCTGATTAAAATCAGGCCCGTATCTAGACACCATTAAGCGGGGGGGGGGGATTACCTTTCGGTAGGGGGGGCGAACATTTTGAGGACATTTTCGGAAAGGTCATTCTAACAGACTGTTGTAATCATCATGCCATGTAGTTACCTAGGCGTCTAATAAGCATTTTAAAATAAGTATTCAAACAAAAAAAAATTAGCTTTTTTAGGTTAATATAAGGAACTGTGTATACTTTAATGATTTTTAGCAATTTCCCCCGCCCCCCCCCCCCACCCTGTAGATACGGGCCCGATTGAAATTTTCCACAAATTCCCTTTACATTATCTAGTTTTTAACTATAATAGCGAGAACTGTCGGCCCTTTATCTAATCCCCCATAATGTATCTTTTACTTGGGCGAAAGCATAAAACGGAATTTCAGAAAATAACAATGCTCCCGTAATCTGGAAAAACCTATAGCAAGTCAAATTTTGGTGAAAATTGAGTTAGACCCATATTTGGACTTATAATAAAAGGGTTTTTTTCTCCATCACTGAAAAGGCTTCTAATTATCCTCTTCTAAAAAGACAAAATTTTAACTAAGATAAGATCCCAATTTTAGTAATTTGATTGGATAATATTAGATTGATTTTAGTGCTTAGCCAATCAAAAATGAAGTATCTACTAAAATTGGATTTTATCTTAAGTTAAAATTTCGTGAAACAGGGCCCTGTATAACCCTAAATTGGGCTCCAACGAGTACCACCTTATCGCATAATTCTATGATTTCGAAAAATCCAACCGCTTCTCGAGATTTTACCTGCATAACATTACCAGATTTATTAGTGAGTAACATAACGTCATTCATTTATGCAATGCACGTAAAAAAATGTCGTTTAGACAATGTAAAACGCATTGTCCTAAGAGGAACTGTTCGGTGATTTGTTAATGGTTCACAATTCATTGTTTGTGACAGGAGCAATTAATTCAATACAAATTATGACAATATTGTGTTGAAAACTACATGTATTCGTTTGAGGCAATATCTATTTGTGCAATCGGATGACTGAAGTGGAGAGAATGTCGACCAGGGGCATTTTAAGGTTTACCATGGCGGGGGCTATACTTTTTAAGGGGAATGTGTGTGTCTTGAGTGATGATTTTCATACCAGTACAATGATTGCATTCTCATTCAGTAGTGGATTCGACAGTAACAGTGTAAAGAAAACGATTGAGTCGGACTCGGAGGTCATTTCCCTTGGCCAAAGGGGCCCTTTCCCTTGGCCAGAGAGGCCCTTTTGTCAGACGAGGGGCCCTTTTGGTTTTTTTTGTCTGCCTTTACGACCCTCCCTAACTAGGGTACATTCATTTTTCTCATCGGTTTTAGCATTTTTCTCCCGTTTTATTTGTTCAACTTCTTTGATTTTTTTTTGCCGAGGAGGCTGGCGCCTCCAGCGCCTCAGCTATAAAACGCCTTTGATGTCGACGCAACAATATTTCGACCACATCTGATTAAATCTGATTAAAATACAGATCCTATTTCGTTTCCTTTTGTATAGTTCAAATTTTCGTTTAATTGTTCTTTACTACACTAGGATCAATCTGTTTCACAGAGAATTACTTACGAATAATCTCTGTAACAGATGACTGTCCACAACACGTGTGTTGACTTGTTTACATAAAACCTAACTGCTTCGGGCAAAATGATGCATTTTACTCATTTTAATACCCATTTACACTAAATAGGAAATATTTTTTAACTACAAATACTTCAAACGTCTTTGTTTATTTTTCTTATACTTCAAAAAAATGTTTGAGAATTTAATTTGTCGGAGTAAAAAAGATAAATATGCCGAACTCATTAAGTCTCGTCGATGTCATGCTTATCAGTGATTGTAGCGGCCAAGCGAATATTCACTGCGGGATCAGTTTGCACTAGGATCTGGGAGAGTTGTTATACAACCCACGCCCTGGGTTATGTGATGGAAAATGAAACGATCTGCGAGTTTTGCACGAAACTGTGGGTAGCCACTAGAGACATCAACACTGATTCGTTAATCAAATTTCTGCGCCCTAAGGTCAAAAGCCGCTCGTATGAACTCTTATGCAACCTTCCATTACAACTGGTCAGATCTTCGTGTAGTAGACGCCATCGAAAGTATAAAAAACACGAAACAAAATATAGATCTGTATTCGCCACTGCAGCCCATTTAGATTCAAAGTAATTGTGTGCGAAAGTCTCGATCAATGAAATTGCTTATCATTCTGTTTAAACCGAGAAAAGACTCCCCAAGTTCCATCGCTCTCACTCAATTTGAATCTAAGCTATGGTGCCCCAAACTGCTATAAGCAGAAAGTCCTCATCATGGAACTCAGTCCAAAAATTCTGTCGCAACTTCGCCCAAGTTTGTTGTACCTAAGTCAAACGGTCAATAACGCAAAACCACAACAAAATAATAGCGACAATACCACAAGGTAGGGCGAAGGACAGAACAAATTGCATGTTACCAAACGGTTTCCGTTGTCGTGTTACCACCCTAATGTTTATTTTTGTCAAGCGGGGAAATAGGAATATGCTTCTAAGATATAAGAATGAAAAATGGTCGTGTTATCTGATAACCGTTACAATCTGATGGTCGTCACGTCGTTTTCTATTGTCTCATGGTGGTCATTCCCGTGGCAAGGGGCGGATCCAGGGGGGGGGGGTGACTAGGGTGACTAGTCACCCCCATCCCAACCGGTGTATAGGAATCCCGGGTCCTACAAGCTTCCACCGGGACATGCACGCATGGTTGTATATATATATTATATAGCACACGGTGCGCATCTTATCAGACACACAATCAGCATCTATGTTACTATAGTAACAAAAATATCGGTGAAAAAAACGGAAAAAATTCCGGAAACAAAAATTACCAGGAAAATTTATCTGTATTTGTTTTTCCTGTAATTTACAGAAATTCTCTCAATTAACGTAAATTCCATTTTCAAATCAATAGTTCATAGAATGTGCGAAATAGCTTTATTTAACATCCGTTTCCGCTGAAGTGCTAGCGATATTATTTACGTAACCTCTCTCCGCTAATATACTATTCAAAAAAGTAGGGGATATTTGATTTTTAAGTGTTATTAAAGTCACCTAATGAAACTGACGAAGAAACAAATGACAAAATGAAATGAAGTTCACATTCATCGATTTATTCCAAATGATCGTTAGACTAAGAAAGGCACAGACTGGCCATTATAAGGGTAAATTGATACCCGGGGTCAAACAGCAAAGTTACCACAGCATCACAACAAAGTCAGTAACGGGTAAATCCTCCTCTGTTTGCCAAACAAGCATTGATCCGACGTGGCATACTCCTAATGAGACGTCTAAGGTCATTTTGGTCCAGATTGTCCCATTCCTGTTGCAACGCAGCAGCAAGTTCTTGGACATTGGCAGGACGTTGTTGACGTTGACGTAACCTCTGTCCAAGCATGTCCCAGACATGCTCGATGGGGGAGAGGTCGGGACTCAGTGCTGGCCAAGGTAATGTGGTGATGTTCTGTTGTTGGAGGTAACCTGTAACGATCCTGGTCCTGTGACATCTTGCGTTGTCATCCTGGAAGATGAAACGGCGGCCATGACGTCGTGCGAACGGCACAACATGGACTGCCAAGATGTTGTCCCGGTAGTACTGGCCTGTAACACGCCCTGCAACAACATGTAAAGCCGTTCTTCCAGCAACAGTGATACCTCCCCACACCATAACAGAACCACCCCCAAATCGATCATGTCTGATGACGTTAACGTCTTGGAAGCGCTCGTTTCGACGACGCCACACCCTCTTACGTCTGTCCAAAAAATCAACAGTGAACCTTGACTCATCTGAAAACATCACATTGCTCCAGCGTCGATTATCCCAGTGTTGACGATCCCTACACCAACGACGTCTTGCCTGAATGTGATGATCTCTCAAACAAGGGATCACGCGAGGACGTCGGGCGCGAAGGTGACCCCTATGCAGTCGATTCCGAATCGTCTGGCCACTCACTCTCACACCAGTGTCTGTTTGAAGACGAGCGCTGATCTGATTTGCTGTGATGACACGATTTCTCAAGGCCAATGTACGGATAAATCGATCCTGGACGTGAGTTGTCGCCCTTGGTCGACCTGAGCGTGGTCTGTCCTGTACAGATTGTGTATCACAGTATCTGGACCATAGCCTGCTTATGACAGACTGAGAAACATTCATCGTCCGCGCCACAATCGCCTGTGTTGTGCCGATCTGTAGCATGCCAAAGGCACGTAACCTTTCATTTTGGGTAAGCCGACGCATATCAAAATTTGTTTTCTGGTCACTAAAACAATTAAACTGATGTTTCCACCCTGGAATTCAATGCCACAATGACTGTAACAATCAAAGTCAGAGTCGTGCAAATCTTGGGTTGGACCCCCATGATGATCCCAAGCATCTCCTGCATTCCATGCGGTAGCTATTGGTGCGTTTGGGCGTCACATGTAACTGGAAATGTTTCTTCTGTTAGGTTCTATAGTGACTTTTTTCGTAGTCATTTGCATATTTTAGTATTATGCCCCCAAAATCAAATATCCCCTACTTTTTTTGAATAGTATATTTATTAGAATACCCTCATCGAGAAAAGGCCGTATCTATCAACTAATAATGGTCAGTGTTAGGACCGGTTAGAGGCTTTCAGATGTAAGTTTGCGGTATTATCAATTTGCAGATATGTTTACTCTGCCATAGAGACAAACTGGCTTACACTGGCCAATCGGTTAAATTATCCAGATTTAAGCGTGCTTGGTTACCAGACAATAAAACCTATTCTCGCTGAGGGTTGAAAATTGTATTTATACATTTATGAAAATACCTACAATCTGATTACCGTATGCTTAATGAGAAAACACTTTATAGATCTTATAAATAATGGAAATTAGATATACATGACTATTAATATACCAAACTCTACACAATATGATCCTTCATATTATGGTTAATAAATTGAAATGAATACTATAAAATGATACTTATTAGGAATTATTATGTATGTATATGATTTCTTATTGTTGCATTTGAAAACAGAAATAGTCCGTTATATAATGGAATGAAACATTTTATTCCTGAATTTCACGTAACTTTCCTGTCATTCCACCGTTTATTCCGTAAAATAACAGAATTAAGTCCGTTATAGAAGGGAATAAAATATTCTATCCCCAAATTTCACGGAAGTTTCCTGTTTAATACTGGATATTCCACAGAATTACATAAAACACGCAATTTGAAGAAATAATTCACTCTTTTAACACAATTTCTCTAAATAATCCATCAATTAACAGAAAAAATGTGTTAAACTACGGAATTCGGCGACATAAAAAACGGAAATTTTTTACAGTGTGGCAGAAATTAGCTCCGTAAACCGCGGTCGGTGAGACAAAACATGGGGTTGTCACCCCCCTCAAAAAAATCATGGATCTGCCACTGGTGGCTATTACTAGGCTCAAATATTTGATGGCTTTGATTATTTTATTTATATGGAATACAACCACTATTTCAATAATACAAAATAAAGTATAATTACACTTTTCCATTCTGCATTTTGCATAATAGACAAATAATAAAACTTAGCATATTAGAACATATTATACATAACATGGAATCTACTTCACAGCTAAGGCGTTCGGGGTTTATTTTGGTCTTGGTCAGTTAATTAATGTTTAATAATTAATCATTTATATAACATTTCAGGCCTAAAGAAAGACCTGCAAGCGATTTACATCCATATCTTTTTTGTGTAATCGATTATATTCGGTGAAATACAGAACCATTCAAACTGAACGACTTTGTTTACGCCTGATTCTATGTGTCTTAAAAATAATATTTTCTTGTCATTTTTAATGACTTCCGCATTTTTGATGAAGGTCTGGTTAAATATGTTTTATTTTGCTTGAAAAATATTTGCACATTGTCGAGATTCCTTCAGGGTTCCTATCGGGGTCGTAGTTTATGTTGTATAAAATATTATATTTATAATGACAGGTAATCATTATACCATACTTCTACAAACAACACTAAATCTAACAATTATTGGGTTATCTTGTTAAATAAATATCCCCCTCAAACCAATATATTATACCGCCATAGTGTGTAGTAGTTGTATAGGGATTGTTGTACTATTGATTATACATTAAAAATATAAATGATTAGAAAATCCATGTCTAGTTGTATTTATTCATTCATCAATTTTATCTCTAATGATATACAGCAATAAGTCTAAAATAAGTTATAAATTTTATTTCTGTTATATTGTAGTTAGTTATTTGTCCAATGAGTTTCAGTTATATGCGCAAATAGAATTTTTATCTATTTTTATGTTGATTTATATTCCGTATTTATTTTATTGTAATTTTGCAATGGCAGATAGACCCCATTCCATTCATTGGTTGTCATTGTATATGTCGTTATTTGCATTTATAAATAATCCCATAGAGGCTATTAGTTTTGTAGAGGAGGGGTGGGGCGAATGGTTAACACGTGCGCGCTGTATCATAAGGCCTGTCATTGAGTTAAATGGCGTGGTTTCCATTCCCCGGTGACGTCTGTCCAACCTCGTGGGTTTTTCTCCAGGTCCATCGGTTTCCTCCTACTGCTAAAGACCCCTACGTGCGAGCGAATTATTGAAATAAAATTGAACCATATGTTAGTCACAAAATGATCTGGTTTGTGTCGAGTGAGCGTTAAACCCCATTTCTCTGTTCCCTCTCGCGATTAATTTCGAAAAATGACAGACCATCTGCTAAAACCACAAGATTACCTCAATATTGAAAAATCTAATGATGTAAATCAGTTTCCGTGCCGAAAAGCTGTGAAATCCTGAGAATCAATTGGGTTCATCCTCTCATGACCCCAATGCTTCCAACCATATTTCAAAAAAAATCCGTTGCAAACTCCAATCTCTATCGTGTTCAGGGGTTTTCCCGCAAGTAGGGCATAACTCTGGAACGGAAACTCACGGTACTCTGAATATGAATAGGAAGTGTCCTCAAATGAGCACAATACTTCATACTAAATTTAAAAACTATAGCCTCTATCGCGGTCACTTATCGGCAAGGCGGAGGGGTGGGTAACTCCGGAACAGAAGAATGTAGATCGCTGAATATCGACAGAGTTTTTATATTATTATATTTAAAGGGGGCGGAGGCTATGGAAGGGAAAAGCAATGGGATTGGTCATAATTATCTTGACCACAATACTCCAAACCAAAATGGGCCACGTTAGGGAACGTAGAAAATCGAGAGGGTTTGCCATCTTATGACCACGATGCTTGACACCAAAACTTAAGCCTCTATCGTGTTCACAAAGTTTTCGGTAAAAATGGCTTAAATCTGGAACGAAAAGTCACGAAACGCTGAAAATCGACAGAGTTTGTCCTCTTATGACCACACAATTCTAGCCTCTATCGCGTTCACAAGTCAATTGGTGACGGATCGAAGGACAATTATATTTTTTATTAAATATTTTAATGCTTCGGTCCTATTGGTATTAATTTAGAAATGATCGCAGAATAACTATTAGATAGATGTTACAACCTTTATATTTGTATTGCTGCAATACTGTAGCGTCGATGTGTGGTTGTAAGCCAAAACGGAACTTAGTCTATCGGTTGTGGAACCATTTGTTATATTCATACAACGAAAGGGGGCTATGCAAATAAACAGTAGCAGTTATCATGTAGCTCAGAAAAAAATAATAAACAAGTTCACATAATTAGTTATATATTACTAATGTTAGAGTCTAATAAGCTCGAGGCCAATAGACTATGTAAACTAATTAGACTATATTTCCCACTCGTACTGAGAGAGGGGCAATGTGATCCCAATTAAAGACGCATAAATTGGACATGTTAAAATTTGATCGTATGCAAGAATTTGGGGGGAAAAATCTGTTATCACATACATTTGATCTGCAATTCTACCATAGAAATATAGTCCTGTTATTCAACCATCAAGGCTAACACTTTCAAATAATCGTCGGACATCCTAGAAAGGGTCTGCAGCAGTGCTTGTGGTACAACATGTACGGGGCCAGGGAGATAACTCCACAATAGTAAAACGGTTATTGGGAAGAGTTAAAGCGAGAATTTCATATTTTCTAAGAAAGTCAAAACATAATTATTTCTGTCTTTTGCTCAGGAGGTTGTCAACACACTATTATACGATCATGGGCATTATTTCCCACACTTAAGTCATTCACACCGGAAATAATAACACGATTACCTCCCTTTTTTCTACCCCCCCCCACCATGCCCCCATCGAATATAGCTGTCTTCAAACGTACAATTTCTCAACTGGCAATAGTGAATTATAGGATTAATATAATTATTTTTTTAACAAGGTAGAACTGTTTATTGATACCATCTATTTTAAGGCTTTATTTTAATGCATTTTAAAAATAGAACTTAAAAATATGAAATTCTCGCTTTAATACAAAACTCATACAATGCAGTCACAAGTAATACGGATACGATGATTTGGATTTAAACAACGCGTTAAAAGTTTGCATAAAATATTTTGTAAACAGAATTTCGTTTCATCAAATTTTATAGTAGTAAATTTTGCATTTTCCGTTAGAAAGATCCTGGGATTCGAACCTGCTTCAACAAACATGTCTTTTCCAGACATACACTGTTGTTCCATGGTAAATATTATATGTATTTTTTTAATTATCAGTCTTATTAAAGCCCCAATAACACTCTTGTTGTAACTGAAAAATATGTCCCAATCTTCATTCTGGTCAACAAATCGTATTATTTTAGAATATTCCAATTAAATGATGATATAAATTTCATCTTAACACACCTTATTTAAAAAATTGGAAAAATTCAACCCATTGATTTGAAAAGTCTAACGTAAACCTTTTCAAATGTGACTTGGATTTTAAAATATTTTCGAACCCTCTGGACAAATAAAATAGGTTGTAATGGATAATTTACACAACAGGTAGGACATTTAAACATCTAGTACTTAGAATAAGGGTATTATTTATTTTCTGGAGCTACCAAGCCAGCAAGAATGTTATTGTCCCTTTAAGCGGCGTTCAATGAAATATATCGTAAAATGTCGATGTTAAAAGCAGATAACATCAATTAATAACGTGTTGAACGCTGTTTCGTTTTTGGATAGTCCTGTTTGTCTTGACGTAATGTAAACGGTTGGGTTTTTTCACTGGATATTCAAGACTTTGTTACTAAAGACGCTCGGTGGTTCAAAAATTAGACTTTGTAATTTTCATGAAACGAAATTCGACCGAACGTTAAAGACAATATTGGTGTCAGAGATTGTCACATATTATTATGTGATAGACCTATTTAACACGTTTCAGATATAATTTTAACACAGAGATCATTGCTAAGATAGATACATAACAAAGGTTTGGGGAAACAAAAGTTATGAAAGCAAAAGGAAAAAATGAGTTATCCTGAAGTAATGGGTGATAACAGATACACAGGCAAATTACTGCTCACTGATAATTCCCTTGAAAACCAAAAGTTGTTGCATGAGACTGTGAGAGGACATCTGACTATTAAAAAAATAATTGATTGTCACTAGATAAGACATAACAAGAAAAATAGTAATAGCCTGTATATTCACTTGTTTTTATTCATTCTATACAGCTAGACTATACTTAATAAACATGGTAATGCACAGACTTTTTCTAATTCTTTTATTTTCTCTTATCTAGTGATAGTTAATTATTTTTTTAAATTGTCAGATATCCTCACACAGTCTCATATAACAACTTTTTGTTCTCGAAGGAATTATCAGAGAGTAGAAATAGAAATTTGTCCGTGTATGTGTCATCACTCGTTATTTCCCTGAGTTATATAGGAGGGTAATTCATGTTTTCCTTTTGCTTTCATCACTTCCGTTTATCCAAATTTTTGTTACACAGTTATCCTCACAATGTTTTCTGTGTAAAAATTATATTTGGAACGTTTTTAACCAGTTCTATCACAAGGGGTGGGGGGTTGGGATGGCCAAGTGGTCTAGGGTGCCGCGCTTCGACCTCTAGCTGGCCGGTCACCTCTGGCTTGCGGCTGTGGTTTCGAGCCCTGGTGTGAGCGTATGTGGCATGGAGATAGGGGCGCCTTCTCAACCTCGTGGGTTTCCTCCGGGCACTCCGGTTTCCTCCCACTGCTAAAGACCCCTACGCGCAAGCGAATTATTGAAATAAAATGAAACCATATGTTAGTCCCAAAATGACCTGGTTTGTGTCGAGTGGACGTTAAACCCCATTTCTCTCTGTCTCTCTATCACAAGGGGATAATGGCTGGCATAAATATTGCCCTTTAAATATAAAAAAGGAGCCCAACTTTTAGTATTTGGGCTATCAAAAAAGAATAAAAACATCACTATGTTGTTTCCAATCATTTTGTTATAAATTCAAGTCTAATCTGTAGGTGTGCTAATAATAAAGAATATACAATATACAAAAAAGAGATGTTAGTTTGGTTAACCCTATCCAGGTGGAACTCTACAAACTGGGTAACATTCATTTAAAAGAGCAGTCCCAAATGTATTTCAGTGAATAAAACTGGTTAATTCAGTATGAAAACCTCTTAGATACAACTCCTAATCCTATGCAACTATATTTTCAAAGAGAAACATGAGTTCTAACTTTCTGTGTGATATGCAGTCATTTTAGTTTTGTACAAAGAAGCTTACAAAGAAGAATTGATGTACTTGTTATAATACTGCTTTTAATCAGTCCTTCACATTTAAAGGGCGAATCCCGATAACTTTTTAGGGAATAAAACTGCTTAATTTTGTGTTAAAACCCATTACCTAAGGCCGACCAACTAACCCGATATTTGCGATATGCTTGTAAATAACTTAAACCTGACAGTCTTCATCTGGAAATGGAGACCGTTGTATTATACAGTATAGGGATAAAACTAGACTTTTTTCTATAAAAATAATATGTAGGTGAAATTCACCTTTTGTTATCAAGTACAGTACATGGGTCATTCACTGTATAGACCTCTCAAGAAACGGGAATCGATTATCAGGTCACCCAATGAAAAAATTGACCCGAAATCTTAAAAGGGTTACGTGTCCGGATAAGCAGTGTTGACGTTAACATCAAAACGACTCAATAATTTGAGCTAAAATTTTGAGACAAGGTAAATACACCATGCCTCTATATTTTGGTCCATAAATTTCATAAATGCTCGCACATTAATTTTTGAGACTCTAGACTCCTGTAAATTAGCTAAATTGCTCTCCTAAGTATCGAGATTAATAAACTACTTTTAGGTTTTTTTTACTTTTAAACTGCATAAATTCAAGGTACCGGAAGCTTTTTATGGCTCCTGCACAATTTCATTAACGTGAAGGACTGTTTTAATATTATTTTCAGTTAACAGCAGAGAATTTAGAATTAAAGAAGAAATACAACAGATTAAAACAACAAAAAGAAAAAATACAAAATCAGCTGGATGTTATTTTAGAACAACAGAAAGTAGAAAAACTGTTGAAGAATTTTGTAACAACGAGGAAGTATGGCACTTAATGACAGTTATTAGACCTACTCAGTAGATCTCGATGTGAAATATCTGTGTTTTTATTATGCCAATTTATGATTTCGTTATCAAATAGTGCCAAGCCTGGAAATAAGTCACCTGTCACTGACAGTGTCAGGTACCGATTCAGGCTTTGTCAGGCACAAAACCACTGATGCCTGTCATTTTGTCCGACAACGATTTGTCTTTTTTAATGACATTATTAATACATGTCCGGCACTAAGTTGAAAATGTCAGGTACTATTTCATTAGTGCCTGACATTTTGTCAGATACATCTAAACCTGTTATTTCCAGGCCTGAATAGTGCACATGATTAATTTTGAGGAATGGAAATAGATAAACGAACTAAGCGTGCGCTTTAGGTCAAAATTAAGTGATGGTTTTTGATTAGTGCTGGGATAAAATCTGTATTAGCTTATTTAATTTTGACTTTGTTGAAATGTTAAGTGGAAGTCCATATGGTTAAGATTATTCACGTTTTCTTTGTCTGTATAAACTGTCGACAGCTATATCTCAACATCAGCTCCATATCTGTGGTCCTTAATTTTTTTAAAAGATGATCAGAGGTATGCTCTCGTCACTGGCATCCATCCATATTTTTTTGCGACCACTCTGTAACCTCTGACACACATTGGGTAATAAAGAAGATTATTGTTGAATTTTCTTCAAATAGAAAAAATTATGTTCAAATTTGTGAAATTCTGTAAATGGAATATAAGTGGAAGAAACCTGTTGATTTTCAAAGTTTAGAAAACAGTTTGTCATATGTTCTTCATATTTAAATTATTTGCATCTTTGTAATGAATAAAATGTTTGTGTATATTTTTAGTGTATATGTACAAACAGAGGCACCTGGTTGGTTAAAATCTACAGCTCAACGTCAACAACCAATCAAAACACCTGTTACATCTGAAAGAGTTTATCAAGAATCAGAACAGATGACTAAGTATGTTTTTTAATTGATTGAGCTACAACGATTTTATTATTAGAATGTTTGAAACAATATTTTGGTATAGTCAGTTAAAAAGGGTGGGAGGATCCTGTTTTATTTTTAAACATAAAAATCATTTCTTATTAATTACAGAAAGATCATATTTCCATTCAAACAGTATATCATATTTCCTATTACAAGGGAAGTGAATGTAGAATAACATTTCCAGTTGAAATCAAGTACATAATCTTGAAAAATGTTATTGACAATCATAAGTGGCACTGAATAATTGTTAACTCTATCATAATTATGTTCCTAAAGTCTTTTAAATTATTTTAAGTTGATCCCAACATGCCACATTGGTATGTTACAAAGAATATGGTCGTCTGTCAAATGCCAAATCTTATGCATTTCATCTGATCACTGGTATAAATGTTAATTGTAGAAGCCAATCAAAGTTTTAAATTATTTTTGGTGATAATTTCTTACGTGTTGTTACTCTTACTTGTTACTCTTAGTAAAGAATCTCATTAATTGCAAAAGAATAAATATGTGACAATCTTAGTGGACAACTTGGTTGTTGTGTGTATGTTTCATTGCCTGGCAACCTATCTTTTATAATTGTATATGTTTGTGTACAACTTTGTTGTTGTGTGCATGTTTTATTGCCTGGCAACCTATCTTTTATAATTGTATATGTTCAATAAAAAGTAAAATTATAATTATAGAGTATTATCCATGCAGAATCAACTGATGAAAAGATATGAAAAAGAAGTCAAACAGAATATGGAACATCTAGAAACAATCACAAACTTAAATGTAAGTTGATAGGCATTGGCGTGACCAATTCTGTGTGAAACAAGAATACCTTCAACATAGTCACTGGATGACTCCCCATAAAAAATGTGTCACATTTTAAGACTTCTTTCATTTTAAAGTCCTGGTGTGCTATTTGCATTTTCACTAAAATATTCCTATTAGAGATTCAATTTTCACAATATTGTAGTTCGCAGGGATTCTAATAGTACTAAATGACATATCCGGACTTAACAACTTAGCTGATAATGTTTCTGTTATCTATGATTGTTTTGACAGGGTAAAATAGCTCAGTTAGAATCCAAGGTACAGAAAGGTGAAGAAGAATTATTCAGTATGAAAAGAGAATTATTTAAAGTTAAAGGCCCTGCAGGTATTCAAAATTATTTTAAAGATGCATTATATGCAGGAGCTAAATCTTCCTATTGCACACCTTTCTTAAGGCTTTAAATGTTGTATGAATTATCAGTTAGACATTGATTAACTTGCCAAGACCATAATCAACTCTCGATGCCATTGGATTCTCAAGATTTTCAGTGCATTTAAACATGATTGGCGACTAATGATTTTATTAAAAAATGGATAATTGAGACTTTGTTTACTATCGTAACAATGGTAGCAATGACAATCAAGACTACTTTTCTCCTAACAGCCCTAAGGTCACTGAGAATGAAGTAATTTGACTGAAATTTTCAAGATATTCCCTTTTGATTATCTAGTTTTTAATTTTTGTAGCAAGAAATGTCAGCTCTTTATCTAAATCTTACATAATGCATCTTTAACTATACCCTATGTTCTTCTGTATAACAACTTGCTATTTAGATTTTAACCAAACAGGCCAATATATCAGACACACAGCTGGGGATGAGGACTATAGTTTTGAATTAAGGGCTCTATAACTCTGTAATGTCAGAATGAAACAATGCCAATCAATTATCTCCCAACTACATCTTTACATACCGGTATATTTGTTCAATCTGTTTGAAATACAGATCTATCTTTTGTTTGTTTTTTTTTATACTTTCCATGGCCTACACTACATGAAGATCCGGGAAGTCGTGTGAGGGGTAATAAGAGCAACTTTGGACCCTATGACCTCAGACATTGACTAATCAATCAGCGTTGACGTTTCAAGGGGTTTACCCACAGAACTCAACGTAACAGACCATTTCATTGGCTAATTCCTCAACTAGAACACCTGTTATATAACAACTCTTCCAGATCCTAGTGTTGTGAAGACCAGTAAAATGAAATTTTGAACTATAAAAAAAACAAAGTCGGATCTGTGGTTTAATCAGAATGGCATCTGTTTTAATAAAGTATTTGTTGATTGACCAACAGATATTGGTGATGAGAATTTATGCATCCACACACCCCTCCACAATTTCTTGTGAACACTCTACTGTTCTGCTCAGCGTCCTTGTCAGATTATTTTCTATTTCAAAGGGATTGTTCATTTGGCTGTTGGGTAGAATCCAATTGAAATTCAAAATTGTTCAGTTTCCCCATTTACATTGTGAACAAGTTAAAGGACAATGTTTTGAATATAGATTTTTGCAGATATAAATTTTGGCTCAAATTTTGACTTTTAAAGCTTGTGAGTTAGATACAAGAATACAGGACAAAGTTCTTAATGGATTTTTCAAAACTTAGTGTTCTTTGGAGCATAAGGCAGAACCTTTATGAATTTATATCATTTAGGATTATGAATGTTTCACAATTTTACCTTTAAAGTTTAATACAGAAATCATAGTAGATTATTTAATGAGTTTAGATATAGCATGGATGTCTTCGCAGCTGGTGAGTGTCTAGGTTTGTTTTATGAATGTGTAAATGTTCCTATATATATTTTAAATGTAGCGTTGACATCTTTACAGTTGCTGGGTGTCTAGGTTTGTTATGTAATATTTCTACATGATTTAAAATAAGCATGGAATATTTTAGGTAGTGGTGCTAGTCTTAAAGATGTTACAAGAGAGAAAATAAAATTAAAGAAAGAAAATAAGAAACTGCGTACAGAACTTGATGGTTTAGATAAGGTAATTTTTAAGATCGGTTAAATTTAATTGTAGTAAGCTTCTGTCAAGGAACCAAACCTACCATTGTTACTAAGCTTCACTGGTAAATTTGTGGAACCTTCAAAAAACAGAAAATTTTGTTTGGCAGTGCCAAAATTTATTTACCGGACATCAGTCCGGTGAATTTCTATCGACGTAACAGAATTAGCCAATGAGTAATAGCAGTTTCAGTCATCAGTGCTCTGTATACACATTGGCATGCACGTTAAAGAACATTTGAAGTTGAAATATTTGCTTGGGCCAAATTTTATCTTAGTTGGTGAAGAAGAATAGGATGTTAAACCCTATTTCCATTTCATATTGAAAGCCTGTGTCACAGAAAATAATATACAGTCCTTAAATAGTTCTCAGGTGGTTTAAGGCTGCCCAGGTACAAAGGGTTAATCTCATCCAGAGAGCTAAGGGACTGACAGGAATTATTTCTACTCAGACATTTTTTTTTTGTTTCAGGGATTTTTTGATGAAGTGGAAGATATTAAATATGCGCTACAACAATTCGGTAAACTAAATCAAGAATATGATAAACTGTTACGCAAAATGTGTAAAAAATATGGCGTACCATTTCCTAAACTAGAAAAAATTCTAGATGTGGATACTGGCAGCTGATGTATCAAATTCAATTTTTAAACAATAATTGGACAATTTATTCCTAGGAACAATTTGTTTTAAGTTTTAGAGGCAATTTTACACCAACTAAGCTGCTGATTATCATGTGAGGTATTTTGAATCCCTTGCAAACAACAATAGTATTAAAGTTGAATACATAAACAAAACATCAGTCCAAAAATGATTCAGTGTGTATGGTATAGTATTGGCATAGATATGAAGAATTGAAAATTTCATATTTTTGACATCCTCTGCAGATGATATAAACAAGCCAGAGCCACATACAAGTGTTAGTTAAAAACTTTTTATGGGCCTAACTTTAATCTGATTAGAATTGGGGAGGATATGTACAGTGTACTGTTGATATTTTGTCTTCTTTAATTGAGTGCATTTTATCGTGGATTCAGTTATGCAAAATAAGATATCATCTGAAAAATGCACAATTAGGATTGGAAAATTAATTGAATTTAATGTTTTTACTTGAATAGTGCTGCCTTTGATATATTTATGGATTATCTTGACCAGAAACCAGAAGAACAACAACAATTCATAACAAATAAATAAAGTCTTTAATAAACATGATTTTAATTCAAAGTATGAAATATAAATGCTTAAAGGAGCTGTCCCAGATATCCCACAAGTGCCTGGATAGTCATGTCTATACACTTGCATATAAGTTATTGTAGTAAGTGATTGTCGAGATCACCATGTCACTCATAAAAAAGAAAAGTGGAATTCCGTAAATGCGTTACGTTAATTTGGCATTAATTTGTATACTGTTACTCAATTCCACATAAATGGACTACTCAGCTCTTTTCAACATTGAATAGTTAAATAACGAATTTTAAGTAATACATAACATACAGGAATAAAAAATATTAATAATGAAAGCACTAATAAATATCAAGATGTAAAATATCAATGGTGTTTCAGTTTGTTAAATATTTCACAATGGAATGTCTTATATTATGGCTTGAATCAAAGTCTTTTTTAAGTCTGGTAATAAAAATGTCACATGATCACCTTGTGTCTCTGCACATAAAAGAACCCTTGATTATTGGAATCTGATAAAGAGTAGGCAGAGACTGTTGCTTGGGCAAAATTCTCCTTACTAGCAAAGTTATGTAGGCCTATTAACGAGATGTAAAAACTCCATTCTCAGTTAGATGACCTGTTTCTGAGAACGATGTCCATTTGTCTTATGTTATAATTGTTATCATTGGTTGGAAAAGAAACTCTACTCCAAAGTGATTTCATCATAGTAGGAAAAAAATCAACTGGATTAGAAGATTAAATTTTCAGGGCCACTGCATAGATTTTTATGCACTGATAATTTGCTTTAAATCATTTCGATTATTCAGACACCTTTATAATTATTATCTGAAGCACATTTTATGATTTCACAATCACATTTCTGAGGGATCCACTTCCTGTGGCAGAAATAAACAGTCACAATCAACATTCAAGTCACATCCATTTGGGTTAGTTTATGCCTAACCAGCATTCTTGTAAAATCTTACTGAACTATATAGTAAGTCAGTATTCTTCAATAAATTCAGGCAATCTACGAGAGTGAAATAGTATGATGACAGATCTTTTATTTCTTTTATGGGTGGTATAATGATCAAACACATGCACTTTAGATCATAAGGTATGTCATTTAAAATGGTGTGGTTTCCTGCCAGTGCTGAAGAGTCCTAAGCACAACCAAATCATTGAAATAAACTTGTACCATATCACTAAAGAACCATGTTTGTGTTGAGTGGATGTCAAAGCCCATTTATCTCTCTCTTCTCTTTATTTTATTGTCTCTGATCGATTTAGCTTCAAATACATTAGCTATTGTCTTAATATTGATGGAAAAGAAAGAAATTTTATTTTATAGTTCAAATTGTAGGGAGGTTATAACATTAGTCTGAATATTGCATAGAGTATAAAAGGTGGTGTAGAAGACATATTATACATGCTGTACCGTAACTAATACCAGCTTCAACATCATTGTTCATAACAATCAAATGATCACATTATCAATATCCAATTAGTGAAGTTTTAGCACTGTCTACTTTCAGAAGGACCATTATTGAAAGTAACAAGGAAATAGTAATGTTTATTATGACGTCTGGGATGGTTGACTACATTATGTTAAACCCCATTACTCTCTCTCTCTCTCCGATTTCACAACATTCATTTTCCCTAGAACAGCAACAATACTATTCTTTTACGATCTAGCACTGTCAGTTAGATGCACTTTGAGATGGCTGATTCTCAAGTAATAAACTCACGGATAAACAAACTGTCCAATGCATGTATCACAACTTCTGGTCTGAGATGCTGTTATTATCATTAATAATCTGCTAAACAGGCTATCAATCTAACCAGAACTTGGCTTCCCTCTTCAGATTTTTTGGTTATGGTTGACTAGCAGTGGTATAAAATATTGTATTTTAATGTTCCTCAACCAAATTTGGTAAAATAAAGTACGTTTTCATTGGTTCTTTCCCTTTAACACTTATAACGCCTCGATATTGAATTTGAAAATGCGTTGATTTTAATAAATCTGCTGTGTGTTCTGGAACCTGAAATATATAAATCATTGAACGAATTTAGTCGTTTCGTTACCTTCTCTGATTTCTTTGGTTGCAAAATAATAGAATGTAAAGATGTTGACAGTTCCTCCCAGTGCCACAGGTAATATTGGGCTGTGTGGAACATGCTAGAGTCGATTTGTAGCACATGTTTGGTACTGGTGAAGCATTATGAATATGATTATAATGATAAAAAAACGCGTTATAACTGTGTGATTTTTGCCATCTGCTATCAGCCGCAAAAACTCAAAACCATGACACGAAGTGCATCCCTGTTACCTAGCCCCAGCTGAAATCTACAATTCTTAGAGATATTCACATTTTTGGCACCTTTGAGGCATTCAACTCGAGATATATCTTTAAGCATTAGTTCTACCAGATAAATTAGACCAATCGGGATACAAAATGACAAGAGAAACTAACCTGTATTTTATGAACTACACCGGAACTGTCCATTCTACTAGCTACATTAACTGTATCTCCCCAGATATCATATTGTGGTTTTCTAGCACCTACTACACCTGCTGTTACGGCGCCTTGATTTATTCCTGGAATTATAATACAAGTTAACCATGTTTGTTAAGAGCTGGTGGGATTTAGATGACACAGAAAATGTCCATTTTATACCTCAGTCAAGACATCAACCTAATGAAAATCTACACTATTTCTACCTCAATTTAAAGCAGAGTTATTGTGTTCCAGAGTTTTGACCAATCACACTGTTGATCATCGTATAAAATTTTTCAGCAGAAAATTTAATTAAGTGCCAGATGGACCAGCAACCGTGCATGACATCAATTTCCAAGGAACAAGCAAGGTATGTATCATGTACTTTAATTGGTTGAGCCTTTGGTATTTTTCAAAGAACTTCTTTGCTGCGACAATAGTCATAAGCTCTTTTAAGTCACAAGTCGTCACAACTGCCAGATCTAAGTTGAGTCTTGAGGTTCCAGAATCAAGTTTCAACCTCTGACTATAATCATAATAAACATTCTGCAATTATTCACAAGAATTCTCACAAACAATATTTGATAATTTGAAAATGTTATTTTAGAATATTTACCTATTCTAGGTTTAAACTGATTGTAGGAATGTAGATTTATATTGTCTAATTTTACCATCAAAGCAACAGCAAATTTTGTCATAATTTCTATATTTTTCTTCTTCTCTGACTCATCCTACATAAAAAATAAAAATTAAAAGAATACACTCTACTGTATTTTCTTGAAATATGAACCATACAGATTGAAAATTTAGGATGTGTAATTCATGGCCCAAAAGGCTGGCAAAAGGAAAATATTAATCTTAACTGTAACAATCTACAAGTTATCAAATAATGGTCAACAATTCCTTTTAAAAGTAATTTAACTGTCCATCCCCCATTAAAATAAATTGAGAATATTGAATTTCATTGTTAAATAATAAATAACAGGTCCTTTCAAAAACTGATAGCTTCCTTCACACAAATGAATTTGCGATTGTTCACCATGCAATTAGAGATGTCGAAAGTTGTAGACCAATATATTTTATACTTACAACTTTAATATCTAACGACAGTTGTAGACCAGTATATTGATACTTACAACTTTAATATCTAACAAAGGCTGTAAACCTCTATATGTGATACTTACATCTTTAATATCTAACGAAGGCTGTAAACCTGTGGCTGCCATATATGTACTACCAATAGATTTAATCTTCTCTACCCTACTAAATTCTCCTTCACATAATAACTACAAAAATAACAATATTCAATTACAAACTAATAATGACTCTTGTACAATAAGTCAAATTTGTTGCATGGAAACGGAAGTTATTCAACTAAGAAATTTCTTATTAGCAAACTGCATAACTGTTAAACTAGGATGTATGTACAAGATATATTTAGTTTTCACTAAGGTATGCTCCGAAGAGAAAGCGGGAAGGAAGGACAATTTGCATCTCTGTATCCTCTTTCGTTCTCCTTAAATCCTTAAATTTGTTACACATGGAATATGAAAATTATAAATATAATGTTTTATAAAGATTGGACATGCTTCCGAAATAAAAACTAGGACAGAGAGAGTTTTATTCAATATCCTTAACTTCATTCAGAGCATGATAATAATAAAGCCCTACTTACCATGTCTATATCAGAGATAATCTCATTTAAAACTCGAATACACTCTAATCCTTGTTTATTAGCTGCATTCTGCTGGTAAAAATCTTTAAAATTTGGTATCGATGCAAACATTACGCTAACATTAGGGTAATAGTTGTAATAAATACTCTGAAAAAATAACAGAAGAGAAAAATATAAGCTGAATATTTTTATGAATAGTGATGCATCTTTACAATAAAAAAAAGATTTTTACTACGTCTGTAATGTATTAGCCATGCTTGGTTTTATCTGAACTGTATCACATCACATCCGTTAGCAGACCAACATGGATGTGTTCGTGGTAGGACCCCTGTTTTTCATCCCATCTGAATGACTAGGCATGCATCAATTGCAGCCCCTCCCGGTTTGAAAGATTTAAAGCTAGCTGAGAGTCACTGCCTTGATGACTTTTTAATAACTTTTCTATGTTTACTCAGGGCCACATTGGTGTACACATGATAGATCTCTGTTGACTGTTGGAATTTGATGAAGAGTAGTCAAACATGCTGCTGTCCAAGCAAAATCCCCCCACCCTTCCTCCCTCCCAAAGCATTGCACACATGATTCGATTCCCCTATCAATGACCATATCCGAGTCTTAAAAGTATTTCCTATATTGTGTGAAATGTATTTGAACTATTCTCTACTTACTGATTTGCCATCATGTTTTCTGGCTAAACGTAGGAAATAATCTGCTACATGAGCTGGTAATATATTCTCTAATATAACTTTATTTAAATGAGCTGTATCTTTAATCTCTTCTGTTTCATTTTCAAATTGTTTAATCCACAAGAAATCTAATTTATTTGTATATTCTATCTGTAATGAGAATGTATTTAAATTAAGGTATACATAATTTAGCAGTAGGCAGTAGCATTAGCCAACCTAACTCCTTGAAATTCCTGTAGAAATATAAGATTTAGAATATGTCCTGGATAAGCAATTTGCCTCTGATACAGAAGTCAAGAAAATGAGATGCTGACGTATCCAAGATGCTAATAGTCATTTAAGTTAAGGCCTTTTCAATACCTGGAAAACTACAATATTGTCAAAATCGAATCTTTAACACAAATTTCAGTTCAAAAATGGATCAATTCTTTTCAGTATTGCGGATATAATAAACAAACCAAACAATCCATTTGCCAACTATAAGTTAAGTTGTGGGTAAAGTCTTTTGATGGGCCTCTTTTTCATTGGACACAATCAATGCAGGGAGATTATCTACCACTGATGTTTCGGTTTTGTTTCCATAATTTATTGTCAAATAGTATATTTAGGCATGGATTTAACCATGAAAAATCTGATATTGTTCGAAAAATCAAAATAACGATCAATGGCATAAAAATAAAGAGAGAGTTATATTACCTGTCTGTCTAGTATATGTAATGTTATCATCACTAAAGCCAGATAAACAGATGCTGTTATTTTAACATCTAGATGACTGATCTCACTAATAAAATTATAAAAAAAAAATCATTAACATAAACACTTGTTAGTTATCAGGACACTTTAAATGAGAAGTGGTATCAGATGTTCTAGGTCGTCACTACTTTAAAACAGATGACACTCGCTAATTACTTGCTCCTTTATCTTTTTGTTTCATTGGTCAATCAAATTGCCTACCGCTATGCTTAACTTGACCAGAAAATGCTCATTATCAAACTTTGGTCAAGTCACTGATGTAATGAAACTATATAACCATTAGAATCAAAGTTATTATGTCGCAAAGCATTGACAAACATACCGATATATGGATGAAGCAATTTTAATAGTCCCCTACTTTCTTTGTGAAGCAGAGCAAATTGATACATGCTTAAATATGAAAATATATCTAATTTCAAATCAGAGATGCTCACCCATTTTTTTGCCCAATGATATCATTTTTTTTTTTATCAAATCAGTGATTAATTTTACAGAGTAGATCCAATAATTGCATTTAAAATACTAGACTTACGTGGACCAACTATAAACTTTATTTTCATCCAGATGTAATATAAGGTTAAATATAATAAATGCTGTAACCATGGTGATGAGTTTAATATAATAACTAAGATGGAGGAAGACGCTACAGCTAGTTAAAGCCAGTAAATAACTAAATATAAAATACTGAAATATAGAAAATAGAAAGTAAAAATATGAGAAATTTGGTGAATACAATAAAATGAAGATATAATATATATGATAGCAGAGTTTTGTGTACTCTTCAGGGTATTACAAATGTAAATGGTTCCTTTACAAACATGCCAATGTTTACACAGGCAAACCATATTTATTTGCATCGTGTCAGTCCCACTAGTGCCAGGCTGGACATTCTAGAGATTCATTTGGCCTGCAACAAGATTGTAATCTAGGAAATTCTAGTACAGAAATGAAATGAAATGGTGTTTAAAGTCCTACTGTTCTGCTCTGAATGGTCTAGTACAGAATCCAGTGCATTTATTGTTCAACAACTGCTTTTGGAAAAAATATCAGTATTAAAAATTTTTATGAAAGATACCTGGTATATGAAAGCATTTTTTTTCTAAATTTACCTCTGCATGTTGACACTGATATAAATAATGGGGTGTACTTAGTTCAGGAATAATGGTAGAATTATCAACTGTTCTTCCTGCTTGACATGAGCTCTATAAATAAATGTCATAAAAAATTATATTTTAGGAACTTTTCTATGATAAAGAGCACAGAAGTTTAATATTTAAAATCCCATCTAACCAGGTAGTATATCGATTCTTGACAAACAATTTTCTTAGTTGGTCAATTTTAATGGCAGAAAGTTATCCTAGGTAAGTAATCATTAATTGTTTGTCGAGAATAAGATAATTCTGTGCAAACACAACATGCTTTACAGAATGGCCTCCAGTCTACAGAAATTTTATCTCCATTTCATAGACTAGAATTACTAACACGTGTGAATTAAAATGAAAATGAAAGGGGGTTTAACACAGAGTTGGGATTTCGCCCGTATATTCCGGACTTGTCCGAATTTTTTTTCCAAACGCACAATGTTGTCCGACCGGGAATATGCCCAATCGGACATCAAGACATAGTGAATAATATTCAAAATTCCAAATTAATATAGTGTACTGAGAGTATAACTACCACTCAACCCGATTATCGTTGACAATAGGCAGGATTGATTAGGTAATTAAGTGATCAACGTATTTATCGTGTTATACCGTCAATAAACCTACCTTGATTAACTACTTAATCGGTCTTGATTGATTGACTTAATCCTTTGTCGGACAATTCATCAATCTAATCTTAAACAGAAGTCATTGCTTTCCCTTTGTCGGACTATTCATCAATCCAATAAGAGTGATTATAATTCTAATTCACCTGTTTACCTCGTGGTCTTCAATTGTCGGGCATTTTAATCGCATTGATGTGAGCCGACAGCATCTATCAACTAATCATAGATGTCACATATCGTAAGAGTATATTATTTTATAACACCCTAATTCATTTTGTCTACGATATCTTTTACGTCTTTTAAGAATCCATATATAAATTCTCATCCACAGTGGCACTTTCCCGTGATCTCGAGCGCCGCACGAATATTGCTTAACATGTTAGGCAGTGCTTACAATGAAGCTGTGTGCTCTAAGTCACGTACGCCATAGCGGCAATACGCTGAAGTCAGCTATGCCTTTTCTCATCACCACAAGTAATGTATGAAGCTGTGGGTCACGTACGCCATAGCAGCAATACGCTGAAGTCAGCTATGCCTTTTGTCATCACCGCAAGTATTATTTCGAACGCTTTTCTTTCATTTGCTGCCGTGTTCTTATTTCTATTACGCACGGATTTGAATATTTTGTTGACATTTTATAAAGAAAAAACGATGTTCTGACATCGCAAACTATTCTTATTTCGGAAGTTCGGCATTCATTTGCTGCCACGTAAATCTAAAGGAATATTACCGTTGTGAATTTTATGCCGAAGCAGGATCGGCAAGATTTCATTCAATGTATTACGAAAATGCTTAATTTTGTACGACATTTACTGACATGAATTTGAATGCCGTACGGGAATTAGGTGTGAAAAATAGCGAGGTTCACCAATTTTTATTACGTACGGGATTTGAATATTTTGTTGACATGTGATTTTTAATTGTGGTATGAATTGAATACCGTACCGGAATTAATATGAAAAATAGCGAGGTTCACCTAATTTTGTTATGTACGTGATTTGAATATTTTGACATGTGACTTTTAATTGTGGTATGAATTCGTCTGCTTAAATAACGGTAAGTGTTATGCCCCTTTATTTTCGGTAAAATGTCCGACACGAAAAATTTTGAAATCCCAACTCTGGACTAGATCAAGAGCAGAACTGTCCACAATGATTTTCAAACCCGCCAATGAAAGTCAGTAAAAAGAGGATTATATTCCATGCAATAGATGGTCGCTCATATTCTCTAAGTAATAGAAAATGAACAGTGTGCAAAAGGACCAGTCCTTATTGTGGTATGAAGTCAAAACTAATAAATACTTACAAAGTTAATGGCTGACATGAAGATAACAATAGCCATGCAGACAAGTGACATAACTATTCTAATTAATGGATAGCCATTTATAAAATGTGATAATTTTAATATAACATCCAAAATTTTCATTCTGTATGACTGAAATAAACAAAAACACATAAAATGATAAACAATAAAAATTGTGTATGATTCAGGATGGGGGATAATCCAGATTTGGGGCTGCAGGTGTGTTCAGGCCCTTTCTCTTTTTCTGCCCAGTTACACAGAAATTCTCACTTTTGATTCTGGAAAGCTCCCAGTTGACAGAATTGCAATCAGAGGAGACAGAATTTATATATGTCAAAGTTTTGTTAGTCGCATTAACTTAAAGGGACCCTCCCGATAAGAACAGAGTCTCAAAAATTAAAGTCCGAGTATTTATGAAATTTATGGACCAAAATATAGAGGCGTGGTGTATTTACCTTGTCGCAAAATTTCAGCTCAAAATATTGAGTCGTTTGGACGTGAACGTCAACACTGCTTATCCGGACACGTAACCCTTTTAAGATTTCGGGTCAATTTTTTCATTGGGTGACCTTATAATCGATTCCCATTTCTTGATAGGTCTATACAGCGAATGACCCATGTACTGTACTTGATAACAAAGGGTAAATTCCACCTACATATTATTTTTATAGAAAAAAGTCTGGTTTTATCCAGATACTGTATAATACAACGGCCTCCATTTCCAGATGAAGACTGTCAGGTTTAAGATATTTACAAGCGTATCACAAATATCGGGTTAGCTGGTCGGTCTTAGGTAATGGGTTTTAAGGGATTTTAACACAAAATTAAGCAGTTATATTCCCCAAAAAGTTATCGGGATTGTCCCTTTAAGTACCCTTGGGGTCTTTTCAGATGGGAAGATACTAGAGAACAGGGAGAAAACTCACAAGGTCAGACAAACAACCATACTCTATGTCACGTCCAACTGTAGCATTGAAATCATGCCACTTGACTATTCCCCCCCACCTTAACTCTTAACTGACCCACGGCGACTTTTGTCGACACCTATGATGTTACCGTTAAGTACCCAGGGCGACTTTTGTCGACAAAACCAGTTAGCCGAATGCAACGTTTCTAGCGCAATGAGAGTTACTTTCCTTATAAACAGGCGGCCTTTTCTCATTTGTTTACTTCCTGTTTGATATTTTGACAGTTAAAATTTTACTATTTCTTCTTGAAAAATTACAATAAAACAGTGATATACCTAGCCCTATACGACAACGTTCTCCGTACGACGGGTTGCCATACCTATTGAATTACAGTGATTCAGATTTTATCGGTGGTGTAGATATTTATAGTTTTGCGTTAGAACGTAGAAGCTTAGCTAGGTTAATCAACAAAATTTCAGTTACTTTTAAATTTTAATAATCATTGATGATAAATGATTTTTAGTTCACAAAAGCCGATCAAAAAATAGAAATAACCATTAGATCTATGTAGGCCTACATGAATTTTGCATGAAATGTCTAAATTATTTTTTTTGTTTAAAATTCATATTTAATTATGAAAATGGCAATTTAGAATATTTCATCCATTTACATGAATGAATGGGTCTATTGTCAGTTGTTATTATTGATATGACTTTAAAATGCATACCTATATTTTTTAACACTATTGACCATTATGACGTGGGTTTTTATGACGTTATGACGTCAAACCTCATTTAAGAGTTAATATTTCCAGGCCCATATCTTAGTTAGGGGATCACGGTGGCTAAGTGGGTAAGATGCTGGCTCGCTAGTCTGCAGGTCAGGTGTTGGATGCCTGCATTGGCCGAGAAAGTTCATCCAGATTTTACCGCGTGGTTCCCACTTGTCAGTGATACAGTCATGACAAAGGACAGCTGTGTAGACGTTCGGGTGGTACGAAAAACTGAGGTCCTGTGAATACATTGGTGCGCACATAAAAGATCCATTGACAGTTGGAATTTGATATAAAAGTAGGCTGTAGTGCCGCTGTCCGAGCAAAATTTCCCTAATAGCACACTGTATGGTGTATGCCCGTCTTCATTAGTCCAGTTCGGAGTAGAAAAGTAGGATGTTAAACCCCATTTCATTTCTTATGTAGATAAATATACATACCATATGATATTGTAATGATGAAATGATAAGTAATAGAGCTAGCAGAGATATACCACAACACCAACTTATATAATATATCACAGATCTGAAATACATATATTATACACATCATTACTTTAGTATCACGCATGGGATTGGGTATCCATTATATTCATAGAAAATCTTACCTTTGATAGTGAGAGAAACATTATTCTTTTTTCTGTTAAAGATTTACATTTTTGAAAACATATCATCATTATCCATAAAAGTTACAAAATAAAAAAATGTGTATTGAAATTATTATTCTTTTTTCAATGCTGTTGGCTACATGTCTCATTTAAATCACTCTTTTTTTGTACAGTTAGCTACTAAATTTAACATATAAATAACATTAGATTAAGGATAATATCTCAGTTAATTTAGAATGTCAGACAGTCTTTTCAGTTCAGAATTTTAAATCCATCATTAAAGATTTTGTTTGCGAAATTAGAACAGAGGCTGGCAGTTGTTACGTTTGTAATTCAAATATAGATAATGTAAAAGGAATTTGCTGAAAATTTCAGTCAAATTTATCCACTCTGAACCGAGTATTTAGCGATTGCATTTTAGTTGATTAAGATCTGGATGAGTTAATTAATGTTTAATTAATAACTTAGAAAACATTTCAGGCCTAAAGAAAGACCTACAATAGGCAGATTTAGTTTTTGCATAATGTGTGTTTAATGTAAAATAAAATATGTAACTTACCGTGGTAACATGATACCTTGTATTATGACAATAGTTATAAATATCATAGTAGAACACATTATATAATATCGAAACATCCCATCTAACTGTTGACTAAATTCTTCCTCCAAATCACAATTTTGGAATGTAAGTAAAAATGGATTAATATCACTCTTTTCATGACATCTGAAATAGAACATAAAAGATTATCATTATCTGTGACTATTATTACCATTCAGATTGTCACTTCAATATAGAAACTAGTGTTATGTACAATGCAGGGTATGCTTGTTCTTACTCCACTATTTGTCTGGGTGTTCAGAGCTGAACACAGAAGAATACATTACCACCTGTAGCAAACAGAAATATAGCACAGCTCCATTCACATGGTTACTGACTAATATAACTATCTAGACATTTGGTCAAATAAAAAAAAACCTCAAGCATTTGTTCAACAATGGCATAACTTGTGTGTAAAAAGTTCATTTAATGTCTGTTTCACCAGGTATCTATCATATTAAGTTTAATTGGTAAAGGATTTACCTTCCATGACTGACTGTTTTAAGTTTCCTATCTAATTCTGTATTAACATCACTTTGTATCTGTTTCTTTAAACACATCAATCTAAACAGAAATTATTTGTTTTAATCATTAATTCAAAAGGGGGAGGGGGGCCACACAACACAATCTATTTTATTTTGGGACCGAATGGTATAATTTTATTTCAGTAATTCACTTGCTGGCAGTGGGCATTACCAATGGAATAAAATTGGAGGACACAGAGAAACTAAAGAGGTTAAGTAAGCCAAACTACTCCTTTTCACATACAAACATCTGAAGAAAAACCTGACCATGTAACTCAATGACACCTGTTGGGTTCAAATAGTGGGTGTAACATCACTCGGTCATACTTACATATAATATCCTAAATAAATCTAGACACAATCCATTGGATAAAACTCTCAAAAAGTTCCAGATTTTCTATAATTGACTTACCCTTGATCAATTCCTTCAGAATTTAACATAATATTGGAATCCACTAAAGCCAGACTCTAAAACAAAAATAGTGAAGAGTTATCTCCCTTTAGTCTTCAGGTTCCCCCAACAGATTTTCAAAAAAAATTCAAGTAATGACATCACTCAGGAATAAAAAGTGTATAACAAATACTAATTCAAATGTTTCAATGGAAATACAAACATTTTTTCGTTTCGTAACGATGTCTTTAGTAATTCATGAGATATGCTCCAGAAACAATGAATAAATGAAACAGGGTCCTACTGTTCTGTATCACATGGGCTAATGAAGATAGCCATACATTATGCAGTGTGCTATGAGAGACATTTTGCCCCACCCTATGTTGTGCACCACTAACAAGGGGGATCTATGCTGGAACTCTAAAACCAAAACGGATAACAGAATAAATAAAATGTTTTAGTAAGTAGTAAACTATGTACCGTAAAACTAAGGACATGTGTTGTCATGTTGTTGGAATGTAAGTTAGAAAATGGTTGATCTATACCCCATGTTTCCAGATATTTAGATACTTTAAGTGATGCTCTCATATTGTTTTCAAATCTGGTTCTTTGTGCCACTCTGTATTTCTGTAAAAGACAAGTTAGTACTATTTACAAGATATCAGTGGCATTAAATAAAATTAGACAAAGAGCCGAGATCTCTCTCTATAATACTTCAAAAATACATAATAAAAAGGAAAGGTGTTAAAAATTTCAGTCAAATTACTTCACTCTGACCTGGATATCGGCAATACAATTATAGCCTAGTCTCGAATGCCATTACTAAAGTTTTTACGATAATAAACAAAGGCTTGATTATCCATTTTTACTGTAGCAGCATTGGCTACAAAATATATAGCGTAGAATTCTATTTATATCACAGCCATCCAATGGCATCGAGTTAATTATGGTCTTGGTAAATTAATTAATGTCTAATTAATAATCTGTATAATATTTCAGACATAGAATAGGCAGATTTAGCTCTTGTCTAACGCCTGTTTAATATCTATTCAAAAAGATCAGGTGATCATTATGGCTGCTAAAATGCTAAGAATATTTGTTACGTAGGGGAAGTGAAAATTAAAGTACAACTTTAATAATTGTATATATATCCTTACTGACAGACCATTTCAAATAGCCTATAACAAGAGGCACATTAATATAAAAAAAACTTACCCGTTTAACTGGTGGAACAACAAGATATGTTGTAATATTATTTTCTGCTAGAAATGTATTTCGCAGATGACCATCGCCTGGTTCTACTTCATAACTATCACCCAGACACTTTAACGTACTACTGGATATATGAACACGTCTGAAAAATAAACAGTTTATTCATTTCAATGTTGAACTCGATTGCATATTGTTTGAACAATATCTAATATCTGACAGCTTATATTGATGCTAGCATGTACTCAATTTTATTTAACATTTCATTAAGAAAACTGAGCAAAATATCAGTGGTAAATAATCCCTGGCTTTATTTCAATCTAATTGAAAGGGGCACATTCAAATATTCTAGGTGGCCTGGCTTGTTTATATTATCTGCAGAAGATGTCCAAATTTCCCATTCATCAATTTGCGGAGAATATAACCATTTTTGGACAGATAATCCATGTAGAGATTCTACAATACTATTGCTTGTAACAGATTCAAAATCACTCAAATGATAATCACTGACTTATGATGACAGTCTATAAAACCTGAAGATGGTGTAGTGCCCTTGTTGGTTTGAATAACTACTATTTGCTGATCTAGGTAGTTACATGTAGCAGATGGTGTGATAGGTCTAAAAGCTATGGTCAGTTGCAGACTGCTCCACGGGATTTAATCAGGGTTGTTCTCTTCAACAATGCCCCTAACCCTATTTACATTTTGAGACCAATGATGAAATCTGCAATGGTTCTTAGATTTTAGCCTTTATCCAGATGATGTGAGAACTGAGAAGATTGTGTACCTACCCAGGAACCCCTCCTGATTCCATATGATTAGCTATACTGACATCATCTGACCATACGTCATACTGCCATTTCTGTAAACCTAATACACCACATAATACAGAACCTGTATGTATACCTATACGCATATCTACATTAACACCTGTAGCTTCACGCACATCCCTGAAAAGAATACATATTTACTGTTTTTTTCTGTTTCCTAACTTCATAATTACTCCAAATTGCAATATATCTTACAACTTCAATACAATAGATACAACACATGTTTAGGGTTAACAAAGAATGTCATAAGGAAAATATTAATCTTAAGAATGTACAAATGTGGAGAAGAATTTAAGTCATTTCTTTTTCAATACTAGATGTTGTACTTTACAGGATTTATCATCCACAAATAATCAAACAGGAGAAACAACGGTTGCCAGTTCCTGATAACAATGAGTCAATCTACAATTGTCCACTGCCATGTATGATTGTCAATAACAGTTTTATCAAGTGTGTATCTGAAACTACTGGACATTCAAGCATAATTAAGTCATCTATTTCTATTTCCTCGTTTTAATTTTAAAATAAAAACATGGCTTGCTTTGAGGGGGAAACAAGGAGACTAAAGGGAGATAACCCATCTTGGACTTCTTCAGAAAATATCAAAATATGTGCCCCAACAATTAAATAGACTTCAAATATGGAAGCTGAATACAGAAAAAATGTAAATTAGTACCTAATAACATCAATCATTCTTAGTCCCATTTTAACACAGTTTGTTGCATGGTTTATATCTGGTTCAGGCACTCCGGATACACAATAATAACAATCTCCCAATATCTTGATTCTCATACAGTTACTCTTCTACAATAACAAATATGATATAATAAAAATGTATTATAGCTGTTAATTAAAATATAATAATATACAATATACATTCACAAATTCATTTCTTTGAGAACACTTTTTATAATGAAATGGGGTTTAACATCCTACTGTTCTACTCCAACTGGGCTAATGAAGACGGGCATATGCCATACAGTGTGCTATGAAGAAAATTTTGACCGGGCAGTGTCACTATGGCCTACTGTTATACCAAATTCCAACTGCCAAGGCATCTTTTACGTGCATGTCAATGTATACACAGGACTTTTTTTTTTTTTATCTCATCCAAACAACTACACAGCTGTCCTTGTCAGGCCTTCAGTACTGCACCATTGACAAGAGGACACGACGTTTGAAAATCCTAATGAACTTTCTCAACCAATCCAGGGATTGTAAGCGCGACCTCCACGCTAGCGAGGTGCACCATACTCACTTAGCCACCGTGGCTCTCTCTTTTTTTTTTTAATAATGAAATTGAGTTTAATGTCTAATTTCAGGGTACTAATCAGGACATTAGCAATATAGTGTATGGATGGTTGCTATGGAATAATGCTTTTTTGATTTCCAACTGTCTACAGATCTGAAACATTCTACCAGTAATAAGTAGAGTAATAAGTTAATACAATGTTGTAATTTGTTCCATATGCTATCATTGTCAAATTAATCGATTTCTAAAACAGTAACTTTGAAATAACAAATATGATATATCAAGAATAACAATCTCCTAGCATCTGAATTCCCAAATATCTGAATGCTGTTACTCTGCACAAACAATCTCTCAATTCTCATACACAGTGTCCTCAAAAATTACTCGGGCAAGCAATCATTGAACTTGTGACTATTCTACGAAACCATTTTTTGAACATAAGTGGTCAAATTCAAACATGAATCTTCAAGACTGATATTTTAGTTTATAGTACGAATTAAAAATCTCGCTAATATCAATATTAATATCTTTTGAAAAGAACCATGGGTGTTACTTTTTTAGTAGGCTATAGATGGTTAAATCAGTGTCTGGTTTAAATTTAAATTGGTTAAAAACAGAGATAACCAATCAATAAGTCTTTTTAAACCCGACATCCCTATCATGGCAATATGATAAAATGAACATTTGACTTTTACAGGACATTCGATAAGACAAAAACATTATCTTTATATTTACAGATCATTTACATATAATGGCTCTTAAAGTTCCAATTTCACATTTTCTAAGAAAGTCAAAACATAATTATTTCTATGTCTTTTGCTCAAAAGGTTGTCAACTCACTATTATACAGTCCTGGGCAAAATTTTTTGGGCATTATAAAGGGTGACACAGGGTGATTGAGGAAATAGTTACTCAATTACCTCCCTTGTTTTCCCATTCCTCTCCATGGACGGCCATCTTCAAACGTTTGAATTTGAAGTTGAAAATGATATTTTTGCCCATTTCTCAACTGGCAGTACTGAATTATAGGATTAATAGGATTATTCTTTAACAAGGTAGGACTGTTTATAGGTTCAATCTATTTTTGGGCTTTATTTTAATACATTTTAAAAATATAACTTAAAAAAATGCTATTGGAGCTTTAAGTACATGCTTTTATATTCAGCTAAGTCAGTTTCTGTTGATATTTGAGCAAAAATTGGTAAATTCAGGGCCCTCACTGGCTCCCACAACACCAATTAAATAGTCTTTTATGCTTATGGTCTATAATACAAAAAAGGCTTTTGGCTTTTACGTGACTTTCACATGGGATAAAATACAGGATAAGTGCCTGGTGAGAGAGAGAGAGAGAGAGGAATGGGGTTTAACGTCCACTCAACACAAACTAGGTCATTTCAGGACTAACATATGGTTTACTTTTATTTCAATAATTTGCTTGCACGTATGGGTCTTTAGAAGTGCCTGGTGACTTTCGGGCAAAAATAAAGAAATTCAGGCACCCTCACCAGTTCTACAGACACCAATCAAAAAGGCCTGGACACATATTGTCATTATGATAAAATGAACATTGGCTTTTGCAAGACATTCACATTGGACTAGATATAAGACCAAAACATTGTCTTATTTAATCACATTGTTTACATATTATGACGGCTGTCAAGTATCTGCTTTTATCATCACAAGCAACTTAATTACATTGAATGTAAACAGATTAATAATTAACGTACAGGCAAATTATTCCTTTTAAGATAAACCACCCCCTTAATTGCATGTATCCATAATTAATTACCTTTGATTTAATGATAATAAAAACATCCTCATCTTATTATTAGAGATATAATTACGCTTTAGTAGCAAGACAAGAATTAATGTAGATTTAAGAGAATTTCGCATGTATAATTTATACACTGGACCTTGGTTTTACATTCTATTCTTTTATACCATATGAATAACTAAACACACTTCCCATGCCAGCCTTGAAGGATGCATGCACCCATGACAGCTGAGAGAGGGACAGAGAGGGAGAGAGATGGATAATCAACACAAACTCAGTCACTTAGAGACTAACATAATATGTTAAATCTTTATTCACTACCAGGTAAATGGCTTGTTTTTAGCAGTTGGCAAGCTCAAGCTGACGAGTGACGATCCTACTTTTTGTTGCATAAAAGCATAGGGTCATGCAGTACAACAACATTTGAATCGATGAGTCGACAACACTCCTTATTATTTAAGGAAATACATTTGTCAACAGTGGAACACAAAATCAGTTATTTTACATCTCAAAACACTGTAGATTTTTTTAAAAATCAAAATGATTATTTTTGACTCAAATCAACGGCAATAAAATGAAATAGAATAGCATTAATGTCCTACTATTTGCTCCATCTGGGTAAATGAAGATGGGCAAATAAAAGAAGTGTAGTTAGAGAGAAAGAGAGAAATGGGTTTTAACATCCACTCAACACAAACTAGGTCATTTCGGAACTAACATATGGTTTAATTTTATCTCAATAATTCTCTTGCATGTAGGGGTCTTTAGCAGTGGGAGGAAACCGGAGTGCCCGGAGGAAACCCACGAGGTTGATAAAGCGACCCTATCTCCATGCCACATACGCTCACACCAGGGCTCGAAACCACAGCCGCAAGCCAGAGGTGACCAGCCAGCTAGAGGTCGAAGCGCGGCACTCTAGTCCACTAGGCCATCCCAACCCCCAGGGGTGTAGTTATTCTAAATAACTTATATAGTTTATACTTAAAAAAAAAGACAATTACTTACTCTAGCCAGTTGGTCAAATCTACCAAATAATTCATTTAACATTTTGACTAATTCTCCTGATGTACAATCTGATGCTAATGGTGTAAAGTTTACAATATCTGCATATAAAATACTGCAATATAACATAAAAAAAAATATTTAGGAGATAAACACTATCTGTTTCAAATTTAGACATGTGTTATTGTGCAATAGACATGTCCTGGGATTAAAAGAATCCAAGTTTTTAGTGTACAGTTTGTTTGCTAACTATATCTATCATTGATCTAAGGATCTCTCTCACAAGATTTTATAAGAAGGGGATTGTGTGATTATTACAGAAAGTGAGCTCTTTTTAGGACTAAAACATGGTATTCCTTTTTTTAAAATTATGCTAATGTGTATAAGAGTCCTTAACAATGTCATAAAACCGATAAATGTCGCAACTTGTCTTAAGACCAATGTTATGATCCAATGTGCATGAATCCGTTCACTGAACCACCGTGACCCCCCAAAAAGATGCCTGTTGTGATTGGAATGTTGCTCAACTGCTAATATAAAGGTGACTGTAAGTGTGTGTTTGGTGGGGGGGGGGCAAGGTCTGATACTTATAAATCTCTGATTTCGCTTTTAATATCAAAATGGAGGTTAGAGCTAAATTTGACAAAATAATAGTATGGTTGAAGTGAAAGTGGCACATCTGACCTTGAGGGAGTACATATCACTGATTATTTACCTGACATTGTCAATGTGTCTAACATATAGTTCATGAAATGGTGATTTTGGAGTCTGTTCTCGAATGTTTCGTTGTAAATTTACTTTCATCTCTGTCACAAGTGTTTCTGGTATGCAGCTCATTAACAACTCTTCCTAAAAATAATATCAATCATACATTAAGTTCATCATTAAAGATCCACTATTCAACAATAACGAGACAAATTTTCTTACCAAAATGCATATTCATTCAAAAAAAAAATTAAATCCATAATTCTAGTACTTTGTACTAAAATCTTGCCGTGTTTTTTATTTCTCACATAATTGCCTGCAAACTTATGAAAGATAACTCTTTTCTATCCATGAATATCAAGGCCAAGATGTTAAATTTAAAAAAGAAATTGTTTTACTGAGCAGAGCTACGTCCTACTCATATATCAAATTTCTACTGCCAAGGGATCTTTTACGTGTACGCCAATATGTACACAGGACCATGGTTTTTCGTACTGTACCATCCAAAGGACTAGACAGCTGGCCATGTCAGGCCCCCCTTCCTGCATAAACTGACAAGGAGAACCATGCAGGAAAATCGGGATGAACTTTCTCGGCAAATGCAGGGATTAAACACCTGACCTCCCGGCTAGCGAGCCAGCATCTTACCCACTTAGCCAGCGTGATCCAATTAATGTGACAAGAACAGGAATAGATAAAGTTGTATAAGTACCTGCTGTTTTTTCTCTCTTTCAAGTTTTATCACAGATTCTATAGAATTACGAGCATCAAGGAAAGCTCTACGGTGTGCTGAGTCAGATAAGTACTTGTGATATAAGCCAATTAAATTAGCACAAATATAAATAATACTGTTAGCAGCTAGCTGGAAGTAAAAATAAAAATAGAACAGTTATAGAATGAAAAGCTATGTTAATAACTACTGTAATCTCCTCTACCATTGTCAATTTGGGTGCCCTATAGAGTAGGTGGATTTTGCCTGGTCAGTGCCGGCATATCTGTCTACTTTTCTTCAATTTCTAACCGCCAAAGGTTATTCTATGTACATGCCAAAGTGAATATGGAGTGAACATTAATTTTTCTTTACATCTGAATGACAGCCCTGCAGGTGTCAACGCTGACAAGTGAAAACGGGTCTTTATTAAAAGTTCCTTGAAAAAAATGTTGCTTTATCATTCATAAGAGAACTATTGCTAATTACAATTCAGACAAATCCTGTAAATATTCAATTCCCCCATTAAGTTCTACTCTTATAAATATACTTTAGAATAAAAGATTATACAATTAGTTTTTAAATTTATAATACTTTTTCAATATATTGCTTGAAGCCAAAGTGTATTTTTAACAGGCAGTCTTTGTAAGTCTGCTTTTTTTATGTCCACAAATAGACCAGATTTGATGTATGTGTTGGATTTCTTAATAGATTGTACATTAGTACTCTATAATACCATGTATAATAGTAAGTTTAGAAAGATGTATACAAATGAAATTATTAAGGAGCTAAATTTGTTTATTGCAGGTTATTCTTTAGGCCTTAAATGTTATATAAATCATTAATTAGACATTTACTAACATGACAAGACCATAATCAACTTAAGATATATACCATCAGATACTTGGGGTTTCAACTAGATTATAAAGGTTCACGATCAGCCGTAAAAAAATGGCTAGCAAATTTTCATCTGTGCACTCAGGAGAAAAAATATACTCGTCTGCGCTTAGTATTAATGTATTACAGCAACCAGGTTAATAAAAATGAGCAGATTCTTCTCCTGGCCAGACGTCTAAGACAGGGATCCTGTGGCTCTCTTTAACATCTGTTGTTCGGTCCATCTAATTGACAAGATGCCTTTACATGTCACACCCTACTTCCCGCATATCACTGACATGGGGAAATCAGAAAATCCTATATGAATGAATGGGGTTAACTGACTAAATTTTCTGCACCTGGACTTCTGAAGATGGGCAAACATGATACAGTGTCCAAGGTTACAAGTTAAAATTAAAAGTACTAATTTAGTTATAATTACCTGATGTGCGAGAATATCAGTGCTATAATTAGACAATATACCACTCAATGTCACATCTAGAATAATCTGTACCATACCAAGACAAAACGACACACGTTTAGATAACGATAATACAATATACGAAACTAACACTGTATAAAACACAATAGGTACAGAATCAGACGGCGATCGCAGGTGACTTAATCCAAAATGAATGTTTGTAAATATGAGTATATTCAGCCATATTATAACAGCAAGTATCCTCGGACAGCGAACATAGATTCTTTTAATGGCCACCAGTACTATGATGATAATAATAAGTGCCACGTCCACACCAAGTAAACAAAGTTGTACCAATTCATGTTGGGTATCTATCTTCTGTAAGAACAAAAGACAAAAATAAATTACTAAAATAATTAGAAATACATTTAATATCACTAAAGTTTCCTAATTTGAGTTGTGTGTCTATTTTTGTTTGTGCATCTAATTTTTAGGTTTTAAAAAAAGTATTCCGGTTCTTATACAATCCTAAAGGAGTTTTTTTTAAAATTAATTTTGTGGTTTTATTCTCAAGGAATTACGTTGTTTATATCAATTATGATTGTCAAAAACGTTCATCAGGGTTGCATACCTGATAATTCAGCTTACTTATGATTTTTTTTCAAAGGGCTATTCCTGTAACTGGCAGATTTCTGAAGCAATGGCCCATTGCTTGATTGGTTTCCGATACTTGACTTTTTGTGGGAGTGTGTCTATTCTTTCCGTTAAATAAAATCTATCGCAGGTATAGCAACATGACAGCCCTTCATTAGTTTTTCTGCAATATTCTGTTTTGTAGTGGTTAGCGGAGCATAATACATTTCATGAGTATTGATGTAACGTAATGTAAACCTATGTGGAGCTCTGGATGAATTTGTTATTGGTTGTTGATCTGACTATTGACCAGTTATACATTGGAACATAAATTTGTGGTTATTACAGCAGTGTCTGAGTTTGATAGGTCTAATCAAACGAAACATTGCGAGGAGTATGTATAACTGGGGGAAAATGGGAATGCAGTGCTTTTTAAAGGGCCAATCCCGATAATATTTTGGAGAATAAAACTGCTTAATTTTGTGCTAAAATCGCTTAAAATTCTCTACCTTTAGGCCGAACAACTAAACCAATCTATGTAATACGTTTTCAAACAACTTAAACCCGCCAATCTTCATCTGGAAATGTAAACCAAGTTCCAAGCTGTATTATACAGTGTCTGGATAAAACCAGACTTTTATTGTATAGAAATAATATGCAGGTGAAATTTACCTTTCGTTATTAAGTACAGCACATGGGTCAATCACTGTATGTATGTACGTCTTCATGAATGGGGATCGATTATCGGGTCACCCAAAGAAAAAATGACTCGAAATCATAAAAGGGTTACGTCCAAACGACTCAACATTTTGAGCTGAAATGTTGAGACAAGGTAAATACACCATTTCTCTATATTTTCAAGTTTAAATTTTATACATACTCAGATTTTTATTTTTGAGACTGTTCAAATCGGGATAGTCCCTTTAAGGTATTTTTCAATTTTTTTTTTAGAATTATTTCCTGTATCCGCAGGAAAATATGGATGTGTGGTAATTAATGGAAATATTTTCATTGTATGTTTTATATTGTATTCCTACGTTTTTAAAAGATGCAGGACCATCTGAGACTGAGAAACATAAACAGATGGGTTTTTTTTCATGGCCTTACATGTATCTGTTTATGTCCTTGGTATTAATTGTGGATGAGGATCGACAGGAAATCGTATTAAATTTCATGGGGTCTATTATCATTATTAATATGAAAATATCAGGTGTTTGAAATAAAAGTAATCATACCCTGCCTCAAGACATCACAATTATTCCCATGATAGAAATAAAACCTATCTACGGCTTCTCAGAAAAAACTAGTATTTAATAAATATTGTTATTCTGTTGAGGAAAGTTTGATAATCGTTTTGGTGCTTAAAACCTCTAGAAGTATTACTGATCCAAAAATATGGTAATGTGGGGGGAATTTGAAACATGTACAGATCAACAGAAGTCGGCGCGCTTTCATTCTATGGTATTATATGTCATGTAATTTTGTAGGAATATTATTGACATAAATTTTAATACCATTTGGGAATTAAACATGAAAAATAACAATGTACACCTATTTTTTTATTACTTATGAATTTGAATATTTTGTTGACACATGCCTGCTTAAAAAACGATTAGGGTTATGTCCCTTTATTTTCAGGAAAAAATGTCTGACAAGAAAATTTTTGAAATCCCATCACTGCATTACTCTATGAATGTGGTCTCTAGACAGCCAAAGTAATGTGGTGGCTAAAATTCCTTGATTTGACAGACAGATATTATTTAAAAACGAATATTTGTCAGTAATCCGGTTTAACTGTGTACCAGTAACAGAACTGTGACCTGTCAATTCAGATCAAAGTAACAACCTTATAATAGTAACAACCTTATATAAAAGTATATAATTTGACACAAAGGATTACTAATAAATAACATTATGATTTATCTGCTGGTTATTTATTATACTAGTCAAACAATCTGGTTTAAATTCATTAATACAACAATAAACCTTTTTAAATATATATCGCTTTTTTAATGATGTGTTTTGTTTTTTCAAACCTCTTTAATTGGGTATTAAATGGTTCATTGTTAGATATCAAACTACAATATTTATTATTCAATATTTATACACTATACAATGACAGTGATGTACTATTACACCAAACAGAATCGTGTCATGCTCCAAATATTCGGAATTTCTACTTCATAAAGGGGGATTCTTATTTGTGTCTTACGTCAATGTTGTTTCCTTGTGTCAATTATAATCATAGAGAATTTAAACAAGACAATGACAAATTGATACGTGATGAAAAATCATTTATAATCAAGGATAGGTTAATAGAGATGTCACTAAATAAATTTTTCACAGGCAAATTATTTCTCCTTAGGGCATAAGTATATTGTTTTGCACAATATTTAATTTACAAAATCGATATATCATAGCTGTCAAGTTTAAATATTGTATTTGGTTTTTACAAAATAGTTCAGGAGGGCAGTTAAGAATCATGATATTGAACAAAAATGTCATACTTCAACTTGGCTTGCTCAATGACATTATGATCTAAAGCAAACATGTCAAACCACTTGGCCATGGAAGATATTTAGAAACTGACTGCACAAGTTTCTTTGTAACAAATTGTTCAGTCACTAACTTTATAAAATTGTATTATATTTATCCTAAAACTTCCATAAACTTACACAGGGATTATGTACGATTTAGATCACGAGCTGGCAGTTCTCTCTATATTTCAAAAATAGATAATGCAAAATGAATATATTGAAAATTTCATTTGAATTACGTTTATTTTGTCAAAAGTTGTAGATTTGCCAAGATCTGTGCATTGATTGTAGAAGGAGAAATGGGGTTTAACGTCCATTCGACACAAACAAGATAATTTTGGGACTAACATATGGTTCAATTTTATTTCAATAATTCGCTTGCATGTAGGGGTTTTTAGCCATAGGAGGAAACCAGAAAACCTTGAAAAAAACTCATGAGGTTGGACAGGTGACCCTACTCCTTGTCACATACAAATGGAGAATCATGCCTGCTGACATAATGACAGACCTGAGTTTAGCCCCCTTAAATCAAAGACGTTTATCTACTGTATGTTTATTTGTGTTGTTTGTTTCTTGTTAAGAACAAAAACAACTGTCTGATCGGAAAGTACTTAATAAGGCAGAAGTTAGTAAGTGAAAAAAAAATTGTAAATATGAGGAAATCTTTTTGAACTGTACTACAGTATATACCAAATAATTCTGAAAAAAATCTGAAAAGTACCAAAAAATCATGAATATTCATCAAAACTTGGCAGCAAATGTACATTTCAAACCCTTTCTTTCAACAAAAGTGGAGAAAGAGAGAAAAAGATTATTTATAACTTTGCACTATATTCGTAGATGTAGGAATTAATGGTGATTTGACAGTACATGGATATAGGAATTAATCTTGATTTGGCAGTACATGTAATTATGTTTTAGTGATTAGCTTTATCTTTATCAAATTCCAGTTTTCAACCAATTTATTTCAAATGTACTCTCAATGTGTACACAGAACTTCAGGTTCCATAACAAACACTTTATACCCGAAAGGGACAAATAATGAAAAGTAAAACCAATACATACAGTGTGTCAATATTTTAAAAGCTTTTCATACCTTTTCCAATGTGACAAAGATCAAAGTACATAATTGTTATTCATAAACATGAGGGTTTATTTTCTAGAAAACATGAAAGTATGGTCTTAAAAGCCTCATCATTGATTCTTAACTAGCCTTTTAAAGGTTAACTTTGTAATTACCTGGTGATGTAAACTTTGTGTCTAATCTCAGAATAAAAATTAGCCTGTCCCATGGCAGAAACTATTATTATATTATTTGACATACTTTACTACCCATGGCTTAAATATTTAAGTCCATATAGCATTAAACACTTACTTTTAATTAGGGTTTGTGTATAAAATTGACTTATTCAAATAACACCTCTTTTAATATAAACCTAACACTTCACAGCTAGGATAAAGGATAGCTCTAATGTTTGGAACATTATAATAAACAAAAATGGTTCTAAAAGCATATGTTAACATAAAATGAGTGTATCAAGTGATTTACATTCAGTCTTTTTTTTTAAATTTATTCTAATTTCTAATAATTGAATGGCTGTCTTGTTTTTGGTTTTTTTTTTGTTCATTACAAAACCATAGAGTACACTACATCATGTATTGATATTAAGTATTTGGTATCTTTTCACGGTACAATAACAACATCAATATTTATTAAAATGGTTTCGTATTGAATTCTTATTTGTGTTTTTAATTTCAAATATTTTGCAAAGTACTGAGTAAGGCGTTTAACTTCTTGAACTATAAAAACCAGTTCATTGATTCTTAAAGTATTTCATTTTTAGCTGATTAAATATAACAAACAATATGCGCCATTTTTAAAACTTTATCTTTATGAACCAAATCAAGTTCTGAGTGTTTCTTTAATTTTTTTTTCAAATAGATATCAGCAAGGTTATATCCCTTTAATCTTCCTGTTCAGGGATTTTAAACTTAAAACATCAAACAAAACAATAAATCATTTTTGCACCGATTCTAAATATAGAAGTAACAATCCTACATGTAGTTAATACCAGACATCAAATATGAAATTATTTTCCTTATAAGATATTTATAAGTTTGTGGTTTACGATAAAAGCTTATTATTTTATTAATAACTTTCATGTGATGTGGCGGAATTATAGTGGCTAATTATCAATATATTTTAAATTGTATCTCATGTAACTAAACAATAAACTTTTTATCTGAATTAAACTAAAAATGAAATCGCCCTATGAAAAAGTTATAGGACATTCTAGTAAAGTGATTTGATCAACAAATCATTTAAAGATATATGAAGTCCACTGATAATTGAGAGTGTAATTTGGTCAAATACAATTAATAATTCACCAGCAATATTTGATAAAATAGTTTATAAATTAACAATTGGTGATTTTGCTATGTCTGCCAAACATATATAATAGAGGTTGACAAATTCCAAGTACATTTGTTACTTTATTAGAAACCTAACTTCCTAATCCACAAATAAAAATTCCAGCAAGTGTCTTTTATTTTTCCTGTGTTTTATTTGTAAATAGAAGCATGACAATATTTTAATTTTATCTGTAAAAATAATTCTGAATATAAACCAATATTAATGTTTGGGTAACTTTCAAAGTGGAAATAATATCAATCATTTTAATAGTCACTTTTCATGTATTGTATATCCTGTGCTAATGTCCTTACTTATATAATATTACATAAATAATACTTTCATTTCCCTTCACAGTTAAATGCTAATGGCTTTATTTTTCCCTGGACTTTCTCAGCCTGACATTTTATTGACATATTTGACAAGTTTAGTGATATATCTAATCAAAGAGTAATCAATGAGGAAGGCAGGAGGAGGATTTATGCACAAAATATTTCAGCCATTACATATTAAAGAGATTAACTGTCTCTACATTAAGAGTAGCTTCATCAACTAATTAATACATGTAAAATTAATGCTCTTGTTACTCCAGTGAGTCCAGTTTACTCCTGTATAAATGTAGTCTGTATTTGAATGGAGTGAACCATAAAGGTACTAAACCTGTTTGATTTGGTCATGATAAAGCACTGACATGATCTGATGTATTATTTCAATTATGGTAGTTATAGAACAAGATTGGTTTGATTAGAATTTTCATTTTGAAAGTCGGTTTGTTTTCCAGTTTCAAGCCTTGGAAATAAGGCACCTGTCGCAGATGTTGTCAGGCACAAATTCAAGCTTTTTCAGACACAATTACTCTGGCACCTGTCAATTTTTCAGGCACATATTTTCCTTTTTTCTGTCTTTTTATTGATTTTATTAATACAAAGTTCAAAATGGCAGTTTCATGACAGTACCTGTTAAGCATTGACTGAAATTTTGTCAGGTACGACTAAAATCATTATTTCCAGACCAACCAATGTTTTGGGTTTAAACAGTCAATGATGAACATGAAATCATGTTATATCTCAATATTGGCTACATTTATGGATCTCTCCCTTTTTCTTTTGGACATTAAATACTTGCTCTCTCTTAAATCTTATAGATCTAATCAATTGTAAGTAATCGATGTCTTGTGAATGATACTTATAAGGAAATAATATAATAGGTTAATATAAAAGTTATAATTACCTGATCTGGAGCTATATGAGCTATAATAGTAACAACTGTTATACATAATAATATAGTCAGATAAACCAATAATAACGTCTGTTTAGATTCGATACAATAATTTTGATAAATTTGTTCTAGGTTTAAATCTTTGAACGAAATCTGAAATAAACAAAAAATATCAAAATTCACAGTTAAAATATTGCACATAATTTATTTTTTCAAATTTACAAATTATGATATATCCTGTCCTATTAAAACTGAACTTCTCAAACAATGACTTAAACAAAGTTTATATAAGCATCAAGTGTGGTGATTATTGGAAGACCATAGGATAATTAAATCAATCCATAGCTCTGCAGAAAAAAATAGGTTGCCAGACAACGAAACATACGCCCACACAGCAGCCAAATCGTCCGGGCAGTCAACAAGAGTTGTCGCATATTAAGGAATTATCAGAAAATCATTAGAATTTGTTTGGTTTTTATAATCAAACATTTTTTTTATAAATCAGATAATAATTGTGACCTCCAGAGGCACAACAAGCTGAAAAGGGCGATTTTTTTGGACAATCAGGGGCCATAATTCAGGAAGTTACGATCCGATGGGCGCAAATATCGAAAGGAACCAAGATCTTTGGGTTAAAAACATACATGTCAAGTTTCATCAAAATTGGTTCAAAATTGTGACCTCTATAAGGTCCACAACCTTGATATAACATATTTTCACACTATTCGCGTACAAACGGCGGCCATTTTGTCCGTCAATTTTGGTCCGATTTTCACGAAATTCGAATTCAACCTTCATAACCATGGAACGGTGATATAATCAAACGTTTTTTTAAATCGGATAACAATTTTGACCTCCAGAGGGACCACAAGCTAAAAAGGGCGATTTTTTGGACAATCAGGGGCTATAATTCAGGAAGTTACGATCCGATGGGCGCAAATATCGAAAGGAACCAAGATCTTTGGGTTATAAACATACATGTCAAGTTTCATCAAAATTGTGACCTCTATAAGGTCCACAACATTGATATAACATATTTTCACACTATTCGCGTACAAACGGCGGCCATTTTGTCCGTCAATTTTGGTCCGATTTTCACGAAATTCGAATTCAACCTTCATAACCATGGAACGGTAATATAATCAAACGTTTTTTTAAATCGGATAACAATTTTGACCTCCAGAGGGACCAGAAGCTAAAAAGGGCGATTTTTCGGACAATCAGGGGCCATAATTCAGGAAGTTACGAACCGATGGGCGCAAATATCGAAAGGAACCAAGATCTTTCGGTTATAAACATACATGTCAAGTTTCATCCAAATCGGTTCAAAATTGTGACCTCTATAAGGTCCACAACCTTGAAATAACATATTTTCACACTATTCGCGTACAAATGGCGGCCATTTTGTCCGTCAATTTTGGTCCGATTTTCACAAATTCGAATTCAACCTTCGTAACCATAAAACGGTGATATAATCAAACGTTTTTTTAAATCGGATAACAATTTTGACCTCCAGAGGTACCACAAGCTAAAAAGGGCGATTTTTCGGACAATCAGGGGCCATAATTCAGGAAGTTACGATCCGATTGGCGCAAATATCGAAAGGAACCAAGATCTTTGGGTTATAAACATGCATTTCAAGTTTCATCCAAATCGGTTCAAAATTGTGACCTCTACACTGTTCACAACCTTGATATAACATATTTTCACACTATTCGCGTAAAAATGGCGGCCATTTTGTCCGTCAATTTTGGTCCGATTTTCACGAAATTCGAACTCAACCTTCATAACCATGGAACGGTGATATAATCAAACGGTTTTTTAAATCGGATAACAATTTTGACCTCCAGAGGGACCACAAGCTAAAAAGGGCGATTTTTCGGACAATCAGGGGCCATAATTCAGGAAGTTACGATCCAATTGGCGCAAATATCGAAAGGAACCAAGATCTTTGGTTTATGGACATGCATTTCAAGTTTCATCCAAATCGGTTCAAAATTGTGACCTCTACACTGTTCACAAGCTAAAAAACGTGATTTTTCGTACAATCAGGGGCCATAACCCATGAAGTTACGGTCCGATACATGCCAATATCGAAAGGAACCGAGATCTTAGGGTGATAAACCTATATTTTAAGTTTCATTGAAATCGGATAAAAATTGTGACCTGTAGACTGTTCACAAACAATTGTGGACGGACGGACGGACGGACGGACGGACGGACGGACGGACGGACGAACAGGGGCGACAACAATATACGTCCACATGAAAATGTGGGCGTATAAAAAATTGACAAGTGATTTTGTCCTACAGTGGCAACTGGCAAGTACAATTACATGCATATTTATCTTTTCATAAAACCAATCAAATTGTTTATCACTCTGTAACCAGAACAAGAAAATGCTTATTATTGAAGTTAGTTAACGCATTTTATGCATCTTAGTCAAGGTATCATTATGATAAAACTAATCGAAAAATTATTCATCTCATCTGCTTAACTTAAGCAGAAAATACTCATTATCTAACTCAGTCAATGTGTGAAAAAGCCAGTGATGCCACCTGATTTAGAGACAGAGTTACTGTGTTCCACAAGGTGTGATAGACACTATTTTAATGGGGAAAAAGGCAGAGGATAATTATAATTTCATGCAAAGTAGGGGAGCAATTGAAAATACTGAATGTTGACAATCAATAACCAGCGGCTGCCAGGCAGGATACGCCCATTTTCGAGAGATGGATAGAGAACAAACTAAAAAGAAACTGATTTTTCTTACAATCAAGGGCCATAATTCATGAAGTTACAATTCGATATGCGCAAATATCGAAAGGAACCAAGATCTTTGGGTTATAAACATCAAAATCGGATTAAAATTGTGACATCTACAGGGTCCAGAACCTTGATTACACTATTTGTGTACAAGCGACAGCCATTTTGTTCTGCAATTTACAGTGTAACGATGATATAAACAAATGTTTTTTTAAATCGGGTAATAATTGTGACTAACGTATGGTTCAATTTTATTTCAATAACTCGCTTGCGGGTAGGGGTCTTTAGCAGTGGGAGGAAACCGAAGGTCTTCGAGAAAACCCCTGAGGCTGGACAGACGACCCTACAACCAGGGAATCAAAACCTTGCTCGCCAGTTGACTTAATGACAGACCTTATGATACAGCATGCATGCGCTATACATTTGGCCATCCAACCCCCCTACGCTATATAGATATTGATATCTTACCTTAACTTGTTTAATTGAAACTTGATCCGATAATTGGTTCTCTTTATAATTATTATTGGCTGATTTATTCTTTCGATTAGTACTACAACTATCTGTAGAACTTGACGCCAAGCTAAATATACTGCTACTTCTCTCTGACCCCATGACCCTGCCAGCTAACTACTCTATCTTCTTATACTCTACAAATCTCATATATAAGTACATATTGATGAGCTTCGGACATTGGTAGCTGTCAAATAGAGAAAGAACAAAGAATTGATTATAGTTGATGAACAGTAAAGCCAGTAAATAATAAATTGCGTAAATCAATTCTCTAAGCTTTATATCTATTGATTACTAGAAATATCTGTTACATCACTTTCGATGCTTTTGTCTATTGGCTTTATGATTTGCACTAGGTCTTTAAACACTAGAGAGGCTTTTGTCTACAGACTCTATAATTGGTCTTTCAACCGTTACGATGCTTATGTCTATAGACTTTATGATTTTCACAAGTCATAGGTCTATCAACACTTATATGTCCATGGGATCTATTAATTTCTCTAACAATCAAGGGATAAGTCTATGATTTGCTCTAGAAACCAAGTCATGGGTCTTTAAACACTTTGGATACTTATGTCTATATGTTCTGTGATCGATCTACTCTAAAAATCAGCTTAAAGGTCCGTCAACAGTGTCTTTCCATTCATTTCTAAATACCCAGTCTACACACTATCGATAAGTCAATCTATATGGTCAACCATTAATTCCAAAAATCAAATTATAGCTCCACCGATACTTGGTCTTCTGAATTGCTCAAAAAATACAGTTCCACAAACACATAGAAAGATTTTGTCTTCAGACACTATAACCTACTGTTTAGTGTACACATCAATAGAATGTGCCAATATACAATACTATCAACAGGAAATACAGTTTAATTAAAAATCATGGGATTTTGATTTTTTTAAACAAGTAATTATAATATTAAAGGCGAGTTTAATTGATGTCACATGTTTTACACATTTTTTATCAAATAAAACAAGAATGCCATAAATCATATCACAATAGGTAAAGCTGATTTCCAGTATTTAATATCCTTATCTAGAGAAATCCGACTAAAATATATCTTCATTAAGAGGAATGGGGTTTAAAGCCAATTCAACACAAACCAGGTCATTTTATGGTTCCATTTTATCTTAATAATTTGTTGCGCGTAGGGATCTTTAGCAGTGGGAGGAAACTGAAGACCTGGAGAAAACCAACGAGGTTGGACTGGCGACCCTCCTCCTTGTTACGTACAAGTTAGGAGTTGAAACCTTGAGATCTAACTAAAACGTCTTAGACCATTCGACCACACTCACCCACATTCCCTCACCATCCCCCAGGTTTCTTTGGTGTACTAGGCAACAAACACTGTCTCTAACTACAACGAAATATTGAGATGAAATATTGACGAGTAAATAAAATCTGTTTTTCATGTCACTTTTCAATTTTCCAGAGAAGGAAGAACATTATATAGAATGATGTTCAACATCCCCATAAACATTTTAATAATTTTCCACACAGAGTTCTCTCTAATTGCTATGATATATATAAATCACAGATCGCTTGTAATAGCATATTTTCAAACTAATTATTTATGAACTTTTATTACTGTTTCAGATGACTTGACACCTGTCTGATTCTCGTTTTACCATGAACGAAGTTTAAAATACACCCTGTCTTCTTCTCGGGTTGCAAATTACACCTAGACTATCAGATCATAAATATATCTCCAATGACAAATGAATGGTTATTGATGAAATCAAACATAGAATAAGCTTGATCAAAAAAAGTCTCTTAAACTGTGTTTTCCAGTATGGGAGCCGCAGTGGCTCAGTGAATGATGATGAGGAACTGGTTCAAGAACCAGAAAGTTCCACAAAATTTTTTGAAATGGTTTCCCCTTGGTCAGTGGTTCAGGATGAAGGGCCTTTCAAGAACACTATCTAGTCATTCGGATGGGATGAATAACCAACTTTCCATGTACACATTGACATGCACGTAAAGAACCCCCCAACAATTGGAATTTGAAATATGAGCAAAATCTCCTTCATACCACACTGCATGGCCATCTTCATTAGCCCCGTCTATGCAGAACAGTAGAACGTTAACCTCAATTTCACTTTTTTTTCATTTCAGTTTCCCAATCTGGGGTTAGCAGAGAAAACAATACCAAAAGAGGCAAAATAAAATTTATGATGAAATTGTTGGTAAACAGACAATAAATATTTGAAACACATTATCAGGAATGGTTATCATTTTGCTATGGGTTGATGTACCCATATTTGATCAAACTGTAGGGTTTATCAAAGATTTATAAGTCAAAAGCGATGGTATGCGCCCAATTCCTGATACATACTAAATCCATAAATCCTTAATATGGGTAAGATGACTGAACAGATGTCAGGGGGCTCATAGATTTGTAAAATTGAAAAAGGTCTTAAAACATGGTGTATATAAATATGCATGAACTGCCCTTTTTGTTCAAGGCACATCTTTCTGTCTAAAACAAAAACTTTGTTTAAATCCTTAATTCCATCTTAATCCTTAACTCAATCTACATCCTTAATTCTGTCAGAATTCTTAACTCATTCTACCTACATCCTTAACTCGGACAAAGTCAGAAACAGTTGAATAAAATAGAACAAACATACCTGAGAATAAAATCAACAGAATATCTCATTAATAAATCTACATATCAGGTGACAACATATTATAAAGAAACATAACATATCTATATATAACATCAAAGGTCACTTTTTATTGACCTTTTACATCTATTTTTATACTTGGTTTTCATTTCATTTGCTCAAAAATAAGTGTAAAAATATATGGTTTTAGTTTTAATAGGTATTCAATACCCGGGCCTATTTATGAGAACAATAAACCAAAATATTTTAGGAAATATACTCTTCAAAAAAAGAAAGGCACAGCCCATTTTCCATCATTTCTTTATTTGAACCAAAATATCTTAGGAAATATACTCTTCAAAAAAAGAAACGCACAGTCCATTTTTCATCATTTTTTTTTTTGAACGAGGTCGTTGTTTTGATAAATCTTAATTGTTTTTAATGTCATTATTGGTTTTGAAGGTAGAGTCACTAATTGTGACTAGTCATACTTTTTTTCCGAAATTTGTTTTCGCTTGATTACACCTAGACGCAGGAGTTTAACAACTTCTCGAGCAATTCACATGGAACCTTAATCTAAGGCCTTTAAAACAGGGGGTTCTCGGTTTCCAAATCAGTTGCACATGTAAACACTCAACGAACCAAGTGATGCCACATCTGAACGAAGACCAACGCAACAAAACTATTGGTCGGTCAAGCAGATGAATCCCATGACAGATGTGGCCAGGATGCTGAATGGGATAGGCACCAACAGTGAAGTTCAACACGTGACCGCCCAACCTCAGGCCAGACGTTCTGTTAGAGCTGCTGTTTTGAAATTCGCCGATACCGTCAAATCCGACTTCATTGGGTTCAAACCTGAGGGTATGGTCACAACAACACCGGAGAACAGTTTGGTTCAGCTGCGTGTCGCAGATCCTGTTGCAACGAAGGGATAGTAGAGTGAGGGTATAACGACCACGAAATGTCACATTCCAATGAAATAGCAAAATTATTTAAATATCTAATTTTTTTCTCAAATAAGGCCCGTGATTAATATTACCAAAACTCTTAATATAAGATGGTCAAAACTAAATCTCATTTCAATGACATCAATTAGAAGGAATCCAGGAATTACTGGATAGATAGGTGAGTCCCAACCAGAGTTGGGATTTCGCCCGTATATTCCGGACTTGTCCGAATTTTTTTTCCAAACGCACAATGTTGTCCGACCGGGAATATGCCCAATCGGACATCAAGACATAGTGAATAATATTCAAAATTCCAAAATTAATATAGTGTACTGAGAGTATAACTACCACTCAACCCGATTATCGTTGACAATAGGCAGGATTGATTAGGTAATTAAGTGATTTAGTGATCAACGTATTTATCGTGTTATACCGTCAATAAACCTACCTTGATTAACTACTTAATCTGTCTTGATTGATTGACTTAATCCTTTGTAGGACAATTCATCAATCTAATCTTAAACAGAAGTCATTGCTTTCCCTTTGTCGGACTATTCATCAATCCAATAAGAGTGATTATAATTTTAATTCACCTGTTTACCTCGTGGTCTTCAATTGTCGGGCATTTTAATCGCATTGATGTGAGCCGACAGCATCTATCAACTAATCATAGATGTCACATATCGTAAGAGTATATTGTTTTATAACACCCTAATTCATTTTGTCTACGATATCTTTTAAGAATCCATACATAAATTCTCATCCAGTGGCACTTTCCCCGTGATCTCGAGCGCCGCACGAATATTGCTTAAAATGTTAGGCAGTGCTTACTATGAAGCTGTGTGCTGTAAGTCACGTACGCCATAGCGGCAATACGCTGAGGTCAGCTATGCCTTTTCTCATCACCACAAGTAATGTATGAAGCTGTGGGTCACGTACGCCATAGCGGCAATACGCTGAAGTCAGCTATGCCTTTTGTCATCACCGCAAGTATTATTTCGAACGCTTTTCTTTCATTTGCTGCCGTGTTCTTATTTCTATTACGCACGGATTTGAATATTTTGTTGACATTTTATAAAGAAAAAACGATGTTCTGACATCACAAACTATTCTTATTTCGGAAGTTCGGCATTCATTTGCTGCCACGTAAATCTAAAGGAATATTACCGTTGTGAATTTTATGCCGAAGCAGGATCGGCAAGCTTTCATTCAATGTATTACGAAAATGCTTAATTTTGTACGACATTTACTGACATGAATTTGAATGCCGTACGGGAATTAGGTGTGAAAAATAGCGAGGTTCACCAATTTTTATTACGTACGGGATTTGAATATTTTGTTGACATGTGATTTTTAATTGTGGTATGAATTGAATACCGTACGGGAATTAAATATGAAAAATAGCGAGGTTCACCTATTTTTGTTATGTACGTGATTTGAATATTTTGACATGTGACTTTTAATTGTGGTATGAATTTGTCTGCTTAAATAACAATAAGAGTTATGCCCCTTTATTTTCGGTAAAATGTCCGACACGTAAAATTTTGAAATCCCAACTCTGGTCCCAACTCCATTATTGCACATATTATAAAGTAACTGAGTTTGAACTATGAAGTCATCTTATGTATCTAGTTAATTAATACAGAGCTTCAACCACTGACTCTGCCACTGATATCTAGGTACAACTGACATTATACCACCATCAATCTTCCATTTATCATCTTGCAAATAATAGAGAGGGTTGAGCATCCACTTGACACAAACTATGTCATTTCAGGATTGACACATGGTTCTTAGCGGTCTTTAGCAATGGGAGAAAATCAGTGGACCCAGAGAAGATCCATGAGGTTGGACAGGCAACCCTACTCCTTGTCATGTACAACCGGGGAATCAAAACCATACTCGCCAGTTGACCTTATGATACAGGGCGCATGTGCTAACAATTCAGCCATTCAATCCCCAGTAACAAAATGACTTTTCTCGTTGTGTATTTTGTATCTCAAACTATAACTTTAATTATAATTGTACTCACAGAACTACAGTCCTAAAACATGATTGTATAACCACCAGAGTCTGCTTTTTTAAAAAGAAATATTGTGAATGGTCATAATCAGTATACACAGCTGACCTGGAACCAATACACCAGACCATTACCGGTACCTATGGACCTAAACCTTTAATATATGTTTATTGAATTCTTATTACATCCTAATTATAACTGTGAACAATTCCATCAATTTGCAAGCTCAAAATGAGTTTATACCTTTTTGGACAATGAAAGGATAGGAAAAACATTGGTAAAAACAAGGTGGTATTTTTTTAACGGCAAAGCCTGACTATATGTGAAGTCTGTTGTTTTATCTCTGTACATGTCAGTCATTATTTACATTAAGCCGTTTGAGATCCTGAAAGGAAATTACAAGTAGTAATACAAGCCCGCCATTTACTGTAAAAAGAGAAGGTCTAACTTTTTAAAAGATCAATTTCTCCACAGAAAACATTGATTTATCAACCGCCCAACGTAAAAGGTAGGAAGAAATTCAGAAAATAACTGAAATTATAGGAAAATTTCTATAAAAAAAAAAACAGTTTAAAGACAGAGTTGTTAAAGTATGTGTTTTAACACACCATTTGCTAATCAATAATGGTCAAATCAAAGACAGCAACTTTAGTTACCTGTTAGCACGCACATCTACATTCACCAGACAATCTAACAGTAATTATATTTTATTTTTAGACATATATAACCTGAAAACTGTATTTATCTATATCTAATACGCACTTATCTTTAAAGGGGTATAATGGGAGATTAGATGAGGTGCTGCATGGTTAAAAAATACATAACTGAAAATTTCTGTCAAATTGCTCCACTCTGAACCAAGATATTAGCGATTGAATTTTAGGCCTTGCCTCGATCATCATAACTAAAGTTGTTACAATAAAAACAAAGTCTCGATTATCCATTTTGACATCAAATCATTGATCACAAAATGTATTCAAATACAGTTAATATTGCAGACTAGGGATGGCATCAATAGTTGATTATGGTCTGGATAAGTTAATTAATGTCCAATTAATAATTTAGATAACATTTTAGGTCTAAAGAAAGAGCTGCAATAGGCAGATCTAGTTCTTGCATAACATATGTTTAATAAAATCTAATTATATATTCTATTGCTGTAAGAACCCAAACTCCAGACATCACTTAATATAACAACATTTCACACCAATCATCTTGTGTTTTTGCTTCTGTAGTATTTGTTTTCTGCTCTAAATCCAGTGCCAGAGAGAGAGAAAGAGAGAGAGAGAGAGAGAGAGAGAGAGATTAGTCAGGGGCATCCATTTCAAAGTGCATCCATCACAGATTGAAATAAAAAAGCATTTTTTTAATTTAAAGTTATTGCTGTTAATTATTTACTATTCCTATCTGAGTACAATATATACTGGAGTCTTGGGGGAATACAATCAAAGACCTGGCCCGGGGCCTCACCAAACCTATGTACACTACTGTTTAAATTTAATATCAGGTTTAAAAAAGAGTCACAAAACCCCAAACTACAACTTGTATTATACATAACGTTAAATGTTGTATCTCTGTTAAACTGGGATTATCCATGAATTAATATCAAGATATATTTTCAGTAAATTTGGTCATAAATAACATGCATGAGGTCCTTTTCAATACTTTTTTTTAAAAAACTTTTTGTTTATGAGATAAACTTTAACTTTTTATTAGATGCAAATTAACACTTTATCCCTTTAAATCTTGTGTAAAAATCCATTTATTGTTATTGGCTTTTAATAACTTTATTTATGCCCCTGTTAATGTTACCTTTTTATGTCTTAATCTATCCACTTTTTATATATCTTCTAAATGTATATATGTTCGTCTGTCATCGTCTGAACACTTTTATGAATAATGAGCTATATAAACATATCATGATAATAATAAGTTAATAATGTTTTTTGCCATAGGCCTATGAATTAGCGAATTGAATTCTTTTTAAGCTAAAATATTTCTGGCTTCTGACGTGCTTCTGCAAAACATGTTTTCATTGTAATTTGTCGCATCTATTATGTCGTTAACTGTTTCAAAGTAATTTTGAGAAATTAGTACTGAGAGAGAAATTTAGAAATGGGATCTTTACATTCATCTCTCGTGGTTATGTTTCATTTCTCATAAATTGTCTCAGATATATCTTTATGATTCTTTGTACACACACCAATCTTTGCAGTTCATTTAGTCAATTGGAAGTTTCTTAGATTTAAACATACATTATGCAAGAGCTAAATCTGCCAATTACAAGTCTTTCTTTAGGCCTGAAATGTTATCTAAATAATCAATTAGACATTAATTAACTTATCCAGACCATAATAAACTCTCGATGTCTAGGCCAGCCTTCGATCCTGGCTGGATTAGATTCCTATATGCTGCTACGGCCATTGATAATTAAATTTAAAACATGGATAATCAAAATTATGCTGTTTATATTAATGATTTTAGTAATGATGACCGAGGCTAGGCGAAAATGTCACCCACTTCGTTCTTGGCTCATAGTTAATCAATTTGACTAAAATTTTCAGCAAATTACCTTTACACTATCTAGTTTTTAACTATTATAGTGAGAACTGCCAACTCTTTATTTTATCTCCCATAATGTATCTTTAATAATTTTTGTATTCCAATACAAAAAACAAATACCATGACATAAATTAATGAACTGGTGTTAAACTAACTGTACATATCAATTTTGTAAAGTAGATAAAGTTGTATAAAAAATAATGTGAAAATTTTTGTTGAAAATTGCCTGTATATAGTAAATAGTTACAATAATCTGTCAGTAAGAGAGAGAGAAAGAGAGAGAGTGAGAGAGAGAGAGAAAGAGAGAAGAGAGAGAGCGAGAGAGAGAGAGAGATAAATGGGGATTAACATCCATCCAACAAAAACAAAGACATTTAGGGACTAACATATGGTATTATTTCATTTCAATAATTCACAGGACCGATAGAAAACTCACAAAGTTTAGGACCTATGTAAAAGAAGAATTCCTAGACTAGGGTTTATTTCGACCATTTATGAAAAAAAAATATCAATGAAAAGAGCTTTAATCTTATAGTCTAAATCACAGGTTAAATGTATTTCCCTATTCGTGATACAGCACATTCAAATTAAGCATTAATAACCGTACACCATGAATCAAAGAAGTTATCGCCTTTAAAGTTTAATAAGCTTACCTGACTGAAGAATCTCGATCAAATTAACTGTCAATAATCCTAATGACTACTCTAATACAGAGGAAATTGCTCCGATTGATACGCTAGTTGGTTACATTGCTACTTCAAGTAATTCACTTGTGATAAACGATGTTTATTGCGACTCACTGTTTCATCTGAAATAATAAAGCAGTATGACAGTTTGAAGACAACCAACCAATCACCTTGTATCAAACCATCAATCTATAGTAACACTGTATTTGATTGACTGTTAGCAGGATAAACCGTTAAACAATAGATAGGATGATTGATGTGAATATCAAATGTTTATTATGTCCCCTAAAGGATGAAAACCATGTCTATCCATCTATGTAGTAAAGAGAGCAATCCAACAGTAAAGCTGATGTCCTCCAACCACCTTATTCCAATCCAAATGTAAGACTCATGTCCCCAACCACCTTATCCAATCCAACAGTATGGCTCTTGTCCCCAACTTCTTTATTCCAATCCAACAGTACAGCTCATAACCACCTTATCCAATTCAACAGTAAGGCTGATGTCCCTAACCACCTTATTCTATTCCAACTGTAAGACTGATGTCCCCAACCACCTTATCCAATCCAACAGTAAGGCTGATGTCCCTAACCACCTTATTCTATTCCAACTGTAAGGCTGATGTCCCCTAACTACCTTATTCCAATCCAACTGTAAGGCTGATGTCCCCCAACTACCTTATTCCAATCCAACTGTAAGGCTGATGTCCCCCAACTACCTTATTCCAATCCAACTGTAAGGCTGATGTCCCCCAACTACCTTATTCCAATCCAACTGTAAGGCTGATGTGCCCAACCACTTAAATCCAATCCAACAGTAAGGCTCATGTCCCTAACCACCTTATTCCAATCCAACAGTAAGGCTCATGTCCCCTAACTACCTTATTCCAATCCAACAGTAAGGCTGATGTCCCCAACCATCTTATTCCAAACATAAAATAAATAGTTAATACTCATTAATTACTTATACATTTATATTTTATGATGCATCAAACAATAAAATTACATATCACTATGCTTAACATGAACAGAAAATGCTAATTATCGAACTTAGTCAAGGTCTTGATTTAATGAAATTACAAACAAATTTAACATGTTCTTAAGCATTGGCATATCAGACTGAGATGAACCAATTTCATCAGTCCCCTGCTTTTTCGAAACAGTGGGAGGGGGACAAAAAGAGAAATGGGGTTTAATGTCTGCTCAACACAATCTAGGTCAGTTTGTGACCAACTTCCTGTGTTGTTTTATTTTAATAATACACATACAAGTCTTTAGCAGAGATGAAAGTAGTCAAAAACCACACGGTAAAGCTTATATTATCAGAACTTCTAAAATGTTTAACTATTAGTTTAATTGAAAACTGATTAAAGTCAAAACTAGTATTCTGACTAGCATGAACACAATGATTCTTTGTGTCTGGACCGAAGGCAGTTTACATTACATTAACCCTTTTAGGTTTTTTTTTTAAATTTTCCTCTTTTGGATGAGATTTTATGATGGCATTACAGTGTGTGTGTAAGTATATAATATTCCTGTACATTAATAACCACTTTACATCAATTTATTTTTTGACATAAATCACAAAGTCTCATGATATTAATTAAGGTAATGTATACAATTGATGTGAGCAATCTAAGAGACAGGAAGATTTTAAGTTATTGGATATGAATTATTAATTTAATATGCAATACAGTAAAGCCAACAACAAAACACAATAGACTAAAACACCAATAAATATTCAAAGTTTCAGTGCAAAAATCTCAAAACTTGAAGTGAATCAAGATGTCAACAGAATTTAATTAAAGTATATGCACTTCCATTATGATTTTTCTTTTTCCTGATTTTTGTACAACATTTATCACCATGACTTTCTACTAGAACCCGCTACATTTATACATTGTATACGTAATTGCATTCCAAATAGCAATAAACCACTCCAAATCAATTTCATATATACGTTCCCTTAATTCCCTGTATACGACTACAGACAATTTGATTAGTACCAGGGGGGTTGGGATGGCCTAGTGGACTAGAGTGCCGCGCTTCGACCTCTAGCTGGCCGGCCACCTCTGGCTTGTGGCTTTGGTTTCGAGCCCTGGTGTGAGCGTATATGGCATGGAGATAGGGGCGCCTTCTCAACCTCGTGGGTTTCCTCCGGGTACTCCGGTTTCCTCCCACTGCTAAAGACCCGTACGCGCAAGTGAATTATTGAAATAAAATGAAACCATATGTTAGTCCCAAAATGACCTAGTTTGTGTTGAGTGGACATTAAACCCCATTTCTCTCTCTCTCTTGATTAGTACGAAAGTTTTGTCAACTTCAAACAAATAATGTTAGATGTTAATGTAGTACATCATACATAATAAAATAAAACAGAATTAGTATCTAATTTTAATCGGAGTGGCATATCCCTCACAAGACAAAAGACAACATCTTCTTTTATACAAGTGTCCAAATTTTACCCAGACAACAGCATTTCCACCTACCTCTCTTCAAATTCCCACTTACCCTGCTTTATCTACCCAAGTATGACCCAAGTAGCATTCGGATAAAAATTGTGGCCTCTAGAGTCCTCTTATAGAATTCCACAGGCTAATAACATGATTTTTCATACAATCAGGGGCCATAATCCATGAAGCTAACGTCTGATACATGCCAATATCGAAAGAAACAGAAATATTTTACGAGATAAAACTATATTTTAAGTTTCGGCAAAATCAGATTAAAATTGTGACCTGTAGAGTGTCCACAAACAAATGTAAACAGAAGGACGGACTGACGTACACATTGATGGACGGACAGGGGTGACGACAATATGAAAATGTGTTTTATAAAAACAATATACCATGCACATAAAGAATGATTGACAGCTGGAATTCAAAATAAGATCCCCCATCTCTTTATCTAATTCCACATTCCATCCGGTGTAATAAGAATGTTATTTATTATTGATTAGTATAGAGATTATCCCTTGTATGCGTGTAAATAAACACAATGTGATATAAATGATGTTTTATTGTTAAACATAGAGTAATCTAATAGCGGATTTACTTCTATTAAATACCGTTGATTTTCTCTAAACATGTCTAATAAAGAGCTAGATTAAATCCCATGGAACCAGACCTGCTTTTAAATTACCATCAATTATGATCAGGTTAGAATGAATAAATAAATGAATGAACCTGTGAATGAATAAACTAATGGATAGGTGTCAAAGTCTGATGGTTAAACTAACAATAATCCAGTATTTAAGGTTGTAACTGAGGTAAGCTGTTTTGCTTGTTTTAATTATTAAATGAGGTAGCGACTGGTGGATAAGATATCATAAATGGTGCTGAAATGCATTGTGGTACATGATTCGTGTAACAATGATAAAATGTTGATTTTGTCTTAAATATTGGATATCAGAAGCCTATCTTTTCCCTGTATTATCATTGTGTTTTTAATGTCGAAGACTTTAGTTACTTTAACATTATTAGATCACTTCAGATTGTATCTTGCCAGCAATAGTCAGTGCATGCTCTTTGCTTATTTGTCATTAGGTCTTTTAAAAAAATTGTTTTTTCAATATTTGAAAATTTCTATTACGTAGTAACAACGGAAATTGTTTTGATATAAGAGAGACTGGTGGTTAAGATATTATTAAATACAAATAAAAGTGGGGGCCCTTTGGTACTAAATCTTATTGACATCTGTCATGAAAGTTATTAGGTGTGAATCCATTTATTTTAAAATGATTCAAATATTATCCAATGTGTGAAATATTATTTTTTTCACAGTCCGGATCATTTGTGAAAAGACCAATTATTTGTATCATAACCAATAAACTCTTTTGAGATGAAAAGTTATTTAAACCGTTTTTGGTCCATTTTATTTAATATCGGCAAATTTTTCTTTGATTCCCTTTGAAAAAAAAAGCATGTTTTCTCTTTCCCACATATTAATTCGAACACTGGAAGCCTGATAATGTAAAATATCATGACACAGAGATTTCTTATTGGATAGTACCAATGATGTAATAATATTGGTCTAATATGCTGCAGATATATCAGCCTCCTAAATGATGTGATCAAAATTTTTTCTCAGAATGTACAGCATATTTCCAAATCAGATAATAGATTCCATCTCTCTCGAATGGGCTTACTAAATTGAACAATTGTGAAATCCTAATCCGCTATATAAACGTTTAACTTCCATTTTGGTGAGGTAAAAATAATTTTCACTAGGAATTGGGTATACATATTTTTATATAAAGTGTCAGACCGACAATGTTTGGGTCTAACTAAACAATGATGCTACTCTATCTGAAAACCAAATTGGTTAAATTTGCTGTTCAAATTCCAAAGTATTTTGACTTTGCTGAGTCATTTTGGTAAAGGGTGACTTCTCCTTAACTAATGTTTGACTGAGGGCTCGGTTTCTCGTTTGAGGTGGAACTCTCGGATTTGTGTTATTGTTGTTATAAGCTTTTCAAAAATGTATAGTTTGTTTATCTTCGAGGAACTTGTAGTGGAATCGTGTTTCTAAGGAAGCTAACAGGAATTTTGGCTGCAGGCCTAAAAACTCTTGTGAAAAATACTTTTATTTTCTGGCATATCCACAACACAATGCTCTATTATGTGTATCAATTGCCGGTTGTGTTCAAATTACCTGAAAAGAGAGACCTCTGTCAAATGTGAGATATACTTCCATCTAGGTGATTACTGGAAACAATAAAACATCTTAAAGTGATCAAATGTCACAATAATTACCATGATATAACAAATTTACAGTTACTTTTCACATAATTACTTTTATAAAGAAAGGATAGTGTGAATTTGCGTCAAGATTTATTAACATGTGACATCAGACATAACAGAGAGAGAGAGAGAGAGAGATGGGGTTTAACGTTCACTCGACACAAATCCGGTCATTTCAGGACTAAAAAATGGTTCAATTTTATTTCAATAATTCATTTGCATGTAGGGGTCTTTAGCAGTTGGAGGAAACTTAGGAACTGGGAGAAAACCCACAAGCCTGAGAGACGACCCTACTCCTTGTCAAATACATTTGGTGAGTCGAAACCACACCAGTTGACTCAATGACAGACCTTATGATACAGTGCACACTTGCTAACCACCCCCACCCCCCTCTCCAACGAACACAGAGGGAGAGACAGACAGAGAGAGAGTTTGGTTGGTCTTAACTTAATTTAGTGAGTGGGAGGGGGAGTATTTAAAAGTCTTAATACGAAATTCCAGTTATTGTGAAATGCATCACTAGAAAGTAACTTTCTACCGCTCTTTGAATATATAGTCAAAAAAGTACTATTCTGTTCCATATTTAATACAATATACAAATGATTAATTTGTCAATATTTGGCATCTTCTCCATCAATATAAACAGGATATTGTTTTAATTTCAAAACTACAGTAGAAATATTCAAGCAATAAAGAGAAATTATCTTCAATTTTTTAAATGTGTTGCATCTTTTATCAGCTCTAATAATAAATACCATTGAAATAATTTTCACTGTTCAGAGATAAACTGGCAAAATCCAATAACCTCTTTGTGAACGCCAACTCGGATGATCCAAACAAATTGGATGAAATGGTTGTAGAAGATTCAACTGTCTTTCCTGATAAAGACAAGAGAATCCTAGAGTCAAAACATTGTCCAGTAATAAACAGTAATTGTATTCCATAGAATCGTGTCCTGTGTATTTCTAGTTCAATTACTTACTGTCATTGAAACAATTTATCTGGGCAGTATCATTGATATAACTGGGGGAAATGACAACAATGTCACAGTCAGAATTGCTAAAGCCTGTGCTGTGTTCAACTTATTACTTTCATCTGAAGACTAAACCCCAGATGATCAACACAATTGTAAGTCCTAATTACTTTATTTGGATAAAAGTCTTGATAAACCACGGAAATTGAATGCAATCTTTGGGTATACATTTATCAATGCTTTGACGGTTTCAGCATATAAGATGGCTAGAACTCAGAAACCAGAATCTGTGGTAAAGAGCAAACCAGAAAACCTTTTTAAATCCATCCAAAAAAAACATGTGACATTGCATTGGACGACAAGTCAGAGTATCACATTAGTGAAACCTGCATAAGGTCTACCATTGAGTCAAGCAGTATGGTTTCAATCCAAACTGTTTAGTGGCAAGATTGCTTGTCCAACCTTTGAGTGCTCCACCAGTTGCCTCACACTGCTAAAAATACACACACGAGGTTGAATTATTGAAATGAAATTGTTCCACGAGTCAGTACCAAAATTACCTGGTTTGTGTCGAGTAAATATTAAACCCCATTTCTCTCTCTCGCTTTCTCATTTTCTTAATAAATGCCAACTCATTTCAGTTGAGTCACCTAGTGTAATTTAGATTTTACAACTCGATAAGTTCTTATGGGTGTATTCATTTGAATTGCTCATTTTCCTTGGGTAATAAAATACCATTTTTTTATCATGGTTTTTATTATCAAATCACTCTGTCATCTGCCGTTACGTTATTGATAAATCTATGAAAAGCATGTAACTCAACTATCGTGTTTCTTTTGTTCACCATCATATATTGATAGAAATTTTGATGTCTAACACAAAACAAAATCTATAAACAAATCAATAGCATTCATTGATCTCTATTCAATTTCTTTCATTCTATAGATCTAAATATAACCAAACATTATCAAAGTAATTCTAGCATCTATTTTCCGATATCAGATGAAATGGGAAATTAAATATGTTATTATTAAATGGTACATATTCTGGTTATTGATGCTTGAAAATCGTAGGGACATTTGTATGGTCTTTATTGTTTCTTCGGCTCAAGACTTGTTTGTCAATATTCCTGGATTGCGATTTTACATCAGCAACTGCCAAAATGCAAAAAATCACTAAAATCCAAAACACACATCTCCAACAAATGTTAACATTTTATGATTACATGTACAAAAGAGAGAGAGAGAGTAATGGGGTTTTACGTCCACTTGACAATTCGGGACTAACATATGGTTTAATTTCATTTCAATAATTCACTTGCACGTAGCGGTCTTTAGTAGTGGGAGGAGACCGTAGGACCTGGAGAAAATGAGGTTGGACAGGCGACCCTACTCCTTGTCACATATAACTGAGGAATCGATACCACACCAGTTGACTCAATGACAGGCTTTATGATACTAATAAGCCTGAAAACTATGGAAAAACCTATGGACAAAATACTTAGCCCTCTTAAACATTTGTTAAGCTTAACTTAAATGATCATGCTGGATGTTAATGCTAAAATGATTTGCCATGTCTTGTTGTACGTGCATACATTATTTGTCACATGACCTATGTGCAGACGATTAATTTTACATACATTAAAATGTTGAAAATTATATTTGTCAGAAACAACCTTGAGCTAATCACGACAAGACAAGACCGTTTCCTTTCCAGCTTGCTGAACTAGTTTTAAATAAAAGTGTAAGAATATAAAGATATCAACATTAGAAACTAAATTTAACAACCCATTAATTTTCAGTACTTACAACAAATGTTTATGAAAACTCAGAACTACACATAATAAAAGTCGAAGTATTTGCTAATCTGTTGTCATACTCTTAAGGCTGGTTTAAAGGAGTCAAGTCTTTAACTCATTATCATCCACTCCACAGTCTTTGACATTGCAAACACGACTTATTGTTCAATCTAAATCAACAATGGTGTTGTTATCTTACCATGAAAAGTTGGGCTTCTGATATCCAATATTTAAGACAAAATGAAAATCATAAAAAAGGACACACATATCTCGTGCCAGAAGGCTTTCGAGCGCCAGATGCATGAAGCGACCAGACGAACAAGGCTATACATATCCGATGCAGGAGAATACTACCGATGTAGACTGGAATAACCAGACGCCAAGAATGCCCTCCCTTCGTTCATGTTGCTCTCTCTGCTCGGCAAGTAAATTCTTGTCTTTTTGAAAACTATACGATCATGCCACATACCGCACGATCACATGGTTTTGTTGAAGCAGATTTGCCAAATCTTTTTTAGAACAAATTTATTTGTGGCCTGACTCCATAAAGGAGATAAAGGGAGATCACTCTATATTTAGCCTGACCAAAATCAATACAGTACAGTTGTTCCATGGTCTTGCAATTCTTTTAATTAAAGATTTAGTTTCAGCTTTCACTTTTCACAGGTAGGAAATCGCTAGGTTTCAGGGAATACATCAAGCATATAATCAGACTGAAGTAGAGTACCAGAAATTAAATATGGCAGATGTATTTGTAGAGTTTTATTAGGAAGATATATTATTAATTGATATTATCCAGATTGTCATTAGAAGATTCATTTCAAGTTTTATCAAGTGACTCAATGAGCAAGATGCTAGACAGCTAACCAGGAGGTCTCGGGTTTGATTCCAGAGTTGGCTGAGAAAGTTCCTAAGGATTTTACGGTGTGGTTTCTCCTTGTCAATGATGCTGGAAAGAAGGCCTGGCAAGGAAGGTGTCCAAAACCTTGATCCCTAATACAAATTGATGGCATTTAAAAGAACCCTTGACAGTCGGAATTTGAAGTAAGATTAGGATTAGGCCTTAGTACTGCCATCCATACAAAATTTCATTTTATTTCATTTAATACATTTCCTCTTTATGGTTTTGATATTCTTAATTTCATTCCCCTTTGAAATAAAAATTTCCATTTGACTGGCTGACTTCGGTAAATCTGTGGATCTGAAAAGAGCTATGTTTACTTAGAGTTCATGATGGATTGATAACATTTGTAAACAATTAAATTTTTTTTCACCAAACATGGCTATGTAGGAAATTTTGACTTTGGCTTGAACTTGTAGACATCTAGCTATATAATGTTATGGTGTTGCCAGTTCATATGCATACTCCACGCAGTGTTGCGTTTGATTAGAGATAATCCAACTACACACTGCTATTGTGAGTGGATATTGTTGTGTTAAATTTTGATTGATCAGTAGTCCGTCTACCAACCAATCACTAGCTGCCAATACTGGACCAAATATGTTTACATAAAGTTACGTCATGACTCACGATTTTATTATGCCTAATTAACCCGAGGCTATCAAGTCGAATGAAATGTAAACAATACTGTTTGGAAACGAACATACTTTCACCGTTTTTAATATACTGTCCAAAGTTTTAGGGAAGACCCAGATTAAACGAAGGACTGTCATGTTGCTGTACTTAAGTGATAGCTTTCATTGAACGGAAAGAATAGACACACTCCCGCATAAGTTCAAGACGCTATTCCAGCAATGGTCAGAGAGGGATTTCTTGGGCCATTGCTTCAGGAATATGGTTCATATGGAAATGAGATATCATTCATTCATCAATATGAATATGATAGGTTTTAAGGTTGCTCTGAAATTTTACAAAAGCTTCTGAATTGATATGATTGACTTGAGTTCGTTACATGGTCTGCTTCTGACTAAAAGTTTCTTGTATATAACCCTTATTAGTGACTGTTTGTCTTCAAAAAATGAATAGCTGGGATCCATACCTTGATTTAAGATTTAAACTTATGTTTTAAAACAATGTTCAATATTTCTGCTCTATTTAACTGTGTTGCTCATCCATAATATACCACAGACACAGAATGTACAAAATCTAATCTATATTTCAAAATTTTTAGTGACCAATTCCTACACATATAATCTGCAGGACTGGATGATAACTGCTGAAACATTTTCTATCCATCCTTGGATATACTGAATGGAATTGATCCATTTTTGGTCTGATATTTTTTGAAGAGATCTAACTTTTGCAATATTGTAGGTTATAAAGGATTAAACCTCTCTCAAACTTTAAAAGAATTAGGAACAAGTGCTTTATAACTGGACATATTAAATCTATCTTACCTCCAAGTTTCCGATATGTCAAGTGTTCTATTGTCTTACACATGTGCCATGGTGTTATAATAAATCCCACTGGTGGCCTCCAGTAAATAGGATTATTATTAAACAAAGGCTATTTATTACCACAGTTTATTATATTGACCAACCACTTATTGACAGACAAACCATTGATGTAGTGGTTTTGTTATTACAGGCCCTGACTCTAACCATTAATATTTATGATGACAATTATGAGTGGGCGAGAAGGTCATAAACCGGTGATTACCAATCATTGGGGTGGACGAAAAACTCATGAATAATTAGTTGACAAATATAGCGGACAAGTTAAACAAGATTTCATTAACCGAATGAAACACTCATATCAATTATCTGTTTTTAAAACACATAACAATTATTGGATTATCATTATTGGATTAGTGTTATTACACCACTATTTATCAAATTAGGTTTTTTTATCCGACACATAATTTTATTAGTGAAGAAGAAAGAGTTGGTATGCCGCCAATGGAAGTCCTTAAGTTGGCTGTTCTCGTGAAAAATACATTACACATTAAAAACATACCTAAAACTTCTAAACATAAAGTAAAGACGAAAAATTAAAAACCTGTGAACAAATCTGGACACATTGTTTACTATGGAAGAGAAGAAATAAACTATAACTCCACAATGGTATTTTTTTGGTAAATTCAAAAAGATAAATAGGCATGATGGTAAAAAAAACACATCTTAAAAGGAATACAGTGAAGTCCATCCATCCATACCATTGTCAAATATTTCAGTCAATAAGCAGCGTTTTCTTGGAAAGATAGGTTGCCAGGCAACGAAACATACGCCCACAGCAGCTAAATCGTTCGGGCAGTCAACAAGGGTTGTCGCATATTTTAATTATCAGAAAATCATTAGAATTTGTTGCTTTTTATAAAGTCAACAAGGATTGTCGCATATTTTAATTATCAGAAAATCATTAGAATTTGTTGCTTTTTATAAAGTTTTGCCACACGCTAACAATTAGTATACGACAAACATTTATATCATGGATTTAGCTGTTCAGTTATCAAAATTCATTGAAAATCAAAATACTTGTTTGTTTCAACACCTTAAACTGATGTGTGTCAATCTGAAGTCAATCGGATGATAAGTTTGGCCGCTTCGCGTCACAAGATTTTTTGAAGTTATCAAGGGAAATAAGTCTGATAGTAATTATTTGAAATCGCTGAAAATCAATAGGCTTCACAGGATTTTTTGAAGTGATCAAAGGCCATAATTAATTATTTGAAATCGCTGAAAATCAATAGGCTTCACAGGATTTTTTGAAGTGATCAAAGGCCATAATTCTGGCACTAATTATCAAAAATTGCTGAAAATCAATAGGATTCTCCGTCTTATGACCTTAAACACTGTGTATAAATTAAAGTCAATCGGATATTAACTTTGGCCTCTAGAGCGTCCACAAGATTTTTTGAGGTGATCAAGGGCCATAACTCTGGAACTAATTATCGGAAATCGCCTCTAGAGCGTCCACAAGATTTATTGAAGTGATCAAGGGCCCTAACTCCGGTAGTTATTAACGGAAATCGCTGAAAAACAATAGGCTTCTTCGCCTCATGCCTTTCAACACTGTGTATAAATTTAAAGTCAATCGGATATTAACTTTAGCCTCTAGAGCATCCACGACAGTATACGACCACATTTCAATGTGGCCGTATAAAAATGAATTTTGGTGTTTATTTGCATGAGTGACTTAATAATTATGAAAGCTATAATATGTTAACATGGCCATCTAGGCACTCCAGATAGCATGAAATTTATATACTTATCACACATATTCCAACTGAAAGTTTGTATTTTTGCAAAAACCAATCACAGAGCTTCACATAGTTGTATGGGACTAGAATAGATATTTCAAATATATATATCTAACATAAATCTGGTACTTCTCCTTTAAGGAAGGGAACACTTTCAGGGTCATCCATTTTGGATTGATTTATTCCTTCCTGAAACATGACAACTGACCATCCATACATTCTGGGTCAGTGACACTACAACAATAGGCATCAGGTTGTTGATCAATTCAGATTATTCTATGGAGGAAATGAATACCAAGATCTAACAGCTTGACATTATCTTACAGACATGTAAAAACACATCAAGGAGAAGCCTCAACACCTAACAATGACAGACACTTTACATATTTTGATAATGTTAAAGGCACTATACTCCAGACAAAAGCCACATTCACAATATTAAGAACAATGTTCACAATATTAAGAACAATGTGTGCAATATTAAGAACAATGTGTGCAATCTTAAGAACAATGTGTGCAATCTTAAGAACAATGTGTGCAATGTTAACAAATGAAATGCCCTGACTGAGCGAGCTAATTAATGATTATACGCCATAAAGAATGCTATGAGGAAGTTTTGCCCTTACAGCAGAGGTATGGCCGACTCTTATTTCAAATTTTAACTGTAAAGGTTGTTATTTCACATGCACATTGCAAACCAATGTGTACATGGGAGCTCGGATTTTTGTCCCAACTGTATGACTAGACATTGTTCTTTCCAAGCCCTCGATCCTGCTCCACTGACATTAGGAATTGTAACACCAGGAGCGAACCGTAGAGACCCCCTGGTTTGCAAGTCAACGTCTAACTCACTGAGCCACTGGGAATCCCTCCCCAAAAGCAATAATAACTTTATTATAACATGCACTAATTTGTCAATTATATGTCTATTTCTAATCATGTTAATCAAAACCTAAATAATTAAAACAAAGACAATCTTTTAACCTTCCATCAATTTCCCAACAGTTTCAGTCACTATATTTTTATATTGTTATCGATATAAAGAGTTCTCCTCTTTCTAATCAGGTAGTTTTTCTGTTACATCTTTGATTTTTTTTTCTAAATATGGAAAGTATTCCAGTTACTATATACTATATCTTTCTATTTGTTGTCAGGAATTTATATAAAGGGATCTTTTGGCCTTTGGTCAATGTTCAATCCAACATCAGTCTGTATGGATGGACAGTAAGTGCTCCTGTTTCTCATCACGCCAGACACCAATTAATGTCATAATTGTCTCATCATCTGTGGGTCTTCCTATCATTAATACATTTGAATGGGATATGGAATGGGGTTTAAGTCTCATCAACACATTACATCCAACATTTTGAGACTAAATAGTAAGTGCAGGGGGACAGAGAGAGAGAGAAAGGTAATCATCCACTCAACACAAACTAGGTCATTTCGAGACTAATATATTTTATTTCAATGATTCGCTTGCGGGTAGGGGTCTTTGGCAGTGGGAGGAAATGAGGTTTGACAGGCAACCCTACTCCTTGTCATATATAACTAGAGACTCGATACCACACCAGTTGACTCAATGACAGTCTTTATGATACAACGTGCACGTGTTAACCATTCGGCTATCCAACTCTCCAATAAAATATGATAACTTTCATTTCTATGGTTACATACACAATATGAGGTGGGGAGGGGTATTTGCTTGAACAGCGGTTTTCAATTACTCCTATTCAAATTTAAACTGCAAAGGGATCTTTTACTACCACCATGCACGCCCATATGTACATGGGTAAACCTCATCTTTCTTTGTTTCATCCTTGTCAACTCAGCATTTTCTACTCATCATAATAAAAAAAACTGCACAAGAACCCATGTGCATTATTTGACACACCGGACAGACGTGGGCGACAACAATATACAACCACATTTCAATGTGGGCGTATAAAAATTGTTACCTGTAGGGGGTCCACAAGCTAAAATTGTGATTTTTTTGTTCAATATGGGAAAATTACTGTCCAATATGTGCAAATATTGAGAGGAACCGAGATCATCTTTGGAATATTAACACATGTTTTTAGTTTCAACAAACTCAAATAAAAAATGGGACCTCTAGAGAGTCCACAACTTTTATATGACACATTTTAACACCATCTGTGTACAGGCAGCGGCCATTTTTGTGCCAATATCGATAGAACCCAAGATTGTTAGGTTATAAACATATATTTCAAGTTTCATCAAAATCAGATAAAAATTGTGACCTTTAAAGTGTCCACAAGCTAAAAACATGATTTTTCATACCATAATTCATGACGTTATCCTCTGACTGATACATGCCAATATCAATATATTATGTAACCAAGATCTTTGTGAGATAAACTTGTATTTCAACTTTCGCCAAAATTGGATAAAAATTGTGACCTGTACACAAAGAAATTGTGGACAGATAGACGGACAATATACCTTCACATGAAAATGTTGGCGTATAAAAATACAATTCACACTTTGGCTCTACTTTATATAATTACACAGTAGATACTATTGATGCTCAGTACATGTTACCCACACAGCAACTACAATGTCACACAATTTAAAACTCATTAAATAGTTCTCCCATATTCCTGTTTTTATTTCTAAAATAAGACACTTTCTCGTGACACCTACTCCAGAAAATTATACTTTAGAAAACCTGCATCTGTAACAACTATAATTTTCGACAAGGAAAGTAAAATAATTGACGTCATTAGAATTGAGTTCAGTTGTAATTTTTGTTACAAGATATCCCAACAAGAACAAGCATGAACACAAAATTAAGAATAATCTGATGTCTTGAACCTCCTTTATACCTTCACCCCATTATATATGTAATTCCCCATTTTACTCAGATCTGTGTACACTGGGAACCCTTGAAATGGGGTTTAATGTACTACTGCGGCTGAGCTCATGCAGACGGGCATGTGCCATACAGTGTGCAATGAGGGAAATTTTGCTCTGTCAGTAGCACTTTGGCCTACTCTCATATCAAATTCCAACTGCCCTGGGATCTTTTACAAGCACGGCAATGTATACACAGGACCTCCGTTTTTTGTCCCCTCCAAATGACTAGATAGTTGTCCTTGTCAGGCCCTCCGTCTTGCTCTATTGACAATAGGAAACCATGTCGTAAAATCCCGATGAAGTTTCTCGTCCAATGCAGGGATTGAACACACAACCTCCAGGCTAGTATCTTACCCACTACAGCATCATGGCTCCCCATATTTAAATGAATGAAATGAGATTTAACGTCTTACTATTTTCGTACCTGTCATTACACATGTAAACCAAAGAATACAAATTCATCATATTAGTATGAAAATGGCCACAGTTTTGTGTTGAAGAGATGTTCATCCCCTTTTATTTCATTTAAATAGCATACTGTTGATGATAAAGATGACATTATTATTATATTTAGAATCCCAGTTCAGGGATTATTAATTTCTAATGTTCTGCGCATGCGCAATAATTCCATTGTCTATATATCCCAGTAACAGGATTATTTTTGTTATCAGTTAAGCAAAGGCAAGTACCCAAAACACATTTTGGATTAAAACTACTCTACTTCTACTACAGTCTTGCCAAGTTCATTGCTTGGGGAATATTACATTTATAAGTGATAAGTGCATGCTTACCAATATTTGTCTAAAATCCTTGATACCCTTTCTCATTTGAGGGATTCAAACATAGCTGAGAATTTTTTTCTTGCACGTTTGTATATAATAAAAATGTTTAATTCAAATATTGTAGGTGAACATTTCATAAAATATATGGGAATTAAAAATAGTTACTCGTTACAGTTTCTACGTCAACAAAGTTTCTTTTAAACCCAGTTTTACAAGTTCTACTACAACTTGTTTCCCAAAAAGTATTAGCACAAACTAACAATATGGGTTGTCCAACGCTTGATCTTAAGTTGACATCTAGACATTGACTGATATGTACATACCAATCTAGATGTACCATGATCACATCACGATAATACACCTGTCTGTCAGGTTAGATCACATTGTAAAGTTATTCATGAATGAAATACTAACATTACCTTCTACAAAAGATGCACCAAATTACATCTGGCAAAGTCTGAATAGTCCAACTTGATTTCTTAATACATTTTACACAGGTAAATCCAACTGTATACGTACGTCAGGTAATAAGTTATCAATGAATGAAAAAACAATATTCACACCTTCTACTAAAGACGTAATAAAATCCATCTGATAATATCTGAATAATCTAACTATGGGTAATTCCAACTGAATATTGAACAATTCATCAAATAGGATGGCTTGACCAGTACATTTCTAAGGTTATTACTTAATCTTTACAGGTGGTAATTACTATGATTATATAATTGAGATGACATGATTACACCTGTAAGGAGAGTATGGTATTTCACCTGTATTTAATGAGCTCTTAACATGATCCTGTTAAAAATTACCACATGATTAGAATACACATTAGTGCTGTATTGTGAATAAGAGGGTCCTTATTTATAAAACTCTGAATATTGACGATACTAGATTCCATTTTTCCGATCAACAAAACAAAAGAAAAAGATACCTGTTGGAACTATGACATTTATATTAAAATCACAAGATTCTAGTCTGAGTTGCTACATATATTCATAATGCTGGCTGCTGTTTGGATGCCTGACATTGGCTGTATTATACAGATCATTTTCATTGGCAGTTTACAGTATAGAAGTAGACCCAACATAATAATGAAACTTGTCTCATGTTTAAAAACTATGTACGGTAAAAATACGGAATATAAAACGATTGCAAACATAACATGAATTGAGACATTTTTGGAAGAACTTTTTGTTCTGATAAGAAAATATGAATGTAAATATTAAGAAACATTGCTTGTGGAATCTGTAACCGATCATCTGTCACAAGTTAGTTTAAATTAAGAGAATATTAAATTCAATTTGAAGGGACAGTCCCACAATTTCTTTTTGTAACAAGAGAGCAGTAAAAATTCACTTGATGTCGATCAGTCACAGAAACCGTAACTCCATCTCAAAAACTCTTGAGAAGTTCCAGTGACAGAAGCAACATAAAATTGATATAGGACTTTGTACTTCATTAACCCAGAAAATTTGATTTTATAAAATTTCTCAATAACTTACATGTAGACGAACGAACCATAAAAGTTTGGTTTTCATACAAGAATATCATTGTGAATGAACAGACATACGTCAAATTACAGCTAGACAAATTACATACTTTAATATAAAATATGGGAATAAAGAATTGATTTATTAGATCTGATACAACCACTTCATCTTGTTTGACATGGCAATCTTAAATATGGTTATATTTACAACAATTATATTCAGTTTGCTAATATCAAAATTAACTAATTCTTTGATAATAATTGTGTCTTATCACACTATAGATAATTGATAATTGTTTTACTAATAGTATGGTATGAACTATTGACCACATGTTGAAGGTTAGGACTAACTGACATTATACAGTAGTGGTTTAGTTGTAACTAACTTATAACTGAGAATGTGTTGTGTGTCAGCTATGACACAACTTTATTATGGAGAATATCACTCTTGTTTTATGTGTCTATTATTATAATAAACCCAATAAAACTAAAGAGTTCTCTAATATTTGTATTTTGATTTTCTGTTTTATTTTTACGAAAAATTTTCTAAAAAAAAATTTTTAATACAAAAATAAAATTTAAAATTTTGAAAAATAGGAAGAACAAAACCGAAAAACAAAATATAGGAAAAATCACATACAGGAGTGGTACCCATGTACCTTTAAATAAAGAATTCTAGGTCTGATGCCATCAATGACCGAGATAAGTACTTATTCAGAAACTTGTTGATATTCAAAGACAGAAAATAAGGAAGTCACAAAATGAACAGAAAGTAACAATTTCAATTATACAGTATGGTTCATCAAGATAGGAGGCAGAAATAAAAAAATCTTGGTTTGTATTCAACTTAACCAACAAATATAAATATGTAGTCCAAGAATTATTTAAGTTACATTTGAATCCATGTAAACAACATGAATAAACAGGTGATGACATAAATACAGAACCTTGAAATGAGATAAAATAAAAACTTTCTACTTAAGATATATTGAAAATATTGTCTGAGAATGGCCTTTCATCTTTATAATTTTAAATTCTTAATGTAAATACCTACTTTGTTGATTAGGGTTTAAGTTTAAGATATTTCGATAATGATTGTCAACCCTAAAATAGAGCATTCTTCATTCTTAAGCTGCGTAAACATCTATACTCTGTAATACAGATTTCTAAAATTCATGTGTGTACTTTTTATTCAAAGCTAGCCATAAGGACGTTCCAGAAGTCAATGTTTCCCCTTTTGTTCAAAATATCTCATACACATATGGATCCTGTGGAGAGAGAGAGAGAGAGAGAGAGAGAGAGATTAACATGTTCGCTTGCAGGTAGGGGTCTTTAGCAGTGGGAGAAAACCTAAGGACCTAGAGAAAACCCACAAGGTTGGACGGATGACCTTACTCTTTGTTACATACAACCGGGGAAATGAAACCATGCAAGATGGCTGAATGACAGATCTTGTAATACAACGCACATGCGCTAACCATTTGGCCATCCAACCCCCCAGAGTGTAACCAGACGTGTTATAATGAATATTAACAATATCAAACTATCAAATCTGACCTTTAATTATTACTTTTGATTGCCCAGGGTTTACTCCAAAATTGAATACCCTACTAGTACTTCACTGGAAATTTTTGAAAATTGTCTAAGTGTGTTCCCTAAGAACCACCTCCATTTTTGGCTAGCCTCTCTCATTTCTGACCGGTAGTTGTAGATCTGTTATATGTCTACAGGAGACATATTGGTTCTATAATAGTATCATGGTACATCACATGATTTTAGACCATATACAATACTTTATAGAATCTGATTATTACCTGCCATTTATCAATATTTGTTCTGATTTTGAACAGGGCCAGTAGTTATACCATCAAATTACCCGAGAGATTAAGAGGAATGTGGTCTAATGGTGCTAACAATGTCTAACACCAGATACTATAAATGATGTTATTGTTCGTGTGTTCTATCAAAACTTAATTATACAGTTTCCTGTATAATCATTCATGATTAAACTAAACTGAATACGGTTCGATGTCAAATCCATACCAATCGTAATAGCCTTTTGAAACTAATAGGTGTTGTGCACGGAGCTAGGTAGGGCTTAGTATACCACTTCTCATTTAAGGAGTTCATATACCCAACAGTTTTTTGCGCATGGTTATCTATCATTTACAATTTACTATGGTTGAAGGTGACAGGACTCCGATATTTCACTCTTCATTGAATTACAACGGATCCCTCCAAACAATCCAAACAAACACACAAGCAAAGGTATTACCCCTCTTTAACAGTACCTCTGTTGCGTGTCCAGAGCAGGTCCTGGCCCTGTCATAACAAAAATGCACCTATAGCCCTGTTTACATTACAAATTTTAGGCGTGCCAGAAAGGTACCTGGACGGGCGTGGTTAATTTTTTTGTAGTGTAAATGGGTCAAATATAAGCGTGCCATACTGAGTGCCGTGCCAATCTGGCCCACTGAAATGAGGTGGTCTCAGCACCACACCAGACGCGGCGCGATTAAACGTTATACAGTCTGAGCACGGTTTGCTTGCAAACTTCGACAGTTCTGTCATCAGTTCTGTCAAAATGGCTGTTCAAACTAAATCGGTAAACATAATTGTTTTCGTCTGGGTAATTTGTATAGGGACTGAAATTAACTATTCTGTGAAGAGTTCCACATTTGGCGTGCTTGGCACAGTTCTGAAACCGGTTATTTTAGAGTAATGTAAATGGGTAAATTTCTTGAAATTTATTGCAGCCAGGTACAGTGTCCAGTACGGCACACTTATTGTGGCCAAGTGTAAACAGAGCCTATAGCTAAATGAGCAAAGTATTGTCTCGGAGCTTCAGTTCTGAAATTCCTGTATTTGTAAGCCTAGATTTAGACCTTCATGACCACCTCTATTTTGTACATAAATAAAAGAAATCAATGGCAGACAAGCAGTTGCCATGCAAGACATACCCTCATTTTGCAACAGAGGGACAGAGAATAAGCTGTACAATCAGGGACCATGATCAACGAAGATACGATCCGATATGCATTAATATCTAAGTCTGAACATCAGGTGTCAGAAGTGTGTGTGCAGAAAGTCAGATTTCCATTTAAAATTGATAAAATGAGAAATTGTCCAGACAAATCAACTACCAAATAAATACTCCAGTTCATTGTTATACATTTAAACTGACTGTCATATCAATCAACTACAGAAATAACTTCAGCAATGAAGATGGTCTCCTTTGAAACTTTCTCTAATCCTATCTAAGTTACACTGGCTACCTCTTAATTATTGTATAGCCTTCAAGATAAATAGGTTCACTTTTAACTGCCTCAACAATCTCAATTCCCCAGCCTATCTCACGGAACTTATACATCCATACAATACAAATTTAACCTTCCAAAAAGCTCAGATCATTTGCTGAAAATAAATTATCTGCCTAACGTCCAGAACTCAGTTTTGTGAAAAACATTCACACCTCTCCTTGTGAATGGAAGAAACTGCTGTATAATGTAAAAAAAGCTCTAATATCTCAGTTTTTAAATCTAGACTCAAAACATTTCTCTTCAAACTTGCATATCGTTTTTAACTTACAATTCGTTGTACTTTTATATGGACTCTGTGATATTTTATCTCAATAATAATTTCTAAACTTAAGAACAATTATGTGAAGTGCCTCAGAGCAGTATTACCTCTATTGGACCCATAAGCTAAAAAAATAATATTTCGAAGAATCAGAGGCCATAATTCTGAAAGTTATGATCCAATATGTGCTTATATCGAAAGGAATCGAAATTAGATCACAACCATCATAACAGTGTAATGGTGACATAGTTCAACAGTTTTTAAAATTAAACAAAAAATTTCATACAATTAGGGGCATAATCCGAGAAGTCATGGTCCAATAAGCACCAATATTGTAAGGAACCAAGATCTATGATTGTTGTGAACTTACCTGTAAATGGATATACTAACCATTGTCTATGCGTATATGGAATTTCGATATGTCGTTTTACGTGGTCTTTAACATATGTCTTAAGTTTCATCAAAATTAGATAAAAATCGTAACCTCTAGAGTGTCCACAAGCTAAAAACGTGATTTTTCACACAATCAGGGTTCAATAATTGCCAATATCGAAAAGAACCTAATCACAAACAATAAAATGTGAACAGACAGACCTCTGGATGGACAGGGGTGACAACAATATACATCCATATGAAAATGTGGGCATATAAAAATGATTGCTTATAGTAATAGCATCTGTACCTTTAAAGATATATTTTCTTTTAGTATAGTCATGATACCAAACACATAAGAATTGATTTGAAAACATATCCAAATATATATGTACCAAAAACATATCTTCCCAGGAAATATTTCAAGGATTTGTATTTTTGATAATCTCTCAATATTAACATAGCATACATTATAATTTGCATACAGTGACCAGACTTTGTGCTGAATGGGGTATCCTTGACTCATTACCATGGCTTATAATGAAACCAAAAGTTTTTATTCTAAGCTAATATTGTGCAATTTGCAACAATGAAATTCTTCAGTCAATTAAATGCTCAAGGATGGTGTGCTATTTATTCAAGTAAAGTCATTGTAAGGACAAATATCACATATTTTCACATCCTCATCTGTGTAATAATTCACATCCGTGTAGCATAGAAGACATGACAATTAGATATCATATTCCTATCCACAAATATTGATGATTTATAGAAATCAATATATCACCATACTTGAATTAAATTAGAAAATTAATAATCATTAGTCTAATTGTCGTATAATTAGACATTACAGAGTATACAAATATTTGAAAGTGATATCATAAGTTGGCCTAATAAATCCAAATTACATTATTAGAATTAATATGACAGTTATTCGTATAACTTGCATTAAATAATTAAGACAATTAACTTTAACCACTATAGTAGGGATTGATTTATTCAGGGTTTAATCAAATTAACAATTTTATCGTTTGCACCATCTGAAAAAAGTGTTCTTAAGTGCACCCAAATAGCTGAGGCACTCGAAAGAACTAGTACTGGTATATAGTCCTGCAGTAAAGCAAATTTTTTACACAACTCAGTTTTGGACAATTTTGGCCTGTCCCAGAATATACTGGAATGAAATATATAATCGTTTTCTACATTTTTTTGTGGTTCAAGTAAATATTAAAAGATTTACATGAACCACTAAGTACTAAAGGGTTACAATCTGAATAAAGTGCAAATCCTTTTTTTTTATATAGTTCAAAATTCATTTTTTTCATATAGTTCAAAATTCATTTTACTTGTCTGGAAGAGTTGTTATGCAATATGAGGGATTAGTTAATGAAACGGTCTGTTGCATCGAGCTCTTGGCATGCAATGCACAGAATTGTGGGTATTCCACTAGAAACATAAATGTTGATTGGTTAATCACATGTCTGACAAAGGGTCAAAAGCCACTCATATGACCTCAGTTGCGACCTGCCACTACAACTGGTCAGATCTTCATGTAGAAGAGACAATCAAAAGTAAAAAAAAATTGAAACGAAATCTAGACTTGTATTTTAATCGTATTGTAAAGGGTTGAGGTATGCTGCTATTTTTCGGCAATCTATTCACTGAGGTTTTTATTTGTCTGTCAACCAACATGACATTTAGTACTAGCGTAATGTGAGTTTTAAGGGAACTTTAAACTTTGACTTATAGTGCTCACAGAGATAGTTCTTTTAAGGCTATATTCAAATGAACTCATATATATTACTATTCATTATTAGATGTCAATTGAAACTAATGGAATTTGATATGTGCTTTGTCTTATAACACAATATAAAATAACATAAAGATCAAAATTAAAGAGATATAGAAAATGTATTGATTTTCAAGAATTACCTTACATACATTTAGAAATCTAAAAAATGCTTTAAAGAACGGTCCAAAAATTAATCAATCCCATTTGCGTGGAATATTTGAATAATGACTTGGATTTTTGAAATAGTAAAATCAGTATTGATTCAAATACTATTTAGCTAAGAAATATTGTTTTATTTTCACAATTTTACACTCAAATTTTGTTTTTTCATTTATTGCCAAAGGAAACCAGTTAAATTAATACCTTGGATATATATATTAAGAGTTAAAAGCTAAAATATATTTTAAATCAAATTCTTTCTCTAAATTTTAATAATAATTTTAAGAATAAATGGATTTATGTTTACTACAAAACAGAAATAAAATATTAACTGTGAGGTTGAAAATCAGAAGAAGAAAAAAATGATCAAAATATGGAATTGCTTAACACATGGCATGTTTATATTTCATGTAAGTGAATGTAACAATCAGGTATACTGTAACATAAATTAATCAGTTATCAAAAATTAATTTACCTGTATGTCCAATATACAACAGTACACCACACTATATTATTTCCGTAAAGCTGTAGGCCTACTTGTCAAATGACAAAAGCGGAAAAAATACCACTCATTACAAGTTATTACACTGAGTTGCTGTAATTAATCAGTTTGTAATGCAGAACAGACACAAAAAATATTGTGATATTTTCCAAGTATAATTTTGTAACAGGCGTTAACTAATTACTGTTAAGTAACTGGCATCAGATATTACAAGTTAATAAACTAGTCTAGGCCTGATGATACAACAATATTACACACACCACAAAGAAGAAAGCCTTGTGAATCAAATGGTTAAGTTATTATTATCCTTAATTTATCATATGATAAGTCAAGTTACAGAGTCATACAGCACAATTAGTGACTTGTTTTACTGGAGTTCTAACCACAGATCACAAGTCTACAATTAATACTATTACTGTTTAAACTAGACTTGTTGATCAAACCTATCCCTGTCACTAGTAACATGGCTTATAGAACATTCTTATTTGTATTATTGGGAGTTGACAGGTTTTATACTGTTTTTATGGATCTATAAAAGACAGACATATCACATTATTTCCCTGTTATGATAAATTTTGTGTCACCCTGTTCATAATGCACTGACAAACTTGACATTAACAGCAGGTTTATTTAAAGTGACAGCTTTGTAATCTGTTGCCTATTTCACAAAATGTTTCTCCCCTCTTTAATGTGTGTTGAAAAATGAAATGGAATTTTAAATTCCTGCTTTTCGTCACCAACCAGGCTAATGACACTGACGTCACTGAGGTAAATGTGCTATGAGGTAAATGAGATTGCCCACAGGAATACTCTTATTAGAAATGGGCAAATGTTTTAAAATTGAATATTTTAAAAGGCATTAAAATTGAATATTTTAAAAGGCATTGAAATTGAATATTTTAAAAAGCATTAAAATTGCATATTTTAAATGGCAAATCCATCAAGGGGAATTCATTTATTATGTAACTGTATGCCCTCGCATGTTTTTTAAAAGTATGGTTAAAAATTCTCCAGGCTATCAGAATGTTCATCTTTAATATAAATCACAAACCTTAAAATATTACAGTTATATTAAGGAAACTATTATTACTGCACCTATTATTGTTTTTATTTATCCTATGATTTACATGTATTATAATTTAATAATCTGAATATGATACAGGATGACATGTTCCGTTACAATTATACAAGTTTTCCTATTCAATAGATTATATCTCAGTGCAACAGATATTTTTAGATAAAAATTGAATTCTGATTTACTTTAAAGCTATATCTTTTTGTTTTAAATTTTATTTTTTTGCAATATGATGATTCAAACAAGATGTTTTTAATTTGTTTTACATTTTTGTTCATTCGGACATTAGTTTGAACTCAAAGATACTTAAGAGCCAAATCTGACAATTTCATGGAAAAAATTTGACAAAATAATTATTCTTGCAAATAAATTTTGTGCATATAAAGTCAACAATAAAATAAAATCAAATTTGGAAAAACTAAACATAAAACTTAAGTGTTTATAGAAAGGGGTAAGCACACTCTGTCTCATGCATGACACACAACTTATCGTTAAACAAGAGTTTTGAAAAACTTGCCTGCCATTTTCAATAAGTGGTTGCCATGCAAGAAACAACCACATTTTGCAAGAGATGAACACACACCAAGCTAAATAAAAAAAAGATATTTTTCGTACAATCAGGGGTAAATTGGATAAACAACCTTTGTATTACATATTTTTACACTATTTGCACAGAAGGAGCGGCCACTTTGTCCGTCAGTTTCTGTCTCATTATCACAAAATTCAAACTCAACCATCATCAGGGTGTAACGGTAAAATATACAAACAATTTTATAAAGTTGAATACAACAAATACATATCAGGGGCCATAATCCAGGAAGTTACCTTCGATATGCATGATTATCGAAAGGAACAAAGACCTTTGTGATATAAACATAAATTTATAGTTTTATCAAAACTGGATAAAAAAATTGTGACATTTAGAGTGTCCACAAGCTAAAATAGTGATTTTCCATACAATCGGAGGCCATAATAAATGAAGTTATGGTCCTATACATGCCAATTTCATAAGGAAGTGTGATCCTGGGAAGATAAACCTATATTTCAGGTTTTATCAAAATCAAATAAAAATTTGGACCTGTAGAGTGTCCAGGTCCACAAACATATTGTCAATATACGACACGTCCACATGAAAATGTGGGCATATAAATATTGTGATCTCTAAAGGGTCGACAAACTAAAAAAGTAATTTTTTGTACCAACAGGGGCAATAATCCAATCAGTTACAATCCGATATGCACCGAGGCCAAAAGGAACCGATATCTCTAGGATATAAACAAACTATTTCATCAAAGTCGACTCAAAATTGTGACCTGCTGAGTGTCCACAAACAAATTGTGGACGAACGGGCAGGGGCGGCGACAATAAATGTCCACGGAACATTTTCAGTTTTTGACCACCTAACCCTTGTTTAATGGTGGACAGATTCTGTTGTCTGTTCTAAAAAAATTATTTATAACAGGTTCTCTTTAAACCAACATCTCTTTAACTAATAAATACTAGCAGTTCAATTAATAACTACGAGCATATAACTCTAAAACCAAAAGTAGAAGTCCATCGCCCCCAGGTTACTCACAATCCGAGCTACCCCTTATTCACCAAATTTCAGCCTCGGGGACAGCCCTAGTGTAATCGCGAACCCTGAATACACAGACAGACAGACTGTAAACCTTATGTACTATTAGTGTCATAGAATTCCTCCAATAATAAATCACAACCAATACAAAACTTACCAAGTTTTCTTTCTTTGGTTTTCAAGTTGATCAAACATGGATGTAACCTTCAAGGATAATTTTTGTAGACAAAAAGGAAATAATAAACGGTTTAATTGTTCCTGACTAAATATTAGTCACTTTTTATGTACTTCTTACAAAAAGACAAACCTGTGTCAGAAAAACCGACAGGCACAAGAGGAATGCCTGCAGATTTTGTCCAAGCTTACTGGGGATATAGAAAAGTGTATGTATTTTTCAAATTAAAACCTGTATAATGACTTGACCAGGATCACCACAAGCAAAGAATGGGACAGTAAGGGGTCTGGCTAGGGTCGGCATTAATTTTAAGGAACTCTTTATACAGTATTTTCTGGTTATGATAAGGTGCAATGTGTTCTACCAAAAGTACTTTGATGACATCTCCCTGGAGAAATGGTAATATATTTTGTTTCTAAGTTTGAAAGAAGGCGAGTATGTTTAAGTAACAACAGAATAAGTTGAAATGAAGTCTTACCCATTTGTTGTATCAAAGAAAGGTGCACGTGCATGCCTCATTGATCTGGATTCATTGTGACAGCTCGTTCTAATAACACATTTGACTTTATTTAAGTATCTCTTGCAAGAAAGGCCAAAGCATTTGTTACAAAAACAAGGACACATTTTATGCATCATCAGGAATTCTTTCTAAGAAGGCAATGGCATGGACTCTATTCAGGTTTCACAGAACTTTTACCAATATGCACTAAAAAGAAAAAGCAAATGATTGGTCAACAAATACTTGTTACTACTTATTTAATATAAACAAAAATTCCATAAGGTAAACTAAAGCAATGATTAATAGTATGATTCATAATGAAGTAATATTAATGTATGATATAAGAAATATGTAGTAATTGTCATGATGCAGGATTTATAAAGAAATAGTAACTGACATGATATATGATTTATAAAGAAATAGTTACTGTGTGTTAAACATACATTATGCAAGAACAAAATCTGCCTATTGTAGGTCGTTCTTTAGGCCTGAAATGTTATAAAAACTATTAATTAGACATTAATTAACTTATCCAGACCATAATCAACTCTCGATGTCGAGGCTAGCATGAGATTTTTGTTGGATTGTATTTCGATTTGCTGCAATATTTCCCTTCATGATTTACCAATTAGGATAACTGCGAGTACTAGTTTTGTTTTACCGACTTTAGTAATGATGACCGAAGCTAATCGGAACTTTCGTACGCTTAGTTCTAAGTTCATAATGGATCAATTTGACTGAAATTTTCAGCAAATTGCCTTTACATTAGCTAGTTTTTAACTACTGTAGTGAGAACTGCCAACTCGTTATCTTACCTCCAAAATTGTGTCTTTAATGTACAATTAATATGAAATAGTAACTGAATGTATGATTTTTAAAGAAATAGTAACTGAGTTATGTATGAATTTTAAACAAATAATAACTGAGTTAATAAGGAAATAGTAACTGAGCTATGTATGATTTATAAAGAAATAATAACTCTGTTAATAAGGAAATGGTAACTGAGTTAATATATGATAAAGAAATAATAACTGAATTAATAAGGAAATGGTAACTGAGTTAATGTATGAATTTTAAACAAATAATAACTGAGTTAATAAGGAAATGGTAACTGAGTTATGTATGATTTATAAAGAAATAATAACTGAGTTAATGAGGAAATGGTAACTGAGTTAATATATGATAAAGAAATAATAACTGAGTTAATAAGGAAATGGTAACTGAGTTAATGTATGATTTATAAAGAAATAGTACTGTAACTGAGTCAACACTGTTTGGATGCAAAAGATCTAGCCTTCCATATATATCTATTTATCTTGCCAATTCTATCAATTCCGAAAGGGGTTCAAATCAATACAAACTGTCCCAGATTTCCAGCAGACACCATTTTAACAGCCAATGGCCTCTACATCCGTTGGGAATAAGACCAAATTCCAGTTTATGGAAATCCTCATGACAATTTACTAATGTGTTTTTGTCCTTTTTTGTCATGGACTGTCGCTGGAATGAGGAAGCAGACATCAAATCATAGTGAGAGTATTCCATATAATTGACACATACATTTATTTTTTCAATAAAATACATATTGAATGAAAACAAAGCATTATTAATGAATTGTTTAAATCTCATAAATTGTCAAACCCGTAAGCACTTAAATACAGGGTTGATGACACTGGTTTAGATGCTTTTGAATTATATGTCTGTTTATGTAGTTAATTCAGTTTTGGAACAAAAATTTGAATTTATATCTGCTTCCAGAACATTAAGGCAAAACACACTAACAAGATGGTAGGGGAAGCAATGAAATAATCTCACAAAAAAATGTACGTATTACTCTGAAACTCAATTATGTTCCTTAGCGCACACTAACTATGCAAAAAAAAAAACAACCCAACAACTTGCAAAATATTACTGGAGTTTTGAGTCATACACTAAATAAATAACACAATTTCAACAGTTTCCATTATTCAACTTAATCTGTCAAAAACAGATTTCTCCAGATAATTAATAATATTTTTCTGACAAGGAATAATATGACTGCCATTTCATAGTATCATATATTATTTTCAATAGACAGAAATGAAAGAATAACTTAAAGGCCTACTCTCAATTTGATTTTATGTAAAATAAATGGTAAAATCTTCAATTAACAATTTAGTAAAATGGTCAAAGATGTTAGTTTAAAGATGCATTATGCAAGATCCGATCTTTAGCAGATCTTCTTTTGGCTTCAAATGTTATATAAAAAATTATTATTCAGACATTTTATTTATGCGTATAATTCTGTCTAGACCATCAGATGAAGGAGATTTAAACAGATTAAAATTTAATCTAAAAATTTGATTTAAAAATGGCTAATCAAGGTTAAATCTTGAATAAAAAGTACCATTGTTAGGATAATAAACAATCCATAAAACATCTTTTCAAAACTTCAAACAGTAATTTGAATTAAATTTTCAATATACATTCATTTTGCATTATCTATTCTTTAACAATTATAGCAAGAATGCTAGCTCATTATCTTCCATAATGCATCTTTAATACGATATGGGATATTTTGAAATATAGGCCTATTAATAAATTTGAATAAAGTGAAGGCAAGTTACAATGTATGTGGGATGGATGGGTTGGATATTATCAGATTAATCAATTTATGTCTTTAAGAAATAAATATAAATATTTGTCACATGACCAGACTATGACTAATAAAATACTTACTACTTGTATGAGAGGTTAAAAGACTGACTTTATTAATTGATATCTCTGAATTTAAGAAGATTTATATTTTTGTTATAATATTTGTTACTTACTTATACATAAAAAAATCTGGTAAAATAAAACAAATACAGATTTTTGAAAAACCAAAACAAATCTGTATTTTTATACATCCACAACTGACATGTGAATGTTGTTATATCTGTCTGTCATCCATATTTTACCATCAGATTGACTAGAAATTTTCTGTCTGGTTGTCTATTAGTAATTAGATACCTTATATTATTTTGTTGACCTATGTTCTAGAAAATTACAGTGATGTGGTTGGTTGCTGTGTGAATTAAACATTAATTTGATTTGGACAGATTTAGACACTCTGAACTGGGTAAGAGTTAGCTCTAGGTATCTAATTATAATTGCATTTTATGATCTAAGTTTGGTGTCAAGCCAACAATTGGAAGAAAAAAATTCTGAGATGAATAAGTTTTTAAATTTCTGAAGATAGCCATCCAAAGTGGGGTAATATGCCCACACGTACAGTAGCTATATGCCTTGACATACAATGTCTTGACAGCAGCTTATTCTGAAGGAAAACTTGGATTTTGACCAAATGTTATAAGAGATGCTATGATCTCTTTTACACTAGTTTGAAAAAAATGTGTTTAAAACTGTTGCATCTACGCTAATATAGATAGTCTAGGGGTTTAAAATTGTAGCCTCTATAGCAGGTGTTTAGCAAAGGGAGCATAACTCTGGTATCTTAAGTTGCAGAATGATGAATATCGGTAGGATTTGTCCTCTCACGAACACCTGGCTTCACACCAAATTTGATACAAAACAGTTTAAAACTGTGGCCTCTATCGAGTAATTTGAGTTCACAAGGTTTTTGAAAAATGGCAGATAACTCAAAAAGGTATGGTCATGCAATACTGAATATGGATAGGGTTCATCCTCCAGTTCTGTTAGCTACTTAACTCCCGAATAAAACTTCGTGGAACGCTAAGTATCAATAATGGTTTGTCCTCTCATGACTTGAAACCATCCACCAAATCTGAAAAAGATCTATATAGATAGGTTGCCAGGCAATGATACATATACCCACAGCAGCTGAGTCGTCCAGGCAGTCAACAAAGTTTGTCGCATATTTTTCTTTTGTGATTAATGAAAACATTTATAACACACTAATATCTGATTACAACTAACAGAAATCATTAGAATTTGTTTCAATTGTTTGTCTCATCATGACCTTAAACACTGTGTATAAATTTATATCAGAATTAGCCTCTAGCATGTCCACAAGATTTCTGTGTACCTAAATTGCATACTTCACACAAAAATATAGTATAAAATAACCAATTCTGCTTGTCACTCTTATTCTGTTGTGAGTATCTTGTTCTATGAAATGTTTTCTACCATGGCAAAAAATAGTCGGTCTCAAAAAAAGTACTCACCGCAGTAGGTCTCCGACTAAATGAATTAATGAGATAAACAAACAATCACAAAACAGGCGAAATTGACAAATAAGCCTCAAGATTTTGTCCCATCTCTTATCCTCTCGTTAACGAGAATTTGGTTCCATTTGCCATGACATTGATTCAGATTTTCAAGCCCAGTGCCAAAAATTTAAAAGCTCTGTTATATATCTGAAATTTTTTCGCGCCTGCGCGAATCCATTATAACATCATTCTTCTACTCGGTTACAATCTGAAATTTTTTCGCGCCTGCGGCACTCAATTCCATTTTAAAATCATTCTGCTACTCCTCAGTTGTCTTATACTGTCTCAGCACTATCATATTCACGATTATAGTGAACTGCCCAGTTTTTAGTACCACTGGGGCGTGGGGAGACAGATTGTACAGATGTTATGTCAACTCTTGCAAAACAGATCTGGAGATTCTGTCCCATTGACTGATATTTCTGGCCCACTCGTCACAATGACCTCAAATGGCAGCTAGGATATTGAATCAATTTTTCAAAATTTTCTCAAATTACTCAGTGTTATAGGCACAATCATTAATATGACATAAACTATGTGAATTTAAATAGAACTGCTGTCCGACGAGACAATTATCGGCGAACAACTAAATAATTCTACATTAATTACTATCTATAATTCTACCGGGGCGCTTAATGATATAGCCAGTATTTTGTTTACTTTCATTGTGGGGTGGGATTGTTGATGGTGCTATAGATTTGAACCCCCACCTCCCCTCCCCCCATATTCCCTAGAAAAATCACAAGTGGTGCTCGACTGGGGGGGGGGGCGGGGTATGTGCATCAGTCGGTCGCAAGTTGACTAAACACCCCCCCCCCCAAACGAAATCGTTATGTACGCCCCTGCTGCCACGCCCACACCTTAAAAAAGATTAAAACCTATTTCTCCTGCCTCTTGTCCTTTTCCATGCATGATTAAAATTATCATGTAATGTATAATGTATACAATAAAACATTTTTCTACGAAAAAGTAGTGCAGTGTACGGTAAGTTAAATCATAAGGCTCTGGCTAAAACTAAAAGAAAATGTTATCTAAACTTATTTGTGGATCAGTCCATTTTCATACACAGGAGATGATTTAAAAAGTAAACATTTTAAAATGCCGGAACACATAGAAATCTCGTTGTGTATTTACACATAGGAAGCTTTTTATTAAAAACGGCAACAAGACAACAATATTATTCTTGTTTCCAAAGAAACACCTTTTACTAAAATTGGAATCTCCCGCTTAACCGGAAGACAAATCTGCTCTAGATGAGATTCAGCGGGAATCTCGATTTGGGTTTTTACATTTTTGTTTTGAGTTGTTAGGAGTTCAAATGTTGCCAATTTCTTGGTAAGTGAATGCATGGCAACTGTACCAGTCATTTTATGCAGGTTTCATTCATAATATATTGTAATTTAGAGGATTAACACGATTAATTTTAACGACAATTATTATTATTAATATTATGTGAATAATCGGAGCAGTGGTAAGTGACAAGTGACCAAGTGTAAAATGAAAGTGAACTTTGTCATCATACTTCGAACGGACAAATATTTTTCCGTGTTTATAGCCACAATTCTAACCCTAACCCTTCAGAATAGTTTTAGATAAACCTACATGTAACCCTAACCCTAACCCAAGGGAAAATATTTGTCCGTTCGGAAAGATCCAGTATTGTGCTCATGCAGGACTCCGGACAGGAAGTATTTATATAAGTTTATGTTCTGCCTGTTGTTAAGTTTTTCATGCTTTAACAAAAAAGACTTACAGCCTATGTAGCAAGCATTGTAGTTGTAGGCCTACATACAACTTTCAAATATAAACTTGTACAATATACAAATTTAAAGTTTATCTGAAAATCATGCTAACAACACAATGATTGATACTAATAATAGAAATGGTGGCTAAGGAAGACCTGCTAGCCAGGAGGTCGGGTGTTCGATCCCTGCATTGTCTGAGAAAAAAAGTTCATCCAGATTTTCAGACGTGTTTTACCCCTGTAAGTGATGCAGGGCAGAGGGCCTGGCAGCTGTCTAGTTGTTTGGAAGGGATGGAAAACAGGTAACAGGTACCCAGTGACGTGCCTGTAGAGCCGCTGCTGGGCAAAATTTCCTTCATAGCACGCTGTTTGGCGTGTGCCCGTCTTCATTTGTTCAGTACGGAGCAGAACTGTGGGACGTTAAACACAATGCACTATAATAAAACATCCTCACACCAACTGATCAGACCAATGAAACATATGTTAATGTTTAAAAATTTGCAAAGTTTAAATTATTTAGTTGGCAACACATGATGATCATTTATAAGGCTATTTCATTTGGAAATAAGACAGCTAGATTAAAATAGTGCTTATGACACATATTCGCAAATCCTGTGTGATGAATTAAATGAAAAAAGTATGTGTACTTCAAAAAAGGTTTCTTCATTCATTCTGCCCCTACGCGCAAGCAAATTATTGAAATAAAATGAAATCATATGTTAGTCCCGAAATGACCTAGTTTGTGTTGAGTGGAGTTAAACCCCATTTCTCTCTCTGTCCCTCAATCATTCTGTATACTTTCTTGAAAAGCTCAACAAATTGAAAGTTACCACCTGGGGTTTAACATCCTAAAATATTTTGAAACTATGGTGGGAAAAAAAGATTGTAACTGTGCTTCTTTCATTTTCCATGAAAAACTGAGTGTACCTGATAATATCAGTATGAGTGACATTGTCAACTTATGTGTAAAAAGCTTGTGAGTAATAGTTATTTATAATCTGCCACTTGATGTTTATGCAACCTATATGTACCAGTATGTATTTATCTTGAATGCTGTTATGATTGCAGATTAAAGCAAGTGCATTTTACATTTAATTAAACTAAATAGATATAGAGTAGCAGCTTTATCTCAAATCCAGATAAAGTGATTAAAGTCATAATATAGTCAATGTATAAAGTATGTAAACTTCAGCTGTAGGTAGAAGGATAGTGGTATAGATTACGGTTACATGATAAACGTTGTCTCAAATTCTGTATCTACTTTAGTTTACAAAACTGTGTGGTAGTTTGTACATGCATCTTGTAACTGTAAGTGTTCCTAGATTTATTTTATTTAACCAATTTTTTCAATTGAAGTTTCTTCAATGGGCATTTTTGACTCAACATTTTGGAGCTAGCCTCACAGAATAAGCTGCTACTAAGGGACTTATCATAGTTTAAAGCGGAGTCGAAGCATTATTTTTAGATAAAATTTAGTTTTAGGGTGGAATAAATGAAACATATTTTTTATGTCCCAAAGACAGAAACAGGAGTAGATTTTTATTTGTCTGGTCTTGGACAGAAAATGCAAGCAATTAACTGAAGTAAACTGACAAAACTTTGTAGCAATCCTGTAAAATTGTAATACCTTGCATTTTAAATTTGTTTAATAAGATTAAGATAGATACATTAATAGTATGTCAGTGATTTTAATGCAATGGACCTAGAAATTGAATGTATATAAACTGATTTACATTCAATGATTTCCGTTTTTACTCTAATTTCAAATCAGTTATGTTTGGTGAAATATGCCAGTAGTGTCAATCGAATGCAAATGTCTAGCGTCTGGTTATTCCAGTCTACATGCGCCGTTTGATTTGGTCAATGTTTCTAGCCTCGTTCCTCGAGTCTCTTGCTAGAACTGGGGCTGAAACGTATTATGGTACACGATTCGTGTACCAATGGTAAAATATTTATTTTGTCTTAAATATTGGATATCAGAAGCCCATCTATGTCTGGTAAGATCACAGCATCATTGTTGATTTAAATTGACAAATAATTCGTGTTTTCAATGTTGAAGATTTTGAATGATATTGAGCTAGAGACTTAGCTACTTTTAATCTCCTAGTTGTCATTTGATGAATTTTGAATCCCTTGCAGACTGAAATTTTATGAAAGTTGAATTGAAATTTTTGCAGACAATATAAAGAAGCCATTGTAAACTAATAAATGTTGGTAAAATCATGAGCTCTTCATCACTCGTACTACCTTATTAAACATAAATTATGCAAGAGCAAAATCTGCCTATTGTAGGTCTTTCTTTAGGCCTGAAATATTATAAAAACTATTAATTAGACATTAATTAACTTATCCAGACCATAATCAGCACTCAATGTCAAGGCTAGCCGGCGATATTTATTGGACTGTAGTCCGATTTGCTGCAAATCTTTCCTTCGTGATTAACAATTAAATGGATAATCGAGACCATTAGTTATATGTCTTACCAACTTCAGTAATGATGATCGGGGCTAAGCAGAACTTTCATCTGCTTAGTTCTCGTTTCATAGTGGATCAATTTGACTGAAATTTTCAGCAAATTGCCTTTACATTTTGTAGTTTTTAACCATTATAGTGACGACTTCCAACTCGTTATCTAATCTCCCATAATGTATCTTAATGTATTGTTTCTAACAGAATGATACGATGCCCAAATTACCTGATATATTTGTGCGGACACTGACAGTATAAACTAAACCCAGTTCTTCTCTCTTACTGTCTTCATTAGCCCAGGTTAGGAGCAGAACAATAGGACGTTGAACCCCATTTCATTTCATTTCTCCCTCCCTAATGAAGTATATTCTGTGTTTCAGAATTGAGAGGTGAAGATTATAATATAAGTATCAAGATGAGTGAATTATTTGTGAAGAAAGATGTTGAAAAACTGCTACATAATAAGTTTATAGTTGTTTTGGGATCTTCAGGTAAGTCCAGTTACTTATATTTCAATTTTCTTCATCAAATAAATTAATTTTGAAATTGTTTCAAAAATGATAACTGAAAAAAAATTCAATTTGACTTGAATTTGCAGATAAAGTTGTCATTTATAAACGAAACCATGTGATTATTCTATAATAGCTACTTCCACTACCCTGTAAAATATGTGGCTATTTGAAGGAGCTTATTCAATAGGAAAAGTCACTGACAGAATATTAATATTTTATCCTTGGTACTTTCATACCTATTGATAGGCCTGCGAGCAAGTGTACATCATTGATTCGGAGTTGCTAATTTAAGTTGAATGATTTTTATGTCTGATTGTCAAATTTTAAAACTATTTTAATAGAGTTAATGTTAAATATTGGTCATACTGTATGTGTTTGTAATATATATTTCAGTACAGAGGAGTATGTATAAAGATTTGGTAAAAATATTAAAAAACGACGAGTATATAACTGATGGCGAATTGAGAGCTAAGGTATTAATGACATTTTTTATCGAGTGGGGATGGGGGGGGAGTAAACTGATTGATGCATCACAACACATACAAGAATGAATTACTATTATATACCACCTGTAACGGTACAAATAGATTTACATAAAACCATATCTTTTATAAGAAAACTTCAATATGATTAGTCAAGACTTCAGAATAAAATAACTGAGGTGGAATGTTCAAACTTCGTATAGATCTCTGTTAGGCATACTCCGTGCAGTGTTGCGTTTGATTAGAGGTAATCCTACTACACACTGCTATTATGAGTGGATATTGTTGTTTTAGATTTTCATTGGTCAGTAGTCGGTCTACCAACCAATCACTAGCTGCCCTAAAGCTTTACATTTAAAACGAGTGCCAATATTGGACCAAATTTAATATGTTTACATAACGTTACGTCATTGCTCACGATTTTATTATGCCTAGTTAACCCGTGCATAGAAGAATACTGCAGTAAAACTAATTGCATGACAAACGAGGCTATCAAGTCGAATGAAATGTAAACAATACTGTTTGGAAACGAACATACTTTCACCGTTTTTAATACCTTAAATCACTGTCCAAAGTTTTAGGGAAGACCCAGATTAAACGAAGGACTGTCATGTTGCTGTACTTAAGTGATAGCTTTCATTGAACGGAAAGAATAGACACACTCCCGCATAAGTTCAAGAAACAAACGCTATTCCAGCAATGGCCAGAGACGGATTTCTCAGGCCATTGCTTCAGGAATATGCTGTTAGGTGAATGGCTTGATAGTGTTCAGTCATGCATATTTTCCACTAAGTTCTATGACAAGCATTTTCTGCTTAGGCTAAGTAGCGATAATCAATTTCAGTGGTCAAGATTTCGGAACATTAGATGAATGTCCTCTGACTTGTAGACCGGGAGCCCAGGGGGTCAACCTAGCTGAAAAGTGTACCAATTTTCTTCTATATGTTATGGATGCATGTATGTCTGGTATCATCAAAATGTATGTCTGGTATCATCAATTTAATTTTGAGCCAGGATGCGTAGAATACTAATACCTAGCATGTATGGAAGAGGCGGTAAACTGCGGTTGCAAAAACTGACTTTTTGGGGCAGAAAACGTTTTATTAAAAGTGCATTTTTTAACAACAAAAATTGTTCCTGCAACCGCACTTTTATCACCTCTTCCCTACATGCTAGGTATTAGTATTCTACGCATCCTGACACAATTGTTAATTGTTTGGAACAAGGAAACAGTGCCGGCTGGCTACTCTACTCTAGTTGGGGTCCATGACATTTTGGGCGTGTCTTTTAGGGGTAACCCACCGTACAAACTGTCTGGCTGTGGTCATTCAGGACTCCTGTGGTGGTACTGAACAACTCCAAAGTTGTTTTAGGTGGTACAGATTTCAGCTAATCCACTATCCAGCCTAGCTTGTTGACTGGAAATTTGATAACTCTTGTCAGGGATACTCCAACACAACACATGTCTGGTAATTACATAGCTGTCAGGGGTACCCCACCACTAGAAATATCTGTCAGAGTGATTTTGTCATACTTTTGAGCTAATCTAGACTAGTTGAGGGGTATCACATTTTGGGCCTGGAATACCACACCCACCACCAGAAACCCGGCAGACTTACATTTTGATGATACCAGATATAATGTACATGCATTGATAAAATAAAGGAAAAATTGGTGCACATTTCAGCTAGGTTAACCCCTGGGCTCCTGCTCTATTGAGTTCAATGATTAATATTTTCCGCTAGAGCTAAGCAATTTCTTTGGTCAATGCTTTGGCACAAGATAATTTTGATTCTAACAGATGGAGAGTGATGAAAATTAGTGTACAATGGTTTCACTACCAGGTAATTCGAAACCTTGACTAAGTTCGTTCGTGAACATTTTCTGCTTAGACTATGTATAGATATTCAGTTGATTGCTCGACACTTTTCGGAAAAGATAAGTGTGCAATTACTTAATGCGTCGTCTATTTCATTACATCAATACCTTGACTAAGTTCGACAATGAACATTTTCTGCTTAGGCTGAGCAGAGACTTCAATCTGATTGGTCGAGATTTTGGAACCCAATAATTCTCCTTTTAATTGAGTTAGAATGTTCAAACTTGGTATTGGGAATGCCTTGACAATGTTCGATCATGCTCATCTTCCACTTTGGCTAAGCAGAGATAAGCAATTTGATTGATTAATATTTTGGAACACGATAACTTTGGTTCTTATTAGGTGTGCACGATGAAACTCATAGATTCATTTTTATACGCCCACATTGAAATGTGGTCATATATTGTCGTCGCGTCCGTCGGTCCGGCGTCAACAATTGCTTGTGGACGCTCTAGAGGCTAAAGTTAATATCCGATTGACTTTAAATTTATACACAGTGTTTAAGGTCATGAGACGAAGAAGCCTATTGTTTTTCAGCATATTCCGATAAAAATCTTGTGGACGCTCTAGAGGCCAAAGTTAATATCCAATTGGCTTTAAATTTATACACAGGTCATAAGACGAAGAAGCCTATTTATACACAGGTCATAAGACGAAGAAGCCTATTGATTTTAAGGGATTTCCGATAATTAGTGCCAGAGTTATGGCCCTTGATCACTTCAAAAAATCTTGTGGACGCTCTTGAGGCCAAAGTTAATATCCGATTGGCTTTAAATTTATACACAGTGTTTAAGGTCATAAGACGAAGAAGCCTATTTCAGGGATTTCCGATAATTAGTGCCAGAGTTATTGCCCTTGATCACTTAAAAAAATCTTGTGGACGCTCTAAAGGCCAAAGTTAATATCCGATTGACTTTAAATTTATACACAGTGTTTAAGGTCATAAGACGAAGAAGCCTATTGATTTTCAGCAATTTCCGATAATTAGTGCCAGAGTTATGGCCCTTGATCACTTCAAAAAAATCTTGTGGACGCTCTAGAGGCCAAAGTTAATATCTGATTGGCTTTAAATTTATACACAGTGTTTAAGGTCATAAGACGAAAAAGCCAATTGATTTTCAGCAATTTCCAATAATTAGTGCCAGAGTATTGCCAATTACATTGAGAGTTCCGGTAGACTGATTATCATTCAGCGTCGGACGTGTCATGGCTGTCGTGATCCATAAAAAAATATTTGACCAAATCAATGGACTCTTTTTGACATAGTACTTATGTTTTATAGTTTTATTTAGTATCATTATATTGTATAATGATTTACAAGAAGGTATACTTTTGAATGAGAAAAAACCAGTTTGCAAGAGTAAATGAACCGCATCCACTTGTACCTGTAGCTATAAAAATATGTGCGGCCGAAAGAACACAAACTTTTTGGGCCTCCTTCATTTGAAATATTTTTGATTGAAGATAAAATATTATAATTTTAATATTTTAAATATTGAAATATTAAAATTGTAACAAACAACAACTTTAGCAAGTTTTCGTGGCTATAGGTCTGTGTTTGAACCAGCTCATTGAATTCAGTTTCTAAATTCGGTACTGTATGCTAAAAATGATATTGACTTCTCCATGTATGTTTATTTACATTTGAAAGGTGATAAACTGAAAGTATTGACGTTTTATAAAATATCGCGATATAATGATTATTATATCGCAATATGTTTTGAATATATATACTATAGTGATATCTGTTTCTAGGGATATTGCCCAGCTCTAAATCAAGTAATACATGTCATCCATTTATTTTGGGATTGAGGCAGGGGACGTCAACCTCACTGGTTGTTTGCCAGTTCCTTCCAACGTCATTTGAGAAAAATGACATGGGTTAAAGGTACACAATAGTCAATCTGCGACCCACACTAACAGTTTAGGGGAGCTAACTCACCATTAATTATCAGACTTAATAATATATATAGTCTTAATTAAACCAAAACTCTATCCAATTTATAGTAGAAACATTCTAATTATAATAATAGAAGGCACAGAACAACCGATTTTGTTCAGACAATTTGTTTCAGGTAAAATCCGTTCAGATATACATATAGATATGACTTGGCCAAATTCTGGTTGTTTTTGTCGTTTCAAACACTTCATGACCTTCATGTCATTAACCACCTACCAGGTCTAGAAATAATGGATTGAAATGTACTATATAAGATTTCAGGCACTAGAACTAATACCTGATCTTTGTATTAAAAATTATCAATAGAAACACAGAAAAGACAAATCTGTGAATGGAAACCTGAATATGTGTTTGACAATGTCTTGACTGGTTCATTACTTCCTGTCTTGCACTTATCCAGGTAAAATGTCTAAGATAAAATGAAGACCAAAATAAATGTTGTGATTTTGAAACCAAGGAATAAAAAGTTAGCATCTTGCTCTCTGCCTACTGACGTTGACTTATACACAAGTCCACAGAGCAGGGTTCTTAAGCAATTTTCTTCAAATATTGATTTTGGCAAAACAGTTCAAGAGATATTTTCCTTGACTAATATGATTTTTGATGAAAGTTTCTGCAAACTTGAGCAATTGACGGAGTTACCAAAGCTGCTGCTGGGCATGTAATATATGTTAATAATGTTACCTTGTCTTAATGGTGATATGCCAGCTATCTTTTTATACAAGTATCTACTTGTCAGTGTCTTAAACAAATTGTTCTATAATTACAGGGTGAATTGAATTTTCAAGGAGATGAGTTGCTTGATGGAGGTAGAAAATCCAAGATGACAAACTGTATTTCATATCGAGAAGTTCGAGAATATAAAACAGATTTCCATTTAATACGATTCCATTTTATAACAAGATGCTACAATAAATATGTGGAGAGTATATTTAATGAGTTAAAACAAGATACACAACAGCCTGATGTGGTTATAATCAACTCCTGTCTTTGGGACATTACGAGGTGGGTTTAATATTACCATGTTAGATGTAGTTTGGGAAATTACCGGATGGTTTATTAACATGTTGGGTGTACTTTGAGATATTGTCACATTAGGACTAGGAGTTTCTTAGGATATCACCATGCCAGGTGCTCTGTGGGATATTAATTTATTTAGGGTGTCATATAAGAAGGATATTACCATGTTAAGTGCTCTGTGGGATATTAATTTATTATCGGGTAGGTTATTACCATGTTAGGTGTACTTACAATATTACCACTTTGGGGTGTCATTAGGTTAGGTTCTCTGTGGGATATTAATTTATTACCGGGTAGGTTATTACCGTGTTAGGTGTACTTACAATATTACCACTTTGTGGTGTCATTAGGTTAGGTTCTCTGTGGGATATTAATTTATTACCAGGTAGGTTATTACCATGTTAGGTGTACTTGCAATATTATCACTTTGGGAGGTCTATAGAATATTACCATGTTAGGTTTTCTGTGGAATATTAATTTATTACTAGATGTATTTTAAGTTCCATATTATGAAAAGCGATGACTTAGTTAGGACTGGCAATGTATACTGCTTTCAAGTATCGATAGTTGCCGACCAAATTTACCTACAATTTGTTTTGAAAGCATTCATAATTTGTATATGAATAACAAATTATGTGTGAGTATGTGGTGTAATAACATTATGTATATATGTAGATTTATTTTATTAATTTGACAATTAGATAACAGCATTCTATTCCATACCAAAACCCAGCTTTCAAACTAAATTAACTTCATTCAATATGTCTTAGTTGCTTATGACCAGAGCAATGATAATAAGTAAAATGTAGTTATGTAGGTAATTCTTATGTTTTAGGTATGGTTTAGGTACAGAATCCCTTGAAGCCTACAGAAAGAACCTCCATTTATTGTGTAAAAAACTAAAGGAAGTTTTGCCCAGTGATACATTGGTCATCTGGAATTCTACTATGCCAGTTGATAAAGAAGCTAGGGGTGGGGTTTTTGTCCCAGAAGTAGAGACGGCTAAAAACCAACTTGGCGTGAAAATATTGGCCTGTAATCTCATTGCTCATCATATAGTGTCACATTATGGTTTTGACTACCTTGATCTTCATTTCTTCTTAAGACATCATTTACACAGAAGGGCAGAAGATGGCGTCCATTGGGATATGACGGCTCACAGACGCATGACAAATCTGATTCTCTATCAAATATCAGAAGCTTGGGAATCAGATTTTGGTAAAAAGATTGAACCCGAGCCACAGAAATCTGTTATTTCTGCAAATCAGAACTGCAACCAAAATCCTCTAATTGCAAGTCAGACACCTCAACAAAATGTCATTGCCCAGAAACAAATTTCTGGCAAAAAGAAAAACAAAAGGAACAGAAACAGAAACAAAAATACATGTCATCTGATGCCTTATTCTCATGGCCTTGAAGATTTCACAAACGATTATTTATTTAGCAATAATGATCAAGATTTCATGTTTCCACAGGGACCCGCTTATCCAGATGAAAATGTTAATCCAAATTTACACAATGTTCAAAATAATTATCAGCAAAATGCATATTTTGAAAAACAATATTTTAGTCAACATCATCAACAATTCCAGCAGAATTTCCAGTGGCAGGAATATCCTCAAGATAACCTGCAACAAAGATATGGTTTCTGTAGCTATAACAATTCCAGGAATCGTTTCCAGCCCTACTCTAACAACGCTTACAAAAACACATATATTGAGACATACAGGCAGTGTCATTAAGCAGTTATTATTCCAACTGGTAGACTTAAGATTTGAGATACCTCAGATAAATCTTCCAGTAAGATATTTGGTAGTCAAAGTCTGTGTTATATAAACTTAAAGGTGTTCAAGAATAATATCAAGATACCAATCTCCAGACCAGTTCTTTCTGTAAAAGTATACTAGAGTGATTAGGAGTTACCGGTAAATCAGTTCTCACACAAATAGTCAAACATCAGCAACAAAGGCCAAACAAAATAAATTTCTTGTTTCTCGGGCAATTGGCACCTGAAAATGTAGGTGGGGAGGGGGGTTTCTTTTTTTTTTTACTTCAATGTTGGCTAGCCGACGGTGCAAAATAAAATTTGGTTATTGTTAAAAATAGTATGGGCGTGAGGGCGTAATGTCAATGACCATGGGTATCACGTCAGTAACCGTGGTCAGTGGTGGACTTTTCAACCTCAATAATTGTCCAGGGTGAAACAGAAAGACCTCCTTTCTCGACTTGGACAGAAATCAATAGGCCTAAACATGTGGCGATTAAAAAAATGGTTCATTTTACCAATTACGCGTACAAATTGTCGAGTTAAGTCATCGGAGTTGTCTGTTGTTGACTTTAGTGAGACGGAGACTACGATTTCCGTTTAGCATGCCCATATGACGGCGTCGTTTCATGCAAAGGACGTTTTACTAACGATTTCGTTACATTTCTGTTTTAACGCATTGACAACTTCTCTAAAAAATATGTTTTCACACCATTACAGTTAGCCGTAGATATATTGAATCATGATGAAGTGAGATTCGTTTCTCGCTAACACCTCGGTATGTAATTATTATGCAAATGTATTCAACTATTGTTGTGAACTGGTTCATTGTGTACGAATTAACTTCTATTTCATCAGGGGAGGTAATTTTATGTCACGTGATCGAAAATGGAGGTTCTTTCAATGTGCATCGATAATAAAGACCCGTAAATAAGTATTTTCATCTAAATCAGTTTAATACACTACAATGGATATAGCCTAATATGTATGATGCTTGTAGTCACATGCGGCATATTTTTTTTTACTTTCGTATCGATAACTGGGCGGGCGTTATTTACTTATTTTTTTTCATCAAGCTCCATAAAAAGATTGCATGCACAATCATTTTTTGGCGCGGGCGGTGCCCGAGAAACAACTTATTTTATTTGTGTTGCCTAATTAACTTAAATTTGTTTTCCTAGTAAATTATAGTGAGCAAAACTGGGACGGGACAGTACCTTCTTAAATATCTGTCCCTTAAATTTTTTATAGTCGACAATTGTTTTGGATATATACTTAAATATAGATTCAAATAAAAGGCTTAGGTGTAAACTCTGTACTGCATAATAGAGATGGATTAAAGACAATTTCTATGAAAATTTACATTTTTAAAAAAATTGATTGTGTGATGTCATTACTTAGTCTTTATCCATTGGGGACAATGGAAGGAATAAACTCTATTTCATTTACTGATCCAAAGGATGTGGTTATGCATTTCTAACCTGTAATATTAGTGCCATGACTTTATGTACCAAAGATAACTGTTGTATTATTTTTTGTGTTTATTTTTGAAATATTAATGTGGGATTTATTGATTTGTGTATGAATGAAAGTGCTGTGCCAGATTTTGTGCGTATGAAGCAGAAAGTCAAAAATTTACATACTGTGATGATAACATTTATTTTGTGCCAGTAAAATATACGTCTCAAGGAAAAAAAAGATTTTGTATGTTATTTACCAAATAATCATCTTAGGATAATTATTATTCATCATTTTATTATCAGATAATTGTCCATTATTTCATTTTTCAGATGCCTCATTATTATAATGACTACTTTTATGTTATGTGATGTCATTGGTCACCTTAGAAACTGTTTTTCAGTACATACTGTGTTCTTCAGAACACGTTTTGTAAATGACGATATTACTATTATTATTAAATGTTGATATTCTGAAGCAATTAAAAGTGCAGTAAACAAGAAAGGTACACGTCCTTAGTGAATGTGTGTTCCTTGAATTATGGCAAAGGGGAAGTAACTTCCTTCATGTAATTCATTTCTCATATACAACTTCGTGGTTGTGAAAGAATTACAAGAAATTATATTCGTTTTATAGCTTTCTGTAGTGCTAAAAAAACAAGATGAAAAAAAACTCCTTTCTAGGATTAAATATTTTAATTCTGTCAATTGTCAAGATATCAAAAAACTTAGAATTATTGAAAGATTATAATGTGCACTGTAGTAGTAGATGGTCAGGATGACTGCATTGCGAAAAAATGTTCAATCACCTAATAAATATGACATTTGATCATACCATAATTAGATATTATATCTATTGCAACACAACATTATTTCTTGTAATGCCGATGAGTATGAAGTGTGTGATTACTATGGAAAAATCGAGTTGATGTTTTTATAATGTAGATATATTTTATTTGAAAATGATGTTATATTTTTTTTTAACAAAACCAGATTTACATTTGTTAATCTTGGGTGTGCTTGAAAGTCATAATATCTGAATCAGGATTAATAGTTTATTATTAAAAAATTAAACTTTACGTAAGATGCAGGTTTTCAATATATAAGATTTGAAGCCAAAATAATGCATCTTTACTAGGAATGCATGTTATGTACATAATCATTGATATGACTCTTTGTACTCACAGTCTGTATTCAATTAAAAACAAATGGACCTCTCTTATATTTGTATCTTCAATTCTGAATGCCAGAATATATCAGCTAATGTATTTTGTGCAGTTAATCCTCAAACAATCACTCGTATTCATCAATTTTTCAATCTGGAGCAGCCACACCAACCCACCCTGCCTACCATTTTAACTCGATTGATGGCACAGTAGTTTATATTTGCTGTATTTTCTATATTTATCTCGCCATTAATTTTTACTGCACCTGTACATGTTCCTAGTCATCAATATTTTTTTTTTTTTTTTTGTTTTTTTGTTATAAAGAATGTTTTATATATTTTGTAATTATTCTTGTATAATTATGAGTTACTTTTCATTCATAATTTTTTGTCACATGATTTGATCATTCAATGATTTAAAGCAAAACAGTGACCATGATAAGTGTTATTTTACAATTGAACAATTAGTACTGTGGCTACCACTTTAACTTTGGCTGCGAGATGACTTACTGAGCTTAATCATTTACCTTTTCATACTTCATAGTTTGCAAACTTATATTACAAACTGTTCAAGTACAAGCAATGCATACAAAAAGATCTCAAGTTAAATAAGGTAGAAGAAAGCTAATGTTTGAGTAGGGAAAAACCTAGTTTCATCCAAACTGGTAAACCCAATTAGTCTTAAAGGTAACAGCCACCAGCTATTGTTATCTGAACTTGAAGCAGTCAATTTTCGTAGACAAAATATTGTGTATACTGGTGATTACTCTATATCAATTCCAAAGTCATGGAACTATGATTATTATCATTTATTTCGTTTCAAAAATAAAAGCGTTAAATTTGAATTATATTTAATGGTTATAAATTCATAAATTAAAAATTATAGCATTAATGGTTGACTTAGAAAATCAGGATTGAGTATGGAAGCCTATAACTACCATTCATAATTTCTACTTTTCTACATGACAGTAGATAGTAGACATTACGACAAAATGTAAGGCGACAGCACGATATACAAGCCAAAATGAACTCAAAAATAGAAAATTAAGAAATAATACACTTTGATAATAGCGCTTTTGTTATTTCCTAATTTCTTATTTTCGACTTGCATTTTGCCTTGTATACCGTCTTGGCGACTTACAAATTGGTCATATTTTTGTATTTTTCGATGTCTTTAAGAAGGCGACAACACGCATACCAAGCCATAATGCAACGCAAAAATAGGAAAATTTTGGTAGTGCAAAGATATAGCCATTTGTTCCACTATCTGTAGTGAACGCATTCAGCCAAGCGAAAATTTGGGGAAAAATTGGAGGTGGGCAGAGTCCAGAATTAACATTATAGTCAATGGGAAAATTAATGGTAGTCTGTCTCCGGTTGTTAATTTGGAGTTGTTTCCCTTTAATTGTTTTATATACCGGAAACTACTCTAGACTATGTTTATCAACAATGGCACGTGATTTGTATTAAAGTTATAAACAATGGCACGTGATTATTATTAAATGTCACAAGAGAAGCCAGCTGACAGTTAGATAAGACCGAGATACATGTTTTTAATGAAAATTTAAACAGCTCAACAATGTTCTACGTTGTCATATTCATATTATGTGCATTTAGTGCAACTAAAGGGCAGGAAATATCGGGGTGCCCTTTATACGGTTGCACACCTGGCGGAACCTTTTCACTGGATTCAGTCATTACATCTGCTGATGTAGAAGTAGCATGGACAGCTCAATTAGAGAATTCAACCACCGCAGCGAATGTTCTACTTGGCTGTGTCAGTAATGAAAACAATATAGTCTGTCCAACTATCAAGTAAGATGATCGTTTTAAGCGTATACAATTATATGTGAGGGGCATGGTTAATGCCAGTCTCGGGAACGGGGTCTATCTTCTATAGTACGGACACCAACCACACTTCTATAGCGCAGCACCGCCCAGAATAAAATTATAACTGTTAATCGCTTTTATCCCATGGATGATTTCGGTCTCAATCCTAAACTTTTCATTTTAAAACAAAACATCAGTTTCGTACAAATTTACGATATATTGCATAAGATTTAGACTTTTTCTTCCTACTCAGGGGTTATGTCAGTTTGGATCCAAAAACTGGCAAAGAGCTATGGCGAAGAGATATTCTTCTGAAACCCTCCCTACCAATCATGGACGTCAATGGCGATATTATTGGAAGCGATGGGCGGTCTTTAGTAATGATTGACGGCGATGGAACCACCCAGCCTGTCATTAAACTGGATGTACCCGTTGATTCTATTTACAGGTGAAAAATAATAACTTATAAATAGTAGAAAATAAGCATATAAATATGCACTAGAGCTTAGAAGGCATTGGCTTTTTCACCAAAAGAAAGTTTGTACGTCACTTGAAAACAATAAACGTGATTGTCTTTGGAGTTTGTACGTCACTTGAAAACAATAAACGTGATTGTCTTTGGAGTTTGACGAAATCACCACTGTCTTTTAGGCGTTTTGTATTCGCAGGTTAATCCAAATTAATAATTTTTATTTGATTTTTTTTAAAATTTATTTACCCACAAAAACCTGTTATATCTTTTGAAGTGCCAAATTTTCATCATGGTCAGGAGTTTGACACCTAAAATATATGAAATAAGTTGACATTGAGAATGGGGGGTTGTTTTATGTCTACTCCGAACGACTAGGCGATGCCAAATAGTGTGTACATGTATTTAGTTATATTACATTCAACATTGCCCCCACCCTCTTAGCACACTTCACATAATATTTATTGAAGATAATCCTCGCACGTTCAATATGTTCATCTTTTCTTACTGTTTTAAAGAGCCACGGCGACTCAATGACTAAGGCACGAACCAAGAGAACCGGGGGTCGGTCCCGGTATTGGCCAAGAAAGTTCCCCGAGATTATCCAGAAGGGTTTGCCCGGACGGACAACGTCGTCTAGTCGTTCATATTTTTGTACATTATATATTTTCAGTTTAAATTTATTAGACATTGGAGCCTTCCTCATTGTATCTAAGACTGGCGAGGTAATCGCTTACCTTATTAGTAAGTAGACTGTGTAGTAAAATATTTGTTCCAAACTCTAGGTTTGAAGGGGTAGGGTGTATTGTTATCAGTTAGGCGCTGATTTCAGTTCTAATGGACGCTTTCAGTCACCATAAATACGTCTGCTATGCTTTTCGCACGAGGAGGTCCATTCTTCATTAGAAGACATATACTGGAGTATGCTTAATTGCATAATACATAAAATTAAAATAGAACATGTTCCATCGTATCTGACGTTTGAGATGCAGGTATGTGGACAATGTTGTTCCTTTTAAGTTTAATAGCAAGTGCAAGGGAACTGCACCATACATAATGTGCACATAAACAAATCTACGGACAATCAAAAACAGACGAACATATAAAATCTAACATATCAAATCAAGCGAAGCGATCCGGGAGCTAGTCGTAAGCGTCCACCATACGTATTACTATAGCAATATTTACCGAAGACATGTAAAGATGACTGTATATGAACGTAAAGTTAAGATTGATTGATATTTGAACCATTTTAGACATAAGAATTACTATTTACGTATGATTTTAAACTTCATATATTTAACCTTTAATCCTTGATATTGGGTCTTATTAAAATATACACTTCAAAACAAATATTCGAATGAATCAATGCTTCATACATTAAAGCGATAATTTCATATTTTCTAAGAAAGTCAAAACTTAATTATTGCTGTCTTTTGCTCAATAGGTTGTCAATTCACTATTATACGATCATGGACATTATTACCAAATCTTATAAATCACTAACACCGGAAATAATAACACAATTCCCTCCCTTGTCTTTATATCCCCCCCCCATGCAATAGCTATCTTCAAACGTTTGAATTTGAAGTTGAAAATGACATTTTTGCCAATTTCTCAACTGGCAATAATGAATTATAGGATTATTCTTATAGGACTGTTTATAGTTACCATCTATTTTAAGGCTTTATTTTGATATGTTTTAAAAATATAACTATGGAATTACCGCTTTATAAGGACAGTTTTCATGTAATATATAATAGTTTTCATAGAAATGCACAGTGAGAGATGACGCTGTTTTCAAAATCATTCTTGATAATTTTTGTAATTGGTACTAGTGTCAGAATTTTTAGAATATTATTGTCCACGCACCTGCTCCTGAAATGGCACCGAGCTAAACGTCTAAGAATGGATATTTCAGAATTGAATCAAAATGTGACATTTGACAGTACGTTAACAATTATTGGACGAGATGAGGAAGATATTTGGAAATCCTCGGTGTCGAGTTCCATTTATAGCGTATTGTTGCTTCTTTTGATAGCAAAACCAGATCGCTGGAATAAGTGTCGCCATAAATACGTCACTATTCAAATTTAAACAAGATGTAGATAATTGAAATGAACTTCCATTAACTGTTGTGACATGTTAGTCAATAATTATTGTATCGGTGACATTAATATGGTGTATTTTTCTTTTCTCTCCGTGTAATATGGACATTACCGAATTTGTATTTAGGTCATAAAATTAGCTATGATAATCTAAAAAAAGAATTCCTTACTTCTGTTCTTTAATGTTTCCTGGTTGGGGTAGGGTGATATTTCTAGAGTGAACTGGGTGGGGGAGGGCATTGCCTATGTACTATACCTATCCTTAATATTTATAGAAGACCTGATACCACTCCTCTTGTCAGTAGTTCACATTATGTATCCCAAATTTGTGTTATACATGTACTAATGTATTATTAGGAATAATTGATTTTATTTGACTGTTTGTCTGGAAATTTTGACAGATTGTACGAGTTTGAATGTAAGGATTATTTCCATAGGGATAAGTTTAATTTGAAAAATAAGCCTAATATTAAAGTCTCTGTTCGTCAAATTTTCAACGACTTTACCAAAGGTACACTTTGCTCAGTTATTTAAAAAATCATTATGTACAAATGGGCCTTTGGGCCTTAAATGCTATATAAATTATTAATTATACATATTAACATGACAAGACTATAATCAACTCTCGATGCCATCGGATGACCCCGGTTTTAAAGCTCCAATAGCATTTTTTGAAGTTATATTTTTAAAATGTATTAAAATAAAGCCCAAAAATAGATTGAACCTATAAACAGTCCTACCTTGTTAAAGAATAATCCTATTAATCCTATAATTCAGTACTGCCAGTTGAGAAATTGGCAAAAATATCATTTTCAACTTCAAATTCAAACGTTTGAAGATGGCCGTCCATGGAGAGGAATGGGAAAACAAGGGAGGTAATTGAGTAACTATTTCCTCAATCACCCTGTGTCACCCTTTATAATGCCCAAAAATTTTTGCCCAGGACCGTATAATAGTGAGTTGACAACCTTTTGAGCAAAAGACATAGAAATAATTATGTTTTGACTTTCTTAGAAAATGTGAAATTGGAACTTTAAGTAATTAGAACAGTTCGGTCATTTCATGCTTTGATTTAAATTGGAATAACGAGGCTAAAACTCGAATGGCAAGTACGGTTGTTAAGGTCAATGCACACATCTTGTCAAAACTGCAACCAATGATAATTTCGTTCAAAATAAAGTTATTTGTATAAATTTTTCAATATACATGCAATCGTTTTGCATTATCTGCTTTATTCAATCGGATTTAAAAGATGCCCATCCAAACATTCCAGCCTAGAAAAGTATGAACGGTATGTTCTAGAAAGTTTCTTTCAATAAGATATTACTCGTAATAACTTCCACAATGTTGTAAAATAAGTATTTAATATTCATTTTCAAATTAATCATACACTCTCAGGCGCGGATCCAGAGGGGGGCGCACCCGGCGCACGCCCCCTCTATTTTTTGAGGTGGCGAACAATATTTTGCTCCATGTATTCTCGGGAGAAAGGAGAACAAAAATAGTTTAGGTTGGAAATCGTAATTTACAGTACTAGTATGAAATTAGTCCTTGTGGGCATTTTTTACACTAAAAAATCACGGTTCCGGACTTCGCACTACCAAGTTGGTGCAGCACGCCCCCTCTTTCTGAAAATCCTGGATCCGCCCCTGACTCTAACTGAACTGCACCTAATACAAAATCAACAGCACAATTAACTTCCTGTTACAACATGATGATTGAACGTGTAATACGAAGATTTCGGTTGACCATAATACAATTTGCTATAAATATTGTGATGGCTGGTTAATTTGCGATCTGTCATTAAGTTGTTCCATATAATTTGAGTGTGAACTATTTACAACATAGGCTAACATGGGGGGTCAGTGGAGATCAACTCGTCATTAGTATCTGATTACACTTCAAGGCCATTGATAATAGTTCCATTGAATGCCCTAGGTCCTTCAAGTACACGTGGTTTAAAAGAAACATTCATATTATGTTCCTTTGTTAGGTTTATCTATTTTGTTTAAGTTTTTTGATTTTAATAAATATTGTATTATCTAATAAGCGCCAGATTTAAATCTTAAAGTGACAGCGGCATGACAGGGGGCTCACGACGTATAAAGTTATTTGAATTAAATGTTATTTAAATTTTGGAGTTAAATACCCCGAAGCTAGAGTATTTTGACATATTTTAACTGTTCAAATAGTTTGACCATACATTCAAACTATTTTAGATGGAATACCTTTAGCATCTTTAACATTGACTGGTGAAGTGGACGGACATGATGGAATATTTCATCCAATGGCACAACCTGTTATTTCCGGGAACAGGGCCTACATTTTAACAGAATTTAAACCTAAAGCACAGAATGTGTCAAAGAAGGTGAGTTTTCCAGGTTGTCTCTATTATTAGTTAGGTGTAATATATCTTCATATCTTCTACACTGCCCTCTTATACACACATGGTTGACTAAACTCCCGATTAGTGTGTCAACATCAACCCTCGATTCGAAAAGTTACTGTTATCCGCAATCTATTTAAAACACAGATCCAATATTGGGTTGTGTGGGGGGGGGGGGGGCTTCATCACTGCCCTTTGGAGTTGCAATTATTACAGTGGTAGTTGGTCTTTATATCGTACCCCGCCTCCCCCCCCCGCAACCTCTTTGCTAATTAATCGCTTGTCCTTTCCTGCATTTCAGTTTGCCTGTCGACTTATTGCTATAGATGTGAATGAGTCTATAACAGATAGAATAGCAGTTGTATGGTTTATGGAATTACAAGATCAATCAACATTATTTCACCAACCACAATCCAATGCGAATTCACCCCCACCTCTTTCATCAAATGCTTTGAAGCTCATTCACAAACGTACAAATCTGCTACTCAAATTTCACCCAAAGATAACCCCGCGAGAACGCAACAAATTGTTTGTTGAAAATAATATCAACAAAGACAAAACTGGTTATTTTTTCATATCCAATCTGTCGTCACATTACCCCGATAACAAACTAGGATCGGGAAATAACCAGAGCTGGCTCCCATCACTTTTAGTGCAGAACCATATTGTTTATCTCAGCCTGTCAGCCACACAAATTACTGGCGACACAAACGACGCGAGCACCTCCAAAATGATCGCTATTAAAGATTCGCATAATCAGGGCACAGTTTTATTTTCAGACAGTAAACCTCTCTCATATTTAGCATCCGTCCGAAACCAGTTTAAACAGGGACATATACGTACAAATATCGATAGTATTTTAATTTGGTCAATTGGTAAATTTAATGGGAATATATTGGAAGGTGTGGACTTTATGACCGGACAGGTTATGGCGAGGACAAATTTATCAGCTAGTTTTGGCGAAGATGTCAATATCACCTCTCAATTAATGGTAACCTTCGTTAAAACAAAATATTTATTCAATTTCGGTATAGAAACTAAAGCGAACGGTGCACACAATTATCTCTTTGCGTCAATAGAGTATGACCCCCAGTCAAAAATTACCCAAATTTTATTTAAGATAAATTCTCCTGGTAATAGAGAAATCGTGGGACAAATAATTTCTGCTACAACAACGAATAATAAGGAATACATGTTAGCTAGAACTATTGATGGGGGAATATTTGCCATAAAAAATAAAATAAATACATGTAAGATTTGTGGATAGTTTCATTTGGAAGAAAATATCGCTGCCTTGACAAAATCCCCCCCCTTCCATGTCACACATGTTAAAGCCTATGATAGTCATTTTTTGAATTTTGAATTCCTTGCAAACTATAACATTTACCTCCAAAGTTGTCAAGTTCCGTTCAGTAGGCTTTTTACAAATAAATGATGAATTGGAAATTTTAGGAATTTAGAATACCTTCCGATCAAAAACTTTCTGAAAATTGTGTATCTATAAGTCTCAAAATGGTTGTATTCCATGCCATTACACAGATACGATGAATTGAAAATTTCGGAACATGCTGCATCCTCTCCTGAAGATGGAAACTTTTGACGGGCCTCTATTCATACCAACTAAACACAAGCCGTGAGATTATCAACTGTTGATAATTTGATTTTGTTTTCTTAATTGAATTTTAATAATAAATTTAGCAAGGATCAGTCGAGATTTAGATATCTCCGACAAATTCAATTGACGATCAATGGCTTTAAATAGGCAACCATATATAATTCTTAAAATGACCGATTTGTTCTTTTCTCTACACCACAAACATATTATATGTTCTCATTGAATAAAACAAATAAACCCCATGCCATTGCTTCCAATTTTACTCATCACCAAAAACAAAATCCTTGCTCATAGGGTAGAAAATTCAAAATGAAAACTTTGCTCGTTTATTTTTGTTTGGTTTAGTTTTCAACTACTGGATACTACAGAATGTTTGCTATAGGTGTAGTTAGAAGGATGACCAACATAATGTTTGTGGCATGGGAATTTACCTTTTCTACGGCGTTATGTCGACCAGATGATCACAGACTGCACAGCAAGGAAATCAGACGTAACGCTTCACTAGTTGTTACTGGAAATAACATTCTTGTCAGCATGGCAGCGGATCCGTCATCATTTGTCACGTGTTCTTCACGAGACCAAAGTGATATGTTTTGGTCTATTAAAGACCATGGAAACAGTTCAGAATTGATGTACTCAATGCCCTTGCTAGTTTCAACACTTTCTGTATACGTTGACAACCAACCAAAGAATAGACATCATTACAGTGTAGGCCTAGGTTTAGTTTGGACATCACCCTTCTCAGAACCGGGGGAAATCCTTGGCATAAATTTGCGAAACGGTACAATAGCTTATAAAATCCCCATGTCGAAATATTTCGGCCAGAATGTTTCCATCACAACCAATATTATGGTTGGACAGAATACAAATGGCACAATTCTTGTCTTTGGTGTACAAAATGGAACCAACGCAAGACAGAATTGGGTAACGGGTATGCAAGTGACAAATGGGGCAGTGTCAACAACAACACCCCTTTGGAAGCTTCAGGTTCCTGTAACAGGAACGACCGGGGGTCAAGTTATCAATTTCCATGTCGGTCCAGATGACGGTGACGGTGTTAGACTTGCTGTTCTGTCCACGGACAGCAACAGACCAACTTTAATAACAATCAAATCAAAGTAATACGGATTTTTATTTTGTAATTTTATATTTTGTTTGAATTAAATAAGATTTCAAATCCAACCTTTTTTATTCATAAAAAATGTGCATTAATAGTCCATTGTTATTAAGTTAGTTAAAGATGCATTGTTCAAGAGCAAAATCTTTCAAGGGCTTATTGCGGATTTTTATTTAATTATATTCACATGACAAGCCTATAATAAACTCTTTAGACTTTCAGATGGCACAGATTTAAACCGATTGAAATTGGGTCGCCAATTAATGATTTAATTCACAAATGGATTAACTGTAACATTGCTATGATAATACAAATAAAATCAAAGGTGACTGTATGTTTGTATATTCGCCCACGTCGCCACGCTCCAACCCCGCAAAATGTGGTGTCTTTATAAACAGCATTACCCCGTGAATGTTTTAGGGTCATCGAATTTGAGCCCCAGCGAAGCCGAGTATCCTGCTAGTAAACAATAGTTGTCACATCCTGTCAAAACATCAAATGTAGTGATAACTTATTTTGGAACTAATATAGCGCTTTTTCCAAATCTTATATAATGCATCTTTAAAAGAGAGAGAGAGGGGGAGAACGAGAGAGTGAGAAATGGAGTTTAACATCCACTCGACTCAAGCTATGTCCTTTCAGGGTTTAATTTTATTTCAATAATTCGCTTGTCCGAAGGGGTCTTCATCAACGCGGAGAAAACCCACTAGATTGGACAGGCGACCCTACTCCTGTCACGTACAACCGGAGATTCGAAACCACGCCAGTTGACTCAGTGACGAGCTTTATGCTGCAGCGCGCACTTGCGAACCATTCGACCATCAACACCCCCCCCCCCCCAATGTTCGATAAGGATTAACCGCCACTATTCGGTATAAGGTTTCTGCTCGCTTAACTTAGATGTAGGCTTATGTATACTGATAGTTTGAGACATACCCTATTGCTTTTATCACAAATTGATAGTAATTGAATGTATAGAAATGGAAATTTGTCAACAACTTCAACGCATGATTTTAGGCCTATTACCATGAAAGAAAATGTACATTTTATGTTTATATTTTTAGAAATTAAAAGAAAACAGTTGTCTCGACTTGATTGATTTCTGAGGCGAATCTCGTGACACTTGTCAAATACGTGCGCGTTCTAACGATTTGTTTAGAAATGTCTGTTGATGTCACGGTTTTTGGTAAAGCATAATGCACGCGCTGGCATTAAAGGGACAATCTGCGGGCATACCATGCTATGAAATGAAATGGGTCATACTTTTCTGCTCTAACTGGGATAATGAAGACTGACACACTCAGTACACCACATTGAACCGATTTTAAATCACACTGAATGTAATCTATTATTGGCTATCTACATTAAATTAATAAATTGTCTGTATCGAAATAGATATTTTCACCCAAAACTTGGGAGAAACTGATTTTAAATCGCCATTTTCAAATAACCTATGGGATTGATTGTTTTGTTACCTCTGCTTTTCAATTGGTAGGTATTATCTATGTTGGGTATAAATATAACAATGTGAAATGAACAAGAAAGTGTACGTAGAAGTTCGGACGTTACGGAAACCCTTGACAGTTCCAGTTCTAAAATGGTCAGAGATAGAGCATTGCTGTTTACGTTAACTTTCCCCCTCCCATTGCAAACATTTAACCAAACAAAATAAAAATTAAACTGTGTATAAAGTTTCGAAGTGACTTTTAAACAAGTTGATACCCTGGATTGTCAGAATCTGGGTTGGTAAGTTTCGTAGTGTGGACATAATACAAATATGATGGCGCCATCCTAATAGAAAATACGGTTATTTCATTTTTATTCTTGTTTTATTGTGAAGGGTTGTCTTATTTTCCTGAACATAAATGCAGTGCGACAAGTCCGTGTACTTGGACATATGGCGGTCGTTTCTACAATTATAATGAATGCGAGCTAATTTGGACTATGCCTGATTAAGACCACAACCTATGAACAATGGTATCAAATACTTTTAAAAAAACAACAACACTGAAAACTGGGCTTTAAATAAAGGGTTTGATCCAACTCGGATATTCAATACCATTTTTATTGGATAATTAGTCCTTAAAAAACAAGTAAACTGGGACTTCAATACATTCCACTAGATTTTTTTCGTGACATACACCTGCGGAGTTAACACGATTGGCTCTGAAACCTGGAGGTCGCGGGTTCGCAGGTGGTTTCCACCTAGTCAGTGGTGCAGGGTTGTCTAGTCGTTCGTATGGGACAAAATCCCTATCCCCTGTACACATTGGAGTGCACGTAAAAGATACTTGGCAGCTGGAATTACTTGGCTCCACTACTTAAGCAAAATTTCACTCATAGCACACTGCAAGGCCGTTTGCCCCTCTTAATTGGCCTAATCACAGCAGAAATGTAGGGCATTAAAATTCCATTTCATACTCCTCCTTAAAACAATATTTTAACTAAAAGGGTGGGGGAAGGGGACACAATCACTCATTTACTCTACATATTTACATTTACACATATGGTCTTATTAAAATATGCTCTTATTGAAATATAGGGCCCAGTAAGCAATATCCCCAACCGCTGCATGCCCTAGAACACCAGTTGCACATTATGTAACTTCAAGGTTTTTCATGCAACGTTTTTGGTCATTACTTTGGTTTTATTTTTCGTTCTTTTGCAAAAATACATGTATATGCAGTGAGCTAACAAGGGTTTGAATTTGCATAAGACCGATATTATAGTGTCTGGAAATTTTTCTGCAAGTTCCTTGACCTCATTTTTCAGTTAAAACTGGGTTGATGAAAAGCTTTGTTCTCCAAGCTTTCCAAGACATGCATGCCAAAGCATAAAATGCAATAGACCCCCCCCCCTACCCCATTCAACTGATGTACATGTACTTCACCATGTACCATCATTTTTATCTTATAACACCCTTTGCATTATTGAACAAAGAAATATATAACACAATTTCATACTTACTATCTTTATTTTAAAAAATTATGAAATTTCAGGTCTAATGTATAAAATATAATATTTACATTCTATTTAAATCTATTAAACTGAAATACTCAATTTATAAGACAATTCTTTGTGAATTTCGCTCCACGAATTTATAATATACATACATCATTTTAAAATCTACCATACAATTCTAGGTTAATAATAAAGCACTATATTAGAATCAAAAACAAATTAAAATTCACCTCAACATTTTGAGCAAAAAAGATTTTAGTTTTAAATGTAGTAATATTAAAATATGACCAGTTTTTAAAAACTAAAATCTTGTGGCTAAATTACGGAGAAATTTTTGTACAAGTTAACACTACTTAATTTACAATCCTATTCTACAAATAATATAATATAAGACATCCAATAAGTTGCTTTGGTAAACTTCCCAATTTGCAACTATGTATTCATAAAATGTGCACAAAGTGTTAAAATACTGTCTTGTGATAGTGCACTTAATGACGTCACTGACGGTTAAAAGAATCACAACAAACTATTCATATCAAAACAAAGGAATGACCGATTTTAATCGTAATTTTCAGTCTTAAAAAAAAAAATATAAAAAGTTCCCATTCACCAAAATAATAGCACTTAAATTTGATGCCCGCTTATTAAAACAATAAAACACTTTCTTAAGCTGGGATTTTCGTCTTGTTTGGTACATCGCGGCGTCTTTTTCCATTGCAAAGGCGGGCGGTTTTCAACAAGGCAGTGGATGTGTATTCACCATTATTCAGTGGACAATATTTGATGGTGTGCGCATTATCTCCCGTTATTCCACATAATGGACAGGTATATCTCCACAAAATAGGACAGGTAACTTTACCGGAATCATCTTTCAGCAAATGACTGGAATAAACGGTCACGGGTTCGCCATTATTTTTACAAAATACACATGTCCCCGTTTGGCCAGGTTTCATTGGTTTCATACTCTTTGCCTTCTTTCGTTCCTTCACTAACATGTACTCAAAAACCTTGTCGTTCCCCTCAAATTCGACCGTCAGGGGTACACGGTCTGTCAAATTCTGTCCTCGTAGTCTGGCTTGACACTTGTCCCATTCGTCCAAATCACACTCAATTCCGTTCTTCAGGAAATCGTTGTGAGCGTCACATCGTAATTCTTCTAATGGGTCCAAAACTGGAGCAACGTTGCATGTGAAATGTCCAAGTCCAAAACTCGTCTCCGGTTCGCTGTAAGGTGATAAGGATTCAGTTGAATCTACAGGCGAGTGACTACCGTTTATCAAACTACTCAACCCAAAATAATCTGCAAAAGGGGTGTACGGCGACTGACTTTTGTTCACATCTCTGCATGAAATGAAATGATCCAAGAACATATCAGTTTTCATCTGATTTTGTGTGTACATATCCATTTTAACAAAGTTTCAAAGTTCTTTTCAAACACAAATATTTTCTTGTCCTGCGAATTTGAGAGGAATGACACCTTCGACTTCACCAATTCTTATGACCTGCTGAGTGTGAGATCCCGTGTGTTTTTAACAACCACCTGTTTTACAGTGGGCGGGGCTTAGCTCAGTTCCATCGCATGCATGGCTCGTGCTGTAATTCTGTTAATCTATGACACAGCATTTAATTGGCTACTATAAACACTTATAACCAATCAGTTGTTAGATAACAACTCGAAACAATAAAGTTTAGCAATGACGAGGCTAGATAGAAAATTTTGACTTAATTTTAAGGCCATGATCAATTCTTTTTCAGATTCGATTTACATTTTCAGGCCATGACCAAATTCTTTTCTTTCATCAACTGACAGCACTTGCCATTAATCGCTTAGTTATATCAGACTTTATGTACATATATTTCGTAAAAATAAAACTTTAAAATGAAAAAAAGGAAACATGGTGATAGGTATTTTGTGTGAAAGCCAAGTAGAAATAGTACGGATAGGCCTTAACACAATGTTTGGTATTAACCCAGTTCCGTTAGAAATAACAGATTTTAGTTACACAGCAAATTTTGGGGCCACGCTTTTGCTCTTTTTTTTATGCAAATGAACCAGGCACGTATATTTTTATAAGGACAATATTTTGTGACAGACTGGAACATACTTATGATGATGCTACACACTTTGATGTGTTTTTATGGGTCGAGGTCTTGGTCTTACGTAGGTACTGTTCTGCACCAGGGTCGGATTGAGCTTGCATGGAGCTACTGGGTCAAAATGTCACTAGGGCCATTGTATCAACAGTGAAAAGGGGCATATTCTGGCTATAGCCCGCCACACTCAAAGTAAGACCAACGAAAGTAATGGCAGAACAAATTGTCCCCACCCACACCTTAATCCGACCCTGTTCTGTACCAAACGCGAGGTGGGACGTTAAACCCCATTTCATTTCAACCAGGATTAGTTTAGGCCTATATAATCATACTGTATATTGAGAGGAATATTGCCGACATCACATGTTGGGTTGTCGCGGTTTTAAATAATGTCGTGCTGTCGTGTTATCGTCTCGACATCACGGTTATACTCATATTTATATCATTTTTTATAGTGGTGGACAAGTAAACCCGTGATATTACACACCTATCGACTGTTCCTCGCCAGTCCCTCTGCCTGCATGCACCTCTGACATGAGGATGTCACGCTGAAAAATACCGAGGAACACCGGGATCGAACCTCTTGGTAAATGGGTAATTTCGCCACTGCCACGGGATCGTTGTTCCCCGTGTTGGCCGAGGTGTTTCGGCCTGGCAAGGAGAGTCTACCTGATACAGTCTTGCGAAAAAGACGATGTTTTACAATGTATTATTTCTGATGGATAGCAATAGATTTTGATAAAGTTTAAATAATATTTTATTCAATAAAATGAACTGGATTGAACAACAGGCAAAGGCCTATATAAGTTTCCGTATTGACACAGTCGTTTGATTTTAATGTTATTGTACGATTTAAATCAAAATCAGTTTTTTCATTGTGCAAATTTATTTAGAATCATTATAATAAGAAATGGTCGACATTTTAAATCTTTACTTTTTTTAGCGAGGCAGGAAGTTGCAACATTGTACATCAACTCAAGTAATTCAATAAGCTATATTTAGTAATAACTTGCAACAAAGTTTATACCGACAAAATCATTCTATGTTATTACCCGTTATACTCGTGCAATACTGGTAGTTTAAAGAAAAAGCGAACAGTGAATACTTTAGTTCGGGGTAGTAACCATAGAAATATAGACTAGAATAGCAATGACGTCTTTTACAACGACGTCATAAGTCGGCCATATTGGAAGTTGTATGACGTGAAAAGTAAACACTGCAAATCGCGCTATATAGTGCGAGGCGCTTTCTATTCTTTGCGTTTTTATGATACTGCAACCTATTATTTTGAACTATGAACGTGCGGCAATTTTGTTTTCACGTTGATGTTACAATTTCTAATAAAAGTACTTGTATAAATAGTGCCAATTAATTTATATTATCTTGCCCGTACGCTTATTTCATTAATGACATTATTTGGCGCAGAAGTTGTGAAATTTACCGAAGAATTTAATATTTGTTGCGAAAAAGTATTCGGTTGGAAAATATCGTTAATAAATGTCTCTTAGTCTTGAGTTCACAGAATTTAGGCCTAATTTACACCTTTAATTAACAATTTTTAAAATTAATTACTGATTTGTGTATTTGTTGCTCTACAGTAGTATCAATCTTTCACTCCTATACTGACTCGATAAACAAAAGCCACAGACAAAATACCTTCAGTTTAACTTTGATATAAAATTATATATCCATATTTTAGAATCCAAATTCTACATATTTTTCAACAGCAGTGTCATACCCCTTTCCTTAACATTAAATTTAAAGCATGGTTTGAGACGCACGCTATTACTTAGTGGAATCTACGTCAATACGGATTATGGAATTGCATAAACTATTTTTTTCATTGGTCAGAGGCGTCTAACCGCGGTAAAATTTACCGTTACTATTGGCTGACAGCATGCATGCACGAATCAGATCATCTAATTGGAGAGAGAGAGAGAGAGGTGGGGGTTTAACGTCCACTCGACATAAGCTAGGTCATTTCGGGACTAACCTATGGGTTAATTTTATTTCAATAATTCGCGTATGGGGTCTTTAGCAGTGGGAGTACCCGGAGAAAACCCACGAGGTTGGCATTTTTTTTGGATATTTCATACTTTATGGAATATTGGTTGTACACTTTATAGAACAATGCTTGGACCGATAACCTCATTGGCCAACATTTATTACCTTTTATTAGTGTGCTTCCTAGTTTGCCATAATATACAATAAAAATAAGAAATATGTTCGCGCGAACAAAAATATTTACTTGCCATTTGGTTTCGCGGGCCAAAACCAAAATTCCCATTGGACAAGTATTCGAAGATTGTTTTACATGGGCTTTATTTGTAGTGTGACGACAGCGATTTTATCCTCAGAGTACAGCAAAAAAAAGAAGCTCTTCTATTTTGACGTTTGCGCGAGTCGAGAAAAGCGAGAGCTATCACTCGCGTCAAACATATGAAACACTGCTATCATATCGTTACTAATGTATGAATGAAATATTAAAAATACACAATACTTGTTTTTTTAATTTGTGGGATAAAACGGCCCGATATAAGTGGGATGAAACGACCCGTGTAATTTCAGGATGAAACAGTCCGGGGTGAAACGGTCGTGGGATGAAACGACCTGCTCCCTATCAGATTAGGCCTAAATTCTGTGACAAGAGACATTCATTAATGAATATTTCATATATTCAAGTCAACTTTTATTGCGGTAATTGCATTAAAGGAATATCGCGCGGCAATGCAATTTTATTTATGAAGACTTGATGGCAGGCTTACATTCCACAATTGTTTGCTATTAATGATAACAAAAAAAACAACGAATTATTCAGACGTACATTTATGATTTTGCCCATAAGAAGTCGTAGAATGATGGGAATAGAAGCTTCGCCAGAACCGTGCAAAAATGGCGGGAAGATCCACAAACTTAGTACATATTTGTCTTTCACGTTCTGTGTAAAAACGAGGGGTCATAACCAAAGGTATATGTGCATTAATTGTTTTTCCAATATTTTGGCAATGGGTGTGCCCTGGGTTTGATAACAGTTTATTTTACATGATAAACTGGTTCCTGGGGGGGGGGGGCTTAAAAAGCCACTAATTTTTAAAGCAGATCTGCGCCACAATGTCTGGCACTGGTTGACCATTATGATTGTGGTATTGAAAACTACATATTTTCTATTTGACAGGGGGTGTAAAATCTACGGGGGCACAGAATCTCTATTCCATGTGAGCAAAGCGTATCATTGCGTCCGCTCAGTTAGAACTCAGATGAATGCAGTTTCTCCGTTCATAACCATACATGTAATTTTTCGAAGCACGGAGTTTTCATCACGAAATACATCTATGTCTGTAGGGAAGTTAAAATAGACTATAACACATGTTTTGATTTTATGTAATTTACAGACATGATACAACTAACATGATGGCTCAGTGAGTAAATTTTGGCTAGCTGACCATGTTCGATCCCCGAACCGAACAATAGACTTTAAATCACTGGGAGGAAATCCCAAGAAACTCTTCAAATATACTATATAGTTCACAATCAACTAATAACATGTTGTTTGCATTCCAACTCCATTTGTCGGTAAATTTCATCTCTGCTTCTTGCTTCTTCTTTTTAGTTTGAATCTTTATTTCGGCTATCGAGAATTCTACAAAAGCCCAACGTCGTCTTTCAGATTTCGGAGAGTGTGTCGTACTCCTACCACTTCTGGAACTACAAGTGCTTTAGTCTCAACATCCAAATCTCTGCCTGCTAAACTATCTCTTTTTAAATTAAACTGTCTAGGGAACCCCAGTATTATTTCTGCAGTAATATCATACAGTGTAGTGTCTTCGTTAAGAACGGTCTCGTCTTCAAGTGTTAGATATTCAATTTTACTCAAACTTTCAGTAAATTCAATTCCGTTAAGGACTATCAAGATTTTATTAATATCAGGACTTTTAATTTATCCAAACGAGTTTTTATTTCTGTGAAGAATTTGTCAATGTTCTGCACAGCAAACGAGAAGGCCCCACTAGCCTTGTCAATTTGTGAAGGTCTACCTTTCTCTGTCATCATCTGCGATGGAGAGAGTCTTCCTGTTGGTTTCTGGTGCTGTGAGTATGTCAGTGCTTCAATTTGTTGTCACCACCGGGACCGGGCTGCCGTAGAATAGCCTACAACTGACTTTATGATTTGGTTGTCGAATCAATTTTGGGAAATGTTTAAAACTGTGGCTTTGCGCAAACCAATCTCTTTCCTGAATAAAAATTATGTCTGTTTGTCTATCTGTTATTCAGGTGTCATAGACTGACCAAAGGTTTTCTGCAAAATATAAACAAAAACTTCTGTTTAAGATGTCTGATCTAATTCAAATTAGAGTGAGGGAGTAAATACTACGAATTATGAAACAAGTAAACAAATACTTGAAATACCACGCCGTGAAATGTTGTGAGGAAATATGATTGTATTTACAAACATTGATTTCCCAAAGTCTTGGACATAGTTAAAGAGGTGTAAAACGTATAAAATTCAAGTTTTTAATCTGCGACCGGACTGTCAAAGACCACGTTATTGGGCGTTGTTGTCTATAGCTATATTCTCGAATATACATGCGAGAAAAAACGTGCACGCGATTATTAAAACGGGAGTAGGAGTAAAATTACTTTTTGAGACAATAAAAGGGAGGTGACATTAGAAATTCTTTTATTAAATAAAAGTAGAAAACCTAGAAGTTGTTTTCATCAGTATACATGTAGATTAATTTGTCATGTTTGTTTTCTTATTCTTATTATTAAAAAAAGAAGTTTACTTACTTAAAATTGCAAACGTATACGCCAAGGCCTAATAGGCCTAACATAGAAAAGGGTAGAGTTAAGAATAGACTCTGTTGTTAGTAGTAGACCCTAACACAGCCGTAGTAGAGTAGGCCTACTTCTAGGCTACACAAGTTCAAAGCAAATTCTTTTCATTTAAAAGTGTAACTTCATGAGCGATATTCATTGGAAATGGGCCTATTCCTAATTTCGGTATAACTGCTATTGTATGAGTATGACGGCACCACTACCAGTAGGCCTATGAGTATGTGGAACCTCGGCATAATAATGATAATTATTATATAGGATAGGACATAGGTCTAGGCCTAGATGAGAGTTTGGGCCTAGCGACCAAAAATAGAAAAAAAAAAACACCACGAGAAAATGCAATGCTATCTTTTAAGATTTATTTTTTAAAAAATCGAAATTTAGTTATTACGATTGCACGGTAAAATTGCACTAGGCTAGGCCTAGTGACACTATAACTTAATAGTATTTAATTAAATGTTCATACTTACTTGTGAGGACACTAACACCCTGCGCTGTCGCCCAGGGATTTTTGTGGAGAAAACACCAAAAAGCAAAATACTTTGGTCCGCATAGATCGTTTTTCGTGTGTGGTTTAGTGTATGGATACGAGTGATCGGCCATATTGTTTACACTGACTACAACTTCCAAGATGGCGCCTGGCAGTCGCGTCACCAGGCGTCAAAAGTCACGTGATTGCTATTCTAGTCTATATTTCTATGGTAGTAACCTTTGGTTGGTGTAAAAATATAACACTGCTTATTACTGCATTTTGTATAGTTTCCGATTCAAAATATTTGATAACAGAAATTATATATTTCTATAGTTCTGCGCAAAATGGACACCTGTATCTTGTCTCACCCTGAGTAGAAATGAAATTAAATAGGGTTTAACGTCCTACTGTTCTGCACCAAATGTACTAACGAAGACGGGCATTTTGCGAGGACAGCGGCACAACTGTCTACTCTTATTTTGAATTCTAACATTAAAGGGTTCTTTTGCGTGCACGCCAATGTGTACACGGGAGCTCGGTTTGTCAGGCGCTCCATTCTGCACCAACTCTTAAAGGGACAATTCCGATAAGAACAGAGTCTCAAAAATTAAAGTCCGAGAGTTTATGAAATTTATGGACCAAAATATAGAGGCATGGTGTATTTATCTTGTCTCAAAATTTCAGCTCAAAATATTGAGTCGTTTGGACGTGAACGTCAACACTGCTTATCCGGACACGTAACCCTTTTAAGATTTCGGGTCAATTTTTTCATTGGGTGACCTGATAATCGATTCACATTTCTTGAGAGGTCTATACAGTGAATGACCCATGTACTGTACTTGATAACAAAAGGTAAATTTCACCTACATATTATTTTTATAGAAAAAAGTCTGGTTTTATCCAGATACTGTATAATACAACGGTCTCCATTTCTAGATGAAGACTGTCAGATTTAAGTTATTTACAAGCGTATCACAAATATCGTGTTAGTTGGTCGGCCTTAGGTAATGGGTTTTAATGCATTTTAACACAAAATTAAGCACTTTTATTCCTCAGAAAGCTATCGGGATTGACCCTTTAACAAACGGGAACTTTCTCAGCAAACAGGATCGAACACGAGATCTCCAAGTTAGCAAGCAAACGTCTTGCTCACTGAACCACCTTGGCCCGCACTATTAACATAAACGTTTAAATGAAAACGTGTGGCGTTAACCAAAAGTGAGCGAGGTTCAAATGGCAATGTGAAGCTGCCCAATATTTGAACCCTCCACTGTATTGTTCTCATGAACTGAGCATTTCACGATTTAAATAGTTACACGCGCTGACTAAATATGATAATTTATTTTAGTAATGAACTAAAATTCTCCGTTGTTAATTCTTTTTAAATACTTTTACTGTTTAAAAATATAATTGGGGGAGGGGTTTATAACAAAAAATGGTAGAATTACTAAATTTATGTTAAAATACTTTATGGTACGGTATGTAAGAACACGTGTTCGATTGTTCAATGTTTTACCCTTTAATGGTTGTCAAGCAAACCCACACCACTACAGTTGAGAGTAAGCCATCGTACAGCTATACACTAGTTATGACCCCGCCCCACCCCACCCAATACGATTTAGCATCAAATTAATGTTATAAGCAATATTTTTATTCAGATTTCTATCTGAATAGGGATTGGGGAACAGGCATAGCCTATATTAAACCCTTCTCCCTAATTAATGTTCTAGGAATACAAAGCTTGCAGTGCCGGATTCACTTTGTGAGGGGCCGGAACATACCATGTGTGCGGGGGGGGGGCATTGTTGTTTGTTCAAATTGTTCGTACTGACCGCGGACACACTAGTATGTACCCCCCCCCCCCCTTGAGTGCCTGGGATTTTTTAGGATTAATTTCAGTGCATCCGAGACAATTTAGGCAGCGATTTCACTGACGTTTAGAATTCGATGACAATTTTAGTATTTTAAACATATTCTTTCTCTTATGACGTTTTCATTTACTTTATTTTAGTGAAATTATTTTAGGTGACATAAAACATTAAATGTCAATGAATGTCAGTAAAGAACTTTTATAGAAGGAAACTTTCAACAAGAACAGTTAACACGCCATAGCACAAGACCTCCTAAATTCGCAAGGGAAGCCTCTGTCGCCCTCTATGAACGTTATTTACAAAGACTTCCTCTACCAAGGCAATGTGAAGGATGTTTTTGCACTAAAGTATCAACAGTTAAGAGAATTCATCCAATTGTCTAACTGAGCATAGGTCAAATCAAGACATAAAATCCCAAACAAGGAGAGAAAAGACGTAAAATTTAGGCAGGAAACATGTTCAGATTATACATTTATCTGAACTACTATACTATAATTATGTTAATTTCACCGGACTTGTTGGGTTCCCAGCAATCACATCGCGAGATGGGGTCCCCGGGTCTGGTTAGGACCTACTGATTGATATAACCTCTAAGTTATGTAATTTAGTTAATATTAATTAGGGTCTAACTGATCTCTGGGCCCCCGAAAATCTGTTGGGCCAGTCCCGGGACCCCAACAACTGCCCAGGACCCCAATCCTCACCCCTCAGTCCAGGTACTATAGTTGGCTCCGTCCGGGATAAAATATTAGTATGATTCAGAATTGTGCCCCCCTCCCCCCGATCTGGTACTGAAAGCTTGTCGTACCCAATTGCGCATATCAAACTATATGATGCGATAGCTACAATTCACATTTTTTCCCCTTCGACTCTCCATTTAATGGAAAAACCCTACAATATATCTTGGAAAAAAATCAGTCTATACCGTCTCTATTCGCTGAAATGAAGCGAAGGCCGATGACATACTATCTAAGGCTCCAAGGAGGCTAGTCCATAAATATTCAAAAGGTACCCCTTTACATATTTATGGTATGCACTTCCAGAATTTGCCCCCCCCCCCCCTCCCAAGATGTGTCGTCCCATGGGCATATGCCCCCCCCCCATTATGAAGGCCCTGTACTTATCTAAATATAACAGAGTGGAGTATATTACTTAAAAAATGTTTACTGGCGGGCTGACTTGACAAGTCAAAACAAACACAAACAGACTGTTGGTGGATGGATGTCTTAAAAAACTAGACAAAACAATATTTTCATAGCTAGGCCTATTAATAATTCGACCCTATACTTTAACAGATAATTAAATCAATGAATTTTCTTTTCGTAATACATGCAATTAATCAATATGTATTTCTTATGTTTACTGACTTTTTTGTTTTTCAATTTAACACGTGGTAATATAAACTGTGACACGAGGCGGCCATTTAACTATAAATATTGAAATTGAGGCTAATTAATTAAAAAGATGTTAATTGGCCACTCAGTTAGTATCTTTTGTTGTGTGTGTTTTTACTTGGGCTTCACAGGTTTTATAATTAAATCTGTTAAAAGGTGTGTGTAACATAAAGGACTGTTGATTGGTACGACAAACAGTTTTTATTTCAATAGAACAGAAAAAATATATTACAATGGGCCTTTTCGCTTTTTTAAAAAAAAAATAAATAAATAAAATGAAGTAGGTTTTAACGCTCCACTTTTCTGCACCAACTCATAGTCTCACAAAGATAGGCAAACAGTGTTCTATGGACTCATTTTCCAACTGCCAAGATTCTGTTACGGACATGCTAGCGTGTTCATATAGGACAACGGATTTTGGTCGTTGCCAAACGATAGGCGCGTACGCTGGCCAGTTCCCAGGCGCGGCACCATTGACAGGTGGAACCTAAATTTGAAAAAGATCTCAAGGAGCGAATCCGAGACCTCATGGTCAGTCAACCAGCTACTTACTAACTGAGCCTCTGTGATCCCTCTTATATGGACGGGGTGCAAAAAAGAAAATAAATAAAACTCCCCATTCGACCCAATTCTCTACTTCACGGAAGCCACAGTGGCTCGGTAAGTAAGTATTGTCATTTTGATGGTACGAAAAAGCGACAACCCGTGTACACATAATCGACAGCGAGGTTAATTGCAGTTGGGAAATGGCATTTAGGTCCCTAATGGGGAGGGGACATACCTATGTGAGTATATACGCCCCTGATAACTGTCCCAATTTTGCAAAACTTAAGATATTTGACCCCGAAGTCGGGGAGGGGTACTAGAGAAAGGGTCGGCTTCAGCCGATATCCATTTTCCATGTATCAACGCGGACAGCAGATTTTTCAGCTTGTGTAGCATGTCCAGTGGAAGGGAGGTAAGTACTGTATTCAACGTTTTATACAATTAAAGAAAATCGTATGCCGTTCAACTCTGCAGACCGTGTCTCATATTGTAAATCCCTTTAAAAGCCTTTAATTTTTTTTTCCATTTAAGAGTGGGCGAAAAATTCAAGGGAGTCAAAAACTCTAAACTCAGGACGAAAAAAGTGTCGTTATCTCCCATTCCCATATTATACGTTCATGAGTGGTTAAAATTACGACAAATGCACTTGAAAATGTCATCACGCTGTAATATTTAATGTTAACCGGAATGATTTTGGGAGCCTTTGAAACGTAACAAAATATTATCTTTTTATCATGACAAAGTCTGTATAAATAATATTTAAAGATACATTACGTAAGATCTCGATAAAGAGCTGACCGTTCTTGCCATAAATAGTTTGTTTTAAAAAAAAAACAAAAATGTAGATTATTCAAAACGTTACTTGTTAATCGATGGAGCCACTGTGGCTAAGTGAATAAGACGCTGACTCGCTAGCAAGGGTTCGCGGGTTCGCTCCCGGTGTTGTTCGAGAAAGCTTATCGGGATTTCTCGGCGTGGTTTCCCCTTGTCAATGGTGCAGGACGGGGAGCCTGTCAAGTACAACTGTCTAGTCTTTCGGATGTGACGCAAAACCGAGGTCACGTTTCACATTTGCGTGCAGGTAAAAAAAATCCATAGCGCCATTGTCCTTCATGGAGTATACCCGTCTTCATTAGTCCAGTCGGATCAGAATAGTCGGACGTTAAACCCCATCTCATTTTATTCCATCGAGACCAGCGTTTATTTTAAAAGTGCGTTAGATCTTCACCAACCGATCATCTAGAGAGCATGTGAATAAAATGTCTAAATAATAATTTATACATGCATCATGTTTGAAGTCAAAATAAAAACCTAAATTAGGCAGCTCTTGCATAATGCATCTTTAAAAAACATCCCGTATGTCTTTAACAACACCCCATTGAAAATAACTGGTAACCGCGTGCCCAATTAAGGTCTCGCCTTACCTAACCATGCATATAATATTCCAATATTATATTTGAAGACCGAAAATGCCAGAATAAATCAGATAAGGTCCTTAATTAGTTCAAATCGATAAAATTATGCCCATTTTACATTGGTTTCTATTGCAATTAATTCTGAAACATACATTTCACATCTAAAATAATTTTCGACTCACCTAATTATTTGTTAACCCTTGTCGGTGCACGTGGGGTCTCCGTGGACCCCATGCACTTGTTTTATAGTGTTTTGTAATAACTACTGGGCACTGCTTTCTGAAATTTAGTGACTTTGTCTCAAATATATATTTAAAAATAGCGAATAGATCGGTATTCATCTGCTTCCCACATGAAGAGTTATGTTACATGCCAAACAGGCCCAACGCTTGAAGGGAACAAGGGTCCAATCGGACCCCAAACTTACAACTCGCAGTAGGAATTTTGCTAATGTGTTTGCTGCCTGATACCATATTGCGTATGCCAGACTATTCTCTCTTTAAACATCTGCATGTTACAAATACCAAAAACTAAATGATGGATTCCAAATATTCAATGGTTTTTGTATCAAGCGTGAATCGCCATTTAACCTCGTTATAACATAGTACACAAAGTAGCAATTTTGTGAGTATTATTAAATCTGTTCAAAATGTCACTAAAATGTTTTTGTATAATAATTTAGTTGTTTTTCAGTTGTCAAATATAAATGTAAATAAAAACTTAACCACTGCTTTTAAATTCAAATACATCTGTACGTAAAAACTTTGAATTACAACTGGGGTCCATACGGACCCCTTGTTAACTGCTATGTGATTCTCACCACGTGCACCCACAAGGGTTAAACCGATGGATTTAACAAAGACGTCAACAGGAAAAATGTGACTAGTCTGAAACCAGGCTATAAAAGTTGTTACCTCCCTTTAAACGTTTGACGCCAACACTTACACTTCATTGAAAGCGAGATTCTTTGGCGGTCTGATTTCATCACGCAAGAATTAACATGTCTCAAATGTTTATGAGTAATAATGCCTGCTACGTAGAGGTATGCACATAGACGTATACACCATAGACACTTGAATTGTTGTATAGAGAGTGACGTCCTGGGTCTTGTTTCACGAAATTTTATCTAAGATAAAATCTCAATTTTATTAATTTGATTGGGAAATATTAGATTGATTTTAGTGCTTGGTCAATTTAATTTCAAATATCCTAACATTTGGATTATATCTTCAGTTAGGATTTCGAGAAAAAGGGCCCAGCTTGTCCGAAAATTGAATTTAGAATATGGTTATCTCCCTTTGATCAGTAAGAACAGTTATCGTTTCACGTCACCCACCCCGATCGTGCATTTTTGTACACAATCTAAATGTACCGTATTCAAATTCATTGAACATTTTTATTAAAGTCTCTGCTCGTCAATTGAGATGTGTTAATGCCTTGAAAGCTACATACTATTGTGAAAGGGAGTATCAGACGAAAATTATCCAATTCCATCCATTACCTGCACATCTAGAATTGATAATTAGTCAGTATTTGGGCATTGTGCAATATACTGAGCGCCATAGAAAACGCACCACTTAGTTTTTCGTATAAGATATGTTTACAGGATTATTTTGTTATACGGAAAACTAAGTGATGCGTTTTCTATGGCGCTCAGTATATAAAGATAGTGTCAAAACAAGCCAGCGTCACCTATAGCTTTCGCTAAAATCGTTTGCGGGACCTTTTTTTAAAATCTGATTTGAAGGTTATTATATTATATTGAAGGTTATTATATTATGTTGGGAAATTTTCATACCTTTTTAAATACTAAATGGAATTGAAATAATTTACAGATTCAACTTTAACAATATTGAAATTTGCAAGGAATTGAAAATCCCTGAAATCGGCGAATTTCAGTTCTCGTTAAATCGCATGATTAATACCCAACCACATTCATTTACAGTAAAAGAAAATAAAATAAAACAAAGGCCAGTTGTTATTTCAAATGGCTTCTAAATATTGTTTTGACTAAACTAAAGATTACATATATTTCGCATATTACAAGATATTGAAAGATTTTATTTCAGCTAGTTGAAATATTGCAGTATATTAACACGATTTTCGTCTGCAATACCCATTCCCGCTTGAGAAACATTAATGCCAAATATAATAATGGTAGCGCCGGAGTTTTTAATTTTCTCCAGTACATGATGTGTTCATTTTACTATCAAATATTTAAAAGTTCATGATTTATTTATATTTTTTTTTTAAATGACCATATTTATTTTTTTGAGGAAATCATTAACCATTTGATTTGACAATGTTTGTAAAATCTTAACATTCTAATAACCATACGTAAACGGAATTATAATATTCCAAGGCCCTTCGTTTAAAGAATCCTTCCAAATCTCTATAATCAAACCATCTTGTCTACATACACATCGCCTGGCTGCCTGAAATGATTAATTCCAGCTCACTGACTGGCCCCTTCATAAACATATGATTAAAAATCATTACTTCACAAGGAGCTTATTATTGTACAAATGTTCTTGTCAATAAGAAATGTCTATAAGGGCATTAAATAGGGTAATACCCCAGCAGGGGAGCGGTTATTGAACAAACGTTGCCTGTATCAGGAGTTCGTTATACACCGGTGCTAGTTGGCTGGAGTTCTCGCTCTTATCAGGAACTGGTCAACGTGCGCTATCGTTTATCTTGTTATCAAGACGGCTGAAGATAAATGTATCAAATTAGAAAGAATGAAAGTAACGATGTGTTCAATTTTCAGAACCTTATATCTAAACCATCACATTCTAACCAAATTTATATATCTCAAATATTTATAACTAGGACAAAACTGCGTTTTGGACGCATTTAAAGGGCTTTATTCTTTGGGACCTTAAAATAGAAGAAAATGGGTCTATAAAGTAATTTACATTCAATTTGTTGGGAAAATATTGTAATTTCTAATCCATTATGTTCGGTTGAATACATGAACTTTTAATTTCGTATATTGTGGAAAATATTGAGTTAGAGGTTTGACGCCGTTAAGTCTGTACGAATTGGTGACATTTTGAATAGTACTTTTCAGCAATACCTATTAATGCATATCACTCAAATAGATAAATTGTTTTACAGGACCATTTTTGTTTTGTTTTGTTTTTTAAAAAATTAAAAAAAGTAAAAAATACCCCCCCCCCAAAAAAAAAACCCACAAACACTCCATCAAGCATCATAAACATTTTTTGTGCACGGATTAGTTTAGTCAATTGAACAGCATTTTAAATAAAAGTTTACACATTTTATAGCTTTCTCAAATGAAAGAGTACATATTTTGTTGCTAACATTTAATTACTTTGTAATTATAAGCCAACCTAGAAAAAAGAGTATATATTTTGTTGACGAATTTTCTTAATTACATTGTAAAAGAGTATATATATTTTGTTGACGAAAGTACTTACATATTATTACATTATAGTTTTATGTCTTTCTAAATAGTACATACATATCTTTTTATATAATATATGTTAAAATTGATGGGCCATGTGGTTTATTGTATCTATATGTACAAGGTCATTTGCTATAGTTAGTAAAATATTGATGATGTAAGCTTTCCAAATACATTTCACATCTCCAAAATTGAATATAAGATGTCAATAATAATAATATTCAGTTCTATAAATAGCCGACACGGATTTTCATCAAAATGTAGAATTATCGGAGAAATTCTGTTATTGCATGGATCAAAGACATATTTACGAACCAAATGAACATATTTACACTCTCGAACTTCTTGTCCGGATTTGAGAAAGTATATCATGTACAGGGCTGTTGATGGTTTTATCGGATATGAACGTCGCCACGGAAGGTAGTACTTTATTTCGCTCTCTTCATTCAGGAAGAAACAACATTTTTTCGGAATGATACATATACAGAACACAAATAGTTTGTACAACACAAGTTGCTACACTTGTCAAAGTCCTAATCAGCATACTCCGTGTCTTATAATGTTAAAGGGACAATCCCGATAAGAACAGAGTCTCAAAAATTGAAGTCCGAGCATTTATGAAATTTATGGACCAAAATATAGAGGCATGGTGTATATACATTGGCTCAAAGTTTCAGCTCAAAATATTAAGTCGTTTTGACGTTAACGTCAACACTGCTTATCCGGACACGTAACCCTTTTAAGATTTCGGGTCAATTTTTTCATTGGGTGACCTGATAATCGATTCCCGTTTCTTGAGAGGTCTATACAGTGAATGACCCATGTACTGTACTGATAACAAAAGGTAAATTTCACCTACATATCATTTTTATAGAAAAAAGTCTGGTTTTATCCAGATACTGTATAATACAACGGTCTCCATTTCCAGATGAAGACTGTCAGGTTTAAGTTATTTACAAGCATATCACAAATATCGGGTTAGTTGGTCGGCCTTAGATAATGGGTTATAAGGGATTTTAACACAAAATTAAGCTGTTTTATTCCCCAAAAAGTTATCGGGATTGGCCCTTTAAAACATTACCAACATTATCAAACACGGATCCACGAATTGTTGAAAGGTCAGAGTATCATCACACATTTCTTGTACAACAAGTGTACACGGGACCTCGATTTTCTGTCCCATCCGAACGACTAGACACTGTTCCTTGTCATGCCCTCCTTTTTGCACAATTGCCAAGTTGAAACCACTTGCAAGGCTATTATCATAGTTTTATGAATATCCAGTGAGTCAGTTTTGTCATATTTAATATTGTCACATTTTTATCAATACCCAGTGAGGCTGTTAGCATAGTTTTGTTAATAGCCAGTGAGTCTGTTAGCATAATTTTGTTAATATCCAGCGAGTCTGTTATCATAGTTTTATGAATACCCAGTGAGTCTGTTAGCATAGTTTTGTTAATACCCAGTGAGTCTGTTAGCATAGTTTTGTGAATATCCAGCGAGTCTGTCATCATAGTTTTATTTATACCCAGCAAGTCTGTATCGTAGTCTTTTATCATAGTTTTGTGATTACCCAGTGAGTCTGTTATCATAGTTTTGTGAATACCCAGTGAGTTTGTTATCGTAGTTTTGTGAATACCCACCAGTGAGTCTATTATCAAAGTTTTATCATGTTTAATGTGTTGTCGTGAGTCTGATATCATAGTTTCAGCATATTTGATACTAGTGAGTCTGTTACATAGTTTTAACATATTTAATACAGCCAGTGAGCTTGTTGTCATAGTTTTATCATATTTAAAGATACACTATTCAGGAGCTAAATTTGCCCATGACAGGACAATTTGGGCCTTAAATATAATATAAATGGTTAGTTATACACTTATTAACACGACAAGAACATAGTCGACTGTCGATATCATCAGATACTCAAGATTTCAACTAGATAAGAACGGTTCGGCTATTTGATGATTTAATTTAAAAATTGGAAAGCGGGACTAAGCCTCGAATACAGCAGTACCGTGCATGAAAGAATATGAGCCAAATGAAAATTTGTCTTAAAAACATACGCCTAATATGATGTCGTTCAAGACACGAGTCTATAATATTAGTTTATTAACTCTTTTTTAGGATCAAACGAGATTTCGTGATTTTTTTTTTTGTGTAATAAAAGAATACGTGGAATGGGTTCCATAAGGAAATGGGCTAACACACTGAACAAATTTTTCTATTTACATATTTATTATTTACAATATAGTTATACATTCATTGTATTCTATTATTTATTTCTTATTTGATTAATTTCAAGATTTTTCAACAACCATTTCGGATTTTTTTTTTCAGTAGCAATGACGTAAGAGAACCTATGACAAAATAGTTTGTACTACGCTTGACCCTAAAGATCAACTATAGATAAACTATGATAGCAGACCTATATCCTTAATTTTAAAAAAACAGTTGACACCCAAAACCACCAAATTAAATCTAATATATCAAAATGGAGGCAGAGGTCAAAACTAATTAGACTTCCGATTTGTAGTTTCTCACAAGGCTTCTGATGTAACGAGCAATAAACTATATGTAGTATTATTTGTACTGGGATAGAGGCCAGCACGTTACGGCACTTGACTCGGTCTCCAATCAGACATACTGTCTTGCTTGGCGTAGAAAACTGAGAAATACAGGAAACGAGAACGTCCATATTTCCCGTTTACCTCTGGGCTACGTGACTTTTACCGTGAGGCAAGTCGGGAAGGGTGGAGCACGTGACCCTTATCGGCCTCGCTATCACACCCCGCAGCAATATGATGGCGTATGATTTCTACGGAATCATATTAATTTAAATATTTTCCTTCCGATGATGTGTGTTTAATTGTTCTTTTTAAGAGACCTCCCAACTTTCAAACGTATCTTAATTTCTTGCTAAGTATTTGACAACAGCTATAAGCTACTGTAATCTGATAGGTCAGATGGTACCATGTAATGAAACAATGCCTACGGAGAATTGGTCTTTAACCAATAATAACCCATCTCACATTTATTATTGCCAGTGGCTAATCAGTCGTTTATTTATTAATCTGACCATTGGATAGTCTGGACCAACGATTGTACGTAATCGAACAGAGAGACATCCATTGCTTAGATGTTAAGAAAACTCCTAGAAGCTATACTATGCCCCTTTCTTCAGAATCTTCAGAAGTATTCCCCCTTTAAAGTATTATATTAATATCTATTAAATAATTTAACAATTTATTATTAGAATAAACAAATTCAGGAATAGTAATGCCCTATAAAATATACAATCCAAGCCCGGTTTATTAAAGAAAAGAATAAAGCGTATATATCTACAATCTGCCTCCTTGATTAAAAACAATAAGGCAAACGACATATCTATAATAATAATAATAAAAAAACACAACAACATTGCCCTAGAATATTTAATCTGTTTTGGTAATATATATTGGTTTTTTTTGTATGATGTTGTTTTATAGGAAGAGTAATCAAACCCTGTCCAGTGAATTACTGCCGTCAGTGGTAGTTTTAATGATATCTTTATATTTTGTTTGTGGAACGTCAACCAGTTTTATTCAAGTGTACTCGGTGATTCGGCTTTCCTAGTTATAAACAGATTACAATAAATAGATGTCTATATGTTGTATATAATACATGGTGGATATTAGTCTAACAGGTGCCCGATCTTTTAAAACTACCACAGATATACTTAATGTACTATAGTTGATCCTTTTGATTGGAAATTGTACATAGTATCACGATTAACCCTTAGTGCAATTTTATAGAAACAATGAAGATATGACCAGACGTTATTGGCATGTCGGTTAGCTAACCATTTTAATAACCACAATTTGAGTTAAACAAATCCGTTCTATAGCATATGTTCTTAAATTTTCACTCTATAATATGTTAGATCTATTTGATAAGGCCAACTTCAAGTTTGGTCAAAGGTCACGAGATGTAAACAGGGCTAGCGCTAATCCCAACCCTAACCCCAACCTTCGATCTAGCCCTAATGCTTACCCTTACCTACAATTTCGCCAACAATCACGTTCCCTAACCTTATTTAAATCTCAGTGACCTTGACGAAAATTGAGATGGCCCTAACAAAAAGATTTAGCCCTCTATAATGCCCTATTTTCTTTTTTAAAAGACATTCTTAAAGACGCCACAAGCATTCACACATACAGTATCTCAAAATCGAGTCATATGGTTTGAGCTTTAATGTTACGTAATAATGATGCATGATACTTTCAAAATTTTATGGCAGATGCATATTTTATATCAATTTAAATGTGTAAATGATTCCCACGAGTTGATGAAATCATGATCATCAGATTGAAGTAGGCATCGTCTCACATCTCTCTAAAACAACGTCAACGCCTATCTCACAGGTACATCTTCAAAACATTTTCAAGAGCTTTTCTACCTTCGGTTCTAAAGAAATGACCCCAAGGTACACAACTCGTGATTTCTCACGATTTGCAATACAATTTCATCAAGAAATATTCCAAGTAAAAAATTAACATTGATTAAATATTCGTGTTACCAAACGTATAATCAGAATATCTATAATTTCAAAAGACAAACCAAGAGGAAATTATTTTTTATTTGATGATAAATAAGAATCTACAGCGATTTTCAAGTGGTTTTTGAGTGTTATACCGCTTATATTAGATCACAGGAACAGATACATGCTAATATTAAATTATAAACTGCATCTACATTGACTTTTTTTAGAAATATGAATTAAGTAACTTAATTCCAATTTAAATGTAATGAGGGAATGCTTCTAGAATTTTATGAAATATGAATTAAGTATTTTAATATCAATCTTAATCTGATTAGTGTTCGTCTCCGTAATTATCAGATCCAGTAAAAAATTAGATATTACATATTACATGACACTTAGCTAACTATTTTCCCTCTTCACTTTAAAATCTATAAATAATATTACCTCAGAATATTCAGTGCAAAACTTATGACGAAACATGATTTCATCAATCTGAATGTTAAAATGAACAATGTCAAAAATGTTAAAGCAAATGTTTTACCTTGTGGAGGTTGGTGTTTTGAATATAACAAATATTATAGATGCACACGGTGTTAGTAGTAATATACTAGATGCACATGGTCTTAGTAGTAATATACTAGATGTACATGCTATTAGTAGTAAGATACTAGGTGTACATGGTATTAGGAGTAAGATACTAGATGTACATGGTGTTAGTAGTAAGATACCTGATGTACACGGTATTAGTAGTAAGATACTAGATGTCCATGGTGCTTGTAGTAAGATACTAGATGTACATGGTGTTAGTAGTAAGATACTAGATGTACACGGTATTAGTAGTAAGATACTAGATGTACATGGTGTTAGTAGTAAGATACTAGATGTATACGGTATCAGTAGTAAGATACTAGATGTACACGGTGTTAATAGTAAGATACTAGATGTACACGGTGTTAGTAGTAAGATACTAGATGTACACAGTGTTAGTAGTAAGATACTAGATGTACATGGTATTAGTAGTAAGATACTAGACGTACATGTTGTCAGTAGTAAGATACTAGATGTACATGGTATTAGTAGTAAGATATTAGCTGTACACGGTATTAATAGTAAGATACTAGATGTACACGGTGTTAGTAGTAAGATACTAGATGTACATGGTATTAGTAGTAAGATACTAGACGTACATGTTGTCAGTAGTAAGATACTAGATGTACATGGTATTAGTTGTAAGATATTAGCTGTACACGGTATTAGTAGTAAGATACTAGATGTACATGGTGTTAGTAGTAAGATACTACATGTAGATGTACACTGTGTTAGTAGTAAGATACTAGATGTACATGGTATTAGTAGTAAGATACTAGACGTACATGCTGTCAGTAGTAAGATACTAGATGTACATGGTATTAGTAGTAAGATATTAGCTGTACACGGTATTAGTAGTAAGATACTAGATGTGCATGGTGTTAGTAATAAGATACCTGATGTACATGGTATTAGTAGTAAGATACTAGATGTACATGGTATTAGTAGTAAGATACTAGATGTACATGGTATTAGTAGTAAGATACTAGATGTACATGGTATTAGAAGTAAGATACTAGATGTACATGGTGTTAGTAGTACGATACTAGACGTACATGTTGTCAGTAGTAAGATACTAGATGTACACGGTGTTAGTAGTACGATACTAGACGTACATGTTGTCAGTAGTAAGATACTAGATGTACATGGTGTTAGTAGTAAGATACTAGATGTACACGGTGTTAGTAGTAAGATACTAAATGTGCACGGTGTTAGTAGTACGATACTAGACGTACATGTTGTCAGTAGTAAAATACTAGATGTACACGGTGTTAGTAGTAAGATACTAGATATACATGGTATTAGTAGTAAGATACTAGACATACACGTTGTTAATAGTAAGATACTAGACGTACATGTTGTTAATAGTAAGATACTAGACGTACATGTTGTTAATAGTAAGATTTACACGGTGTTAGTAATAAGATACTATAGTATACACGATGTACATGGTGCATATCGTTATCGATTTGGTCCACAATATGCAAAGGAATTCAAATATACTGAGTCCAAAAATAACACCACCTTTCATCCCTATACCTGAAATTGAAAGCATTTCGAGAATCATTTCACTGAAGTCTAGAAAGTATTTTGCTTGATATAATAAAATATTTCGCTGAAGTTCAGTTTTGATTGCTCATACATTGTATTTTTATGTGAATTCTCTATACATGTGTTGTTTCTATTCTCAACAAAATGAGAATTTGATGTGACAAGAAGGTTATGCCAGGTGCGAAGCCTCCAAGCTAAAATGTTACACTTCCCTGGGGGTGGGGATTAGTTTGTTTGTGTATCTTATGGCCTCTTAAAAATGACAGATAGTATAGGAAGAAACATCTGGGTAACAAGAGTTAGCGAGAAGAATATTGATTTACACATATTTATCCCCCGGCTTCTTTTATATTTAATAAGCACGTGTTGTTAACTCCTCCGTTTTCTCTGACTTTCTTCTCTCTATCGTTATCGTTTTTTTTTTGTTTTGTTATTTATTTTGTTTAAAAATTTTATTATATTCTGATTTTCACTTTTCTTAATACATTTCCATTGTTTGTGTGTTTTGGTTTTTTTTTTCATTTGATTTGTATACTTTAGAATTTATTTTTTAACCATTTGTAAGGCGGGAAAAAAATTAAATTGTGAACATTAATTTATGATAGTTATTAATTTGTTGAATTTTTTTTTTATTAAATTAAAAAAAAACCTTTGACAGTGAAAAGTAAAAAGATGTTTTGATAATTATTATTAACCCAAAAGATATATTTTTTTTCATGGTTATTTTAAACTGTTAAAAAGTCACTCTATAGATGCCTGAATTTACAATTATCATTTGTATATTATTCAATAATATAGGCAAATATAATGTTTTGACATCAACCCACGATTCAACCCTACAGCAAGTACCCTAACTAATACCACCAACGATGCAGATAATTTAGTTCTGTTAAAATCGACACATATTGGACTTTTATTTATATTATACCAGAAGAATTTCAAGAGATATTTTTTAAAAACACAAGTTCATTAAGTACAATTTTCCAAATTAAATAAATATGTTATATATAGGAAAGTCTCAGGCTGCAATATTGCCCAGTGAACATGTCTCAATTTTGGGAGTTAATTTAGTTGAAACAAGAACAAGAAATCTCCATTAGAGAACCAATAAAATATAAAAGACGGAATGCTTAGCAGTCGTAACCGTTTATTTCAGCTGTAATTTCTAATTTTCTCATTTACGCCAGAATATATTTATTATATTTTAAATCTAATTTTAACGGACATTATTCGTTTTTTTAAAGATCGAATTAATGGATAAGCTGGAATATCGTGAGAAAAGGTGTTTTGTGTTCTTTTTTATACACAAAAATATTATGAATTCGTTTAGATTTTAAAGTTTTAAACACAAGTTTGTGTTCTTTAATGGCGAAAAACATCGACAAAAAATCGTATAACAGAATTTAAAATTTGAATACGGCTCTTTGAAAATAAATAGAAACATCAAACTCCTTAATAAATGAATATTGACTTGTACCAGCACGTGCACGACAGACCAAACGAAATCTAAAATTGACTTTTAACATAAACAATGGGTCGACCGAGTAGACTAACACCTATGCTTTAGATAGTAAGGTCTGTCACTGATTCCAGCTTCGTAGTTTCGTTCAGGCTTGTACGTGACAATAAGTAGTGTTAAACCAATTTCACGCTCTCTTTCCATTTCACCCTAGCACATGAACTAAAATGTATTTTCTGATGAAAATTTGAATTTGATTAGAAATAAACCCCGAACGACATATAATATTGCATTCTACAATAGCACAGAGAAATTGCAGTTTAAAAGTTATTAGAGGAACGGTTATTTCAAAAGCATATTTAAGCTTTATTGGCCATCCTACTCTTTGCTTTGCCACTTTTAAAAGATTGTGAGCAATAAATTATACGTAAAGTCACCTCCGATAATTAGATACAGATTTGAACGTTATTTACATCAGACAGTTTTTATAAGTAAAGAAGTGTCTGGAACGAAACGGTTACTGAAAGCACTTTGTACCTAGAATCTTGTGTTTACGGGAATTGAGATTGCTACCTCCAGCCTTAATCAATTTTCAAATTAAAAGTTCATCAGTAGAGCCATTCATCAACATAAAACAAAACTTTCTTCTCTTAAAACTATTACTGCTAACCACGTTCTCGTTAAACGACCTCAAATTATCTTTAGAAATGTTTTCAATGACTTAATTGTTTTCCGCTCCTCTCTGCATTCTTCAATTTAAACAAAATGTGCCTTCGGTTTTTCTTCGTTATCAGTTAACAGTACGCTAAAATAATGATTTAAATGAATTGTAATTTTCAAGAGGCAAAGCTTTGGCGTTAAAATCGTTATTCCATGCAGTGATAAAAATCTGTAATTTAATCGAGGAGCGTGGTCTTAGAATAGAAATGAATTGAAATTGTCGTGAAACAAAGGTAGGCGTTTAGTGGGGTTGTTTTTTGGAATAGTTTATAAAACCTACAATCTGAATTGATAGGCGTGGCGTACGGAGCGGAGGTTGAGGATCAAATTATTATTCAAACAGTATATCAATATTTTTTTTGTTTATCACAGTTCTGTACGCTTTATTTTCATTTAAACGGAAACAAATGAACATGATAGTTAAAATTGTAATGAAGACCTCCTTTATCTTTTTGTGATTCTGAAAAAGAAAACATCAAACGTTAAATCTTACCAAGCATCCAGAACAAAAATAAAACTATACACACGGTCAGAACAAAAAGGGAATCAAATGGGATTAAACATTTTATTGTTCTGCACCAACCGAGATAATAAAAACGGGTAAACGACATGGAGTGTTGCTTTGAGGAAATATTTGCCCAGAGAAGAGTTTCTACCCATTCTTCATCGAATACCACCAATATGTCAAGGGTTCTTTTACGTGCACGTCAAAGAGAACTGAGGATGATTTCGGCTCCTTGTCTCATCCGAACTACCACCCACGTCTTCCACTTGCACCACTGACAAGAGGAAACTAGGCTGGGAATTCACAACGACTTCTCTCGGGCAACACCAGGAACAAACATGAGACTTTTTGGTCCTGGCTATTGAATCACTAAAACAAACAGGCCCTCAAGTGTGTTTGCTTCCTATGTCACAGTCGTAGATCTCAAATTATATTCACCTTAAGGAGACGTTTGATTCATCGGCATCCATGTTTCATGAGCTGAAATCAAAACGGTTACAGATTCTTTCCAATAATGATATTCGGAGTATTGAAGACTGCGATTAGGAATTTATTCGTCGATTGATTTGATCATGGAAATGTAGATTCTGTGACGATAACGGAATTAGCTTGGATAGTGGCGTTTTAGACAACGCCATTCTGAATTTGCACATTCATGTTTACGTAGGTAGTTCTTAGTTTTTTGTTCCTTCCAAAACATACATTCATTGTCCACCCAGCAGACGCCACACTCTGCCAAGTGGAAACAGGATTTTAAATTTGGCTAATGTTGAAATGGAATTCCTACATATCGCTTGATTACAATATTTCACAAGCAAACACGTTCTAACCAATATCTGTCTAAATATAATTTATGTTAATTATAAAATAATGAAATAATAAACTAGCTTATTTGATGTTGATTGAGTTATTCTTTGATGCCTTTTGGTCTCGTTTTATGTGGAGTGTTCCTTTAATGATATTTTGTACAACACTTTGATATTAGTTTTAACTTCATTTTTGTCTAATTATTATTTACTGAAGAAAGGATCGGTCTTTCGCATTTTGGGGGAAAACGGAGCATTAACTATTTCTATGATTTAAAGAAGGGAGGAAAATTAGTTGCATTTTATAAATTTGCACGGGGCTGTGTTCTTTCATTGCATAAGGAACCACGGAACCTAGAGAACCCCCACTTCTCAGATTCACCGAGTTATTTGAGGAGGAACCACTCTTTACACTCTATAAAGCAAACAGCAATCCAAAAACTCCTTAAAGCGGCAACAAGAATTAAAATGATTTTATCAACAAGTGGTATTTCTTATATTTCACGGTTAAATATGCAAAGCTAAAAAGACTCAGGTTGTATCTGCCACGGTTGAATGTGAAAAAAGCAAGAGAGACAATGATTTTTTTGTAAAATTATGAATTAACATTTTACTGGATATAAACTGTAATAATGATAGCGATAAACTTTGGTTTCTTTACAATAACATTGGCAATAAAAAGTAAGTTTTTAAAAAAGCACGAAAAAGTACAAAATGATCCTTCAACGCATAAGTAATGAAATTAAACAATAAAATATTAATATCACAAGTAAAACATTTGACATAGGCGATTTGTATATTTAATTTTCAATTGTTCATGTAAGGAATAGAATCTTTTAAAATAGCATTTCTATAGGCAGCAGGTTGTAATGTAGTAAGAGAAGACGTGGAACAGTTCTGACCATCGAATCAGTCCACAACAGATGAGAAGTTTAGATTTAAATCCGGCTGTGACCTCTATACCAAATTGACCAGATCCTGTCTAGATAAGTAGAATCCCGATGTGCTTTTATTAATGTTAATGTAATATTAGGATATTGGGCTTTTATCATATTTGGCCATCAATGTGGACATATCCCCCTTCCTGTTCCTTTCTATCTGTGAGGTCGTCCTATTAGTGATATAAGTCGTGTAATCTATTAACATTAAAGAGTGGTTAAAAGGAAGGGACCGTGCCATTGTTTGTAGTACAGATTAACAAGTTTATCGTGTCTGATTTCACGAGACCACATTCCAACCCGCTCAAATTGTCTTGGGTGTATAGGCACTATCTGAGTCGTCTGACCGAAAAAGTAGAATTTGCCGTACAATAAATTTTAATGATTATTATTTCTTTATCACAATTTGGGAATTATTCAATTTATCTCAAAATACTTAAAATATTTAATTAATAAACACCAAAAAGAGTTCACATAGCTGTTTACGTTTAACAGAATTGATGTATTCAAATGCAGAGTTTCAAATTGACGTTTTATTAATTGTTTTACATTCCAATTGTATTCTTCGGAAGAGTTTTAAATAACATTATTATCCCGCCAAATAACATGTTATCATCCTTTTCAACTATTCATATTTAAAATGACATAAGAGGAAAGATTTAGGCGGACAATTTTAATTGAGGAAGAGGAATCAAACAATATATCATAAAACTTGATAATTACACTTATAACAAAGGGCGACAACTAATAACTAATTCAAAACTAATCTATAGATACTCTAGCAAAAATGATCCACAATGCAGAGTACAAGAATGAATGAACACGGTACAAATAAAGTGAGGCGTAGAAATGGAATGGGGTTTAACGTCCTACTAATTAACTTGCCTAATGATTACGGGCATATGCAATATAGTGTGGTATGAGGTATATTGTCACATTGTTACCTGAAAGCGACATTTCCCCTGTTCCTCGTCGAATTTCAACTGCTAATGGTTATTTTACGTGCACGATAATGTGTGCACGAGACCTTGGTTTTTCTATCTGCCTGTACTACTAAATCTTAATTAAACCCGCAATGTAAAGAAGAGATTTCTTCTTCTCCAAAACCCTCTACCCCTTCCCCAAAAAGCCGAAACGTGTAATAAAGACGATAAAAGAATGCTGGGTTAGATACCGTCTTGGCCTCGATGAATGTTGATATAGTTATCGTTTAGACACCGGCTGACAACTGTATTAAGATGGCAACATAAAACCAGTTGAAAGTAAAGTGAACTCTGGACGACCATAACTTACATAAGGATCTGTAATTTTTGTTTCAGTGTACTATTTGGTAAGCCGACGTCTTTAAGTGCAAGACTTAAAAGTTAATATTTGACGTATATATATTGTGGAAAATAAATAAAAATAAAATATATGCACAAAGTGATAACACAAATATCCTGACAAGCGCAGTGAAACAAGCTCTAAGCTGATGAAATGTTGAAACAATTTTCCTTTCTGAATATAGTTTCAGTTTAAATTTAAAATCACAATCACCAAACTAATAATTAATTCAGTGGGAAATACTCAGACGCTTTGAAAATTTTACAAACCAAAAACTAGCAACAACAAATCCAAATCGACCTTTCAGTTCACAATATTTAGTTTTCACCATTAATTAGATTGGCAGGAATGGAAATCAAAGAATAGAGTAGAATATAGTGAATATACCACACACAAACTTGTAAAGGGCAGAGATCGACGTTAGTTATTGTAATCTAAACGATAAAACGGGAGCATCGCGGGGTAGAAGACTGATTTATACCCCAGAAATCCCCGCTAATAGCAAATCATCTAAACACTACCGCTCTAACGACTTCAAAATTTCAACAATGACGACGCTTGATGTTTAAATTCAGCCTTTCTTTGAATACCAAAATTCCCTATCTAAAGGAACGATTAATTCCTGGCTTTTCTTAAAAACAATTCTCATCTAAACTGTGTATGATAGAGCAATCCATTTCTCTCTATAAAAGACACCTATATTTATAGTAAGGAGTGAAACCAAGGCATGAAATGCTGTAGGTTTATGGGATATATAACGTTTTTATGGTAAACAAAACCATGATTTCACCGTTTATTGCTTCTGGGAGAGTTTTTGTGACGTAATGAATAAATCTACTTTAAAAGTTTAAAATACGTGGAGTAAAAATGACCCAAGTATTTAAATTTTTGTCTAGTAAAGAATAAAAAAGATAAAGGATGCATCTCGAGAAATTAAAAGCGGAATTTATTCTTCTCAAAAAAGCATTTACTAAAATATTTTTTTTATTGTTGATAAACAATGGAAATTTGAATATTTTATGGGAAACAGATAAATTGATAGTGTATATATGATATCTATTTAAGATATTGAAATTACAATGCGCACACCAAAATTAGGAGAGTTTCGCGTTTCAGGGTAATCGTTATCGTCTAGAAAAGTGTCCCACTGATATTAGTCAATTTGTTAAATAGTATAACAAACAATCATGGATACATATGTGCTCCCTGGCTCACCACTATTAAGATAGGTGTCACCCTACCACATAGAGTAGCCCATCGTGGACAAATCTGAGATTTTTAAATCTTGAATCATAGTGGCGGATATATGTTTTACTCCCCTGTTCAATTCATAATGAAATTTATCAGTGTGCAATGAATTTAAATGCCTCATTCTTGATATTCGTCATTTTTGGAAAATGAAATGCATTCTTTCAACTAAATGTGGCGAAGACGTATTCAGATAAACGAGAGAAATGGGCGTGAATAATATTTCTCCAAAAGAAAAGTTTTTCTGTTATAACTTCTACCAATAACACTATTCTTGCAAATTTTCATTTAAACATATCAAGATGAAGGAGAAGTTTATCTGATGTATCATATTATTTGTTTTTACTGTTTGTTATAGACATGTATATATTTTATTTAATATGTGTAATTATTGTACACAATATTTGACTCTTTAACATATAAAATTATATCCACGATTTTCTTCAAATGTATATATCTTGGTAATCGACAAAATTATTTTCAAAAGAAAGAATTGAAGAGTCTTAACTATAATAGTGCTTTGGTAACTTTGTCTAATCCACGGAAGACAGGTACTAGGATTCCCTAAAATTCAAAATACTACAAAAAAACAGTTTCAATAGCATTTAGTAATTGAAATAGAGAGGCATGTGCTTTATTAAGCAATGGTGGACATTATAAACATGTAAACAGCAACAACTTAGTTAATGTTGACTAGACATAGATGTGCTATATTGTGTTGTGTCTTTAGTCTTGATAAAGACTTGGGCAGCTTAGTCGAAACATCGCTCAGTAATAAACAGTATTTTTTGTATTCCATAGAATTTGATCTAGTTGCTGTATGAAATGAATCGCAATGGTAATAAGTTTGAAAAAGTAAAAAAAAATTCAGAACATTTTGGTATCGGCTTTCATTTTGTTTCTCTCTTTTTTTCAAAATTAAATTAAAGTGTTGACGAAACAGTTATGTTGATGTCGCTAAATAAAAAAGGTGTGAGTAATAAAAACTAAGTACCATTATCTAAAATATACTTAATATATAATAAAGTAGATAGTGAAACTCAAGAACGTTTAAAGTGTGTTTCTGTGATTCTGTTCCAAGGCGTGAATTAACTGTATTATCTCTCAGCAAGCAGTTAAAAGTTTTCTAAACACATTTAATGCTGACAATATGAAGAGCTAAGTCAAGAAGGCATTCTATTAGTTTGTTTGTCTAATGAATATTCATATTGTGTAGCCACAGTCACTCAGCGAAGTTTAACTTCCGCTTCCATCGATAATAATATCGCAGACAACTATAACCACACGAACAGTTAGAGGCTCTATGTATATCGTGTATGTACACAAATTCAATAGGGCTCTTAGAACTCCATGTGTGTGATAGAGGCTCGCAGAACTAATCTGATTGGTCGAGGCGGACAACATCACGGGATTGATTGAAAGATATTTGAAGTCTAATTGAACAAGCGTTGAATGTTTTCTACGGTGCTAAGTTGCCTACTCTTTAGTCTAGAGGGATTTAAAGTGTTTCACTCACGGAAAGTTCTTCACGACACTAAGTGGATGAGAGGAAAAAAGCTATGTATTCTAATCCAGTGCCATCAACACCCTTCTCAGTAAAAGACATTCTAAGTTGGACCGAAGCTCAAAACAATTGTGGACTTGATTATCAGACAATGAATTTCCAGATGCCCGCAAATTTTCCCTTTGACATGAATCACCGACCCTGTGATCAGATGAATATGTCCATGAACAATAATCCATCGTGCATTTACGGAAACGCTGGATCTCCAACTCATTTACAGCCAACGTACACCAATCTCTCCTACACCCCTCCGTTACCTGGACTGGGAGTAGGAGGACCACATCCAGTATCCAAGGACTTCGAAAACACATTATCTGGGGTAATGGACCCTTCACCTCCTCCCAGTGAAGATGATGACTCTATGAAAGAGGGTAAGTTAATTGTTTTTAAAGAATAAGCGTTTGAGAGAATCTTAACGTGACACTTGTAAATCCACTTTGATTGAATGAAAAGCCTGAAAACAACTTTACTTAATGTTGTAACTACTCGATTCGTTCCACTCCGACCGTAGATCTACAAGTACTTTCATATCATTTGTTTCAATAGGAAAAAGGAGTGGATAGCTTCTTAAGATTTGCTGAGAACATGGTGTTATCTGCTACTTATTATTTGTATTTTGTTTAGTTTATGTTTTTATCCACTTGTAATAATGTATAAATAACCTGGGTCTATATATAGAGAGGATACATTGGTTGGATAGCATTAGGAATATTCTTTCATGAATTAAGTCTTAAGTCAAGAAGGTGGAAATATATCATGGTCCTTAAAATGAAGGGTTTGTTTCTAAAAACACGATATGGAGTTCTTAGATTTTTTTCCGTGGAATATTGTAACTGCATTAATATTATTTATATTGGACAAATCACTACAGTCTACATTGTGGATGAACAATTCAAATTGAAATGATCGGAGCTGCGAGATGCTTCCTTTTAAGCTATTTACATGTATGTGATTGGAAGATTTTAGTATTATTTTTTATATGGGAGCCACCCCGTCTTGCTACTACAGAGTGTATTTCTGATTTTTAGTTTTCAGAAGGCATCCGTTTTAGGATTGATGTAGTCACTTTGTGGGGTACTCAATTGTTAAAAATATTTACAGACAGTAAATAACTAAAGAGACATTTCGGTTTGAGCTCATTCAATGATCTATATACGATTTCTGAATCCATGTATCAACTTATCAATTAATTCAAACGAATACATGTATTAATATAATTTTCTGGAAATAGAATCACTCATGTTAGTTGTGATTATAACGGATGCTCATGTTTGTTTCTTCCTGAAACATATCTACAATTTCTTATCATAATAACAGTATAAATATAGTTTCAAAAATAAGAAACACTACCATGACGCGCTTTAATATGGAATTCATGTGTTTTTCCAAGAATATAACATCTTTTCCTTTTTGGGGGGTCCAATACTGTACATTTCTCTGGAAATATATATCTCTATGCAGAGTTTCAATTATACCGTTTGTTCTCTCAACATTTTGCTAAGTGGTCCTATTTTCGTTCAATTTTTACTTTTGTATTTCTTCAATGCTATATGTTCTCTAGGAATGTATATTTAACCAGACGGTTCATATTGTACTGCTGTATTATTTGTTCAGTCTGTCTTTTGTTCTGCAGGTATAATGCTTTTCGATATACAATTCAAACATAGATTTCTGTAATTTAATAATTTCCGTGCTATACAAAGTAACATAATTTATAGCCTATCATACACTATTATTACAAAAGCGTGTTTAACGTAATCTAACTACTAGGCTACATCACAGCTACAGAAATTTGATCTTGTCTTCTTCCGGGTTTTAGCGACATAATTGGCTTAAATTTAACGAATACTGGTTATTTCCATTTCATATTTACCGCCTAAATTTGATTATCATATAAACAATCGGCTTAAAGTGGTAATACAATATTTTCTGGTATCAGGTTTAAGAGGATTAACCGCGTTATTTTGAATTTTTTTTGAAAAGCAAGTACAAGAATCTCTGTTTTAAAAACCGCGCAACCTTATTTCCTTATAATAATAATTGGATAATAATTTATAATAAAATTAGATATACAGAATTACAAATAGATTTGCAAATCAGTTATATTAGATATATTTTAATTACTTTAAAGGGCAAAATGATCTCCGTACATTTTGACTAATGTATAACATATATACTGTTCAATGAAATTAGATACATGAAACCAAAACCCATCCCCGTAACTAAAGACAAAAATATGATGTTCTGTCTCTGAACAAATATGCACTTATGCGTTGTCTTTTTGATTTGATAGTAAGTCTAGGGGAATCTTGCGGCACACAAAATTAATTCTAAAAAAGCCACAGGAAAACGCCCTTATATTGTAAAGACACAGCATAACACAAGCCACAAGCAATTGAACAGATTCCAGTTTGTTTAGATAATCGGTTAATTTAATTCAATATTTTTTGAAAATCTATCGAAATCATTGATAGATTTTAATTTTCTAAATCAGCAACATTTTCCATACACTTGGTGATCGCGCTCTTGATATTCGTGGTCAATTCTCTTCAAATAAAGTATACAGGTCACAATTCTATGGAATACAATTACTGCTTATTACTGAACGACGTTTCGACTAGGCTTCTCTAGTCGTTATCAAGCAATGATAAAATCTAAAAAAAGACAAGTCAATATATACATGTACACAACAATACTTTCTTAATGCTGACAAACCAGAGATCTTCAAATAAGTCTAGATCTCCACCAATTCGAGACGTAAATTTGCATTCTTGTTCTTTGGGCAATTGCGTAGCGATTGAAGGACTTCGATTTTGGTAAGGCGTAGTATTCCTAGATAAATATTCAATTCGTGTCCTGTTGGTCGTGTTCCAGGTTTATTGACAAGTAAATAAATAACAAGGTCAAATAAATTGAAATTGACGCAGAAATGTCGGTAGACTAGGATATTTCATGGCTGTTATTCTAGATCAAATCAGCTATGTATCAAGTGCGCAAATTTGGATATAACCGGCGTCAGATTTAGCAAGATCGTGTTTGTAAAAGACTTTATTTTATGTTGGTTATGAAATCCAATAGATGTCTCTATAAGAAACATTATATCATAATACAAGGTTATGTACATACATCACTAAAAAAAAAAACCTGCACAGGGAACAAACTGTTGAATATCAATAATTGCTGAGAATCTTCCAATCCGCAGATATTGACGGAAATGAGAACAGGAAAAGAATTAATTAGGGTGCACACGGAATGGACAGAATAAGCATAATCTGTTTTGTATAATACACAACCGTTATGTATAGCTATCTTGAACGTGATTTTGTCCTTAATGTAACAAAATAACATACTATTAGTTACTATATTAAACTGTGGTAGACACGAAATCGAACCTTGCGCAAACCCAATATAAATCAATAGAACAGCTGACAGATATTATTTGTAAGTAAATGGAATAAACAAAGGAATTAACTGTTTAATTGTGAATATACATTATATACACACAAACATTATAATATTCATATGTAACAATTTTCATTTTGATCATGCAACAATTTAAATGAAGTTTTTTTAAAGACTTCATTTTGTAAATATAAATGACTTACAGCAATCTGTCGATATACTTTAGAATTAACTTGTTCACCCGGGAAAGAATCCAATGCCCTGGTCATATGGGGGGATTAGGTAGCCGAATGGTCTGATGCGTAATCTGTAGATCAAAGGTTTTTCATCGATTAGTCCCGTAATGGATTAGTTTGTGTTTGACTGGTCAGGCGGTGGGGGTTGGGGGTGTTCGTGGTTATCAAGCGATAGAAGATTGACATCTCCATTATAATATCCCGGATTTTAATCCCGACGTGGACACATACAAATCTGACCAAGGACGCTGACAAAATACCGAGGTACGGCCGTGTGTACATAAAATAATCCATGAAATTTGGTATATTAAAGGACGCTCTCCTACCTGAAGCATGGAAATACAAATCACTATCTGTAGTATGACAATGACCATATTCCGTTCTATCTGTTGAGTCGACGTATTCAAATGTTTGCAATTAATGAAATACATATATATTTAATGGAATACATGTATATTGTGTGCATTTAATGTGCAAACACGGTACATGAATAATGACTTTTTTCATCCGTAGGAAATAAAGTGCACTTGAATATACAACGATTTAAACGAAGTGTATTAAAATTATTTAACACCATATCATTAATATGCCGCATTTCATAAATATTTTCAAAAGCATTTATAAAGTTAAATAAATATTCCTGCTTTAGATTGCACAATTTTTATTTTCTTTAAACTCGGAAGTTCACAATACGAGATAGACTTTTAAACTCTGGAGCCCTTCGTGGCAATGTTCTATCTGATAGATGACTCAAAAGGCGAATCAATTACAAAAACAAGATCCAGAATTTAGACAAGAATACTGGGCGATAAGTGAGAAATTATAAAGATAAGAACAAAACATACGAGGTACGGAGAGAGAGAAAAAAGCCAAAAGAGAAAGTATGGATGGCTTGATACAAGTACAAGACTTTTTCGAGATTAGGGACGATTTTGTTTAGAATTGTATACATTTGGGATCAGTTTCAAACGAGCCTTATATCTAGTTTGATATTAGACAGACAAGTCTTTGGTATCGTCTTGATAATCACAACAACTTGAAAGACGGTATTCAGGAGAGCAATGAAAGATGAGAGATACCTTGTTCGGGGTTAAACAGTTTCTGTATTATAGTCGCTTCTATCCTCATTAGTAGTGTAAGTACAGTACTTAGGAGCATTTTAACATCCAGTTCTGATGTGTACTGTTGTTATTCTTCAGCATTCGACACTGTTTTGTGCAACTTCAGTTCTGAAACCTCTTTGACCAGTCGCATTAACCCCTTAGATAGGTCGCATTAACCCCTTAGACAGGTCGCATTATTTCTGTTCCGTCTTTCTTGTAATTTTTTTTTTCATTTTGACGGAAGCAGGCATCTTTATAGACCCGGGACTGTACGTTCACTTAATTTGATATTTTTTTGTAACGTCTATGTAGTTTGTTTTGTCCGTAGGTTTATCTTGTCGATTTTGTTTTGCGGGTAGTGTGGTCCTCCTGAACTTACTATCAATTAACACCGTTTTCGTATGTCATTTGTTTAACGATACCCATTTTAGGGACTGCCATGTCCTGTGCATGAGTATTAAAGTTCCAATAGCATTTTTTTAAGTTATATTTTTAAAATTTATTAAAATAAAGCCCCAAAATAGATTGAACCTATAAACAGTCCTACCTTGTTAAAGAATAATCCTATTAATCCTATAATTCACTATTGCCAGTTGAGAAATTGGCAAAAATATCATTTTCAACTTCAAATTCAAACGTTTGAAGATGGCCGTCCATGGAGAAGAATAGGAAAACAAGGGAGGTAATTGAGTAACTATTTCCTCAATCAACCAGTGTCACCCTTTCTAACCCCCCAAAATTTTGTCCATGATCGTATAATAGTGAGTTGACAACCTTTTGAGCAAAAAACATAGAAATAATTATATTTTGACTTTCTTAGAAAAAGTGAAATTGGAACTTTAAACGCCGTTTTGTAAAACTTGCAGATTTGCGACCCCTTCATACACGTGATTGTTGTCATTGTAATATTATAATCTTGAAGATTCATTGAATATGAGCCCCTGATGTGTTAAAAATCAATTATTTTTTTAGAAATTTCTTACGCTTTGTGGATAGGCTATGTCGTTTGGTTGATTTTGGATTTAATATTACTGATTGCAGTTGGTCTTCTTTTTTTATTCACAAGAAACATCTTTCAGAATTTGTTACATTCTTCTCCAGATTCAAAATTGATATATATATATGAATAACGTGGATAAGATTATGGATATTACACTTTATTGTACACATTATGTAACATTCTTGTAAATAAAATAAAATATACTTGAAGTCAAGTGACATCTTTGTTAAATGTTCAAGATAGCATTTGTGTAAAAGGAAAAGTAATTTTTGCATTAGCAAAGTCTGTTAACATTGCTCTAGATATCAACAAAATTTAGTTTAAAAAAACAGATCGGTATGGAATCGTTTTTACATTTTTAGAGACTTCACCTCTCTTGATCATTAAGCAAAGTTTGTATATAAAACTGTTAAACTCATTGCCATCACTGCTGGAGAGAGGCGACACGCGTCGAGGCGACCATTTTACCAACATCAGAAGCGGCCATATTTCATTTGTGAATCAAGTCAGTGACGGAAAGTGGCCCTTATGTTTCTTTCCGATAAATGTGTATCTAACTGATCGCATCTGTACCAATTATCGCTGTACCAGTTTGCTACAGCCCAAAAGACAGATTTTTTCATAGTCACGTTTCCTTTTATTTCAACAGCATCGCATTTTGTAGAAACGAAGACAACAATAATTGTACGGCGCCGTTGCGTCCATGATGTAATTTCGCGAGCTGAGAATCAATTAAAATGATATAAAAGAAGTTAATGATACAATTCTTAAATAAATCAATAGTCTTTGTTTTCATAACCTGTATACCTTTTATTATATTATTCTTTATTATTTGTTAACGCAATGGCTTAAGATATACCAAATTACAATTGCTTCTGATGTTATGCAAAAACAAGCTATATGGAATTATTCTTTAGATTCTTATAATAAATAATATACACTACTTGTCAATAATAATTAAATGCAAGTGAACTGCATGGTCAGCACGTCAAGTTAGAATTGAAAAATTGACGAACAACTAACAAAATTTATGCAGCTCGCAAAAAAGGAGTAAAAAAAGATAGTTTGGCGATTTAAACCAAAATATATTTAGAACTTGTTAAATTTCTTTCGCACTACTTCTTTTAGTTATAGGAAATTAAATTAAAGACGTAATGTAAATTTAATCACAATTTTATTGACTTTAATAGTCATTTCCACATACACGCTCACAAAATTATTTCATTTAGTATTTCAGTAATATTGAAATAAGTTTCAAATTACAAAATAATTATGTCTAGAAAACCGTAATTATTTTCCTGTAGGGTTTTGCATGTGAATTATGATTATCGCTGCAGTTAGGTAATATTTTGACGATCCTAATGATAATTTGTGGTATGTTGGATAGGGGCTAGCCAACGTTTTCCATGATGTAAATTTTGTTAGACTGATTAAGCATGAACGGTAATAAAGATATTATATACGAGCTTCGTGTCCAACACCGAGCGTTGATTACCGTTAGCTATATCAGAACCATTTTATTTGATCTATTACATCTTTTCAAATGCCGGAAATTTAATTAAAGCGCAAAAAGAAATGGGGGTTCACCTCGCTAAAAATTGCTACAGCGCGAATCACATTCTCCTAAAAATCTCGTCAGATTTAATGTTTACTTGTTATGAAAATGTGTTTTAAATTTACGCGAGTCAACTTCGTTTATAGCGCCACATGTACGTATGATTAAAAACGTCAGCTGGCACGCACATTTTTCTTAAAAACTTATAATACGGTCTTGTTCCTTGAGCCAAATATCATCTTAAATAGCCATCTAGTTGATGTTATAATTAAGGTATAAACGATGTTTTATGTCGAGTAAAAGACTATAAAGAGATTGAGGATAAAAGTAAGAGATTAATAACGCTCGTTAGACTAGATGAGTATTTAATAGTACGATGTTAATTTATTACTTTGATAAATACACATAGTTGTTTCCAAATATTTATAAGTTTTTAGTGACGAGGGTCATGCACGATGTGGAATATACTCAAGACAATTTAGAACACTTCATATCTTATGATACAAAGTGCAGGTTTGAAAACCGATCTTCGACTAATAACAATCAGTAATATACAAAAGACTGCTTGCTACTTCTGAGAAATAATTGGTTAAGTGTTATTAAATTTTTAACCAATTAAGCTATAATTAGAATTCAATTTTAATTCAAACCCTTGCAAGTCGACGTTGACTATCTGCCAAATCAATGCTGATATAATTAATGTTTTAACTGTCAAATAAGGTGCAGATTGTTTGGTTTTGAAAGACCATTTGGGTGGAAAATTGATATTCATTTTAGAAAAATAAAGATCGTCAGATTTGATCTAATTTTAAAAGACGATTTGTTTTTAATGAAATACCGACGCTTTATGAATATACTCATACCTAACCAAGGCGAAAATATTCGGTTGTGGTTGAGATGATGACAAGTTATAGATATGCACATGATTGCCGCTGACCATAATAAGACGAATTTTAATTAGGAACCTGCCGAAGTAAGATGTTGGTTAATTTGCAGAGGTCTTAATCCTGTCTGTGAAGCACTCTATTCTATGTACATGTTATATTAACATGTTTATATAAATGATTATATAACTTAAGAAGAATTGAGTACATAAACCCGAGGCTTTTACATCTGACAATAACTACATCATCGACATGACACATTTACAATGATTATCTAACGATGATGAAATCTAATTTATATAACTGTACTTGATTCACCTTTTGTAAATTCCCCTAAACGTATTGATGTGAAATTTTATATATTTGAACTCCGAGTGTCCATTTTGCAAAACCAAGAAATCTGTGAACAATCTATTGACCAATTCACTCCCTCGAAAAAGTTTTTAATTAAAATAACCATTTCTGATGATTTTGAAGGAATTCTTTTGCAGATTATTCATTAGGTCGTATTTGAAAATTTCATTCATATAAAACACAAATTTTCATTAGGTGTCATTTTCTTTATACGTCAAAAAATAATTTGAATTCGAAAATTCGGATTTTTTTTTTAACTGACCAAATTTCGCTGATTTGAAAAGAAATTCAAATATTTTCTATTATATCAAACCTGATATGGTTTATTTGAATGAATGATTAGGATGATAAATGATTAAAGTGTATTATCTGGTTAAAACTCAATAAACATCACCGCCCACTTTATCAACCACTACAGATGAAATCAATCATTGTTCTATTAATATTCATACATCATAACTTTAACATTATTATAAGTGGCCTTTTAGGGTTAATTAGAATATTTGAATACTGTTTGTACTGGAGAAGAATATCATAAAATGAACAAGTTAAAAACTGTTTTCTTGTATGACGTTTGTTGTGTAGATCATTCGATGCAAATACCAGGGTTTCAATCTCACGTTTGTGAGTGATTAGGAGTAGGGCTACATGCCTAACCTCGTCGGTTTTCCCCTACTCGGTGAAAAAGAAATATACCAGACGTTAGTCACAAAAAATACACACTATGTGTTCAGTTGATGTTACTCCCCCCCCCCCTCTCTCTCTCTCTCTGGGCATTTTGGTCATATGACACTTATTTGTATAATTCTATGTGGAAAGTACAATCAATCATAGATTACTTAATATTTATATTCATGGTGGTTGTGGGTGGCCGAGTCATCTTGATCTAATATTAGAGATATTAAGACAGATAGTCCCTAAGCGACCTAGGGCAAGGACAACAAAACGTTTCCTTTTACTCAACTGAAAACCTATCCACATCTGTAACTCTCAGTATGCCTTCAGTTTGAACACTTATATGTTGAATTAGTTGACGCAAAATTGCATATTATGTCAGACGTGCTGGATGTTTTGAGTGAACGCTAAAAGTAATAAATATCACGCTCCCTTTGTACAGATCATAATTAACACATATCAATAGGAGATTTAACTACATGTACTCATATATTGTAATTATATTAGGAGCAGGACTATGAATAAGATACGTTATTAAAATGTTCTATGTATTTATGGTGTCAAACCTGATTGCCGTTCAAAGTTCCACATCCGGATCGGATATATGTCAACAGATTATTGACATGAGTAATATAAGCACGACATTATTAATTCCATATAATAAGCTTTATTGAATATTCTATCCCCAAATGATGCCTGCTATCAAGAGGCTTCGAGTTCTTAAATCGAATTCGCACCGTTTATCTATAAACAGTGATTTGTAAACAATTAGTAAAGTAAAGTGAAGGAGGAGGTGCATGTTACGTTTCCAAGAACACCCTAATAACACCGTTTTAGTTGCATTTCAACAAATTGGCTGCATCCCCAAAGGTTATGCAGGGACATCCGCTACTGAAATCTAAGGACAATATATCCATTGCTCACAAGCCATTTGCAATTGTATTGGAATAATGAAGGCCATAATATCCAGCCCTGTTGAACACCAAAATCTATACTAAAACTATATGACAGTATACTATTGTACACTCGAATGATTGGTTTGTATTTTAAAATACCAATCCCGATTTCAGTTGTATTTTACAGTTATATTTGCAAAATTTCAAGCTGTACTTATTAATTTTCTTTCGCTATTTTTCAGGCAAACAAGTATGTGCATCACAGTCATTGGGAAATGCCATAACTTCTTCTCTGACGTCACTTGCAGGAGAAAAGGGAAAAATTTCACCAATCTCAGCATCAGAATCAGGAGAATGCCAGCTTCTTAAACAAAGGCAAAAACGGAAACCAAGGGTACTTTTTTCGCAAGCGCAAGTTTACGAATTAGAAAGAAGATTCAAACAACAAAGGTATCTTTCCGCGCCTGAAAGAGAACAGTTAGCTAACATGTTAAAATTGACGCCAACACAAGTTAAAATATGGTTTCAAAATAGGCGTTACAAGTGTAAGCGTCAACGTCAGGATAAATCCTTAGAGTTATCAGCCTTGCAACCACCAAGACGCGTTGCTGTTCCGGTGCTCGTGAGAGATGGAAAACCGTGTATGCATGGACAAAATATACCACAGTCATATTCAGCACCTTATAACGTGAATCCATTCGCGTATTCTTCTCCATCATATAACACTGTTAATAACCATATGCCCCCCAGTGTAAATCAAATGCAACAAAATGGTTACGTTCAACAGCAGATTCATCAGGGTATCCGTGCTTGGTAGGATAAAAAGACAATATCTGTTACTATTGGATAACGAACTGGGCCCCAAGCATTACTCATCTTGTTCCTCTTGTTCTTGGGGGGACGGGCGACGCTCGTCGAAAAAACAAACGAAGTCTATGACGTATCGATTCCAAGATGGCTGCTATGATATCATACGTGGCTCCTTGTCCATTGTACGCTCGTACTAGTTATTATGAACTGTGACAGAGCATCCAAAGGCAGTATAAAGTAATTAAAATGAATAGACTAAGGCACGTCTTTTTTTCAAAGGCAAGCCTTGGTTACTTACTGAAATATTTTTTGAAGAATTATGAAGCAAGGGTGGTCACTAATGACCATCAAGCAGAAACTACATGTACTATAGGCCCATTTAGGTCTTTGATCTTTATTAATAGTAACGATATTAAACTACTTACAATAACCACTGTTTGACATACTTATAGTTTAGGGCCTACTTATTACATACTGAGTTCGATGAGTAACCTTTATACAATTTGGTGACAAACGAGTGGGTTATGTATAATCTTGTGATAGGACACAATGTGTATGACTAACTCTATTGTACTTTAACGTATGAAGTGTCAAGGTTAATTTGAATTAATCCACAGTGCAGCAACGAAATCCAGATACTATGCCGATGTAGATTATGACCAGCAAACATTAAAGCAAATCGAATGAAGTGCAACAACGAATCCACAAGCTATTTATATTTTTTTAAACGAAATCTAAAAATTATTTATTCTTAGACAGAGGCGGACTTTGTAGCTGTGGATCCTAGGACAAACTGGTTTCCTTGGACTTCCATTGGGTTGAAGAATACGTTACAGGGCGAGACAACGAAATTTTACCGCACCAACATGTTCTCCTCGGATTTAGGCAATTATATGTTTCAGTGGATGCAAATATGATTATATTATTTTGAAATAAGTATATGTCAAATTCGGGCCGATCGGTCCCTGACGCCCCTGGACCATCGATAAGACCCAGCCCGTTCCTGTTCCTAGAATATTTAATTTGTTCCAACGACCACTGCAGAGCAGTGATTACACCTTTCATAAAATGATCAATTTATTCAAAAAATGAGCAATTTATTCATAAAATAAGCAATTTATTCATAAATAAGTAAGCATTTTATTCAAAAATAAATAAGCAATTTATTCATAAATAAGTAATAGCTGGATTTCAAAATTTCCTTAACATTAAATAACTGTGCTGAAATTATAAATAATTCTACAATCAAAAGAAATTGTTTTATAATAATTGTTTATGGCAAAGGTTAGATAAGATTATGCAATGTACAATACCGATGTTATTATTTTTTATATTCTAAATGATGTAATTTATGATTTTAAACTAACTCTGTGCATATTTGTACCTAATGATGAATTAAATAAATATTTTGTTATGTATAATATGATGCTGGTGTTTTCTGTGAAAATAGTCCTAGTTTGACGTTGGTGAGAAACTATGTGGTATTACTGCGCCTTTAAAGCCTGCAGGCAAATAACCATGTCAGATAGTTGAAATGATTCGCTAAGTGAGCAGAGTTAATTGTTGATTCTAGCCTGTTTATTTAATGTAAATCACAGAATTAAACAATTAAATGTAGGAATAAATATTGATACGACTTGAGAATTGGTGCCATTAATTTGGTTCAGAAAGTATGTGGAAAGTTTGTGATTTGCAAGGGTCAACAGATTTACAAAGTTTGCGTTGCCAATAATCTGTTTGTATAAAGGGTGCATCTCAGAAATAGCAATGTGTCAATGATCGAACGAGTGTTTTTGTGGGTAGTATACTGGACTAACAAACAGAATGTCCCCTTCACCCACACCGGACATAGCCCCACAACCAGGCGAGGAAATCTATTCCTATACCATATAAAGATATTTACAAAAACAGCAAGGTACCAATGCAGAAAAAGTATTCGGGGGTTTATAACAAGGATTGAATTGGATTTTACGTTTCACAAAATATCGGCTGCTTTGTGGTTAGGACATTTAACTCCCTACCAGAATGTTCCAGAATAAAACACACACACACCCATGACACAGCCCCACCCCCTCTCACCATATCTCCATAGATAAGGAAGTCTGTTCTAATACCAGATAAAAATATTTACACAATTCTATCGTACATTAACCCGGGAAGTAATTATCAGAGCTTATTCCTTTGTAGAATTCTGTCAAATAAATCTTTTACTGACACATCGAAGAACGGTGCTAATAACACTGAAACTGAAAGCACTCCACCCCCGTAATGTTCCGACCCCAATCCGTGGCTTCATCTACGACCCTAGCAGTCAGATAGTGAGATAATTTCGCGGACAATGACAGGGTCCTTATTTTATTGTGAGAGTTCCAAAATGTTCGACACCCAATTAAAAAAAAAGACTAATAGTATAATTCATTAGGTTACATATTACCGGAAATATTTGTTAGAGAAATTTGAGTTTTGAATCCTGTCTACAAAACCATATTGATATACTACAAGCACGATAATTATGCAATTAGAATTATTAAAGCCCTTTACAACAAAAATAACTTTAAATCATTCTATTTCGGGCTCTATGCCTACAATTTATTGTTTCTGTAGAAGAAAATGCTCACCCAACAAATATCTGATGACCGACAACCACGGGGCAAGTGTGTACACATTTTCCAGAACACCTGGTACCAATTTCCATTATTGTGGCCGTTTAACTTGTTTCTCGATATGACCGAATGTTGTCAAGCCGATTCGGAAAACATTTTTATTTGGTAAGCTGACTGAAATTTAAATGTGATAAATACAGGGGATTACATGTGGTTGGTTATTTCACTACATCATCTTCATTAGCCTAGTTCGGAGCAGAACAGTAGGACGTTAAACTCCATTTCATTTCATTTCGCGACAATTTAATGCTAGGTTTTCACTGCGGTGCGATAGGATTGTCTCGACTGAGTCCACGATCTACTACGTGGGGATACGTTCAGACACGTTTCGATGCGATCAACACGATTGCTACGACTGACCCCAATATATGATAATGCCTGATATGATCACCACGATTACCCCATGATTTTAATAAAGCCCCGAGTCATAAAAGTGGGGTCCTACAATAACTACCTATAGATACGGATGATGGAAAGGGCAAGGGAGGGCAGTCACCAGGTATTGGGTGGGACGATTGATTCAGATCTTACGCACTCTGCGATATGAGTATTTCGTCTACAATCAGACCCTCGAGATCTTCCAGTTAAAATATATCGTAGTTTTTCTAGTCCTACGTCGAGAGACAAGTCGCGACTTAAAATAACCTAACAACACAACTATTTCCTTGATTGATCTCCGAAAATCAACTAATGCCCAAAATAAACCAACTCCATCCATTTACTCTGGTCAGTTTGATAAAAATATGTAATTCTTACACGGTACAGTGTTTTCCTTTATTCCCCGACTGTATTATGACTGAATCATGTAAAAGCCCCGCCCCTTTACAGAGATACCTCATGTATGGAGTCATTATACAATGCCACCCATAGTTATACACTCTGTAACGTTTTCATGAAAACAAATTAACAATTGATTTAAAACTAACAGTAAGTGGATGTTAAACAATGGATGGAATTCACAAAAGGAATACACCACGCCACCCAAATCTTTCAGTTGCTATCTGCCTTCATACATGCCGTCTCCGTTCTCTTTTGCTACCCCTCCCCTTCCCTTTCTATCTTTGAAACGGCATAAAAACATTCTTCATTCAGAAGAGATGCAGGTTGTTGGCGCAGGTCACCGATAACGTAAATAATTCGCCCTGGTGCAGACTATGAGACGTAGAAATGGTGAGCCGTGTTGTGGTTTGTCTCGCCGTTTAAAGCAAACCTATCATTCTAGCGGGAACCTGTTTCATATCAGAGAACAGCTAGCGAGGACCTACAGCATACCCCGTGCCATTCAATAGATTGCTGTAATTAAAAATAACAGCCCCGTTTAGTTCTTTATTTATAAAAGCTACTGATCCGATTCTAGAAAAATAAATAGGGGGGTAAAGATACGAGAAGTTATAGGGGAAGCTAGCGACCCGCCTGCCGTTTAAAAGCATGTTCTAGACACCATTAAATTCGAATCTCTTTAAACGGTTTTCAATCAACTAAACATTTATTTTACATAGAATCACAAAAGACCTGGAGTAAATGTCATAAATACTTTATGAAAAGTTTATCCGTTTGATGTGATTATTTTATGCAAGATCGACAATTATTAATGTTTACTGATGTGCACAATTAATTTATATATTAGGATTAAGTATAAAAGGTCGAACACAAATATTGTGATCACTTAAAGAATATGATTGACGAAAAGGTTGCACCTTGCTTAATGCCTTTAAAATACTTTTATTAGAAACTAAATTCAACACCAACACATTTCTGCCCAACATCAATTTTATCTTAAGTTATGGTCATTTTATGTTTATATTTGTTTCACACACTCATCTTTTTGTCCCTCAGACAAATATTATAATAATAACCGAGCTATCTTTTTCGTACGAATCCCCCCATTCTATACAGCATATCAATGTTTTTATATACTCAAATGTGTTTTAAATTACATAACACAAATCTTTACATTAAACTATATCATATTTTCAGATGTCTCTGGGCGCCTATAATTAATGGAATTCCAAGTGTGTATTAATAATTTGGAATAATGCACACTTGGAATTCCGAATATCAAAATACTATTTCCAGTGAAATGGGGTTTACGTGCTACTGCTCTGCTCTTAAACCGGGCTAATAAAGACGGGCATACGCCATACAGTGTACTATGGGGAACCTTTTGACCGGACAGTGGCGCTACGGCCTACTCTTATATCGAATTCCAATTCTTTTACGTGCACGCAAATGTGTATACGGGACACCGGTTTTCCGTCCCATCTGAAAGACTAGACAGCTGTCCTTGTCATGCCCTCCGCCCTGCATCATTGACAAGGGGAAACCACGCCGGAAAATCTGGATGCAGACCCAACACTTCAAGGCTAGCGAACCGGCGTATTACCCACTTAGGCACACTGATCCCCCACTGGTAAGTGGTAATGTACAGGCGTGAATATCTTTTATAAAAAGAAATGTCGCCACAACAGCGACAGAACCAGAAGCGAGATCATGAAATAAATATGAAGTGTCATCATTCCAGGAATTCATGACTAGAACACAATATATTTGTGGAGTAGATTATACTTCATACTCCCTCTTCACACACATTGTAGCACGTTATGTGTTTATTTATAAATAGAAAACATCATAAAATCAGGTGTCTATGATATATTTCTACCACAGTCGAGATTCTAACATACATATTAACCATCCATTGAAAATCATATTCATACTAGGATAAAATATTTATATAATATGCATATTTACCAGCAATCCAAAATAAAGCACATTCACTCGATGAAAGTCTACACAAAGATTGTACATTCTACCTGAATGAAAAGTAGAATTATTGTATTCTAAAAGGTGTGACGGAAGGACAAACGTACGGACACAGCTGCTTAGCCCAAGTACAAAGTGCCCATAACTGAAACTTTTTTGCATCAACCAGGCCCCGAGTTCACAAAGTTTTTTCAGACTTAATTTAATTAAAATATAGCTCTTTATGAACGTTTTGTTGTTTTAACGTATCAAATAAATTTTGTATTTCTGGATCAAAGATATTTCGCTTAAACAGTGATTGAAAGTCTGACAATGCTTTGTGAAGTCGAGGCCAGGCTAATGACGACACGGATATACGCACATGCGCAGGGTGCTAGGAGCGACATTTTGCCTCAACAGCGGTGCTACGACCCAGGCGCGGATCGAGTGGGGGGCGCACCCGGCGCACGCCCCCTCTATTTTTTGAGATGTCGAACAATTTTTAGCTCCATATATTCTCGCGAGAAAGGAGAACAAAAATAGTTTAGGTTGGAAATCGTAATTTACAGTACTAGTACGAAATTAGTCCATGTGGGCATTTTTTTACACTCAAAAATCACGGTCCCGGGCTTCGCACTCCCAAGCTGGTGCAGCACGCCCCCTCTTTCTGAAAATCCTGGATCCGCCCCTGCGACCGATTCATAATACGATTTTTTAACTGCCAGGGGATCTTTCATCTGCTGTCAATGGTATATCCGGGACGACGCAATTTTAAAAAGTGACAGAGCATACAACAATAAGAATTTAAATACCATTTGAAACAGTTCTTTAACCTGTCTTTATAGGTTTCAGAGTACAGTTTCAACAAGGGTATACAATATACATATACAGTGTATTTTTATTATATATAAACTATTCTATAAATAACATTAAATATAACGGAGAGGGTGAATTCTATAAAGCGAAAGACATACAGAAAGATGGAGGGCGATGTTTGCTTTTTCAATCTGAATACACCTGCAGTCAAACGAGACAAACAGAAAAAGAATGATGACATTTTCATCTGCCCGTAACACAATCATCAAAAGGGTTAACTTTTCTACTTGTGGGGTCAAAGTCATACGGATATTCTAAATATACAGCCGGCATATTGAAACTATACACCAGCGCGCCTTAGGCTGAAACTGCCAGGCCGTTCCAAAGCGATAACACAAATAATTTGTATCTTTCAAACACGAAGACGAAATAAACATCAATAATCGGAAGTCCGTCCGCGTTACCGGAAATAGATATGAAAATGAGGCTGTGATTTATTTGGGTGATATAAAAGTAAGATGTCTATGTGGTTTAAATCCGTCCAGTTATTTATAGACCAACTGTTTGATTGGTTATTTCATTTATTACACACTAGAAGATTAAAATAGATTTAGCTTATGTCGTTTATACGTTCATATACAACAAAATTTACCAGCTTCGCAGTTTGCCAACGATATTGGTCGTAGACGACCAAGACAGGTCTTGTTTTTGTTATTGCCTATCCCAGATGTTCGAGACCTAGTGGTTTTGAGACAAACATTACGTTATTTTTAATGTTGAACTACAATAAACGGTATCTTTTACGTGCAGTGCCATTGAGATTAGGAAATCGCCCATGTTAAGGATAGATACTAGGCCCTACCTTTTCATGACAAACCTATAAATGTTACCCGCATTCTTTTATCTAGTATCGGGTTTTAGGATACTGTATTGTGGAACATTTATTCCCCCCCCCAACTCGGCAGTTGTCCGAGATAAATGCCTCTCACAGAACACATCATGACGTATAGATCAGCGCGGTTGGTCCAGAACAGTATTGTTTTTGTTATAAAGATTACTAAGTTTTCGTATCCTCATCCCACCTGTCAACCAAAAATTATTCTCCGATTTAGCTGATACTTTATATGGAACTACAAAATCTCATGTTAAAGTATAATATAATATAATTTTAAGTGCATGTTGTGATAGGGCGAATTGGTAAACAATTACTTCGAATTAAAATAATTGTCAGACCGTAACTTAAATATTTTAAAATCTGTCTGTGCCCTCACTCCCATCCTGTTCTGATTCTATCATTATTTCCTTTTGTTTACAAATTACATCTCTGTACGAAACTTTATCAATACCGGTCATGCAGTGACTGTTCATTTTCGTCTGCGCAAGGAGACCATACGTTCGTCGTGAAGCTATGCGGTAATGAATGATTCCTATACTTTTGAGTATAATTCAAAAATAAAGGTTTTGTATAGTTTTCTGAGTAATTGAGTACTGGAGGTTTGTGAATGTTTTGTTTAGTTTTGTGTGTCATTGCGTAATGAAGAGTTTGCATACTTTTGATTGTAATTGAGTAACAAAATCTTGAATACTGAAGGTATTTTGTAGTTTTGATTGCAATTGACTAATAGAGGTTTTAAGTTTGATTATAATAATGAAACCTCTGTATAGTTTTCATCCAATAATGATGCTTTTGCTTAGTTCGGTGTGTAATGAAGGATTTGTAGTTTCGGGTCTTGAAGGTTTTGTATAGTTTTGTTTGAAATTAAGTAATGCAGATTTTGTATGGTTTTGATTGTAATCGAGTAATAAGGATTTGTATAGGATTTGATTTGTATAGTTTGTATTTGAATGTTTTGTATAGTTTTGGGTGTAACTGAGCAATGAAGGTTTTGTATAGTTCTGTGCGCGATTAAGTAATAACAGATTTGTATAATTTTGTGTAATAAAGATGTTTATTTTACAATTTTAATATGCAAAAAGTAAACAGTATTACGTATTTTTTATAATCCAATTTGAGTATTTAATCAACCTATTACATCTGTGTAATTGAATATCAGTAACTATAATATATAATCATGAATATACATTAAATAATCCTCATCACAATCATAACACAATAAAACTTTAAAAACTGTAACCATACTCAAGCTTTAAAAAATCTTTTGTTGTTTCTTCAAGAGTTTCTTTTGTTGTAAAATATTTAGTTTGTGATTGAGTAATGAAGTATTTGTATATATATGTAATTGAGTAATGTAGACTAGGAGTAATTGTATACAGTATATAATGAACCAGTGTACTAAGGCATGTGAAGACTGCTTCAATACCTAAACATCAAGATGTCAGCGTATAATGCCGAAGGCCTGCCTAGAATCTGACATTATTTGGAACTTTGTCTCCTTCTTTTTATGAGTAACTCGGCCGTTGCTGAGCGTGACTACTGCATCTTAAGCTCGCTTAGCCGCTTCCGTTTATTTTGTAATAAAATAGAGTAAGAATAGTAAAATACAAATGATTTCAATCAAATTTACTTGTAATTGAATTGAAGATATACATTACAATGTGGATTACAATTACTGGGTTGTTTTTTTTTTACCGAAATGCGTGTCATGCGTTTTTAACTGTTATTCTATAAACTTACCTTGAAAATTCCGTGATTAAAAGTGTATTAGCTCTTCGCCAATAACTGTCGATTTGAGGTATTGTGCATTTACATCGGGAATTCTCAAATTAGATATTGTGCACTTAACAAGTCGTTCTAATTTTTTTTATTATTTGAGGGGAAGATCGGGATGGGGGTACAAGCGTGTTAGTCAACACACAGGTGAAAATAATTTTTCTTAAATACCTCAGTACTCAGATTTTCGAGTTATTTTAAATATGGTGTTGTTATTTTAAGAATAAGTAATATATATTTTCTTGTGATAATGCTGCTTTAAGAATTCCAAACATTGAATATTTGAAACTGAAATATTGGCAAGTTATTGTGGTGAAAGCTGATTTGAATTGATTAGTTTACAAGGTTGCAATTCTAGGATAAAATTTTGTAGCTAGCATTTGTTTTGATCAAGAAATCGATTGAATGTAATGTAATGCATAAAGAAAACATTTTCTAGTGGTCATTTTGGTGTTTGTGGATTTTTTCGTCTCTTATTTGTGGACAGCTAATTAACTTAAGCATTTTAAATTTTCAGATCACCGTTTGAAGGTTGTGACTGAACTAAATTAAACAAACTGCAGTCAAACTAAACGAAACTGATTATCCCATAGTTTAAATAAAGTGTTACCAATTCTAATGTATTTGCCAGCACATCCCACTATGCAGGTAAACTTTTTGATTCTCCAAATACTAAACCATCGCCGTTGCCTATAAGCAGGAACAAGAAAAATAAAATCAAAAATATTGTCTATTAATAAGAATTAAAAACTTAAAACCGACAAAAATACATTCGGTCATAACAATTAATACAACATGAAAAGTGGCGATGACAAATGGATATTTTCAGAATTATAGATAGAAGAATAAAAATATTATATTAGCTCTTCAGGGCATCCATTAATAAGCTCATTCTGTCAAATTTTAAATTCGAAGGCTAGAAAATATTAATCATATTTTGTTACATCATACAAAAAGGATCACAGTCAAAAAAATTTAATATTAGGGCGTTAAGTTCGCGGGGTCTTGAGCCAAAAATTGACGTCAAACGATACTGATGATGTGAACATCATGTTTCAAGACTTGAAAAACAAACAGTTAACGTTTACCTTCTTGGTGATCAATGGCTGATGTGAGGCTAATGAAAATACCACAGCTTTTAGAACCACTAGGCGGTCAAAATGATACCCAAATATAATTTTTACTCGTGGAATATTCTCACAGAAAAATGTGGTGGTGCGTCTACAGCAGCTGTAGGCAGTTAATTTATGTAAGCTGTATAGTATATTAAGACTCGTTAACCCATCGCCTATCATAGTTGACATGAAAGGTTAGCCCCGAAACATCTAACGTTATTAATTCATTTACACAGAGTTAGACTCAAGTAGATAAATCAAGCAACAATTAGTTGGTTTCGCTGAGTTCCTATAGAGTCTGTTTGATGTAATAACACGAAACGTATCTTAATACTTACTCCCTACCAAGTTTTAATCTTATAACTCGTACAGGGGGCAGCACGCAGCTTGTTGGTCGTAGATACAACTGGTTTTGGTCTTCGCTCTACAGAGATATTTGCTTTCAATCATTATTATGTGAAAACGGTGACCAATTTTATCATCTAGTTCTAGTCGCTATTGGCAATCCAAAGACATCCTAATCAAAAGGGAACTGCGATGACTCTTTGAATTAGGCGATGACTGGCTAACCAGAAGGCCTGGAATTCGCTTTCGGTATTTTTTGGCACCATCCAGGTTAATAATGAGTTTGATGTCAGAGAAATTGTGCCCTTCGACGAATTTCAACTATCAACTGACCAACGATTAAACAGGTGGTCATCGGTGCGTCGTCCGATTGGAAAATCTGGGTACCTTTTCCATCTGAAGCACCGAACTCTGGATTTTGTGGTTAGTTAGCACTCACTGAGACATCGTGGCATTAAATAATTAGACGGATGATGAAGTAGTAGGTCTTCCCTTCATTCTAACACCCGTGTCAATCGACTATGTCAGGTTCCATGTAGCCTACCCTTTCCTGTGAATATCTGAAATACGAAAGAAGCGGCCTTCATCTTTTTGATTTCTAACCTCTACTTAGCATCTGATCTGATAATATTTTGTTTTTCCGTAGCTCCCACACTCGGTGATATTAATCTCAACCTAAAATAAATATGGCCTGCCATGAATTAATTATGAGCGCGAGATATTTATATAGCATGCATCGTTTTATTACGACCTATGCACGGCAGTCGCGTAATTCTCACGGCTTTAACGTCATAAGATCACGACATGCCGTTAAAAAGTATCACGGGAACTTCGCGGGGATTCCATTTTATTTCAAATGCAGTAAATAACAAAGTTCATATATGTCGACTTACAGAACCACTTTAGAGACTTTGATAGGATATAACGATATTAAATGGTATTAATTTCTCACATGATAACATGTTCATATCAATATAAATTAAACAGATATATCTTATGGGATAATTTCATGAGAACATGTTAACTTGGGCGTGTAGCCTAGCTGGGGATTTCAAGACAAAAGTGAACCAAGTTCTCTCACTGTATCTGTCCTAAGCCATCGACGATATGCTGGGAGTTGAGACATATACCCAAAATTCTAAGACAAAAATTGTTACTGTTACCCCACTGCCTTGGTCCTAATTTTCCTGCGCGTGGTCAATTATTACACACGCATTCGTGTTAGAATTGCCTATTATGGCATCACTGTGATGACCATATTCTTAGGAGGGTAATTATTGTTATGATGAAGAAATGTTCAACATGTTGCCCTTACATTTCATGTTATAGTAACTGTAGATCGTATAAATAATGTAGTAACTGTTTCGCTTATGTCTTGGGCAATCATAAGATTTCCTTTTAAAAGACCCATCTAAACTATCCCCTTGTCGCCATCACAATTCATACAATATAGGCCTATATTGATTTGGCACTGCCCTGGCCATATTCTTTTAATCAGAACATACACAGAGGAGACAATGTTGATTAAACTCAAAGCCCGGCCTATTCCGTTTCCTTTTATTTCCTTAATATATATACAATACATGGCATGTGTGGTCACCGCCCAAGACGATTTTATAATATTAGATTTACTAATATCAGCTCACAGAACACATAGCCCTGTCAAATAACGCGAGACATGGTATTTCTTTTCACCTTAATTTATTTCGTTTCGTTTCTTTGTGGTTATGTTAAATGATAGGACTGGAGCCAGTTAGACGGAACGCATCGTTTGAGCGAGTGGTAAATTTCAATGTATGTTTATAGATGATGGTGTACAGAATTACTGTTGAAATAAACTACTTATTAGAGGATAACATATCCCTTACAGAGTAGTGACTGGTTTTCACGATATTATATCAATAAAGAATACAGACGTATAAACGGAGAGAGAGAGAGAGAGAGAGAGAGAGAGGGAGAGGGGGAGAGTTGATTTCGGGACTCGTATGATTAATTCCTTTTGATGTTTTAGTTGTCGCAGTGATATCCGAAACCGGGTACCCAAAGATACCCATTAGTTTACATCATATGGCTATCCAAACTTATGCAATGTGAGTATTTAATGTATAAAGTTTCGCAGGGCACAGCAGACGTATTATCCGTATTGGTCATAACGTCTCCAAAAAGAAAAGGGAAAACAACAGCAAATGTCATAGTTTAATTTATAGTTAAGGGCATCTATAACTGCATGGAAAGTAATTATCCAGACAACCACCAAGTTTAGATCGTTGGTTGTGGAGTGACAGAGTCCAATTCGTTATGGAAGCTGCCGCGTGCATGGCATTGCCACGATCAAGCAGATCGAAGAAGGTTTGTATTTAGTTTTCAGAAACCCAACCCATCTACTTAATAGAGAATTTATTACCAACGCGGAATCGATTCGAATTTCATAAAACACGCTTCTTTCACGCAGCTTGTGGTCAGTATAATTTATAGCCCTATATTTTATCCGAGCATTCAATAATCTACTGATTTTAATTAAATTCGATCAAATCTCAGTTTGTTGCACGTAATTAATATGTTTGGCGCCTTCAATCAGTACCTAATTACTACATTCCATCAATTAACCGAATTGTTTGAATTTATAATCGTCAGCCGAATATGATATTCCTGTCATGTTTGCCCTTTGGCCTCTATACAGAGGTGAAAATCGTGGTTTGTGGGACTGTCTTTGGCAGTTCATTAGAACAGGATATCATTGGTCTGCTAATTATTATATACAGGAAACTAACCAGCGATTTCCACACTGATAAATAAAGATAAAATAAAACTACTACACACATGGTAATCAGAAAACAACATAACTACACGTACACACTCTTTATTTTAGCTTACTGTATTACAAAGCTAAATTTCACAAAAACATTAAATGTTTAATATTATTGGTAATCAGATGTCGCCGTTCGCTAGTAGCCTTCATATTTCTAGATCACTGAATATCGCTTCTCTTTAAGGGGGGAAGTTCAGATCGTTGACAATTTTTCTATAATAATAATAATAATAATATATTTATTTTCAAAGGTGAAAAATTAGACTTAAAGCATGTTTACAATTTTGCCCTTTATAACAAAGAAATGAAAAAGACAGTAACAGAACAAGTATTATTACGACTTCATTTCAAATAATTACAGCTCAAATTCCAAACGAATAAATAGGTGTTCCCAAGGGGACGCTTTGGGTCCACTTTTATTCCTTGTATATATTAATGTATTACAATTGAGACTAATTTGGCTTTGACTTAACATTAGTTTACTTCATACACCATAAATGCACACGCCATTTTTAGTGGTGACACTGAAATAGGTGTTGTTAAAGGGCCCATTTCAAATTCACACTTTCATTAAATATATAAATGCTAAAAAGGTCAATAATCCCAGTCTGCTTTGCTGACGTTAGCAACATCACAATGGTTTCGTGTTAAGTATTAAATTGATACATGATCTGACGAAAATAGGTGAGTACTTGAATTACATATACGGGTTCGATAGAGAAACGGAATAGAACAAACTATGGAAAAAACGGGATGATAGAAATGGAATTTCTCCTAGGCGAGGTCCATATGGCGTTCTCTACTGCTTAAATTACCCTACTTGAAATAGACACTAAGTTCATCTCAAAATTACCTAATTTTGGAAATTCGTTTTGATTTTGTTCAATTTTCACAACGGGTTTTGAATTTAATTCATGGGTTATCTAGGGCTGTAACTTTCAATATTATTTTTGCAGTTCATTAACCTTAGTACAAAACAACAATAGAAAACAACAATAGATCAATTGATCAAATGGCATTTAATTAATAAATTACGGAATGGATATCTTTGTTTATCAACTACTTGGGACACAGAGATCGGAAGAATGACTTGATGTTAACTTAGATTAGGTGGTACGAGGAACTGATGTTTATATAAACCGTCAAATCTAACCATTGTTTCCGTTCTGATATACAGATAGCGATACAAATAGGAAGATTAATCATTTCCACCGTCTATAGTGTATTTAAAAACTCCCTTAAACGAAGATTTATTATTGATATCAGAGTTTGAATTAATTGCGCCCCATGAGCATAAAATCGTTTATGCAAATGTCGTTTTACTAATGTTTTAAGTTTTTGTTCAGCTGGGGCTATCTTTAGGCCATCTTCATTAGCCTTTATTTTACATAGTTTAAAGATGCCTTCACATAACTGGGTAGTTTGATGATATATTTGGACTAAAAACAAATTCAAACTAATTAATCAATCAATAATTTTCTTCAAATCCCGTTCAAAACATTGTATTCTCCAAGAAATACCCCAAGCTACAAACAATCTCTTTAAAAAGTCATGTTTGTGTCACATGACTTTGCGGTCGCTGAAAATAGCCAAGGCTGTTCAGTCGATGAGAATTCATTGCATGTTAAAAGGCGATGTTGTCTTTAATCGCTGTCCTTTTACCATAAATATGGATGTCCAAGCAAATTCTGGGATTATACCCCGCCCACTTCTTTTTCGACAGTTTAGTCTCAGAACCTGTTAAAAATACTCACAATTTTAAATGAAATGAAATGGGGTTTAACGTTCTACTCTTATGCACCTAATCTGGGCTAATGGAAGAAGGACATACGCCATACAGTGTGCTATGAGGGAAATTTTGCCCGGGCAGCGGCTCAACGGCCTACTCTTATATCGAATTCCAAGTGCCAAGGGATATTTTATGTGCACGCCAATGTGTACACGAGACCGCAATTTTAAAATCCCAACATGCCAAAATGAAAGTTAAATCAGTGATTCCTTTTTATTTTATTTTTGTATTAAAAACATGTTGGTCCAAATGTAAAGTGTATATTGTTTGCTATTGATTCTATACCGGCATCTTATCTATTTTAGACAAATAAAGTTGTGCAGCGGAGCAATTTAACGAATTCGATGAAATAAACTATTTCCATAGAATCTTTGTTAGAGGAAAGAGGAAGATTTTTTCAATACATCCATTTATTAGTTCAGTTCTTGTTACGGTTTCTATATCGTAAAGTTATAAGGAAAGTGTGCTTGTTCATAGTTTATTGTTAGTTTATAATCGAAAACGATACAAAAATTACAGATATAACAGATTTATCTCCAATTAAATAATGAAGTACTTAATGGAGGTTATAACAATACAAATCCAGCCAAATTAATCCGACTAAATGCCATCGAAAGTATTTCATAACATTTCAGCACGCCTGGAATTTTAATTTTTATTCAGGTTTGTTTCCTTGTTTTGAATGAGGTGGTTTAGAAGTGGTATAAATTGAATTAAGTAGGATTGCAAGTGAATACTTATATGATTGTAAGAGTCTACTTGTCAGGGAATTAACAATAATAATAAAGGATGCGTTGATACTTCATAGTTCATACCTTTCACGATTGGTAAAACAAATTTCAGATTCATTTGCGTCAGTTTCAATGTTATTAAATTCTCAGTTCAACTTTGTCGAACAATATTATTATGATGTCCAATATTGGTTTAGAATTTAGGTTTAATATGTAATAATAAATCAACAGGTAATTATTGTAAATAAATAAGTTCTTTGTAGTCTTTGAGTGACATTTAACGATCGCGAAACACATTAGAACACAGTTTTTAAAGTGATTGTATCCGATAAACACCATGTTCTATTAAATAAGTTCTGGATAATATTGGCGATCTTATAATTTTCAGCTCGAATACCGCGACTAACCAGACGCCTTGTGTTCTGAGAGTTCAATAGCTTTCGCGTTATCGTGAAATGATGGTATGCTACACGTAGTGCGGAAATGATCATACTGTAAGAATATTATATTTTGGGGTGAATATTGCTGAAATAAGCTATTCAGAAAGAAAACCTAAAATGGGAGCTGTATCTCTGCTCTGATGACGTAAATAGTAAAAGAAATTAAAATAATGATTACAATTTCTGTTTTGGTGGATTGAACCAGAACTTCGATGATTTAATGAATGATTATATATGTTGAAATTATACGCGATTCAACGATTGTCGTAACGTTGTTCAGGACCTTTAAAACGTCTCATTTTAATTTTCTCAAACTTTCGATGAATTTCATATACAGATCAACATCCAGAGCCGAAGTGAACATATTGATACTGTGCATGTTTGGTTTTGTTTCATCTTTTCATGCAACACCATAGAAGGTGGATGGGCTTTCACCTTTTGGAATGGTACCTGCATACCTTTTATTTATTCGGTTGTTCACGTAATAATATGGAGACAGTTTTCCTTCAGTCCGTTTGCTTTGTCTGTCATTCCCAATTTTGTGCAGTGTAGACTATCGTTTTCTATTTGGAATTTGGAGACCATTCTCAACACCAGACGGGGGGGGGGGGTGTGAGATAGCCCAGTGGTCTAAAGTGCCGCGCTTCGACCTCTAGCTGGCCGGTCACCTCTGGCTTGTGGCAGTGGTTTCGATCCCTGGTGTGAGCGTATGTGGCATGGAGATAGGGGCGCCTTCTCAACCTCGTGGGTTTCCTCCGGGCTCTCCGGTTTCCTCCCACTGCTAAAGACCCCTACGCGCATGCGAAATATTTAAATAAATTAAAACCATATGTTAGTCCCGAAATTACCTAGTTTGTGTCGTTAAACCCCATTTCTCTCTCTCTCAACACCAGACAGTGGAGGTTACACCTCACCCAGCCAATGATTACGTTACATTATTATTTGACGGAAACCAAATGGAGAGACAGAAATATGTGTTGACGTCCAATAAAGTATTAACTCAGTAATTTCTCATTATTTTAATTAAACGTTTCAGTGAAGGGGTCTTTAGTAGAGGAAACCGACGAGATGGTGCAGGTGACTATACTCCTCTTCTCTTACAGGCATGGGATCGTTACCGCGACACACGAATCAATGACACATCTTATGATCTAAAGCGTCCATGTGTTACCTCAGGAAATAAATTGGATTCAGCAAAATTTTGACATTAAGATTAGGCAAATGCCGTTGATTAGATCTCTTGAGTCGAATGAAAGTTCATTTTTATTGAAAAAAAAACCCTACAATTTTTATCTTTAAGTGAACTCAAAAGAAATTCAACACCGTAAACAAGAAACGGAAAACATGTCGATTTTTGTAAAGGAGCAAAACTAATATAATAAAAAGACACTTAAATCATGAAAGTGTAGTTTTGAATTACAATACAAACATCAAAACAGTAATTTATCCATTAAGTTTGTTTTTTCTATATTTAGTCCTACTTTATTTAGTTAAAATAATCGGTCAATAGTTGTTTTTCATCTATTACCTTGCACTTAAAAGTAGGTGTGGGTTGGGAAGGGGTGATATGCCCATTGCGTGCTCGAAAGCTTATGGTCCTATCCCAAAAAGAGAAGCAGTTCGGACATTGATAGTATCACTGGAACGTTTGCCCAGAAAAACTATAAACAATACCTCACCCCAATATATTGTTTCATTAGATTTCCAAATCCAATGATAAAATTACATCAGACTTAGATCGATATCGTTTAATGGCTGGGTGCGCGATCATTCTGGTCTGTGAGCCGTATATCACTCACTATCAATTTTGTTAAAGTATATCAATAGTAATAGGTGTCGTACACGAGTCACTGTGTGCCAGTTCTTTCTTATTCATATTGCCAACAATTTTGTCTGTGTTACTTTTAATGTATGTTCACCTTTTAGAAGAAACAGCACCCCCCCCCCAAAACCAGCTGGAGAATTATGTGATAGTTACTAACAAGAGTAAAACCTGTATGATTAAATAAAATAAAACCAAGTACGAACAATCCAAACCATTAGACAGAATTCGAAGTCCTAAAAAAACGTTATAGGCAAAATAGTGTAATCAGCGAATGGACTGCTCTCCGTGTACAAAATACACGACAAACAGTGGTAACAGGTGTCCGGAAGAGTAAGCTTACCCTGCCTGGCGCGCCACACCCGTCATAGCTGCATCGAAACTATTAGGCAAAATGTCGGTAAAATAGCGTGATTGGCTGAGACACAAACACTCCATAAGCTGGTGATATTGGATTGTTAAAAATAGATTATATTAAATCGATGATGGGGTAAATTCTGTTTTATTAAATTTCCATTAATGAAAGTCGGACTGTTTGAAATTTGAAATCCTCCCAAAAATTCAATCAAAACCTTTTTTTACTTACAGATTTTTAAATATTTATTTTTTTAAAAAGGTGTGTTTTCTCCGGGTCCTGTGGTTTTGTCCTACTGCTAAAGGCCCCATACGCGCAAGTGAGTTAATGAAATAAAATTGAACTATATGTTAGTCTCGAAATGACCTAGTTTGTGTCGAGTGGACACTACATTCCATTTTTCTCTCTCTCATGTTAACGGAGTTATTTTAAATGAATTTTTTTTTAAAAAAACTTTACAGAATCTGAAAAATGTTCGTTAAATAAATCCAGACAAAATTCTGTTGGAAGCTGGTTACAACTGTTACAAATTGTAAATGGCTGCAAAAATAATGCATTAATATCTGTCTGCCAAAACTGATGCAGGTAGTTCATTCTTTATACAATTTATTTTACTCTAATTTGCTTTGTGAAGTTTCTCAGCCTATGTGGTGTATATCGTGAGTTGTATGTTAATGTTTTACCAGAAGAATTAATGAAACTTAGATTAGTTTGAAACAGAGAATCAAGTGGCCACTTAGACAGTTTGTCCAAACTTGATAAGGGTAAATTTTACATTTTACGCCGGTTTTGTTCAATCTGGGCCATGTTTACTCTTTCTCTCTGTTTTATCAAATTATCACAAAACTCAACTTAAAACGACATAAGGTTTACAATGAGCCAAATTCGAAGTATTAAGGAGGTGAAACGTAAAGGTCTTTACTTGGCTCGGATCCAAGATAACGTGGTCTGTAGTTCACATAGTATTCCAGAAGAATACATTGGATAATATCCACAAAATAATTTTTCAATGAGCGCCAATACATGCTTACAGTGGATATTGATATGGGATGCTTCTTTCCGGGGATTTTTCACAGTGCATATTTCCTAAAACTTTTAAGATATCCCTACGAAACATATTATACTATGTTTCCTAATAAGAATCCAAACTCGTGGGTTTTCTCCGGGTCCTCCGGTTTCATCCCACTGCTAAAGACCCCTCCGCGCATGCGAATTATTGAAATAAAATTAAAACCATATGTTAGTCCCGAAATGACCTAGTTTGTGTCGAATGGACGTTAAACCCCCTCTCTCTCTCTCTCTCTCTCTCTCTCTCTCTCTCTCTCTCTCTCTCTCTCTCTCTCTCCCTCCCTCTCTTGCTAATATTTGGTATATGAAGATCCGGGATATAGTTTAAATTTCGAATCGTTTCTGAATGTAATCAAATGTGTAGCCGTAACTGCATAAGTAGGAGTATACAGAAAAAACAATTTTACCATTTGCCTGTTGGTTTTATTAATGCGGAACCAGATTATCATTATTCATTAACAGAGTTGTCGAACTAAATCCATGCGATCTTTATCAACCTTTTCGAAGTATAACCCAAAAACGTTCTGTTGCAAATCAATTACCTACAATGTTGCACATACAAAATATTAAAGCCATTTTCGTCTTCTTTTGGTCTTTGGAGTATGATGATGGTGATGATGATGATGATGATGAAGGATATTCTTTGAAATAAAAAATTGTAAAAAAACCCATATAAATCATCGATCTTGTCACACCATTTAAGAAACTGTAATTGAAGAATAATTCTACCAAATAAATTGTATAATATAAGTAACATGAGTAAACAGGGTGTCTGATTAACGTATGTGAAGTGGGACGGTATTTAGCCTACTATAAGAGTTTATTTACTGAAGTAAATCTGTTCGCGGTGATAAGAATTAATTAGAAATAATATGATTAAGTCAGGGGAGGCACATTGATACTAATTACTGCAGTAATTAATTATCTAACGTTAAACACTATTATCACTATTCCCCGGTGTGTATACAAATATATTACATGTAAATATAAAATCATATCAATATGTAACACTCGGAGAAATTAATTACAATTATCCATCAAATTGTTTCATGTTGCAATATAAAAATTTATAACAATATTATGTAAAAAGTTACACAAAAATTAACACCACACACCATGCAAACTGAAACAATATGATATATAAACCAAAACGAAAACCGAAATTTAGTCTATAATAAGGTAATTTGTTTGCTGTTTCATTAGGAAAAAAATTAAAAAAAAAAAACACTATTTTTTTAATCAATAGTTCATTTTATTATTTACAACTTTACCCAAACGTCTGTAAAATAAATAAAAAAAATATTTATCGAAAATTGAACGATATATCAAAAAAAAAAAATCAATGAATTGTCTCCCCTTTTCTAAAAACTCGTGGGAGATTACCAAAGATTTTCTTTGGAATAAACTGACCCAAGTAATTCAAATTAACTATAAACAGTCTGTTTCAAATGTTTAATGTTGAAGAGGAGTAATTTTATGTATAAATTGCGTTAATGCAATAATGGCCTTGATTAATAGTGTAATGGAAGGGGGATAACTCTAGTGATGATCGTTTGATTTTTCATATTATTTTATGCACCGAACTGACACAATCTTTTTTGATTTTCCAATTATTTTATGCACGGAAGTGGCACGACTTTTTTTTCAAAAATTTCCTGTAATTTTATGCACCAAACTGACGAAATTATATCTAATCCCTTCAAGTGCCTGTGACAACAACATGCAAAAATCACGAGCTGCCAGAATAAACCGAATTTAAAGCTACGTGAACATAAGCGCAGTGGCAAGTGGTATAGGTGTTCTGAAAAAAGTTCACATATCAGAATATCCGTTAGGTGCACGACACCCAGTCGCAAATTGTAGTTATCGGGCTATTACCAGTCATGTTTATGGAGATTGATTGGAAGGCACAATCCTGATGCAATTTATAATCTCTTGGCGTTTGTTCGCGAAGTCCTTCGATGTAGTTATCTCCCCTCATTGATATTTTCCGAAATTGTGAATAATTTACGTATCTGCTAGTACCCCTTTTAAAAGCTTTATCTGCAATAAACACTAAACACCATCATATCGAGCCCAGAAAAATCTGATGCCTAGTGCTTTATCTCAAATTCTTATATAATCGCTACCCCCGGTTTCTTGTATTATTGTGTATCAGAAAAAAACGCATACGAATCTACCAGTATCAACTCTTATTTTAGTGCTAGTGTGGTGACAGGTATCATTCATGAGGCAGGGTAAGCTTTTGTTAGTAATTCTAATAGTTTGCTGTCACTTTGACTCTTTACATTAATCAAATCAGTTTTACTCTAATTTGGCTTTTTTTTTATTTGGGTGATTTTGAATTTGATTGCCAGTTGGAATAGATAGTAGGCCCGTTATATTTGATCGATTAGGAATTCAAAATGAAAAGGTAAAAAAAAAGATGTTTAACAAATGTAATACATTTGTAACATAATCATTCATATCGGTGAGGTTGATATCAAACCCACAGCGGAAGTGTCATAAATAAAGAAACCTACCAGAATCAACTTATTTCGTGCAGAAGCGGAAGTGGTGAAGGGGACGTTTAGAAAGAGATAGTTTCGTATTTCAAGTCTACGTTTAATGGCACATTTTATATAGACATATGTATGTGTCAGATATATATTAACATACAACGTAACACGTGTTCACGAGAAGTCATTGAACAACATATATTTACAAACAGATTCACAATAAAACCAATGTAATTATGAAGCTTCGGCTTCTAAAATGCAGTAAATTAAGATGCAAAAGCCAAATATAGGTTATGTGTACGGACAAGGGTATGCTTCCTCTTTCTGGAACACTTGATACCATTTGTCGTTTGAGAAACTCACACAATTTATTTCTGTTATATGTTTTGTGTGTAAATGATATTTCAATAGAAATAAATTTTAAAATGTTGCCAAACAGGAATAAAAAAACCCTGGCCAATCACAAAGCAAACAGATCATGGATACAGCGCAAACAATCCAAAATATCAAAGTGCACCAAGCTAAAAGCTATGTTAGCAAACCAGGGGGCATCATTTGTAACAGATGCAATCCAGTATTTAAAAATGTGATAATAAATTTAAACGGAATGATATTGTTTAACAGAAAATGTTGTACGTGTTTCGCAGATCGTCTGCCTGGAGTAAAATGGGATGTTTGTCTGTTCCTTTTGGTGTTAATACTGGAATTTATTGACTGGATTAACAACACCGGAATAATTCTTTTCTTAAATTGTGAAAATGTGTAAGGATTAATGCTTGCATATTGAACCATAAATCTTTAAATTTTAAAAATTATTATACAAGTTATCAATCTGATTAAAATACAGATCTATATTTCGTTTCGAACGACTTTTGACCCTATAACGTCATACATTAATTTGATTAAACAATCAGCATTGATGTTACTAGTGGATTACCTACAGATCCGTACAAAACATACCTAAAGCTTGCCGTAACAAACCGTTTCATTCGCTAATCTCTCACATCATTCAAAACATGTCAATGATAATATCTCTACCAGATCCTAGTGTATTAAAGACAACTAAAACGAAATTTCGAATTATAAAAACGAAACGAAATAGGATCTGTGTTTTAATCAGATTGTCCGCTTTCCCCTTTAAATTCATTACAAATTGTAGGACGTTAAACCCCATTTCATTTCATTTCATTTCATTTCATTTCATTAGAAGTACATATATCTTCTCATAGAACTTTGGTTATATTTTTTCAGAGGGAAAGGGGCAGTATAATACAAACCATATTATAATTAAATAAGTACATATACTACAAAGTAGCTCCGTATCTATGAAACCTGAAGATTCGTTGAAGGTCTGGAATAAAGAACTGCGCTTGTTTTATGTATGTGTATTTTTACGCATATTAATGAACTTTAGTTCGTGATTGTGGTAAATAAATTAATTAATATAAATAAACAAATACATGTACATATCGAGACAACGCAAATCTCAACTTTGAAAAGATATATTAATTTTGTCAAGGTCTTTGTCACTATAATAGATCCTATTAGACATCACCCTTCCTCACTCTCATTCTCATGAGAGCTAGGATGGAGCTAAAACCCCTTCCTGTTTGACTGTCATTATTGCCTATAAAAGGTAAATCAAGCTAGGTTAGCTAAAATACTCAATATACGGTAAATTAATTTCATTCTCTCAAAACCGGTTGCAAAACCAAAAGTTAGGCGTAGTAACAAAGTAAGAATCGCGGTGGTCTTGAAAAAGACTTTACTGGCCAACGAATCGGTCTTCCGGCGATGCACGCGCCTGTGGAATCCTTAACAAGTAACCTTGACCATAATGAAGTAGATTTGGCATTTGTCATAGGGAGCGTCTAATGAGGGGGCGCGATTGATGATGTCCAGAAGAAGGTATTTAGCGATGATTCAATGATATATTTTATCAAGGAGTCCATTTCTCCGGTCAATTCTAATCTAAATGAAGTTAAACAGCTAAATGGGGTTCTCTAATAGCTACAAATGTTATAACACGTATTAAAGGTTATCAAAGAGTACCTAATGCCAAGTGCCAAATCATTATAATAAAAATGTTTAAAGATACGAAACTAATGTCTTTAGTGTATGGTTGATATGTACTTTGTAGCTTTTATGAAATCATTTTGACTTGACTGGACCCAGCACAGAAAGATTTCTCATAATATTACATATCAAAAAGGTCTACCTCAAAATATAAATTAATGAATATAATTATGTTATAAATAATAACACATACTTATGGAAAAACACCTACTAGTTTATTTGGGAGACGGTTCAAAGTTTGATGACGTAGAGAGTCTTGTTTTTCCAGAAGTATCTGTACTGTTATTGTTTATTGCTCTATCAAATGCCCCTGAACGATTTTAGTTATTGTTATTTTAAATTAACCTCCAATAGTATGTTCTTGATACCGAACTTAAGCAATCTTTTGTCCAAAAGACCTTACCAAAATGGTCCCGTATAATGAAATATATCTATTTTTCTAATCTTCCTGAAAATCATTTGAAAACCTATAAGACAAAACTGCGGCCAAGAAACGCAAACATAACACCCACATGGATTTGGGGGTCAGCCGTAAGGGTCCACTGCGTTCGGGTATTTTTCATACCATCTATGTCTACTCGTGTTTCACAATAACCTATTAGAAAATCAGTGATTATATTTTCTATCATTTAAGTACTACCACTTTAACAGTAAGTAAAATGATGTAACTGATGAAGTAGTTGAGTGTTATTTGGTATTTACCAACATCTGGGGTTAAAGGTTATCTTTATGTCTGTTAGAACTGTCTACTGATATAGTAGATATATCCTTCCTATTTATACTGATTCCTACCCTTAATTAAAGGACTGCTTACAGCAATGGACTGCTTATAGCAAGAATACTATTAGATTTTCATTTTGGTCCTATTAATTTGATTACTTCTTAAAAATTCTTGAATTCAAAAATATCCTATTCATTGGTTATCATTTTAAGTTCCCAACGCCAATAAAGTTGATGTAAGTTTCGAAACCACAGATGACTCACTTCATTGTCAGTGGTGAAAGGACTAGTCTTTCGGATGATAAGAAAAACCGGAACCCCGTGTACACATTGGCGTCACATCGAAGAATCCTTGACAGTTGTAGGTCTTCCCCCAATGTCCAAAAAATGTCATTGCAGGGACTTGAAATTCAATTATTTTTTTTTGGACCCCCTAGAAAAATCGCACCTGCGGTGTTCGGTTCGTGGTTACGGCATTAGTATTAGGGCCTATGCATCACTCGGTCTCAGTTTTGCTAACACCCCCCCCCCACACACACACACACACACACACACACATACACAATAAAATCGATTTGTACGTCCTTGGAAGCTCAATGTATGATATGTGTTTGGCATCTTTTCCGGTCCGGCCAAAAAACGCATAGAGGTTAAGAATCATTATATTATCGTTTTAAAACGTCACGTAAAAATGTTGTACGCAAACTATCGTACTTCTAAAGCTTTTCTTAAATATTTCTGTAAAAAAAAAGTGTTCGTGTAGCCGTTTAAAAGCATGTAGCTATCCGCGGATATAGCAAAGAGTTTATGCAAACGATTTCGAATAGTCCCGGTCATCAGATCATCCAATTAAACATTGGATGAGAGCTCTATAAAAGAGTATCGTAATCCATAGAAACTATTTGACAATCATTCGCAAGCAGCTCAATATTTTTAGGCATATTAAATATTCGATTTCTAAAATAGTTTTTCTTTGTTGGAGACCTAGGGAGTCTCCCTTTAAAATCTATATACAATCAAATTTTCAGTAAAGAATCCTTAAATCTGTTTCTAGTTTAAATGAAACCCAATAAATACACATATTTAGAACACATATTACTTTTTTACTTATTGCTATATTACATATTCACCCGATCCGCCTATTTTTAGCCTGCTAGTAGTAGAAAGTTATTAGTCATTTTTAGATGCTAGTAATAGTAACAAGGGCTGCCCCTGCGCCTCTGAGGACTGTTGTTAGCTGCTACAGTAACAGCTAACAAAGGCCACCTTTGTTATCTACTAATACCAGCTAACAAGGGCTGTATTTATTTTCTCGATTTCCGATTAATCGAAATAAAAGATCAGTAGTTCTGGGTAAAATCGCTATTCTAATTCCTTTATTTCAATGCCAGGAACAAGAATCCCGAACAAATTGTGAGTATAATGAACAACTTTGACCTGTAAAGCGCTTACAAAAAAATGTTAAAATGGATTGATAACGTCCGGTTAAAAATCATTCCAAAATTGAATTCAGTCTTTATAAAATATTCATGACCACCAAGGGAATGTTGTTACAATTATTACTGAAAATCACACAGCGCCTGGCGAGTTACTTTGGTAAAATATAGGTACATATCTTATTTCAATGGCAAACCGATTTGCAGCCTAACATGACCAACACTAAATATTAAAAAAAATTTACACGATTGGTTTGGTTCGTTGTTCTTTTAGGCCCAAGAGTCTTGTAAGAACATCATTTAGTCATTCGGAAGGACCGAAACAGCGAGACCCCGTGTACATATGGACCCAAAACAACCAGTTGGATAGTTGGAATTCAAAATAAGAGATATAAGAGGTGGCCGTAGCATGTGTACACATTTGTCTGCACGTAAAATATCCCTCGAGGACGGATAGTATTCGTAATAAAAGCAGGCTGGGGCGGAAATTGTTCGGGGAATAAATCCCTCATAACACACTGTATGGCGTAGGCCCGCCTTCCTTTGCCACCCGCTCCAATATTATTACCGACTTGACGGGGCTAATAACAAAGAAAAAAATCGGCCTTCAAGGCCGTAAACGGCATGCCGTTTTTACCGCCTTCATGGGGACATAAAGGCTCGCTTTCCCAAAACAAGTACAGGTATGTTTTAGTCTCGGTTATCCACAATACCTTTTTTTTCTTTTTGTGGAGTTATCTCGCCTTGTTTTGCGTCAAATAATTTTTACGCGTGGCTACCTCACTTTGCCCCTAAATCCAAATGGAAATAGTAAAAGACGGACAACATCGTTAAGTAGTTGGGTGGGGGGGAAGCATTTTAGTAGGCCTGCAAAAAGGGCGGGGGTGTAATTTTGACAAAAAACCCACCATATTGCCGCCTGTAAGCACCCACATGAACCCACGTGGATAGGGGGGACGGCGGGTTTGGATATTCTTGAAGTATATCGACCCCTGGTTACGCCCGGCCCCTCAAAAGTCACCCCTATGACCGGAAGTGGGTGAAATCTAGATTTTGTTTGCAACAAAAGGCCTCAAAGGGTCTCTGGGGTTGAGAATTTGGCCCAAAAAGCACAAAAAAGGGGACCCTGCAGCTCCTTTTTCTAGGTGAAATCTAGATTTTGTTTGCAACAAAAGGCCTCAAAGGGTCTCTGGGGTTGAGAATTTGGCCCAAAAAGCACAAAAAAGGGGACCCTGCAGCTCCTTTTTCTAGGTGGAAGTCTGGTAAATAGGCAAGCAAGCCCCTCCCGCCCCTAAATCACTTTCCGTTAGGCGGCCTAACGGAAAGTGATTTAGGGGCGGGAGGGGCTTGCCATCGACAATTTTCTGGTGCGACCGGGAATGGATCAAAATGGCCAACGATGGCCATTTGACCCTGACCTTTAAGGGTCAAAGCACCACGCGACTTTCATTGGTCGAGTTAGTTGAAGAGGCCGCGACCTCAAGGTCGTCGGATGCGACTCGGGAAGGGCCAGTTATCTGCCCTTGGACCACAGCAGTAAAAAGATATCTATTTGACTTTCTCAGACAATTTTGCCCCAAAAATGTCTTCCGATCGACTCGAGATTTGGTAACCCGATAAACCGACCCCACATTTGTTCTTCATTTTTTAAAATCGTCAACCAAAAGTCGTGACCTTGACCCGCTAGCGGCCCGGAAATATTTCGGTTTTTGCCCCCCAGGGGCCCAAATAATTAAGTCAGAACCACCTTGACTTGACCTTTCGACATGTCATTGGGGCCCACGTGACCCAGGTATGTCAAGGTCATCTAAACGGGTCAAGGTCACCAAAATATCGACCAACTTGGGGGCTGCGAGACCTCTGGCTGGGCCCCAGGGCCAGGTGGCATGTCAAAAGTCATAACCATGGGTGGACACTTCAATTACCTTCTATATGAAACCTTGACCTTTGAGCTGACCTTTGACCTTGGGGTTGAAAAATTCCCAAAACTTCATGTTCCATCCAGACTTTGACCAGAAATGTCAAGGTCACTATCAAGGTCACGACCCACAAGCCTGGTGACAGGGCTGTCCCTTGGGTCAAGGTCATGACCATGGCTGGCATAACCTGCCCCTGGCGGCAACTTAGGTAAAAATTCAATTCCCAGACACACACCCTCGTCTGAAAACATCCCGAAAAGTCACCCGGACACTTAAAAATGGTGATCGGAAACCTTGCCATCTTACCTGAACTTTAACCTGTAAAAAGCAGCTGTGAGGTGCACTTTTATGTCTTTTTGGGCCAAATTTCGGAACTGGAAGTCCGAGAGGTATGAAATTTAGGACCCTGGCCCAGAACGGTCCCACCATCTGGCCCCATTATTCTAAAGCCCCAAATTGTGGTCCCTTGAGGTTCCAGTGTCCCACAACGTCCTATTTCAATCATTATTTTTTCTAATTTTTTTAGTTCTTCTGCACAACTAGTCCTCACGGCTACCCCCACTAAATCTAACCTTACGTGTCGCATGGTGCAGTTGAAATTTTGTGTGTGGACCGGAGAGAGCGACAAAATGGCGAATAATGGTCATTTGACCTTGACCTTTAAAGGTCAACACGCACCTCCCAGGGTTAGATTTAGTTGAAGAAGCCGCGAAACCAAGATTATCGGATGCAGTTTGGGATTGGCCAGTAATCTGTCCTTGGACCACATCACTAAAAAAAAACTGCTAATGAATTTCTCAGGGAATATTACCCAAAAAATGTCATCCTATTGATCTGTGATTCGTTGACCCGATAGATCGACCCCACATATGCTCTTCATTTTTTTAAAAATTGCCCACCAAAAGTCAGGACCTTGACCTGCTATGCTCCTCGGAAGTAATTCGGTTGTTGCCCATCTAATAAAGTCAGGACCATGAGACCTTGACCTTCCGACATGGCATCATGGCCCATGTGACCTTGGTAGGTAAAGTTCATCTGAAAGGGTAAAGATAACTTAAATATCTATCGACTCCGGTGCTCACAGGTCAATTTGACCTTGAGGTCGAAAATGGCCTGAAAATTTCGCCAGCAATTCACGCTCAAAGTTGAGATATCAACGGCTTGAACAACCACGCAACAACGGTCGTCTGGATTCCACTACAATGAATGGTAAGTTTTTTTATATGTCCACATGGAAATGTGGATGTATATTGCGGTCGGCATCGTCTATCCGCCCGTCCTTCATCTACAATTTCTTGTGAATGCTCTATCGCCAACAGTTACATGCATTATTTTAATTTAAATTAGTAAAACGAAAAGCATGTCAAATTTGAAAATTTACTGTAAATTGCTTCCAGAGTTAAGGCCCTTGTTTCAGTTTGTAGAACCTTGTGAACCCTAAAACGACAAAAATAATAATCTGATCTGTAAGAAATTTCTTGAAAATGCCTCCCAATGCGTCAACCCTTGTCTTTCGCTCGGACGATGTAGCTGCTGTTGGCGTATCTTTTGTTTCCTGGCAACCTATCTTTATTATCTACATTACAATTTATATTTTAACTTTCCTGAATCATCTATCAGTAATATTGTGTTTATATCAAATTGAAATTCAAACGTTCTTTTGGCTTTGATATGGATTCTTTTAAACAATCATTAACCAAGTTATTACTTGTCAAAAAAAAAAAAATTGTAATCATTTTTTAGGGAAAAATAATTATGGGTTTTTTTAATCACATTTTTAAAATTTGAATCACATTTTTTCAAACAAACGAATTATTTGATTAAGATTGTACCATATTACGTTATTCATGAAATTACCTAATTTGTGTTGTTGACCCTAAACATAATATGTTAATTTCAAATTTAGAAAAGACAATTAAACAATGTTTAAAACAGCTAGTTTAATGATTAAATTGTTTAACACACATATCTGTACTGTTACCTGCCTAACTGTGTGCGTTTGCACTGGGTCCTCCCACACCTAAAGACCACTGTAAGATTCTACCATATATGTATGTATGTTATTCCTGAAATGACCCAACTTGTGCAGTGGACATTAACCATATTGAGTGAAAATAATATACCAATATGTATAATTATATTTTCAGGAGACATTAATACTGAACATGGTTAAATGACAGTTTGCCAGGTGGTGTTGGGGAGACAAAATGCTGACAGTGTACCAATTGTAAAAATTTATCAGAGAGACCTTTGTACTTTGTATAAGAAAATGGTTTAAGTGAGAATAAAAACAATATGTATTCAGACGATTTTTTATTATTTATCTGCAGGATTCCCATATGATAATTACATCAATCAACCACATGCAAGTAGGCCTACTATTTAGTACCATATTGAGATAAATGTTTTTTTTTTTAGTGATGGGCTGTCACAAATATGGCACTTTGAACAGAGGTTCAGCAAATGTTCTTTCTCAACTATTATTCCTGCAAAAGATATTGACAGTTACACATTAAAATACAAGTTTGATCTATAGAAGGGAACATATTATGAATTCTTCTCTAGTCACGACTCACAGAACTCCACAACATAGATTGTGACTTTCACTGGGAAAGAAATAAATGTATGACTGGCAAGGAAAATCGAAGTATACATAAAATTATTAAATGAAATGGGGTTTAACGTCCTACTTTCCTGCTCCATTCTGACTAATGATGATCGCATTCGCCAAATAACACGCAAAGAGTTACATGGAAACTTTTGCCCAGATAGCCGCGCTATGACCCACATGTATTCTTATTTTTAGCTTAAACTGTTCAGGGGTTCTTTAATGTGCACACCAATTTCTACACAGTACCTAAATATTGTATCTTGCCAGGCCTTTCGTCAAGCACCACTGACATGGAACCACACCATAAAATCATGGTTATAATTATGTACTATGTAGGCCCTACTGTATCTACCTTGTATCATCACAATGGATAGGCCTACTTAGAGTTATAGTTATACTGAAAAATCTAAATGTTCATCAGCACTGTCATTACAACATGTCTTCAATGTCTCTGGTGGTGGAGTCTTGGACTTGATTTTTATTTCTCTTCACCAGCATGTTAAAAAATGGTCTGTAAAAAAGGAAAGAATTTTTCTTAACATTTAATTTAATGCAATACAAATTACAAGAAGTCTCTTCAATGAATTAGCCTACTGATTATTATAGGCCCCTATACCTGGAATCAAGGGGCTGAATACCAAACAAAACCAAAATAGCATAATATAATTTTATACAAAATATCTTTTTTACAAAATAAATAGGAGAGATATCATAATCAGAATTTGACTCACCCTCTTATTTGCTCTCTGCTGCGAGTGCAGTCTCTACGTCTACTTTCTTCGGTAATTTCGGATTTGTCAACAAAAGAATTACATGTAGCCTCTCGTTTTAAAATAACTGTTATTTTCAAACGGAAATTAATTATAGAGTGAACGTTATTGGGTTTTATTATCACAGCCATAAGCAATACACCTCATGTCAACGACAACAGCGTTCGCCATTGTCTTCGGGATTCCCTTGTTTACGACTGACATTGCACACTGCTCGTGACTGGTGACGTCGACCAGTCAAAGGTCACGAGAGGTTCCATTCACATTAATTATTTGGATTATCGTTTCAGTTGAGAATTTTAGTTTTCCGTCTATATCGAGAGAACGAGTTGATGGATTTCGTTAAAACATTTAGAAACATTTTATTTGGGCATTTCAGATATAATAATAATATAATACGGGAGGTCTCGGGTTAATCTTTAAAGATTTCATCGTTTTAGGAACTCGTTCAAAGGGTATACCACTGTGCACGACTAACTTTCGATTAGGTTGCATTTCCTCAAACGCTTAGAAGGGCTCATGGGCTGGGCCTAAGGCTTGGTATTCTTGTACTATATCGACCCCGAGAAGACTTTTGGTGACGTTAAAATTGACTTCCGGGTACCGGAAGTGGGTGAAATCGATAAAAATGTCGCGATTTACCTTGACCCTAACCTTCAAAGGTCAAATTTAGGTCACCAGGGTCATCCCCGGGGTCGTTTTACTTTAAGAGGCCGCGAGCTCTGGGTCGTCGGTTCAGATCCAGGCTGACTGCGTGGGTTCCCGAAACCCAGACTGGGGTCGTGGGTCAAGGTCGGCCGATTGGGTCGGAACTCGGTTACCTGATAGGTCGACACAACATTTATTGTTCTTCATTTTTTAATATCGTCAACCAAAAGTCCTCTCATTGATCCGCTGTGGGCCTCGGAATTATTTTTGATTTTTGCCTCTAGCGCTCGAGCCCTGGATGCATGAGGTCACACCCACAGGACTTTGACCTCTTGTCCTGCATGACCAATTAAGCTCTGATAAAGGGTCTGTACTCAGCCGCTATCGTCGTGAAGAGATCCATATTTTTGCTACGCGATGAGCGATTGGTTGAGGTAGCCTACCCGTTATAATAATTTCAATCACCCTTCTTGACGGGGTCGGGTGTAGCGATAATCCAGGGCGAAAAGGGAAAAAGTCGATTTTTGGCATATGGTACCACCCTGGAAAAAGCCCGTAACTCGGATCCTATAGGTAATAGGTCAATTAAATTTGGAGGGTTCCCGGTAGAGATACGTAGGCAGATACCCACCGAAAATGGGCATGACGGGCCTGGGGGTTCTAATTTCAGTAAAAGTCTCCGGCAAAACTCAAATTTAGGGTAGGTAAGTACCGGATCCGAACCTTAATTAGACATTTTCAATTGAATATCCTAAATAACTTTTTTCAAAATGTTTTAAGTTCTTCGAAATTACGGCTACCCCACCATTTTCGACCCTTGTACGTCGGAATCTGATGTCAAAATAAAAATCGGAGCATTCTAAGATTTTTGAAAATTAAAATCATTTCAGTAACCCCGAGAACTGGAAGTGAGTGTTATGCGATCCTGCAGAGGGTCACATATGGCAGGTACCCAGTCAATCCACAGTTGTCTGGGCGATATGCTGAGGTACCTGCCCTGAGAATTTAATACCAATCGCCCTTCTTAAAAGAGTTGGCGTAGCGGTGATTCCACCCGATAACAGGGCAAAAGGGAAAAAAGTTGATTTTGGGTATATTGGAACCCCCTGGAAAAAGCCCATAACTCAACCCTTATAGGTTAGTAGGTCCATAAAATTTGGAGGGTTCCCGGTAGGGGTCCGTGGGCATGTACCCACCGAAAATGGACTCGATCGGCCTGGGGGTTTTAATTTCAGTAAAAGTCTCCGCAAATCTCGAATTTTGGGTAGGTAAGTATATACCGGATCCGAACCTTACTAGACATTTTCACTTCAGCATCTTAAATAACTTTTTTCAAAAATATTCTAAGCTCTTCAAAATTACGGCTACCCCACCATTTTTGACCTTTATACGTCCGAATCTGGTGTCAAAATAAAAATCGGAGCATTCTAAGATTTTTGAGAAAAATAAATACATTTCGGTAATCTCGAGAAAATGGCCACCGCTCGACTGGTAGAGTTCAGAATTGGAAGTGAGTGTTATGCAATCCCGCGGAGGGTCCTATGGCGGTGACATAATTTGTCTAAGCCAGGGGCAAAAGGCTGAGGTACATGCCCTCAGAATTTGGTGCCAATCGCCTCTCTGAAAAGGAGTAGGGCGTAGCGGTAATCCACCTGAGAACAGGGCGAAAAGGAAAGGTTGATTTTTGCCATTTTGGTACGGACACGATCTTCCCCTGGGTTTCTAATTTTATTAAAATTCTCGAATTGAGGGTAGGTAATTATAAAGTGTCGGATTCTAGCCCTTCTAGACGTTTTCATTTGAATATTCCTAATTTCTCTTTTCAAAATGGTCCAAGCTCTTCAAAATTTCGGCCCTCACCCATTTTCAACCCTTGCACATCAAAATAGAAATCGGCGCATTCTAAGAATTTTGAAACAAACAAGATCTACCTCTGATCAGACATTTACTCAGATATAAATGCATATAACTGAGTGACATTTAATTTACTAATTCGACTAGTGTGGCCATGGCACAAAATTTACAGCCAAAACCCACCCCTCGGACCAGTCAGTTACTGTATCAGTTGAAACGAGCGGCTTTTGCCAAGATTTGTAATGTATGCACCCATAGCGACATTGACTTTGCGCCAAAATTTATCGCTTTATACAAATATATAATGTCTAACAGAGCTACCCTTGGCAGCCAAATCCACCGTTACCTCTTGATATTTTTGGTGTGCATCACTTTATGCCTCCAACAGAGCCCCGTTTACCGCCCAAAACCGACCTCTCTCTTGAAGAGAGACATTAAAACCTACCCCCATCCAAACAATTGATATGAAAATACACTCTTTATTCGAAATGTTTATGTACTGCTAATGTGATTAACCCTAGCGAAAGTCTTAAAGGAAAAATCCTCTAGGTTTTGTGGTCATACAGTAAGTAAAGTTCTATGGGGTTTTGTTATGTGACACAGTTAGCAGAAAGGAAATAAGCCCTTTCTTGCATCTATGGTAATCTTAAGATTGAATCGATCACAGTACGCTTTGGCGGTTGAATTAAAAAATAAAATTCTGTAACGGCCCGGTTGAGTTCACTAGCTCATGAAAATGTGGCCATATAAAAATTAAATAACTATACTCTACACTTAAACTTTATTAAACAAACCTCATATTCAACACCTTTCAACATATGTATCTTTAAAATATGAGCCATTTAACATCAACAACTTTACACTGACATTACACTAATCAAAATATGTATCTTTATAACAACATAGTCAACTGTAAAACATTAGATCATTCAACAAATTTATCATAATACTAAATTTAGATCATTCCATACACAGATCAGCCAAACATGTATCTTCATACTAACATTTTTTACTCAAAAGATGTATCTCAGCATGAAATCTGCAAATAAAAGCATTAATTTGATCTTTCAACACTTTATAACATTTGATGAGCAAAAACATAGATCTGCCAATAATAACTTCTAAACCTATATGACATAATGTATCAGAGGTTGCTGGACTAGAGTAGAACACATGCATCTTTATAATAGCATAAGATCGTTCAAAACATTATATTGACAATTACATATAGGCTTACTCAATAAAAAATTATAACTTTTAGTAACTATGGAATGGAATGTGGCAAAGTAATCAAACTAAACACAAACTAGATCTGGACCCATTGACTCATAAAACTTTAAGTTTCATAAGAATATGATAAAGATTTTAATCATAATTTTCGATAAAAGGTAATATAACTTTTAAATTAAATGTTTGAATAAATTGAACAGCGAACTCGCTCCAACTGATCATAAATATCCGACATGAGTGCTAACAATATAATCTACACAATTTGAAAACAATTACAGTTTTAAACGTTTGGCACAAGATCTTAGTATTTCATTCATATCTTTCTCTCTTTGCCATGAATCCATGGATGTTGAACAATTGTTTCACCTCAAAAGGTACTCCCATTTCCTTTTCTTTGGTATTTTTTTAAGCTTCATGTTCTGAAAGAGAAACACAAAATAGAACATAATTTTAGAGGGGGGGGGGGGGGGTGGTGATAGAGGAGCAATGGAAAGGGTGCCAAAGGCGCCCATTGCAGTAATCAATTCTTTCCTCATTGTGTGCCTGACTTTTTTCATTGCAACAACGGTTACAATGTCAATCGGAACAACAGTGTTCTGCAAGTGATGATAACTCCACTGAGAATGAAGCAATTTTACTGAAATTTTCAACATGCTCCCTGCACATTATCTATTTTTTTTTTTAACAAGTTTAGATTTTTTGTTGATTCCATAAAGAAGTAAAGTTTTTAAACAATAAATATCTGTGTAAACATTACTCCCAAGGGGTTTAATATATTTTGGCATGACTTAGTACGGTACCAAATAGTTTTTATATTTGAGAGTCAAGGTCTGGACTAAAATGCCTTGAAATCAGTAGTGGGAGGCAACAACTACGTGTCTCGCCTTTGTAGACCAAAGTAATATTGTTCGTTGTCTAAGCTTGACGGGTAGGCCTGTCATCCCTCGGTTAGGTGTCTTTGTTGAATGTGTGGCTTCTTTTCAACCAGATTGGCCCTGGGCCGATTTGATTCTACTGAGCAATAATATAATCTATGAAGTTATGCCCGCTTTGTGTCAAAATGCTACTCATCAAAGATTTATTAGTTATGGTCAAAATCATACATTTTAAATTTCATCCCAATCGGATGAAAACTTTGACATCTATAGGTTCCACAAGAAAAAAAAATTGAACAAAACTCTACAAAGGGGCAGTGACAATATGCGTCCAGTGGGTATATAAAAACTTTTTTAGGGAGTGGACAGGTCATAATTCAGGACCAAAATATGTCACTGTAGTACAGTGACTGTACCCATTTTCAATCTGTAGCTTCCCCATTACATAAAAAATAGTGCTTCTGAAAACTAAACCTACTTTGAAAGACTGTAAACTATTAAATCTTTTTAATGACCATTATTCCATAGCTACTTTTAATTTAAAGGCTTGTCCAGCTGGATGTTGAATTGTTATAATGCCTCCACCATTATATAGTATCTCTTTGTAGGGCACTCTTGTGTCTTTTTCCGTTGATTTAACTAGAAAAGAAAGAATGGATAATTAAAATTTCAAAACTTACCAAAACAGTTGTTCTAAATGCACCATATAAAGAATGTATTGAAAGTGACATATTGACATCCTGAACTTTAAATTGGTGAAATGGCTGAATGAATGTGCCAGGGATGTATTTTATTTGTTTTTTTGGTTATAAACATAATTTAAATTTACTTAATTTAAATTTTGTGTTGCTGGTACAATAGGGTTCAATTATGATATTATTAAAATAATTATATTGTGATGTTAATAAAAAATATTTTATAGTTGAAAGAAATAACATAAATCACTTAGTATACTTACTTTTATCTTTTCTTGAGACAATCCAGTTTGGGATGGCACCTCTTTGATAATCTTTTCATTTGCATGATTTACCACAGGAAATCATCCCCTCGTGCCATGATTTATTTAGAATTTGAATGGTTTCGGTAGTCAGGTCAATCCTTTTTGCCTGGAAAACAAATTAACCATATCACTATTAAGGTGAGAAAAGTTCCTGGCGTTATAAACACTTGATGAGTTTTAGTCAATTTCAGAGGAAAATATGATCAACTACTACCCCTTCAAAAGAAACAATCTAATTTTGCAAGTTTCATACGTGTAAATGAATTAGGCCTTGCGACCACGTTATTAATACAGGTAAACCAATTTACATGCATTGTATTCTAAAATTAGCATGGTGACATGACTCTGACATGCGAAATTAATATTTATGACCATTTAACCATGAAATCCTACACGAAAGAGTTCCCTGTATGTTTGTAATATACTTTAGTATTTTGCAATAAATATGAACCCATATCTATTTTAATATAGTAATGGTAATAAATGTTTTATCAGTTATTTGGGAGAATGTTGTGGAATTGTAAGGGAAGACAACTATGTTTGGGAGATTGTTGTGGTGGAATATGCCTAGCCTCGTTCTTCGAGTCCCTTGTTACAAATGGTGCTGAAACCCATTATTGCATTATAATTATGGTACTGGTACACGAATGATAAAATATTTGTTTTGTAATATTGGATATAAGAAGCCCTTCTTTTCCCAGTAATATCACAACATTAATATTGACAAATAATACGTGTTTTCAATGTCGAGGACTTTGAATGATGATTGCGTTAGATCAGTGGTTCTCAACCTTTTAAAGCCAACGGCACACTATGGGACACAAATATATAAGAAAAATATTGAATTTTGCAAAATGAAAACACAGCATACAACCGTAGACACAGACTAGTCATATGCACATCGACTGACTCAAACTAAATAAAGAACAAAACAACATAAAAAACAGTAGATGCCGGTGAATACTCAATTATGGTCATCTGGTTTTTCGCATTTTCAAACTTTCACAGCAAACTTGGGAAGTTTTTGCGGCACACAGCACACTGGTTGAGAACCACTGCGTTAGATACTTAAAGCTACTTTAACATTATGATGATAGGACCTATAGGATAGGTATACCTTCATGAAATACCAATGAAATGCGTTAAACTGTTGGTCCTGTTGACAAGACAGTGTTGGCTTTCAACTTATTTTGTCAAATTTTAAACAGTGTAGCCTAAACACTGCCAGGAATGGTCTGAGAACGTTAATAATGGTAATTTCCAGAAATTCATCACAATCTGGAAATAGGCCTGGACCTACAGGTTAGGATTCACACCACCCAAATCTGGAAGTGGTAATCAGAATTTCGACTAATAGTTTTATGTAGTCTGGTCAGATTAGCGACAGTTTCTAAAGGAACTAGCCTAGGCGGCTGGCGCATCAAAATCATTGGTTGAAAACACCTAGCAGAGTTTCATACATATGTGTGTAAGTTTAAGTAAGAAAAACCGAACAAAAAAATTTAAATCTTAAAGTAGCTAAGTCTCTAAATCATCCAAAGTCTTACATGTTGAAAACACGAATTATTTGTCAATTCAAATAGACAAAGATGTGGTTATCCTGCCACAGGTATCTGACCTTTTAAGTTCTATCCCTTATATGCATACCCCATATCGAACTAGACAATATATATAAAAAAACAGAACAGTAATGCAATGCCTTTTGAAACCTCAATATTATCTGCTTTCGCTTCCTTTCGGTTTTTTTTTCAACTAAATGTATACGTAATGTCAGATAATATAACCTCTGCCATTTCACTCAGATATGTTTTTATTTTCAACCTTGCTGTTTTGATTTGCATAAATACTCCCCACAAAACGATATCATAGCCACTTGTTTCCAATATTTACATTATTTTTGTTTGTTGACGCTTGTATGACGTGAGCGCATAGAGTTGAAGACAAACGTGGCAATAAAATCGTTTTGTGTGCATATATATATACGATACGGATAGAAGGTCACATTACTGTGATCCTACCTTGAAAGGTAGGCTTCTAATATCCAATATTTAAGACAAAATAAACATTTCACTATTGGTTCACGAATCATGTTCCATAGTGCGTTTCAGCTTCATATGTAACAAGAGACCAGAAAGAACGAGGCTAGACTCCAAAACTCATGTCAAACGGTGACGCCATAACTTACCTGGAGATCATACACAATAGACTGGAATAACTAGACACTAGAAATTTCTGTTGTGTCTCATAATGTATTACTATTTCACTGGACATAACTGAAATGAAATGAAATGAAATGAGGTTTAACGTCCTACTCTTTTGCACCTAACCTGGGCTAATGGAAGACGGGCATACGCCATACAGTGTGCTATAATGAGGGAAATTTTGCCCGGGCAGTGGCGCTACGGCCTACTCTTATATCGAATTCAAACTGCCAAGGGATCTTTTACGTGCACTCCAATGTGTACACGGGACCTCGGTTTTTCGTCCCATCCAAACGACTAGGCAGCTGTCTTGCCAGGTCCTCCTTCTGCATCACTGACATTGTGACAAGAGGAAATCACACCGGAAAATCGAGATGAACTTTCTCGGCCAAAGCAGGGATCGAACATCCGACCTCCAGCCTAGCGAACCAGCGCCTCATCCACTTAGCCACCGTGACCCCCTGGACATAACGATAACTGATTTGAAATAAGAGTTTATAGAGTCAAAACGGTAACAATTTATAGACAATCAGATTACATTATTATATGCGTTGCGATTCATTTGGGTCAACTAAAATTCTAGGTCCCACTCCCATGCCAAGAAATTATTTCAAATTTGGCAAATCTAGGCCTAATTATTATAGGCCTATTATTAGTCTATTCGCGATATAGCTCCTAATTGGATTCAACGACCTTCTTCCTACTATTCTTTCGGAGCAGAAAAGTAGGAAGTTAAACTCAATTTTATTTCATTTTCTTCCTATTCTTGATTATTTTTGTTTGTTGACGTTTGTATGACGTGAGCGCGTAGAGTTGAAGACAAAACTGGCAATAAAATCGTTTTGTATGCATATATATATACGATACGGTACCTTTAGGTCACATTACTGTGATCTTACCTTGAAAGGTAGGCTTCTGATATTCAATATTTAAGACAAAATAAACAGGCTAAACTCCAAAACTCATGTCAAACAGCGACGCCATAACTGACCTGGAGAGCATACGCAATAGACTGGAATAACCAGACACTAGAAATTTCTGTTGTGTCTCATGCTGTATTACTATTTCACTGGACATAGCTGAAATGAAATGAAATGAAATGAGGTTTAATGTCCTACTCTTTTGCACCTAACCTGGGCTAATGGAAGACGGGCATACGCCATACAGTGTGCTATAATGAGGGAAATTTTGCCCGGGCAGTGGCGCAGTGGTGCTACGGCCTACTCTTATATCGAATTCCAACTGCCAAGGGATCTTTTACGTGCACTCCAATGTGTACATGGGACCTCGGTTTTTCGTCCCATCCAAACGACTAGGCAGCTGTCCTTGTCAGGCCCTCCTTCTGCATCACTGACATTGTGATTGTGACAAGAGGAAATCACGCCGGAAAATCGAGATGAACTTTCTCGGACAAAGCAGGGATCGAACACCCGACCTCCAGGCTAGCGAACCAGCGCCTTATCCACCGTTACCCCCTGGGCCTGGACATAACGATAACTGATTTGAAATTGAAATTAGAGTTTATAGAGTCAAAACGGTAACAATTTATAGACAATCAGATTACATTATTATATGCGTTGCGATTCATTTGGGTCAACTAAAATTCAAGGTCCCACTCCCATGCCAAGAAATTATTTCAAATTTGGCAAATCTAGGCCTGATTATTATACTATATATATAGGCCTATTATTTGCGATTTAGCTCCTAATTGGATTCAACGACCTTCTTCCTACTATTCTTTCAGAGCAGAACAGTAGGAAGATAAACTCAATTTCATTTCATTTTCTTCCTATTCTTGATTCTCTAGTCAAATTATTATTTATTGTTTAGGCTAGGCTAGGCTAAGAACCTGACAAATTTACGAGAAGTTTTCGCCATCCCGTCCGGACATTCACATTGGCTCCGTCTTCCGCTTCGTTTCTTTTGGAAGTTCGTTTTTATGACAAAAGACAAGTGGAAAATATCAACCTACCTTTTCTTTGTCAGCCATTATGAATAGGCTTAAATGCACTTAGTTATTTCGTATCGTCATTTTGTGGAACAGGCCGCGAATAAAACATGGCGACAGTAAAGAACGCTTTGGAAAGATAACTCTTGGCTATCTGCAAAACGTCTGGTAAACTTCGTCTATGCCGAAGGCGGTAATAAATTTTTCCGTACGGTAAAAACGGCATGCCGTTTACCGCCTGAAGGCCGATTTATTTCGTTTCTATTAGCCCCTTCAAGGCGGTAATAATATTGGAACGGGTCATTATTAAAAACACGTTGATGGGACGAATTGTGAGTTACTAAGGATTTACTTTTTTCGATTCCGATTTTACTTTTAATGGTAGGCCTACCCCAAACAGTGACTTTGTCAAATGTTTATCGACATAATTTACTATGTCTTGTAATGTGTTTTTCTCCATCACAATTGCAAGAACATTCCCCCAGTGGTAATGCATATTTTAAAAATTTTGAGTAAACGCCCCGCAGGTCAGAGATGTATTATTTTCACAATTCTGATATTTTATTTCGATTAATCGGAAATTGGGAAAATAAATACGGCCCTTGTTAGCTGGTATTAGTAGACAACAAAGGTGGCCTTTGTTAGCTGTTACTGTAGCAGCTAACAACAGACCCCAGAGGCGCAGGGGCAGCCCTTGTTACTGTAACTAGCATCTAAAAATGACTAATAACTTTCTACTACTAGCAGGCTAAAAATAGGCGGATCGGGTGACATATTTATATGTATTTAGTGTCATTTGAAGTCTAATATGTTCACCGTATGAAATGTTCAACAAACTGGTGAACCGGGTGGTTTTCCCATCATGAAACAGTATCGTCATCATGAAATATGTTAACCAGAAATTGACAAGAAGCTGAAGAGTTTTTTTTCTCTACACTCGTTCAACTATATTATAATGATGAAAGAACACGATGATCGGATCTGTATTACGGGTGGTTCCGGAAACTACCGAACTTGATATGCAGTTAAAATTGTTATAGACACAATTATTTTTGCTTGAATGTAGAACTGAAATAAGTGGCTGGTATAAAAGGGGTAAAATAAGTAGATTGGTGATGCAGCTATGAGAGTTCTGCCCATTTTCCATGAGAGAGCATGCGTTACACCACTCGTATTGTCATAATTTGAAGTTTACATTAAGAATTGAAGCCCAATCAAGACAAAATATATCATTTCGGGATTTATATAAGGGTTACAATTTGTTTTAAAAAAACTTACTGCAATTATTGAATGTGTTTGGGGGAGGGGGGCTCAATTCGTGGGACAAGCGACCGTACTGTATGGGTTCGAAACGCGTTGGACCACTCTATTTCCAAGTCGCTAGGAATACTATATTGCAAGCATTTGTCTTTAACCGAGTAGATATTTTGGGCTTTAATTTCAGAATCAAAAACGCCTGAAATCAGGATTCTACCATTATTGTTCAATATTGCCCCCATCATTTTCCAGTTGATGTCATAGCACTCTAATGTTCTTAACATCATATGGACACTATTCTTCATCAGATCTGTCGATGCAAACAAGTTAACGTTAAAGATACACCCCCACGAAAGTATTTATGGCGTTGTTATTTCCAATACGACAGTTTTGATACATATGAACAGTAGAGACACCCGATCTTACTAGAAGAATACCGGTTCCCTGAAAACACCAGTGGGGAGCACACAAGAACAAAATGCGAGGATATTCCTAAAAGGCACCAGTCCCATTAAGTGTCGCAAGGAGCACGTCTTGTGTGTTGATCTAATGGCTAACGATTGTTAGAACATGAGGAGAATCAAACGCCCAGTAGACTCTGTGATTAAACGGCGGAAAGGGAAGTTACTTGAGGATAATCCAGGAATTTACTTCAATATCTATGGTAAATGGACAGCGACTAACGACCCATACATGCTAATGATTAATTCCCCACCCAGTCAAGTCACATGATAAACATGACTGATACAAATGGAATTTCCGCGGCAACGGGTAGGTTTCGTCGGATTTGAAATTAGTTTGAATATGTTTGTACATGAGAAGGCGTCTTTAAACGACATTTTGTTTCGTCATGTATTTTCAAAAGGTGCAACAAGTTCGTTTTTAAAAGTATGATTTTAAGAAGAATATGATATCTATTAAATGTAATCCTATAATTCGTGGGGGATATTACAATCTGTAATATTATCTTCTATCTTTAACTAAAGTGTGATTGTGTAATCCTACTTAAAGTTGAAGAGATTTAAAGAATTAAGTAGAAACAGTTTGTAGCTATAGATGTATAGTTGATATAACACGATAACACCCAATAACTTGTCATATATTTATTCATATATATCTCACGGTCACTAAGTCACAATTCAGCTTTGTGAGCGTAAATATAAGAAATTTATCTGTACATCTACAATAGCAAATAATGTATGCTTACGACTGGCCCCTGGTATTTATTGCTTTCAATATTTAGTTTGTGCCTTTTCATTCCGCAACAAATTCTCACTTTGTATTGATGAACTTTGACGAAGAGAGAGGGGGGGGGGGGGGGTGAGTGAGAGAGAGAGAGAGAGAGAGAGAGATGGAGGGAGAGAGGGAAAGAGAGGGGGAGGGAGGGGCGGGGAGCCGAGCAATCGAAACCACGCCAGTAGACTCAATGATAGATCTTATGATACAGCGCGCCAGTGCTAACCATTCGGCCATCAACGCCCCTCCACCCCCTATTTCACAGCGATAGTACTAGACTACATTATTGTTATATTAAAAGTCCTTAATCTGAACAAAGAGATGATGCTTTGTGATGAACACCCTCTTATCACTTTATACAATGTGTTTTAACAGGTAGCATCAGGTGTTATAGAACCATCTGTAAAGTGACAATTGTAACAATCAGGTATTATATAACATTATTTCCATCAACTATTTCGTTTGACATAAAAATAACATTGAAATATCGGATTCTTTCTCTGATCGTTTTGGTGGCTATTGCATTTTTTAAATGTGGCCGGCCAAGCAGTCAGAACAATGCTAAAGCTCATCACATTTTACATCGACAGAGAACCAACTTCTTTTCCTACCCAAAGGTGCATCTTCTAATTATCAAATAGGGTGTACCGGATTCAATCTTGGTGTCGGCCGAGAATGTAGCCAAGTTTCCTTTTGTCAGTTGTACAGGGCGGGGATCGGGCGAAGGAACGTATAGGCTTTTGGGTGGGATCCTTTGGTCCCTTCAAAACAGCCACCTAAACAACCGAGAATATAATAATACAGTATAGTGTGTTATTGACTCATGTATCATTTCCCGTAGTACACTATAACCAATTAGCGGAAGAGCTTGCTGTTCGGGTTATTTTACGTGTCATTCCGGGGAGATATTGTACCGACCATGGAGATATACTGTACCAATCAGCCGATCATGGAGATACTGTACCGGTCATGGAGGTACTGTACCGTTCATGGGAATAGTCCGATACTGTAACGATCATCCAGTTAATGTACCGAGATACAGTACCGTTCATGGAGATATTAAGATATTTTACCAATCATGAAGATACTGTAGTGAAATACTGTACCGTTCATGGGAATACTGTGCCGATCATCGAGATACTGTACCGATAAATATAAGGCATTGAATTGATGACTCCGCGAATATTGTTTTATATCATTGAAATAATAGATAAACTGATTTTACGTTAGTATCGTAAATTATCTAATAGATAATAGTCTGAGTTTGAATTAACTGCGACTCAATTTTTGGTTGAAGTAGAAGCAAGTGTTATATGATATAATATAAACTATATGATAACCCTGTGCTGACTTATCAACTTCTATTGTATAATGTCTTCTCTCCTACCAAGATTTATATACTATATTCATATAGAGAGAGGTCAGGTGTAAAGTAGGTTTATCAAATACTTAAAAACACGCACCTGCGAATAGAAGTCATATAGTCATTATATCAGATAGATATGCATCCATTTTAGTAATATCCTAGTTTAAAATAATTAATAATTCAAAAAATTTTAAAGACAATTTTTTTTATTGTTTTGTTTCTCGTTATTTTGGTTTTATGTTTCATTGTTTTATTGGAATTTTTGTCATCGAAAATATCAGTTTTCATGAGTAACCCTGTCAATTTTTAAGGTCACCTGTATGAGATATTAAGAGGTCATTATGTAAAGTAGGTTTATCTAACACTTATCCGATATACCACGCACCTGCATATATATCGACTACCTTATTGTTGTCATATCTATATTTCAACGTGAGAAAAAAATTGGTTTTTGAAAATATTATTTTAGCCAAAACTTTGATTAGATATTAAATTTTAATAATTCAAAGAAATATCAATTCTAATTGTGTTGTTTTCGTGTATATTTTTAAACCTAATATTAGGCGATATACAAAAACAAATTCTGGTTCTCAAATACCACCGTAAATACACGCCTGTACAACCTCGTGGGTTTTCTCCGGGACCACCCGGTTTCCTTTATCTGCTAAAGACCCATACAAGCAAGCGAATTATTGGAATTATTGAATATCTCTCTCTCTCTCTCTCTCTCTCTCTCTCTCTCCCGCAAATATTATCTTACTTTTTTAAAATTCAAATTATAGATTTATTACACGTATGAGATAGCCTGTGTGAACATTATCTTGAAACAATTTCAAATTTACATTTGTACAAATATCTTGCACTGTTGCGCAATAAAAGAATTGCATACCATAACGGAATACTGGAAATTAGAGGGAACATTTACATTTTTGAATATCTTTCTAACAAATTATTAAAATATGTCTGAGCTTATCTAGTTTATGACCCTTTTTAAGCGGAACAGGTTATTGCGTATTAATACCCCTCTTCTAATTCAATTATCTCACAAAATAGTGCAGATTACAGAGTTAATATTATCATAACATAACAAATTTACAAGAAGCTCTTCAGACAGTCGGAGAGAGATTCAAGTAGTGTTACATTTGTTTAACAGCGACAAGGCACACGCCATCTTTATTGACTATTTCTGTAAAGCTCCACCAAGAGCCATTTAAAGTCGCTTAAGCCACTAAACCGGAACGTATCGGATTTCCAAACACCATTTCTTCCCCCTTGAGTGGACAAAAAACCGGATAAAATAATATTGATTTGTAATTTTATAACAAACCTCATTATTAGCCGCTAAAAGCTACATTTGAAGACGAGAATTTCTTGAATACGTTAGCTCTATGTGGTTTTAATTTCCCCGCTTCCAAATCTGACATTTTTTGCCCTGGTGGCGAAGACAGCTATTATTTTTCAACCTGTGTTTTAAATCTGTTACTCTCGAAACATTCTGCATTGTTAAATAATATTAATATATCACATGAGTATAAACATTGATATTGTTGATAAGAAAAATAAAGATTTATAATGTATCCACAATTTGCTGTTATCTTAATCAACATCTACAAATATCCAGCAACAAAACAACAAATAACTCCCTCAGAGAAATAAATAACTCATTTTACCAGACAACAGTCATTGCAAACCTCTTGCCATTCTGTTTTTTTCTGAGACAGATAAAACCCCATTAAGTGAATTAATAGTTTTAGCAATTGTTTTCTTGTCGTTTTTTCTTCTTCATACTTCAATACAGCATTGTTCCGCGTTCGAGAAGAGTCTGTGGATTTTGCGAGCCCGGTTCCGACTTCGGGCAGTAAAGTATTTCTTTTTCATTCGGGTAGTATTTAACTGAAGAACACACCCTTGACGTGCACGAAAAAGAGCCCTTGAATTCGATGAAGAGTCTACGGAAACGCCACTGCGTAGTCAAAATTCGCCCAAGCATTGTACGCAATACAAATGAATCTTATGTCTGTTTATAAATAAATATAAAATAAATTGTTCCCGTTCTTCTGGACATAATATGTATTGTGTTTAATTTTCATATCTAAAATTTTCTTTACAAAATATATAAGAAAGAGTTTTCACGTTCTGTTAGATCACGTTATGCTCAGATAAAAATAATTATAGGAAAAAAGACTTGAAAAATAATATTTATAAAGGGTTTTAATTGAATTAACTGACATGCCTAACAGTATATAACATGGAAGAAAGTAATTCGACATTATGTAAACCGTTTCTCCCCAGCACGCCATAACATACCAAGTCTTTATATATAAATACATGTTTGACACGCATGTCACAATGTCATGATCAATCAAGATATAGCACTGCACTACAAAATTTGGATCAAAATAATTCTTGTGAGTTTTTTTTTTTTTTTTTTTTTTGGTGGTGGTGGTGGTGGGGGGGGGGGTGTGTTTTATTTTTTGAAAGGGGGGGGGAAATTCTATGAATAAAAACACACAATGCATTTATAAAAAAATTGATATCTATAAAAAAATTCTTTATAAAACTGCTTGAAAATCACTACCACTGGGCATTCGCCTTTCTTTTCCAAATGCTGAATTATGATAATGAGAAATTTCTATTGAATTTCCAAAACGACAGAAAATATATTTTTTTTCTTTTTAAGTAGCCTTAGGCTTAAGAAATAAGGCACTGAGACCACACACGATTGTCGATACATGTAAAAGCAATAGTTATTTTATTATTATAGACACCAGGCTAACGGTAAACTATTGTATATAATATAAATAGACAATAAATATTTGTTAATAGCTTGTTTATTACTAGCTTTCAATGTCTAATATTTTATTCGCCGTTTCACGCCTAAAGACATACTAATAGATATTAAAACGACACCATTTTCAAACTAAAAGGCAGCTTGAATTTCTCAGAAACATGTGAATGAATTATTTTGAATTTTTTTTCTTCTTTTTTTTGTTATTCTTTGAAGCAGAGATCCATTTTCCCACTTTTTTCCATTTTAAATATTGAAATAACAGCATTCTGGTATATTTACTTAAAGATACATTATTCAGGAGATAAATTTACCTAATGCAGGCCTTTTTTTAGGCCTTAAATTTTATATAAATTACTAATTAGACATTTATTAACATGACCAAACCTCGACGCCATCGGATGCTCGAGAATTTAACTAGATTAGAACGCCCCGGTCTTTTAATGACTTAATTTAATAAAGGAGGAGCGAGTCTAAGTCTCTGATAAACCAGTGCCGTGGTTACGATAATGAACAATCAATACATATATCATGTCAAAATAAAGTGATAACTTGGCTCAGCAAAAAGTAATTTAAATGAAATTTTCGATATATTCATTTTGCAATTGCATTATCTATTTTTGAAATATAGAGAGAACTGCCAGCTCTTTATCTAAATCTTACATAGTGTATCTTTAAAGTAAATAAAATCCAGGTTGCCAGATTCCTAGCAATTGGGCGACTTTTCCGTTATTTATCCAACGAATATTTTGTATTTTGTCTCTCAGTGTGATCAATTGTCATTGCTTCGTATTTTTTTTTCAGATTTCTCTACAATGAGGCTATAAAGTCTCCACAAAAAAGTGAATTCGACTTTTTCTTACCCCCTCCCCCCCCTTAGAAAGAGTTGTTTACAATTTATGTATAAAGTATCCATTTTTTAGAAATAATCCAACAAAATGTCTCTTAAGATTTTTTTTTAGCAAGTTTGACACTATAGTATCAGATAAGGAACAGAAAATAACATAATTTGTGATTTAGTTTTGAAATTCTGTAAGAAAAAACGTATCTTCTTGATACACAGTTTTGTATCAGCACTTCAATTCTTTGTTTTATAATAAGCTAAACATGTTCGAGAAAGTATCTAAGATCTGAAACAACATAATTAATTTATTCCCAAAAGCTTACCCATATATGGCAATAAATAATAACAAAAAATAACATCTTAAACACAAGATTATTGTCTCAGTCCAGGAATATAAAACATTCAGAAATAGAAACAGATCGAAAATGTTTTGTAAAAGATCGTTAGCAGATCGATATCAGACGTAAACCCATCTATCGTGTTTCAAATTCTAAAATAAATCCTTTTGGCCATTGCTCATTTATTATTCATCGCCGCCTCAGAACTGATATCGGGTCATTCTAATGACTTCTTTCTAGTTTGAAAAGCCTGTAAAACATATAATTTTCACCCAATCTTCCCGTGTTAACAAATATATGACAAGAAATTTAAAAAACACACGGAAAAACAATCATAACTGACTACTGTCATTTACAAACTTATTTCCACATCTGTTTAAATCGTTTCATCTCGTCTGTCAATCAAACCAGATTGAAAGCCAAAGCGAGGCAAGTGCGCGAGCGGCGTCTGCTTCTGTTAACTCGTTCACGCCTCTTCGGAATTCAATGAAGCAAATGATATTTAATGGTTTGTCAATATCGTGTGGTATTCTTAAGACAATTTTCCTTACGACCAACATAAACAAGTTTTTAAAAGTGAACAGGTGAACTTGAAGACTGACAGAAACTCCGTAGATTGGTGGGCCGAGTGGAGGATTGGGAATAGTCGAGTATTGAAGCAGAGTTTTCAGATATGGAGACGACAACGCAACCCAGTACGATACTCACAGCTTTCTCTATAGACAATATACTAACAGGAAAGTCGGATAAGTTTAAAAGGAACATTTTAAAGAATTCTAATAACAACAGTGACCATGAAGACGGTGCGTCATCCCCTTCTCGTGGTGTGAATTTATCTGCAAAAGACATTATCAGTGCACCGCGGTGTGATTCACGGGTCCCTTCGTTACCCATAAACATTGACGGTGATCTCAGCAGTGACTCTTATTCGTGTATAGATTCAGACGACGAGGAGTGCAGTATTGTCCGAGGGGCGTCGAGCCCGGGACAAGAATGCTATCCCGGAATGAACCAAGCATTCCGATTGGAAAATGTTTCAATGGATGCGGAAGATCACGAAAAAGAAGGAGACGATTTGGATGATTTAGACACGTCACGGGACGACGTTTCAGGTGAGTGTAGGCCTAATTGTCTTTTAATGGGTTATCTGAACCCCCTGAACCCAGACCATGGAATGTTTTTCATTCAGTAAACTTTTAACACATACAATATATATTATTATGTCAATGCCTTAATCTGAATGGATAATGTGTTAAAATTGAAATTGTTGAAAAAAGATCAAAATTGTGACTTATCGTTGCACTTACTAATGTAAATGCTGGGTTCATTTTTATAATAGAAGATCGAAATTAGAAGCTGAATGTCTCTGTGGTGACATGGTAAGAATTAGAATTTGTTTTCCCAATAATGGAAATTATAAATAGATAATCAATTTGGATAATTTTATTAATAATAATATCTTGTTGCCAAAAACAGAAATTTTTGCTTAAATGTCACCAGAAAAGCATTATTATGGTTGCTTTGGCCACGACATTTCTATATTAACTAAATTAAAAATACAAGTGATCCAACGGGGCACACAAAAGCAAAACTCTGATAATACAAATGATAATATTGCAATGTTTGAACTGACATCCTAAATTTAAAGCGGTGTCAGAGAGATCAAGCATCCGCTGCCTAGCGTTGATTTACATATTTTCCTTAGTAGAAACCGTTTAATTAAACCAGTGCTTATGATAATTATTTGTCATAATACTTGTCATTTTCATCAAATTTGATTTATCTCAGTTACTATAATACACAGTTTTATATGTTGCAGCATTCAATTATGTCCCTTATAAACATAGCTTATTTTATAGACCAAGATGGAATTTTGTTTGGGGTGTGTTTTTGGAAGGGTGGAGGAGGGAGGGGTAACTTATTTTGAAAATAATAATGCAGGTACTTTAAAATATACATGTATTGAAGTAAGCTGAATTATATTTCAGTGGGTATTTAGTTTTTTTAATACGGCTTTTCTAAGTACTTCAAGTGGTTGTTACATAAAAATAAAAGTCTCGGGGACATGCATTATAAATAGGGAAACGGGCAATTTTTTGTTATTTTCTGGAAATGTTATTAAACAATGCGTAGTAAGGTTTGTAAAAATAAATCTCACAGGGGTCATATGCAACACAGTTGGGGATTTAGCTAGGGGTGCTCATTTACTCGTTCATCTTTCATATAGTTCACAATCTTATTTAAATAAGTAAAGAATACATTTATCTAATTGAATATAACAGTATCATATTCAGTTAGGCGTAAACATGTACATCTGTAATGTGACATATTTAGATTTCGATGCACCATATATTGTTCCAAATAGCATTGTAAAATGATAACATTCACACAATGAATTACATTTATTTTTGATTTGCGTGTATGGTTGTTTCATTTGTGTGTTGCATATTTTCATAATATCTTGGATAAAAAATTTTGTCAAGGAATTTGTCCGTAAAAATATAGTGCTTTGAGATAATTTTACAAAATATGTGTTTGTCATAAAATTGCAATTCTTCTGAAATTTTTTCAATGTTTATTCTTTATAAGATTATGCTTTTTGTTTTGCTGACTTTGTCTACTAATGTCCTACCCTATGTTTAATAGATATTTCAGTCCATATAATACACCAAAAAGATCAAATTTAATATATTATATAAAAAGAAACAAATCTTATGTACATGTATATTAAAATTAAGATCAATATATTATTGGATTATTGAATTTTAACAGCATATAGTGAATAGTGTTCTATAAAACCACGGAACGGGAATAATTAATATTTATTAATTGTTAACCTACAAAATGTATCAATTCTAAAAGAGTATTATACAAAATCGCGTTTCTTACAAGTTATTCATTAATTGTAATTTGTTATCACCTATAAAATGAAGAGTTTGGAAAATATTATTTATATACATTTAGATGTAGATACTTTTTAAAATATATAATTAATGAAGACAAAATTATCTCATAATTGTAAATTAAACTTTATTTCGACTACATTATGTGTCAACTAATATGTTTTATATTACATAAAATTTTGTGGTTTGTTTTTTTTTTTTTTTTTTTTTTTTGCTTTCTTTTATCTTTTTCATTGGGGTGGGTTGTTGAAATACTACAATTATATACCGTTATATAACAATACCTATAATATCAGGTGTTAGCTATTACCTTTCTTCATTTAGTCTAAAAGTCGATTTTGTAACGGGGAATAAGATTCATCCAAAATGGCCAAGATGCACGATAATTCATCTTATAATAATTAAAAAGAGTGACATAATTAAAAGAACCCCTTTACTTAATTAAATACCTGTTAGATACACTTGTATTTATATTATATTTAAACTTCAAAAGAAGAAAATTTTCCCTCATTTCTATCAGATTTTTATTCTTACCATCATTATTTATTATAGAATGGGACGTGTGAGAAATACAGCCCAAGAAATAGACAATATATGACTGTCGATCCTAAAGGGAACCCAGCCCTATTATAGAATATATATTATATATAATACGCTTTCTTACCTTCAAAATAGAATTTTTCTTCTCATTAATTTAACCATTTAAAATTATTTTTCGTTAACCTGAAATTAAAGGGTCACGAAGTGAAAATAGAAATATAACTTTAAAAAAGAAACCAGGCGAAAAACGAGCATGAACGTGTTTGGTTATGATTTATATTTAGTAAATGCCAATCAAAATATTTTTCAACATTGTCTAGGAAAGATAAGTATCTAATAACTTTCATAAGGAGTTCTATAAATTAAGAATTCCTCTTCCGTCTTAAATATCATTTAACATGGAAATTTGTCTTTGAAATGCCACATACGTCAAGTTAACCTTGAAACTAATATTCAATTTGTGTGTTCAACTGTACAATAAATTATATTTTAACATAATAATGATATTTTCATCTTTGTTATTTTTTAGACCTCCTAGATTTGGTTACATATATATCTCCCTTCCTTCAACACTTTGAATTCGAAATTCGTCTTTGGAGGAAATCCAACAACGTTCTCGGAATTCAAATGCTATCTTAGATTATCTGGCGAGCTTTAAGTAGGGAATTTAACAATTATTTCAAGTTGTAAATCAGGCATACTTGTCAACGGAGCGTGTAAAGTTTCTCCATATACCCACAATGTACAAAATCTTCAAAATCTTAGAATAATTCCAACTTTTTTCTTCACTTTTTCTCGTATGTTTGAAGAAGATGAAGTGGAGGTTTTTAAGTTCATCTGTCACATTTAGTCCCTCTCTATTCTTTATAACAATCTATAATATTTCTAAATAATGTATACATATTTTTATGATATAATTATGACTTTCTGGACCTACAGCGTTCAACGATTAAATTTAATTCGTTGACATACGTTCACTTTATGTTGTAATTTGAGCAAGAATTTAGAAAACTATCATATCTTATATTACAAATTACAGCTTGTTAACAGTTAATATTACACAGAAATCGCATTTATTATACCAAACTTCAAACATAAGGTCTAATTGATTGGCGTTGCCAGAATTAGGAATTAAATTGATATATAAAAATTTTGTCATATGTCTGTGTCTTCTTCATCTTGTCAGTGGTGGGTGTCATAAGATTTATCATCAACTCAAATAGGATCGCGCCTCTCTCTCTCTCTCTCTCTCTCTCTCTCTCTCGTTTGCTTTATTCACCTATACTTTAACCCAAACAATATGAGACAAGTCAATTTCATGAAATAAAATTAAGTGCAGACACAACAATATTTTATACTGAAATAGGTGAAAGCCTATAATGTTAAGATATTGTGTCATGTAACCCATGTTTGTTTTCAAAACACACCATGTATTTATTGAAAAATAATATATAACAATGTCATAAAATGCCCCCGAGAAAACGTTATTAGTATCGTACTAATGATTGTTTAAGTAGGAGGGGTCGCAACCATTGTTATACATATGTTGACTATATGAATAAAAATACTTTAAATCACACAAGTGAAAATTGTTAATATAAATCTGTTTATCAAAGAAAATCTGTATAAACTGACCAGTCATTAATGTGTGTTTATATGTACTCTTTATTATTGTTAAATTTTGTTTAGGACACTGTTATTTTTTAAATGGAAATATAAGGCTTAGTTACGATGGGTAAACTCCTGAAAATAACATTAGATGATGTTTTTATTTTTAGAATTTATTTAGTAAGAACTACTTTAGAAAACTAACAAGTCCACGTTTCAAAATCAAATCAAAAATGTAAGCCATGCTTTTGATAATAATGCCATTAAAGTTTTTATTTATTTTCTTGCTGAATTCAAAACAGGCATGAGACAGAAAAGTTTGATCTGAGATCATTGGTCCCAGATTGTGAAGGATATGTCAGACCATTACAAAAACACAAAATTAATTCTTCCGATATGTAAAGCTCTCTTAGCAACTTCAACGTTTGTTCACAATTGTAGGCCAATCATATGGATGATTGGCCTACAATTTGGAACATTTCTATTTGGAACATTTTACTTGGTTTTAAGATTAAACCCGTTAATTAGTTGGCTTATAACTTCCACTCATTAGAGTAATGATATACAGGAAATAACCTTGAATGTCTATATGCAGCCATGATAAATCCGTTATTGATTTTGAATTATGATATACAAGTATCTTGGAGGTGGAATAAACACACTATGGTAGCGACTAAATTAACTTTGGAATTATTTCATTCTAGTCTTTCACCTTTAGAAGAAAATATAATCCCCCGTTAAGTCTCTAGATTTCAACTATTTTAAGATGAAGCTGGATTTCAACTATTTTAAAATAAAACTGTATTTGAGACTTTTTTGAAAGATGTAAAAAGTAAATTTGACTAATTATGGTAGCTATCTTTATTTATATGTTCAGGATATCCATCATACATTTATATTTGGATTACCTCCGGGTGTACTGGTAGCAAAATGCTAAGTATTAGTCGATTACTGATATATTTATAGACATTAAGCATAATTGTGTGAATAGAAAATGGCGGTTATTAAGTGTCACGATAGAAACTATATGTTAAGCATGTTAACTTTCTTGATATAATTGGAACCAGATGATATAAAACCGGATTTAAATGGAAAACTATCAACAATAAACCAGTGTTCATCATCTACCACTCGTCTTAAGTGAACAGATATTCAAAAATTTATAAACAATACACAATTCTCCACACTTTTTCTTTTCTTTGATCAATAATGATTGACACCTACGATTTGACGCCATTTTTGTTTTGTGCTGTTTCAGAAGATTAACCTCATACTTCCGGAACAATCTCTGATCAATTTATCGAAATTCTTTATAATTCATTTGCTTTCAAAGTCATGTCTATGATAAAATCAGTCGGGTCAGAACAATGGAACGTTGAACTTTATTTCATTTCATTTTTTATGATAAACTGAAATCAATGTATAAAAGGTCACATTAATATAAGATGTAACACGTCTTTAAACGTGTTTGTTTCAATTTCTTTTTATATTTTTACAAAATGTTTTTCTATTTCCAAAGTTGTTTTAATTATCCCGGTCAAAATATACGATTGTTTTCCTTTCTAAAACATTTTGTTTTGTTGACATTGATTTTTATATCACTTATGTCAAACATTAAGCTTAAAATTGAAACGTATATTATGTAAGCGCTACATTTTTGTTTATAATTTTTAAATCATCCAACTTTTAATTGCTTACATCTTTCAAAAACAATTGCTATAACAATTATTGAAGGGTCAAACAAGCGGACGTATTTTCCTAAATTGACATATCAAAGTACACAACGTTTATAATTGAATAATTTAATTAAATAAATTCTCTTTTTATAATTCCAGATAAACAAGATGAGGGCGAAATGGACAAAAATGAGATCAACAAACCCCGGAAGAAAAGATCACGTGCCTCGTTCTCACATGGTCAGGTGTATGAACTAGAAAGACGATTTAGGCATCAAAGATATCTCTCAGGTCCAGAACGTGCTGACCTCGCGCAAGCCTTAAAACTAACGGAAACACAAATCAAAATCTGGTTCCAAAATCGTCGATATAAAACAAAACGTAGACAGCTACAGCATGAGCAAGTTCTTGTAGCAAATGCCAAGAAGGCCGCCATAACCTTATTGATAAAAGATGGTAAGAGACTTTATAACCCACAAGATCTAGTGCGCCCAATGATATATCCATCTATTCCTATCCCAGGTTTAAACTATTTCTATTATCTACAGTGAGTAACATCTGTAATTTACAGGCGGATTATCTAATGGACTCGTGGGTCATTGCCCAGTATTCATAATAGTGTATTGGGTTGACAAAATTAAATATGTTGATTTTCATTTTGTCTCATTAATATCTTAATTTGTTAAATGCTCGAAGATCAGCAGACTCTGGTGTATAGAACTACGGGAACCAATTTCTTGACTGAAGCCAAGGTCCCAGTGTATCATTAACCTGCCCCTGTTAGTAATATGCTCTGTAGAATAGTTCCGGTAAGGAAGCACAAGTATATCCAATTAGAGAAATACATATTGTTTCGTGAGAACCAGACCAGAAAAAATTTTATGGTGACAAATTGAGAACACCCACTATGACAAGGTACTTTCCTTTACACATAGCGTATGGATGTAGTACGGACTTCGTTAAAACTCAGTAATGTTATTTACATATGTAAATGTTCCGTTCAACAATGGTTGTTAAATTCTGATATTATTCATATTAAAGGGACATTTTGTTGAAATAAATATATATTTAATGTAAATAGCAGTATCAAAGATGTTGTGTGATGTATACTCACAGTCACAGATATACCACCGCCATATCCTTTAGTCAAATAGCAAAGTCTAATGGTGATATGCACATACTTGGGCAACATAAAGTGAACCTTCTGAAAGGTTTTTTTTGGGGGGGGGGGGGCAGATCGTATCTGATCAATAGTTTCAGGTTGTATCTGTTTTTTCGCGATTGTATTTTTGTTGTTAGTCAGTACAGAAGTACAAAATAATAAATGTTAACTATGTGAAAACCCCAAATAAAAATGGAACGATATTCCTATAACGTTATAAAGTCAACAGTGAGTTTCTCAACAAAATGTCACTTTATGTAAATTACATATTTATTGCCTTTTAAAAATAAATGTATCTCTGGTTTACATAATTCTCGGTGTCCCCGTAGGATCAGTTTTAGGGCCTTAAAGTGTATTTTAGTTGTGAATCTAAGATTGTAGTAAATTGACAGTCAGCCGTGACGGATTAGGTTTTTCGTTAAAGTTCCAATAGCATATTTTTAAGTTATATTTTTAAAATGTATTAAAATAAAGCCCTAAAATAGATTGTACCTATAAACAGCCCTACCTTCTTAAAGAATAATCCTATTAATCCTATAATTCACTATTGCCAGTTGAGAAATAGGCAAAATATCATTTTCAACTTCAAATGCAAACGTTTGAAGATGGCCGTCCATGGAGAGGAATGGGAAAACAAGGGAGGTAATAGTGTTACTATTTCCTCTATCAGCCTGTGTCAGCCATTTTAATGCCTCTGAAATTTTGCCCATGATCGTATAATAGTGAGTTGACAACCGTTTGAGCAAAAGACATAGAAATAATTATGTTTTGACTTTCTTAGAAAATATGAAATTGGAACTTTAAAACTCTCTTAGAACTTTTCACTAATTGGCACAAATATATCAAGGGAAAAAGTAGAATTTGTAGAAATTATGGAAGTAATATTTATTTATATTTTGTTGTATGTTATCTCTTTATATTTGTGTTATATTTATTAAACAAAGTGCTGTCTAAAATAACGGTCAAACTAGCTGTTTACTGTGCCGGTTATTCTTTGTTTACCTGTCTTCAAAGTACAGATTCAAGCTATTGAGCTAAAATACTTATATACAATCTTAAAATTGTGTCAGTATTGGTAAATGTCATACAAAAATATACATTTCGAATGAGGCGTGAAGTTGTTCGATCGATGAATCGATTAAAAGCATAATATTTCTAAGACGAGCATGTTACTGAATCATTTTGACGAACTTAAATTACAAATTTAAATATATTTAATAATTCACTTTTTGTTTACGTACGGTGTAAGATTGTAATAAATTGTTTATATATTTATTAATAATTGAGTTTCTGTGAAGCTTGTAAATGCACATCGTCGAATAGCCTAACCGGCTAATACAAAATTAAAGCCACTGTAAGACAAATTAGAAAGTTGTGGGTATTCGACGATGATAAATATTTTTGTTCTGTAGGTCCGTTATATCGTTGTATATTTATTGTCAATATTACGTGAAGAAAATAAAAAGAATAATGAAAATGTTAAACTATTGTTGTCGCCTTTTCACCCGTAAAAGTACAGAAGTTAGACGGCAAATGAGAGAGAGACAGAGAGAGAGGGGGGAGAGAGGGAGAGAGGAGGACATCTCAGCGCGGACAGAAACGGGCCACAACCCCATACATGAACTTTAGCTTATGTATTATGACATATTATTTGTCTCATTTCATTTGTGTCATCAAAATCAGCATCATGTAATCATACCATGTGTAAATCTTGTTATGCCTATTCATTATACAGGCGCGGATCCAGAGGGGGGGGGGGGGGTCCAGGGGGTCCGGACCCCCCCCCCCCCCCCCCCCTGCTCAGACTTGAACATTTTTTATGCGATTTTATTGGCGACTTTTAGACCTGTAATTTTGGAATTTACCTTCCGGAAATACGTGAGAATGCACCAAATTGAATCTAATTTTCCTGGGGGAGGTCCCCCAAACCCCCCGTTAATTTGTTGAGTGCCTTTTATCAAACCTAGACCCCCCCCCCTGCAAAAAATCCTGGATCCGCGCCTGTTATAACGTTATAAATGAGATACTGCGAAGGGGGGAAAGATGTACTGGGCAAGATTGTATAAATGGCATACAAAAGAGAAACAAAGGGTTGTTGGGATTTGTTTGGTTTATATTTGTTTTTGTTTTGTTTTTTTGGGGGGGGGATGTAGTCAACGAAAGAAACAACCAAGGGGAATAAAAGAGAACAAAATCACCAATATACAGTAGAGACTGAACATAAAACAATGGAAATTGACATAAAGAATGTATACTAATGTTGACAAGGTAGGAAATACTTTCTCTTCAAACTGATGTAGATCTTCTTGTAAAGGTCTTGAGATTTTTTTCCTCTTCTCTTTCTACTAATAATCTGTACAGATGTGGTGTGGTAATATCAAACACTGCTTATAACCAGAGAAAAACAGTTGACACCTTTAGAACGATGTGATAGAAAAAAAACCTCCGGGAGAATTTATGATCCCCTGACAGATTTACTAGCAAGTGTAGAGCCATTCAATGGTGCATTTAAAATATATCTACAGCACCGACATAGAAAAAAACGAGCCAACATCTTTTACAACTCTTAAACGTATTTGCTGTGGCATAATTACACTTAGTTAACTGAGTTTAGCAGAGGGTTTTTTGTTCTTGAAGAAGATAACGTGTTCAGATTTAGACTTATTAGTACATAGTATACATTGTATATGTAATAGTAATTTGTCTTTCTAGTAAGTGCAGGAGAACATAACACCACACAAGTACAAATAATGATATTTAAAGCCCCAATAACACTCTTGTTGTAACTGAATAATATGTCCCAATCTTCATTTTGGTCAACAAATTGTATTATTTTACAATATTCCAATTAATTGATGATATAACTTTCATTGTAACACACCTAATTTAAAACATTGGAAAAATTCAACTTAATGATTTGAAAAGTCTAACGTAAACCTTTTCAAATGTGACTTGGATTTTAAAATATTTTCGAACCCTCTGGAAAAGTAAAATAGGATGTAATGGATAATTTACACAACAGGTAAGACACTAAAACATTTAGTACTTAGAATAAGGCTATTATTTATTTTCTGGAGCTACCAAGCCAGCAAGAGTGTTATTGTCCCTTTAAGAGTACATAGTGGGTTATATAAGGGACAATTGTCTGTAAGAGCACTTCACTACACACAAAAACATTTAAATGTAGAAACATCCAAGATAAACACATGCGTAATACGTTTAAGAGAATTACAACAGTTATTCACCAAGTTTATTAAAACACCTCTGTAGTCTGTAGTGTTATCAATCTTAACAATAAAATCTTGTTAACATATTGGTACTTCCTAACGATTAGATTCATTGTCAGCCGAAATACAATAGAAGATTATATTTTGTTTTTTTTACGTCTCAATCAGAAAAGCATTACATACATTTTTCATTTGATAATTAAAATATAAGTAGACAACTACGTACTTAGACAACTGTAATAACTATATTTTCTAAAGACCTGAACTGATCGTAACAGTGCAATACGTAGGCTAATGTGTTTTTAAGTGTGTGTATTCTACATAATTAAAACCGGGTGGGGGGGGGGTATTTGATTTTTTCTTAAAAGGCCAAAGTAATTAGTGCGGTAAGCGATAGATAAATTCAGCTTTCGTCGATGAATACTGTCCTGTTTCAAAATAACTAAGTGTTCTTGAAATTTGTGATAACATGGTCAAAAAGTTTGAATCGCTGGTGGATAGAAGGTGTATTGTATATTTGTTTACACAATTCTCATACGAAAGAAATATTTGGCTTTATCATCTATATTATTCCAAAAAGGTCCCACCAATTATATCTTATGGTTTAATTCCATGAAAATCTGAATCGTTCTGTCTCCTCTTTCGTATTTAAAAGCAAATCCCATAAGCAGGAAAATATGGTAAGATATCTCGCTATACAGAAGATATTTATGGGGAATATAAAGACACAAACTTGTCCAAGAAATTCCTCTGACACGGGTGACCAATGATTATAAATATCTTGATTCTAGCAGGAATTTGACATTTATTATCCAAAGACCCAAATTGCTGTTGTAAACAGCAACCTGAACACGCGGATGTGATTCCGATCTTTCCATTGCAGGAGACTACTTGACCTCGGCAAATAGCGACTGTTGACATGTCAATGATCTTGGTCTTTTCTTTATAATTATAATTATAATGCAACTTTGTAAAGTAACCTCCCACCCACCCCATCCCCTGAGCTGCTTTTTCGGCTTTAAAACAATGGTATGAATGGGTCTCAAGAATACAATACATAGAATAGTCTGATGTTCAACATACGTTTTGCAATTTCGAACGGATTTTGGATCCGAGGAGCAAAAACATGAAATTCCTGATAAAACAGCAAGCGGATTACAGATGATATTACGATTCTTTCATTTGCCAATTCAAAATGCAACTAATGATATTCCTGTTGGCAATACAAGCATACCGGAATTTTGTGAATTATCTAAATAGATAAGGTGAAGTATCAGATTGGCCGACCTGCCCCGTGCACCACCTACCGATATTTCCAGCTGAATGGAGCGATAGTTTGGAATAAAAGGGAATGGGGTTGGGATGGCCTAGTGGTCTAGAGTGCCGCGCTTCGACCTCTAGCTGGCCGGTCACCTCTGGCTTGTGGCTGTGGTTTCGAGCCCTGGTGTGAGCGTATGTGGCATGGAGATAGGGGCTCCTTCTCAACCTCGTGGGTTTCCTCCGTGCACTCCGGTTTCCTCCCACAGCAAAGATGTCTGCGATATCACCTTCGGTGGAAGCGGACGTTAAACACCAAGAACAACAACAACAACCCCACGTCAACACAATACATCCTTCGTGTTGTGACTAATATATAAGCATGTTACTTTTAGAGGGAAACGTGTGCTATTCGGGGAATAAATTTGACAAGACCCTGGCACGAATTCCAACAACCAAAGGTCCGTTTACGTGCATGTCAATGTCTACACGGGTGAATCTCGGGGATTTCCTTCCCTCCGAACTACTAGACAAAATTTCCTTGTCAGGCTGACATTTCTGACCTGATTCAGTAGATTCAAAAGTAAACTGGTGAAAAATGTTAACTAGCAGTTGATATATACGACATTACCACAGAAGTAATTGCATGAACTTAACACTGCATGAGTGAGAAGTTGTATTGAAAGAGAAAGCATACTCTGGAGCATGTACGACAACCGTTACGACTGACAGGTACTAAACTAACGCAAAGATAACTTAATAGGTTAGCTATGTGAAAACTGTGGTAATGCCGAAGACCATGAACGACCGCAGAGTATACAACAAGATTACCTGATGCTAATACAATGAACTAAAGTACCGTTAAAACAACAGAATACATACACATGTGCTCACACCAGGGGTACACGGTGCAGTCTTCACAAAGGCAATTTAATCGTTTCAATTATGTATGTTTTTTGTCGAGTCAAAAGCTGTATTTTCAATCTGCATGGGAAGCAAGAGAAAGAGTTAAGTAACAAAACTCGCAAAACGTTTCCTCATTTGTAAAGCAACACCATTCAAATATGTTCTAATTGGCTTGAGCGGTTCTTGAAAATATGGTTAATTCTTGTCGAATTCGCCTGAAAACAAGACGTAGTGCTATCAATAACATGAAGAGGTTCTAATTGCTTCAACACGGATGTAGTATCATTGACCCCCTAGCGTAAGGTAAATATCACAGCAAAAACTACCAGATTTACTTGGATGCCAGATAAACAATGCCATTTCACCGTCTACAATTTATTCTACAGTTAGTCTTTCATCAATTAGATTTGCCCTCGGCCATCGTAACAAAGATAGAAACTTGCGGAGAATTGGCCATGTTGCTGGAAACTCGACCAGTTCCTCTACTTGGGAGATCAAGAGAACGGAAGAACTTGTATAAAAGGTTTGTAGAAATAAACTCTATTTGTTTTAGTTACGTTTTCAATTAATTGCTAGAAAAGAGCGGGGTTTATTTAACTGGGCAGAGACAGGTGCAACACATTTTCGTCATGATACCTTATCCATTATAACCCCACCCCCCGATTTCCCAACGCACACACACAAACACACACGGAGAATTTCTTTTCTGGATGCATCCTTTTGATAAAGTTCCTATACATGTACTCTAAGTTATGAAAAGTCCGTCTTCGGGGTTGTTTTATTAGACAATACATACAATTTGCGTAGACATCCGCATGTTTCGTGCCGTACAATTACATCGGTCTAATCTTTTCGCCTGGTCGTTTCTTGGGATTTTTTTCTCTTCTTTTAACTTAAGCCATCAAAATCAATTACAAGAACCATGCAGTTGTCAAATTGTGCTGTACTTTTGCATGATAACATAAAGTTGGGGCAACAAATGTCGTTATACGTTTGTATGATATAATGTTGGCAATAGCTGTTGCTGTACTTTGGTCTAATATAATGTTGCTAACAACTATTATTTTTGTATTACATCATGTTTGTACTATACCTGTGGTACTTTTGCATATTTTGGTCATGCAGTTTCGGTGCTGGAATTGAGCATACCAGAAAATGTTAGATAAATAGCATATTTCCAGTGGGGTCGATAGATCTAACATCCCGTTCCAGAATACATGGCAGTGGTAATGCTGAAAATTTTCTTTAGATTGATAAGAGGGAATACTTGAAGTAACAAAGCACGTGTATCTTTAGAAAAAACAATAATCTATTTCACGGTGTTTGGTACAAACTACTTATTATGCTATTAGTAAAATACTTACACTGTGAATTACGTCACCATAGAATAATCATGTAGGTTGTTCATCATGTCAAGATTATAAGGGAGCTTACTGCTAGATTAGCACTTTTGGGAAATGTGGTTAAAGTCCCATCTTTGATATGCCAACATCACATCGGACTAACAAGTAAATGTATTGCATAGTCGTGTGAATGTGACGAAAACCCGAGGTTCACCCGTGTAAAAACAGATGTCATGCAGAGAGGGGGAGCAAAATTCGCCTACCTGACATTACAAATAAAATCGACTTTATAATGTTAGTTTCCGAGTGACGCTGGTAAAACTTCATTCCTCCCATACACAAGGTTTATAGGTAAGATAACTTTTACAAAAAATCATTTGGTCGCAGTAAAGCTAATCAAAGAGAGCTTAGAGGTTTATAGTTTAATACTTATAATAGTTTGATATAAATGTGGAACCACGATTGCTAATAAATGACAAGTGGTAACACGTGTTCTTGAAAGAGTAAACTTGCTCTATCTCGTACGGCGGTCAATTTGAACAAGGGTGACTTATGTAAACATTAATGAAATAGTTATATGGGTCAATTTCAATATTAAACTTTCAAAAATATATATTGTTACTTGTATTACCATTTATTCAAAGATTTTAACGATCGTCAGAAGTGTGAGTTTCTCTTTAAGAAAAACTTAAAGCAAACACCAAGCATGACGTATACAAATGTAGACACAAGCAAATTTATGGCTTTACGCTATTTTGTAAACCTCTTAAAAAGAACAATAAAAACAGCAGACATCGACTGTGGTGGTACAACACATTTTACTATCTACAGAAATACAACGATAAAAATCATGTTCTGTTTTCTTGTTTGCACTTGCCAACAGAATTAAGTGCTGCTGATGACATAACACTCGTTTAACTACCACACTCAGATCTGGCTGTAGATCTCGTTATCATGCCTCTTGTCTCTTGGAATTTAACTTAAATGAGGTGTCTGGATGATCTTGTATTTAATAGAACACATGCACGATAAAACATGGGATTTAATTCGATTCTGTATCCTCTTCACTGTGGATTTTACTCTGTATACCAGTGAAACAGAAGATACAATAAACTTGCTGCTAAATAACTTTGGTTTGGTTTGGTTTATAAAAAATTTGCTATTACAGCTGAGTATTTTCAATCGTCGTCCGAAGATTCGCCCAAATCTACTTTGTCCAATTCAAAGGGGCAACACAACAGAGTCAATAATAACTTTCAATGATAGTTGCTGAAAATAATGGCAGCCGAGAAGTGGTCTTCATTATGATTTTGGTATTTTCGGGAATAACATATGGTTCAATATTATTTCAATAACTCGCTTGCGCGTAGGTATCCTTTAGTAGTGGGAGGAAATCTGAGGACCCGGAAAAAACCTCTCGAGGTTTGAAAAGAAATAATAATTGCCGTCGCCCGCCTGAAATCAACAAAAGGTAAATGGTCATACGATTGGGCGCTGTCCATAATAATATTTTTGTTTTATTTTGTATTATCTTAAAGTCAAAATCCTCCTTTTATTCTGAAATATTGCGCCTTTAAGCTTTCGAAAGGAAAACGAGCCTCGGGAGATCAGCACTAACTTTATGCAATAAACCACATTCAATACGTGTTCTCATTATAGTTTACGTTGGTGTTAATGTAATTCACAGATGTCTTGAAACAAGAGGCACATTTATTATGTCCATCATATTTTCTTTTCTTTCTGTGTCTGGTCTTTGAAATATATAGGACTGTATGTAAAATATTTTCATGAGGCATTCCTTTATTTCACCGTTGTTTGTATCTAACATGCATGTTATTTTTTTCTAGAATGAAGATGCAATTTGTTCATTTTTGACAGTGCTTGATTCCGTTATCTTTTGGGTTTATACAAATGTGTGTTGAAAGATTATAGTTTGTAAAATGAGTCAACTTCCGCAACATTTTATCATTCTTTGCCATTTTAAATCATCTTTACCCTTCTTTAAAACAATTAAATGCCACTTCAAATCACAGGTTTGTATTTTTAACAGATTAAGATAGGATCAACTTCTTTGATTTTGGTCAAAATAAACTGTCAAATTGAGTTGATACGAGGTGTTATTTTTGTCAGTGATGGTTAAAGTTTAAGAGCAGTAGTCGGTTTGTTTTTATGGGTTACAACCGGTCATATCGTCAGTCTATAAACGTAGAAAATCCACTGAAATCGACAACTTATATCTTTATGGAACGAGGATTCTGAAGCCAGGAATAAAAAGGAAATTAAAGGGAGAAAGTTGAGATAAAAGTCAGAATACGTAGGTAGCCACACAACGAAACATATCTGGGAAATAACGTTATTATAACGTCTCTAGACTGTTCACCACAGTCTACGAAAAGATCAGGGCTGATAACCCTGGAGTTAATGGAAGCAGACCACCATTAATTTTCACCATCGGAAATTGTAGTTCGTCTGTTTAAAGCAGTTCTCTCTCTGTCCCTTTTCTCTCATCGCATGCCCATGTTTGTTGGTATTTTGGTCTAGAATGGACGAAGAGGGTTTGAATTAAAATTTTCTGCCCGGTTTTGGTATAAAGATTCATGAAGGCGGGTTATCAGGTTGGCTACGGTGATATATATGTACGGCAACTAGTTACATTTTTTTAGTATGCTTCTTCAAGTTTGTGTATCTCAAAATTTTGGTAGTCAATCTAATACAAATTTTAATGCAAAGACATGGCCATCCTCTGTGTGTTAGGAAAAACATTCAGCCAAACGAAAATGTCATGAATGCATTACCGCTTTGTTTGCCCCCCCCCCCCACGTTTTACACGCCAATTTTTGTTGACGCTTTGGTCTACAATTGAAAAAGGGTGTTTGATTTCGATTTTATGCCATCGTGTGAATCATCGTGACTTTGGAGCGGAACAATCAATTAGTAAACAGACATGGAATGGGGGTGAGGGTTTATCTACTAAAATGACGTCACTGCCCATATATTCTTTGGACCAGTCCTGGCAAAAAATCGAAATATTTTGTATTGGATGATTGTGACAAGCTGGGCTCGTTGTGGTTAAAAAGATTAAGATCATCGGTACGGAAAATGTTCGGAATGTAATGTTATAAAGTGGGCCGAGAAATGTCATGGACGTGAATGGAGAGAGAATTACTGGTCTGAATCCTAATTTTAAAAGAAATCGTTGATATTCAATTGGCCTTTTCGCCTCGCTAATATTAACAATGCGGATAACCATTTAAAAGATTGGATGATATATGAGTTAAAATATTGTTGAAACGTGAACTTGTTGAAACGTGAACATCATGTTTACCCATTCATAAATAAAATAAAAGAGTTGTTATTGAGTAAGAAAGGGTGTGAAACTATAGTTTAGATGAATCATGACCATTCCAAATCCATGACGGTGATACCAGTGCTTAAATTTAAAAATGTTATTCCTATGGGTGCTCTGCTATTCAAGAGCAACTAGTGCTAATTATAACCTTGTTTTAAAGTGTTTTACAAGTACTTAGTTATCATAACATAATATAAAGTATTCAAAAGTTCCTTTATTACAAACACAGATTGATCGTGTAAGTGGATGCCTTTGTAAGACTTATATAAATATGATGATTCATAATGCCCTTAAAGTCATCTATTTTTCTTCAGTTTTCCTAATCTTTCTATACCTCTTTTGAGTATTTGTAATCTTTTTATAAGGAAGGGGAGAATTTTGAATAATGAAGTAATAATACATGTAATTGTAATATTAAAGAGCCCAGGAATATACCCATCACTCTGAATGTATATAAATATAGATTACAATGTGACATTCAGTTATTCTGTGTAATGAATTCATTCCCAACATGCTTCTTAATTTGATTTTAAATTACAAAATATGATTGACAACATGTTCTGTAATACTGTCTCTACAGTGTTTAAATGGTTATATTTTATATACTGATTGTTTTCTCGAAAGTTTATGTCCCTTGATTAAACGGGTTGAGATTTCGTGTTCAATAGTCAACGTGAATTATCAATTGTGTCTTGGCCTTAAAGTCCGGGTGCGCCATTTTAAGCAATATAAATCCCTTGTAAACTATAAGATTGTGAAAATCGAATGTATAATATAAGAAACATCAGTCCAAATATGGTTCGATACCGTTCATTATTTACAACGATATCTGGAATAGAAATTTTATCGATGCCGCCATCTTTATCGGTAGCGGATAAACTTGACGTGCCTAGTGTAAATCCAATTGAATACAAGCGGCAAAATTATCTACAGATTGAATTCTGATTTTGTTTGTTAAATAATCATCTGAGTAAATATATAGCCTGTACTAAGTAGTAAGAAATGTGTGAGTTTAGCGAAAATGCAAATGGCGCATTGTATTTGGGACTTTTACGCCTCTAAAACCGTCCTTTGAAAATTTGAAACCAGAGTTTCCCCTACAAAAACATGCTTTCATTAAAAATACCTCTTCTAATATTTTGTCATATTAGCATATTTTATGTGGACATTCCATACATGCTGACTATTTAAGACACAAAAGGACAAAAATAGGGAATGATAAGAATGTTATTGATAAGTAAAAATGAATAAATATACCGGAAGCGGGCTAGGAAAGTATGAATGAAACACGATGTTGGTTTCAATCAGTGTCACTCCGATTTGCTCTTTAATTCATTCTCACCACATTTTACACTGGCCATTACAACTTAATGCCAGGGTCGATAGAGAGGATGCATCCGACAATTGGCAGATCACGTGACTGGTCAGTTCCGGTGACAAGCCAATCAAAATGTGTTGTTCAGATGAATGAAAAGCGTGAAAGTAATGAATGGAATTTATGGGTTTTTTTATTTGTGGGGAAATCTATGAGGATGGTAGATTTCTAACTGCCAAATGCCATATGGACGGACCACTTCCTACAGATAAATGGTTTTCAATGAAACAAAGGTTGTATGGTGTACCTTCAGTGTATCTAGAAATCCAAAGACAAGAGCCTTCGAAAGCTAAAATCGAATTTCAAACAAATATCCACACATGTACCTGTCATTTTATTAGAGTTTGAATAGTGCTGATCGATAGCACTTTAATTTATTTGAACCAATTCAATAAAACGTAGTGAATCGCGGGGAGATGGGAACCCGAAGAATTCTTTTCAGGTCATACAGTGGTGCACGTATTGAAGATTTGACCTTAAATAATCCTACTTTCAATTTCGTGAAATATATCTATTAATTCGAACTACATAAACTATACACTGGACTAACATTTAATATAATTTAAGAATAATAACGTTTTATGACCCAATTACGATCTGTGGCGGTACCTAAAAGTTTTCGTAACCCCGATGCCCGGTACTAAAGGTCTCTGATAAAAGGTAATCCCAGTACTCCTAGCACCCTAACCTCTGATGTAAAACTATTTTCTATATGATATCCAAGTAATCAAGTAATAATAGTGAATCAAACGTGGCTTACAGAAACAATAGACCGAGCACTTGCGACTAATCTCTAACGTATGAACAGGGTTTTCCCTACAACTGTACCCAATGACGTCTATGTGTTAACCTTGGCAAACATTTTGCTCTTTTCCTTCAAAAAAAAGTCGAATTACCATCAACCCCTGGTATTATTAGAGCTTGTTCTTATGTGAACTCGATGTCCGCTTGAGATTTAGGAGGTGTAGTGTAGCTACCAATAGTATTAGGAAGCCATCCACATTTCCACAATAACTTAATGACGCTAAAAGGTATTTGGAGGGGTTCAACTTTGTCCACGATGAAAGGGAATATGAAAACGATAGCGCTTTATAGAGATTAGAACCATAGGGTGAACGAGTGCAAAGTCATAACGGGGTAAGGTCTGAATACAACAACATGATAAATACAGCACATGTTATGGTAATGTTAATGATTGCCACTCTACTTTTTAAACATTGATGCCTGTAGTGGATATTTTTAGAAGCCTGTTGATTCTTGTTCGGTATAAGCTTTCTAATAGATGCTGAAGCAGTGTGATACTATCCATTCTAGAAGACCTCTAATCACTTCCGGTTTTCATCGGAAGCGCAGCTAATTATTTGGACCAATCAATGACAGTAGCAACTTAGGTATAGCATACTGACTAAAAAGTAGGGTACTCTGAGTCTCATTTTAAAGACGCCATGTTAGAACATTGCCCGTTGTGTCTCCCACATTTTCAAATTCTTATGCTTACAATGTGTGGTTCTGGTTTAATCACTTTAAGTATAAGCTTTCTAATTATGGTAGAAATCACCTGTAGGAACTTAGGTACCTCAAATTAACTAGGGTGACTAGGAATAAAAGTGAATATTGTGTCCACCATATTCTGGTAGTCAATGGAGATGATTGGTGCATATAGGATGTATTTATAGCAAGTAACATTCTAAATCTTGTCCTCATCACGTTAACGACTTACAGCTTGCCAACTATGGTATCCATGTGTACTCCTAGTCCGACAAAATCCTAACAAATATTACAAGTGGAAACCATAACACGTTCCGCCATTGACCGCTCCCTTATTCAAATTAATACACTCGTTAGTGCGCATGGGCTGAAATAGATACCATGAGAAGGTAATTGGCGAGTCTTGATATAATTGTCTTTAGTAAATGACATTGTACTGAAGGCAAGCTAGCTTTTCCTGTTGTCGCATGTGGGCTGATTTGGAAGTTATGATCATTCATGGTAGCGAAATGTCAACACACTTGAACCAGCGTGGTAGGCCAGGCGTATTGATACCTTATTTTTACTATGAGTAAAACTGATAATAAAGGTCAGTAGGTGCAGTATACGACAATGACATCCATACAATAAAACTATAAAAGCTAGAATATATTCTAATAGTATCGTTACAAATATCCATAGCGTTAACTTCAAAACTTCAAAAATATTACTACAATTGTTTACCGACAGTCCAAACTAGAGAGTGGAAAAATTTCAGTCGAGATTTTTCTCATTTAGAGGTTACTCGATATGGAGTTTTAGAAAGATATCTACGCTGTCGACATAATAAGATTGTGCCACTGCAGCATTGCTAAAAGAGGGGGAAATAATATGAATTTTTCCATAGATAAATGGTTGTTTCCAGTTACTGTTAATGAGCTATGTGTGGAATTGTATAGCTTACAGCTCGATAAAGACAAGCTAGTGTTACTATTGAACTGTCACCAACAATCTTTAACAATTACTGGAGCTAATGCAATTAATATAAATTGCTGAAAGCTTTTTCCCATTGTTGTTTCCAAAATAACCAAAAACAAAACATCTTTCTGTCCTTGAATTTAATAGCTATCTATGGCCATATTTTATATGATAATGATTACAGTAGCAAGGATGCGTTGACGGCAGTCTGATTACGTTGGTAGCAGTAGAGATATGCTCTTTAATCCTGTAGTTACGACATCAGACCACGACGTTATCTCGTAAGTATGATTTTTTTGTGGTGGAGAAAAGACACCATAGACCGATTCTCAAAATCCCACAAGATACTGAATTCAACAGAACTGCTGAAAAGTACGATTTTAACATTTCAGATATGAGGCAAAAAATGCGGCTTTTGCAAAGCTTGGGTCAGTATAAATCCTATAGTTTTGTGGAAATCACAAAGAGGAAAACATACGAAAACTAGGAAGGTGTCATTGCTTTAATTTCATAGGGCATGCGCATTCCTTTGTGAGACATTATCCGGACATACCTTCAGGATCACACGCTTTCAGCTTCTCGTCATAGTGCTACTGTGAGGGTCCGCTTACTGTTCGCCGCGGTCTTCGCTCTACCGGACTACATTTCAGACGGCCTTCATTTGGACCAATTCTGACTCAACGCGATAATTCCGTTCCTGAGTTTAAAGTAAAAGCCTTCTTGGGTCAATAAATATGAAGCCAAAAGTTATAATGTCAGATGCATTATGTCTTGCCAGCACTTCCAGTCAAATCAGTAGTGCATATTCATTGTTTTTCAGTATATTTCTGAAACTCAACTTGGGTGTCTTTCTCGGCTTGTGAGAAACACTGAGTACAGGTTTATTTTGTGAAGTCGGCATAGCTAACTGTTCAACAACGCATTCATAAGGTCTGTTTGTTCGACCTTAAACTCGTATGTGACAAGGAGGGGGTCGCATGCATAACCTAGTGGCGTTTTATGAGTTATCCCAAAATAATATAATGTTTTTGACTAAAAATAAATTTGATTAGTTCCGCTAATATGATTACACTTGTGTTAAAGAATTTTCGCTCGATAAAAAGAGGACAATTCAACGACACAATTAAAGAAAACACTGATTTCAACACAGTAACAACTTCTAACACGCCCATCACTACCCATTTTCTCCATGTACCTACTGGCTCTTATTTTCTACTTTCAGGTGCCATAATGGACTGAACTTAAACAACCGGATTATTTTGAAATCTGAATATGGGATCCGGAGCTCAGAAGCATTATATTTTATGGTGAACATCCGATAACTTACATGTCTTGAATCAAGTTTTTCGACTTGCTTCATCATTTCAGATGTTTTAATATCACAGAACACAAGTGTAAGCCTTTTATCTGTTAACTACCAGGTTTTAAAGTAACTTTTATACACAAATTATGTCTGTTTTCACGCAGTGAGGATTGTAGCAGTTCATTTACTGGACCATTTCAGATAAAACAGCTGAATACAAACATGTAAAAATCATCAAGAATGCATATAACTAAACGAGACACCGTTAAACATATACTTAAGCTTTAAACAATTCATATTATTATCCTGTCTTTAAAGCTTTAACACGCTGTGTGGTCTGTGTACATTTTATTTGATTCTGAATTCTCGCCATGGAACTACGTTCTTCTCCTTCCGGGCTTGCTTTATGGTCCACACTATGGACTTCTGGTCGACGACGTACAGCCTTTAACGCTGAAAAAAGAATGTTCCCCTAAGAAATACGTTTGATTATTATATGTGAAAGTGTTATTTAGCCAGTAGCTAGCACTGTAAAATAACATGGGAAGCATGTGGTAGAAATTGATTACTTTGTAGTTGATTATGAGCTTACAGGCACATATTTTGAAAGAGTTTAATCTGAAGTTTATTTATACAAATTACGCCGTTATATACAACACTTTGAAAGAGGGGAGACAATTTCACAAGCTAAAAAAATCAAATGACATTTAAAATTGTGTCTCCTTGTATTAAGAATTCCATAATACCATATAAAATGAGTCATCGTTTCGAATAACTATTTGAAATTCCAGAGCAATAAATGGGATCATTTTCCCTTTTTTTATTCCAAAAAATCCCCTATATTAGATTTCAGTAAAACCTCGTCGCAAAAAGTGGGAATCCAGATTCCATAATATTTATAGGAATTAAGAATGAATTCATATTCATATACTTTCAGGTAAACTTCATCGAGGGAAGTGTGAATGTATTAATTTCATTTCATTACATTTATATTGATTAGCCATGAACTTCATATTAAAATATCAGATTGCCATACCTAAAAAAAATTACACGTCGAATGTTAATGAAATGATAATAAATTAAACCATTAATATGTGTACATTATTATATGTGACAGTTTGGATGGTGATGTGTAGAATAGATCAGAAGTGTCGAGGAGAGGGGGGGGGGGCAACGGACACCCTTTGCGTATCCTATAGTCCAACTCCACACGATAGGTAGTGCCTACACATCCAGGGGCCTATTTCACGAAATTTTAACTAAGATAAGATCCCAATTTTAGTAATTTGATTGGATAATATTAGATTGATTTTAGTGCTTAGCCAATCAAAACTGAAGTATCTACTAAAATTGGATTTTATCTTAAGTTAAAATTTCGTGAAACAGGGCCCTGGATAATCCGATATCCCGTAGAAATAAATCTTGCTCGAATTGTATTGTTCATTTAAAATGTAAACCTGGAGCGACAATTGCATATTCTTTACTACATAGATGATCTTCACGTACGTCATTTCCTGTCTAGATTTCTATTACCTTATAATTATTTCAAATAAAGCAAAACATTATAAATAATGATAAGAATATATTTGTCCACGTGTGATATTTTTCCTTTAATGCGAAAATTCTAAATGTATTATAATGTTTTAAAATGACATAGTTTGTTATTAAGACAAGTGGTTGGCAAGATGTCGTGTCGTACCACGTGTTTATCGTTAGAGAAAACTTGTGAATAATTTGAGTGGCCAATTATTGAAAAACAAGTAATAAATAGAAGATGTGAATTGTTTGTTTGGATTAGATGGAAAGCCTTTCTTCCCACCGACTCTATACGGTCAGTCTAAACATCACTCTCGGATATCGTTACTTTATGTTTATCATCTCATAAATTTCTGGCATTTTTATCCCCTTATCTAATTGATTTAATCCACTTCTAGCAACCTATTCACGTGCAGGGTTAGTTTCCATGACACTAGTAGCAGCCCTTAGCGACGGGGAGCAGTCATTATTTTCAGACCTATAAGGTAGAAAACAAAAGATATGGGAACGAGGGGGTCATGTGGCGAAAAGATGTGACCACTGATTTGATATTGTGTAAACTACAAGAAATGAGATCCTGCGTGGTAATATTTATATTTTGGAAGCGAAGGCATGTTTTGTAATCAGCGTGTTGACACAGCTGTATAGAGGGCGCGCATTACATAGAAGTGCTAGTAACTATACATTGTATTAGAACGCGTATCATATGTATTTCAAACAGATTTTAACCATACTTAAAACCTCGTTAAACCATGTAATACTAAGACAGGGTGTGAAATCTAAATAATATAAATTAAGTAGTGCCTTTGTTTAGGTTAACCAACGTGTGTTTGCTTAATGCCATATGACAAATTAATATATTTGTTTCATAAGATGTGTGGCCAGAAGGGTGACTATCCCATGAGAATTTGTCGTTTTCTAGAAATATAGTGTTTGTTGAAATAATTCTAAATACCAGTATGTGCACATGCGCGAAAATACCTGTACATCAATATTTTAACGTGCAAAGATGAATGCTAATTTCGTTACTTTTTGGTGGGAAAATAGAAATACATTTAGAAAGTATAATGTCAATAAATTAGACCTCTTTTTAGTTTGAGCATGTCTTTCTTGTTGGTCCACAATTTTATGTGGCTAAGTGGATAAGACGCTGGTTCACTAGCCTGGAAGTCGGGTGTTCGATTACTGCATTCGTCGACAAGGTTCATCCAGATTTTCCGGCGTGGTTTCCCCTTTGTCAGTGATGCAGGACGGAGGGAGGGCCAGACAAGGAAAGTTGTCTAGTCGTTCGGATGGACGGAAATCCCAGGTTCGTGTACACATACATAATCGTGCACAAAAAAGATCCCTTGACAGTTCGAATATAAGAGTATGCCACTGTCCGGGCAAAATTCCCATACACTGTATGGCGTGTGCCTGTCTTCATTAGCCCAGTCGGAGCAGAACAGTTGGACGTTATACCGCATTTCATTTTGATCTGTTGAGCACTTGTATTCTAAACGTTGATTAGGGACTACTAAGTATGGAGCAACATTCGCGACGTAATTTTACCCGTTAAATCATATCTTGTGCATATCTCAACGTATGTAACTAACGCGAATAAGCAAGCAATGGTATCGGGTATTGTTGTAATAATCTACCCTGCCTTGCATAAACCATCTCTAAACGAAGGGTTGGTTTGGAGGAAACTGTTATATCATCAGTTGTATTCCATTGGAGCGTTTCCTATGTATAAAGTACTACTCTTTCTTTAGGAATAATTGTGTTTGGTTTTGATCCACTGGTGTACTTCTAGAAGACGATAACATCGGGTCAGATTTGAACGTTAGAAGGATTTATAAAATCAATCGGGAATCGTGACTCAATTTTATAATTAAAACCATCTTGAGTTGTCTAAAACAACATATGACGTAATGCCTTTGTATATGATTTTCTTAAGTCTCGGTTTTCAGTATGCAAGTTTCTCGCCAGTGTCAAAACAATCAAATCAAATTTACAGTATTTAAGAGCTGAGGATTCCAATGTCTGTCTAGTTTCATCTCCTATTGCAAAAGTTAAGATCGTGATGAAGGTAAATCGTGGAGTTATTCCTAGTCCAGGATCTATTCCCAAATGACCAGTTTTATCTGTAACTAGATCCAACATGGTCTTCAAGTGTTTGTTTAACTTCCAGACGATCAATTAACGGGAATTATAATCGAATTATTGCCATGATACTGTAGCCATTAGGTTAAACAGCTTGTCTTACAATATAACGTTTCAAGATTTATTATTGTTGGGGATATATCGTCTTCTATACCAAATTCATGTTGTTAATGGTCAACGTGGGGTGCTTAGTTAACAAGCTATCGAGCTCCTATTACAAATTAATAATATTTTTGTGCAATGTCTGATTTCATAATAGTATTTGTGCTCGTTTATTGGTCTGGTTCAGCTTTTGTTTTGTTTTGTTTATATTGTGTTGTATGTTAGTAACGGTTTACTATCTATCGAATTAATGATCATACTGGGTTCTTATTAACAAGACCGCGTTTTCTAAATTCAGTCTTTTGTTATTTACATTGTCAATTGTATATCGTGTTCCATGCCCATATATTTTAGTATTTGTTTTTGGTATGTCATGTTCTGTCAGTATATTTCAGTATTTGTTTTGATATATCGTGTTATATATAAGCCGTTTCATTAGCCCAATAAGTGATGAATCGATATCTTAGCAGACCAACTTGATTTTAAAGTGATGCCTGACATCTTTTTAAAGAAGGTTGTTCGCGCATGCGTGGCAGACATGGTTTGTGCTGAAAATCTATAGGCCCCGAATACAAATTACTAGTTCACGTAAAGTATCCCATATTGGTTTTGACTCTAAACACCACGGTCCGTGCAAAATTTGTCCCCTACGGATGGTACAATATAAATAAAATTGGTGTATGTTAGTCTGCAAATGAACCCAATACAGTTTTATCGAAACCCTAACTTCATTCCATTCTTATTAAACTCGACTCACAGCTAGAATTTGACCCAAAAGGCTTTAATTTAAAACGAAAAAAAAAAAAGATACATATCGCGACATTCTGGGATAAATTTCTTGTTAATAGGACTGATTCAAATTTGTGGAAATCGGTGAAATGACCCTTTCATGTTTCTTGGGGAAATTCTAGTTGAGACATTTTACCACAGATTTTATCTATCGAGGGCGAAGTCTTCCGCTATTATAAAAACATGCCAACAGTGAGGCTGATGTTCCCCGCCGCAATCCCGAAATGAATAGACGACACATTAATAAATTGCACATTTATATTTTTGAAAAGTATCAAGCGATCAAACTGATTGTCTATGCCCGCGTTTCTCAACCTGGGGTGAATTCACCCCCAAGGGGGAATGACTAGCGTCCAGGTGGTGAATGACCACATTCCCAGTAACTTCAAAAATGATCATATACAAGGTTGTGCAGTTGAGATTAGCACTCTCAAACACTGTCCCGAGAATAAAAAAAATCGTTTGTGAAAATCACCAGGAGTAAATTTCGCACTGAACTGGAAACAACGTATTAAAATAAAAATTTGGAGATTATTGAATCTCACCTTCGATCCGTATTCATTCCATATTGAATGTCAATGTGGTCAGGGGTGCAGGCCCGTGCAAGGATCCGCGGTTCATGTCGGATGGCTTCTATAGAAAAAGGCCATTTTCAAGTTCCTATGAAACGCCTGAAGAGTGCCTGAAATGGCTGGAAATCACATTTCCGGGCTCCAATTTCTAAACATTTCCTAGGGGGAGACCCCTCCCCCACTCTACCCTCCTCGACGGGCTTCGCGACTACGGCGCTCGCGGTGACCAGCTTCGCCGGCAACGGCTCCGCGGTCAGTAACCTCCTCAAAACTCTGGGGGTAAATGGGTTGGTTGAGAATTCATTTAGGGGTGAGCAGTGAGAAAAGGTTGAGAAACGTGGGTCTATGCACAGTCTAAGCAGAAAATTTTCATTGAAGTACCTGATATTGAAACTATACATTAAGTTTCACCCCTTTCATCAGTAACTTCCTGGATTATAGCCCTTGATTGTTTGAAAAATTGCGTCTCATCCGATTCTGAAAATCGTTTAAATATATTCAAAGTCTCGACCAATCACTGTAAAATTATAACCAATGTTATCGTGATCCAAAGCATCGGCCAGTCAAATTGCTTACCTATGTTTAGCAAAAGCAGAAAATGCTCATCTTCAAACTCCATCAAGGCATTCTACCTCAATTAGAAGGAGAGTTATTGTGTCCCAAAAAGTGTGAAGGACACGCGGACGGATTATTTAAAATTGTATCTTAAACATGCATTATGTAAGATTTAGATAAAGCGCCAACAGTTTAAAAATAGATAATACAATGGGAATATATTTAAAAGTTCAGTCAAATTACTGCATTCTGGCTGAAACTATGACAGGTTGAAGGATATAGTAGCCTTATTTTCCATAGCTACCGTTGTTGCGATAATAATAAGTCTTTAAATCATTAAATGGTGATCGTATTTCATCCCGTTCCAATTCACAAACATTTGATGTTCTATAGGCCTACAGTTGATTATGTACATAAACGTCTAATTAATAATTTATTGAACATTTTAGGCCAAAACAAAGACCCGCAACAGGTAAGAATCTTTAATGATAATTTAGCTTAGGATAGATATAACAGTTGTTTATAGGCACAATATCTAATCCGTAAAACAGACTTCAATTAATATATTTAATATATTTGATTATTGTATGCCTAATGCCATATTTAGGCCCAGAAGTGAGAAGAGGAACAAAGGCATGCTACATACAGAAGCGATTGTTATTCAAGCAACTAAAACGTCCGAATGATTGACATTAGAAATATATAACTATCCAGTATCTATAACAACTTCCTCTTCCGTCAATAATAACATCTTATAAACATCAATCTACAAATCGGCTGACTTTAGCATGATACACGTGTGAGAAAATACACGTCGCCATCTTGAAACGGGAGCAGTCATTGCGCAGTAGCAGAATAAAGGTGTTGGCAATATGGCGGAGGGTGCACATGTGTTATATTGGTGACATTTATTGAAACCACTCGACCAGATGTGAACACAAAAAACTCTTGTCTAGTATCGAGATGAAAAACACACAAGGATAAAAACACAGTGACATCTGCAAGGTTTGTTTCAATTGTCAAATAGTTAGCGTGTTACATAAAAATAATTTTAGTTTTTCTATGATCTAATCGTTCTGTTTTTATATCTCATTACAGATCGGGGTTCCAGACATCTCTCTTATAATATCTTCATGTACATTGGTGACTTACTGAGGTGCTTGAACTAACATAACCGCCAAGAGTAGTAACAATACAGGATTTCGTCATTTTCTTAATGAAAGAGAAGGGAAAAATACGGCTTACGTATCTATTTCACGCCCTGCACGATAAATGGGGTATTAAAGACCAAAACGTTCATTCTGTATCTCAGTCAAATTGAAGATATGTTGCCTTGTACGACATTCTGTATACACGTATTTGTAGATAATTATTGATTGTCTTTCCTGTTTCTAAACATTATATTATTTTTCGGTTCTTAAATTTGATCCCATTAATCAAAGTCAAGACCGACATTTTGTCAACAGCGCCCATAGTACTACAAAAAGGGACATACAAGGAAATATAAAGATATGTATATTCTATACGTCATAATCCAAATTTAAATGATTTTATGCAAAATCGAAATCTTAACAGAAACGATCACCGACAAGAGTTTTGTTCGAAATATACATATTCTACTCAGCATATGCAAATTTAAATGAGAGAATGTTAACTGTATATATTTCGTCATTTCTTCTAGGATGTCTAGAACCAAAACAACATAGAAGTGCTCTAAAGGCGAGTCCTGATCTCTCGCCAGTCGAACATCTTCGGGACACTGCAACTGGAATCTGCACTGCAAATCTCCATCAACTGGAATCAGCAATGCAGTAAAGGTGGAAAAGGATCACACAAGCGGCGATTCGGAGTGTGTGGCTGATACAAGTGGACGCACACGTTACGGACTGCATGCGTTTCATTGTATAATAAAGTTGGTATGACCTCCGTTGGTTGATGGTCTTACGTTGGTAAATATCCAGCATGCAATCATTACAATAATAACATTTCGGTACTTTGCACGTGATCGGTTAATCAAGTACCGCACTATCAATAATAAAAATAACGCATTGGTTATATTAAATTGACAATTTAATATAAATGAGGGAGGTCCGCCCTATTAATTCACAACAGTCAGTAAGGTATTTAAAACATGTAAAGGTTATCTCATCATGAGTATGATACCAAATTCATATAGCTTGTTTTCTTTCATAATCTGACCTGCACACGCTCATCAGACCACGTAAACATTTGTATTAGATTATCATCGTACACACAGACTGGTGTCAACAGCAGCTAAAATAAATAAACAATATTCTGTAATATTGCATATAGTAACTCGATAAATATTATCAAAACAAGTCGGAACTTCTAAAAGATTTGTAATTGCTATAGTCCTCTCTTCCAGTAATCTTTAGAGTTTAAATGGGTGAAATAACCAAATATAAAATGTGTAGAACTGTTAATAAAAAGAGGCCTGAAAAGTGTCTGGAATGTGTTGCCTCTTGTGATTGTTGCTATTTAGGACCGAACTTACAGATACATACAATATACTGACGACCAATTCCCCCCAAAAAATTTACCAAAGGAACATTATTTTTATTATTTAGATTATTGGATTGAGACATGTATATAGTATGGGTGGGGTTCTGGAGGGTAGTAGAAAGCCCACTCCAAAACCAAACAGAAAATAGTAAGCATATTAGTCTACCCAAATCAGAGTCGAACCCAAGAGAGTGGTAATTAAGCTATGTCATAATTTATTTTACCGAACAAAAACAAAAATGACTTAAACCATTTTTTTCTAAATTTAACGCCCCGAAACACTTAAGTAACCGTTGAGAGTCTAGGGGAAACAACAAATAATTTAATTTACAATTAACGAATAATTCGACAAAGTCCATATTAATGCCGGTCTAGATTAGTCCTAAAAAGACTTTAAAATTACATGGCATGTCTAATTTAGTATTCATGCATAATCGAGACTTAATATATCTTAATTTTTAAAATCAATTTTTATAATTTTCAGAGTTAAGAGACTACACAAAGAACTTATATGCAAGGATACTCTTGAAGATAACAGACAAAACCATGATGAATGGTTTAGCTTTCTTTTAAAGGGACTTCTTTTTTTACCAAATAAATCCTGTAATACATATTCAACTTATTCAGACGATCAAAATATGTGAACAGCTGACAAAATCAAAGTCAGGCGATCTGCAAATGTTTTCAGTCTGCTAAAATTTCTTTTTTCTCCCTCTCTTCCTTTCTTTGATCTGCGTCTGCATGGGTGGGGAACAAAGATACAATTCAACCTAGTTAAGAGTTTATCTGAGCAGTTATTACTAAACAGACTTCTGGAAGACAATCAACTTCCCAAGTTATCAGTGATCTGTGATCCAGGCGTCTTTCCCTAAAGATGGCTGCACCATGTTCTGTGTAAGATGCACCAACATACTACCGCCATCTGCCTTATGTGTTGCTTCTTGTTGTCAACAGTTGTCCACCCATTTCTAATGGTTTCAAGACTATCTGCAGCATGACTTTACGTGTATTGTCTTAAGGATAATATAACAAAGAGTTGAATGAAATGTTGAAAATATGTTTCATTCATGTTTGATACAGAGAGTAATTTCCCTTGGGAGGTTATACCGCCATCTCCGGTCTGTGGCTACTTGGTGATCGTGTTACTGTGGATGAGGGGGTGGCAAATCTTATAGATATAGCATGTCGTGTAGAAAAGATTTGTTAACAATCACCAAATAATCTATAAATATCTAACTCCACGAAACAAGTAAATAACTGACAGAGATGTGTCTGTGTCTGCGTTGCATGGGCTTACTTTAGGCAGAAGTTTTTCGGCATTTAACACACATAATCCACACACCTTCAGAAAACTTGTATCTGGTTTTAGAATCGTTATTAATTACTTCGTGCATGGTCTATAGTTTTATAAAGATATATCAGGCGCCGATTAAAGGATGGTGCCTTAAAGCTGGACACCCCTCCCCCCTCACACCCTATTCACAGTTTCTAGATCTTCGAGTGTACTAGAGTTGTTGGTTTGAATAACACTGGGGTGGGGTCTAGAGTGCCTCGCTTCGACCTCTAGCTGGTCGGTCACCTCTGGCTTGTGGCTGTGGTTTCGATCCCTGGTGTGAGCGTATGTGGGTTTCCTCCGGGCACTCCGGTTTCCTCCCACTACTAAAGACCCCTACGCGCAAGCGAATTATTTAAATAAAAATTAAACCATATGTTAGTCCCAAAATGACCTAGTTTGTGTCGAGTGGACGTTAAACCACATTTCTCTCTTTCTCTTTCTTGAATAACACTGCCACAGGAATTATTCTTGAATATTTGTGTTTTTATAAATAAAAATCCGATTTATATGTATCAGCAAAAGGGTTGTTTTAAGGATCAAGTTCCAATATATTCGGGAAGGTGCTGACAAGTAAAGTGTTGCCTAGTTCTTCAGGGACGATAAAACGAGATCCAGACGTACCCACTGGGATTCGACAAACAGTTGTCAGAACCGCTGCCACCTAAACCATCTTCGCCTCCCAAGCACAGCACAACTTACCACAAGATGAAAATAATTGTATGTTGTGCTCACGAGAAATGCATCCCTCCCTTTCCTAGCATACAGGGTATGCATAGTCTAATACCATAGCGGTGGTTCCATCTGCCTCTTTTTATTTTTGAAATCGCTATAACAATTGTGAAGTGAGTGTCACAATAATGTAAGCTTTTCATGGTTTTATTACGACAAGGATATCAACACATTGAGATTATTTCACAATAGGCCTAATGTAAGCTTTTCAGGGTTTATTACGACAAGGATGTCAACACATTGAGATTATTTCTTCCGTTATTAATAATAACTCACGTGACCTTATCAGTATATTTTCTATTCTCTGTCTCTAATTGCTCATAACAACCAAAGATGTCAAACAAGGGTCATAAATCATAATCTAATCCCCTCAATAATAAACATAACCTTTTTAACTACAGTCGACATAATTAGCTACCGATTTTCTTTTTGGACAATACCAGAACTGCATTTAAAGAAACGCCGCTCAAACATGCAAGATGCGATCAATTAAAGGAATTAAAAGTGGTTTTCAACAAAAAAGAAGTTAATATTGATAAAATCACACACGCGCTGAAGCGTGTGGAGAATTCTAATATACATTTACACATGATTTAAGCCATTATTCAGTCGCATGCAGTTGTTTCATTTACAAAAGATCACCTTAAGGGCGATCACTCCCAACTGCACGAAGGAGCGGAAATGAGGTTAAGAAATAAAAAAGGAAATTACACATGGCATATGGTCGAATTGAAACATTGTAAAGTTTTGTGTTTACGGATGATAGAGTTGGGCGTATTATTAACAAAATGGTTATTATAGGAAGTGTCTTAAAGAATCAGCAAGTTAATCTCTTAACGCTCGCAAGCTACAAGACGACAAGAACAAATAGATGAAACCAATATTAATTCTTCGGTGTTTTAAAAAGCAAGAAAATAAATGAACCATGAAGTCGCAGAAAGTATCTCTTTCTTAATTTATTTATTGCTTTGCCTTAATATTTTTGACTCTCGTGTTTATTAACCTGGGGCCGGATTTACGTCATCAAGACATAATCTCTAGGTGAAAACTGAAACATGGTAATTTCCGACCTAATGTCGGATAACATAGTTTTGCACGAAATATGTGTAGTGCTGTATTTCGACCACTGGGTTAGTAGTCATAGATTCCGAGGGTTTTATAGCTCCGGTTTCCTATTATCTGATTTTAAAATACAAATCTATATTTTGTTTCGTTATTTTATTTAATTTTTTTTGTTCGGGGGGGGGGGGATAAGTTTGATAGGCTACACTACATGAATATCTTACCACTTGTTTTAGAAGGTTGTTTCAGAGGTTATACGCGCGGTTATTGACCCTATGCCATCAGACATTAACTTTATTAACCAATCAGCATTGAAGTTTCTAGAGGATTACCCACAGTTTTCCGTGCACCACGCGCCAAACGCTCGTCGTAGCAGGTCGTTTCATTGGTTAATCCCTCACATCATCCAGAATACGTCAAAGATACCAACTTTTCCAGATCTGTGTGTAGTAAAGACATGTCTAAAGCGAAATTTTGAAATATCTGGTGACATATCATTTCTAATTTGGGAAGTTCTTGTAGCCAACAAGTTTTCTTTAAATAGTAGTCTAAACAAAATATGTAAATTAGGTGCCAGGTGTTCGTAGATATACACATGAAATCAGTTGAATGGAAGGTGCATTCTAGATGGACCAATGTGATTATTATTCTGTATGGTCCGAAAGTCTTTATTTACCCTTTAATCTGGGTTACTATGCATTTATGTAGGTTATATTTAAACGATTCCGTAGATTAAAATTGATAATGACTGTCTTAATGAAGTTTGGGTACTTTTTTAGCCTTCAGTACAGAATATTTTACCTGAAGGAGGGGCTTGGCCGAAACGACTACATAGTATTAACATTTTTAATATCTTATACTTCGTGTAGTTTTACATCCTTGGTTTACATCTGATTCTAGTATTGTGTCACCAATATGTAGATATTATTTCATTATACAAATAACGCTTCACAGTATGCAAATATCTAAACAAACAACACGTGTAATATGCATTAACATACTGATATATGAATGTTCTTGTATTAAATATGAGGTATATCAGCTTATCTGATCACACGACAGTTAGTCGGCAAGTGGTGTTAATAACACTTTAAGTAGGGTATATTTTATTTTTACAGATACAAATATACATAACTCTTTTGTTTTGTAGATAACTATATACACAATGCCATGGTGCCAATCGCCATATATCATTCCTGTTTGTGTATTGTGGTGGAAATTGATTTTGCCAGATTTGATTCTAAATCCAAGCTCGTAATATGGTTCGTTATGACAATATAAATAGAGTCTAGTATCCGTGAATGACATTTAGAAGTAGAAGTATAATATTCATAATAACACAACATTATATGGGTTTACTACTTCTTGGTTTATTATTACATGCAACGTTTCAATACTCTAGAGGCGTTTTTTTACAATAAGCTGAATAATCAATTGAAGATTTAAACTAGACATTGCGAAGTAAAGAATATACGCCCAATATCGGCATTTTGAAGTCCAGCTTTTCAGTTTGGCCATACCTACACACAAAGCTAATGGTCGACAGTTTCACTTTAACACTTTTCACTAACAATCAGGACGAGCTTAAAAATAAATCTCACAGGCTGGATGCATGGACCACATTCAAGATTTTGGTGTCGGGGACAACAATAACTTAAAAACACAATTCCCAAAACTCTTAACCCGTAGAGCATTGATTACAAGAATTTTAGACAGACGGATAATAGTTGAGAATATATTCACATACAGTGTATAACAGTCTATCCTCGCCAGCGCCAAAGAGATTCAAATTCAAGAGAGCTGTCTAGTTCGTTATTCATTTTCCTTTGATGTCTAATTGTATTCACCTTAAAGAATATTGGTACATAAAAATGTATTTGAGTGGAATTCAAAAGATTGGATGTCGCTTTGAAAAGAAGAGATAATTGGCGAGTTGATCTTCCTATAGGCTTAAGACAATTAATTCATGATCTGCACCTATTGTTTCCGGCTAATCCCATAATAATTAATATACATTCGCCTTCTCTAAAAGCTTCAATCATATTAAGACATTATTAAATTGATAAATAGAAAACGCTTAAGACGTAAATTCAATAACGGCCGATTTTGCAGACTCTATTGTAAGATAATCCCTATTTATTCGTTTTAGTTTGCTTTCTTTCCGGCAATTAAGCCTGCCATTATAAATGAGGTTTTTAATTTATTAAAACATGGGTAGTTTTCTATCCGTGATAACTGCAGCTTACAAATTTCGTTTCTTTTCTTCTCTCCGGAAGATTGGGATTAAACGCAACCTTTATACCTGTTGTTCGATATATTAGTATAACATAGCGTGACTTACCTGGTGGCCATTAAAGACGAAGCGCTGATTACGCGAAAGCTCAAGAGGAAATAATAATAATAAAAATGAAATATCATTTGCATTTATTCCAAATTTGCGAGAATTCAACCAAAGAGTGTTCCAGATCATTTCCCAATTAGGGTTGTAACATTGGGCATATTTTGGCTTCAGAAGTTACAAGTATGGAGTAATGAAATTAAAAACAAAAATTATAAACTCTTGTTCTGCTATGGAGAGAACTATACTTATTTTTATTTTATCTGCTTACTGGGTCTTTAAATATTACATTATAAAGAGAGACACCATCGCAATGCACTTGACCAAGGAAGCTAACACCATTCAGTCATCACCAACTAGATCTGAATGTCTGAAATTAAATAGCTGGGTTAATCGAGGTTGTATTAAAAGCTACGGGATTTAAACCATACGAAACCAGACGCATGTCTTAAATTCCTTTCGAGATGTACTATTTGACAACAGTATAAGGATATACAGGGACATACAAAACTATGGAAGCCTATAACTACCATTCATAATTTCTACTTTTCGCCCCTTCAAAACACGAAAGTCGAAAATAAGAAATTAGGAAAAAATGTGAGGCGCCAAGACGGTATACAAGCCAAAATCAACTCGAAAATAGGAAATTAAGAAATAACACACAGCGATAATAGCATTTTGGCTTGTATACCGTCTTGTTGACTTTCGACTTAGTCATATTTTTGTAAACACGAAAGTCGAAAATAGGAAAAAACGAGTTATTTCTTAGTTTCCTATTTTCGACTTTCGTCTCGGAAGTTGAAGTAGTCTCTGCCTTCCAGGTCACATTTGAATACGCACAATTCCGGTTACCCACAATTCCCGTTAACAAAAATGTCTGTGTTATAGAGTCTACAGTAATGATGGCGATTATTTTATAATTAAAACATATTTTAATGTAAATAAAATAGTTTATGATGCAGGATGAGAAACAATGCTTAGTGGGATACAATGCTTCAACTTGAGAAATACAGCTGGCTTCAGTACACTCAGATGGGTTCATGGTTTCTCCAAATTGGTGATTATGATTGGTTTGTCCTTATCCACGACCTGGAAGGCAGAGACTACTTCAACTTCCGAGACGAAAGTCGAAAATAGGAAATTAAGAAATAACACGTTTTTTCCTAATTTCGACTTTCGTGTTTACAAAAATATGACTAAGTCAACCTTTGCCACCACAATAATTGTAAGGATATAGAGCAAAAACAAGCTTAAACATTAGATATATTTGATTTGTGGCTTCATTTACAAGAATCTGAATCAGTACGTCGCTGGGCATGTTGCAAAGTTCAGTTTTACATCGTATTGTTTTAAAACATTTAGAATTGTTAGTTACTTGATTGTCTATGTTGTTTTCACTATTGAATTAAGTTTAGCTTTATTGTGGCGTTTAGGTTTAATGCGAGTTAAATAGTCATGACAAGTGGTAGCTTGTGTCGGATCCTTTTCTGTCTGCCCTGTATCAATGGTAGGTCTATAGGTCCTTCGCATCTTTGTGACACAGTCTCTTGATTTGTAGTCACCGGAAACGCACTATGTGAAGCGAAGTAAAGCTTGGTTGATCTTTGGCAAGCTTGAGGGCAGTAGTTGAGGTTGCACTGGATGAATCCAACTGAAGAATTGTGTTATCTTTGTGTATCAACCAAATCATATATCAAATATAGATCTTTAACTTTATTTCATTTTCAAAATCAATCTTTGTTCTCCGTCAGGTAAAGCCGATTTAAAAGTGCTCCCAGGTCAATGTATAGCGTCGAGTCAATGTTCGCCAAGTCGTTTTAATAATACCATACGGTTTTTGTAAGTTTCTTCTTAATCTCTTAATTCATTTAGCTTTGTTTTTAAAATACTCTATTCTTCTTAAAAGCTTCTTAAAATTGTGAAACTAGTTCTTACAGATCAAACTGACTTTCTATAGAATATCTTGTTTGTTGCTTGATCGTGATCTTTTTATAAGTCTGGAAGACCCAGTCCTCAGGGAGTGCTTAATTCTTCAAAAGATAACGAAATAATGTGTTGGGATATTTTGAATTAAGGCTTAAATGTTCTTTGTAAGAAAGAAGGGTTAAAAATTACCCTTCTCGAACATTTAAGGGCATAGATTCCACTAGTCACTGAATTTTCGTCATGTATTCTCGTGTCGTGCAGTTATTTTGAATATCCGTTATGTCTGAAGTATTCCCAAATGGTGCCATTTTTGTTAGATATGTGCAGAAGCAATCACGTTGCGAATAAAGTTACCATGAAATAATACATGTAAAGCCTGAATTAGACCAGTATCTTTATTAACCATGCAGCTCACAGACATCGTAAGCCATCAAAAAACTATGCAATAAATAAAATGATCAGACAATATTTGTCACTAATGCACCATTAGATGGTCTTCAATTTGGTCAATCTGTCATAGCCCCTGAGATGAGGATGTTTTCCCTATAAGATGAAAATGAAATGGGGTTTAACGACCTACTATTCTACACCAACCGGGGTGTATATTATTATGAATATGGGTTCTCTTGCAAACTGGAAATTATTTTCACAAATTTAAAGCATGAATTCCGTTCCTTTTTTGATTATTTAGAGCCGCGGATGGGCCATTAGCATCCTTCGGCAACGACTGTTAATGTATGTCTGAATACGCAATCAAGTTACTTAAATTGATTATTCAACATTTAATTCAGAAAAGAAAACAGTAGACATTCTCCAGATTGTTGATTTTAATCGAATTAAAGAATCCCACAAAAAACAATTACCCATCTCTTACAGGTGGCACTGGCTTGTAAAGGATGTTTGCTGATCCGATATTCCCAATTCATCACATTGTATTGGTCAAAACTAAGTTAACTAATAGTTTTTAACCTTTGTTCCTTTAATTTACGTGAGAATCGAAATCGTTTCGATCACGAATAGCAGCGGCTTTACCGCTCAGTTCAAATATTACTCATTTTCAACTATATTCTGAATAATTTTTAATTAAATTTTTCATAGTTACATTTAAATTCAATTTATATTTTATTAATTTCTTTTTTGAACCATTTTTATTTTCAATTTAATTTTATTCCCATTTTTCGATATTCGCAGAAAGGCGGTCAATACCTGTCACAATGGAATCAATCTGTATGGAAAATACTTTGTATTGCCTCTAAAGAATAATATTACAGCGGTTTTGCTCACAGATAAAATTTTGTTTAATCAAAATTACCGTGAAACAAATGTCTTTTATTAACTGTAATTTGGTTAATTCGATTGCAAATGTTCTCTCTTTATCACTCGCTTTCTTTACGTTGTAACATGCCATAATAGAATCATTGACTAGTTTCTATTTCTTAATTCCTGGCCATATGTTCTTGCTTGATCTACACAAAGAAAAGGCTTTATTAAGATAATTGTTAAAGCGTGTCTTTGTATTAGACCGTAATAGCTTAACTAGGGGCGAGATCCATTTATTGTAAATGTAGCGTATAGATAATTATATACGTTTAATAGCCATAAGGTACATTAAGAACTCGTTCCCCTTACAGGTAAATTATATATAAAAATGTCTTCTTTTATCTTCAAGTTTTGTTATTGGATGTTTGGCCATGAACTGGAAATCAAGAATTATATGTCGGTGAAAGATTATAATAAGAATATACTATTAGATTCGTATATAACCGAGACGAAATTTAAAAAAAAAAACGAGACGGGATTTTTAATTATGGGAATTATACCGAAGCGGTTTATTATGTGATCATTATATAACTGTATTCTTAAAAAAAACCCAATGAATTCATGCTTCTTTCTTATTTTTGATTGTCTTTCACAAACATTAGTCGTGATTGCGATTCAGTTCGTTGATGACTGTCGGCTATGTAAAATACAAAGAAAGTGATTTCAAAACCACTCGATTTCTTTGGGTGACATATGAAATTGTCGATTTTATGAAGTTCGTTTATTTTGCGAAGTAAATATAAACCAACATTAACAATTTCATTGATTTTGTGTTGACCTAAAAAAAAAAAATCAAAATAATACGAAATACGTAAACAGACCAACTTCCGCTTTATCTTTCGAAATGAAAATTTCATCGAATATAGCTTAGCCCTATATCACTGCACTGGTCGAATTAAGACGTCATTTTCAAATGATTTAGATTGAAGATAAATATTTGTTTAATAAAGAAGTTTTACAACTTAAACTTACACCAATGTCAGGTTTTAGATAAAGAATACAGTATACTGGAAGATGCCAAAAGAAATGGTATTGCATATTAAATTAACCGTTGTTCACAGTTAATAATACTACGTTTATCCTTCGTATTGGATGTTTTGGAATATCAACGTAACCGTTATTCGCAGTTCACCTTTCGAATGGAACTTTTACAAGAAGGGAACTGTAAAGTACATGTTTGTTTTGCTACTTACATGTTCTTCCGCTTCGCCAATTGGATTTTTAATTTGTTCTTTGATTAATCGACTGCAGTTTCGCAATCAAAAGTCGTAATGCCTACCAATATATAATAATATGAACTTTTATTTCCCAGAATATGAACCGTTATTTCATTCTACGTTACTCCCATTGCACGTGCTACAGTGTGAAAATCTGTCCGTATATTACAAAAATATGCAGAAAAATGTAATAAAAATAAACAAGCTTACGGCATACAATATCAATATATAGGACATTACACGATTTTCACAGTTACATATGATTATATATAAACAATAATATACTTTAAGCTGTTTATAATAATGTAACGAGAAGAGATAATATACAATCTTAGAGATTCTAAATAAACCTTTTCTCTCACGATCATACTTTCTCAGCTACATCACTGAAGAAATCATCTCAACATCTTAACATCATTTTCCTAACTCTACCTTGTTTACAATAAGTATTCACAAGAAACTGATATATCTGCCAATGTATGTATCTGCGCACGCGGGCTGAATTACGTTGAGGAGGCACGTGCGTTTCGCGCGATATGGGAATTGTTGTCAGTTGTCTATTGCTTGTTAACGGTGTTCACGTAAAGGAAACGCGGCTTTGACGTGGGGTGATTCGGGTACGTTAACAATATGTTGGACAAATGCCGATACGGCTACACGAATAAAAACCAGCTTGCTAAGTGTTGTAAGGTTCTTATCAATAAACAGCCCTCGATTAGAGACTTATGTTACTCTGTTCAGCCTGACATTCTATAGTCCAGCCCCACCCTTTTTAGCTCCACCCACTCTAACTTGTTAGCCAATAGAATAATTTTCTACTCTGGCGGTAGGGAGAATTTAGTATTCGTTTCGGTAATGGTGTAAATTGCTCTGTAAAGGGAATTTTAACAGCTTTATGGAACCTCCGCTATGTTTTATATCAAAAATAGCTATCCCACGATATCTTGAAAGAAAAAAATGGGTTCTCAGTTTGATTCCTGTGCTCTCTTTTATGCGTGTTAAATACGATATATTTTTTACAGACACAACGCCTAGAAATATACGGAGATGATGGACCTGGCAGGGTTTAGTATTCCATGGAAAGTTTGAAATAAAAAAAAAAATGTTCAAAAATTATACATATATCGTTTGCTAAATTCTTCAAGAAGTTATCAATTCTAGCAAGTTGTTTTTTCGTTGTTATAGATTACCATGTCTTTTTCGAAAAAAAAAGATCGAAAACATGTTTTTAACATAATAAAGTTTAATTCAGAAAGGGTAGATTCCCATTTGCCTGGCGTCAAGCCGTGTCAGGAGAAAATTTTAGAGTAATGTCCCTCCTTTTGGTCATCACAAACTCGTGGGAAAGGGGCAATTTGCTCATCTCAATCACAAATGTTTAGTAAATATTTCCTTATTGTTTGACATAGATACTTTGTTATTTTAAATTCAAGTTCCCAAAATTCTCTCCCTGGGCCCGCCTTTGACATCTTATATTATGTTCTCGTTTATTTTGGCGGTTCAAGACAATTTTGTTGCACTGATAAATAATGTTTGATGTCATTTCTAATGTAGTTAGCTGATGCGGAGCAGGTCGCTCACAAGAATTCGTCATTTTGTAAATAATGTCCCTTTAAACATACCTTATACAAGAGCCAAATAGATCTGCGATTTTTCTTTAGGCCTGAATTGTTATCTAAGTTTTTAATTAGACATTAATTAACTCCCGATGCCATCGCCAGACTGCGATATTGAGTGGATTGGGATACATTTTTTGAAAAATAAATAAATCGATAAATGGTGATGCAGTTAGCCTAAAATTCAAAAGCTAATATCTCGGTTGAGAGTGGAGTAACACGACTGAAATATTCAGCATCCATTTACGTTATCTATTTTTTACCTACAGCGAAAACAGTCAACTTTATTTTCTAATCCCCCACAATAGCCCTTTAACGCTGTAAATCACAAATTGAAATGAAAGCCATTGTAGAGATCTAAAAGTATCATTAATACTAAGATATTATAATATTCTGTTTACTTTCTACTTTATTAAATCAAGTATGTTTACTCCATATAGATGATAAAACTTCTACTTTATACCAGAAACACGCCAAAATGACATTTTATTACCTGAACTAAACAGGTGGATTAGACAAGTAGTTATTTAATTATCATTAAGGTGGAAATTACTACCCTACCTGACGAGCCCTTCACAGGTACTTCTATCCACCTATCGATTTCCTGATAGTCTTGTTCTTTATATTTGTGCAACACAGCAGAAGATAATATAATCTATATTTCAGTGGATACATGTGATTATTTCTCAGCAATTACTGATATTAATGCGAGCAAGAAATTAATGTCTTTTATTTATTGACGTGGTCTTTAATATGTTCTTATATACAAACCAATACATATCGCAGAGATTCTTTGTCAGGTTTAACGCCTGGGATTCTTTGTCAGGTTTAGCGCCTTTAAAGGAACTAAATCGCTAATATTTGGGGCCTAGAAATTGACACAATCGCTTATATTCAATCGTTTCCGTTTTCAAATCAGTTCGGTAAAATACGCCAGAAGTCTCAATCGAGTGGCAATCTCTAGTGTCTGGTTATTCCAGTCTACATCGATGGCATGTTGTGAGTATGCTCTCCAGATAATATGCGAAATATGTCTAGCCTCGTTCTTCGAGTCTCTTGTTATAAATGGCACTGAAACACATTACGGTACACGATTCGTATATATCAATGTTAAGATGTTTATTTTGTCTTAAATATTGGATATCAGAATCCCAACATTAATGTTGATGTAAACTGACAAATAATTTGTTTTTCAATGACGGAAGACTTCGGATTATATTGAGGTAGAGGTTAAGGCATTTGCCAATTGTTAAAAATCAACTTTTTAAATGTAACGTCAAAGGCCTCTCAAATCTAACTATATGCAAAATTTGAGACAGCTAGGTCTTTCGTGACATTGTTGAGATACAGATGTATGGATTTCAATTTACGAGTTTAATGAATACTCATATTACAAGTAGGTCTTTGTCTTGAAGTTTCAAATTTCAGGTTATTTTGAGTATTCTATTTTTCAACATTAATTATATTTACTTTCTTGATGGGAGTTATAATATCACTTTAATCTGCAGTATGATTCCAAACATGTAAGAAGTGAGCAGAATGTAACGAATATATAAAGCAGATCATATACTGAGAACCCGCATCGTCGAGATGTGTTTAAAAGTTAAACTAGAAATTTCGTTTGGCAAATATACTTCTCTTTCTATTGCTAATGGACCATATATGCCTCTCGTGGGCGACGTACAAAAACAAAACAAATCGGACGCTAAATATCTCTACATGGAGTTCACCTCTTTAGCTCTTGATTTCCACGATTCAATTCACAGATGATGATAATGAGCGGGAAATCAACAGTTTTTGCTAATCTACTTCTAATCCGTCAACAGTCTATCAAATCACATTCTAGTGTGAATCGAGTTTACCAGAAATGTAATCGACTTTGAATGTTTTAAAACTATACTCATTAGGCGCAGATGTCAACACACCACGTGAACTGTGAATTGACGACCAACAAGTTTCAGTTTTTAATTCCTGTTTTCACTAACGGTAAAATCATCAACTCCCGCACGTGGAAATCTAACACCAGCGCCCTCCTATGCCCTTAGAGAAAAATACAAAAACTTGAGAGTGATTGAATAGAATGTCGAAGTGATCTTTGTTTGTGTACCGATTTTTGGCATCGTTAATGAAATGTAGGTGATATAATGTTTGTTGATGTATTGTAAAAAGTGAGTTAAATATGAGTTAAGTCGCTCAGTGCAAATATTATATGGAGTAAAATTTGGGCGTTACTGTTTTTGATATAAATGTGATACATAGTTTCTGTATGTTATATGAATATGATTGTAATTTAGTTTTATGATGTTTTAGAGACTCATTTTTAAAATTCCGGCATTAATGCAGTTACCAAAAAATATAAGATAATATTATTTCCCGAAATTTGAAAGAGAGACAATAAATCTTGCTGTTGTATTAATAGAATAAAGTATATATGTTGAGAATGTTGTACAGGTAATGATGATACCATGAGAAAAAGACATTAATCCACAATGGAATTAAGACCTTAACTTATTGTATATAAAAAAAACTAATAACGATTAGATAGGTAGATGTCAAAGACTGGCATGACAGTTTCAATCTCTATAGTTACATCGTCATTGCGGTATGGAATTATGCACGGTTATTGTTGTTCCTGTCTATACCATTGCTTCAAATTCTAAGTTCCAGGGGTTATTCTACACGAATCTCGCGCATTGTTTTCTCTTTTTTAATCGTTTATATTTACCCTACAGTAAAGTAGACCAACAATAACATATCATGGTCGGAACAATATAAAGAAACAACTGTTTCAAAATGTCTCTTATTATTATTCGACTGCAGCCTTGTATAGTAAAGCGGGTGAAATGTATCGAAGAAGTATTTTTATATGCAGCTATGCAATCATTGATACCTTCTTATGCAGATTTGTTTTTATTCTATTCTTACCGATAATACCATTTCTCTTGGTAAAGAAAACAAATGTCAATTTTCAGCCTGAATTAAAACGGAATCTAACATATTAAGTTATCAAGAAATATTACACAATATAGCGAAGATTTATAAATTCATTTTGTTGCTAATATCTTTTGATGAAGGATCTGGAATACAACAGAAGTCAAACCAATTAATAAATGTCAAATGCAATAAATCTAATGACAGATGTTTATTTCTCAGCTTCCTTATACCACCATGTCAATCATAACATGAAGCATATGCGCGTGACCACTTGCACGTGTGATAAAGTTAAGAAGTCGCTAGACACGCGAGTTATCCCCGCAGACAGTTAATGTGGTGATTAGCGGGAAACAAATTAGCAAACTGATAAATATTTACACGTCTGCCTAATTTTAAGAAATCAGGCGTTTCGTAATAGAACGCGCGTTCGCATCCGTGTAATGCCACGCGTTATTTGATAGGTGTTTTATATTGAGGCAATCAGAAACTAACAGAAGATCAGCAGGTACCACAATCCCGTTATCTGGCGAGATTAGTTACCGTTAGTTGGAAATAATAATAATGATACGCTAAAATTTGAGTAATTACTGGTGATAAAAGGATAATTATTGTCAGTGATTACTGTGGGTGTTGGGAGTTAAAAAAATTATTATAACAATAAAGTACAGCGCGAGGGGCTTTCTCTTTTAAGCACGTTATGAAATGTCAATTAATTTGTGAAAGCTGTCGTTAACCGATTATTTATAATAACAAGTAAATAGTTTTAAAATATTAATTGAATGTCTTCATATTAAGTAAAAAGAAAAAATTTCATACCTAAAATGAATGCAGAAGTAATGACTCTGGCTTAGTAATGATGATTGAGGCTAAGCCTAAACTTCAATCGCTAAATTTTCTTTTAAGTGAATCAATTTTCTAATATTTAACTATTATATTGAGAACTGCCAATTCTTTATCTAATCTTTGATAATGTATCTTTAAGTCTGTAGTTTTATGACCACTGTTGTGCACGATGAATGTGGACAATTGAAATTTGACGACTCATTAAAATTTGTAATGAAATATAATATAGGATTTACAATTTACTAGATACACATAAAAATGTCCATGGGATGTCAGTAAAACCGCACTAAACTTCAACCTGAGTTCAAGTAATTTGATCTAACAATAATATTTTTAGGTTTATTATTAATTATGATCTTAAATGCCAAATTTAAACTTTATTATGTAATGTTAGGGCTTTAAAATCCGATTGGTTTTTCATTATTTGAAATAATGATAGACACACATATTCACGTTCAAATTAATTTTTTCACTCCTCAAATCTGAACGGCAAAAAGACTGAAGTATTTAAAACTGTAATATAAAAATCAATAGTATAGAGCGGTAAAAGATGTTCCGGGAAGAAATCTGATCCAATGTATTTCATTCGTGGTTTTGTGATCAACAGACATTAAAGATACAGTATGTAAGATTTAGATAAAGAACTGACTATTCTTGCTATAATCACTCAAAAATAGATAATGCAAAATCAAAATATTGAAAACTTCATTCAGATTTCTGTATTCTGAGTCAAGTTATCAGTGTTTGTAGTTTTGACAAATGTGCATTACGGTAACCACGGCACTGGTATATTCAAGACTTAGTCTCGCTTTCCCGCTTATGAATTACATGTTTTAAATAGTGAGCCGTTCTAATCTATAGATTTGTTTTGTTAATGAATGTCTAATTAATAATTTACATAATATTTCTGGCCTAAAGTAAAGCAAGACCTGCCATGGACAGATTTAGCACTTGCATAATGCATGTTTAATATATCTTTGCTTTCATCTGCAGTGACCGATGTTTGTCCCACTACTTTCTTTTTTAGGTTGTTAGTAATGTTAGTTAAACTTATATATACCTATAGATCTACACTTAAAATATTTTTCTGTTATTGAAAATGTTATCATATAGGCATTTCCATAAAATCGATTTGGGAAAGTTTTAGGAATAAAATAATAGAGCGCGAGTGCAGATTACCAGGGCAGTAGGCCTAACAATATTTGTCGATTCTACACATTATATGGACGACTGGCCTGTATATAAAATTGGTTCGGGGGAGAAACAGACGTAGCCAACCACGAAATAATATTATTTTATAGGAGAAATTAGTCTAACGATTGCTAGGTTTAAAGATCACAAAGGTGTGATATAAGGGAGGTAACTCTGTTTAAAATTGTCACACATTTTTCTCAATGTAGGGTAACACATTTCTTCATAAATTAAAATGCACCAAATGAAAAAGATTTTAGTTAAATATTTTTGAAAATGTTTATTCCATCCCTTCAGAATGACCCAAAATATATTATGTCTTATTGTTTAGAATCATCTGTTCAAATGTTTGATGAGGTCATTGCAACGGAACGTAAATAGTTTTATGATTTATGACCCCATGTTAAAAAGCCCCATCCCCGATGATATTGGTTGCGCGTCGGAACAAAAACGACAAATAAAAATGTACAGACGAAGTTGAAAAGCCAAAACAGCTTTGTACATGGTAAATTATTTTTTTTAAAACACAACACTGAACATAAATTGATCCTAATTCTTTCCCTGACCTAATTATAAAATATGCATGAGTACGACCCGTAAATTGTATTTCAAAATTCCTGTAACGTATCAATAAATTTGAAGATTAATCAGACTGGTTGCACGCCTAGAAAACTGAACAGCACATTTACCAATCTGTTTCATAGAGAATTACTTACGAAATATCTCTGTAACAGACGACAGTTCTCAACAGGTACGTTGACTGCACGCGCCGTTAGTCATTGGCTCAACGGCTCGTGCAATGTTTACTTCACACCTAACTGCTTCGGGCAAAATGATGCATTTTATTCGTTTTAATACCCATTTACACTAAATAGGAAATATTTTTTAACTCCAAATACTTCAAACGTCTTTATTTATTTTTCTTTTACCTCAAAAAAATGTTTGAGAATTTAATTTGTCGGAGTTAAAAAGTTAATATGCCGTACTCATTAAGCCTCGTCGATGTCATGCTTATCAGTGATTGTAGCGGCCAAGCGAATATTCACTGCGGGATCAGTTTGCACATTTACGTGAAAGGCAGAGAACAAATTTTGCTGTTTGGAGTAGAATAGCCTATGAATCATGATCATCAAGACGCACTTTCCATAGTCTTCGGGATAAAGCAACAATGGGAATAAAATGGGGTTTAAAGTATTATACTTCCCAACACCAAACCGACAATGAACACTGTCATGCGTCATGCAGTGTGCTATGATGGAAATTTACCCTTGGTCGCGGACTTACAGTCTACTCTTATTTCCAACTGTCGGGGGTGTTTAACACGCTCAGGCCCGTATCTAGACACCATTAAGCGGGGGGGGGGGGGGCATTACCTTTCGGTAGTGGGGCGAACATTTTGAGGAACTTTTAGGAAAGGTCATTCTAACAGACTGTTGTAATCATCATGCTATGTAGTTACCTAGGCGTCTAATAAGCATTTTAAAATAAGTACCTAGGCGTCTAATAAGCATTTTAAAATAAGTATTCAAACAAAAAAAATTAGCTATTTTAGGTTAATATAAGGAACTGTGTATGCCCCCCCCCCCCCCGACCGCGGCCCCTGTAGATACGGGCCCGAACACGCTGTCAATATATACGTGGGGCATCGATTTTTCGTCCCATCCGAACGGTGGTTCTTTTTCTTGCCAGAAACCTATTACCCCAAACTCCACCCACACCCCAACCTTCTCGCACCACTAACAAAGAGAAACAGGCTTGAACACCGAAACACCAAGTCTACACCGGTGGGCCAGTGTCATATATACCCACGGGAAAGACGAAACCGTGACTTCAAATACTGCTTTAATGTAAAGTAGTCCAGTTCTTGTATTTTCATAATTAGACGAGGCTGAGGTTGTAATGAATGCGACATGACATGAATTTAGTTAGTTAGCAAAGCAATCTTTATTGAGAAAATAATAACAAGCATACCCACAATTACTTAAATATTGATAATGTAATCATACAATGTAATCATAGAAATAAAATAAAAAGGACCGATGTAATTGAACTTAAAATTCCTTATTGCAACTTACATTACACACAAAATTATGTGGAGCAAAGGCGACATGTAAGTAGGGTCAAACTTACCTGTACACCGCCAAGGTGAGTAATGCAATATTAATGCGCCAATCTAAAGGTGAAATATTTGAAGCATTATGTTTTATACCTTCGAAACAAATCAAAGTAAAAAGCCCCACATTAAAACATGTTTGACAGTTTTTAACAACACAAAATATATTGCATAAAACAATTGAATAATTATTTTGCCATTCACCATTTTTATGGAAAATATATGGGATTAATTACTATCGCGGATCAATATATACAGGTAACAGTGAATTCAATGGCGGAATAGATACCGATGAAGAAGAAATGTTGTAAATAACGAGATATTTTTGTGTTTATATTGTAAAAAGGTGTCCACAATGAACATCATAGCAGTATTTTGTGTGTTAGGAGTCTTGTCCACTTCTATTAATTATGTGCAGAGTGACCGAGGTAAGGGGATAATGATCGAAAATAATAATATTATATGTAAATTCTTGCTGAAGTTACTTATTCTTCGTATAGAATTATCATTTCATGCAATAAATTTTCTTTTAAAGATTTTTAATCTGACTTTTAACAGCCTCATGATTATCATAAATGTTGTGTCATGGTATGTCGGGTGATTTTGCCATGGCAGTGACACTTTTATCTGCATGAAATGTTATCGCAATTTCAGACCTTTGTATAAAAAATTGGCTATGAATTGAAAATCAACACGAATTAACTTGAAAATTTAGCATTTGAATTACTCAGAAAAGAAGATGGTGGTCATCGAAAAATTAACTTATCAATGTACATGTGTATCAAACAATAACGATGGGGGGGGGGGTGTTGGCTGAATGGCTTAATGCACTTTATTAAATTATAATTACTGATTGATGTGTATTGTTTGTGAAAGGAATAGGAGCACTTGTCAATCTGTGTGGGTCCTCTAGTTTCATTCTACTGCTAAAGACCCCAATCATGAGCAAGGAAATTATGAATATAAAATTGAACCATTTGTTAGTCCCAAAATGACCTAGTTTGTGTTGAGTGGACATTAAGCCCTGTTTATCTCTCTTTTTTGTATTTAATGGGGTCACATCTTTATTATATGTGTTCCCATCATTATTTCATACACATATGTTCACATCTTTATTTTATGTGTTCACATCATTATTTTATGTGTTCACATCATTATTTCATATGTTCACTAGTCACATCAATACTTTATGTGTTTACAACATTAGTAAATGGCATGACATCATTAGATTTATGGATAGGTTCATCTTATTAATATGTTCGCATGGTATGACATTACATCATGTAATTTTCTTATTATTTTAATCTATGTTTGTGTTTTTATCTTTAGAGAGACCAGGTATGTACATGTATAGGGAATGATATTCGGTTAATTTTAACAGTGTTGTTTTCGTTTTTGCTTATGTGAGACTGTTGGTAACAGTTAAAGCACAGTGCCAGAGGGTGCAAGTTTTTAATTCACCTAAAAATTGATATCGCGAATGGGTGGGACAAATTAATTATTGGAGTAAAATAGCCCCAGCATTATTTTGGTGAACTTAATCAACTGTGTACTTGTTCACAGACGAAGACCTTGTAATGTACAAGGGTGTATGAGCAGCCTGATTAAGTTTATCAGTGATTTCGCCAGGTTTTTTAGTGTATACATTGTGGGGGGTTGGGATGGCCTTATGGTCTAGCTGGCAGGTCACCTCTGGCACACGGTTGTGGTTTCGATTTTTGGTGTGAGCATATGCATCATGGAGATAGGGGCGCCTTCTCAACCTTGTGGGTTTCCTCCGGGCACTCTGGTTTCCTACGCGCAAGCAAATTATTGAAATAAAAATAAACCATATGTTAGTCCCAAAATGATCTAGTTTGTATCGAGTGGACATTAAACCCCATTTCTCTCTCTCTCGTATACAACGTGATATATGTTAGTTCCAAAATGACCTGAATGTGTTGACATGATGTTGCATTTTTCTCTCTCTCTCCCTTCCTCTCCAAACTACTACTCAGTGATTCTTGATAAATGTAAACATATATATCAATTTGGTTAAATGAGCTTGTAGCTGTGTGCTCACTGATAAGTTTTTATTTGATTCTGTTGCACATTTTCGTTTTAAATTTTTGCTTTTGTTATTGATTGAGTTTATTACGCATATGCATGTCTTTTTGGAATTGCTTGCATTGTATTATTGCTAACAAGCTATTTTGACTGTTTGCTCTTCAAAATAAATACATATTTAATAAACAATCTAATGGCATGGATCGTTGGCAGTAAAACAAATTACTGGCTAATAAAGCACTTGTCATATACATGTGAAGGTGATAGACTACGTGATGCAAGTTGCTGAGGTTTTGAGAATCTCATTCACGAAAACATTTTAAAGGTTTTCTTTTCTAACTAGTTCAGGAAAGATGTTAGATTATGAATCCAGTCTTAGAAAGACATTTGTTCTTCTATTGTGTTTCTTGATAAATTTACATTGATGCCTCGAACAGGCAGTCAAGCAGTATTAATGAAATTAAAGTCTACAGGTTTATGTCCACTGTATGTAAACAACGACAATGCCAACTTAATGTATTTTGCACCTATGTCTATCAAGAATGATAACTGCACTTTAATTTCTAATTCCATCTTAAAGGACTTCACAAACATTGATCTTTATTTTTACTGTATATTACCAAATGTTAACATCACAGGAAGTGTGAAAACAGTGACAAATATTGTAATGTCTTTATTTTTTCATGGGTTCGTGTGGTTAAGTGGGTAAGACACTGGCTTGCAACCCTGGAGGTCGGGTGTTCGATCTCAGCATTGGCCGAGAAAGTTCATCCAGATTTTCGGCATGGTTTACCTTTTGTCAGTGATCCAAAATGGAGGAGCGGACGGGGACCGCTGTGTAGTCGTATGGATGTGACAAAAAAACAGCGTCCTGTGTACACATTGGCATGCACGTAAAAGATCCCTGGGCAAAACTTCCCCCCTAGCACACTGTATGCAGTATGCCTGCTGTTAAGCCCCATTTCATTTTATTTATTTTTTCATATTTCGTTTTGTTTTTGTCATTAATGTATCTGTTTCTCAGAATAATAAATGATTATAGTGAATACATGACTGTGAAATGGTAACACCTTCTTGCTATACATGTTTATGGGTATAATCTCGAAATTATGTCTGATTTAAGAAGAAAAGGTTTAATTCTGGACTAATTAAAAGTCTGTATTTGTTCAGCGTGTGCACCATGGGTAGCATGCATGTAAATGTATTCTTACGAAACATATAATATTATGGAGCAGTGTTAAAGGGAGACTTTACATACGAGTAGAGTTCCTGGTTTGAATCAATACAAGACATTTAAAAGCTTGTTTCCAACACTTCTGGGTAAGAAGTGGGTAAGACACTGGCTTGCTAGCCCGAAGGTCGGGTGTACGATCCCTGCATTTTCCAGCATGGTTCCCCCTTGACAGGTATGCACGACAGAGGGCCTGACAAGGCTAGCTGTCTAGCCATTCGGATGAAATCAAAAATGAGGTCACCTATATACATTGGCGTGCACATAAAAGATCCCTTGGTAGTTGGAATTCGATGTAAGAATATGCCATAGCACCGCTGCCCGTGCAAAATTTCCCTCACGGCACACTGTATGCCCATCTTCACCAGCCCAGTTTGGAGCAAATCAGTAGAATGTCAAACCTCATGTCATAAGTAAAATAATGATTTTGTTTTTTTCATAGCCACAAGATGGTGTACTGTGAACCAAATGGAGGAAGAGAAATGTTTAAAGTTTAAAGAAATTTTAGCAGAAGTAAAGGCAGACATATCTATAGGTGTGGATGATAAAAAGGATATTCCAGATATGTTTGAATGTGTCCGAGGTGTTGATGTGTAAGTAGACCCTTTAACATGTATACAGCAAATATAAATGTACAGGGGAAAACCAAAACATACACATAGATCTTAATTTGGGCAATAAGACGTAAAAAAAACTATAAACACTAAAAAGTAACAGACAATACACACACCAAAACATAACACAAGGTGTGAGCACATAACGCAAGGTATGAGAACATAACACAAGGCATGAGCGCATAACACTCTGACATGGGCACATAACGCAAGGTATGAGATCATACCACAAGATATGAGATCATACCACAAGATATGAGATCATACCACAAAGCATGATAACACAAGGCATGAGCACATAACACAAGGTATAAGCATATAACACAAGGTATAAGCACATAACACAAGGTATGAGCACATAACAGAAGATTCAAAAATTAAAGCACAAGATATAAACCCTGAAACATAAGATTCTTATTTATCTTCTAAAATGTCATAATTATAAGGAATTTGACCTTAGAATGAGTCACTATGCAAAATGTCCAAGTGATTTTGTTCAGATTTGGGCGATCAGTTCTAATGGGGAAAGATTTTATTCGCATACATGTACAATAAATGTACTTGAGAGGAGTATGCCAAACGTTTATTTTGGACTGTACCCCTACATTATTGTTAATTTTCATTTAAAATTTATGATTTTTCTAGGTTTGCTTGTATGGAGATGATAGAACAGGATTTGGCAGATTTAATGACTTTGGATGCAGGTCAAGGTTATTTTGGTGGTCGATATCACAACATGATGCCTATTGTTGCCGAGAATTATAATTCTGGTAATTACACATTTCCTTCACTATTAGTCTTTAAACAGCATTAAAAACTGATGTCAATTACTTTCTGTGTTGTATGTTGACATCTGACATAGTATCTTTGATGGTTTTTGGATCACATGAATTTATTTACTTTTCGAAATTTCTGTTTCAATTTAAATGTATAATCTGTCTTCTATTTTCTTCTCTTATTTTCAGACGTAGTCGAAGTGCCGAAATATTATTCAGTAGCAGTCTTCAAAAAGACTCGCCCAGTTTCGATATCCACATTACGAAATAGAAAAATTTGTTTCCCAGGTAAATGGTGTAACATTGTAATCTTGTAATGTATGGGCTATTATCTCTCAGTTCTGACTTCTAACATTTTTCTGGAGGTAGGTTTCTAATATGTATGTTGTTGATATCAATGACAAAACTAGTTATCTATGCAAAGCAGGGATTTGAAAGATTAAAGGAGGCAGGTTGACTATTTTGTACAGGTCCCATTTTACTCATTTATTTCTTGCTCACCCCATCTTTTGTCTTACAGTGTACTGTTTAACTGGGCGTTGAATGGGTTAGATTTGTTGAAACCCACTCAAATATATTTTGAATTGTTACGTTTTATAGGTATTGGTACTAGTGCTGGATGGTTATATCCCATATCTATATTGTTAGATGAGAATATAATCCCTGTAACTGAATGTAACGCTGTCGTAAAATCTGTTACGAGTTTCTTCGGTCAGTTATGTCTACCTGGAGCTTTATCTTCATTCTACAATCCATTTGGTATGTTTCATCACTTATATAATTAGGCCATAATGAGTAATATATTAATAATAATCTGATATGAGAATCAGATTGGATTATTTTGTTCCATTTTTGACAAGGGATTGTGGTGTTGGGTGGCCAAATGGTTAATATGTGTGCATCGATTACATTAAACACCATTTTTCTCTCAAGAAATCAAGAGGCTAAATGACTTTTCACAAACATCATATTTTATTATTCCTGCTGTTTATAGAAATTTAGATGATTTATTTTCATCTCGGTCTACAGTGAAATTGTTAGCATTTGACATTCATTAGATTTTTTATTATATCTTGTAGGTAATAATCCAACATCTGTATGTCATTTGTGTAATGGTGTGGGTGAAGAAAGATGTTCAACTAGTGATCCTACAGGAGGATACGATGGTGCTTTCCGATGTGTTGCTGAAGGCCGTGGTGATTTGACCTTTTTACGTCATGATACAGTGGCACAGATGACAGCTACAGGAGTCGCAAATTCACCTGATGTAAGTTGAAATTAAGACATTTATAAAATAAGACAAATTCAAAATTCAAAAATAACGAGCACACTGTTATCTGAATAGGATCATTCAACAGATTGTTGACATGGTCTGTCTGGGACTCTGGGATAAAATTTTAACATCTGTTGTAAACAAATGGACTTGGTTTGTTGCAGTGGTACATATTATATTATGTAAAAAATTAGTGCTTACATGTATTTTTTATCTTTTTGTTTATTTACAGGATTATGGCTTACTGTGTCCTAATGGCCAGACAAAGGCCATAGATGATTACGCAACTTGTAATTGGGGAAAGATATCTTCTCATGTTGTTATGACGTCTGCAATCAGAACTGGGCCTGTTGTGCAAGGTTATAAAGATTTTATTTTGAAGGCTGCTGAATGGTATGGTCCTAATGGTATATATAACGATAAATTCAAACTATTCAGTTCAGATAGTATCAGGAGAAACTTAATGTTCTCTGATAGCACCATGTCCCTTCAAGATGTTGGTGAAAAGAATTATTATGATTGGGTTGGTAAGTGAAACTTTCATACTCTCTTTTGAACCTTATTTTTTTTTTACAATAGTTGAACGTTATGTCTTTTCATTTTTCGTATGAAAATAATAAAAATTGACTGCATTTTATACTTATGACTGTTTTATAACCAATGAAATCCTGGGCCCTGTTTCACGAAATTTTAACTAAAGATAAAATCCATATTTTAGCGGATACTTCAATTTTGATTGGCTAAAAACTAAAATCAATCTAATATTGTCCAATCAAATAACTAAAATTCAGATCTTATCTTAGTTAAAATTGCTCCAGTTAGTTAGATAATGATGGTGTTGTGTACAAGATGGGTTATCCATGTTTGATTTCTGGAACATCTGATGTCACTTGACATCCAAGGATTTCACACAGATAGTCAGAGCCTTATTCATCCAGCCAAGCAAATGAAGCAAATGACCTTTTTTTTTGCCTTAAAACTAGTTTTTCTTGGGGAGTTAGATAATAATCCTTGCTTGCCATTTTACTTCTCAGCAATTGTCATTTAAATTTGATCTCTTTGTTATTTTATTCCAGGGGCAAATTTTACAAATATTTTATCCAACTTGAATAGATGTCCGCTAGCCATGGCTAGATGGTGTGTTATTTCTCTACCAGAGAAAGAAAAATGTGAATCCATGATGATGGCCTTCAAAGCAAAGGATTTGCGACCAGAGTTGGATTGTTTACTAGGGGGTAATACAACTAATTGTATGGATATGATTCAGAAAGGGGATGCTGATCTGATGAACCTTGATGCTGGAGATATTTATTTAGCTGGAAGGTTTGTTATAATTTCTAATTTTCAACCAAATGGGTATTGTTGTGACCCCAGTGGATTTTTTTGATCGCTTTTATGTACACAGTGTGTCTTTCATCAATGGTGGTTTTGAGACAAATATGTAGCCGATATAATGATAGGCACCAGAGGGTTTTGTCTGACAAAGCCTAAATTTCTGGTGCCTTTTTTCGTCCTTGGTTAATGGTAACAAGTATCTTGCACTACAGATTCTTCACGGTGAAACTAGATACAGAGATATTTGTATTGACTGTAGTTCAATTTTTAAAGTCTTATACTTATACATTGAGGGTGTGTTATCATGTTTATTTTAGGAAATATGACCTAGTACCTATAGCAGCTGAAGATTATGGTGATATGTCTAAATCATTTAAAGTTGTAGCAGTCGCCAGAAAAACTGATTCCTATCTTACTCTATTTAATATGAAAGGTAAATTTGTCTTTCTCTTGTAAAATTACTAGATGTCATGTTTTTTTAACAAGTACTATATACACCAGGAACAGAGCATGAGATCATGTGCCACCATCTTGGAATTGTGATGTCCTATCAAACATGGAAGTCTGTCAATCGCTGTGCAATTTTTAAGGAACCAATCATGCTTAGATTCATGTCGATTAAAAAAAACAACAACAAAAGGAGTAGAGCTTTAGGACCAGTTCTGGGCCCCCCAAATTGTCTTATACATGTTTCAAGCTATATTTTTATTCCATTATGTCCTTTGTTATGATAGGTAAACGAGCATGTCATACTGGTATAGGAAGAGGAGATGGTTGGGTTATACCTTTAAATATTTACATAGAAACAGAACAATTCCTACCCACAGATTGTTCTATCTTTGAAAACTTAGGTAAGTTAATTTATTAATATTTATCTCAAATGCCAGAAGTGATAGGTTACTTTATATCAACACTTGAATGAATTAAAGAAATAAGTTTTATGGCATGCCATCTCCAATTGGGCTATATTTCTCTAAACATATGGTGATCTTAATGAGACAAACCACTTTTGAAAATGGTTCATCAGTATCACTCTCTTAAAATTTACCTGGACTAGTTTTGCTTTTTGTACGATGGTGGGCTTCTAACAATGATTTTTTGGTGGGTGAATAAAGTTTTGGGTTTGGATATCCAAAATGGAAGGAGACAGGAATCAAATACTGTATAACCATTGGGAAGATTTAGCAGTTGTTTGAATAAAGAAAATTGTCTCCCTCTTTATATACATATGTTGTGAGAGCAGTACACGACGGAGTTCTTGAGGGACTTTTTTGGTGTGATTGTCCGTGGAAGGAAGATTTCAATTAAAATTCAAAATAATCAAGTATATATTGTTTATATATATATATATATAGGTCAGCTGTTTGTAAGAAGTTGTATTCCGGGTGCATTAGATAAAGAATATAATCCGAATCAGATGCCAATTAACTTATGTGAGGGATGTGGTGCTCAAGGTTACAGTAAATGTATGAGAAACAGTGTAGAACAATATTATGGAGCCAGTGGTGCTTTTAGATGTCTTGTTGAACGTAAGTACCTGTACTCTTAGTTTATATTATTCATTTTTTCAGGCTGAGAGTTTGAAAAGCAGACGTTAGATTTGTCATCTAAAAGAATTTGTAGAGGATTATGAGAATATGCCTTAATTTTAAATTAATAAAAGTAAAAGATGTTATATTTATGGTCTTTATTTAAATATTCTAGGTGGAGGAGATGTAGCATTCGTAAGACATCTAACTATAAGAGATAATACAGACGGTAGAAATCATGCTCAGTGGTCTAGAAACAGACGCTCAGATGATTATGAGTTAATGTGTAAAGATGGACGACGTATCAGTATTGATAGATATAAGGAATGTCACTTGGGTTCAGTACCAGCTAATGCTATTGTTACAGCAAGTAAGACCATTTATCGTCTTTCATTTTTTGGCCTTGGTAAAATAGTATTTCTAGGCCTAAATGACTATCAATTCGCTATTTTATGTTGACATACCCATCAAGTAAAGCTTATCTGAAGATGAATACAGTGACCATAAATTATAATCCAGTCTGTATACATACAGATACGATTCCAGGTTACTTGTGGTAGAGGTAGGCTGGTCAAGAGGTCTAATACATGTCATAGATCCCTAGTTTTCTTGGGTTTGATGCTGATTAGCAGTAGTGTCACACCTACCTTACCATATGTGTTTTGATACAGACATTATTAAATAGTAAGGGGGTTTGGATGGCTGAATAATTAGAGCACGCACATTGTATCATAATGTCTGTCATTGAATCAACTGGTGTGGTTTCAATTTCCATGTGGTATGGAGCGGAGTCGTCTGTTTAACCTTGTGGGTTTCCCCGGGTCCTGTTTCCTTACACTGCTAAAGACTCCTACACACAAGCGAATTATTAAAATATTATTGAACCATATGTTTGTCCCACAACGACCTGGTTTGTGTCAAGTGGACGTTAAACCCCATTTCTCTCTCTCTCTTTATAAATAGCACTGAGAATAAATACTATTTCAATTAGTTTTAGATTTCACATTTCAGAGCCTAGAGTATAAATATATTCTATATATTTTTTCCAGGTCATAAGAGTGATCAACAGAGAGAAATCTACTGGAATTTGATCAATTTTGGACAACAATTCTTTTCTTCAGATATGTAAGTAAATTTATAAAATTATATATGAAAATCGTTTACTTATTGGAAGATTTACTGTATTCACCTTTAGTCTCTGTGAGCTGAAGTTCTGTTACAAATTCCACAGACTTGCCCACAATTAAGAGGTACTGTTCCATTACAAATTACATTGGTCATTTTGCATAGACAATAATTGATCTCAAATTATTCATTTATTGCAGGGTTAATGTTGCTCTGGTTTGGTTTTATTTCCCTTTTTGGTCAAATTTGCAACAAAAAAAGTTAAAATGTAACCTCAGTATTGTTTGCGTGTTCTGTATTGCACCAAGGTAGTTCAAAACTCAGTGCTCTAAAAATCATACTTTTTTGTTTGTTACAGTGATGGTGATTTCCATTTGTTCGATTCTGGTATGGCTTATACAGATTTATTGTTCACGGACGCAGCTGTAAGATTTATGAAGATATACCCTGATCAACAAAATTACAAGGGTTGGTTGGGACCAGATTTTGTGGCACAGATTGAAAACTTACAAAAATATACTTGTGTTTCTGCCGATAGTCCTAGAATTAAAACGTCTTTTGTAGTAACAATATTAACAATATCATTATTTAAAATATTGGTTTAATAAAATCAAGTAAAATATTCCATGAGAACTTATTACTGTAAAGCAAGAATAAATTTTAGCATGATATTAAGTAATCAGGGCCCTGTTTTTCGAAATCTCTCGAACATGAATAACATGGAAGAAATTTTGACTTTACAGGTATGTTAGTTTAAGCAAACTTGGAAGGCAGTACTGTTAAATTTTCAAATAATACTTTTGATTGTAGCATGTTATACTTGGTCTGTGTCCGCATTAATAAACTGAAAGAATTATTTCTTGCCTTACAGTAATATCTTTTAATGCATAAGAAGGAAATACTGGTAATGAAAATATAACACATTATGTCTTCAAATTATTCTCATACTGTGTCACACTTGGTCTGTTTGCATTTTTGCTTTCATTTAAGAGAAAAACAAAACATCAAAATTTGTCATGGATTCCAATCAAGTTATAAGGTGTGTGCTATAGTGCTTGGACGTTTACTGATGTTAAGTTCTAACTTTTGTGTATTTTATAAATGTCCAATAATATGTTGTTATAAAATAACAAGACATATTCTTTGTATATAAACATTGTAAATATAACATTCCCAAAAAAGTAATGAAGATATTGATCAACAACCAATCATTTTCAGTGGCATTGCCAGTGTTTTATTAAGACTAGGGTTTGGTTTCTTACGTCATTGTAAGAAGTGATGCCGACTTTTTTCTTGGTTGAACAGGACTCGTCAGGGCTCACTCTAGCTATGCTAATGATCTTTTTTAATGATTCCAAGCCTTTTAAGTAGTTGAATTACTACTTTTTATATGCATAACTCATGTTAGTTACGTGTCATTCAGGATAATAATTATTTACAATATTGGGTTAGTGGTAATGAAAGGTTAAACGTGGATCCTTTCAAATTAAAAAAAAAATGAACATTATAATGTATTTTTGTAAAATTCTTTTTTTTTTAAATAATTTGATTCATTATAATTACATTCCATTCATGCAAATTATTCATGTTCTACTATTTTTGACAATTAGTTATCTGTTAACTTATTCATTTGAAGATATACTAGTATTTTAAGAAAATTACACATATCTACAAACATCTGTATATAGTTAATATTGAGTTTTGAAAATTCCGTACCATAGACTTGTCTGTCTAAAACAAGCTCCAGAATATAATAACAATTTTATAAGTTTATTTTTTTTTTTTTGTTAACGTTCACAATTAAATTCTTGCCACTTTGGTTATTCTAGAATAAAAAAAAAATAGTTTTAAAATCACATTTTTTATCCTTCTATGTAAATATGTAAAGCTCAGTATGTAAATATATAATAAACATTCCTCTTTTTTAATCATGATTCCCAAATAATTATTTTAATTCCATGTTACATTTTACTTGTAGAGTATTTTTTTGTCATATTTTTGTATTTACATAAATCATATTACACTTTCTAATAAATTCTTTATAGTAATAACAGTTTTATTATTTTTTGTTATGGCTGCTTATGATCATTTGAGGGATTATGAATCCAGTGCAAACACGTATTGTTTCTGTAAGTGTTTGTATTATTTTTTTTTTTTTTGGATGAGGATTGATTCAGTTTGGGCAGCCCAAACTGTACATGGTTCAAACATTTTGTCAACGTAGATGTTATTAGCCTCGGTGGATCTATTGATTAAATATAAATTGGGTCATTTTTGATTGACAGGAAGTGTTTTACAGATGCTTCCAAAAAATTTTGTCAGATTACCCATACCTGGGTTATTTTCAACCAAATTTCTGTGGGTTTTTATTTTTTGGACAAATCCTGTATGGGTTCGGAAGTTAACTCGATTAATATAAGCATCAAAGATTTGCGAAAATTTTCTTCTTCTCTTGACATTTATTAATAACTGTTTACTGCTGTGTATAGATTCATAGTCAAGTAGTCTTTGCTTTCTCCGATTCTTTCTTTGCAATTTTAATGTTGTTACCATTTGAGTCACGAAAGGACAGATTCTTTAGCGAAAATCTTGTGAACCCGATAAACTTAGGTGGTTGTTTTAGTGGATTTGGTATGAAGCCTTTGGGACATTAGTGAACGAACATTGTCGATGTTTCAGTTTCGAATCCAACCCTCAGATTTGAATCCATGCTTTGCGCAAAGCAGTAAGGCTGTGAGTGAATGAACCCTATTGATTTTCAAATTTGGCATAAAACACTGGGATTTTAATAGGATGGTGGCCCTTCAGCATAGGAATTTCTTGAAAACAAAGTCCCCTTATCAAATTTGGTCAACATCAAAGTTTTGTTTCTGGACAAGCCCCTGACTATGGCTTTCTTTTGGGGCATATATCCGCTTTGTTGGGTTATCTTCATATAACTTTTAATATCAAAAATTATAAAATATAGTATCGATCCTAAAGGGTTTTCAAAGTAGTGCACAATTTAGAATATTATTTTAATTAGATCAGAATTCTTAATGAACAGTCTAACAATGTTAGAATCGAAGTATAACCAGCACGAGTAATTAAATATTAAAACCAATTGAATGTTCAGTACATCCTTGAGTCTAAATCAACAAGTCAGAAGTAGTCTACGGTTGCAACACAAAAATCTATCAATGTAGCAAATTTCATTACGAAAAATAAATGCACCAACGTACGGTCAATATTTTTATTTTTTGAAAGTGTTATTCTAATTGACGAAATCGATGAAATGAATTTATTGAGAGCGAAAACGCATATTTGCTTGCATAAGCTTATATTGTAAACAGACGTTATTATTCAGGTAGAAAATACATGTAGATATTATTTAGGTGGTGTGTGTGAGAGAGAGAGAGAGAGAGAGAGAGAGAGAGAGCATATGGGGTTTAACATCCACTCGACATAATTAAGGTTATTTCGGGACTAACACACGGTTCAGATTTATTTTATTAATTCGCTCGTTCGTAGGGCTTTTTAGCGGTGAGAGGAAGCCGGAGGACCCGACGAAACACCACCAGGTTGTCGCCCACGTAATTAATCCGAATCCACACAACAGCCTCCTTTGACAGGTTGAAATCAACAGACATATTCGAGTATTTTATGTCATATTCTTATCTACTCTTTAAATACTATCAGTGTAGACTGGAACAACCAGACGCTAGAATTGCCATTCGATTGAAACTTGTGGAGTATTTCGCCGAACTTAACTGATCAGAATTTACAATAAAAAAGGAAATGATTGTAAATCAGTTTATATATATTCATATCACATTATTATATGCGTTGCGACACAAATTCAATTTCGAGGCCTCAAATATTAGCGATTTAGCTCCTTTAAGATTATACAATACTTTAATTTCAATTTTAGCGTTGCATTTAAAACAGCAGAGTATAATATACAGGTCATTAATTGTCTATTATAATGAGAATAATTCATTTATTCGTACGTAAATAAGTACATTTACAAAGATTTAAATAAGAGTATACAAATCTACAAATAATATGTACAGTGAACAGTAATCATACAATAACTATTCTGTACACAATAGTAAAATTGTCTTAAGTAAATGTATTTTAATCTTTTTGACCAATGAGTCTTATAAAACTGTATTGTAAAAAAAAAAATCTGTTACTTTTTTTGAATATCTCTTCCCGATACCTGCATTGTGTTGTATGTAAACATTGCAAGAGAGTGATTGGCTAATTTCTCTCGTGAATCCCTTATCAGACAGAAATTGGTGATTTGTCTTTATAATTTACAATAAGAAGACTAGAATACAATTATAGCAGAATTCATACTCCCCTTTTAATAATTTCATCAAGCTGCCTGGATGAAAAATATTGCCAAATATCATTCTTGAATGAAAATCATCTTAAATATTCAAGTCAGCTTATTGAATAATTTGTTTATATTTACAATGCAACATCAAATTAAAACACTTAAAGTTAAAGTCACTTTCTACTTTTTTTCATTACCTCTTTATTAATTGATATCACTATGTTACTTACATCAAAAATGATTAGTGTGATTACTACGATGACAATTACGATTACACCAAAACTACCAATAGTAATCGACGATGGTCTGTCATCCGGTATAGAGATCTTCTTACGTAGTGCCAGGGAAGTTTGCGAAGAATTTATTCGGAGCTCTGAAAGAATACTGTCCAGATAATACTGGGTCGTTTGATTGACCCCGCGTGTCTGAACTACACAATAAGAACAAGGACACCACCGAAAATTCCGTGTATTTATACTCTGTACCGAATCCGGCTGCGACACGGAAGGTGTTGACAGCAAACTTTGACTAGAATCAATACTGGATGTTTCAAATGGTACCATTTCTGATATACTAGAATCCGGAGCCATATGGGTCGCTGTTTCAATGTCTAGAGTAGTCGGGTAACTTGGGCTAGATACAATCCTGGATGTTTCAAATGATACCATTTCTGATACACTAGAATCGGGAGCCATTGGGGCGGTTGTTTCAAAGCCTAATAGAGATACTGAAACAGCACCCTCAGAGGAAACACTGTTATCATCAAAGACGTTACTCATTGTCTGAACTTCCGAGGATAATACAAATGGCGTTGTGGATTCGTCCAAAGCCGTTACGTCTTTGACTATATCGTGACCTGAATGGAATAAGAAAAGACATTAAACAATTTGAATCAAATTCTTGTTTTGACAGGGGAGCGGGGAGTATTGGACCACAAACAACTCCTTGCTCCGAAGTACAGGTGTTTCACACGTAAGCCTCTGTATCGTTGGTCTTCTTCACGCAAAACTTAATATCTACAGTATACCTGGAAAAATCAATTTACGATTGCAATGTTCACCTAAATATATTGATAAATAGTAAGTAAGTCTAAATATTGACACTCCATTCATCCACCGAACTCGACTTCAAATTATATCACAGACGGCAATCTATTGACGTAAATTATATAACGCAGAATTGGATTCCAACCTCCCACAATTTTAATTTGAAATCGAACTAATTTGAAAACTCGCGTGACCACAATACGCAACATGCAGTTGCCATGCAATAGACGGACACGTTTCCATGTTGTCGGCGGAGAGTGGTGAACATTACTAAAAATCAATAGGGTTCATCATGTCATATCCCCAGTTGTTCACATCAAATTAGACGAAATTCGTCCATGAACTTTAGTTTTCATTATATTTCTAAGAAATTGCCGACGGACGGAACGATTATGATGAAAATAGATGTGATTAATGCTCGCATAGCCCCACCGCTCCATACGAAGTTGAACAAGATATTGTTGGTGGGCGTTGCTGGAATTAGATAGGATTCATCCTTCATAATTACTGAATGTTCACACCAAGCCGACGTCATCACACAGAAAGTTACTATTTGACGCATGCCAATCTCTTTGATCCTTAACATATATTTAAAGTCTCTTTCAGATAGGGTAAAATTGTGAAATCCAGAACCTCCACAAAAACTGTCCACGAAATTTCAGACGGACAGGACTAGTAAATCGGATAAACATGTGACATCCAGAGTGTCCACAGAAAATGTGAATGGGAGTTTGGACGGCTACACATCGGATAAAATTGTGACCTCAAGAGTGTCCACAAAAAATGTGAACGGATGTTCGGACGACCAGACAGGGACAACGACCTACTTGCAAATGTGGGCGTATAATAATATCGACCAATAATAAATCACTTATACCACTTACCATTACAAGCAGTGTAGGTAAAGTTAACTGCCACACATCCAGCCTGTATATAGATACCTTTATCATCTTTACCATATGTATCTCCATCTCGACATGCCCCAGCTTCTTCACCAGATACAAACTTATAATCTACTACATATGTTGTTTCATTAGTACAGTGTAGAATTACTTGACTATCAGTAGCACCCTGAGTACAATATAAATCATGTGTTGACAGCGAACAATCTACAAAGACAATGGAATGGTAGAAGGTTTAATGTCTCTTCAACACAGTACTCTGAGAAAAACATTTTCAGAGACATAATTTGTAGTTCTTTGGTTTATGTGCGTAATGCGAAGAAGAATTTTTGATCCGGAAGGAGGCGTTTCCGTCTACACTTCCATTTCCAGTTTTTTGGCGCACAAAGTTATCTCAGTCTTATCAGTACCCACACAGAAGTTAAGTGGGCCTAATAAAAGGTACTCGAACCACGCAAAAATGTACTCAGATTGTCTTGAGAAACCAAGTGCAAAAAATAAAACAACCACATTTTCATTTTTTAAAAAGAATTAAACTAACTGCCACAAGATGAAAGACTTAGTAGTCCATCGTACTCTGGACAGGTCTCCACAGTTCCATCAGCTGTAGAATAATCCACGTCGCAGTCTGCTCCAGGCTTCGTCATTGATACAGAAATAAAATTTGACTTCGGACGATCTGATAGAGTACATGTACCTCTTGAACATGTAGCAAACGTTTGATAATACTGACAAGCTGAAACATAACATTGGATTCCCAACAGAGGATTAAAACATACGAATGCATCTTCATTTCATGTTGCATTCTACAATAAAACATTAACATATCAAAATATGCTCTAGTTTAGATAATTAGGTTTATAGAACAAAATAATATATGTCCCGAAATGTAAAAGTACGTCCACGAAACAGCTATGTCTCGATGGCATTTTATCCCAACGGAATACATGTCATGTACTTGCATGTTGACCAATTCTGGTCACGATCTTTTGTGCCTTCAAGAGAAATCTTATCTCTATCGTGTTCCAAGCTTTAAACAAATTTGTTAAAAGCTGTTTTCGTAAAGCGGGGATTGGTGGAACTTTGGACGGAAGGTCGGGGAACGTGGAACAAGATTTCAGCTAAGCGGGTTAACTCCAAGTAACGGTACGCATAATATCAATATTCATATCAAAGTGAAAAAGATTTGTCAAATGAAAAATCGGCCAAAATCTGCAGACCCTATCGTGGTTACGAAATATGTTTTGAAGGGTAGACAGACGGGGGGATAACGCCAAAGCTATGTGTGGGTGTGTAGATTCATACCCGAAAACTCCGTGTTTGCTCTGTAAACTAACGGTAAATTTTCGTCTGGCTCTGAAATAAAAACATATTTTGAACGTGAATGTGTAGTTAGTAATGTAAACGATAGAATTAACGGATCATCAAATTTCAGACTACTAAACTATTAATTGTAAGCCCAAAACTGTATAGGTTCAAAATCTACGTTTTTCCTACTGAATATATATCAACTTACTGTGTGGTTTGCAATAAAATAGAACTGCCTTTTGGCATTCAGATGTTACCCAGAATCCTATATCATCTATACCATACGATACACCCTGTACACATTTCATGGGTACCACATAGATTAAAATCTCATGTCTCCCATAGTATTGTCTAGACAGCAACTTGTCGCCTTTCCATGGTTGTTCCTGCTTCACGCATTCTAGAAATAATTGACAGAATCAGGCTTGAATGATAATATAAGGAACAAGTGTGTGACAGGTAGGTATGTCCATAGCGTTACCCTTCATCAAAACTACCTTCCTTCATTACTGATGGAACAATAAATTTTGTTTTAAGGTCACTTGCAATTTGTATTGAAACTATAGTTTACATTGATTCCAGGGACAGAAACTTCCAAATTTACTGATCTCTATATATACATTCTGACAGATGACTTTCATTCAAAGTTCAATCAAATAGAAATATACTAACAGTACAAGGGTGAATGTTATGAATGTGTCAAAGTTGATATCAAAATGAAATCGTGTTTAACGTTTTGCTTTTCTGCAGCAACCAGGCTAATGAAGACAGGGACATTTTGCCCGGACACCGGCACTACGGCCTACTCGTAATTCGATTTCAAACTGTCAGGTTGTTTTATACGTGCCATTGTGTCCTCGGTTTTACATACAACCCTAACGAATAGACACTGTTCTTTGTCAGATTCTCCATCGTGTACCACTCAAATGGGGAACCACGCCTGAAGGACCAGGCGATCTTTCTCGGCCAAAACTGGGAGCCAATCTGAGACGTCCTGATTACCGATCCTTACCAACTGAGTCACCGCGGCCCAAATTTGAAAGTAAGGGAGACATGTGGACTTCGGTGGAGTTTTTTATGTCATTTTTAGAAACATGGCTCTAATTAAAAGTCGCATCAGAAATTTGTCTCCGTATCAAATGTTATTTTAATGTGTTTATTTTTTGAAAAAATGATTTGGTCCTTTGAAATAACCATGCACCCCGATGAACTTTCTCGGCTGATGCAGGGATCGAATACGCTACCATCGTGGCTCCCTTAAAGATTGGCGTTACAGCCGGGTTACAAATCCATAATTACAGATTGGTCGACATCTTTCAGACAGGGTGGGGTTTGACTTGTGGCGTGGTAAGACATCAGTAGTTCATATCCTTGGCCTTTGGGTTGGGGTTTTGGGAGGGGGTTGCTGAGCCCTCCTTTTCGGTATAATGAGGGCTACTTTATAGCAACTACCAGTCAGATCAACAAAACGGGCGACTTTAAGGATAAATATAAATTAATCTTTCGCCTTTCATGTTATTAAATCACCTGTACAGTATGTAATATTGTATTCTCCCTTGCAACCATTAGATATTTGACTACCATCAAACGTGAACCTGTCGTAACATTCCGCATTCGAGTCAGGGGTTACTAATTCCACGTTAACCAGATGGTTGTCTGATGGTGGTGTCCATGGTTTGTTGGTGCCCATATGGCAATAAAAGTCTTTATTAATACAATCGTTTATAATCATACTCTTTACATCACACGCTGAAAAATATAATGTGCATATTATTATACCAACATATCGTCCCGTTTGAATGCGCAGGTTGTGATTGGTCGACTGCAGATCTATCTACAAATCGCAACTATTCGCAACCCTACCAAGATAGAAAAAGTGGCGGAAGCTGGAATGTCGAGTAATGTTTTTTTTTAAAAATAATATTGTTGGTATAAATTAATTCATTAGAAAAATGCACGATTACTTGATCGTAAAGTAGAAGACAAATGGTGACTTTTCTGACTTTTCTACCTAGTGGCTAGTGGCCACCTTCCGTTTGAATCCGATGTGATGAAAATTTTATTTGGCGTCTGATGGTCACGGTTTTTTGTTTTCAATTCGTTGTTTGCTTAAAATTTCCTGTCAACTTATTATTACATCGGTAAAACTAAAACATTATTGTACATGTATCTGGAATGTCATATCAGTTACCCCATTTACTCCAACTGGCGCTAAAGACCATGTATCTTTCAACCACCAAGTTTACAATTATAATACTTACCTTGCGTTTTACATACAGGAATAACGGAAAAGGCTGTAACCATCATCTACAGAAAAGAAGTGATTTATAAGGAATTTTAATTAGAGGACAAATTACACGCAAAGAAAGATGAACATGTGCCTTATTTTGTGCCACGCTAGACTTTCATACTACATGTACTAAAACGCAAATGATGAATTTTCTTCCAAAATATAAAACTTTTATATAATTCTAAGGGGTTTTATAGGAGTCATCGTTGATACATTTTATCCGATCACGGGTGTTATTTCTGCTCGGAATATTGTCTAAACACAATATTGTATCCTTTTAGCAGAAACACGAAATGTTCAGTTTCAATATCTTTTGGATAATTCCACGCTATCACAAAGTATCTGAATGTTGATGACTTTAACCGTTTGTCGTAATTACCAAGACATCTGTTTAAATCATACGAAAGACGGGTAGGGACATTCCAACTTCAGAGTTCCGACTTCGAACTTCTAAGTTCCAACTTCCAACTTCCATGTTCCATGTTTCATTCTCCATTTTATCAGTAGCCACGTGTGTGTAAGATTGTGATAATAGCTTAAATAAAGCAAGTTTTTATCAATATTTATAGTTTATAAATACACTTAGTACAGATATCTAATACTAATTGAATTAGTCGGAGGGGTGGCCGAATGGTTAGCGTGTGCGCGCTGTACCATTAGGTCTGTTATTGATTCAACTGGCTTGGTTTCGATTCCCCGGTCGTACGTGACAGTTAGTAGGCTCGCCTATGCAGTCCTCGGGTTATCTACGTGTTCTCCGGTTTCATCTCACAGCGAAAGACCTCTACGTGCAAGCGAATTATTGATATATAATTGAACGATATGCCCCGAAATGGGGTTTAACGTCCTACTTTTCTGCACCTAACCTGGGCTAATGAAAGACGATCATACGCCATACAGTGTGCTTTGCGGGAAATTTTGCCCGGGCAGTGGCGCTACGGCCTACTCTTATATCAAATTCCAACTAACTGCCAATGGATCTTTTATGTGCACGCCAATATGTACACGGGACCTCGGTTTTATGTCCCATCCGAATGACTAGACAGCTGTCCTGGTCAGGCCCTCCGTTCTGCATCACTGGCCATGGGAATTAAACAACGCCGGATCGGACACCCGACCTCCAGTCTAGCGAGCCAGCGTTTATGTTACATGTATATTTGTTGCTTTGTATGAATGTAATTTTTTGTAATTGTATGCTGCTCTTCGTGGGCGTTTTTATGCAATAAATTTACTTTACTTTTTACCCACTTAGCCCACTCAGCCACGTGTTCACCCACCCCGAAATGACAAGGTTTGTGCCGAGTGCTGTGAACCATTATTCTTTATTACAACTTGGAAGTAAATGTAATAATACACATTTGAAATAACAGCAATCGAATGCAATGGAGTTTAACGTCATACTGTTCTTTCTTGAGGTTTATGGTGGCAATTTTTCCTGGACAGCGGAGCTACGACCAATTTAACGAATTCCATCAGGGATCTTTAACGTATGCACCAGTACCAGTGCCTACATATGTAAAAGTTAAAGTACTAGCTTGTCTTAAATTCGTTTTATTAATTATGGCATCCCAGTAAGAAGGGGGGGGGAAATTATGCGAGTCCTTGATCCTGATGGAATATATCGTCGTTAGGCCCATCGATTAATCAGGCGTCAGTGTTCTACACCAGGACCACACTTCATCTGGCATTAAATTTGGATGGGTATGATAAGTTAAAACCATATTATTTTGCAATAAAGGAGCAATTGGCGGATTTAAGTGACTCTGGAGATAGCATTCATCAAGACTGTTTGCGAAACTGTTTTTTGCCAGTTCTCCAACTGGAACTAGTAGCCTGGACGTTCAGTGCATCAAATGGGCACAAATCCAGACCCAACTTATAGAGTAAAATTTTGCGTAGAAGATGACGCCGAGTGGTAACCAGTCCGTCGTTGGGAGCATTTTCGAGATATTGGCAGTCAAAGGTCAAATGATTTCATTTGCACTGAAACTGCGCAGTCAGTATCATGAAAATAAGCTAAAAATGATCGAAAGTAATCACCCTTTCAATAAAAATGTAAACTTGCTAAGTTCTTTGTGATCCTGGAGGTTAAAAGGTCAAATTTTCCGTTTAGCACTAGGAAGATTTAAAGCAATATATGTCAGCGTAAAATATAAAAACTAAAGCGAAACCTGATCTAATTAATAGTAGGAACAATTAAAATTTATCTTTAGGTGGTCTTAGCACTGTATTACTTTTGAACGTCGAAAAAGACTATTCGAAATTGTACATAATATACGTAATAGTTTTTTAAATGTAAACCCCCACATTTGGATCCCAATTCATTATCATTTACATCAATAACAAACTTGGATTAGGGAAGAACATTCAAAGCTTCTCTAGTAATCTACCGTTTACGCATGTTTAACCCATATTCAATCTTAAGCAGTGTTTCTAGAGAATCGCCAAAAATGTGCTTCAATCATGTCTTTATATTTCGATATCCAAGCTTCCAGCCCCCACCCCAACAGAAATTTGGCTACAGTACAGGTAAGGTAAGGTACCAAGCACTGACAAATTGCAATCATGCTTAAAGAACGGCGTGTAATAGACGAGGAACCCAGCTAATGTTTAACAAGTTTTATTGGGAAATGTAATGCCCTTTCTTATTTCTTATTGGTGTATAAATAAATGTAAACCATTTTATTTTTAACGTTGTTTATTAACAAAGAAATAAATATGAAATAAATTATTTTTTTTCATTACTTGTGAACAGGATGCAAGCATATAGCAGCCATGTCAGTAACCAAGCAAAGAAATGGAAATTACAACGTCTTAGTTTTTAAAATAAATGATACACATGGGCGGATCTAGGAATTTTGAAAGGGGGGGGGGTGACGCAAAATGAGGACACTGACCGCGGAGACGGGGCACGCCGTCCAAAGGGGAGTCTGGGGGAGGGGGGTCCAAAGAAAATTATTCCTGATTTCCTTGCATCTGTAGCCATTCCAAGAGCTATTTGCCTGATATTTCGTCTAAGTAAACGTTCGGAACGGACATATTTGGGTCTTACTACACGTTCTGGTGGTAGTGGTTTTTTAAAACATTTAAAAGCTGTAAATTATCTTATAATGCATATTACTAATTGAACAGTTATTAAAAGGATTACAGTCCCTGTATCTAAAGCTTTCCAATGAAACAGATTATTCTTGTATTATGTATATTGCCAAAATAAGCATAACACAATTAATATATAAAAATAAAAAAGCTAAAAATTATCAGGAGATCGCAATGCAGGATATGCCCACATGGACAGAGAACGAGCTAACAAAAAAAAAATAATGTGATTTTTTTGTACAACCAGGGGCCATACTCCAGAAGGTTACGGTCCAGTGTGCGTATCGAACTCAACCAACGTCCACGTGAAAAAGCAGGCGTATAAAAAGGAAAATTGCATCCGTCAAGATCTAGACACTGCTGTAACCAGTGAAGTGAAAACCACTTTTGGTTTAGTTATTGATTATTTGTCTTACTTACATGTAGATGGAAATTATTAAAATTTTAAAAAATTGATACGTGCGCACGCTGTATCATACGGCCTACCGTTGAGTCAACTGGTGTGGTTTCGAATCCCCTTTTGTACGTGGCAAGGGGAATTCAGGGTCGCCTTCGAGCATCGTGTGTTTTCTCCGGGTACTCCAGTTTCCTCCCACTGCTAAAGACCCCTACGCGCAAGCGAATTGTTGAAATCAAATTAAACCATATGTTAGTCCTAAAATGACCTAGTTTGTGTCGAGTGGACGTTAAATAAACCCCCCTCTCTCACTCTCTCTCTCTCTCTTCGTCAAATAGTTGTTTAAGCTCATTCATTTTAATTTTTTAATCACGTGATGTTCTGGCCATCTGACCGTATTGCTATCACGTGATACTATGAACTTGGAAGTCGGAACTTGGAACTTGGAACTTGGAACACTGAAGTTGGAAGTTGGAATGCCCCTGTCGGTCTTTCGTAGATACCTGTACTAATATAAGTGTATTTATAAACTATAAATATTGATAAAAAAAAAGACTTGCTTTATTTAAGCTATTATCACAATCTTACACACACGTGGCTACTGATAAAATGGAGAATGAAACATGGAACATGGAAGTTGGAAGTCGGAAGTAGGAACATGGAAGTTGGAACTTAGAAGTTTGCAGTCGGAACTTTGAAGTTGGAATGTCCCTCCCCGTCTTCCGTAAAATCATAAAATAAAATATACCAGGTAACCCGGCAAGGGTGGATATATTGGGGGGGGGGGGGGCTGATTCTTGTCTCAGTTCACTGTAAGTGGTATTTCTGGGCTTCTAGTTTTCTGAAATTTTCAGAAGAACAAAATGATTGGTATATCATTTTAAATTTATTTCAATGTTTGCATGCTGGCTTACGTATTATTTGTATTTTTAGTTTATTTTATTTATATTTTAGGGGATCGCGTGACAAAGTTGGTAAGGCGCTGGCTAGCTAGCCTGGAGGTCGGGTGTTCGATCCCTGCATTGACCGAGAAAGTTCATCTCGATTTTCCGGCATGGTTTCCCCTTGTCAGTGACGCAGAATGGAGGGCCTGACAAGGACAGATGTCTAATCGTTCGGATGGGACGAAAAACCGAGGTCCCGTGTACACATCGTCGTGCACGTAGGCCTAAAAGAACCCTTGGCAGTTGGAATTCGATATAAGAGTGTAGCGCCGCTGCCCGGGCAAAAGTTCCCTCATAGCACACTGTATGGCGTATGCCCGTCTTCCATTAGCTCAGGTTAGGTGCAGAAGAGTAGGACGTTAAACCTCATTTCATTTCATTTATTTATACTTTATGTACAATATTTTGTAAAGTACGCGTGAGCACTTAGTGATGGAAGTTGTGCGCTATAAAAATGAACATTCAAAATAAAATTTATGACTTTAAAGTATGGGGTTCAAAGTTCGACCATTATGACGTCACAATTAAAATGACGGTATAATGAAACTGATGACGTTATTTCTATTGTTCTATCACAACTATACAAGTTTTAGAATTACAAAGACGTGTTTTTGCTATTTCTGCTATAAAATTGTGATTATTCAAAGATTTTTACGTCTTTGTACAACAATGGATTCGAGGTAAGTGAATAAACTTTTTATTTTTCAAAGTTAGCTAAACCAATGCATTCTACCGTTTTCAGAGCCCTAGGTTAAACTAAAACAAAATTGTAAGATTAGAACTTCCTCTTTTTTCTTCAATAAAACCACTTCAGTCGCCCAAGCGTTAGGTCAGACTGGGAATGAAGGTTTATAACTGTTAGAAGAATTTTATATTTGTGTTTTGTTATATTACAGAATTGATTGGTTCCATGGTTTTAAGAAGAAAGTATTAGAAGGACATCGAGCTATGGTATCTCTTGGAGAAGATAACGAAGATGCTCCATATCCATCTCCTAGACCAATCACTGGTACGTTTTTTACTCGAGATTGGGGCTGATTTCTAGACCACTCCCTCATTACTCTCTCTCTCTCTCTCCGAATTATGGGAAACTAGGTCACAATAGACATAATTTCATTTTAGTTTTGCATTATGGTTTACTTTTAAATTGTAGGACTTCCTGAACCAATTCCAGGCGAAGCATTTTGGGAAAAATCATATTCGGAATCGACATCTGAATCAATTTCTGATGCAGAATCTTCAAATAGATCTGAATCATGTCTCCAATTCGAAAAGAACGGAGAAAACACCCAAACCCCACTAGAATCAAAGAGCAAAATAGACCATTCTTCAGGTAAGTAAGTTTAGGACAACATTAATCATAAAATATACAATATCTGTAGATCCCAAACTTTTGCCTGGTCTGAAAGCAAACGTTGCTCAAAATTAGTCTGTGCAACCAAAAACAGGTCTATGTACATGTTTTGGTATTTAATATTTCAGAACCATCATTTGGGAGTACGGAACAAGAGTTCATAAGCTACATCGGTGAACTTAAATCCGATCTTGCTGATTTACAGATGGAAGTTAAAGATCTTAACAAGTAAATACTTTTTATTCTTAAATATATATCAATTAACATAATTCCGAACAGCTGAAATATTTATGTGTCATGATAAACTGGTTGCAATAAGACTTAAATGAAACCCTTTGAATATAGATCATCATTTTAATATACTTATTATTGCTATTTTAGGTACATAAACAATCTACATTCAGATCACGATGATTGTATGAACAGGGTTCTCATTCTACAAGACAGTGTAGAACGATCAGACGAATACCAAGATTTCTATAGGAAGCTATACGAGAGTACTAAGTACAAGGGAGGGAATGGTATTAGAAAACCAACAAAGAGAGAGAAACAAGTAAGATATCATCACGGGAAGAGAGTCCAAGATGACGAACCACTAGTTGTTGATCCTTTTGTAAAAGCACTTGTGGATAAACGACTAGAACCAATCACCCTTCCATGTCCAGATGAAGATAAACTTAGAATCTTGGAAAAGGGTGAAATGTGTAAAACAGGTTACAGCGAGAAGAAATGCAACAGCATGGAAAAGGGTGGGGAATCGAACAATATAGTGGATAATGACGATGCCGGGTGGCCTAAAGTTATGGACATGTTTGAAAAGATTCCACCCGTCAACGACGTGGAAAAAATTGGGATGATCGATTTCCTTAATCAAAATAAAGAGGAGTGTGTGTCAGCTTTTATCGGAAATCATAAGATTAATAATTTTCCACCAATAGAAGAGTCCTTCTCTTTTCAAGGTAGTCTGGGAAAATATCAAAAACTGCCTGCTATTGGACTGGTACCTTATATTCCTTCATCCGATTTACACGCAGACAATCATCCAAGAATATCTTCTTCAGATGAATCTATGAACAAACGTGATGCTTCCACCAAATTAATACCAAAATTCACCGTTAATATACCAAATTTGTCAATCAAAGAAATAAGGAATCAAACAAGATTAGCCAAAATACTTGAACCAGAAAGACCAACTACCATTGAAAAAATGAGTTCTACCCTGCCAAAGATCAAACTATCTTCCGGAAAGATTAGGTCGGCCTTGCCAAAGATCACGTCATCGACGCAAAACATTATTTCTGCTCTGCCAAAGATTCTGTCTGGGAATTCTAGTCTGCCAAAGATCCAACCATTCTCTGGAAATAATAACACTGTTCTGCCCAAGATTAAATCATCCTCTGGAAACATTAACTCAGGAAATACTAACTCCACTCAGCCAAAGATTAAATCATCCTCTGGAAACATTAACTCAGGAAATACTAACTCCACTCAGCCAAAGATTAAATCCACGCCAGTAAAAGACTACATTAAAGGAAATAATAAGATGGCTATGAAAATTAAAACACCAGTTCTACCAAATCTAATGAAAGCAATACCGACATTACCAAAAGTCTATAAACCTACACCACCAACAGTTAAACCAACCAAACGACCATACACTGGTAAATACAGGAAACTACCCCCGATCTTAGATTTAAATGCAGAATTAGAAAAACAAAATAGGCCTACTTTTAAAGAGGGTTGAACTTATTTTATAACAATCTAAATGGAATTTGATAATTCTAATACTGACAATGATTAAAGCAATGATATACAATATAATTACTTGGTTGTATATATCGGCTAAATAATCACATTAGTAGTTTATACGTCATGGATTAAGACGTGTATTTATTGTACAGATTCGGGTAAAGAAATTGATATAATACAAGCATTGTAAAAATATGTGTGTTTCTCTGGTAGAACTATACATTGTAAATTGATAGAACTTACATACAATATGTGTGTTTTTTTCTGGAAGAATTATACATGGTAAATAGTAAGAACATGATTGTATATAATATATGTGGGGTTTTTTCTGGTAGAACAATAAATAGTAAGAATTTGTATACAATTATGTGTGTTTCTCTTGTATAACTATCCTTTGTTTTTGAAGAACATGTGACATTTCTAAACATTAATGTGATATTCATTAAAGAGATATAGAGGACATATAAAATAGACATACAGTAATTTAAATGCTTGCATCAAACATGTTTTTTTAAAATATTTTATGAATAAACGTCCAGGCCGCAAAGATCGTCTTTTTGTAAGTTTTTATTATGCATGTCAATTGCATGTTGTATTGTTTAAGTACGATGATTGATTTTACATGTAAGGCTATAGATATAAAGTCCTTTGTGGAAAATAATTGGCATAGCACATGTGAAAATTTGCAAGAGTTAGCACCGAAAATCCAACCTCACAGAAACTCTCCAGGGTGTTGTACAAATGTTTCTGTATGTTGCGTTGCTGAATCCTCATCGTCATTTCTTAATAATCATTGGCCAAAGAACACGCTTTTCTTAATTTGGTTGATATCCATTAAATGGGCATTATGGAAGATTAGTTAAAAAGTTCTCGTTATAATAGTTTCTTAAAAAGGTAACGTAAATAGAATATGCTGAAGTTGCAGTCAAATTGCTTCACTCTTTTAGATTAGCCGCGATCATCATTACTAAAGTCGACACTATCAAAAATTTTTACGTTTAATTATTTTTAAAAAAATGTATTCCAATCCGCTGATTTGTTAACATGTCCATAATCTTGCTGTTTATTTATGATTACAATGTCACTTTTTAAAGTGCCCCTGGACATGTTATACAAAAGGGCGCAATATGCTGCAATAATGATAATAATTCGATAAGTCAATTAATGTCTAATTAATAATTCAGTTAAAATTTTAGGACTAAAGAAAGGATAGGCAGATTAGGTGAAATGGTCTCTGAAACTGTCTCGTACTCGCCCCACCCCACCCCTCCCATGGCACTGATCAAATTGATTAGAACGATTAAGAATAATCAACACCCAAGATATTATAAACAATCAATTTGGTTGGAATCGATCGGTTTCCCCAAAAATGTGAAAAAGGAAGCCATACTTTGGGTATGCTTATGTTGACCGACAATGCTGATAATCCATTTCTCATCTTGGTCGGAGCAACGGTTCCTGGGATATGGCCCGTCTAGTTTGGGCAATTTTGGTTGAAATGGGCGTGTCTGCCACCATTGAAATGCCCGTATCTCGACAACCGATTGGTTGAAACTGCTGAAATTATTGTTGGAACAGCGATGTCACAATCCGCTCTGGATCTGACCCTCTGTCTGCGATATCACTTCTGTGCAAGCGGACGTTAAAACACCAGGTAGTGGTATGGATCTGACGGTTGATTGATAATTAATATTTTTTTCGGATTTATATTTTTGCTCAACAAAATTTTGTTAAATAGGCCAAAGTCCTATCTTTGCCTCCAAACGTTAATGGGAACAGCTTTACCCGTTACCTCTGCACCTGCCCATTGGAATTTTGTCGTCTATAGGGAAAATAAAATATTGCGAAAAAAATGTAAAATTAAAGTTCCATACCATGAGGATGCTTGCCAGACTTCTATAGGTATCCATTCTATGGTTTTATAGTTTAAGATTTATAGCTTAAGGTTTATAGCTAAATTATTTCCCTGTGTTTAAAAAGAATAACATTAATACGCAGTCAAGTACACATCATAATATTCTTATTTATCAACACAATAATTCTTTATTGTAAGCAAAAAGCACTCGATAGAAACAATTTTAATTGACAATTTTTAGCCAAAAAAATAAAGAAATTATTGATTTGAAAACTCTGAAATATTTGTTTAAATTTCGATCAATTCGATTTCCACGTTGAACAACAAAATGAAATTACATCTTAAAAATGATGAATAGAAACAAAACTAAACTAAATACGATATTTATAAAAAAAAACATTTAAAAAGTTCAGATTTCAATACCTTGACTGTCCGGGTGGTGCCTGGAAATTGATGCTAACTCCAACAAAGTTCGCATGTTGTTATTGAAAATAATAAATCGGGTATAAACACTCGTATTGTACATGTCTCCGCATGAAACCGATAATTTATTTTAAACGAAATCAATATGGTTTCTATTTTCCTAATTGTATGGTACGTCACATATCGATAACATGTTATTAACTGAAGTCTCAATGAAGCCAATGTTGTCATTACTTCCATCGGTCCTCCGGGTAATATGAAAATATGATTTAAAAATAGGTTTGTCTTTTGGTTTCAATGTATATATGTAAATGTTATCGATTCATAGAATTTAAATCTGTCAAAAAGACATAACTAAACAAAACACATTAGTTATCTCTAAATTGTTTTTATTTCTCTGTTTCTTGTGAAAATAAAATTACCGATTAAAATAGTCAAAAATGTGTATAAATGAAACAAATTCATTATTACAGAGTTTCAACCACTGAGTCTGTCGTTGCTAACTTAATTGCTCTGCGAGTTCAGTAGAACGTGCACGGGTGGTGGTGGTCGCGCTGCATTCTCCCGTAATCTGGAAAAACCTAGCAAGTCATATTTTGGTGAGAATTGAGTTAGACCCATATTTGGACTTTGTACACATGTATATAATAATATGGTTTTTTTCTCCTTCACCGAAAGGGCTTCTAATTATCCTCATCTAAAAAGACAAAATAAAATTGGTTATATTTTCAGTTGCTTAACAAAACAGTTTTCCTTTGTTTACTCAAAACTACATTCAACGGTGTTACTGTTACTAGGTTTTTCCAGATTACGGGAGTATTGTCTAACAAACAGTGCGAAATCTGATCTGAAACCATAGTCCTGCCGGACTACCAGGAGTCACGAAAAATCTAAACAATAATTGTTTACAGTCATCTTCAAAACCTCAATACCTCTGGTGAGCATATAATGTTATATTGGCAATCAACTTTTTTTTGTACGTGTACCTGTACTTTAAATTTCCCGTGTACTGAATGCATGTTTATATAGTCATATAGCTTACAGAAGCCGTATTTACTAAGCAATTTAAAACATGTATGTAATCTGTAGTGCACTGAATTCAGAAAATATAATCAATGATCAATGTGTATTATAGAAAAGGGGATGAATATACGGATTTTAACTGAACCTGGTAGGCCCTATATTCTAATATATAACTCAAGGTCATAATAATCCATTATTCTACGAAGGTTATTACAACATTTGAAAAACAGTTGATTTAATGTATAAAATCGATGTCCAGGGCCCTGTTTCTCGAAAACTATGTAAGAGATAAAATCTAAATATTGATTGGCTAAGCACTAAATATCAACCTAATATAATTTCGTGAAACAGGTTCCTGGATTCATGGAGCACTGCCACTAGCAGACGAAATCCTCGGTCTGACCATGCTCATTTGGCGCAACTGAGATATTTTTATCCGGTGCTCCCGTCTGTAGCCGCGTCTGTACTTGGGCATTAAATTTAACGTAATGACGTTTGGGCAAAACAGAAAAATTCGGTTTTGTAAAATACACTTCATGTGCAATAAATATTCCAAATCATATTGTCAAATGACTTTTGTTTAAACCACGGACCTTAATATAACTAAGGTGCATGTTTAAACGAATTATGTGTGCGGTTTAATTGGATGGGTGTGGTTAGGGGGGGGGGGCTTCTTTCGTTTTCATTTCATAAGGGTTGAGTGGTTGATTGGTGTGAAACTATATAATAGTCTGAACTGTTCAACAAAACATATAACGGTACATGTACATGTACAGACAATTCAAAGGCCTGCTTTTAATGCGGGAATTTCATATTTTCTAAGAAAGTCAGAACATATTTAATTTTATTTCTATGTCTTTTGCTCAATAGGTTGTCAACTCACTATTGTACAATCATAGGCATTATTTTCCACACTTACAATTTTTTCATATCGGAATTAATAACACGATTACCCCCCCCCCCCCCCCCCATGCAATAGCTATCTTCAAACGTTTGAAGTTGTAAAGATGATAGGCTATTTTTGCCAATTTCTCAAATGGCAATAATGAATTATAGGATTAATAGGAATATTCTTTAACTAAATACCATCAATTCTAAGACTTTATTTAATTATCTATTAAAAATATAACTTAAAAATATAAAATTGCAGCTTTAACACTATAAAAATCATTGACCTTAATAAAACAATTGCACAGGGCACCGTTTGAACATTAGTGTCGAACTCAACATAGAATTTTCGAGACTGATATTTCAAGCACTCAATGTCAAACTCACTTTTTGTTTGATGTCTTCTCGTCATACTGTGCCTGTGGTAGAGAAGTTTTAGTAAGGTCACAATTCGATTTAGTTTATTTGTATAGATGTTAATCAAGACTAGCACACTTGATAATCAAGCATTTGTTAACGGGACTTTGGTTTAGAGAGTATGTAATATTTCCCGCCATATTTTCTTCCACTTGTTTACCCTCAAAAACGTGGATAAAAACAAATTGTTCTTTCAGTGAATTCCTTGTTCTATAAGAATACGTTAAATTGAAGACACAAATCCAAGATGCCAGGTGTAGAAGATTGGATGAACTGTCCATTGAACATAATTCAAAATTTGTTTGGTAAGTAAATAATGCAGTGTCACAACCAGAAAGAAACTCGGTTAGATATCTATATACGTATAGAAATAGAAATGATAACAAAACAACAGTCAGAGCAGAGTGGATTGATTAATGACTGAACATTTATTTAGTTAATATAGGCTAGTCCTTTCATGCAGGACCACAAACTGTGGTTCCTGAAATTTTAATTCCCTACGACCCCGGGAACTGGTGGAGGTGCGTGACTGAAATAGAACCCAAACTTTAACATCAAATATATCAGCGACCAACTTATTGGTATATGGCCATTGTTATTACAATATAGCCTGTTGTATTGAACAGCATACTCTGCGCAGTGTTGCGTTTGATTAGAGGTAATCCAACTACACACTGCTATTATGAGTGGATATGGTTGTTTGATTTGTCAGTAGTCCGTCTACCAACCAATCACTAGCTGCCAATAGAAAGGTGGGGCTGGGGCAGGTATATACCATTTCATTTGTAATACTAATACCGTCTCTCTTCTTGGATGGACATCAAAATGGCACCCACCAGCCAGCAATATTGGTATTATTCTGTTAAAAATATTCATTTCTAATTTTTTAGATCAAAATGGACAAAATGTCACATCAACTCAAGTAAAAGAATATTTCTCAAAAAAACTGACTGGAAGAGAATCACTGGCCTGGGTAGGTTCAAAAATGTATTTAATTGTCTTAACTTTCATTATCTTACTGCAAGTAACCATGTTATATCATTTTTATACGCCCACATGGAAATGTGGTCGTATATTGCCGTCGCCCCCGTCCGTCCGTCTGTCGGTCCGTCCGTCCGTCCGTCCGTCCGTCGTCCACAATTTCTTGTGAACGCTCTAGAGGCTAAAGTTAATATCCGATTGACTTGAAATTTATACACGGTGTTTAAGGTCGTGAGACGAAGAAGCCTATTGATTTTCAGCGATATCCGTTAATTACTACCAGAGTTATGACCCTTGATCACTTTGAAAAATCTTGTGAACGCTCTAGAGGCTATAGTTAATATCCGATTGACTTTAAATTTATACACAGTGTTTAAGGTCATGAGACGAAGAAGCCTATTAATTTTCGGTGATATCTGATAATTACTGCCAGAGTTGTGACCCTTGATCACTTTGAAAAATCTTGTGAACGCTTTAGAGGCTAAAGTTAATATCCGATTGACTTTAAATTTATACACGGTGTTTAAGGTCGTAAGACGAAGAAGCCTATTGATTTTCAGCGATATCAGATAATTACTACCAGAGTTATGACCCTTGATCACTTTGAAAAATCTTGTGGAGGCTATAGTTAATATCCGATTGACTTTAAATTTATACACAGTGTTTAAGGTCATGAGACGAAGAAGCCTATTGATTTTCGGTGATATCTGATAATTACTGCCAGAGTTATGACCCTTGATCACTTTGAAAAATCTTGTGAACGCTTTAGAGGCTAAAGTTAATATCCGATTGACTTTAAATTTATACACAGTGTTTAAGGGCATGAGACGAAGAATCCTATTGATTTTCGGTGATATCCGATAATTACTACCTGAGTTATGACCCTTGATCACTTTGAAAAATCTTGTGATCGCTCTAGAGGCTAAAGTTAATATCCAATTGATTTTAAATTTATACACAGTGTATAAGGTCATGATACGAAGAAGCCTGTTGATTTTCAGCAATATCCGATAATTCCTGCCCGAGTTATGACCCTTGATCACTTTGAAAAATCTTGTGAACGCTCTAGAGGCTAAAGTTAATATCCGATTGAATTTAAATTTATACACGGTGTTTAAAGTCATGATGCAAAGAAGCCTATTGATTTTCAGCAATATCCGATAATTACTGCCAGAGTTATGACCCTTGATCACTTTGAAAAATCTAAAGTTAATATCCGATTGACTTTAAATTTATACACACTATTTACGGTCATGATACAAAATAGCCTATTTATTTTCAGCCATATCCGATAATTGCTGCCAGAGTTATGACCCTTGATCACTTTGAAAAACCCTGTGAATGCTCTAAAGGCTAAAGTTAATATCCGATTGACTTTAAATTTGTACACAGTGGTTAGGGTCATGAGACGAAGAATCCTATTTGATTTTCAGTGATATCTGATAATTTCTGGCACTTGATCACTTTGAAATATCTTGTGGACAAAGGCCTTGAGACAAACCATCAAAACTATTCTAATCAATTCTCATAATTATTTAATGGGCTATTACTCGTAATAAGATTATCATGTGTTGTAAATGTTCTCCTTACTGATAAAAGAAACAATATGCGACAACCCTTGTTGACTGCCCGGACGACTTAGCTGTTGTGGGCGTATGTTTCGTTGCCTGGCAACCTATCTTTTAGAAAACTGTAAGGAATTGTATTGAAAATTGACAACATAGGCTAATATATTTTACAAAAGGCTGAACTTAATTGATATTAAAAGCAAAAAGATACAGAAGAAATTATTTGTTTTTTAGTATGTTGCTTTCACTTACTTTTATTTTCATAACCTCAAAACATTTCAGTTATCCCAGATTCTTTATATGTCTATATACAATATTTCAGATTCCCTCATTAAATGATGTACCTGTCCATAATCTTCGACCTAACACAGTTGTTAAATACAGATGTATGATACAAGATATGTTTGACCCAGAACTGTATCTCGGTGTCTATGAAGTAAATGATGTACAGACTGGACAAAAAAGTTTAAAATGTGGAAAATATAAAGATATTGCAGAATGTACAGTAAGTGATAAAAAATATGTCTTTACAGTATATTTTATTTGTAAGCTTGTTTAAAGTAATGGGGATAAGAAAAAAGAAAAAAAATGGAGGAATACTTTTGACACTGATGTTGGACTTGGAGCCAACTTCTGTTGATTATTAGGCCAAGACAAAAAATGGCCACTCACGTGTCATGAACAATGTCTAAGCTTAAGAATCTGAACTAAAATTTATACCTGCTGTATGCTTTATTTATATTTGGATCTTATTTTAGAAACTTTTTATTTTGAAGCCACAACAGATAGTAAACATGGAATCATCAGATAACAAACCAATGGATCGACAGACATTTTATTGTGTACCAATTCCTGGTGAAGCTGATTGGGTCAAACTAATATCCTTTTTCATTGAAAATATTCATCAGGACCTTTGTGTGTTTTGATATTCAATGGGTTTCACTAGTATTGTGGGAGATTTCTCAATCACTCAGATTAATGCACCAGATAGTGAATCCGACTGGATAATCTGTTCGCATAGTTGGTATTCTTATAGTATTGTTGTGATCAGTTAGGAATTGGAGAATATACTTTACCTTGGTTACAAGTTTATCGATTATATTCGCCTGGCCTTATATTTTGATATCAAACTTTCCGACAAAGTAGATAAGCTATAGTGAACTGTATCTATATTTTATCTGTTTATTGCCTTAACCTGATGCACGCTTATGCTAACCAGAATATATCTGATCATGGTGCATCATCTTCACAGTCCAGGTTGAAACGTCCATTAGAGGATGATCAGGAGAAAAGAGGAGAGAAACACAGCAATAATCAAAATGAAGATATCAGTGGAGTAAATGGTGATGTTAATATGGAAGCTGAATCAGTTCAACACAATAACTGTCCAAATCAAGGTAAGAAGAAGGATATACGCAAAGTAATTATTCATCAGCTCAATGTGTCCTGACAAAAATTGTTCTAATCTGCCAAGTTTAGTGTCTTGGAAGGTTATTGCAAATGTCATTATCTCCCTTCGACAAGTACCATCAAATATTCTGGCTGTCGGACAAATTTATTCAGTAATAATAGAATGTGCAACTCCAGGAACGTAAATTATAGGAATATTTCTCGTTTTGAAATGAATGTTGTAAAAATCAATGGTGATTATTACAAACAGTTAAATGTCAGTGTGTATATATGATATAACAATACTTATTATTATCGTTTTGATGTTTTAGCAAATGGATCTAATGGTACAGGTGCTAGAAATGGTACAAATTGTAAACCAGATTTAAATCATCCATTACCTGGAGAAACCGGTCTCACCTGTCTTGTTAAGGTAGATTCTGATACACATGTAGGCTGATATCTTATAACTTGTCATCGCTCTTGGAATCTCATGCTTGAGAGCTTAACTCATGCTAATATTAAACCAAATTGATCATATAACAAAATAAAAGTGTGAACTTTCTGGTTGAAAATTCGTTCCACGTATTGCACAATACATATGGAACAACAATTACTATATGAAACAACAATAATCATATGTAAGTCACAAAATGACCTAAATATTTGGTTGACAAAACATCGAACCCCAGCCATTTCCCTCCACAAAGGTCACCACTCTACTAAAAAGTATTCCTTGAGATAATTGTATTATGTAATTTTATTGCATGATATTTCTATGAATACATGGCCACTGACAAAATTTTAATTTTGCTGTGTATTTTGTAGATCTATGATGATGTTGATACGTTTAAAGTGAATGATGTGGTTGAGTTTATTGGTATTCTGTCGGTAGATCCAGCTATGGCACAATTCCCTGATGCACAAGAGTAAGTAGAGTGGGTTCTACCACAAAAACAAAAACCAATAATTCCCAATATATGATTCTTGTGAATGTTAATGATATGGTCTCAGATAGATTTATTGTCCATTTCAAAAGTTCCCACTTTATACAGTTGAGTGACCATAAAATTTGAAATAACTTTTTGAATTTTATTTTTTCAGAGGTGAAGAATTTGAAACTCCAGAAGAAAGACAAGCCCACTCTCCTCCCCCATCACTTGTACCAAGACTGCATGTGATACTCTACAATAATTTAAACCATGATAATCCATTATTACCTCCCCTTAAAACAGATTCAGCTTACACTGAAGGTAAATCTGATATAAATATATTATGTAAGAAGTAGTTAAAGAGCTGGCCATTCTTGCTATTATAATTAAAGGTAGATCCCGTCTTCATTAGCCCAGTTTAGGAGCAGAACAGTAGGATGTTAAACCCCATTTTATTTCAAATATAAATAATAAAAAATGAATATACAGTAGAATCTGCATTAAACAGCCACCCATGGGAATTTTTACGATTGGCCGCTTAACGGGAGTGGCCTCTTAATAAAATCTCGTGGTTTTTAGTGCTGACAACAATTAGTATTACGCTTGGGTGCACTTTCATCAGTAAATTTGGCCGTCGCTGAATCTCGGACACAACTTCCGTAAACTTGTCAATTTGTCCCAACCTTCAATACTACTGTCTATCATTGTGATGCATTCGATAATATTTATCCATTTTTGTAAAATCTCATGTTTTTTTGTGCTGACGTCAATTAATATTACCCTTGAATGCATTTGAAGCAAACATCAATACTTCACTTGCATCGGTAAATTTGGCCGTCGCTGTATCTCGGACATAACTTCTGTAAACTGCTCATACGGATTCTACTGTATTGAAATTTCATTCAAATTACTGTATTCTGATCGAGATTATGAGTGTTGGAAGGGTTGACAAGATCTAGCATAGATTGTTCATTGTTGTAGCAACAGTACATCTTGATTATCCATTTTAATATCTCACAGATGTTGTAATCCATTTGAATCTTGGCCAAAATAAAGACATACAATAGACAGATTTAGCCCTGACATAATGCATCTTTAAATAAATTTACAAAATGTAACGGCAATAAGATCTCAGTTTCTCAATATATCTATCTTACACTGTACTAAGATGTATATCTATTGACAAACTGAGATATTATTTCATTTATATCTGTGATACATATAGCCAGATACAAGATCTCAGTTGTCTTAACACATAGTCATGTCCATGTATTTTAGATGTTAACAATCTAGAAATCTAATGATGGTTCTATTATTTCAGCATTGTCCAGTCTACAGAGTAATATAGTAAATCTAAGAAATGAGTTAATATCAGTATTAGAATATAGTTTATTAGGTGATAGTCTAGCAGCTGAATATTTACTATCACATCTTATATCAAACATGTAAGTATTAGATAAATATCATCTGATTGCTCTTAATCCCAGAGACAGAGGAAATAAAAAAAAAAGAGCGTAATTTAGCATCCTTCTTTTCTACATCAACCGAACTAATACAGAAGGGTAATGCCATATAGTGTGTATATATTAAGAAATTTGGATGGGCATTGACTTCTACAGCCCTTTTCAAATTTTGAAGATTCACAACTGTTATGGGATCTTTAATGTGCATCCAAATGATGACCCGATCCCCTGAAATCCTGAGAAATTTTCTCGACCAATACCAGGATCGCACCTGGACCCAGTGACGGAAAAGTAAACACAAAAATATCCAACAAATCAGAGAATATATCTACCAATTACCATAGCTGAAACATGTTTTAACTGTCCATAACTACATCTATTATTAGAACTGACAGAACTCATTTCTGTTGTTATATTTGTCTATTACACACCATTCCAATTTTGTCTTTTACCTCCATTCTTTTCATTTTTTTGACTTATTTAGATATGGTAGAGCTGATGTGATGCCTCTAGGAAAATTATCATTGAATCTAAGTAATTGTCCCAACTCGAGATATTATGGTGGATTAATGCACAGATTAATATCAGCTATTCTTACCAAGGTAATTAATGTTCTGTCTGTCAATTGATTTTTAATCCCTTTGGAACTTTCAACCAAGAATTTGGACTGGGATTTCAGATACAGATTTGTCATATGTAATTTGTAAATTTGTTCATTTCTATGTAATGGTTCATCTATAAACTAAAATTCTACATCAAATTTGGTTCATTAGGTATCTTAAATTTAATTATTTTTCAGTCTCATTTGTTACCTATGACAATTGAGAATATGAATGCAATGAAATTAATACCAAAGAAAGATATAAAAGCCAATAGATTAGAAAGTGGTATATTACAGTTATCAGATAATACACAGTTACTTATAGATGAAACTCTTCTACAGACTGGTCAACTTAATCCTCAAGGTACATGTATAAAACATTCTAAATAATATTTCTATGGAAGCAGATATGTTACCCTTTGCTCTTTCTTACATTTATGATAGTGGAATTCCTCTACAGACCATTCGCCTTTATCTTCAAAGTATAAAATATTCTAAATAATGCCTTGTATGAAAGATGATTACTCCCTTGCCTTCGTGATAATGGAAGTGCTAAGCCGCGTAGCCGTAGCAAATGGGTTTTTATACGGCCACATTGAAATGTGGTCGTATATTGTCGTCGCCCCCGTCCGTCCGTTAGTCCGCTCTACAGGCTAAAGTTAATATCCGATTGACTTTAAATTTATACACAGTGTTTAAGGTCATAAGATGAAGAAGCCTATTGATTTTCAGCGATTTCTGATAATTAATGCCAGAGTTATGGCCCTTGAGCACTTCAAAAAATCTTGTGGACGCTCTAGAGACTAAAGTTAATATCCGATTGACTTTAAATTTATACACAGTGTTTAAGGTCATAAGACGAAGAAGCCTATTGATTTTCAGCGATTTCTGATAATTAATGCCAGAGTTATGGCCCTTGATCACCTCAAAAAATCTTGTGGATGCTCTAGAGGCCAAAGTTAATATCCGATTGACTTTAGATTTATACACAGTGTTTAAAGTCATGAGACGAAGAAGCCTATTGATTTTCAGCGATTTCAAATAATTACTGCCAGAGTTATCTCCCTTGATATCTTCAAAAATTCTTGTGACGCTATAGAGGCCAAATTTATCATCCGATTGACTTCAGATGTTTCGTTGCCTGGCAACCTATCTTTTTTTTGCGATCTGTGTATGTATTTTTGAAAGTGGTTGACTGGCATTGATGGAAATTTCAATGCTAAATGCATTAGTCCTGAAATGACATCGTTTGTGTCAAGAATTCTAACTCAAGTTTTAAGAAGAATCTCAATACACACTAGGTTAATATGGCTTTTAATCTGCGAGTTTACAATACTATTAATCATTAACCTTTTAAACTGATTTTCAATTTTTAACGAGTGTTTTAAGTGATTGTTAACATTAATTTGTGTGCCACTGAGCAGTTTTACTAAATGTACCAATGCCATATAAGATGGACTATTATTAAGTGGATGTTAAACCCTCTGTATTAGAAGAAACCAGTTGCTGTGATGTTACCTTCTGTAATGTTTATGTTTTTATGTTGCAGGTGTAAAGAATGTAACAGCACTGGGTAATCTTATCACATGGCAGAAGGTCGAATATGATTTTAACTTTCACAGTCAACCTTTTTCAACCAATGTTAATGTTCTGATTTTATCCGAAGTAAAATCTCTCTTACCAGTAAGTCTGATCAAATTTGATGTCACAATTCATTGTTGTACAATAACTGCAAAAATGTTGAAATATGCTAAATGCATCGTTATTAGTGTTATGATATGAAAGATAAAAGTTCAGATTTAAAAAATATAGCAATCCAAAATAAATTGCACAATTTTCATGTATTTCAATAGAGCAAGTAGAAAGATTGCGATATATCACAATACATACTCAGCCCTATGGTGTGTTTAATTACTATAAAAGAAAATAATTAAACAAACCTGGGCAAACTATCATTGTTTACAGTGGGGTCTATTATTCATTCTGTTTTCAGATACTTTTAGTTAACAGGTACTTTATAATTAGGGATATGAAATGTCTTTTATAATGTCCTACTTTTTGTGTACCTCAGTCAATAATGTGCTGGCTCACTAACGAGGAGGTTCAGGCCTTATTTACTGAGCCGCAGTGGCTCTCCTTATAATAAGGAATGAAAGGATTGTTTTAATGTATTCAAATATTGTTTAGTTTCCTACAGAAGTGACTGATAACAAGTAGAGGAGAGTCAAAGTAGTTCTTAATATATATTTGTTTGTTGTAATGTTCTGAAAAATATGATAGGTCCATTGATAGGGACATCCCTCCCTATTATAAATAATATATAGTTCTAACTGTTTTCTATTTATAAACAGAGTGATGTTCAAGTTCCATTAAACAAGAAATTAACTACAGATAATATACAGGAATATTTTGAGCAATTAGATAGTCGATTAACTACTGAGTTTCTCAATAAACTAAGAACATACATAACTTTAACACATACCATGGATTATTCAGTTTCTGAGGACCTTCAAAAGGTAAGTTAAACATATTTCAAAGTCACTTTCCCTTTAAATTAAAAGTTTCAGTGACACATCATTCTTCAGTCTTGCGTTAGTGATTCTGAGATAAATACGAGGTATTCAACTTAAGACTGTATGCTAATTTTGAAATAATTTGGATGACTGTTTCTTCAGAATTTATCATTAATATACATGTATTTCAGGTCATTCAGGACGATTTTGTTGATTCAAGGAAAGACAATCCAAAAGCTATGACTATTGATGATTTTCATGCTCTGTTGAATCTATTAAGGTATTTAATTTATATATTTCTGATATACCGACATGTATACTAATATTTGTGACTTCTGCTACTTCTAGTTCATTGCTATACCGGTTCAACCGCTAGTATCACATAATTGACATAATACTGATAAGCTTTAAGTAATTGCCATCTCACTGAAGGACAAATAAATGCAAGGTATGACGACGAGTGTTCTGTTCTGAATAGGTCCAATATTTGTGAAAATTGTGTGTATACATAAGAATAATGTTGTCTAATATAATTAGATTTGGTTCTTACTCAGCATAGTGGAATGCCTTGTCTATGATTCTAAAAGATGAATTTATGAAATTATTTTCATTCTAAAGTAACAAATTTCAGAGAGGCTATTTACATACTGTTTGGATAGATCAGAAATTCCCAGAAGTCTAAAAATTGACAACATCTACACATTTTGACATCCTAAAAGTGCTGTCAAAGTCATCTTTAAAATATAATAAAATTTATTTTTCAGGCTTCAGACACTCAGCCATTGCCAACCCAATCCTACACAAGAAATGTGGAACAAAGTGAAAACCATGGAACGCGAAAGAAGAGAAAGATTAACCCAAGCTGCTCCTACAAGTTAATTAAAAATACAATGTACAATATTGTATAAGCGTTATCAGAAAAGATTATAAATTAGATACTAGTTTGGAAATCTTTTGAGTATGCAAATAATGACTGTATAAAAAGCTGTTACTCTAGACTGTTAAGTGCTTCAGATTAATAACTAGACTTGATGACAAAATCAAATAACACAATCTGTGTGTCTATCATAGATGATGGCCCACACATTTAAACTGTGGTAAAGTAAAGACATTCTCATATTCATCACCCCAATTTACTATTCATGTATATTCATGAACAAATGATAAATTAGTGGTAAGCCCAAAACCAACTTCTTCTGGGACCAGGTCGATGGTTACCTCTTCTGTTTATGTGATTACGACTCGATGCACCCCCCTACTGACCTTCTAATAAAGATCATACTGAAATAAATATTCAAACAGCTTAATTAATGCTTGTTTGAAAGATTTTTAATTGTTGAAACATCACACAGAGTAAAACTGGCAGAGGAGACATGGACCATTTCAATTTGTAATATCACACAGAGTAAAAATTGCAGAGATATTGACAATTTTGATTTGTCTGCAGACCAATCACACCATTGACCAGTTCATTGGTCGATGATTGTGTTCCTCAAAGGATATTTCCAGGACTGAATTAGCTTCCGTAAAGAAAATTGTTGTAAATACTTCAGATTTGAAAATAGTATTTAAAATCCTGTTATCAAATTTAATACCATTCTCGAATATTTTCATTAATACTATATGCAAAATTTCATTTTAATTTAATATTTGTACATTAATATTTTTGTATATAAATTGTTAGATTATATATTCTGTATAAAATTCACATTTTGTACAATGGATTTTGTTTCATATTTTCAACAAATATTTACAATTCTTTTCCCTGTGTATCTCATGGGTGGTGATCACAGGATAAGTCACAGGATGACATATAAATAATGTTTGATTTTATTCTGTTGTCAACTCTCCGTAGAAGAAATTGAGACAGTGACCATTACATTTATAAATTTATAACAAAGTGAAATGTGTAAATACCAGATATATTGAATCTAATTAGTTTTTTTCCCCATGGTCTGTAAAATTTATGTTTAGCTGTGAATCATTTTAGGACCTGAACATTGTATTTATGAGTAGTATTTATGGTACAGAACTAGAACGGGACATCCTTTCATTTATTCTTGTTTAATCAGACCTGCAGTTTGGCAATATATTTCCGTATACAATTGGCACAAGCTTTGTCAGTAGTTGTGTTAAGAGAATTGAATTACATGAATTTATCTCTTACAACCATCTTTGTTTACAAAATTCATCAGGAATTCGTACTGTCATTTTCACAGAGCATTTCTTGCATATAACATCATACATATTTGAATTTGGTTCGGTTGAAATAAGAGTATGTGTAGTTATCTAAAGTCTGTTAAAATATTTCTGCTCTTGCCAGAATTAATGCATCATAAATGCCTCCTGGTTAGCACTCAGTTTATATTTTGTCCATTCAATTGAATCAGGAAACCTCTTCTAATGCCTCTAATACCTTGTCAACATTGTGTTGTTTAGCTTTCAACAAAAATTCAATCCATTTCCCATCTGCCACAACAGTAAGGTGGGAGTTTCTGGAATAAAAAGGAGGAAATGTATAATCAACTGTGTGTGAGAAATGACGAGGTTTGGATCAATGATTTAAAATGGGATAGAAACTACTATCTGAGCTATAGAAAAGAAATGACACATTAATTCATATTTAGAAGGGTATAGAAATCTACAGTATTGCTACAGAGTTGCCAAGAACCTGTTTCTGCCCGACTCAACATAATGATATGTTAATTGGTGGGTATATATTATTGGGGAACTTTTGTCAGTGTTACTTGGAATTCTTCATAGTTACTTGATTTTCAACATTTTTGGAATTAAGAAAACATGTACTTACTTTAAGAATAAAAGCATATTAGAAAGACTGGAACCCAAACTGTCTACCTGTTAACAGTAAAATTATTTAATAAAGTAGGAAACTTTTAGCAAAAAATTTCATAGTTACATTTCAAAATAGCCCCACACCCTCTCTCTCTCTTATCAGCCACTTATCTTCATTTTCTTTGAACAAAAGTGTAATTTTTCCAGGCATACTCCACGCTAAATGTAGTCAATAATTTGCAACTGTATTTCACCAAATAACCAGGCCCCGAGTCCACAAAGCATTCTAAGACTTAAGTTGAGAATTTACTCAACTTTAAATCACTGTTTATGAGAAATATCTTTGGTTCAGAAACACAAAACTCTGCGTATAGTTTCTTATTAGGGTATTTGATACATTCAAACAACAAAAGTGTTATAAAGGGCTATATTTTAGCTACAATAAGATGAACAATTTTGAGTAAAATCTTGAATTAAGTCTGAGAATGCTTTGTGAACTCGGACCCAGATTTACATACTGCATACCCTGTGTTTATTTGCAAAAACAAATCAAAGCTTGAAGACAGCTTATGTTACACTTTTACATTATAAGTGGAAATGAAATTAATAATCAAATTGTGATGTCACTAACGTTTAACTGACATAACTATGAACTCATGAAAATGACAATTTCCTCTGACACCCAGAAATACATTCCAGTAAATACAGAGAAAGAAATTGTGTTAACGTCTAATCGACACAAACTAGGTCATTCTGGGACTAAATGGTTTAATTTTATTTGAATAATTCGCTTGCGCATAGGGGTCTTTAACAGTGGGAGGAAACCGGAGTACCCTGAGAAAACCCACGAGGTTGGACAGGCGACCCTACTCCTTGCCACATACAACCGGGGATTTGAAACCACGCCAGTTGACTCAATGGAAGGCTGTATGACACAACGCACGCATGCTAACCATTCAACCATCCAACCCCCCTCAACTCAGTAAATATAGTAATTAGATTTCTTTCTTTCTTACCTTTGACCTGACTGATGAAGAGACTACAGGAGGATATAAAACAATGGTCATATCATCTATAATCGGACTTAATTTCTTCATAAAATCAGCTAAATCATCTAATTGGATTATGTTGGTTTCCGAGTTACAGTTTCCATTAATTTTGACTGCTTCTTTTGTTTTTTTAAGTGCTGATTTGACAGTTTTTATTAAACCTAAACTGATGGTTATTAAGTTTTTTTCACCTTCTGACCATGTGTCCTCATTACTTCTCAGCTCGGACATATCTAATAATTCATTTAAAACATCATCGTCACCTTCTGTTTCTAAAGCCTGGAAAATTCATTTCAAAATGTCACATAAAAAAATAAACAACAAATCAGAATATTTGAAATAATAGTTTTTGTAAATGCTACAAAAAAAGAAAGAAGATATTTCCTCAAGTTAAGTGCTCTGTCATAATGAATGGCTGTACAACATTAACAATTGTATACTAAAGATCCTTATCTTGGGGCATGTGTTAAGGTATCCACTCTACCTCTTGGCTACTTATATTTGTTCTTAACCCAGTTAATTCATCAATCTTAATTATTCTTAAAGTTCCAATAGCATTTTTTTAAGTTATATTTTTAAAATTTATTAAAATAAAGCCCCAAAATAGATTGAACCTATAAACAGTCCTACCTTGTTAAAGAATAATCCTATTAATCCTATAATTCACTATTGCCAGTTGAGAAATTGGCAAAAATATCATTTTCAACTTCAAATTCAAACGTTTGAAGATGGCCGTCCATGGAGAAGAATAGGAAAACAAGGGAGGTAATTGAGTAACTATTTCCTCAATTAACCAGTGTCACCCTATCTACCCCCCCCCCCCCAAAAAAAAATTTTGTCCATGATCGTATAATAGTGAGTTGACAACCTTTTGAGCAAAAAACATAGAAATAATTATATTTTGACTTTCTTAGAAAAAGTGAAATTGGAACTTTAACCATTTTATTAATTCTACCAATTTAAGGTAAGGAACATGTTATCAATATACAATGTTGTTGCAGTATTTTGGAAATTTAGATACTTTCACCAACCCCAGACCAAAATATTGCTGATGAATGCAAAGGTTCAATTCAAGAGTAACCTAAGTTCAGCAGTCAGGTATATATACTGAGAAAAAAATGGGATTTTATGTCCACTGAACAAAGATAGGTTATTTTAAAACTGACAGTACACATGCTGACAGGACACATGCTGACAGTGGTAGGATACTATGAAAACTGTCAAAGTTAGGCAATACTAGTCAGGTACAGTATATAAATATAGATAAATCGTTTATATAGAGATTATAATGAATTATCCATCTACCTGTTCAATTTCCTGACAAGCATCTTTCACCAATTCTGTTGTCTGTTGTAAAACAAGTAATGTAGCTTGTTTGTTATCTAAAAAATATATTTAAAAAAAACCAATGAATCAAATCTGAAATTCTCTGCTTAAACTACAATTTGTGGGTTAGCAAAATCAATCTTAATTTTATTGAGCATTAAAGAATGAATGAATGAAATAATGTTTAATGTCTTACTTTTCTGCTCCCAATGAAGGTGGGATTCCACCCATACAGTATGCTATGAGAGTAATTTTGCCCAGGAGGCAACTGAATTCAAACTTTCAAGGTTTTCTGTATCATCCTAACAACTAGGTGCAGTCCATGTCAGACCCTCCCTCTATCCTGCATCACTAAGGGTAAATTCTCGGGAACATTCTCGGCCAACAACAGGAGCCAACCAGCGCCTTACACGTTGAACTATCACAGCACCCAAACACCAAGGCAAGGTTAATTATATACGTGAATATGGTGGTATAATTATCAATATTTGGAGATATTTTGGGGACACCCTACCCAAAGTCATATCTGTGACTGGCCTACTATCTTGATAATTAGGCTGTCTGACACTTCAAAGAATGGAATATAAATGTATATAAATACCTTTAGGTAATTCGTCAAACCTATCTATCTCTTCCCACACCTGGCCTGTTGATTGTAACTGTTCTGCTGACCTAAAATATAAAAAAAAAGAATCTATTAAGAGCAGAATAATAATAAAACAGCCTTGACCTTGAAGAATTTGTTTCTTCTAATTCATTAGTAATTTTTTAATACAGAGACTAGCCATATTCAGATTTAACTTGGAGATCCTAGTATTCCAAATTTTGGGGCCATTCATTCATTGTCTAATGCATACTTTCTTCAAGGAAAAATAGTTGTTTTACTTACCCACAGGCTTTCGTTACACTTTCAACTAAATTCTGAATTCTTTCAATAATTTGTTGAATATTTTTCTGTATTTCCTTTCTGAGAGTCATTCCTACAAACAACAGACAGAAAATGTAATAACCATATAACAGTATATGTCATATTCAACTGGTACTTCTTCCGCAAAATAAATTAAGTGTATAATATTGACTATAAAAATGAATTACCATAAACAATTAAGTATGAAACAGACTTTTGTGCCCACTCCCCTCTTGAATTAGGGTTACATGTTACTTTAATCCAAATTTGAATATCTATTTCCTTTCAAGAGTGATATTTCCCTTTAATATTTTGTCAATCCTACCTTGAGTTTTAGGCAAGGAATAATATGACGAAACTAAAGCCAGAACCGATTTTTCTAGTCCACTTATCAATGCTTCACATTCCTAAAGAAAAAAACAAACACTTAAATAATTGATTGAATCCATGAAATTAATTTCTCCCTTTATTTTGATTTGATGTCAGTGTTATTTTCAGTTGCAACTTATGCAAAATAAACTGATCCTGATAAACTTGATTCTAGTTTGTATAAATGAGTTCAGCAAATATATATCTGAGTAGATGCATACCGTCTGTGATGGTGGTGGAGGTGTTGAAAAAACCATAGACAACTTGGTAGCTTCCATATGAACAACTTTAAAAACAATGGCTAAAAAATAATTTAAAAATTAAAAATTATCTTCAAACCTTTAAATGAGCAGAGACAAAATTAAACTTAAATGCAGGTCTAACAGATACATATACCAGTACTATATTTTTGTGAAAGATAGGTTGCCAGGCAACGAAACATACGCCCACAGCAGCTAAATCATCTGGGCAGTCAACAAGGGTTGTCACATATTTTTACTTTTTTCGGTAATGAAACATTTGTAATACACTAAAAACTGATTAAGAGTAACAACTCATTATGTAATTATCAGAAAATCATTAGAATTTGATTGCTTTTTATAAAGTTTTACCCCACGCAAACAATTAGTATATACATGAAACATTTAATATCATGGATTTAGCTGTTCAGTTATCTAAATTCATTGAAAATCAAAATACTTGTTCGTTTCAACACCTTAAACTCTGTGTATCAATCTGAAGTCAATTGGATGATAAATTTTTGAAGTTATCAAGGGAGATAACTCTGGCAGTAATTATTTGAAATCGCTGAAAATCAATAGGATTTTTCGTCTCATGACCCTAAACACTGTGAATAAATCTAAAGTCAATCGGATATTAACTTTGGCCTCTAGAGCATCCACAAGATTTTTTGAGGCGATCAAGGGCCATAACTCTGGCACTAATTATCGGAAATCGCTGAAAATCAATAGGCGTCCTCGCCTTATGACCTTAAACACTATGTATAAATTTAAAGTCAATCGGATATTAACTTTGGCCTCTAGAGCGTACCAATATTTTTTGAAGTGATTAAGGGCCATAACTCTGGCACTAATTATCGGAAATCGCTGAAAATCAATAGGCTTCTTCGTCTTATGACCTTAAACACTGTGTATAAATTTAATGTCAATCAGATATTAACTTTGACCTTTAGAGCGTCCACAAGATTTTTTAAAGAGATCAAGGGCCATAACTCTAGTACTAATTATCGGAAATCGCCGAAAATCAATAGGATTCTTTGTCTCATGACCTTAAACACTGTGTATAAATTTAAAGTCAATCGGATATTAACTTTGGCCTATAGAGCGTCCACAAGATTTTTTGAAGTGATCAAGGTCCATAACTCTGGTAGTTATTATCGGAAATCGCTGAAAATCAATAGGCTTCTTATGACCTTAAACATCGTGTATAAATTTAAAGTCAATCGGATATTAACTTTGGCCTATAGAGCGTCCACAAGATTTTTTGAAGTGATCAAGGTCCATAACTCTGGTAGTTATTATTGGAAATCGCTGAAAATCAATAGGCTTCTTCGTCTTATGACCTTAAACATCGTGTATAAATTTAAAGTCAATCGGATATTAACTTTGACCTTTAGAGCGTCCACAAGATTTTTTAAAGAGATCAACAGGCTTCTTCGTCTCATGACCTTAAACATATAGGAGTATATATGGATTTACCTTAAGGCAGGGAATACCATTTTGTTACATACAGTGAAAAGTCTTGTGGATGTACCACGTTTTAACAGTCACCAGCTGATATCTTGTGAAATAGGCCTACTTTTAATCACAAAACATTTTTAATATGGGTAGATCTTTTGGAGTGTTTTTAGACAAAAAACATTTTGTAGTAATATTCTTACCAACATTTTTCCAGTATTCTGATTCATTGAAAACATGTTTGTCATCTCTCTTAGACTCTCCATCTACAATGTAGAAAATAAAGGTTGAAACAAATTATTGGCATGATCAAGGACAAGTATTAGAAGTGTCAGTAGATAGAGGAATGTAGCTCATGACTAAAAGTATTTCCATAAAGTTGATTTATTCATTAGAAAATTGCATACACAATTATCTGTTATTGAATTAAAGAAAAACACTTTTATTCAAAAGACGCCAGTGTGATTCATTAGCTAGAACTGGTAGATTGAAAGGGTCAAGAGTAGGCCTACATGTACCTTTTTTAGTGCCAATGACCCACGAGAAAAGCATGCTAAATAAAATCCATTGCACAATTAAATATCCTAACAAATAACAACAGTTCTCTCTTTAAAAAATTGAAATCCTGAGAACTTGTAATACAGAAAAATACCAAAATGGAAGTTGATTGCGTCACTCTTCGAACTCGGGCATATAAGATGAAACAAAATTTAGGTAAGCCTGGGGGGAAAATTGGGATTTTTGAACAAATTTGATTGTAAATTATTGTTATTGGAATAAAGAAAGCAATAAATGGCTGAAGATTTTCGGCTTTTCAAAGATTTTAATTCCCCCCCTCCCCAGGCTTACCTAAAAAGTAAATTTCGTTACCCTATCAATGGCATTGGTCAAGTCGTCTAACAGACGGAGACGTATTTTTTAAAAGCATGTTGTGTCGGTCATACTGGTTCTAGCTAGGTAAGCAAGGTCTTATTTTCTCATAGTTCAGCTCTGAACGTCGGTCTCATTACACTCACCCTGAACGTTCAGAGACTGCCCCATTCAATCAATGTCGAAAATAATTGGAGCCCCAGTCAATTTTACTGGGCAACTTTTCACTGCTAAACGATGGGGTGTCAATCCATGTGGACGCATGTACAATGTAAACGAACATCTTAGTAAGAAAATAAGACCTTGCTTACTTCGCTAGAGTCAGTATTAGCGACACAACACGCTGTTAAAAATACGTCCCCTCCTATCAAGTTATATTTTCGCCGCCATGACACTGTAGGTCAACGTCCACATTCAGGAATGTCGGTCATACAAGACGAAACGAAATGTACAGGCTTTACATTGTACAGGCTTTCACACGGATTGACACCCTGTCGTTTAGCAGTGAAAAGTTGTCAAGTAAAATTGACTGTTCTCCAATTTTTTTCGACATTGATTGAATGGGACAGTCTCTGAACGTTCAGGGTGAGTGTAATGAGACCGACGTTCAGAGATGAACTAATTTTCTCAATAAGACTAAGATGTTCATTTACATTGTTCAGACGTTCATGGGGACTTACAGTGACATGTGACCGTTTAGCCGTGAAAAGTTGCCCAGTGAAATTCACTGGGACAGATTACAGTTTCGAAATTGATTGAATGGCACGAGATTTGAACGTAGTGCCAAATGTAATGCCGAGTGTAATGAGACCTACGTTCAGAGCTGAACTAATGTTGGATAAAAAAAATTCATCTGTCAACCCTCCGTGTATCACATCAAGTCATCAGTATGAAATACCATCAGTATATCTCAACGTTTTTAGCTACGTTGACGTTCTCGTAGCTAAACTAATCCATTGGCAGCTGTTTCTACTCATAATTTTCCAAATTAGAGTTTGACATTTCAATGAACATTAATAAATCATGGTTAGAAATATAAATTCTATTAAAATACCCCTTATTTGCTCCAATACAAGCTGTAAATTGTCTTTAAAATTGCACAAGACATTCACATGGTCTCCACAGGCAGCCATATTTGTTTACTTTCTGAAGTGAACTCAAAATCCCTCCTAATGAAAATGTCTTAAATGGAACGGATAAAAAAATAATATTTTTTAAGAAAAGTATATTTTGTAATCAACATTATTATTTATTTAATATGATATATAAGTTTTACATGTTTACTAGTTTCGACGTTTTTTGACGTAAAATATTTTTAAAAGGCTAAAAACGTCGATTTCGTTACCTCATATTTTAAGTGGGTATTCTATTATTTTTATATTACCATACTGCAAACAAGCATCAAACAACATGGACGACGAATTGGAAGCTATTAAGGCACGCCGCATGGCAGAATTACAGCAACAATATGGGGTAAATCCATAGATATTAATTTATTTTTACATGTGTTTATTTATAAATTGAGCCTATTTATTCTGTAGGTGTTTAATCCTGTTGACTCTGCATGAATCAGACCAGTAGAGTAGGCCTAATAAATTCATAATTCACCACACAGTCAAGATCACATTCATAATTATTACATTACAATTTGAATGATTGAATGAAATAAATATTTATGTATCATAATGTAATGTGATCATGTTTGCCAATATTCAAAACTTTTATAGCTGGTTTAGCCAAAGTTTTACCAGGAACAAAAGCAACAAATTTAACATGCCAGAAATGTAGATCAGTCTATATTCAACAAGGACACACATTTATTCTAGCTCAGTAGCTGTGTTATTTTCTCTTGACTTTCGACATGTGCGATGTATGCTGTTAACAGAAAAGAATATAGCTTCCTCCCTCATCTGGAGACTTGCAGGGTCAAGAGATGAGGCAACTGATCTGCAAGCACATCATAACGTAGTTCCTTTAAGAACCGTCTCTGAGCGGACGATGTCCACTGACAGTTCCTATTGATTGGGCCCTAGCTGCAATATGAAAATACCACTCTTCCCCACTTCTGTTCTAAGGTTATTTAGGAATCCTTACCTACTATTTTTCACCGTGATTCTACTTTACTTGCCAAACGAATCATTTCTTGCCACTGACGAACATTTATAATGATTCAACATTATTTTCAAGTAGAATTCTGCGCTTAAAATATACACAAAATACATTTGAACCGATCAGCCATTAAATGACTAAAACATGCGCAAACTGCATGCTTATTTCATTGCTAAATTTTACTTGAAAATGGTGTTGAATTACTATAAATTTGTGTCATATTATAGTGAAAAATAGAAGGTTCTAAAACAGCTTGAGAACAGAAGTGGGGAAGAGCGGTACTTTACCTAATTTTGGCGCAGTACATTGATTCGGATACTGTTAGGGTTAGGGTTTGGGTTAGTAAAGTACCCCAGAAGTAGCTGGGTCAATGCACTGGGCCGAAATTTTCATGTTGCAGCTATTACATGTAATTTATAGGGCCCGAAAGGAACTGTCAGTGAACATTGTCCACTCAAAGACATTTCCTAAAAAGGAACTACAGTAATCAACACAACTGCAGAAATTCAGCACTGGGCAGCTTGTGCAATTGTGTTCTTACTGGTCACAGCTAAACACCATTATTTTGACAATTATTTGTCAAACTTGGTTCTTAGTTGAATTTGATTATCTGTACAAGATGCATAAATATTGGAAGATAATGGACAAAAGTATAGTATGGCTTAATCATGATGAGTCACTATGTCTGGAAGTGTGGTGTATTTCGGAATAAGCAATATTGCAAAGGTAAGACAAAATCGATCAGATGTTGGAAATTGCCCAGTTGTGTTCATGCCTTTTTTGGTTTTTGGCCTACTTCATTAAACATGAAGGTGGCACTTAAATGTACATTCTTGCGCCAGTGTAATGCTTTATTGTGCCATGTGTTCATTGTTTATGTATAAAATATTTTAAGCTTTAAGATTCAACAATTGTTTTGGGTTTTTTTCAGGCTGGTGGTGGAGGTCCATCGGCTGAAGAGCAACAAGAAAAACAGAGACAACAGGCTGATATGAAAAACAGCATCCTTAGTCAAGTTTTAGATCAATCTGCTCGTACTAGATGTAAACTGAATTTCTTTTTCAAAAGTCAAATATTTTCACCTTAGATTTGCACTATTTTGTGGAAAACCAAAGCCCAACACTGCGATCACGATTTTGATGCCATTGAAATGCATTACACTTTACATTTCTCATCATAAAATTTATGTTTAACCACCTTGGTTCATTGTTGCTTAAAATTAAACTTTCAGCTCAGTTATCATTGCTTTTAATATGTTGATATTTTTGGAGTGGCTGTAACTTAAAAAAAATTTTCTAGAAATCAAAACAGTATTAACATATAGTAAGCCATAAATGAAAAAGAAAATATTAAAAGAAACTCTACAATATTCTGTTTAATCTTGAATCATATAAAGATTGTCCCAGTACTAATTCAAATAACAAATTAGACAAACTCTATTCACTGCTTTATTTTGGTCTTTATTTGTATGTTAAGAAGACGGTGGGGTGACTAAGATGCTGGTGCGCTAGCCTGGGTTCTTGCGTTCACTACTGGTGTTGGCCGGGAAAATTTGTCTGGATTTTCCAATGTTGTTTCACCCTTGGTGCAGGACGTGGGCCTGAAAAAAACATTTGTCTAATCGTTTGGATGGGTTGAAAAACCAATGTCCTGTGTACACATTGGCGTGCACATAAAAGAACCAGTGATGGTTGGAATTTGATATAAGAGTATAAGAGTAGGCTTTAGTGCCACTATCTGGGCAGAAATTTCCCTCATAGCACATTGCATAGCATGCCTCTCTTCATCAGCCCAGTTGGTGCAGAAAAGAAGGATGTTAAACAGAAGCTCCATTTCATTTCATTTGTGTGTCAAATAGGTTTCTCTTTTTGAATATGACTCCTCCCTATTAGCATCTAATTTCTATACATTACAAGAAACAAGTTTATAAGACGTTGGGGGGTTGGGATGGCCTAGTGGTCTAGAGTGCCGCGCTTCGACCTCTAGCTGGCCGGTCACCTCTGGCTTGCGGCTGTGGTTTCGAGCCCTGATGTGAGCGTATGTGGCATGGAGATAGGGGCGCCTTCTCAACCTCGTGGGTTTCCTCCGGACACTCCGGTTTCCTCCCACTGCTAAAGACCTCTACGCGCAAGCGAATTATAGAAATAAAATTAAACCATATGTTAGTCCCGAAATGACCTAGTTTGTGTTGAGTGGACGTTAAACCCCATTTCTCTCTCTCTCTTTTATAAGATGTTTGTTATTCTAAGAACACAATATTTTTAATATGTATTGACAATTATTTCTCTTTTCTTTTAGTAAATACAATAGCTGTAGCAAAACCCGAAAAAGCTAAAATGGTAGAAAGTATGTTAGTTCAAATGGCTAGAACGGGCCAAATTCAAAATAAGGTAAATGTTGTAATTATTCAAATATTCTTTGCTGCCATAGAGGTGGATAATAAACCGTTGAAAAACTAAATGGAAGGTTTCTGTTTCATAATTAACCTGTCCTTGTCAATATTTATTGTGGTGTAATTGTTTTAATTTTGTAGTCCAAGATACCACAATTTAATAGATACTACAATTCTCTCTGTACGACACTACAACAGACACTATAGACAGTGTATTAATGCCCATGTACTTAGGATCTGGAGCATCTTAACGAAAGTCTTCCATCAAAGTGTATCATTTAATTTGTGCAAATCTAGCTTAAAGAGACATTTCTGTTTTTATAAACCCTATATTTGTAAATCAAAGTCTATGCTGGAAATTTCTCTAATCTTCCTTCCACATGTGAGCAGTATGCATACATAAATATTCTACTAAAAAGTATTCCTTTTATATTAAATATTTATAAAATGAATTTTTCATTTTAGTTGGGTGAAGATCAGTTAATAGGACTTTTAGCCCGTGTTAGTGAACAAACACAGAATAAAACCACTGTTAAGGTAAATATAGATCATCTGCATGTATTAATACAAAGCAAGGGTTGCACTTCAAAAGTATCACTGTCGTTCATTTTGATAACACCTGAAAAACATTTGCATATTAAAATTCATATTTCATATTTATGGTAACGTATTGTGAATTCACCTGTCTATACTGTTTTGTCAGCTAGTGTAAGAAACAGTAAGGCTGGTAATAATTATTTATAATAAATGAAATATTCCCTTTTAGCTATGTAAATAGCTTTTATTATTGAAATTTCTTACTTGGTTAAAAACAAATAAAGGGCTTGATTGGCTGTAGAAAAATCATTCCAGACGCTCACACATATTACCACTTGCTCTATTAAAAAAAACACACACTGACCTTGATAATTTGCATCTGTTACTGCATTACAGAATGCAGAATTGTGGAGTATATGTACCGGTAATTTAATGGCCGAGTGCAGACATTAAGTAATATATTGATATTGCACGAGTGTGTTTATTTAGCACAAGGGTTATATCTATGTATTAGGCAATGTATTGTTGCGAGATTATTTAATACGTCACACAGGTCCAATATTTCAACTAATATAAATAGTGTATGCTTGGCACATTGCCCTTACCATTATGTGACGTCACATCTGTATTTTAAATCCTAATATTGAATAACTAATTCACTCATAATAATAGTCGTGCATAATAAGAGTAAACATATACATGGCAAGTGGATCATCAATATTATGCAAAATGACTGATGGATCAGATTTAGTTTTGGTCATTTTCCATAGCCCTCAGTCAAGACTGGTATATATGGCCGACATGGAACCTATGATACAAAGACGGGCAAACATTTTAGCATTTGCGCGCTCTATCACATGGCGTTTCCATTTCATGGTTGTATGTATTAAAGGGACAATCCCGATAAGAACAGAGTCTCAAAAAGTGAAGTCCGAGCATTTATGAAATTTATGGACCAAAACATAGAGGCATGGTGTATTTACCTTGTCTCAAAATTTCAGCTCAAAATATTGAGTCGTTTTGACGTTAACGTCAACACTGCTTATCCGGACACGTAACCCTTTTAAGTTTTCGGGTCAATTTTTTCATTGGGTGACCTGCTAATCGATTCTCGTTTCTTGAGAGGTCTATACAGTGAATGACCCATGTACTGTACTTGATAACAAAAGATAAATTTCACCTACATATTATTTTTATAGAAAAATGTCTGGTTTTATCCCTATACTGTATAATACAACAGTCTCCATTTCCAGATGAAGACTGTCAGATTTAAGTTATTTACAAGCATATCACAAATATCGGGTTAGTTGGTCGGCCTAAGGTAATGGGTTTTAAGGGATTTTAACACAAAATTAAGCAGTTTTATTCCCCAAAAAGTTATCGGGATTGGGCCTTTAACTAGTAGGGTTATCTGTCTAACCTGATGGGTTTTCTCCAGGTCCTCCTCCCACTGTTAAAGACCCCTACACGCAAGATAATTATTGAAATAAAATTGGACCATGTATTAGTCCCAAAATGACCTAGTTTGTATCATTTAGAATGAACCCCTTTTCTCTCTCTCTCAATAATGCTGTTAATCAGGGGATTAGTTTAACTTAATTTCCCTCTTCCTTTAGCACTAAATTCTTAAGGGGACTGGATATTATGTATATTTTCTTCTGATAAATAATAATTATAAAAAAAAAAAATTCAGTTGGTAATAGTTATCTTTTCCAGCTTTATTTTAAATTGTGATAGTTACTCTGTTAAAATTATGTTTTGTGTTGTTCATATCAAGAAATAGTCTTAAATTGTTAATGATATTTGATCTCATATAATAACAACACTTTGAAGTATTTCATGGGTTTTTTTTTTATTAAATCCAAAAATGTAAAAATTGCCATAAATAATATTTACATTTTAGGATTAAGGACAGCTGAAAATATTTCCACATTTGATAACAAACATTTCTACCCCTGCATATTGCAGATATGTGTTATGTGTCTTATGACACAGCCCCAATAAGTAGAGGAATAAGACACGTTAAAGAGGTCTATACAAAATTCTGTCATCAGTGCTGGTGGAATATTGTAAATTGGATTTGTAAATTTATGGTTATATATTTTGGTTAATTGTGTTTGTTTTTTCAGTTTGACAGAAGAAGAATGCGTCTGGACGACTCTGATGAGGATTAAATTGAGGTTTTAAAGTATAAAAAAAAACATTGTTGAATAAGAACAGTGGAATGAAAAAGAACTAAATGCAGGATCAAGAACTGTCTTTGCTTATATTAAGTACCCTCAGAGAGTTCAGTTTGAATATATGATTTGCTTATTTGAAGTTATGTACAATTGATTGGTTCATCCACATCCAATACAGAGAATTTATTATCCCAATAAACCTTAAAGACTTTATCATACATTGTATACTTCAATATTCTTATCAGAAAAGTTTATTAAATGTGAGCACAATCATTTGGACTATCATCCTTACTAAGAAAAGTAGTGTATTGTGTATGCTTGATATAGTCAACTAGAATATTATTTATTTTGTGTTACTCCTTTTTTATGAAAATTATATCCAAACTTTGTAGTTGTACCATCCAACTTATGTTCTTGATTAACATGGGGTCAAAACCCTCATGAAAGTGACTTTGTGGTATCTGTAAAATTCAAAAACCTTCAGTATGACTTAGGTACCTTTTTGTGTCATGCTCAGTGTGACAAGCGTTTCAATATCATGATCTATACAGTTGGTATTGTGTAATTTATTCCTATATCAATATGTATGAATAGAAGTATGCAAAGCTGTGTTAAATGATCACCAAAGACCACAGCCATTTAGAAGATTAATTTCCAGATATTGGGTTAAAACGAATATATCCCATATCAATTGTAATTATTCTTTGGTCTTTATATAATAAACATTTTTTTAATTAAACTATCAGAATGTCACAAACACTCATAGACACTATAAACCTCAGAATGCCTCGTTCGGCATTTCTGTCCAAACGAGGTAAAAAAAATGCCTCGTTGTCTGGAGTTCCGAAACGAGGTTTTTTAAATTGCCCTTTTTTTGGAACGAGGTATTTTGTTCAGAACGAGGCTTGGTAAAAATGCCTTGATTACTAAACGTGGTTTTTTTCAAGATAGTTTTTAGCGGAATTTGCTATCGGCGAATTTGTAAAAATTAAATTTTATGTTATTTAATACGAAAATAAAACCAGTTCAAACTATATTATTATCAGAGAAATTGACAAGACAAGAATACACGCCATCGGTGGAGGTGTAAAACTATTGCAGACACATAGCTACCTTGATTGATTATTGCCCCAATCAGGTATAGGTGTTAAGAAACAACTGTGGTGTTGTGACATTTTATTGGGGGCAATAAATTAATCAAGGTATAGCTGTGTGTCTGCAATTGTTTTACACCCCCACCTAACTGATATCGCAGACAACAAATTAGTGTTTATCTAATCTAAGTACAACAAATAAATAATCCATTCTTATTAATCAAAAAAGCATAAAATTTCATTTCATATTTCTAATACGCCTGTTTATTTTTATACGCCCACATTTTCATGTGGACGTATTATGTCGTCGCCCCTGTCCGTCCGGACGTCCGTCCGTCCACAATTTGTTTGTGGACTCTCTACAGGTCACAATTCTTATCCGATTTTGACGAAACTTGAAATATAGGTTTATCCCCAAAAGATCTCGGTTCCTTTCGATATTGGCATGTATCGGATCAAAACTTCATGGATTATGGCCCCTGATTGTACGAAAAATCACGTTTTTAGCTTGTGGACCCTATAGAGGTCACAATTTTGAACCGATTTTGATGAAACTTGACATGCATGTTTGTAACCCAAAGATCTTGGTTCCTTTCGATATTTGCGGCTATCGGAATGTAATTTCCTGAATTATGGCCCCTGATTGTCCGAAAAATCACCCTTTTTAGCTTGTGGTCCCTCTGGAGGTCACAATTATTATTCGATTTAAAAAACCGTTTGATTATATCACCGTTACACCCTAAGGAAGGTTGAGTTCGAATTTCGGGAAAATCGGACGAAAATTGCCATACAAAATGGCCGCCATTAGTACGCGAATACTGTTAAAAAATGGTATATCAAGGTTGTGGACCCTGTGGAGGTCACAATTTTGATTCGATTTTGATGAAACTTGAAATTCATGGTTATAACCCAAAGATCTTGCTTCCTTTCGATATTTGCGCATATCGGATCGTAACTTCCTGAATTATGGCCCCTGATTATACGCAAAATCGCCTTTTTTTTAGTTTGGAGGTCACAATTATTATTCGATTTAAAAAAACGTTTGATTATATCACCGTTACACCCTAAGGAAGGTTGAGTTCGAATTTCGGGAAAATCGGACGAAAATTGCCATACAAAATGGCCGCCGTTTGTACGCGAATACTGTTAAAAAATGGTATATCAAGGTTGTGGACCCTGTGGAGGTCACAATTTTGATTCGATTGTGATGAAACTTGAAATTCAAGGTTATAACCCAAAGATCTTGCTTCTTTTCGATATTTGCGCATATCGGATCGTAACTTCCTGAATTATGGCCCCTGATTATACGCAAAATCGCCTTTTTTTTTAGCTTGGAGATCACAATTATTATCCGATTTAAAAAAAGGTTTGATTATATTACCGTTACACCGTGAGGAAGGTTGAGTTCGAATTTCGGGAAAATCAGACCAAAATTGCCATACAAAATGGCCACCGTTTGTACGTGAATACTGTTAAAAAATGGTATATCAAGGTTGTGGACCCTGTAAAGGTCACAATTTTAATTCGATTTTGATGAAACTTGAAATGCATGGTTATAACCCAAAGATCTTGGTTCCTTTCGGTATTTGCGCATATCGGATCGTAACTTCCTGAATTATTCGAATTCTAGGTTGTGTACCGTCACACCATAATCATTGTCGACTTCGAATTTCATGAATATCAGACTGGAACTGACCAACAAAATGGCTGCTCCCAATACAGTATGAAATACAGGACTTAATGATGTAGGAAAAATCACTTTCCGTATTGTTTGTTCTCTATCCATCTCTCGAAAATGTGGGCGTATCCTGCCTGGCAGTGCCAGCCTATCTTTTATATATTAAAATTTAATTAAAACGTTTAATTAGGAAGACATATGGATATTAATAATGATTATATTATCATATCATGATTATAATATCATAGTTTGGACTAGGTTTATTTATCGTATTAAATAACATAAATTCTACTTTTTACAAATTCGCTGATAGCAAATGATGCTCATAACTATCTTGAAAAAAAAACACGTGTAGTAAACGAGGCATTTTTACCAAGCCTCGTTTTGAACAAAATACCTCGTTCCAAAAACAGGGCAATTTAAAAAAAAACTGGTTTCGGAACTCCAGACAAAGAGACATTTTTTTTTACCTCGTTTGGACAGAAATGCCGAACGAGGCATTCTGAGGTTTATAGTGAAGCAACAAGTGTCACTTTCCCTGTAAAGAGACAATAGAACAACATAAATAAAGATTAATGACAGTTCTGCTATGTTTGGAGGTACATGTATTTTTAGAAAAATGAAATAGGAAAGGTCTACCACTGATATTCCTGTGTTAGGATACAGGGGTCATTCACGGTAACCCATCTGTGGAGAGAATCTGGGTAAAAATGTTTTAATATTTAATTAAGGAAGATTATTTTGAAAAAAAAAGATAGATCTAAATAGGCTATGGTACATAAATGTATAACCTTCCATTAATATTCAAAATCCTCATATTCTGTATTTATATGTATAAAATATCTTTCAATAAAATGTTTTTATTTAGTATATTCTTTTCAATTTATATTAAAATTTGTTGAGTGTTATTATTGTTCTGTTGTCTTGGCAATACTGTTCTGGGTTATCTATATTGGAGTTGTCCCCCTTGGCTCATATACTGGTGAAATCTTTTTTTATAAAAAAAAATCCCAACATGAATTTTGTGTACAAAGAAATGAAAACAGAAGGACTAAACATATTTTTGGTCACCTTTTAAGAACACCAAATGAATGAATGAAAAACCATAGAAATTTTTTGTTTGTTGAGAAACCTGTTTTCTTTGGACTTGAACCATTTTATCAAATACCTGGAACTATAGTTTCTGTTTCCTACATAATAATGCAGGAACAATGTTCTATACCAGGAATTCTCGTATTTAAGCCATAGGCTTAATTTCGAATTTGACCATGTCAGTGATAAAAACATTCTTTCGGAAATTAAGCTCAGAACTAAAATTCGAAAACAAGAAAAAACGACAAACATTTGGGCTCTTTTTATAATTGTTACATTTAGTGTCTAATGTGCCACCTGCAATTGGAGTCCAATGAGTTTTAAAGATGGGAAACCCTCTCATGGCACTAACAGTATAATGTACACCACTTTCAGGAGACTCACATCAATGTCAACAAATGTGGTTTGAAAATTTAATAGGGAGACCACTCTAAAATAAATTCTAAACTTAAGCCCAGGGACTTAAATTCAAAATTTAAAGTTGTGATTTAGCCCATACTACAGTATTCCCTCCTGCACATAACTGTAGAATTTGTTGCAGAAAACACTATTAAAACTATTAAAAAAAGCTATACTATAATATTCCCCTATATAAATTGTCACAGAAAGCTATTGAAAAAACTATATGCTACAGCCTCCCCCCCCCCCCACAAAAAAAAATTCTGTAGGATAGCTTATACTTAGTACTATAGAATTTCATCCTACAGAAAATGGGACACACTCCTCTCTAAATACTAATACTTATAGAAATTTCTGTAAAATTCTATATAACCACGCTTGTATTCTATAGAAAATTTTGCTAATTAAAATAACAAAAAATATTATTTTTACTTTTGTTAGGTAGGGAAACCATATTTTTGCATTAGTTCTAGTTCTACTTACGGTACTAGACTTCTAGTCGGCAAAATAATGGAGTAAAATGGGGTTATACGGGTCTGTAACATTTTTGTTATGAAATTATTACAAATCAAAACATGCCCTAAAATAGTCCTTGGAGTTAGAACCATCCACTTCAGTGGCTGGGGTCAAAGACGGAGGTCATAACTATTGTATTGTTTAATAGGATAGGTCATGGAGGTGTATATATTGACACCTCCATGGGTACCTTCAGAACCTTATAATAATGCTTTATTACACAACTGCATGGTATACACAAGTATGGTAAAGCATACAATACAAAGTGCAATATAATAATAAACATCAAAGAACAAAGAATTATTTTTACAGAGGTTTCTAAAAGTACCGGGTATATTGAATTATATTAATATTAATAATGCTTGTAAGTTCATGTACTATTAGGCCTTAAATAGCAAATGGTATTTAAAGTCTACTTTTAAACATTTCATATATGAACGTTGCAACATCTTCTATACATTTATCATTGTTCATTAAATGCATTATTGAGTCATTCAAATTAGTTTTTTCGAAGATTATTGTGGGCAGAGCAATGTCGAAGAACATGCGTTTCATCTTCTTCTTCTCCGCTAGTACAATTTTTACAGGTCCTTTTATCCCTGTGGACAAAAGGTTTTGTATACCTTCCTGTCTCTATTTCAAGCTTATGTGCACTGAGTATAAACTAGCTCAGTGCCTGATGTTTTTGTTCATCTGGAAGATCCAGGTATTTCTCAGTATCATAATTTGTCTTAATTTCATAATAGAAATCATTTTTTGTGTTAGTTTTAAGGCAATTATTTAAGTTCTTAACAGTTTGTCCTTTTTCAATATATTTCCAAGACTGAACATAAATATCTCTCAATCTTTGTTTGAACATCTGTAGAAAAGTATCTGTATTGAAAGACTGAGAGATACGTTGTTCATACAACCCACCCAGTCCAGTCTCCTCTAGAACACATCTAATTTGATTACTCCATTTACTGTTGGTATTTTTCATTTCATCAAGAGCAGACTGGAGTAGGGGTTGGCTTGTTGATTTTGATTTGATCCATGTCTTGACCATCCTGTATTTAACATCAAGAAGAATCGGGAACCGACAATGTTCAGCTAATACAGCAGAGTTTGAAGTTTTACTATGAACACGCAAAAAGTGTTTACAAAATTTAACTGCAGCTTTTCAAGCTTGTAACAGTTTGTATGGTTGGATGTTACATGATGGCTCCATGAATCACTTTCATATAATAGTTTGGGTTTGACTAGGATATCAAATAGTTTTAATTTAATTTTCAAAGAGACATCAAAATTGAAAATGTTTTTAAAATTTTGAAAAATGCTTTCAATGCTTTATCATTTAAATTGTCAACTACTCTGGTTAAAGAACCAGAACATCGTACAATTACGCCTAAGTATTTGTATTCTTGAACAATTTCTAGGCAGTTTCCATTAATATTGAATTTGTCAAAAAGTTTTCTTCCTGATTTATTGAAAATCATTACCTTTTTTTTTTTGTGTTAATTTTAAGCCTCCATTGCTTGCAATAGTTATCTACAATATTTGATGAGGTTTGTAAACTGCTACTTGATAATGAAAACAAAATAATATCAGTATATAGTTATGCAGGGATAGGTGTATCATTTAATTTAGAGACATAAATAGAATGATTCAAAACATATGGAAGCTTGTCAATAAAAATGTTGAATAATAACTGACTAAGGTTATTTCCTTGCATGACACCTTCTTCGTTAATAAAGGCTTCACTTAGAATATTTCCGACTTTGACCTGTATTTGGCGATTATAAAACATATTTATAAACATTACTATTTACACCTAAACTCTATCATTCAAAGGCTTTATTAAAATCAATGAAACAAACATAAAGAAATCTATTCTAGGCCTACTTGAAACACTTATCAATTAATTATAAAGCTCTTATTAAGATTAAGATGAAGTTAGGGGAACATTGACAATACCTAAAAACTTTTATAGCGGCTCTGGGTACGGTACAGTAGCTACACTACTAGCTTAGTAGACCATAGCATGGACCTTATAATAATGTGTTATAAGGTCCATGACCATAGATCAGGGGCGTGGTGAGGGCAATTATTGAGAAGAAATTATGAGTAACAAAAAAGATTTTGGCACAAAAACCCTTTTACTGACCGCGGAGCTGTGGCCGGCAAAGCCGGCCTCCGCGAACGCCGAAGGCGCGAGCCCGCGGCGGGGGGTCCGGGGGGCCCTCCCCCGGGAAAATTTCGAAAATTAGAAGCCCAGAAACGCAATCTCCAGCAATCCGAGACAAGAAATACGGTAATAAAATATGATTAAATTTTCCAACTTGACTCTTTCAAAATTTTTTTAATTGGGTCAGATGAAACAATTTTTCCACTTACAAATGTTTTTCATTTTTTGAGTAATTTGATTGTGATTTTGGCGCAAAAACTTTTTGGCGCATGAGTATGGCTACTCATGAACTCATTCTCACCACGCCCCTGCCATAGATAATACGGTATTATCTATGACTATGATCATTCGAGAGATCGAGTAGACCTATATAATATACTGTACAGTTATGGGGCGCCGTTTGTAAAATAATTATTTAATTTTTTTATAGCAAAAAACATTAGATTTAACTCCAAATATATATATATTTAGATAAATATTAGAACAAAAATGGCATATATGTAAATATCAAAAAATATTGTAGCTAAAAGTCGAGTTTTTGGTCTATGAAAAACTTTAAATGTTATATCTTGATTTCACATCGCTTAGTTAAATATATAGCTAAATGTGCTGTTTCTCGTAAGTATAAATGCTAAATACTAAATCACTGAAAAATCTAAAGTTAAATATTTAGCTAAATATATAAACATTTAGCTAAATATATATATTTAGTTAAATATATATATTTAGTTAAATATATATATTTAGTTAAAATATAAATATATATATTTAGTTAAAATATAAATATATATATTTAGTTAAATATATAAGCATTTAGCTAAATATATAAACAGTTAACTAAATATATAAATATCATGCTAAATATATATGTTTAGCTAAATGTATAAATATTTAACTAAATATATATTTGTGGTCCCGCCAATATTTCTATTATCGTAAGCGACACAAAAAACTGCGCATAAAATGATGACGTGTACCCGACACGTTAACCCGTAATATGTCGTGAAGTTACCATATTTATGAGTGATCGATGTCTAACGTTACATATATGTAGGCATTATTAACGAATTGTGGATGTAAGAACTAAGCTGAGCGTTCAGGTACCAGATAGTACTGTGTCGTGCAGTCATTTGAAAGTTATACGCTACGTCATCGTTTAGTGTGAAGTCACTTACAACAATAATTATTTTACAAACGGCGTGGTACGGTTGCGCTTTGTAAATTTAACTATATATGTTTAGTTAAATATATAATTATTTAGTTAAATATATAAATATTTGGCTAAATATATAAATATTTAGCTAAATATAAATGTTTAACTAAATATTTTAACATTTAACTAAATATTTTAACATTTAACTAAATATTTTAACATTTAACTAAATATATATATTTAGCTAAATGTTTAAACATTTAACTAAATATTTAGCTAAATATTTATATATCATCAAATCTCTTGTTTTGGTCTTAATATTCAATGCTAAATGTTAAATATGAAAATAGAGACAAATCGAGAAATATTTATATATATTATGTTAAATATTGAGTTTTTGTTGTATTTTTAGTTTAAATATTAAAAGTGAAAAATTTGCACAAAAGTCGAGATTTAACTATATATATAAATTTAAATTAAATCTAGTGTTTTTTGCTATATAAAAAGCTAAATAATTAATTTACAAACGGCGCCCCATATACAGTAACCATTTCTAAAAATAAAACTAAAAACAAATGAATTACAAATATGTGATGCGAAAGAAAAATATGATCAGATAGCATATGGACAATATGGTGGTGAATGAAAGGTGTCTTTATTTAAGACAAAAAGGACGCAATCAAATTTACCGCGCTCTATTCTGCAAGTCTGGCAATTCCTGAATCCTGAAAGGAGGAATAACTCGTTGCCTCGCTTTGGTTGGTCAAAAAGATGGCGACCGTCTTGAGACGGGGAGAGAAACTTTGGCGATTTTGACGCTGTTATTCGAGTTTAGGCAACTTGCAATAGCTTTTTAACGACCCAGTCATGTAACCAATGTATTGATTAGAAGTACATGTAAGTACTGAGTAATTATTTTCTGTATTCCTTGTATAATGGGCTATACTTACCTTGTTTAGTTACCGATAAACACACTGATCACTCACGCTGGTCGTTCGACTCGGTGCACTGACTCCGCTGTGTCAGACTCAAGGAGACAACAGTTTATATCTGTTTTTAGTACAGTTTTGGAGAAAAAAAGTTAAGGTAGTACTCATTTCCTTTTATTAACTGCTGTGAACTACAACGATTTTTTAAAAAAAAAAGTATTAGACCCTGTAATTTGGTAAATAATCTGGCTACCTTCACTTTCAGCTTCACTAGTCTGGTTGCTAATTTTAATTTATCGGATAATATATCTCTCTCAAACGACTTAGGTATTCTATCACTATCAGTGATCCTTGACCACATGGATACAAAAGTAGGGTGACCCACCATAAATGAATATCTTGAAATATCTTACACCACAATAATTATTATTATGAATATACCAGGCCTTAAATCAGTTTCGAACATTTATACTACATGTGTACATGTAATGTATATAGTCACTAAATACTAAATATACGTAAAACGGTCATGTTGAACTTGATAAGCCATAACCCTTTAAACATCTATAAATATAATAGGTTGAAAAATGGTTCCGAATATCGTCCATAACATTCAGTCACTTGTTAGTAAAAGATAGGTTACTACATACTTTGTTTTGAAATTAGTCTCGCTTAAACTACTGCTAGTAATAGTATCATGTTCATGCTAACGAAAGTGCTTCAAATTTGTACTACACCAAAAGATGCCACTCCTAACGGCACAGTTAATGATAATGCAAATTGAAAAATAAAACGTAATTTCTAAAGATGCTGTAATAACCAAAAAGCTAAATTTTACTGCTATGCAAAATTGTCAACAATAGATTTTTTATGGCTGTAAAAGTTGAAAGATTTGTAGAGAATTGCACATGCGGTGGCTATTTATAGTATCATAGACTCCACGGCTAATAATTATCATACTGCAGGGTATGCGAGACATCAGTTGAGATAAACGTTCACATTCGCCTTGACGAGGCCAACTTTCTGTAGAGATATTTTAAGTGCATGGTTCACCCTAACAAAAGGCAGTTTTGATCATGCTCACAAATTAAAAATTAAATGAAAATTAATAAGCGAGTAACATTTTATTATTATGCCCTTGAAATCTTGAATTACATGTTGCTATTACTTAGTCAGAAAGGTTTGGAAACAACAGGATTGAAATTCAGTTGAATATGTTTCAAAGGTCATACAATGTTAAGACATTTTCCAATAATGCTGTCTGCGAACTTATCTCCCTTGATCACTTTGAAAAATCTTGTGAGGCTCAAGAGCCCAAACTTATCATCCGAATGACTTCAGATTGATAAACAGAGTTTAAGGTCTGGAGATGAACAAGTATTTATTGATTTTCAACGAATTTTGATAACTGAAAAGCTAAATCCATGATATTATTTGTTCTGTATACTCAATGTTAGCATGGGGCAGAACATCATAAAAACAAAAAAAATTCTAATGTTTTTTTGATTATTACTTAGTCTTTCTTTAGGCCTGAAATGCTATGAAAACTATTAATTAGACATTAATTAACCTATTCAGACGATAATCAACTATCGATGTTGAGGCAAGCATGAGATTTTTGTTGGATTGTACATGTAGTTCGATTTGCTACAATCTAATTAAAATATAGATCTATATTTCGTTTCGTTTTTTATACTTTCGATGGCCTACACTCATGTAGATCTAACAAGTTATAGTGGGAGCTCACGTTCTATGACGTCAGGTATCAAGCATGGCACATTTGACCCGATAACGTCAGTCATTCGATTAACCAATTAGCGACCGCCATGCTTTTTAAAATCTACTTTTGTTTTGTCTTGATTTCTATCCTCTGGTAATATCTACCCACAGTTCCACGCATGAAAAGGTCAAACGGTCGATTCGACAGACCATTTGATTGGCTGACCCCTCATTTCAGGCAGAACACCAGTTAAATAACAAGTCCTCCAGATCCAAGAGTAGTAATGACAATTAAAAACGAAATTTTGAACTATAAAAAACGAAACGAAAATGGATCTGTGTTTTAATCAGATTGGATTTGCTAAAAAAATTTCATTTGTGATTTACCAATTAAGTGGTTAACCGAGACTACAAGTTTTGTCTTACCGACTGAAGTAATGATGACCGATGCTAAGTGGAACTTTCATTCGCTTAGTTCTAAGTTCATAGTAGATCAATTTGACTGAAACTTTAAGCAAATAGCCTTTACATCAGCTAGTTTTTAACTATTGTAGTGAGGGGGGTTGGGATGGCCTAGTGGTCTAGAGTGCCGCGCTTCGACCTCTAGCTGGCCGGTCACCTCTGGCTTGCGGCTGTGGTTTCTAGCCCTGGTGTGAGCGTATGTGGCATGGAGATAGGGGCGCCTTCTCAACCTCGTGGGTTTCCTCCGGGCACTCCGGTTTCCTCCCACTGCTAAAGACCCCTACGCGCAAGCGAATTATTGAAATAAAATTAAACCATATGTTAGTCCCGAAATGACCTAGTTTGTGTTGAGTGGACGTTAAACCCCATTTCTCTCTCTCTCTCTATTGTAGTGAGAACTGCCAACTCGTTATCTAATCTCCCATAATGTATCTTTTTAAAGAGTTGTTACTCTTTAATCAGATTTAAGTATATTATTATAAATGTTTCATTACCGAAAAAAGTAAAAATATGTGACATATCTTGTTGACTGCCCGGACGAATTAGCTGTTGTTGGCGTATGTTTTGTTGCCTGGCAACCTATCTTTATAACATTTCAGGCCTAAAGAAAGACCTACAGTAGGCAGATTTTGCTCTTGCATAATGTATGGTTCCCTTTGAACCCGCTTATTTAAATCGTCTTTGTGTAGATTGGTTTTCATATTATCGCGATAATGCTCATGTCCCAATATTGCTGATAATGTAACATACGAAGTTGAAATATCGAAAAACCGGTATATTGAATTGTGATAACCAAAATTATCATGATATGATCATGATCATGAATCATGTCCCAATATTAATGATAATGTATCATTTAAAATTGCATTACGGGAGGTCATGATTGATGCAAGGTCTTGTTTGTAATCGAGCCTTGTTTGGCAAGGTCATGGTTGGACAGTACCATTATTTACCTGTCACAACTGTCACAGCCTTGTAAAATATCAAAAAGTATATTTTAGAACCCTTCCATATTATATCATTAATATTTTCATATCTGTACCATCTAAAAAAAAATTCTTCTACTTTCTTGACTTAAGATAAAGGGTATTTATATGCTTATGAATGGTAATCATTATGGAAACACCACTTCATTCCAGCTACTGTTGTTTGATTGATAGAAAAAGCTGGAAACGAAAGAAAACATCAGACGTTAATTAGTATTATTAGTGTGTTATCATGGTATAATTAGTATTATTATCTTAGTATCAACTGGATGTTTACTGACGGTCGCTTGTTTATTAATGGGGATAATTTCATTAGAGAGTGTACACATTGTAGTATGGCTGTGTGTATTACAGTCAAAAATTGTATTGAAATACATGTATATTGCGATAAGTGCTATACATCAAGGGTATTGCTATTAATAAATCAATGATTTACCTGAAGGAAAGCCTTATTTTGAGAAGATCGCCCATCAATGAGAACAATTTTGCATCCATTTATTTAAATAAAGTTTTAGCAATTGGCAGAATGTGTTGTAAACTACGAAACTAATTTTCAATATAGTAAATATGAACAGTTTATCCAAACAATCTCCCAAATTTTGACCTGAAGGCCATTTATAAGCATTAATAATTGGATGTCTAGTCATTGTTTTTTATATGGCTTAATATACAAGTGAAATGTCAAACCATACTTTCGATGTAGACTGGACTACCCAGACACAAGCACAGGTCAGTCAATTTGGACTTCTCGTGTATTTCAATGAACTAATTTATACACTTTTTGACCCATTTAGTTTTCAAAGAATAGACAGACTTAGGCCTTTACTATCAACATGCTTATTAATTTGTGAGTTAACTTGGGTTTTTTTTAAATAGCTCAGTTGATATTACATGTATGAGGTGTCAGTGTATAACCTGTGATAATTTTTATAAACTTGACTGAAACAAAAACCCTAAGTTCACCGAACTGGAGTAATATTCATAATATTAAGTTCTAAAGCATAGCGTTTATACAGACTTGAAGAAATGAGATGAGATGGATTGAGTTTTATTATCTTACTAGGAAGTGACATCGTCTTAACAAGAACCAGTTAAACCGGTTGCATGCCAGGTCAATTTTTATTTTAAACTTGTCCTTCTTTGTTTACAAAATTACATCAATTGCTGCATCTATTGGTGTAAAATTTTCAACAGACAGTCTGTCAAAATACTCATAACCAAAACAAATTAACACATTAAATCCAATGTCCCCAAACATAGAGGTCTTGCTATGGTGAGTAAAATGAAATCTTTTCCAAATACAGTGTATCAAGAGTTATTATTATTACTATATTAGTTTAGACAAATAGGAGTGTTACATCATACATGTAAACACATAATATACTATATAGTCTAATTTAATTAGGATCTTTAAATAATGATTTTAATTTTACTTACTCAAATGTTAAGCACAACTGATTGTAATTTCAAATTAAAGAGCTAAATTTCCTATAGCAGGTGTTTTTTGAAGCCTTGAAAGTTATATAAACTATTAATAATACATTTATTAACATGACAAGACCATAATCAACTCTCTAGGTCATCGAATGGCTCTGATTTTAAGTAGATTTAATGAGAAGTGAGACTAAGTCTCGAACAACCAGGATAGTGGTTATGGTAATAAACAATGAATGCACACATTTTGTCAAAACTACAAACATTAAAAGGTCCAGAATAGAAGTGATATCATACTCTGAATGACTGGATTATATAATACTAGTTTAGGCCGTATCATGTATATAAATAAATTAATCTTATAGAATAACATTATTATGCTTATCATCTATGAAAAGGATTAAATAGATAAACCAGTCAATACTTTGTTACTTACTGATATCCTAGGGATTAAGTAGTAGCAGCTCCATACCTTAATCTTACATAATGCTTCTTTAAATAACAATACCGTATGGGATTATCATGTAAGATTAGTAAGAATAGTTAATAATGATTTTGCTTTTCATGTTCCTTTTATTATTTTCTGTTGATACGTATAACGGTATAGGTTTAAGGGGTTAAGAAGATTTTGGATATGCAGCACTTGGGACAGTGAATGCATAGGTTCTGTCAATCTGTTGTGTAGCAAGCTATTTTTAATGAATTACTCATGAAGGATTGTAATAAGAAGATTATTTCACATAAAATTAGGTTTATGGGACCAGTGTCAAGATTTCATATCATATAAAATGTCTGTCAATATTATAAACAATCCTAATAAATGAAATAAGTCACTGAATTGATTAATCTGTAATTGTAAATCAAATCCTAATACTACACTTAATTTTATGGTCTCCTCAGCTCAGATACCTTACTCAGGGGAGGGTCCAGAGGGAGGTTTGGGGGGGTCCCCCCCCCCCAGCTCAGCTACATAAAAAAATGATAATGCCGTGCATCAATGAAATTACATCACAAAGTGATCCTACATCAGTATAAAAATGATTTCTCTGTTTAAAAAGCTCAATTTATAAGTATGCCTATGTATTTTAGAGATGATGATGGCAGATTTCCGTAAAAGAAACCTGGCAAACCCCCTCCTGCAAAAATTCCTTAATCCGTCCCTGCTTACTCTGTACAAACTGGGTGATTTGATGATTTATTTGGACTAAAAACATATTCAAACTAATTAATCTATCAAAATTTTGCTTCAAATCCTTCTCAAAACATTGTATCTGCGAGGGAATACCCCTGCTATAAAAGATAAATAAAAAAAAATAATGCTTGTGTCATGTGACTTAACTGACTTGGTACCTCGCAATAGATGCGAAGTCGGAGGAGAATTCATTGCATATATCAAGACGATGATGTATTCAATTGCTGTCCATGGCATAAATCATAATTTATTAAATATTAAAGCCTAATTAAATTCTTGGATTATCCATTGCCCAACTTTTTCCATATTTTTTATGTCAGAAACTGTTGTATGCTGAAGCTCACCATGAAGTTTATCAAATCAAGCTCTCAGACAATCTTTGTGTGTGACATTTGATGTCACTCGAGAAGATATTCTTTATTGTAAGAAGATATCCTTTATTGTAAGATTGCCGGTTAGGGAAACCCTTGTATTTTTGTCCTGTATGCACTCCCTGGGTGTTTTCAGGGAATCCAGTATTTTGCTAGTAAGATTGGATGTCTCTATATACCAAAATTGCCATACTTTTATTGAAAAGAACCATGTGCAAAAAGTACCAGTCCTTATTGTGATACATGTATGAATCATACTATGATGAATCTACTCACATGAATGTAACTAAATTGTAAGTAAGCATAGGACAGTAGCATGTTAAACCCCAGTTCATTTTATTTATTGTCCTCAATTTAAAGTGAACGCACTACTGACCTCACGTGAACAATCTTTTTTTCACAATTTCATGTGAACTCTCTATTGTCCACAATTTCATGTGAACACTCTACAGGTCAATATTCTTATAAAATTTATAATTCAAACTGATATTTCACTTTGACCTTTAAGTTTTGATTTAACTTTCATTGGCTTTTGTAACTAAAACTTTGATATATGTTATGGTATGATGATTTCATGTTAGACACTGCCTTGATGTCCTGTTGGACTATGCTATAACCCACATAAACAAAGATTACAAGCATTTTAATTGGGTGCCCTGATACAAATGGAAACTCAACACTAACGTGATTCTGATAAGAGTACCAGTACATTCCACTCAGGCATGTGTCATGTAAACATGTACATAATGGTGCACATTATGTTCAATAGTATTGTATAGTGATTTGGTTTATAATGACATTTAGTCATGTACCATGTAGATGCATGCTTGTAAAATTAAACCTTTGTACTGATAAATGATTGTATATTTACCATTACCATTATATTTGGTTGCCAATTATTAATGAAACATATGTTGCTTCTCTTTGTAAATGTTAATATTTTTATTACATTTTTTTCATTTCTCATAAAATTATCATAAAAAAATCTAAATTTCTCATATAATGAGACTAAAAAAATTTCAAAATATAAAATTAATCGTATCATAAATCATAAATCGCTACTCCCAATAATAAATTTCTATCTCTATGTTTGATCTCAGTCGTTACATTGACTAATCCCTGTCAGTGGTCGTTATCGTTTTAATCTAATAAATCCCAATCAGTGGTCGTTATCGCGAGTCACAAAAACAATGAAATTAACTGACTGGGACTGGCTTCGGTGGTCGTAATCCGTAATAGTGAGTTGCCCGTAATACTGAGTTCAATTTATAAGGAATAAGAAAAAAATTGGTTCTTTTAATATGTGGTCGTATAGGTGAGTTGCCCGTAATTCTGAGTTGGTCGTTAAGCGGGATTTCACTGTACTAATGATAAATCCTGTTGCTGCTCTCTTTTATTGTCGCCCGCCTTTCGAAGAAAGCAGGTGACTATTAGTATTAAAATGGGTTTGTCATCTCTCTGTCTATATGTCCGTGATTACACCAATGCCTTGACAACCGATAAGTTCAGTAATGATCTATTTCTGCTCTGGGTAAGCAGAGCGATAAGCTATTTGATTGACTGAAGCTTTGGAACACAATAACTCTCCTTCTAATTGAGCTAGTTTGGTGTAAAAAATAATCGTGCAATTAATTAATATTATGTGTCATCTATTTAGGAATTTTGGCAGGGACATCAGCCTCACTGCTGGCTTGTTTTAGTTGTTTTATATTGTAAGCTTATGTTTCTATCATATTGATATACATTGTCAGATATGCTTGTTATACTTCTGTTTAATAATTCTGTTTAATAATTGATGATCAGATATGTTTCCAATTGACATAAAAACATTTTGTTTCAACTAAGTAATGGAAGTGAAAGAAAGGAATGAATGAGGTTTAATATCTTATACTTTATAAGAAATGGTATTTTCTAATCTCTATGGTAAGGGGGGGTATGCTGTACCAAGTTGGGAGTGCGAAGCCCGACCCATGATTTTTGAGTGGACAAAATTGCCCACAAGGACTAATTTACTGTAAATTACGATTTCCAACCTAAACTGTTTTTGTTCTCCTTTCCCATGAGAATATATGGAGCTAAAAATTGTTCGCCGCCGCAAAAAATAGAGGGTGCGTCCCCCTCTGTGTCCGCGCCTATTCTTATAGTTATACATTAAAGTTACATTATGGGAGATAAGATAAAGAGATGGCAGTTCTCACTACAATAGTTAAAAACTAGATAGTGTAAAGATAATTTGCTGAAAATTTCAGTCAAATTGATTCACTATTAGCCGAGAAAAAAGCTTTTGAAATATTCATAGCCTCGGTCATCATTACTCAAATCATTAATAGTCATTAATATAAACAGCATAGTCTCGATTATCCATTTGATTGATTTAATTATCAACCGCCATTAAGCGGCATATATATACGATTTTAATCTGCCAACATCGAAGGCTAGTCTTGACATAAAGAGTTTATTATGGTCTGAATATGTTAATTAATGTCTAATTGATTATTTAGATAACATCTCAGGCTTAAAGAAAGACCTGTAAAAATCAAATTTTGCTCTTGCATAATGCTATTTTAATGTATTTCGCATTACCAAGAAAATAAACCTAATGCATCAAATATGTAAATTTCTGTCAGCATTGAATACATAAATAACTTAACTGGTGGTCTTTTTTATATAATTGAATTCAACATAATACCATATTATTACATGATTGAAGTATAATCAATTGACATTGGTAGAATGACAGCATATGGAATATTTTAAATATGTCTTATTATTTGAAAAAGGTACAATAATTTAAGGATGTCTCTTTTTTCATAGGTTCAATGACCAATCTCGATTATATTTTGGAAAATAAAACTGCTTAGTTTTGTGTTAAAATCCCTTAAAAGTCTCTACCTTAGGGTCGAGCAACTAAAATCATTTCAACATATGTGATACGCTTTCAAACAAGCTGTATTTCACACTGTCTTTCATAAAAATAAAATGCAGGTGAAATTAATCTTTTGTTATCAAGTACAGCTCATGGGTCGGGCACCTAAAAAAGAACAGTGCAATAGATTATCAGGTTACCCAACGAAATCTTAAAATAAGGGTAGTTCCTTTAAAATTTTAACCTGGATTTTAAAGCTCGGCAAAATGAGTTTTATTTCTAAAATATATATATATATATATGAAAGATTATCCAAGACTTAATTGGGTGAAATGTTAATAAAATTCCAACAAATTTAAATTTAGTAAAGCTTGTGCTGCTTTGTTTAGTGAGCAAGTATTTTTTGATCCTGGTATTGGTCAATAAAGTTTGCAGTTTATCACTGTGAAGCAAATTATAGAGTTAATAATATTCTATTAAGCCTCTCTCTCTCTCTCTCTCTCTCTCCCTCTCTCTCTCTCTCTTAAAAAATTTGTCTATCAAATTTTTGCATATATATATATATTTTTTTGTTCACTCTGTCTGCTTAGGAATATGACCCTTCAATTTAGATTTACTGTGTTGTGAGTGAAGTGCTTGAATTCTTTAACACTTCTCTGATTCTTTATCATCAGTGGTATTTTACCCTTATTTATTAACAAATTTATTTTGAAATATTTTCAATTTCTGTATGAAAGCATGAACTGTCTACTTAGTAATGACATTCAACTTCATCTGGGCCTACTCCTACTGTGTATAGAACTGTTTCAATATGAACCCTGAAACACATCCCAGAGGTGGTTTTTAATATATAGTTTAGATCGATGAGTTTAAAAATATCACCTTTTGAGTATTTTTCTACAGAAAGGAAGTGAATTTGTGTAAAACAAAAATAAATCTTTACGACATTTGGACCCTGGTACACTTCACTCTAAAGCAGGGTAAAACTTAACATACTAATGAATATTAAAAGTTTGAGTTAATCTTATCTCTTACATTCCGCAAGTGAATAGAATGTATAGTGTATTATAATGTTGGATGCTTGATTGATTGATAGAAGAGGAATAGAAATATAGCTTACAGTAAATTCAGTCACTAATGTCAATGTCTAATAAATATTTTGATATTTATATATATAAAGATGTCAGGGCATGATAATTATGCGTGAGCGCACATGTCCTATTTTCTGAACTAATGGGATAGATAAAAAAAGATTTTATCGGCCACTCAACACAGAGCTGGTCAGTTCTGGAATAACATCATACTGTTTGATAAATGACTTGCATAGGGTCAGAGGAGCAAACCAAAAGGAAATAGCGAAAACTCACAAGGTTAGGCATGTGTTTGCCATTTACTAGTTTGGGAAGAAAACCATGCCCCTTGACTTAATGGGTGTCTCTTGGGTGTTTCATGGGTAAGTGGTTAAGGTACTGGCTCGCTAGCCTGGAGGTCAGGTATTCGATCTCTGCATTGACTGAAAAAAGCCCAGCCAAATTTTCCAGTGTGGTTGCTCCTTGTCAGGGATGCAGGATGGAGGGCCTAACAAGGACAGCTGTCTAGTCATTTGGATAGGATGAAAAACATGATCTGTGTACACATTGTCTTGCGAGTAAAAGTTCCTTGACAGTTGGAATTTGACATTATAAGAGTAGGCTATAGTGCCATTGTTTGGGCAAAATTTTCCTGATAACAGGGGTGTCAAAATTCACTACCCCAACGCCCGGGACCACCAAAAAAAAACTTACAGGCTAGTAATCCATTTACCCTCACTAGTCCGGGACTAGTGCCCTTTGGTGCTGATTTTTTTATAGTTTATGAATTAAACTAGTGATAAAAACAAATAAACCGTAAAATATTCAACATTTACTTTCTCCAATCCAAAGCTAATACACACCAGTTTAATTTTTTCTACGTTTAACAAAAAACTTTGTGGCTAAAATGGCATTTGCACATGGTTCGTTTTGGCGGGAAAAAGGTCACATGGGCATTTAAGCAATAACAGGTGTCGATGCTACACCGATGTAATTTTGAAATACAATTTTATAAAGAACACAAACAATGTTTCGATATCACAGACTATGCTTTTATTTTCTGCCGTGTAAACAAACGATATTTCAACATCACAAACTATTCTTTCATTTTCTGTCCTATAAGCCAAGGCACGTAATTTTAAAGCAATATTACTAACATGGATTTGACATAAAAATATTTGTAGTTGAAGCCGATTAGAGGGAATGGAGCTGACAAACGACTTCTTGTGACCTTATTCTTGCCTCTATTAACCCCATTTAAAAATATCCCACAGGCAAAATTATAGCACCCCTAATGTTCATGTACTATGACTGTGTGCAAGTGAGGAGAATTTTGTGCAGACTTCAGCATTCCCATCTACTCTTTTATTTTACATGAAGGCTAATATTAAAGCTTGTACTTTGCCCAACTACGGACTAGTAAAAATTAATGCTGGGCTAGTGACTGACAGTAGACTACTATCCCTGGGCTAGTGGATTCAAAAATATTTTTACGCCTCTGTCTCATAGCAATACTCAGTATGCCCGTCTTCATTATGATCTAAAGTACACACGTAAGACCACCCAACCCCCTCTTCTGCACCAATGGAGGCCATGATCTTTCCATGTAACTGTGATTATACTGTACCATACAGGTTGTTTCATTTATTATTGTTAAATTGTTAACATAGCCGTAAGTTTTAATCCAGTTTGAATTTTAACCCTTGTTGTCTATATATAGCATATTACAGGTACCGTAACCTCTACAACAACGTTGAATACCACTTGATTCAATCAGCTGCTTAGTTCCTGTGACTCCACTTTGATCCTCCCAACCATTGGGTTAAATCCAGTGTAGGGATCTGTATTTATCTCGAGAGATGAGACGATAAAACTAATTAAATATAGACTGTAGACAATGATTCCGTCTACAAGATTCAATTGGCTTTAATACTTGAAGAGTTTAAAGATGGAATCAAGAGATAATAAGAATTAAATTTCTCAAGGGAACACAATAATCACTCGCTTTATTACACTTATATAAGGTGCTTAATTTTAGTCTTCACTGAGAATCGGGTATTCAGACATCTGAAGATGTGGTTATGTCTAATTCATGGACTTGGATTGCATGATTGATTGAATGTAATTTCCTGCCCAGTGCCTACCATTGTCTGTATAGATTAGAGTTGATGACAAGCTATGTAATATTCAGTACAAGTATGTTAGTTTAATCAGCAAATTACACACAGGAGAATGTATTCTGTATCAGTGTTGTTCAAATCGAAACAGAATTCAATGACTTTTGTATACAGAACTGCTCTGTTGGTATTATGATGTCTTTATTTCTAAAGGATGGACAATAGGCCTTAAGGCCTGTCTGACATTTTGCTCTTTCAATAAAGCAATAAAAAGAACATCAAACAACAGATAAGAATGATTGTCATTTTGGGTTGTCAATCTTCAGAAATTCAGTCAACATCTTATATTTTACCTGCTTACATTTTTAGCTTTCATGTAGTTTACACAGTTCTTCATCTTATGGACGTTTTGATAGACACTTTAAGTTAAATTGGTTTGGAAACCTTGGCAATCTTTAAATCAGTTTATCGCAAAAGTGGGGCAAATAAAACAGTTTAAAACCCCCCATCTCTTTACTTGTCTTTGCATATTTTTTTTTTTTTATATATATTAACAAGCTGGCTTATCTTGTCCATTTGAACAGGTTAATTCGGCACGCTTTGTCAGTTAATATATTCTTGACAAAATGAGGACATGTGCCCATGCATAATTATCTCTAAATTAACTTTTAACCAGCTAGGTCAAAATAGTTAAACTAGTTTGGCTTATATTACATGTGACTGCTACACTAACTGCTCTTTAATCCCTAGGTTTTATTTTAAAAAGAAAAAAAAAACTTGTTTAAATATAAGCTTCTTGAAGGACAAATTGATGTCAGTCATTCTTACTTGAAAGAACTGGTTAAACACATTCCAAATATAATTTTAACACACAGATCATTGCTGCCGTACATGAGTTATGAAGATTTGAATAAATGGAAGTGACACAAAAAATGGAAAACAAGAGTTATCCTTCTATATAATTGACTGAAGTAACGAGCGATAACAGATACATAGTTGAATTTGTGTAATTTCAGAGATGAAGTTATTATATATTCATGACTGTGAGAGGATATCTGAAAATTCAAAAAATAATTTACTGTCAGTGTCACTAGGAAAGAGAAAACAAAAAAAGGAAAGAAAAAGCCTGTGCATTACCATGTTTTTATTAAATATAGAATGAAAAATTTTATTCAAGGATAATTCTTGTTTTCCATTTTTATACGCCCACATTGAAATGTGGTTGTATATTGTCGTCACCCCATCCGTCCGTCCGTCCGTCTGTCCGTCCGTCCGGTGTCCACAATTGCTTGTGGACGCTCTAGAGGCCAAAGTTAATATCCGATTGACTTTAAATTTATACACAGTGTTTAAGATCATGAGATGAAGATTTTCAACAATTTCCAATAATTGGTCAGACTTATGGCCCTTGATCACTTCAAAAAATCTTGTGAATGCTCTAGAGGCCAAAGTTAATATCCGATTGACTTCAAATTTATACACAGTGTTTACAGTCATGAGACGAAGCTGTCTATTGATTTTCAGCGATTGCCAATTATTACTGCCATAGTTATGGCCCTTGATCACTTCAAAAATCCTGTGGATGCTCTAGAGGCCAAAAAATATGCGACAACCCTTGTTGACTGCCCGGATGATTTAGCTGCTGTGGGCGTATGTTTCGTTGCCTGGCAACCTACCTTGATACAGAAAATTACACAAAATTCATTGAAAATGCTGCTGTTGTTCAAACAACCAAAAGGAATATATGCAAATATTGACAATTGGATCTGTTCACAATTAAACGCTTCATGTGGACCAGGAAGTTCGGTAACGAATGACAGAGATAAAAATTCACGAGTAGAATATTAGGAAAATGATACTCCATTTAATTAAAAAAGTAGCATAAATGATGGGACAAGCCAGTATATCTGTATAGCTTCTGGATCTAACACTGATGCAAGCAGATAAAATAAACATGAAAAGCAGCCAAGCAGAGGTAATCCCTGATCAACAAAAGTTTTAAAAAAGATTAAATTAATCATTTTGGGTCTCCAGATTTTAATAAAAAAAACCCACATTATTATAGAAACACAAAGCTAACTGCAAATAAACCACTTGTTGTGCCATTTCATCCAATTGTTCCACTTGTGCCCTATTTATCCGTGCCATACTAAGATGAAGAAAGTGCAATTGAAATTAAAGGATTTACATGTATCATTTGAATTATGTACTAGCCTTTATTCAAAAACATAGTTATTAGAATATGATGAATTGAGTTGATAAAACTTAATAAAAGGAAGAAACATTTATTTATGTATTTTATCTGTCATGCACATACTCTTGGGTTAAAACCAGCCTCTTGGTCTTACATCCTTTCTACTGCCCAGAGGGGTTGGATATTCAAAAGATTAGCTTTTGTGCGCTGAATCATGAAGCCTGTCATTGAGTTAGCCGGCATGGTTTCGAATCCCCCGCTGGTTTTCTCCAGTTTCCTCCCAATGCTAAAGACTCCAACGCGCAAGCGAATTATTGAAATGAAATTAAACCATATGTAATTCTGAAATGACCTAGTTTGTGTCGAGTGGACGTTAAACCCATTTACCTATATCCCTTTTTGCTACCTAGAAGATCTTTTGAGGCCGCTGATTATTCATACTATTACTAATTACTATGGTAGTGCATGTATTATTTACACTAACCCTGCTTTATTTGGACAATCAACCAAACAGGCTCATAAAATATTTTTATCTTAGTTTGATGATAACGCACAGCCAATTACCATTATATCATCTCAAACAAAGCCAGATAAAAGATTGTATTTGTCTTCCAAGAAATTTTCATATACCACAGATCTGGTTCACATTTAAATGACCTCATTATTCTCTTTAATTTACATACAGCCTTGACCTATATCAAACTTAAATATTGATATTGTTATTTAAAGGTCAAGGCTATATTTAATTACCTTTCAATGGACATTGATTACTCAAGTAGCTTGACATGTTAATTAATCTGTTTTTAATTGGTTAATCTTTTGTTTTAGTTATTTCCAGTTTATAATTAAATATTGTTTACTGTTTGTATGCATGAATACATCTTATACTTGTAATTTAGAATATAAATGAAATTTTTAGCTTCAGTAGGTTTAGAATCCAGTTTTGTTATTAACGACTGCTTTGTATAGATTGTAAGTAGAGAATTATCACTAAAAGTAAAGTAAGGAATATTTGTAGCAATTTTAGAATCTCAACATTCACGTTTCTACTTAGTACTGGTAGTTTACTTTAACTGTTAAAGGGGAATTAGTCCGTAAGATTTTTAGATAAAAAGCTGGTCGTTCTTGCTATAATATTCCAAAAATAGACAACACAAAATGAATATATTGCAAATACCATTCAAATTACTTTATTTTTCTCGAAGATTATACTTTATTTTGTGTGAAGTTATCAATATGGTTGTACATGGAGTTTTGGCTCAATGTGTGCATCGATCATAACCATTGTGAGTCTTTGTCTCACTTCTCCATTTTTAAATTAGATAATTAAATTGCTAAACAGTTCTAATCTACTAAAAGTATAAATCAGAGCCATCCCAGGTTTGATGATAGTCGTGTCATGTTAATAATTGTCGAAGTGATAGATTATATATATGACATGTCAGGCCTAAAGAAAGCCCTGCAATAGACAGTTTTAGCACTTATTTCAGCGCGTTTGAGCGGTGAGGCAATGTATTCCTTGATGTAACCTCTAACAAGTACGAACTGAGATTCAAGTGCCAAACCTGACCTTTTTAAAAGTAAAGAAAGGTATTAAGGCAGCGTATGCTTACTCTTTTTAGAACATCTTATACCATTTGTTATTCTTTTCTATACCCATATAATAGTCACTTGAAATCTTAGCATATTTTATATTGTTTGTGAGAATTGTTCTTCAAAAGATTGCCAGCAATAAACTGGGTGAATAAAGAATATCCCTGGCTTGATCCATGTGTTGTCTACAGTATTATTGTAGGATTTACATCAGGCTTGTAACTTGGCTACGTGTAATTAGTCTACAGGAAATGTTGCCTCCAATCATGGTCACCAAATCAATATCCATCTGACGACCACTAGTTTTACTCCTAGTCATATTGACGACATCAATTGATTTTCTTTATATAGCTTCAATCATTGTTAAAGTTTGAAGTTTAAACAACCTGGGGGTATATATATGATCATTGTAATATATATATTGATTTGATGTTTTCTGTGACGCTTTGTAGTATATATTGTACAGTATACATTAAAGGACTTTTTGATGAAATTCTTAATAACGGCTTTATGAGGTATTTGCTTAAATGTATTATGGATAGTTTTTTAGCGATATTTTATTCTTGATCTGCATGTAATTATTTAAATGATAAATGACTAGAAAAAGATAAAAGTGATAATATTGTTAGCAAATATTCCACACCTTTGGGCTATATATTATCAGCCAATATTAGATTACATATTAAATATTTCTAATGACAAAGTCAAATGAAAAAAAAGGCAAAGACAATTATTATTTTATTGCCTTATTTGTTTTTAGGTCCGGAGGCTAAAGTTAATATCCTATTGACTTTACTTTAATTTTATACACAGTGGTTAAAGCCCCAATAACACTCTTGTTGTAACTGAAAAATATGTCCCAATCTTCATTCTGGTCAACAAATCGTATTATTTTAGAATATTCCAATTAAATGATGATATAAATTTCTTCTGAACACACCTAATTTTAAAAATTGGAAAAATTCAACCAATTGATTTGAAAAGTCTAACGTAAACATTTTCAAATGTGACTTGGATTTTAAAATATTTTCGAACCCTCTGGACAAATAAAATAGGTTATAATGGATAATTTACACAACAGGTAGGACATTTAAACATCTAGTACTTAGAATAAGGGTATTATTTATTTTCTGGAGCTACCAAGCCAGCAAGAATGTTATTGTCCCTTTAAGGGCATGAGACGATTTCCAATAATAACTACCAGAGTTATGGCCCTTGATCACTTCAAATAATCTTGTGGACGCTCTAGAGGCCAAAGTTAATATCCGAGCAAAAGTACACCGTAACTTATTTATTTCGTCTAATTAGTAAAATAATATGTACCTGATCAGACATAATAATTGTGTAGCAATAATATTTTCACTAAACTTATGGAGAAAAACCCCTCAGTCAGTCAGTAGGTAGTTGAAATATTGCTAGCCGGATGTGGACAGTGTGGTCGACACAGTGTATACTGGATGTGGGCGTGGCCTGCCTCTGTTTTCGTACACCATACAGTCACCATACTTGTTCTGCAAGTTGAAAACAAGTATGGCGATTATGTACAGCAGTAATTTTTTTTATCCTATTATTTCTGTAGTTAGTAATCGGAGTTCAGCTTTAATGTCAAACTTTTCTGCACCAACCGAGGCTAATTATGCTAAATGAGGGAAATTTTGTCCACACATCATCATATTCCTGAAGCAATGGCCCGAGAAATCCCTCTCTTACCATGTGGGACTGTGTCTATTCTTTCCTTTCAGTGAAAGCTATCACTTAAGTACAGCAACATGACAGTCCTTCGTTTAATCTGGGTCTTCCCTAAAACTTTGGACAGTGATTTAAGTATTCAAAACGGTGAAAGTATGTTCGTTTCCAAACAGTATTGTTTACATTTCATTCGACTTGATAGCCTCGTTTGTCATGCAATTAGTTTTACTGCTGTATTCTGCTATGCACGGGTTAATTAGGGATAATAAAATCGTGAGTCATGAATTAACGTTATGTAAACATATTTGGTCCAATATTGGCAGCTAGTGATTGGTTGGTAGACGGACTACTGACAAATCAAAATTTAAAACAACAATATCCACTCATAATAGCAGTGTGTAGTTGGATTACCTCTAATCAAACGCAACACTGCGCGGAGTATACACATCATCAGCTTTTGAACACACTCTTAGTCAAATAATACAGGACCTCAAGTTTATCTCATTTGGTCAACTAGATGGAAACTGATGTTTGTCAGGCCCTCCATTTTGCACCACTGACATGGGGAAACCAGGCTGGAAAATCCCAAGAAACCTTCCTGACAAGGGGAAACCACATTGAAAAATCAGGATGCGCCAACGCTGCAATCACCAAGCCACTATGTCTTCCCACTATGAAAAAAGCTGTTTGGTTTATTGTCCCCCGCCTTTCGAAGAAAGTTGGGGGACTATTAAAATGGGTTTGTCCGTCAGTCTGTCTGTCTGTCCGTCTGTCCGTCACACTTTTTTGGACACAATAACTCTCTTCCTAATTGAGCTAGAATGTTCAAACTTGGTGTATGTGTTTATTAGGTCAATGCCTTGATGGAGTTCAAAGATGAGCATTTTCCGCTTAGGGTAAGCAGAGATAAGCAATTTGATTGGTTGATGCTTTGGGACACGATAACTTTAGTTCTAATTAAGTGAGAGTGATGAAACTTAGTGTATAGTTTCATTACAGTAATACCTTGACTAAGTTCGATAATGAGCATTTTCCGCTCAGGGTAAGCAGAACAATTTGATTGGTCGAGACTTTGGAACACAATAACTCTCCTTCTAATTGAGTTAAAATGTTCAAACTTGGTGTATATGCTTATTAGGTCAATGCCTTGATAGAGTTCGGAGATGAGCATTTTCCGCTTAGGGTAAGCAGAGCGATACACAATTTGATTGGTCGAGACTTTGGAACACAATAACTCTTCTTCTAATTGAGTAAAAATGTTCAAACTTGGTGTATATGCTTATAAGGTCAATGCCTTGATGGAGTTCGAAGATGAACATTTTCCACTTAGGGTAAGCAGAGATAAGCAATTTGATTGGTTGATGCTTTGGGACACGATAACTTTAGTTCTAATTAAGTGAGAGTGATGAAACTTGGTGTATAGTTTCATTACAGTAATACCTTGACTAAGTTCGATAATGAGCATTTTCTGCTCAAGGTAAGCAGAGCGATACGCAATTTGATTGGTCGAGAGTAGTCGAGACTTTGGAACACAATAACTCTCCTTCTAATTGAGTTAAAATTTTCAAACTTGGTGTATATGCTTATTAGGTCAATGCCTTGATGGAGTTCGAAGATGAGCATTTTCCGCTAAGGGTAAGCAGAGATAAGCAATTTGATTGGTTGATACTTTGGGACAAGATAACTTAGGTTCATCTTGATTGATGATTTTTATGTCAATACAATGACTGCATTCTCATTTAGTAACAGTGTATAGAAACGATTGACTTGGACACGAGGGCCCTTTCCCTTGGCCAGAGGGGCCCTTTTGTCTGCCTTTAGGGTCCCCCTAACTAGGGTACATTTTCATTTTTCTCGTCGGTTTTAGCATTTTTCTTTATAAAACACTTTTGGATGACACTTCGTGTACAGTTTGATTGCTCGATACATTGAAAAAAATAAATGTGCAATTAATTAATATGTGTCTTCTATTTATTTTGGGATATCGGCGGGGGACATCAGCCTCACTGTTGGCTTGTTTCTCTACATTTTGGCATTTTATTTGTATACTTAAATGGACAAATAATTTGTGTTTTCAGTGTTGAAGACTTTGAATGATACTGAGCTACTTTAAATTTACTGTACTAAGTTTTTAATAATAATAGAATGTATTTTCAAATCGAATGTGATTGTAGATATTATTTACAGCATTTCCAATAATGCAAACAAATTTTGACTGAAAAAGACGACATGCTTATTCACGGTAAACAAATTGTGTCTACTTGTATAGAAAAATTAATTTACTGGTACATGTATGCAAGCTGCAGGGTATGTTGCAATAAGAGTATATGTATTCACATAAGAGTATTGTTGTTTACTTCATTCAGTACTACCTTGTAATTAAAGATATCAATAGTAAGTCTACCTCTTCCTATCTACTTTAATCATATTATGTTACATTTACTTGTATAGTTTACATCAGGGCATGATAGTATGCTTAGACCAAAGATGTTTATATTTCTCAACTCTGATTTAACTTTAGAACAAACGTCACATAGGATAATAAGCTTTTTGACTTCATTGTGCACATGTACAGTATATGTAAGTTTTTTTGTATGGATATGTTGACAGGAACATGTTAGACTGTTATATTAAAGTGGCGTTGACACTTTTGTTTTTAATTTGACTTCACATGTTAACATCATGTATTTATTGCAATGCATCAAGTCAGGCCTACTCAGCACTTGCCAGTACTTATTTGTTTATTGTTTGCAATATATAGTCGACAGACTCATCATAGAACTTATTTTTGGTCTGTATTTTTGAAACTGAACAATGTTAATGTATGCTGCATGAGCAGAATGTCTTTGAAACTGCTAATTTTTATGAGAGTCATTAATGTTGATAGATAGGTTGGCAGACTGGCCCCAAATTTTGAAATGATTTATATCAGCATACGTATATGTGGTCTAATTGCGTGGTTCGGCCATGTTATTTATGATAACCAGTTCAATATATTTAGTAGTTGTGATTGGCAAAGTGTCACTGTCCCATTATAGTTGGAATAGTTGCCAACTTATAAAAGTCATGTCATTGTAATGTAAATGTTTGGAAAGTGTGCATTTATATCTTCATTAGATATAATAATATTATACTTCGGTTACCTCAGCCTTTGGATATATCTACTTCTACTAGTTAAATTTTGTTGACTTTATATCATTTAATTAAAAATAGAGTGATCTTTTAGAGGCGTTTAATAACTGGATAGAGCAATAAACTATATCACATACTTATGGAAGAACAATTACTTATTTATTTAGGTGACGTTTCGAAGAGTATTCTCTCAAAGTTTTCAAACAATTAAATATCCTGGTAGGTAGATATTATTCATTATAATTAACCATATAAGAGGTTGGTTTATTTACTAACTTTAGTTTCAGTGTTTGTATGTTCACACTGGATTACACTCAGTATCAACTGGACTGACTTTATAGGTTTCATCTCCTCACCTTGTGTCAGATCACAGGAATCTGACCTTCTATCCGTATATATATGCATACACCATACCGAACTAGACAATATATAATAAAAAAAGAATAGGAATGCAATGTGTGTTGAAGCCTTGATTTTACCTGCTCTCGCTTCGGCACGTTTTTGTTCCACAATTCGTAATGTCAGGCAATCTAACCTCAGCCAATTCACTCAGATATGATTTTTCTTCAATCTAGACGTGTTGATTTGCACAAATACTCACCACAACACAATATCATAGCGATTTGATTCCAATATTCACATTATTTTCCTTCGTTGACGGATAAAAGGTCAGATTCCTGTGGTCAGATACTTAAGATCTTCATATTTCATTAGAACACCCAAAGGAAACAAACTCATGTCATATACCAAAATAAAAATACATTATTTTATACCCACCCATTTTCATTTTTAGGATTTTGAATCAACTCAAATCCCATCCCCGCATTTAAATATTGGCCCTTGTTTTAATTCAGTGAAAAATTAGGAATTGACTCAAAAATGCATGGTGCAATTGAATGGTTACTTCTAGGGCTGCAACAATTCATCGATGAATCGCGATATTTTAAAAATCCATGATGTACAATACAACCAATGTCCCGTTATGATTGGTTATACAAATAAAAATTTCACAAGAATAGACTAATATAATATTCCTTTAAATGTGTAAATAAGCCACAAGTAAAATAACTTTCTTACTTTCAGCGAGTGTTAAGGGGTTCTCGACACTTGAAGTGACTTATTAGTTGACCGAGAAAACGCCACATTTAAAGTAAATCTTAATAAAAGTAGTCCTATTTTTAAAATTTATTTCTTATCACGATATTAATCGTATTGTAGACTGCGCATCGTATCATGGCCTGGCCATCGTTGCAGCCCTAGTTACTACGAGGCTTAAATAGCAATAATTATTTTAAACTACATGTAAAATAATACCAAAAAAAATATAAAAAAAGGAAATGAGAAGTGGTATCATGTGTCATACATAGCCTAATCAATTATTGAAATGTCAAAATTTGAAAGGTAAAACTTTTTTATAGATATAAACATGCATCAACAGCTGGATATCACTTGCTGATTGATTTATTGATTTGGGTTATTGTTTTTTATACGTCCATATTGAAATGTGGTTGCGCATTATGTTTCATTGCAACCTGTCTATGTATTGGAAGTTGAATATTTGAGATATAGATTTATTTGCAAAAGAAACCAATTCAGTTTTTTTTTGGGGGGGGGGGATGTCCAAATGGTTAACACATGTGTGCTGTATCATACAGTCTGTCATTGAGTCAACTGGTTTGGTTTCGATTCCCCGGGTGTACATGACAAAGAGTAGGGTTGGTTGGTTTACTCTGAGTCCCTCGGTTTTCTCCCACTGCTAAAGACCCCTACCCACGAGGGAATTATTGAAATAAAATTGAACCATGTGTTAGTTAAGTAGTCCCGAAATGACCTAGTTTGTGTCGAGTGGGAGTGGACGTTAAACCCCATGGCATTTCTCACTCTCTCTCTCTCTCTCTCTCTCTGTCTCTCTCTCCCAATGCAGTTTGGGTCAATTTCAGCCTGGGCGATATAACCTAATTAATATTACATAATAAATCAACATCAGGAACTTTCGGAGAGCGATATCTCGTAACCAGTGTGTTATAGAGGTAGGAGAATAACTATTTCTTTTCTAAATTCTTCAAACAAAAAGTAGATTTAGAGATGAAATGTGCCAAAAAAAATGAATATGAATAAAGAAAAAACCCAAAAGTTCTTGTTTAAATGTTTATTTTCCATACACTTTGTATGCATATTATTATACGTTAGGTCCGCCTGAATAGAAATAAGATTTTGTATGAAATACATGTCCTGGAAACAGATGGGTTCACTAATATCAAATATCTGGTTCTACAAGTATTTGTTCCTTCTAAGCTAATTCCTATGGGAAACAAACCTTTCTGTTTCATTGAAAATTCCAATAAATAATTTATTTTTAGTTTGAGGGGAAAGTGCTATAGGTGGTAGGCCATATTTAAATGTTGATTAAATGTGTATTTACTTGAATGAGCTTGCGGGTTACTGTCGGTCTATAAGATACCTGGGGCGGACTAGGGTCCTGTTCATTGCTCCGTTAGAGGTTACCAAACAATGAAAGAGGGGAGTTGTCTCAAAATGTTTTTGAAAAAGCGTACGTAGATGGTACTTTCTATTGTAAATCATGGTGTTTCTAGCTTACACACAAATTTAACGTGTGACATTCTTAACAATTCATCAAAAACAATGCATATTCTTGACTAACTGAGGACCCTAAACTATGCAAGAACATTAACCAGTTTAGAGACCCTTGAAACTACCATACCCCATTTCAGTACATCCCTGGAATTGATACCAAAAGAACTCTAATCACAGATCGCATGACCATTTTTGACTTAATATTTGGGCGCTAATTCTGAACAACTAGGTAGATGTATTGTAACAACTTTTAGTCCTGGGGTAGATAGTGCAAAGACACACCAATTGAAGAAAATTGCACTTAAAAAAGGAATGCTAAACAGATGTTTGGAATACGTAAATAGAATTTAGTAACCCTGAAAACTTTAGTAAATGTATTTTAAAAGCAATATCCACATGGAAAAAAATTGGCAGTATGGATTCTATTTTGATTGCCGGGTTAAATTTATACCATCTGGGTTATTCAAAGTTAGATTTAGGAGTCAAAATTGAACCCAGTACGGCAGTAACCGCAAAAACCTTATATAAGAGACATTACAAGCTATATTATTAAACAGAAGAAATGGGCGATTAATTAAAAATCCGCCATTTTGGGCTTCATTCTAGTGGCCATTTTGGATTTTGAAATTAATTGTTTTAGGTCAGACAGAATTCAACCAAATGACATCTAAAACCATGGGAAAGACATGTTACAAGTCGTATCCAAAAGGGAAAAATAATGATCAATTCAAAATCTAGCATTTTGGATTTCATTTTAGCAGCCATTTTGAAATATTCAATTTTAAATCCAGAGAAAATGAAAACCGTATAAAAGTACTTTATACATGTAGCAGTCATTTAGTATCGACAGGGACAATGTCATTTTATTACCAAATTTTTTTTATTCTTTTGATGGTCTACACTACATAAAGATCTGACAGGTTGTTGCGATAGGTCACATATTGGTGGTCATATGAGCAGCTTTTGACCCTATGACATCATACATTTGATGTTACAGGCAAAACACGCCTAAAGCTCGCTGTAACTGACCATTTCATTGACAAATACCTCACACCATTCAGAATACATCAATGATAACAACTCTTCCAGATCCTGGTGTTGTAAATTTAGCAGACATTTGGAAAAAATTGTTGGTACTATGTGAAAAATAGTTTTTTCAAAATTGGTTTGGTGAAATTTATGATTTTCGAAACATTTCGTCTGTATTACTACTTTGTATTGTAAGATTTTAACAAAAAATCTATTTATTGTCCCACCACTGAAACGCACTAGCTACAGAAAAAAACTGACAAGATGGCTATTCAAAGAATTTGATTTTTATTTGCCAAATATCAATTGTTGAAAAGAGAAAGGCCTTTATTTCAGACGACAATTCCTTTAAGCAAATATAGATTATTGTATGTGAGCATATTAAGAAAAGCTGAAAGTAAATAATTTCCTTTTCTCGTCCCCATAATATGTTCAAATAGGAACCAGTTTAAATCCTCTTATTTTAAAGATGTGTAGAATTCTTTTTCTTTAATTCAATTAAAACATTATAATCAGGAATCCTGTTATTTCCTCTTGAATGCTAATCAAATCATTTGAAATTAAGACTGAGATACAAGCAATTCCTAACATGGATTAAAATCTTATGAATTGATTGGCAAAAACCAATATATTCGATTTTTAATAATTGAAGATTGTTGTTACTATTTTTATCATTTGATTGTGCTACAGGGAATGTATTAAGAGTACCTGAAGTTTCAATACCCTATAAAATGATTTTAGTTGAGAAAGTCATTTGTAAATGTACTTCTAATCAGAAGTGAAGTAACTAGCGCATGATAACAACAATCACTCTGTATATGTTCTCAGTGTTGAATTACCTATTTAAGAATTGTTCATCATTTTGATGCAACCCGAGTGATTTCTGTGTATCTTTACATATTGAATTACCTATTTAAGAATTGTTCATTATTTTAATGCAACCCAAGTGAATTCTAGTTTATGGTCTAAATTGTAAAAGATATTTTAATTTTTAGGTTTATGTTATGACAGTTTGCAATAGAAATGATTAGGTTTATGACTGTGTTTTTTTAGGTTTATGACTGTATTTTTCAAGTAGGTCAACTCCCCAAATAGAATAAGAAAGACAGTTTATGTTGATATATGGAAGTGATTTGTCATAAAAGTTACTGTGGTAAAGCTCATGAATTCAACCTGAAAATTCAATCCATATGCTCTGTATGTAGTTTCCCCTGCCCCCAATACTTTTATTCCTTATGAATGTTTATGAGACGAAGTTTGCGATAATTTCTGTCAGAGTTATGACCCTTTAATACTTATTTTCATAGGATTGAAAGCCTATTGCTTCTAGAAAAAACATGTGGTCGCTTTAGTTTTACCTGACCAATTATAAAAAATATTAGAATACTATCACTGATAGACTGATTTTCTCCTGACAAAATGACAGACACCAGTAGTTGCTTTTGGAACTGTCCTTGAGCGAACGATATATTTGCTACACAGTTCCTATCCGGCTTTCTAAATTCTATAACTGCAGTATGAAAATACCGTTCATCCCCGTCTGTGTTCTAAGGCTATTTTGGAATCCTTACCTACTATTTTTCACCTTGATTCTACTTTATTCGCCAAAGGAATCATTTCTTGCCACAGCTGACACACATTTATAAAGATTCAACACTATTTTCAAGTAGAATTCTGCGATTATAAACATACACCAAATACGTTTAAACTGAAGAGACATTACGAGACCCAGATATGCGCAAACCACATGTTTATTTCATCGCTAAATTCTACTTGAAAATGGAGTTGAATTATTATAAATTTGTGTCAAGTATATAGTGAGAAAAGATTCCTTTTGGTGAAAACTAAAGAATTGTGGTGACAAATAGACGGTAAGGGTTCTAAAACAGCCTGAGATCAGGGGTGGGGAATAGCGATGTTTTACCATATTTTCATACTGCAGTTATAGAAGGCCGGATAAGAACTGTCAGCAAAAGTTCGCTAAAAGACAGTTCTGAAAAGAACTAAGACACCAGATGCCTTATTTCTAGGTTTGTGTCTCTCGTTGCACAGATGACCAATAAATAACCTAATATACACGAGACATTAAAGTTCCAATAGCATTTTTTTAAGTTATATTTTTAAAATGTATTAAAATAAAGCCCTAAAATAGATTGAACCTGTAAACAGTCCTACCTTGTTAAAGAATAATCCTATTAATCCTATAATTCACTATTGCCAGTTGAGAAATTGGCAAAAATATCATTTTCAACTTCAAATTCAAACGTTTGAAGATGGCCGTCCATGGAGAGGAATGGGAAAACAAGGGAGGTAATTGAGTAACTATTTCCTCTATCAGCGGGTGTCAGCCTTTGTAATGCCCGAAAAATTTTGCCCATGATCATATAATAGTGAGTTGTAACCTTTTGAGCAAAAGACATAGAAATAATTATGTTTTGACTTTCTTAGAAAATATGAAATTGGAACTTTAAAGCTCCCTTCGTATTATAGAATTTTATCCTGTGATTTTATTAGTGCATTATTATGTCCTTTGTTTCTGCATCAGTGTAAGTGATGTATTTGAACATTAAGACCTAGTTGACTGTGTGATTATGAAGGAAGTGAGAACATCAACATTGTACAACTACAACAGACTAGTGTTTGTTACTCCCTGTCATATTGCATGTTTAAACTCTGACCTCATGCTTTAGGCATTCACACCTTTGTTGTGTTGTTTAAAGGTTCAATACCACTCTTGTTATAACTGAATAATATGTCCCAATCTTTATTCTGGTCAACAAATTGTATTATTTTATCCAGTTAATTGATGATAAAAATTTTATCTTAACACACCTAATTTAATTAATTTATGATATTGGAAAAATTCAACTAAATGATTTAAAGGCCTAACGTAAACCTTTTCAAATGTGACTTGGATTTTTAAATATTTTCGAACCCTCTGGACAAGTAAAATAGGATGTTATGGATAATTTACACAACAGGTAGGACACTTAAACATCAAGTACTTAGAATAAGGCTATTATTTTTTTCTGGAGCTGTGAAGCCAGCAAGAGTGTTACTGTCCCTTTAATAGAGCCTGCAGTGTTTGCTGGTTGTCTGATGATGATAGTTGTGTTGACTTGGATATTACAGGACCACAGTTAATGGCAGATGTGACTGAAGATACCCTGAATATTTTATTCCATCAGGATAAATGAAATATTCTTTTAATAATGTAGGAAATTATTGTATTGACATTTAATAACTAGTCAGATAGCAGTCGACATTTCATCTCATAAAAAGTTGACAACCAATCATGTACTGTGTGTACCACATAGGGTGCTATAAGTTTTTCTTGTATGTGTACATGTAGTGTTTTGGAACTACAAATCAGACACTAAATATTCATTTATCAAAAATTGTATTTATACATTCACTTCCTATCTCATATTAAAAAACAAAAACTGTTGAACAAAAAGAAAGTGTTACCTCTTAATATGTTTATTGTTTGAAGAGATAACTTTTGGATATTTTTCATTTTGTTGAATTCTGATTTAAATATAATAATTTCGAAATCCCGAATGGCCGCTAAAATGAAGTCCAAATTGGCGGATAGAGAGAGAGAGAGAGATGGGGTTTAACGTCCACTTGACACAAACAAGGTCATTTCGCGACGAAAACATGAAAATAAAATGTTTATTGAAATTTTCAATTAAACGTAAACTTCCATGTATGACTAATAGTAATATAACATTTGTTAAATTATAAGACTACTAAGACGTTTAACGGGATATCTTTTTACGCGAAGGAAAAATAAATTGTTCATTTGATAAAATGGAAAAATTTTTTTATACCTCCAAAATAAATATTGATAATTAAAGTAAATTAGTTATCAAGTAATGCTGGAAAATGCAACATGTTTTACCGTGGCAATTGCATGAACTTGTGAAGTGAATAACATACAGAAATGAACCTGTGTTTACTATCGGTGTAGATTATACTAGAATCGGACCCATGGCCACAAGGTTCCACTCTATTTGGGGTCTGGTGTGGTTCTCTCCTCCCTGTCGTAAAATTTCTTTTGAAAAACTGACTGTAAATTTATGACATCAAAAGCCATATTTTCGCTCTTTACATGGAAAACATGCCATTTTATTTTTAGTACGATTAATTAAAACTCCGCCATTATGGATTTCATTTTTGAGGCAATTTGGAATTTCAACCATGTTACAAGGCATATCCAGCAGGAATAAGCAACGGTTATCTTAGACTTAAATTATATCTTTCTAAATTCTCTTTTGGCTGCCATTTTGAATTGCTAAAAGAGACATCTTTAAATCCTGAGACATCAAAGACCATATAATAAATAAAGTAAAAGTCACATTTTACGAGATTTTCACTGGTTATATTGGGAAAAGGCCTTTTTATTACCAAATTTTGCAGCCATTAGCAGTCCTTGTGAAATATTTGTCCCCCGCCTTTCGAAGTCCGTCTGTCTGTCTGTCTGTCTGTCTGTCTGTCTGTCTGTCTGTGTCTGTCTGTCTGTGTCTGTCTGTCCGTCTGTCTGTCCGTCACACTTTTTTGGGACACAATAACTCTCTTCCTAATTGAGCTAGAATGTTCATACTTGGTTTATGTGTTTATTAGGTCAATGCCTTGATGGAGTTCGAAGATGAGCATTTTCCGCTTAGGGTAAGCAGAGATAAGCAATTTGATTGGTTGATGCTTTGGGACACGATAACTTTAGTTCTAATTAAGTGAGATTGATGAAACTTAGTGTATAGTTTCATTATAGTGTTACCTTGACTAAGTTCGATAATGAGCATTTTCTGCTCAGGGTAAGCAGAGCTATACGCAATTTGATTGGTCGAGAATTTGGAACACAATAACTCTCCTTCTAATTGAGTTAAAATGTTCAAACTTGGTGTATATGCTTATTAGGTCAATGCCTTGATGGAGTTCGAAGATGAGCATTTTCTGCTTAGGGTAAGCAGAGATAAGCAATTTGATTGGTTGATGCTTTGGGACACGATAACTTTAGTTCTAATTAAGTGAGAGTGATGAAACTTGGTGTATAGTTTCATTACAGTAATACCTTGACTAAGTTCGATAATGAGCATTTTCTGCTCAGGGTAAGCAGAGCGATACGCAATTTGATTGGTCGAGACTTTGGAACACAATAACTCTCCTTCTAATTGAGTTAAAATGTTCAAACTTGGTGTATATGCTTATTAGGTCAATGCCTTGATGGAGTTCGAAGATGAGCATTTTCCGCTTAGGGTAGGCAGAGATAAGCAATTTGATTGGTTGATGCTTTGAGACACGATAACTTTAGTTCTAATTAAGTGAGAGTGATGAAACTTGGTGTATAGTTTCATTACAGTAATACCTTGACTATGATCGATAATGAGCATTTTCTGCTCAGGGTAAGCAGAGCGATAAGCAATTTGATTTGCCGAGACTTTGGAACACAATAACTCTCCTTCGAATTGAGTTAAAATGTTCAAAATTGGTGTGTATGCTTATTAGGTCAATGCCTTGATGGAGTTCGAAGATGAGCATTTTCTTCTTACAGTAGACAGAGATAAGCAATTTTTGGATGACACTTCGTGTTCAGTTTGATTGGTCGATACGTTTGAAAAAAATAAATGTGCGATTAATTAATATGTGTCATCTATTTATTTTGGGATTTCGGCGGGGGACATCAGCCTCACTGTTGGCTTGTTTTGTTTTTATATGCCCACATTAATATGCGGTCGTATCTTGTCATCGTTATTTCTTCAGCAAATTATTTAAAAAAAAAATTAAACCATATGTTGGTCCCGAAATGACCTAGTTTGTGGAGAGTGGAGTTAACCCCTCCCTCTCTCTCTCTCTCTCTCTCTCTCTCTCTCTCTTTCAGACTGGTTACAAGATGTCCAGATGTCACTCTTCAAAATTTCCTGAAGACTGTCATATTGACTAATATTAATTACGTTACTTCGTTATTTCGTATGATGTTGTCAGACATAGTGACATATGTATCATTGAACCAAACTGCATTGGTTTCTTTTGCAATTTGTTTTAGGTAAAACCTGGTAAAATTTATCAAGAGTTTTATGAGTTTAAACAAAATTGTGTTACATCCGTGTGCATTATTTTCCCTACTAATTTACTTCATGGTAGTGATATCATTATTCATATGAGAATGTTATTTTATCTACGATGTACTTAATCATATGTTTATCTTTACACGTATGTACAAATATTAAAATGACATAAGATGAAACTTGACTACACATACATGTACGCCTATACATGGTATGGATAAAATGAGTGACTTAAGTTATGTACTGCAATTGATGGGTTCGAACCCACACTTGTACAAAAGAGAGTAGTGGTGTGGGGAAATGATTCAATATAAATCATGTTATTCCAAAGGGAATTGATAATAAGCCTGCTCAGCTTTGTTAACTGTACACAAAGGTGGGTCTGTTGAAACCATTTTTTTTAAAAAAAAAACAATTTGATACACGTCTTCAAGGAGATTTTTCTTTAATTTTAATTAAAGCTGGCGTATTTTGACTGTTTTAACCTGTTTGTTAAGAATTGTAGTATTGAACCTGCACAGTAAGACTTTCTAATTGTAGAAAACTTTTACCGACCCAGGACCCAGTCTAAAAACTTAAGATGACTTGGCCTGTGTATGTGTGAACACAACACTGTCCTGTAGACTAGCTTACTAAGTCTCTGAATGGGATATTGTCTCAGACAGTAAGATAAGATTACTGTATGTGTTGTGTGATGAACTGTTAACAATTGAAGAAGTTTGTAATGCTTTACTAGCTGGGGATAATGTTTACTGGTTAAGGTCTGATTCTTCTTAATATAAAACATAACAATTGAACAGGTTTTAGTCTCTTATAATAATAAAGGTTATGAATTCTCTAGCTCTTGGCTGCTTTTTTCTTTGCTGGTATCTCAACAACTCTCGATCATGCACATAAAAATAGGTGTATGACTATGATCTAGAGGGTGGGGCAGCAGCTTATCTTTGGGGTAATCAGAGTTTTCGGATGAAGGATGGGGGGGGGTATCTGAAGTCGAGTAGAGCACTAATTTCATTTTTCTGTTTATTGATTTGTCTATGAATTAAAACATATGTCTTGAGCCACCCTGCTAACATTATAATAAACTAATTATCTCTTTAGATTGATTTCCCTGGCCCAAATTATATCTGATTTTCTCATTCAATACTAATTTTCAATTTACATATTCTATATGATAAGGTGGAAAATGAACTGATATATACATGTACATGAGTCACCATGTGAATTGAATTGTGGTGGTAATAAACATAGGCCACAATCAGATGCTATCATATAGTACATGTACATGTGTAGTTGTAAAGCCATCTCTTCTTATATCAAAGAACTGATCGGCTTAGGTCAATACATAATCTTATCCACGATGTCAAAGTGTGAGGAACGTAGACAATGTATATCTTGGAATTCTATGAATATGTAATTGTAATGTCTGATGGAAACATTTTTAATTTGGTCAATTTGATTTCGAACAAAACCAACAGCCCTTTACAGTATCATGTGAATAATGTATTTATGTTTATATTTGCTTTATCATTTACGGTATATATTAAACTGTGTGTAATCATGTCATCCATCCCAAGCTTCTAAAGGCTGCCTGTCTACAGCTGCGTGCAGTATGCATGTCACCTTCATAAAATTATGTATATGCAGTGTAGGACAGAGCCTTGTGTATATTATATTTATACATGTTATCATGATGTCACTTATAATAATCTTTATACATTGTTGATTCATCTTTTATGTTGGCGTGTTGCTGGTTGAAACTAAAAGCATGTCATGCAGAAATCAATAGTACATAACACTAATACATATACAAACTACATTATTAATTATATTATTATGGAAACTTGACCATGCGTATATTCATACGCTAAGTATTGTGACAATAGACTAGTTTTACTATTCAGTATAGTTTTGAAAATACTTATCAAGGACATAGGGGCAATAGCACTTCTAGTGCTTCGTTAAACAAATTTCTTATAAAGTTATGTACTTCCACTGTTATATTGGTCTTTCTAATTTATTGACATACCCAACTATGTTTGATGGTATATTTTGTATCGGTTTAGATCACCCTTCATTCTCCACGCCCTTACACGCTTTTTCATTTAATATGATAATTTTGATTTTGTATTTTTCAGGTGGGGCTGTCAAAGCCTACATGAAGACAAGCCCACCAAAACTTACCTAGGTTGTGAACAACTGGTGTATATAAATATATATATTGATGAAAACATCTGACAGTGAAACTATAATAGATTGAAAAACCAAAGATGAAATTTGCCTTCGTGAACTAAAAGGTTCAAACTTACATATCATGATGCGTCTGTACCCGAGGCGCATTTTGCGGTCTGTTCTAATGGTAGCCATGTTTGTTTTTGTTATGCTGAATTTACACATTCTACTGACGTCTCAGCCAGATCAACTCGGCCGAGCAAATAATCGTCTTTACCATGGTTACGGACATTATCCTGACGACGTTCATGTTCAGTTTCGACAGGAGACGCAACCAATTGATCCTCATAGTATAGAAATCCACTCAACTCGTAAATTAGTTATCCCCCCTGTTGAAGGCTTTTCGACTAGTTCTATAAAAGACTCGATACACAAGAATATTGATGTGAACAATGTGACGTTTATAATGGAGGAGGTTCACCGACTGAACAAATTACAACATATTCAGAATTTGCCCAAATTTGGCCTTAAATTAGACAGTGAAAGTACTGTGATAGTCGTACAGGTTCACGATCGTGTAGAGTATTTAAAGATTTTATTGCAATCATTACGTAAAGTTCGGAATATCCAGAATGTTTTGTTAATTATTAGTCATGATGTTTATTCAAAAGAACTGAATGAAGTGGTTGAAACTGTTGATTTCTGTCCTGTAAGTATTTTTTGTTTATTAGGCCTACCTCGAGCTTCGCTATTGAATTTTGGTGTGAGGTCCACAGACTTCAACAAATAATCTTGTTAGCAAGTACCATCTATGGACCATGAAATAACTGTGATATTGTCGCACCCATCAAGGAATTGTGACATTGCATCAAAGATCTGAGCCTGCAACCGATTACTTGTCCTGGATCAAGTTTCATGTCAATCATACATAAATTGATGGAGCCTTAAACTTTTTTCGAGGAACATTGTTGCCCACAATTATATTATTTATCCATGTTTTTGTTACAGTTTAGTTCATATATATCTGTACTGATAATACTAGCATATATGCCTGTTTCATTAACCCAGAGGGGGATGGATGACAGAATGGTTAGCATGAGCGCATGGTATCATGAACCCTGGTTTCAAATCCCTGGTTGTATGTGACAAGGAGTAGGGTCACCTGTCCAACCTCATGGGTTTTCTCCAGATCCCCCGGTTTTCTCCCACTGCTAAAGAGCCCTACATGCAAGCGAATTAGTGAAATAAAATTAAACCATATTTTTGTCCTGAAATGACTTACTTTGTGTCGAGTGGATGTTAAACCCCATTTCTCTCTCTTATTAGCCCAGTCAGAGCAGAACAGTAGGCCGTTAAACCTCATTTCATTGATCTTCTTGAATGAACCATGGTCTACAGAAATTCTGTGTCATCGCAACCTTTGATTTAGTTTAGAGTACCAATAGCACTTTTAATAGAATAAGAAACTTAGTCTCTGTTCCTCAATAAATTTTTTTTTGTTAACTTTTAGATTTATCCAGACCATTACAATGTTAGTGTTGTGATAGTGCAATAGTATCAGTATTAATAAGATAAAACTTTTAAAAGGGGAAAAAAGTCAAGTAGCTTTCTATGTTCTCATTATCAAATTATATTATCATCAATTTATAGTAGCATTTAAGTCAGATCTAGAGTATGTAGTATAGATGTACTTTAGATGGGGTTACGTGAAAGTTTCATAGATAAATCTGAAATGGGAGTGGGAAAGACATTTTATTTTATGATCAGTAGTGGAATACCACATTTTATCAGTGAAATAAAAGTGTTATTCCACTGGATAGCAAAGTAGACCATGTTGTTTTACCTAAAATGATTGTAAAATCATAAAATGAATAGAACATTTGTGTTTTGTCGTGAATAACATATTTTATTTCATCTCTAAGCAAGAAAACGTTTATATTTTCACGCATACTAGGCATTCGTGAAAATATAAGTTTTCTTGCTTATCGATGAAATAAAATATGTTATTCACTCTAAAACGACAAATATCCTCTATGTATTTACCAATTGTAGACCCAAATTGTACTTTTGATATCTTCAAATAAGCTCAAAAGAACTTATTATTAAAAAAAATTTAAGTTGGATTATTGAATTACTGCTTGTACATGTACATATAAATGATGTACAGATCATGTATAAAGAGAGTAATTAAACCCATATCCCACAAGTTAAATATGGGTTGAATCAAAGTTGATTTGGATCGTGTGGTTCATTCATCGTTTGTCTTTTCTATTATTGTAAACTGATTTAAACATCAATCTTATTCCATTTCATTTCTTATAGTTCTAATTTCATATTATTTGATTTCACTACAGTAGGATCTGACAAAATTTAAAATCAAACCATGTTCGTGTGGGAAATTAATCACCTAAATGGTCTGTTTATTCGAGCAATACGTGATTTTTATACGCCCACATTTTCATGTGGACGTATTATGTCGTCGCCCCTGTCCGTCCTGACGTCCGTCCGTCCGTCCACAATTTGTTTGTGAACTCTCTACAGGTCACAATTCTTATCCGATTTTGACGAAACTTGAAATATAGGTTTATCCCCAAAAGATCTCGGCTGCTTTTGATATTGGCATGTATCGGATCAAAACTTCATGGATTATGGCCCCTGATTGTATGAAAAATCACGTTTTTAGCTTGTGGACCCTATAGAGGTCACAATTTTGAACCGATTTTGATGAAACTTGACATGCATGTTTGTAACCCAAAGATCTTGGTTCCTTTCGATATTTGCGGGTATCGGAATGTAATTTCCTGAATTATGGCCCCTGATTGTCCGAAAAATCACCCTTTTTAGCTTGTGGTACCTCTGGAGGTCACAATTATTATCCGATTTAAAAAACCGTTTGATTATATCACCGTTACACCCTAAGGAAGGTCGAGTTCGAATTTCGTGAAAATCGGACCAAAATTGACATCGCCTTAATTTTAGCTTGTGGTCCCTCTGGAGGTCACAATTATTATCCGATTTTAAAAAAACGTTTGATTATATCACCGTTACACCGTAAGGAAGGTTGAGTTTGAATTTCGGGAAAATCGGACCAAAATTGACAGACAAAATGGCCGCCTTTTGTACGCGAATACTGTTAAAAAATGGTATATCAAGGTTGTGGACCCTGTATAGGTCACAATTTTAATTCGATTTTGATGAGGAAGGTTGAGTTCTAATTTTGTGAAAATCGTACCAAAATTGTCGGACGAAATGGTCGCCGTTTGTACGCGAATAGTGTAAAAATATGGTATATCATGGTTGTGGATTCTCTACAGGTCACATTTCTTATCCGATTTTGATGAAAAGTCACATTTCTAGGTTGTGTACCGTCACACCATAATCATTGTCGGCTTCGAATTTCATGAATATCAGACTGGAACTGACCAACTAAATGGCTGCTCCCAATACAGTATGAAATACAGTATGAAATACAGGACTTAATGATGTAGGAAAAATCACTTTCGGTATTGCTTGTTCTCTATCCATCTCTCGAAAATGTGGGCGTATCCTGCCTGGCAGTGCCAGCCTATCTTATATTAATTGATTGTATTGGATTAACATATTAAATATATCATGTAGGACCAAAATATCTTAATAATCCATTAGTTTTAATTGACATCAAATTAAATGAATACCAAAACATCTGTTCAAATATTCTTGAAAAACTATTTTGTATAAATAATGCATGACATAAACGTCAGACTGTGTGATCATTTTCCTAATATTGTACATAACCATCTAATTACTCGAATTGAGTCTATGAAATTGAGATAAAAAAATAAGTTTATTTTAGGGTTGAACATGCTTGACAAGTGATTTTTTTTATTGGATTTCAAACAATGTGTACACGATAAAAAATAATGCTCCATTGATCCATCTATCACTACAACATTGAAATAATCAGTTAAAAGCTTTATTAACATTGTTGACTTAAAATCAATGAGAATTCCATAGTGGGGAGTTAAATTAGGTGAAGCTTTGAGGTATTTGATTGAAGGTTGTTGTTATGAGCTGTATAGCAGAGTTTACAGATCAAATTCGGACTGCTCAGATGACTTAGCTTCTATGGGTATATGTTTTGTTAACTGGCAACCTATTTTTTTTTTTCCAGGTGATGCAAATTTTTTTCCCAGATTCGCAACAAATATATTTTAATGTATTTCCTGGTACAGATCCACGAGATTGTCCTCGAAATATGAAAAAAGATATGTAAGTTACAAACACGCTTCACACAATTTCTCCAGCTTACTACTACGATCAATAGCTTACTCTGGGGAAGCAACAAAACATAGGTGTGCCATCTTACAAAATCTGAAAGATGATCTAGAAGCTTTAATGCCGAGAAAGCAACATGACATCAGATCATAATCCACCAAAGATTGAAGGTCTTTCTTTAGGACTGAAATGTTAAATAAACTATTAATTAGACATCTATTAACAAAACAAGACCATAGACAACTCTCAATGGCATGGAATACTCAAGTTTTTAACTAGATTAGAACTGTTCGCCATTTGAAAATGTAATTATAAATAGGAAAATGAAGCCAAGTCTTGAATATACCAGTGGCCTGGTTACAACAATGCACACATCTGGTCGAAATAACAAACATTCATAATTTTGCTCCGAATCAAGTATTTTGAACGAAATTTTCAATCTTTTCATTTTACATTATCTATTTTTGAGCTATCATAGCAAGAATGGTCAGTTCTTTATCTAAATCTTACATAATGTATCTTTAATAATTTATTATTTATATCTTTTTTATGTGTTGCCTTTCACTGAGCAAAAAAAATTTCATGTATGACTGATAATTAGGTATTACGTTACTCTCGTTACCAATTAATATTAATGTTTTGGATTAACCAAAATGGCATCACTGGCCTCAATCATCATAATTTTCTTGGAGATATAGACCAAAGGAATTAAGAAAATACTGTATAAGTGGTCCCATTCAGCCATACTGCAAGAAAATAGATCCCCTGAAGCCAACACCAACTATAATACAGATGGACCCCTCTTTAATTCAGTCAAGTCCAAGCCAGAAAATTATCTGAAATATTGAATAATCCATCGAAGTACATTTTAGCAGTGAAAATTAGATATTGTCTTTTACATTATATAGTATAATAAATCATTGTGCGTCATTTTTCAGGGCCATTAAGGCAAAATGTTTAAATGCCTTACATCCGGATAAATATGGTCATTACCGTGAACCAAAATATTGCCAGGCCAAACATCACTGGATATGGAAGGTAAGATAATAATACAGAGAGTGCTGGAAAACTACTAAACAAGTCATAGACAAAACAAACAATACACAGTATTATACACATTTTAGAAATGGCAACAATATGCAATCAAAATTTTAATCTTCTTTTTAAGTAGTTAAAATTTATATTAGTGCCAAGAAAGTAATCAACTAAAAAATTTAAAGCATATATAATCTTTGAAAAAGTGCCACAAGCCAAATCCATTAATATGGGCATTGTGAGTGCAAAATAGATTCTGCCCTTGATGTGAATTGAGTTCCTCTTCACCAGTTTCTGGCTGATCGACAGGCATGGATAATCAAGACTATTTTTTTACAAAACATTACAGAGAGCTAGATCAATAAATCTAATTTAGAAAGTTGCACATTAAACAACTCAACAATTGTTTTGAGAACCTTGTAAAAGCAATAGGAAAATAGTAATAAGCTATTCTTGCATAACTTATGTGCTTTGGAGATATTTATTGTACTCAACCAAAAAATGCCACTTATGGTTCATAATAAAGCAAATTAAAAAACAAAATGAACATAATTTTCTAAAGCTGTTGTAACAATGAATCAGCTATATATTTTTGATATTCAGAAACCTTAACAAAAGATTTTTTTTACGATAAATGTATTGAAAATTTCATTGGCTATACTGCTGTGTATTCTGGCTCTTCATGTCTGGGGAAAAGATTCTTTGACAGTTGGAATTCGATATAAGAGCATGCCGTAGTGCTACTGGCCAGGCAATGGCCAGGCAAAATTTCATCATAGCACATTGTTAACAGACTGTATAGGGTATGCCCGTCTTTTATTTACAGGTAACAATTTTTATTCGGTTTTGACGAAACTTGGTATAGGTTCCTTTTGATAATAACATATATCTGACTGTAACATCCTGGATTAGCTTGTTGACAACTGGACATATGAGAAGCGACAATTTTCATTTGATTTCATATCGGACTGTAACTTCATGGATTATGGTTGCTAATTGTACGAAAAATCCATGTTTTTTCCTTGTGGATCCTCTAGAGGTCACCATTTTTATCGGATTTTAAAAACCTTTCAAATATATCACTGTTATATTGTGATTGCATAGATTCCGTTTTGTAAAAACTCGGACCCAAATTGTCCTACAAAATGGCCACTCATCAGTAGGTAATAACAACACAGTGGACCCTCTAGAGGTCGCAATTTTTATTCAATTTTGGTGAAAACTTAAAACATATGGGTATATCTCAAAGATCTCAGTTCTTTTTGATATTCATGCATATCATATAGGATTGTAACTACATGCATTATTGCCCCTGATTGTATGAAAAATCACAGTTTTAGCTTGTGGACTCGGTAGAAGTCACAATTTTACACTCTCTGGAGGCCACAACTTTTATATGCCCACATTTTCATATGATGAATGTATACTGTCGTCACCCCTGTCCGTCATTACATATATATAGTGGTCACTCACTCTATTAGTAAGTGCAGGAGGACCGCACTACACGAAAAACAAAAACCTATAAGATTAACCTGCGGAAAATATCAAATCAAGTGAATGGATCCGGGGGCCAGCCGTAAGCGTCCACTGCGCTGTACAGTCCCGGGCCTGTTATGGTACAGGCTTCACTAAAAATGATTTGAAAAAAAAAAGAAGAGAGGTAACAGAAATAATGCGACCGATCGTGACAATGGTCGTCTCTTAAATGGCGATAGTCTGCCAGTTGACGTCAGATGTTAGAACGTCAAACAATTTCAACAATAAGGGCGATAATCCGGATAGAATCTCGGAAAACGCTAAAATAATAAGTGTAGTGAGCAATGTATCAGACTTTAACTTCCTGGATTATGGCCCTGATTGTATGAAAACCTACTTTTTTTTTAACTTGGTTTTTTTGTATGGCAACCACTTTTTGATTTATGAGATTTATAAAAGAATAAATTATAGAAAGTTTATTGTCACATTGTATGATAATTAAATCATAAAATCAATAGACAAATTACACTACCAGCTGTGTACCAGTAATGATAATAGTGAAATAAACCAAGGATACGTCATTAAATATGGAATATAAAATAAATATATATCTTGATTTTCTGTTTAAAATGATAAATCTTCTGAAGGTTTGTGTTAAAGAATCACAGGCATTAAGCCTTATAAATAACTCATGTAACACCTGGGCTTTCGCAGGTCTTTATATACTCTGACGCAGAAATGTGGTCCTATTGCTGTCGCCTCTGTTCATCCATAAATTTCAATAATTTCCATTCATTCTAGACTTCTGGCCCTAGTTTCACATTGTTAAATCTTGTGTACACTCTCTAACTGTCTAAAGTTATCATCCAATATATTATTTGAAATAGTAAAACGAAGAAGCCTAGTGAATTTCAGCAAATTCTGCTTACAACATCTAGAGTGATGACCCTAGTTTCACTTTGTAAAACTTTGTAAATGCTGTAACAACTCACAAGTTATAATAACATCAATCTATGCGTATTAAATTCATATACATTATTTAAATTAGTAAGATGAAGATCCATATTGAATTTCAGCAATTTCTGTTAATTGTTTCACTTGGGTAAACCCCTTTGTGAACACCTCCGGTAATCTGGAAAAACCTAGCAAGTCAAATTTTGGTGAAAATTGAGTTAGTAGACCCATATTTCGACTTAGTACACATGTATATAATAATAAGCTTTTTTCTCCTTCACTGAAAAGGCTTCTAATTATCTTAATGTAAAAAGACAAAATAAAATTGGTTTTATATTCAGTAGCTTAATTCTGAAATAAAACAGTTTTACTTTGTTTTCTCAAATCAAATCTACATTCATCAGTGTTACTAGGTTTTTCCAGATTACGGGAGACGCTCTAATGACAAAATTACCATCTGATCAGAGATAACACTGAATACATTTATCAGCCAATGTAGAGAATATAATACAGGCAAACAATGTGCGAACTCTGTTGTGTCTTTGATATAATCCAGGCTGATTTTTATTGAGTGAGAGTTTTTAATCTTGGGTGTATATCTTTATTACATTAAAACAAAGTCCAGTAGTGAGTACAATGACTACAATGCTTAACAAAAGTTGTTGAAAGTATTTTTTGTAATTTGTATAATTACACACATTAGGAAACGTATAGAAGACCAAATGGGACAATATTCATGATTCTTGTTTCTACATTCCAGTTTGAACATTTTAGACACGAACGCAACATTCTAAACTTATGATTCTTGTTTCTACATTCTTATGTCAACATTTCATGCACAAAATCAACATTTTAAACAAAAAATTGACTTTATGTTTCAATTTCGGCGTTTTATCGGTAACTGTTATATATCATTAAAAATTAAAATTAATAAATAATTATTTAATTTTACACGACAAATAAATCAATTCATTGGTTTCTGAAAGTATCTAAAAAAAATCTGGAATTTGAACTCTTATGAAAATATTTTCTACGTTTCAAAAAGTCTTGAAGTTAAAATCTTGAAATGAAAATGTCCAGAAAAATATAGTGAATTATCAACATTATTACACCAGAGGGCGTTAGCGTATGCGTATAATTTCAATACAGACTATAGATTAGAAATCAAAAGTAGACTTTTCAGCGAGTGGAAGTGGGCCCCTGTTGTGTTTACAGTAATTAGTTGCATGAACAGAAATTAAGCTCGTCATACAATAACAAAACAAATAACTTCTATAATTTAAACAGCTAGAAAAATTAACCGAGCGGAATCTCTCATCCGTATTCAAGAGGTGACCGGGCAGTGGAAGTGGGCCCCTGTTGTGTTTACAGTAATTAGTTGCATGAACAGAAATTAAGCTCGTCATACAATAACAAAACAAATAACTTCTATAATTTAAACAGCTAGAAAAATTAACCGAGCGGAATCTCTCATCCGTATTCCAGCATGATACTAGGTTAAATGAGCATACATATTCTCTCATCGTATTCCAGCACCTGGATTCGAGATAAAGTTAGCACACACGAAAATAATTGTTACCTTTATATTAAAAAATAAAATATTAAAACATATTAATGCAAAGTATATATCTAACAGATCCCTCGACCCCACCCCACACCCAAAAATATACTATTAGTACCGTAAACATACTAACATATCGCACACCGGGCTAACTGAACATGCAAAAGAGGTGTACGTCCATTTTACATCAAAAAGCACCCAAACCAGCTTTAGTGAGAAAATGTTTTTTGTTTCACGGAATCAAGACATGAATAAACTACTAGAATCCAAGATTTCAGAAGGTTCCTATTCTGGCGTGTCGAGATATATTACCGTAAACATACTAAATATGTGGGAGAAATCGGGTAAGGTAGGCTCACTGCGCACGCCATAACTTCCCAACTAGCTCTGGTGGCTTCAATATCTTTATTTCACTAAATCAACAGATGCATAAGGTATGCACATGCAAAATTTCATTAACTTTTTATGTTGGCATATCGAGTTAATACCACCACAAAGTTCTTAGCACCCGGATTCGAGGTGGAGTTTGATGGTTCAATAAACAATGGGTACGCCCACGCTGCATTAATATGTTTTAAAATTTTATTTTTTAATATAAAGGTAACATTTATTTTAGTGATAATTATAACTAGTTTTTTCTTGGTGCTAAAGGGGGTGGGGGGCCACGCTTCGACCTCTAGCTGCCCGGTCACCTCTTGAATACGGGTGAGAGATTCCGCTCAGTTAATTTTTCTAGCTGTTTAAATTATAGAAGTTATTTGTATCGTTATTGTATCTCGTGCTTGATTTCTGTTTCATGCAACTAATTACTGTAAACAGAACAGGGGCCTACTTTCACTCGTGGAAAAGTCTACTTTTGATTTCTAATCTATAGTCTGTATCAAAGTTGTACACATACGCTAACGCCATCTGGTGTAATAATGTTGATAATTCACTATATTTTTCTGGACATTTTCATTTCAAGATTTTAACTTCAAGACTTTTTGAAACGTAGAAAATATTTTCATAAAAGTTCAAATTCCAGATCTTTTTTTAGATACTTTCAGAAACCAATGAATTGATTTCTTTCATGTGTAAAATTAAGAAATTATTGTTTAATTTTAATATTTAATGATATATAAAATTTACCGATAAAACGCCGAAAATCTAACATAGAGTCAATTTATTGTTTAAAATGTTGATTTTGTGCATGAAATGTTGACATAAGAATGTAGAAACAAGAATCATTAGTTTAGAATGTTGCATTCGTGACTAAAATCTTCAAACTGGAATGTAGAAACAAGAATCATGAATATTGTCCCATTTGGTCTTCCATAGAAACGTACTGAATTGAGTATAGAAATACGGTCAAACTTTATAGACTTTCTGTGTTTTTATTTATATATTTGATACGTTTCTGGCACCGTATCAAAAATATCGGGTTCAACTTTAAGAGTCAGTATTTTTAGTATGACTGCAAGTCTTAAGTTTGTAATGGAAATTATATTATTTTCAGTTAAATCATGTGTTTGAGAAGATAAAAGTATTAGATGGATATCAAGGAATGGTTTTATTATTAGAAGAAGATTATTATGTAACAGAAGATGTTTTAACTATTCTACAAATGCTTCAAAATATTCAAAAACGGTAAGTTGAAGTATTTAAAAAAAAAAGATAATTTTATACTTATATAAATCATGGTGGATCATATAAACCTGGATGAAAGTTTAAAAAAAAAATTCTTTTATATGTACAAAGGAATTTGTCGCATCCGGCTTCCAATTATTACAGCATTCTGTGAAATCCGTCATTATTTCCATGCCCAATTGATTTCCGTATTACTTCAACCAAAAAAGTTTTGAGGAATCTGGATTCTGATTATTACGAATTGTGACATCAATAAGACTTTCAATCAGTTGGTGTTCACCTACAAAAGATTGACAAGCAATCAACAATCAATTATCATTAAGATTAATTCTCCTGTCGATCTTTGTTGATCACTTTGATATCAACACAATGACGCACATGTAGTTTCAAGACCTCGGCTAATTATAAGTATCTAGTTTACTGGAGTTGACCAAGGTTTGCGGAAAGCCACATAAAAGTCAGTGGCAAAACTGCGGGTGTTGATCTCAGTACTGTTGAAGAATTCTGCATGCGATTCCCATCTATTATTGAAGGGTATTCTCCAGAATACATTTTTAAATATGGACCATATATCCGAATTTGTAAAAATATTTCTGTGGGCTAAGAAGTGGAAGAGGAAGTGTTATTAACTTCGTTTCCTTTGTCAATATTTTTATGAAAAAAAAGATTGTTAAATTATTGACATGGTTTTAGTTCTACAAACAGAAATAATGGTCAATATTTAATACAAATGTTTATTTGTCGGTTTTTGAAGACACAACAAACCAGATTGTTCATGTTTCTCAAAGAGATTATATGCTAGATTTTAATTTAATCAAGCATTTAAGAGTAAAAGAGAAAATTCACAAAGAATGCTCTAGATCGAACAAAAAAGATAGCAAAAATATCATAGACTTATCAAAGACACACAAGAATGACCTTATGAAATCAAAAGAAAACACTGTTCTTTTTTTTTTAACAAATGTACTTTTGATTGTGAGTGCAACATTGAGGTAGAGAGCATTTGCCAAGAATATTCATCAGGATTTTCCGACATGCAGAATTGTGTCCCTGACAAGGACAGGTGTCTTGTCGTTCGTATGGGATTAAAAAATAAAATGAGGTCTTGTGTATATATTTGTGTGCACTTAAAAGATCCCTTGGTAATTGAAATTGATATAAGATTAGGCCATAGTTTGGCAAAATCTCCCTCATTGCACACTGTATGGCATGTATATTCCCCCCTTCATTACCCCAGATGGAGCTGAACAGAGTAGGATGTTAAACCCCATTTCATTTCATTTTCATTTCAATGTTGAGGTTTTATAATGCACAGGATTTAATTTTGATGATCTAATTAAAAAAATACATATCTATATTTCTTTCTGTTTTTTGTATGTTTTCAATGGCCTATAATACACTGTTGTAGTGTTAGGTTGTGTCAGGGGTCATACAAGCTACTTTTGATCCAATAACATCAGACATTAATTTATCAACCAGTGTTAACCCACAGTTCTGTGCGACACACGCCAAGAACCTTTAGTACAGACCGTTTCAGTAGTAATACATTAACCAGAAAGCGGCTTGCATAACAACTCTTTAAGATTCTTGTGCTGTGAAGACTAGTAAAATGTAATTTTGATCTATAAAAAATGAAACAAAATAGGATCTGTGTTTTTAATCAGATTGATTTTAGTAATTTGAGGTCAAGAAGTGGAAGGTTTATGCAAACGTTTATTCTTTTTTGATATTTGTTCAGTATTGTTTAAATGTGACATGCTTTTATAATACATGTATTACAATTTGCTGATCAATGTATTTGTTTAAGTCTCGTCTCTTGTTTGTCTTTTACACAATTTGTTTTGAGCTGTTCAAACAGAACAAGCACTCAAAACTGTCTGTTTCTACTAATATTTTACTCTTGTCAAAATGCGTGATAGTACAAAACCAAGTTCACAAGACTCAAGTGGCTATTTATTTATCGTGATTCCAAACACATAAAAGTTTTACTGAATGTGAGTGAGGTCTTTATGCATGTGAATTATTTTCCCAAACCAAATACTCTTGAAAATGTATTAAAACTACTTGCTGCGGAGAGTAGACGAGGCAATATAGGTAGGATGAGAGTTGATATTTGGTGTTACTAGTTAAAAGGGAAATAACTCCATGTTTCAATACAAAGTGAATAGATTTTGAGCATCTGTAAAAAACTAAATCTTTTAGGGAATACTAGATTCAACATTCTGAAATTAGATTATCTCTCAAGTTTCCTATGTTACATTCTACATCAGTTATCCGTATTCAATTCTGCTTTTTGTTTGTAACATTCCAGATCCAAGTAGGGAGTTGGGTGTCCAATTGGTCAAACATGTGCTTCAGTCCAGTGTCTGTTCAGTGACAAGGTTTTGATAGTAGGGTTGTTTGTCTGTATGTAGGGTGACCACCTTTGCTTGATCATATTGCGGGACATCATTATCTTTTTCAAAAGGACTGAGGCAGTATGCATAACAATGTTGATATATAGTTGCTTCACTTTTCGACAAACCAACAATAGAAAATCAAACTATGAAATATTCATTTTAGCTTGATAGGCCTATATAATTACCACAAATTTTTTGGGATAATAATACATAGCAACACTAGTCATATAATATTCATATCGTATGCCAGCATCATCTTGCATTTCAAAAAAGCAAACACAATTTCTTTTGTAGCTGTAAATAAATAAATTATTAATTTGCACGACAGAACCGTTTGAAAGGGTGCGTGTAAATATCATGACGTTGAATGAAAGTTACAATCAAATGGCTGCCGAATTATCATCCAGGTACATTAATCGTTTATCGCTAAATTTAAATCATGCCGAACGTAATTGAATCGTATTGAGATTTTATCGCTGATGCTTAATCATGCTGAATGCTGTGAAACTTATTGAGATTTTACAATAACTGAGTATTAAGGATGTTATGCTGGTTAAAGATGCATTAATTAAGAGCTAAATGAGCTTATTGCAGATCTTTCTTTTGACCTCAATGTTATATAAATGATTTATGCAACATTTATTTACATACCAGGCCCATAATCAATTCTCTAGAACTTCGGATGGGTTTGATTTTCAACAGATTTATGATTTAATTTAAAAATGACAATCAACACTACACTGTTCTGTAAACGACTCCTCTCAGAATGAAGTAATTTTACTGACATTTTCAACATATTCCCTTTTCATCATCCATTTTTTAAACTATTATTGCCAGAACTGTCGGCTCTTTATCTAAACCTTACGTAATGCATCTAATAACTTTCCCTGATTGATCACGATGTCATGCCATATTAATAATACAAGATACCTTTACACCATCATCTGTTATGCATCAATAGGTTATTTGAATTTCAATAATTCAGAGACAAGAAAGCGAATGCAATTGATACTCAATTAGATTAAGTGTATATAATACAGAGTAAAATTAGAGAAACAGGCAATTCGATACATCCGTCATCGTCCAATATATATATAAAATAGAAATGCATACCCTTCAGGCACGGCAAATGCCCCAGCTATTGTTCTGGCTTTTATGTTATTCACCATGTAACAAAGACTAGTATTTATTTACTTACTTTTATTGTTCTTTAGGTAAGAGATGTGGGGGGGGGGGGAATCGGTTAATCTTGTGTTTTTTCTCCTGGTTGAGTGGCCTAAACTAATACTCAAATAGACTATTGCAAGACTAGCTTCACGCATATTACTGTAATAGAAATCGTCCATGTGAGGAATTGCCGGACATTTTGACTGATATTTGGGACACGGGACATGGAAACATTTCGCGGGACTGTCCCGCGAAATGCTGGACCTCATGGGTTTTCTCCACACCCTCTAGTTTTGACTACTGCTGAACCACATTATTCTCTATTTCTCTATCCTAAAAGTTCAGAACAATCTATATAAGAGTTGTAAGAATAATAAGTTGATAAGAATATTTTATATATTTCAGTGATTGTAAAGATTGTCAGATGTTAGTCATTGGCAATTATGATAAAGTTCAAAATTATCAACTTAACTCAGGAAAAGTAAGTACTGGTACCATGTACCTCTCAAATTACAATTTAATTCAATCCAAGCAGAATTTGTATAGTACTTCAGATAAAGTTCCTTAGCTGCCTGTATGTAGATTCTACTATTGTTGGTTCTTGTCGAATAATGATCTTGTCTTAACGGTAGCCCCCTAATTGCATAGAAATGTGCTACTGAGGTGGAGGTTGACAAGGTACCAACCTAAAAATATTGCAGTGCACATTTTATTCAGCCATATAAATAATAAAGATATTGAAAGGATGAAATAGAATAAGATTTACAAAAAGTCTGTCAATATCAGTGTAGATGTTGGATGATCTGGAATGTCTTGATAGACTTCGATGATGAGTACTTCGATGTCTGCTTAAACTAAAACAGATAGCAACTTGATTGGCCATGACTTTTGAGCACAATAACTCCATATAGAGCATTTTTTGCTCAAGTTAAGCAGAGTGATAAGCAGTTTGATTGATAGATGCTTTATAAAAAGGTAAATGTAATTGATATGTGTAATCTGTTTATTTAAGAATTGTTGAATTTGATTATTTCAGGTAGAGAAATCATATTGGATTTCATCTAAGCACAACATGGGAATGGTTTTTACCAGAAAACTGTGGGATCAAATCAAAAAATGTCAAAAGGTTTGTTTTTGAACTTAGTATTTTTAGTGTATTGATCATTCTGTAGGAAAATAGCTATATGAAATATTGAATTACATGTCTAAAAGTAAATACAGGCATAATCCTAAATACGTAATTGGTTAGTAAATTTTTGACGTTTCAAAGAGTTTAGATTACTGAATTACCATCTCTGCAGGTCTCTGGCAGATAATTCTAAAAGCAGCAACATGAATAAAAAAAACACTGCCCACTCAGATAGCATGATTACCACCTGCTGAATGGACAACCTATGCTGGGCTCTCAAAGCATTTTGTCTAATATCAACATATAACAAGTACTGAGAGTTGGATGAATCTTGGTTTTTGTGAAATATTTAGAAATATTAAGAATCAAATTGTATCATATTCCTGTTGTTCAAAGCACACATAACATCTAAAAATTCCTAAATCAGTTTCCGATATGTTTGTATTTTCCAGGAATTTTGTTACCATGATGATTATAATTGGGACTGGACAATTCAGCACCTTAGTATGAAATGTATACCTGGTAGAATTCAGTGTTTACGATTAAAAGCTACTAGAATATTTCACATAGGAGAATGGTTAGTAGAATTATTGTTGACTTGATGATGTATTTCTGACTGATGGTCATGAAAACTCAAACTGGTCGACAGATCACTGAAAGGCATTAACATTCATTTTTGAACCAGCCTTTGATAATACATCTTGACTATACCCATACACACGTTGTGACTGGTTGCACAGGAAGTGCATGCTATTGTTATGGTGCTCTAAGAGCTGAAACTGGAATATGTGTTAGTGTTTGTCAGGGCCTAGTGATGATCTAGTCACTCTGTTTTTATGAGAAACAACCAGAATGGCATCATCAAGTACACTGGCAACTTGACATGATACATTGTATGCTCAGAAAATTGACACTTAAATGTAATTTGGGGGATTTTTCTCATCTAAATTAAGCCAATTGTTATATTCTCTTGATTCCAGTGATTTGCAGAAAGGGGGGTGGGGTATGGCCCCTGGCCCCCATGTCAGGATTCCATCAAATTAAATAGTGAAAATAGAATTTAAAATCATCAGTTCATTATACAAGCTGCCTTACATATAAGTTGACTCAGGACATTCCCACACTGCTGCACAGCAATGCTTGAGTCTGTGTTCATACCCTAATCCTGAAATATCTTCTGTTTTTCTTTCAGTGGTATTCATCATAAAGGCAAAAGTTGTAACCCAGGAGAAAAAATTAAAAAGACAGAAGACTTATTGTTAAAAAATAAAAATCACATGTTTCCTAATATATTATCAGTGGTTGGTCAGTCACGATTTAAATTAAGGGATCCAAAAGCCAACGGAGGCTGGGGTGATGTGAGAGATCAAGAACTATGTTTGAAAGTTTTTAATACAACAGCTAGCTGATCTACAATTTCAGTTATTTTAACTTGTGACAAGTATTTTGTTTACCAAAACCTGTATGTGAAACAATTACTGGCAAGGTTATCTGTACCGCTTGTGGTGTGCCTATATATAAACTTTGGGGGGTTTATCCGTTATTAGTAAATTGTTGCAGCTTTGGTAAAGAAGGTGGTTTTTGCTTTTATACATATTTAACTTCGCACTGATATGAAAAATGTGATGTCCCTTTAATTTTCTGTTGTAACATATCAAGTAGGCCACCCTGAAGAAGAAAGCAAACTTTGTCTTCAGCATCAAATTATAGTAATTGGACAAGTTTTGTCTGAAATATGGAGGTTGATATTTAAAAGTCTGAACTGAAGAATAAAAATGTGAAAAAAATTTCTGCGATCTGGACATTATCACTTTTGTGAATAATATATACATAGTTTAATCCTTTAGTGGCATTTAGCGATTGGATACATAACAAAACTAACGCAGTTATATGCAACAACAGTCACTGGTTTATTATACGCTAGCACAATGTTTTGATATGTATCATCTTATCGTTATCAATACTTATCGAAACATGGTTGTCCCAAAATCTGTGTTAGTTTTGATATACATAGTATTCAATTTTTGAGATGTTAGACCACTATGAGCAAACCAGTTGTTCTTTTTACCAATTTATGTTTAGAAATAAAGTCGTTCTAGAATAGAGCAGGAACTTAAATCAAGGTATAAAATAACGATAAATATATGATACTATAATTATTAGTACAACATGCAGTAGATAATCAATTGCTGCAAATATCTGTGTTTAGTGCTTTATTGTCTCCATGGCAACAAGTAATTGAAAGGGAAGCATAACAATCATACTTGTCAGTTGTTATCGTCAACTTTGGTCAATTCTCCAGTAACATGGTTTATGAATCTTAGATGGAGGCTTCAATATTCAACACTTTGTATGATAAAAAATCTAAGATAGGTTTGAAAAATTCCACTTTTTTTAGGGAATTTAGACTTTGATTTTTATTTAATTTTCTCTTGAAAAAAAAATTAATCAATTGTTTTAGGAACTTTGTAATTTCTTTAACAGAATGTAGACTTATTTTACTAAAAGAGTGATAAGAATTGGAAGTATATTATGTTGCTTGGTAAACCATTGCAATATTTTATATTAGGCATTATATGTGGAGTAGGGCATTGGTGGAAATTGCAATAACTTAGTAATCCTCAACAGTGTTTAATTGAGGTTTTGCTATATTTTATTTACAGTGTATTTGAAAATGATTAAAAATAACTGGATTATTATAAATTGTCTCACTGTAATTAAGTATTAAATGTTGATGGACATACAACCAAAACCAAAATAAATGTTTTTAAGCACAAAATAAAGAACAAATTGTAAGAGAATGATGTATTTTAAAAAATTCATTATATACCCATGTACCGGTACATGTCCTTGTTGATATATAAGAAATAGTATTATTAATAAGTATTTAACTAACAGATTATATATATTAATTAACAATTTATTTATATGTTTTAAGCAGAAATTATAATATGAATAATAACAGATTGGAAATTGAATGGTCAAGTGCCCTGTTTTACCAGATTTGTTTGCCCATTCTTATTGATGTTATTAGACAATAGACAGAAAATTTAGTGTCAGGGCTAAATATTCAAAATGTCTGCCATTGGAATTATACAAAAGATTATGTCTACCACAATTGACAGCCTGGAGCATGTATACAAATATATACTGGTACATTCTGACATCCTCAAGTAGAAATTTATTTTCCATGTTCACTTCTGTTGCATTGAGAAATACAGGGAAACGCCAAGGTAGTATTTGTGTTCCTATCTATAGGTACATGTACAATGTATCGATTTGACAGATTAAAATTTGTCCTGATGTCTAATATACGCAATATTTATGTAATCTGAAAGACTAGACTTGTGAGTTTTGCTATATTAAACAGTTGATAATGTAGTATAAATCTGATACATGTTCCCGGCAGTCGTCATCTTGACCATTTGTATATTGGTATATTTAAACTTATGGTATGTGGGTTCATACATTGATATGTCATTCATGTAATTTCACTGATGTAAATCACTATTTAATTTTGAGATGTAAATCCTAAACTCATTGGGGTTACACTAAAATAGAATATATGATCAGCTTCATCAAATCTTACTTCGCAAATGCAGATCATCAAAATGTTTTGGTTTTTTTATACATCTATGTGTATTAAATACCCGCAGAACTGAAACAATTGGAACAATTTTGAATTAGAGTGCAAAAGGTTCCAGCAATCGCCTTCTAATGAAATATCCATTATTTTAGTCAGGGGAAAAATGTGATCATTGATCAGTTTGTCGTTATTTAGATTAGATTGTATATAGACATAGTTTACGTAATGATAATGTGCCAAAATGTTGTTAATGATACAATTTGTTATAAATGATCTACTGAAACTTTGTGGTTCCTCAACCAGACATTGTTTACTCTGAAAATATATCATGGATTCAGTCTTCTGCTATAGATTGACTTCAGTCCACTGATAAACAGAATGATCTATTTTTGCACTAAATTATAAAACTTGTGTTAGTTTAGTTTTAACATTAAATATAAATTGTTTTATGTGTTTATAAATACAATCCTGTTTAAATACTGAGTGTATGTCACCTAAAAACTTGAAGGAGTAAAACCCATAAATATTGTTAAAATATGCTCTCACACTTGGGGGGGGGGGATGTTGTTTGTGTCCAAATGGTTTAAAGTAGGGTCGCCGGTTTAACCTCAAGAGTTTTCTACAGATCCTCCCACAGCTAAAGACCCTTACACACAATCAAATTATTGAAATAAAATTGAACCATATGTTAGTCTCAAAATAACCTAGTTTGTGTTGAGTGAATGTTACACCCCATCTCTCGCTTTCCTTTCACTGGTAATTCAGTTTTCCGAAGTCTCCTGGTAACCAACCAAAGATTAATGTAATCACTATATATTACAGCACCGTTCTTTGCACTTGACTTTGCTCACATCATTTATATTTTAGTTGTTTGGGATTAATTATGAAAACTTCACTATTTCTTTGAAACAAATTATTTACTATAAATATTAAAGTTCTGAAAATTTAAAAAAAACAAATAAAACCAGAAATCCCCAATTATCTAGATTCTAAATAAGTAGAAATCAAATAGGTTTGGCTTTTTCTACAATTTTTCCTAAATAATATTTGGAGATGTATATATGTAGTTCAGTTTTATATTTCAAACAATTTTAGATAATTAAGGAAAGAAAATGCATTTTAGTGTACTTAGTTCCAAATGCGCTATATTTAGCTGTGAGTTGTGATTTTAAATTGTTCAGCTATTTGTTATTTTAGAATAACAATAGTTAAGTCATTAATTATATGATATAATTTGATAACTTAAAGTAAATAAAGTATGACCTTGACTGGAAATATAAAATCTTACATCAAGTAAAGAAGTATTTAAATTACATTGATAATGTTTACACTCTAGTCATCAGATGAAATGTACCAACAATTTATTAAAAAAAAAGGTACTTGGTTATTTTTCTGTTCTTGTTTAGGACCCCATCCTCAAAATCTTGCCCTAATATAACCCGATTTGGACTCAGAAATCCTTATTTTTAAATGTGTTTGTGTGTTTTGTACATATCTTTCTGTTTACATCTGTATTTATTTTTTAATTGTTTTTTTTTTTAATACTGTAATTACTGACATCCCAAATCTTACAATTTTAAACAAAATTTGGAACAAATAATTGTTGTTTTTGATTAAAATGAATAAAACATACTAAACTTGGGATTTCTTAGTTTTTATACATCCCAGTATTGCTGTGGACTTGATACGTTGTCACCCATGTTCATCCGTCAGTCAATAATTGGTTTGTTAGTGCGATAGAGGCTACAGTTTTGGTTTAAAGCAGGGCTTCCACTTGAAAATTTTCACTACCGGTAATTTTTGATAACGTACGAAAACTTTGCAAAGTAAATTCATATTTCATATTTTTTATTCATGGTAGGGTATTGTCTATACCACTTTGTCAGCATGTTGTACACAAAAAATTATATATTGGACTTAGGAATAAGATATTTATAGTAAGGCTTGTGATAATTATTTATAAATTAAATATTCTCTTTTGGCTACTTAAATAATCAAAATAGCTGAAGAAAAACCATGTCAGTGGCTGACACGTAATTACCACGTGCTCAATAGAAAACACACTGATCTGGATAATTATGAGTTGTAAAACAATAACTTCGACATGAAGATAAATATATAATTATCCACAGCATATATCGCCACTTTCATTTTTTTATTATCGCAAATTGCGACTTTGCCGATAGACAGATTGAGCTCTACTTTACAGTCAATATGATTTGAGTTTTTCTCTTAAAGCAGGAATATGTCTGTGTGAAATATAATATGACATATGAGTGGAGGTATAATTGTTGTTATGGTGACTGCTTCTATCTGATTTATCTGAATCAATATCTACTATTTTTATACGCCCACATTTTTATGTGGACGTATATTGTCGTCGCCCCCGTCCGTCCGTCCGTCCGTCCGTCCACATTTTTTTGTGAACAGTCTACAGGTCACAATTTTTATCCGATTTCAATTAAACTTAAAAAATAGGTTTATCACCATAAGATCTCGGTTCCTTTCGATAATGGCATGTATCGGACTGTAACTTCATGGGTTATGGCCCCTGATTGTACGAAAAATCACGTTTTTTAGCTTGTGAACAGCGTAGAGGTCACAATTTTGAACCGATTTGGATGAAACTTGACATGTATGTTTATAACCCAAAGATCTTGGTTCCTTTCGATATTTGCGCCCATCGGATCGTAACTTCCTGAATTATGGCCCCTGATTGTCCGAAAAATCGCCCTTTTTAACTTGTGGTCCCTCTGGAGGTCACAATTGTTATCCGATTTAAAAAATCGTTTGATTATATCACCGTTGCATGGTTATGAAGGTTGAGTTCGAATTTCGTGAAAATCGGACCAAAATTGACGGACAAAATGGCCGCCGTTTGTACGCGAATAGTGTGAAAATATGTTACATCAAGGTTGTGGACCTTATAGAGGTCACAATTTTGAACCGATTTTGATGAAACTTGACATGTATGTTTATAACCCAAAGATCTTGGTTCCTTTCGATATTTGGGCCCATCGGATCGTAACTTCCTGAATTATGGCCCCTGATTGTCTGAAAAATTGCCCTTTTTAGCTTGTGGTCCCTCTGGAGTTCAAAATTGTTATCGGATGTAAAAAAACGTTTGATTATATCACCTTTCCATGGTTATGAAGGTCGAGTTCGAATTTCGTGAAAATCGGACCAAAATTGACGGACAAAATGGCCGCCGTTTGTAAGCGAATAGTGTGAAAATATGTTATATCAAGGTTGTGGGCCTTATAGAGGTCACAGTTTTGAACCAATTTTGATGAAACTTGACATGTATGTTTATAACCCAAAGATCTTGGTTCCTTTCGATATTTGCGCCCATCGGATCGTAACTTCCTGAATTATGGCCCCTGATTGTCCGAAAAATTGCCCTTTTTAGCTTGTGGTCCCTCTGGAGGTCAAAATTGTTATCGGATTTAAAAAAACGTTTGATTATATAACCGTTCCATGGTTATGAAGGTTGAGTTCGAATTTCATGAAAATCAGACCAAAATTGACGGACAAAATGGCCGCCGTTTGTACACGACTAGTGTGAAAATATGTTATATCAAGGTTGTGGACCTTATAGAGGTCACAATTTTGAACCAATTTTGATGAAACTTGACATGTATGTTTATAACCCAAAGATCTTGGATCCTTTCGATATTTGCGCCCATCGGATCGTAACTTCCTCAATTATGGCCCCTGATTGTCCAAAAAATCGCCCTTTTTAGCTTGTGGTCCCTCTGGAGGTCAAAATTATTATCGGATTTAAAAAAACGTTTGATTATATCACGATTCCATGGTTATGAAGGTTGAGTTCGAATTTGGGAAAATCGGACCAAAATTGACGGACAAAATGGCCGCCGTTTGTATGCGAATAGTGTGAAAATATGTTATATAAAGGTTGTGGACCTTATAGAGGTCACAATTTTGAACCGATTTTGATGAAACTTGACATGTATGTTTATAACCCAAAGATCTTGGTTCCTTTCGATATTTGCACCCATTGGATCATAACTTCCTGAATTATGTCCCCGGATTGTCCAAAAAATCGCTTTTGTTAGCTTTTGGTCCCTCTGGAGGTCAAAATTATTATCCGATTTAAAAAAACGTTTGACTATATCACCGTTACATGGTAATGAAGAGAGAGGCTGAATTACGTGAAAATCGGACTAGAATTGACGGACAAAATGGCCGTCGTTTGTACAAGAATAGTGTGAAAACATGTTATATCAAGGTTGTGGACCCTATAGAGGTCACAATTTTGAACCGATTTTGATGAAACTTGACATGTATGTTTATAACCCTAAGATCTTGGTTCATTTCGATATTCGTGCCCATCGGGTCATTACTTCCTGAATTATGTCCCCTGATTGTACGAAAAATCACCCTTTTTAGCTTGTGGTCCCTCTGGAGGTCACAATTATTATCTGATTTAAAAAAAAACGTTTATTATAAAAACCAAACAAATTCTAATGATTTTCTGATAATTCCTTAATATGCGACAACTCATGTTGACTGCCCGGACGATTTGGCTGCTGTGTGGGCGTATGTTTCGTTGCCTGGCAACCTATTTTTATATATACATCATTATTTCTATTTACAAAATAGTTTGCTCCAGTGTTAAGGCAGTGGGGTTGTCGAGTGGTTAAATGCGAGCTATTTACTAGATCAATAGGTCTGTGGTTTCACTCCGTGTTTCCTCGCTCAAGCGAATTATTGAAATACAGCTATGTTCACTGTAAAGCATTGGGGTTGGGGTCTGCCTTATAATAAGGTATTTTTTTGTAGCTGCAGTCTCCAGTCTATGGGATCCTCCGGTTTCCTCCAGACTAGTTTCTGTTACGTGGATGTTTAACCCCATCTCTGGTCTATAACTTGTTTTGAACACATTCATTTTTCAATCTCCTGTGATTGATTTGGTATAAAGAGACTTAAATAATGGTTACAATAATACATGCATGATTTAAGCTGTTTTTACGACCAATATTTGGTTGTAATAGCCAAATTCCCAAACTAATAGTATGTTAGTTGGAAATTTCCAGTGTAAAAGTAATGCCCTATCCTTTCGAAACTGATATTTACCCCATTAACTATGGCTAGAGAGCACCTGTTATTAACTCTGTGTAAGATGACTGACCTTTATCAGTCAAAGTGCATTATAGGTCTACAAAATCATGTTTTTAGAGTGTGAACCCTCTACAGATTACAATTTTTATCTGAATTTGATGAAACTAATGTAAGTTTATAACCCAAAGATCTTGATTCCATCAAAGCACATATTCCTGAAGCAATGGCCCGAGAAATCCCTCTCTGGCCATTGCTGGAATAGCTTCTGATTCTTGAACTTTTGCTGGGGTGTGTCCATTCTTCCCGTTCAATCAAAGCTATCACTAAAGTACAGCAACATGACAGTCCTTCGTTTAATCAGGGTCTTCCCTAAAACTTTGGACAGTGATTTAAGGTATTAAAAACGGTGAAAGTATGTTCGTTTCCAAACAGTATTGTTTACATTTCATTCGACTTGATAGCCTCGTTTGTCACGCAATTAGTTTTACTGCAGTATTTTGCTATGCACAGGTTAATTGGGCATAATAAAATCGTGAGCCATGATATAAAGTTATGTAAACATATTTGGTCCAATATTGGCACTCGTTTTAAATGTAAAGCTTTTGTAGGGTAGCTAGTCATTGGTTGGTAGTCAGACTACTGACCAATCAAAATTTAAAAACACAATATCCACTCATTACAGCAGTGAGTAGTGTTATTACCTCTAATCAAACGAAACACTGCGCCGAGTATGTCAAAGCATAATGTAGCGTAATATACTAGATTACCGGTACAGTCCCAGATTGTTCGAAAAATTGTGATCTTAGCTGCTAGAGGTCACAATTTGTATGCAGTGTTGAGGTGCCAATCTAGCTGCTAGAGGTCACAATTTGTATGCAGTGTTGAAGTGCCAATCTAGCTGCTAGAGGTCACAATTTGTATGCAGTGTTGAAGTGCCAATCTAGCTGCTAGAGGTCACAATTTGTATGCAGTGTTGAAGTGCCAATCTAGCTGCTAGAGGTCACAATTTGTATGCAGTGTTGAAGTGCCAATCTAGCTGCTAGAGGTCACAATTTGTATGCAGTGTTGAAGTGCCAATCTAGCTGCTAGAGGTCACAATTTGTATGCAGTGTTGAAGTGCCAATCTAGCTGCTAGAGGTCACAATAATTTGTATGCAATGTTTAAATGACAATCTCGACTATATTTTGGAGAATAAAAGTGATTAATTTTTTGTTAAAAGCCCATAAATCCTCTACCTAACTCTTTATACATGATACGTTTTCAAACAATTTAAACCCGTAATTATACGGTGTATGGATAAAATTTACCTTTTGGGTCATGCACTGTGTAGACCTCTAAAGAAACAGCAATAGATTATCAGGTCGTCCAACGAAAAAATGTTCATATCCAAACGACTTAATATTTTGAACTGAAATTTTGAGATGAGGTAAATACACCATTCCTCTATATATTGGTGCTTAAATTTCATATGTACACAGACTTTTATTTCTGAGACTTAAAATATTGCCATAACTACCGTCATGTTCAAATTTGGACACTCCCCTTTATGCAAATAGTGTAAAAGCATATACCGGCAATACCAAAGTTGTGGAACCTCTCAAGGGCACAATTTTTTTTGGATTTTCATGAAACTTAAATGTTTATATACCCAAAATCTTGGCTACTATTGCCGCATATAAGACCGTAACGATTATGGCCCCTGATTGTACGCAAAATCACGTTTTTAATAATATGTACAATGTGAATACTATGAGGCAAATAAACAAGCCTACTCTCATTTTGACCATGATTTTTGTCCCATACGAATGATTAGACAGTAGACACTGTATCTAACCAGCCCTCTGTGCTGCACCACTGACATAGTGACATGAGGAACTATGCCAGAAAATACTGATGAAATTTCTTGGCCAACAACACTATTCTGGTGGTGTTAAAACAAGATAAGGTAAAAACTAATGGGTATAATGATAAATTTAATATCTTTTCTAGAATATAATATAATATATATATATATATATATATTTCATACATACATATATAGTACTCTACTTGAAGTCACATTAGACTATGTTTGGTGATAATTAATCATGTGACAGGTATCAACCACAATCAAAAACAATAACAATCAGATATATATTATATATATATGGGTGACAATAAATTAGAAAATGTATTTAATTATCTATGGAAACAATAAATAAGGAAATCATTTCTGGTTTAATCACTTGGCTGCCAACTTTACCAGTTAAAATATACAAGAATAGAAAATACCAAATTGCAGGTACCAATATTTTAAGTCCATGAATAGTTAACAAATGTGATTTGCATTCTTAAAATTTATCTTTTAAGTTGCAATCAATTGTAATGGATTTAAGTCAAAGCTATTTGAAGGATGCAATCTTTTCATTGGCCAAGTGTTAAAATCCTAGTATTCCTGTTATCTCTAAGCCAATGAAAAGGCTGTATTCTTAAAATCATGAAGAATTTTGAAAGTTGCCAAATTGTACAGTTAGTTTTTTTTTACACAAACAAATATTGATTATCAAAAGTTCAACTTCTGTGATCATCTTATTTTTTTTTATTACTATTTCTCACCTGATCGATTTTGGTAAGAAATAAATGTATACTAAAACTTGTTAAAAGTTATATTATATTTCATAATGATATGTTACACCAATAACAGCCAGTAGATTAAACCCAAACAACCCTATCTCTTTTTTATCGTGATTTATCTTGGTAGACTTCCATGATTATTCTTTAGCAAATAATTAGGAAACGTATCCTTCATTTTTAAGAATATATTATTTTCACTGCTTGAAATACCATTAGTAAAATTTAAGTAAAGGATTCAGAAAATGTATTCTTTTCTTTTAAATCCCACAGATAAGTTAAATTTGATAGTTTCAAACTCAACAAGCAAGCTATAAATTATCTCCCTTTAGTCTCCAAGGATAATTCAATATAAAAATTAGATTATTTATTTGTCCTTTTTGATCACATGTAAATTAACCAACAAAAAATAACTATTAAAAGATGAAACATCCACTGTTAAGGCCATTCATTACAAGCATTTAATGGATCTCTCAATATAAAATCTTTAATGCAAATCTAAATTTAGCAATAATCTGACAAAAATCGTCAGTTATTTAATAAAACTGAAGATCATTGCAAAAATATTGCAAATAATAATTTTCTGTTTAAAAACTAATGTTGATTAATCTTTTACTTTAAAGGAGGTTTCATTGAAATTTAATGAAAATTAATCTGTTCTGGGTGTCAAAGTTCAAGTTTTGGTTTAACATTTTAAATAAAGGATGTATTTCAAATTTTATTGGTTATATATTTGAGGGTTTTTAAATGGATAAAGTTACCTACTTTTACTCCACTACTAATAATAAACACATACAAATATAATATTATATAATAAATCATAACCAAACAAAGTAGTCAAATAAAATAATTAAATAATCACTTTCTATATTTAACATTTATTGTCAAAATAATATTCAAATTTCACTCACACACAAATAACAACAAAAATCACATGTTTTTCAACCAATATGGTGTCTTCATAAATTAGGAAGTTGGTACTCCAAAGATAAAATAAAGGGAGGAAATCTTTATTAACTGCACTGTGTCTGGCTCTTTAACTTTTGATATGAAAAAGTGTTTTACATACTACTTTTTTTTTTTTGCAGTCATGGTGCTAATGAAAGCAGATTCAAGTTTTGAAAACCCAGATTTTAGAACTTATAAACCATATTTATTAATCAGTAATAAAATAATTCAAGACAACAATAACCAAGATCCATCTCCATCAAATAAAAACAATTTACAACTGACAAGCCATTTCAGAGAATATTTCAGTCGATATACTTTAGCACATAACAACAATTTCAGTATGTCACACAAAGCAATAAGTTTAGACTGCAAAGGGTTAACCAAATTATTATTTCAATCAATAGTGCCTAACAGGAGATTCCACTCCCTATATTTATACTGTCAGAGAAAACTTAATATGTGGACAGATGGAGTTAGAGAAAATGGATGACAATTTAGATATTAAGATGAAATATCTACCCGCTAAATCTAAAGATGGAAATGTTTTTACTAATAAAAAGGAAAATTTTGCAAACAAAAATAAATATTGCTAAAAAGTTTAATAACAAAATATTGGCAAAGCTGCAATGAGTAAGACCAAATTAATTAATATATTTGGTTTCTTCACAAACATGCCTCTTCAACAAAAAATTGCAGAAAACAAAGGAGAATATGGCTTAATTTAAAAGAGAAATAAAAAATAACTCCAAAAAAATATGGAAACAATGACACATGTAGAAAGACAATACATAAATATCTATTTACAAGTTCTCATGAAGAAAATCATTACATCAAAATCCAAAGCCAAAATTATTGCCCAAACATTTTCAAGGGGTTTGTGAATGCTTGCATAAATGATGCAAAATTCAATTTTATTATTGGAAATTTAATCTATTATACTAAAATTCATATTCCAAAATTAACTGCAGATTTTTTATCATATCTTAATCATCTTCAAGCTTTGTGAAAACCTGCCCCTTAAGGTTCAAGTCTTTCATTGATTTAATTGAAACCAATGTTATCATAAATACTTCAAACTACAGGTAAATGCATATTTTACTGAATGATCATAACAAAAACTTAGCAAAAATATTATCTGCAATAATTGGAAGAACCATTTCTATAAAGATATTATTTCTATAAAGATATAATTTCTCTCTGAGAAAAGAGAGGTACTAATTATTTAGATAACATTTTCATTTCATTTGTTCTGATTTTTACACTGCATTTTAATCTAACGAACTTTCAATCAAGAAATGTTCAGCCAATTTACTTGTTATCACTGTGGGCTATTTATAGTCAATCAATAAGAAGGTTGTAATGAATGCACCATAATTCAATCCATGAATATGGATACATTGATCAATGTGTTACACAATAGACTGCAAGATTTAGATCAAGAGCCAGCCATCCTTGCTATAATAGTTCAGAAAAGGATAATGATATATAAGCACTTTGAAAATATCAGTAAAATCACTACTATATTTTGAGTAAAGTTTTGAAAATGCTCTAATACAATCAATATCCAACCCATCCGATGATCTAGAGAATTGATTATGGCCTTGTCATGTGAATAAATATCTAATAATAATTTATATATCATTTGAAGCCAGAACTTTGCTTTTGTATAATGCATCTTTAAAAAAGAACAAATAAAGATTTTATAAAGTATACCAGGTTGGATTTGTTTGTATAGAGGTTAATGTTGGTGTTTACTTTCGATTTCATATCCCAATAACTCCTGCAAAAATGCAGTCCAGAATATCACTAAAGATAATTTGATTGGTTAGTAAAATCCGATGATCTGTATGCTAAATTCAAATAAAACAAAACGAAAATAGATGAATATTTTTAGGAATTATTTCTAGCTAAAATGATAAAAATCTAAACTAAATTCAAGTTTATATCAAAAGTACAAATCTTAAAAAAAGTGAAGCTTGGAGTATATTTGATGAAGTATGGGGTGCTTCAAGGTTTAACCATTCATGTGGCAGTATCTTTAACATGAAAATACTATATTATATATTACGTAAAACAAAGCTAAGTTAACTAAATGCATTTAAAGTTCAGATTTTCACTGCATTATGGCCAAACCAATCCGATCTTTAGCTCTATGAGAAGTTGATCATTCTTAAATTTTCAAAAGTTTAAAATCTGGAGGCAAGAATTTTGAAAAGAATAAGAATTTTCAACAAACCATCTTCAAAGAAATAGGAAGCATGGAGAACTAAAATTTAAACTAATGTGGCCCAAATATATTTAAACAAGGAGTACTTAGAAACAATTACATCATTTATAATTTTAATATATTTACACCATTTCTTATAATTCTTTTCTAATTCTGCTATTTACTTGTTAATGAGATCCTTTTAAAATTCTTTTTAATTTATTTGCAGAGTTTTCTGTTGAAAATATTTGTAATCACTTGTATATATATTGTTGTTGTTGCAATAAATTATTTTTAAATTCTCTATATTTCACAACAGTAATTACAACTAAAGACATCCAATCAGAAATAACCTCCCTTTGCGCTAGATTAATACGCTTGGTTCCGTTAAATAAAATAACCTTTAGCACAAGAAGAGAAAATGCCTCTTCCTGTATTTGAAAACTTCTTTACGCATAGGACGAATCTTATCTAGTTTGGGCCATTATCTAATAATATATCATAAAACTATGACCCGAGAAATTTCTACACCAGATTTTATCTGTTCTTTTTAAATTTTTCTTGCGCCATTGTTAATTTGGATACAGAAATAATAATATTGCGATTTTGCACAGCAATTTATCTTGGCAGCTTGACTATCTTGTGTGGTGAACATAAGCAACCGCGAAAAAAACATGAATCAATTAAATCGTTGATGGTACGATACAAAGCTATGGTAATAAACAGGATAAATTCCACGGCAGAAAGCATTACAGGCAGCCACAAGACTGAAGCATGCCCTGAGAATTACTTTAAAAATTGTCTTTTATTCCTGATCACTTTCACCATCGCTAGAAAATCTTCCCTGGGACAGAGCGTTAGGTGAAGTCATAACATGAGTTAGTTGCCTATAATGATCTAACCATTCATCAACCATCTGTTTTACTAATAGAGGGCGTTTATCTAATTTCTGTACTGCTGCTAATATACCACCCTTTGTAACAACACAATCTAACCAGTCTCTTAATATAGCTTCTTCACGTCCAACCTATAAAATATGGTAAGCATTTAAATATTTTCATTTTTCTTGTAATGCAAGAAATACTATGCTGCTCCTACCAGGATAATGAGTGTGCAATTGAGGGAAATTTTGCCTCGACAGATGCCATTTGGTGTACTCTCATTTCAAATTCCAACCTTAAGGGTTCTTTTACGTGCACCCCAATGTGTCAACAGGACCTTAGTTTTTCATTTCATTCTAACAACTAGACACTGTTCCTTGTCAAGCCGTGCATAACACAAGAATTTAAAACACATTATAATTATACATGACACATTAACAATACTTTACATTGGATGTGTATCAAAAACCATGTTTATTCCTCGACAAAATATCCAGAAGACAAGAACTAAGTTGTGTACCACAAGAACAAATTATCTGTTGTTTGTGTGTCCGATGTTAAAATTTTTTATTCAATTGCAGGTTGGAAATATTTTTTATTTAGTCAAGAAATTTGTAAGTTTGGATAGAACTAAATCATATTCAGAAGAGAAAATATTGCAGAACCCATTGTATGTGGTGCACGCGTGTGACAATATACTCCTACTTAAAATGTGGGCATGCAAAACTATTTTTAGGGGTAAGTGTGAGAAAGAGAAAAGGGGTTTAACATTCACTCAACTCAAAATATGTTATTTCAGGACTAACATACAGTTCAATTTTATTTCAATAATTAGCTTGGGGGGGCGGGGGGGGGGGTGGGGGGGGGGGGGGTAGCAGTGGTTCCCAACCTTTTGTGTACCATGCCCCACCTCAACATCTCAAATTATTTTGGTCCCCCTTTGATATGAAAACAAATTGAGTTTTATAAAAGTATATTATAAACTGAAACAAATTGTTGTAGAGGGGTGCCGGATGTATGATAATATATATGGAGGAGGAAAGACAGGCATTTCTGACAGTGATTTGTACTAAAAGTCGCTTCTGTGTAAAAGTAATAATCGAACATGTGAAGTTATTTTTATTGACCTCATTTCAAAAGTGCCCCCAAAATATTTAAATTGCTCCACATTGGGATCAACACATAAACCTGGATGATTCCTGTACTTACATCTGACCCTGAGAGAAAATGAACGGATAGTAATTTTCCATCACTGTCTACTAAAGGGAGATAAGCTATCTGTGTATCTTCTGTATTGTTAGTATTAGCACCCGCTCCTATATTATCATCAGTATCCATCTCCATGGGAACAAGGGCTGAGAAATGGCCGCGGGTATAACCTAATGAGATTGGTGTCTTCCAACAAAAACTTCTCTCCCACAATAATGGTAAGTAGACTCCTAGTAAAAAAATATCCATAATTATACATTTTTTACATACATGTCAGTAAACAAGTTATAGCGGGAGGTCACGTTCAGCCAGTTCAGATGTCACGCACGCGTCATTTGGCCCTATAACCTCAGTCATTCGATTAACCACGCAGAATCGTTGTTGCTGTGTTTTTATTTCTATCGCAGCTAGTTAATGCCTACCCACAATTCCGCGCAAAAAGGGTCAAACCCTCGAATCGACAGACAATTTGATTGGTTGATCCCTCATTTCAAGCAGAACAAGAGTTAAATAACAAGTCTTTCAGATCCTAATGTAGTAAAGGCAAGTAAAACAAAATTTTGAACTATAAAAATAGGTTGCCAGGCAACGAAATATACGCCCACACAGCAGCCAAATCGTCCGGGCAGTCAACAAGAGTTGTCGCATATTAAGGAATTATCAGAAAATCATTAGAATTTGTTTGGTTTTTATAATCAAACGGTTTTTTTTTTAAATCAGATAATAATTGTGACCTCCAGAGGCACCACAAGCTAAAAAGGGTGATTGTTCGTACAATCAGGGGACATAATTCAAGAAGTAATGACCCGATGGGCGCAAATATCGAAAGGAACCAAGATCTTTGGGTTATAAACATACCTGTCAAGTTTCATCAAATCGATTCAAAATTGTGACCTCTATAGGGTCCACAACCTTGATATAACATATTTTCACACTATTCGTGTACAAACGGCGGCCATTTTGTCCGTCAATTCTAGTCCGATTTTCACGAAATTTACACTCTCTCTTCATTACCATGTAACGGTGATATAGTCAAACGTTTTTTTAAATCGGATAATAATTTTGACCTCCAGAGGTACCAAAAGCGAACAAAAGCGATTTTTCGGACAATCCGGGGACATAATTCAGGAGGTTATGATCCAATGGGCGCAAATATCGAAAGGAACCAAGATCTTTGGGTTATAAACATACATGTCAAGTTTCATCAAAATCGGTTCAAAATTGTGACCTCTATAAGGTCCACAACCTTTATATAACATATTTTCACAATATTCGCGTACAAACGGCGGCCATTTTGTCCGTCAATTTTGGTCCGATTTTCACAAAATTCATACTCAACCTTCATAACCATGGAATGGTGATATAATCAAACCGTTTTTTTAATCGGATAACAATTTTGACCTCCAGGGCGATTTTTCGGACAATCAGGGGCCATAATTCAGGAAGTTAAGATCCGATTGGCGCAAATATCAAATGGAACCAAGATCTTTGGGTTATAAACATGCATTTCAAGTTTCATCCAAATCGGTTCAAAATTGTGTCCTCTACACTGTTCACAACCTTGATATAACATATTTTCACACTATTCGCGTACAAATGGCGGCCATTTTGTCCGTCAATTTTGGTCCGATTTTCACGAAATTCGAACTCAACCTTCATAACCATGGAACGGTGATATAATCAAACGGTTTTTTAAATCGGATAACAATTTTGACCTCCAGAGGGACCACAAGCTAAAAAGGGCGATTTTTCGTTCAATCAGGGACCATAATTCAGGAAGTTACGATCTGATTGGCGCAAATATCGAAAGGAACCAAGATATTTGGGTTATAAACATGCATTTCAAGTTTCATCCAAATCGGTTCAAAATTGTGACCTCTACACTGTTCACAAGCTAAAAAACGTGATTTTTCGTACAATCAGGGGCCATAACCCATGAAGTTACAGTCCGAAACATGCCAATATCGAAAGGAACCGATATCTTAGGGTGATAAACCTATGTTTTAAGTTTCATTGAAATCGGATAAAAATTGTGACCTGTAGACTGTTCACAAACAATTGCGGACGGACGGACGAACAGGGGCGACGACAATATACGTCCACATGAAAATCTGTGTTTTAATCAGATTGGCTTTTAGTAACTCTCATTACAGATATGTTGTATTTTCCTTATTCAAAACCTCGTTCTAAAATCCCATAAATGCAAAGATTATTAACTGACACTTACCCTGAAATTTGGCCAATCCTATCGTCTCTCCTCTAAAACTTTTAACATATTTAACACCATAAACTATGATGGGACGACGAAATATATGAGCTAATGCAAAAATATGAGTTTGTTCTAATGATGTACCTGAAATAGATAAAATAATTTTCACATTATATTTAATTCTTCCTCATTCCTGGTATAAATATGTTTCAATCTCATCATATTTATCAGTTTGCCAACAAGGCTTGTGAAGATATCAAGATATGATCAAGATATGAATAGAACCAACTATACTAATCAATCAATCTTCTAAATTATTACAGAATAGAAATATACCCTTCAACATGATATCTGACATATATCTTTATTTTGCTACATGTACATCTGGTAACAAACCATATGTATATCATATACCCCTATAATTCTTACTTCTATCGCATTCTATTACTCCACATGTTATTGACTGATTAAAAATGCAGAGTTTTAACCTATTGCAAGACACAGGTAATTATAAACACAGGTGTTTTGGGTATTACAATTATAAACTTGTTGTTCTGGGAATATAAAACACTGACCTGGTTGACTGGCTAGACTTAATAATATCGCCCAGTCTCTTTGCCACTGTCCTTCATCTAAACTAAAATGTAATGACTGGGCTTGAAGTGATTCATACTCCTTCCAACGTGGATAAAATCTGAAAACAATTTTATTATGGTAAAAGAATAAATTCAATTTTTTGTTTATCTGAAGGAAACAAATATGATATGGTCACAGTGAAATAAAACAAGTAATGTTATTACTGTATATATATGATGATTAGACGTGATACATATGGACGAGATAATAAAATGATATCCTGTTGAAAAACAAATTAATTACATGAGCAAATATACATGTCAAATACTGTTCTCAATATTATCTTTCTTCTCTATTACTCTAGCCTATTGTCAGTTGTGCAAGGCAGAGGACCTGGCAAGGCAAAATGTCTAGTAATTCGGATGGAACTCAAAGATCCCTAAAAGTTGGGAATTGTCACTGCCTGGCCAAAATTTTGTTCATGACATACCTGGTCTGTGCAGAAAAGTAAGATTCTTAACCACATTTCATTTTCATTATTCGAAAGTAGGTATAGTTTTCAAGATGGATAAAATTACCAGAATAACCTAACATAGTGCAGGAGGGTATTGGTCTAATCTTAAAGATTGTGATCATCCGAGATTGGAGAATCAAGAAGACCTAATCTGACATGTACAAAAGCCTGGACAAAAGGCAACTGTCACCAACTTTGTCAGGTACAAATTATCACATAACATATACATGTCATAATATGTTGAGTGATAATTTGTGTCTGCTAAAGTCTATGACAGGTACCGTATCTTAGGCTTGCATGAACATGGACAAATTAAGAGACGATAATAGAAATTGTGATGACAACCAATGATTGTGAGAATAAAACTTACGTCATAGCTCCTTCATTAAGACTATCAGATAAAGCTCGACGTAAACTATTATCAATATCAAATACCCCCCAAGTAGTCTGTAATACGGAATCTAATAAACAATCTCCGGCAGTACGATTCCATAAAGCATACAGACGACTTCCTAAACAATTAGTTAATTCTTTACTCCAGTTTATAATAGATTCTTCTGATTCCAATTCTATAAGAAAACAAACATAAATTGCCAGGCAACAAAACATAAACCCACCAGCAGACTTAAGTCATCAAAACAAATACTTAAATTTCAACATAACTATAATCAATGAAAATCAAAAAGTTTGCAATAAATTTCAGAAAGTTAGCGAAAAATATTCCATAACAAAGGGGAATAACTCTGGAGGTCATTATGGAAAATGGCTGAAATTCCATTAAATTTATTGAAGCCTTGTTGAATGGTGTAACACGATTTCTTAAGGAGTTATTAATCAGTACCTTTGATGCAATGAGATACATTTAGACAATCCATCATACTGTATCATATTATACAGGTATGGAATATAATAACTTCTATTCTGTTTTAACAAGAGATAAAACCAAAGGACGGACGACAAACAAGGTGACGACAATATACAACCATCACCAAACTAAAATGTGGATGCTTAAAAACAAATATTTTTTGTTATATTTTCACAGCAACTTTTTTAAGGCCAATTGTTTAAGGCCAGTTGACAAAATAGTAATTATATTGAGAAATCTTTTTTTAAGATGACAGAAGTAATTATATCTAGACAGAGTCAAAGCACACAGATTTTACTAAACAACAGTTGCTTGATTGATTGCATATGAAATAGATTTAACACTGAAACCTTGTTATCACGAACTTGATCATTTCAAATACCTCGAATGTCAAGGTCATCTACAAAACAGATTTACAAATTCCATACTGTCTAGCTTATCAAAAGCCATTTAATGCTTCCATTTGCATCTAAAATCTAGCTGCATAATTTCCAAATACAAAGAACATCCTACTTACCATGTTGTACATCTCTATCTAATAATTCATCAAATAGTTGACTTTGAATTGGTGTAGGTAAATCTACTATATCTATAATATATAATACAGTTAATAATACACAATGGCAGATATCTCACAAAGTTTCAATATATTCTGTTGTGTATCTTGTTTATCAGATTTCATAAATTTGAACTAATTGGTTAATTTGTTCACTCTTTGAACAGTAAAGTTGTAATATTCGTCTGGGTTCTACCTTAACTCACTCATATGTTTTCATAAGTTTTGACCATGAATGTGGAGATAACTGTCAATTTGAATTTCGAAAGAGTTCTACACATGTACATGTATGTAATGTATCTTAAATCCTTGTCAATTTGAAAATTCTTGATGTTTAGATATAGTTCAAGAGATCTTGGACACTAATCACCCATTCCATGTCAAGTGGACTAAATATACAGGAAGTTAATTTATTGTCAAGTGACCCTTCACAACATTGGCAAATTTCAAAACTCTATTCTTCAAGATATGACTTGATTTTGGGGTTCTGATTTTATTCCTTCTAGTCAGTCTATATTCTTGAAATTTGGGGGTTTGTAGAGAATGTAATATAGATTAAGAATTCAACATCAAATTTTACAGGACAAGTACCGTCAACTGTGGAAGGAGCGCCTTATTTCTATAGAGTAGAAACTTTACTACAATTATAACTTATTAAAAATTGTTACTTATGACATGTATAAATTATCCATGGGTATTGTTTGAACAAACATTATTAAAAATTAAGCCATATTTACATGTCGTGTGTCAGTTTCTTGTAAAATTAGCTTTGAAAATCGACTTAAACAGGAAAATGGCAAAAATCATTCTTTTTCAAACACTACGGTAATCATATATTGGGAGGCCTTCCATAAAAAAATATGAAACTTTGGGGGAAATGTTGCTTTTAGGTCTATCACTAATGAACAGTCCATCTTTGATATTTCAATTTTACTCTGTAATTAAATAATTTTCACTAAATCAACAAAGCAATATTAACTGATTACAACCTACCTGCTGGAAGAGCAAATGTAACACAGTCAGTATAAAAGAAGCAGGGGAAATCCCCTTTCCGTTGTCGTAACAACGCAGCGATTTCTCTACGTATGTCTGATGCTGTGTCTGGACTAGAATGTGACGGGAGACGTTTTACAGCCTTTGATGCAACATCTGTGGCCGTTAATAATACTGCTAATAAATCTTCACGTTTATACTGTATCGCAAGATGCACTAATGTGTAACCCACTTCAAATCTACCAGGCTTATTAATTAATGCCACTTCGTCCTGTGTCAGCTGACGTGCTGGATCACCTCCTGATTGAATGTAAGCTTCGATAGCATTAGCGTCACCATCGACAACACCTGCACAAGCTCCCACCCACAGCCAGTCTTTATCTCGCATTCGTTTGCGTAATAATCGTACACGTTTTTCTTCGCTTCTATTACGTTCTTCTGATATAGATGGTGCTGCATATGCACCTCCTGCTATTGATGCCATATTGTCTATACTGTATGAAGTGCCTGGCGAAGTCCGACCACGCCGATTAAAATCTCGTTCATTGTCACCACTATAGCTACCACCTGCAGCAAGATTAGTGTCTGCTGCATGACTTTTATTGCGAAAACTGCCACATAAAACACATTTATTATTTTTGGGGAAATTATCATATGTACAAGATTTACATGTCCATTTTGTACCTGCTCTTGTTTGTGCTGCTACTGCACGATTGATATCGTTATTTATTGCTTTGGCTGCCTCAGGTGAACTGGGAGATGTACGATTGGGTGTGCTACGCCCCGAACGGCTTTCCTCGATATTGACATTTACACTTAATGGCTCCATACGACTGCTAGCCGAGCTTGTTGGAGATGATTTCCGTCTGGCTGTTAAACACTGTAAACACTTCTGAGCTTTCGGCCAGTTGAGATACGTACACATATGACATGACCACTTATTGCTCTCCGAACTAGTGCTGCCTCCACATATAATTCCTGATGATGATTCAGTGCTATTAGTCATCAGGGAGGCCATTTTGTAAATATCTCGAGTCTGGTCGACACTCTCTGTAATGAGCTGCTGTGGGCGTAATCCACGGCATAGCGTACAGCGTTTTGAAGCAGGGAAGTTGTCATAGGTACAGTATTCACATGACCATTTGCCTTCTTCAGATGTATCAGTCATTTTGATTGGTTAGAGGTAGACCTCACTGAAAATAGATAATATCAAAATTGAATTGTTTTGTTTTACAATGATACATTATCTAGATATTTCTGTGTCTATCAAGAGCAATTTTGAGAGTACATACATGTAAGGAAGATAACAAACATATTATCTTTCTATAAATCCATTATTAAGAAATATTGGCCTATTGTTTTTGTTCAGGTTGTGGAAATATGGGTAGGTTTGTGAAAACATGCTTCATCTTTACACCAGCTGGGCTAATGAAGACAAGCATCACCATGCTGTGTATTATGACTATAAAAAAGTAGGAAATATTACACAGAAATAAGGGTTTTGACCTAATCTTCAACAAATTCCAGTTTTCCCTACCAGGCCTTCCATCAAGCACAACTGGGGTGATAGTGGTTTAAAGTCAAGTTGTGGACCTACATATAAGTTCTGTTTTTAATTTCACAATCATACTATTGAGCACTATACAATTACTTAATCCTGTCTAACCAGTTTGAGTATTCTCGGTTTTCCCAAATGCAAAAGACCCCTTTAAATATAACATAAACAAGTAAATTCTTTAAATATCAAACATTCCATATGTTAACATGTTATTCCTGAAATGACCTACACATATATAATTGTGTTGAACTCTGTTTCCTTCCTTTGCTTTAACATTAATTGTTCATCTTCTGGTTGTCTAGATATTACACTTTAACAAGCTGACTTGTCACACAAAATAGTGTGCCATGAAGCTCAAATTTATTTCATTTCACCAGTTTATAATCAAATAGTAGCTAAAAAAAATTGCACGTTCCTCCTTTTACAAATATTACTAACATACACACACAGGTAAACTTTTTACCAAATGTACAGTAATTGTCCTTAAAATAAACAATACAAGTGATACAGGCTTATATAAAAGATAGAAAACTAGGAAGTATATGAATATTAGTAATAACAAGCCAACAGTGAGGCTGATGTCCCTCACTGCAATCCCTAAATAAATAGAGGACACAAATTAATTAATTGCATATCGAAATGTAACTGACATCTGATTCTAATTACAGGTCTCCAATAGCATCAGAACATCCCCTAGTTCAACATCTTTAGTAAGTTTCTAATACTGAATCATTCACTGACATCAATAGTAAAGATTTAAATTTAAACATTTTAAAATAGGTTTCTCTCAAAAAGGTCACTGAATCTACATAATTCAGTTGAAGCATGATGAAATTAAAGTTACATTCACGTGTACAAACTGGGTGATTTGATGATATATTAGGACTAAAAACATATTCAATCTAATTAATTTATCATAATTTTGCTTCAAATCCTTCTCAAAACATTGTAATTGCCATGTAAACACTGCTAAAGAAACGATCAAAAGAGACCATGTGTATGTTTGCGTCAGGGGATTACTTCTCTGACTCCGTACCTATAGCAACGACGGCGGAGACAGGATGTTGTCTGTAATCGCTGACTATTTATTACAAATATCGAATCCTAATTACAAAAAGCGCTCAAGGACACGTGCATCCTTTGACGTCACGCATGCAGATATTCCGAATCATCGGGCTGTTTATTAAGGGTACTCTTACATTTTTGTCCTGTATACGCTCAATGAGTGTTTTTCAGGGAATCCAATATTTTTCTAGTAAAATTGGATACCTCTACTTTCCATATATACCAAAATTGTCATACTTTTATAGGCAATAACGACCAGATAAATACTTTTCTAGGAACCCATCTTTATTTAAGTGGAAGTCAGATTTTGGAATTCTGTAAAGATATATGGGTTTTAACGTCCACTCGACACAAAGTATATGTAATAGGTCAGGTTCTTTAGCAGTGGGAGGAAACCAAAGGACCAGGAGAAAACCTACGAGGTTGGATAGGCAACATTACTCCTTGTCACATACAACCAAGAATAGAAACCATGTCAGGTGACTCAATTAACAGACCTTCTGATAAAGCACACATGTGCTAACCATCCAGCAATACAACCCCCCTCAATAGTTTATACAAAATGTTAACATTATGACTATTGTCTGAGGCTATATGTGCAGTGTGTGACATAGTTACAATACTTGTAACCTTAAACTATGTGTTTAAGGTTACAATTGATACAGTCTACGAACCCTTACGCAAGTTCAAATAAGTTCAAACGCACAATTGTCAACACATATCATTATAGTCTGTATTGGAAAACATAATTCTATCACAAATTTTTAATAGTGAAGGCTGGGCCACTAAAATAGTTACAGAACAATTTTTCTTTATGGTAATGCGTTCTACATTTGCATAGCGATGTTTATGTTGTAATGATGTAGGCCTATAGTAGTACGCTATCCGCCATGACACCGGCCAGTTGAAATTTCACTTAGCAGTAGGGTTTCATCAAATCATATAATCATTCGGTAAGGCTTCACCCTTATTTCAATGAGAATTGATTTATTATATGTTAAGCTATGTGCAGTACAGTTTGGGGTTAGTTTTTTGGTAAATTAAGGGAGCTGTAGATAGGCCAGTAAACTTTTTGTAGTCATTTGACTAAAAATCTTGCGCAAAGGAACTCTGTAGGAAAAGCCACTACTGCCAGTTGAAATTTCACTTAGCAGTAGGGTTTCATCAAATCATATAATTATTCGGTAAGGCTTCACCTTTATTTCAATGAGAATTGATTTATTATATGTTAAAGGGACAATCCCGATAAGAACAGAGTCTCAAAAATTAAAGTCCGAGTATTTATGAAATTTATGAACCAAAATATAGTGGCATGGTGTATTTACCTTGTCTCAAAATTTCAGCTCAAAATATTGAGTCGTTTGGACGTGTACGTCAACACTGCTTATCCGTACACGTAACCCTTTTAAGATTTCGGGTCAATTTTTTCATTGGGTGACCTGATAATCGATTAACGTTTCTTGAGAGGTCTATACAGTGAATGACCCATGCACTATACGATAACAAAAGGTAAATTTCACCTACATATTATTTTTATAGAAAAAAGTCTGATTTTATACAGATACTGTATAATACAACGGTCTCCATTTCCAGATGAAGACTGTCAGGTTTAAGTTATTTACAAGCGTATCACAAATATCGGGTTAGTAGGTTGGCCTTAGGTTATGGATTTTAAAGGATTTTACCACAAAATTAAGCAGTTTTATTCCCCAAAAAGTTAGCGGTATTGGCCCTTTAAGCTATGTGCTGTACAGTTTGGGGTTAGTTTTTGGGTAAATTAAGGGAGCTGTAGATAGGCCAGTAAACTTTTTGTAGTCATCTGACCAAAAAACTTGTGCAAAGGAACTCTGTAGGAAAAGCCACTACATGTACTGCACTGGAGTAAGACGGAAGACATCAGTAGTGGGACCATTTCTATGTGTGACAGACTCACAGAACTGAGAAGCTGATCATATATTAATATTAGCATCAGACCCGTATCTAGACACCATTAAGCGGGGGGGTTGGGCATTACCTTTCGGTAGGGGGGCAAACATTTTGAGGAAATTTTCGGAAAGGTCATTCTAACAGACTGTTGTAATCATCATGCTATGTAGTTACCTAGACGTCTAATAAGCATTTTAAAATAAATCTTCAAACAAAAAAAAATAGCTTTTTAGGTTAATATAAGGAACTGTGTATACATTAATGATTGTTAGCAATTTCTGAGCGGGGGGGGTGAGAATTTCACGCAGGGGGGGGGGGGGCATGCCCCCCACACACACACACACACACACCCTTGTAGTCTACGGGCCCGATTAGCATTAATGTTATTAAATGAGTGACCGATGCTCGTCCAGTCACTTATTTGAAAATAAGAATAACAAAAAAAGATGTTAAGAAAATCTAAAACTACTTACAAAATTTTTTTAAATTTAATAAATTTGATTGTGGTGATTGCTTGCTTTTGTTGACGTTGTTGTTGTTGTTGTTATCAATATTGAATATAATTGTGTATGTGTATTCTACTCTGACGACTCCTTCCGCTGCAACGTTATGAATGCGGAAATAATTTCTCAGGCTCCAACATCATATTTAGAATGATGACAGGGTAGTCTCAAACCACAAGACAGCAAATGAACTGAATCGTGTCCCAACAACAAAAACAGAAACAATACCAGACTTCGCCCTCGCCACGGGAGCCTGTTTCAATCACTGTTAGTTCATCAAAAAAGTTGTCTATGAATTCCAAAATCAGACCAAATGAAATGTCAAAACCTATGGTATAACTAGGCGAACTCGGAGCTCAGGAAATCTTCTTTACAGTGACATATTTCGTTTTTATATCTCTGCTATTCTGACAAATTCATAATACAAACAAAACGACTTCCATATTAGATGTGACGTCACTTAGGGGTGAAAATGCAGTCATCGTCTTGGACGAATGCCATTAGTTGGAAATGCAGCCAAGCGTTTACCAGTGCGATTAACGATATGCATTTCGACCGTAAAATATTTAATTTACCTGAAATGGATGGGTTGGATCATTAAAGTAATTACTTAAGACGTTTTGCATTTATGTTATGACTAATCAACTCGAGAGGAAGTGATTTCTGCTAGGCAGGCGAAAAACAAGATGGAGAGATTTTTCGAGGAAAAAATTGTTCCAGATGTTATAGACGCAGCTCCGCTTCAGTTATTGGGGGTTTGTATAGGCATAAAGTTGTCATGCATTGTCCTAAATAGAATATATTTGTTTTGACACCATTGATAAGCTTCATTTGCCTCAAGTTGGGTGAAAATCAATGCCTATTATAGATTTTATTTTATTGTTTATTTACATTTAGACTCTATCATGGTCCAAGGGAAAAAACTCTAAAAGCTGAATGGAAACAGACCACCAAATATTTCCCCCCCCCCCCCATTGACTTTTTAAATTTAATGTCAATTCTTGCATCAATGACCGGCTCATACATTTTCCAAAAATTTTCGTTTGCTTGAAAAATCTCCACAGCAACATCACCACAGACATATCAACATTTCATTGAGTTGAGTGATATCACCAGGTACATATCCTAAACTACAGTAGTTAATACAGTTGCAAACTTTGCCAAGCGGTAATTGCAACATTCTATTATTTGCAGAGTTGTAAAGGGTGTTTATTAGGGCATTGCGTGTGAGCTAGGACACTAGCTATAGCTAGGTGCTTGCATGAAGCGTGTCTGCAACTCTAACCAACATCTGAACTCTGGTATTTTCTTAAAAACATATCACAGAGCTTCAGATAGTTTCTTATTAAGACAAGAATTAGGGAATCTGATTAATCTGTAAAATGTACCTGGGATTTCTATTGAGTATTTTTCTTAATAATTTAATTTTGTTTTCAGGTAACATATGATGAAACATTCTCCATAGAACCAGGTATAATAACCACACCAACACAAGTACAAAATGAACCAACAGTAAAGTTTGATGGGGAACCTGGAATATTTTATACATTAATCATGCATGGTATGTATCAGAGACTACCTATTGGTAAGTAAGTTAATATATTAAGGCCTATTGCAGCTTCATGTAGCATGTCTTTGGATGCATGTTTTTATATAGAGGGCTTTTACATCTTTGGTGTTGTGACTTAATGGTCTGCTTTGAGGTATGGTTTTAATTTATTTTTTTTTTATTTTTATTTTGATACACCCGAATTGAAATGTAGTTGTATATTTTTGTCGCCCCTGGGAAGTTAATATCCGATTGACTTTAAATTCATACACAGCTGTTTAAGGTCATGAGATGAAGTAGCCTAGTTATTTTCAACAATTTCTGATAATTACTTCCAGAGTTATGACCCCCAGATCAGTTTGAAATATCTTGTTGACGCTTTAGAGGCTAAGGTTAATATCTGATTGACTTTATACAGTGTTTAAGCCTATTGATTTTCAATGATTGCTGATAATTACTGGTTTGCATATGTATCATAAAGCCTGTCATTAAATCAACTGGTGTGGTTTCGAATCCCTGGTTGTATGTGACAAGGAGTAGGGTCGCTTTTCCAACCTCGTGGGTTTTCTCTGAGTCTTCCAGATTCCTCCCACTGCTAAAGACCCCTACGCGCAAGCAAATTATCGAAATAACATTAAACAATATGTTAGTCCCGTAATGACCTAGATTGTGTGGAGTGGACGTTAAACTCCATTTTCTCTCTCTCTTCTGTCTTCATTTGTGTTATTCCTGTTTTCTCCCCATTAGTTACACCTTTTCTGCACATATAAGTGATGTTGTGTATTGTGTATCCATCTATTTCAACAAACAATTAATTAGTTTTTTCATTCAACTAGCTACAAACTCCTATTAGTTTATGGGTCACAGTGGCTAAGACGCTGGCTCGCTAAGCTGGAGGTCGGTTGTTCGATTCCTGCATTTGCCGAGAAAGTTCATCAAGATTTTCCGATGTGTCTGACATGGCTGTCTAGTTTGGATCAAACGAAAAAATGAGGTCCCGTGTACACATTTGCATGGACGTAAAAGATACCATGGCAGTTGTAATTCGATATAATAGTAGGCCGTAGTGCTGTTGCCCGGGCAAAATTTCCCTCATAGCATACTGTATGACATATGCCTATCTCCATTAGCCCAGTTCGGAGCATAACAGTTTGACATTAAAGCCCAATTTTTTATTTGACAACTTTCTGGATGACCCCCTCCCCTCCCTTTTTGAACTTCTTAAATTGATATAAAGTCAATTGTTTTAATTGGTCTCCATTATTTGTTTTATATAACCATTGAAAATATTCCTGCTAGTGATTCACATGGGGGTGAGAATCTAGACAAATGTTGCATCCTGCAATAAATCTGGGTATGTGTGCTTCAGTTGTTGCTAAGCTATATATACATGCATGGTAGAGTTTATACTTGATAGACTACATTGTAAATCAGAAAAATGGTGACCTGTGTTTCATCATATGAAGCTAGGTTAAACAGATTACCAAGCAGCAGAATTTGAAATCATTACAATTACAAAAGCAGATTTTGTGCATTCTGACAAGTACTACTTAATTTTATCTATTAAATTTTAGATACCATGTAATTTTTTCACTTTCAGATCCTGATGCACCATCGCGGAAAAATTCTATAAATGGTGAATGGCAGCATTGGTTGGTAGTTAATATTCCTGAAGGTCGAGTCAGTGAAGGGGATGTTATATCAGAATATATTGGAGCTGGTCCACCCAAAGAAACAGGTATGCTTATTATTTGATTTGTCTATATTACAAAGAAAAGAAGAAAGATAGGAAGAAATATGATTATTTATACTCATAACTGTCACCTGTGTAATTATTCACTTCCCTGATTATCATTTTGGGGATTTTGAATCCCTTGCAATATTGTGAAAGTTAAGTCTATAAATAGAATATCAGTTCCAAAATGGTTCAGTTTTCTTAAGTATTTGCATAAATATCTGCATTCTACAATAACCCTTTTGGATTGGCCTCTTTTTGATCGGATTAAATCCTAGCTGGGAGATAATCTAAAGTTGATATTTTGATTTTGTTATCTTATTTAAAAGTTTAATGGATTTTTAGGGTTGGATGGATGAATGGTTAGTCCCAAAATGACCTAGTTTGTGTCAAGTGGACGTTAAACCCCATCTCTCTAATAATCTCTATGATTACATTTCTAGTGTTGATAAAGTAGTGAAAAATTTGATATTGTTTGTAACATGCAAATGATTATCAGCAGCTTTAATACTGTCAGCAGCTTTAATACTGTCGGCTATTTGAACTTAAATTGAATAATAAGTTGTATCCCGATTTATAGAAAGAGTGAGCATACTGGTGCTTTATATACTGAGACATTATAGTTTCATGTTAGTGATATTATGCAGGTATCAGTTTACATCTAAAAGTTTAGATCCAAAGCTACAGCTAATGTTGAGATATCACTGATTTCGTTGTTCCATTGTAAACAGTTATAAACTAATAACAAAAATAAAATTAGTAATCTTTTCAAAACAAATTTTTGTTAGCCTAGTGATTTCATTTTCAATGGCACATGATTTCATCAATTACAGGTTTACACAGGTATATTTTCTTGCTATATAAACAGAAAAGTCGACAGGATTTTGGTCTACCAAGATTATCCTGTTCCACAACAAAAGGAAGAGCAAGACAAAAGGTGCGGGAGATCTGTTCTAGATATCATTTGAAAAATTTAGTTGCTGGAAATTTCTTCCAGTCAGAGTGGGATGACTATGTACCAAAACTTTATGCAAAATTTAGATAATATGGTTCAATATGATTCCGCTGTAAATCTATTTTTTATGAAGGTCAATTTCATGAACTAAATAAGAAATGATGCTACTTTTGATATTATTAATTTATTGTATTTTTGCAACCTCTTACCAATACTATGCACACAGATTGTCGGATAGCCTATTAGACAAGAAGTGTATGTCATAGTTTATTTTATAAAGATCAGCTAGTTGTCTTGTCTTGTCCATTGGAAGTTAGATTAATTTTCTTGGTGCCTTTGGAGAAGATCAAAATAGTATGGTTTGTTAAATTCCAGTATCTAGAAGTATGAAATATTAGTCATATCAAATTCTGATAACAGTCTTTTATAAACTTATTTATGGCTGGTGGCACTTTAAAAAGGCATTTGCCAAGAACTAGATTTGCAATAAAAGGACTTGAAATCAAGCATTTATTTATTATCATGGCAATGTTACTTGACAATCAAAAATATGAAAGTAAATTGGCATTGTCACAGACAATTTAAGGTTGTTTGTGTCTTAAACTTCAAACATTCAGAAAAAAGTAATATGAATAAAGGGGGTCACGGTGGTTAAGTGGATAAGGCGCTGGTTCACTAGCCTGGAGGTCGGGTGTTCGATCCCTGCATTGGCCGAGAAAGTTCATCTCGATTTTCCGGCGTGATTTCCCCATGTCAGTGATGCAGAAGGAGGGCCTTACAAGGATAGCTGCCTAGTCGTTTGGATGGGACGAAAAACCGAGGTCCCGTGTACAAATTGGAGTGCACGTAAAAGATCCCTTGGCAGTTGGAATTCGATATAAGAGTAGGCCCAGACGCCGCTGCCCGGGCAAAAGTTCCCTCATAGCACACTGTATGGCGTATGCCCGTCTTCCATTAGCCCAGGTTAGGTGCAAAAGAGTAGGACGTTAAACCCCATTTCATTTCATTTCAATATGACTAAAATTTTCTATATATTCATTTTTCATGTATATTCAAGCTATGGGCTTAATGCAATCATATATTACATTTAAAGATACATATTATTGAAGATTTAGATGAAGAGCTGAGAGTTCTTGCTATAATAGCTAAATGATAGATAATGCAAATTGAATATACATGTGTTGAAAATTCCATTCAAATAACTGTATATTGGGCCAAGTTATCAGTGTTTGTAGTTTTGACAAGATATGTGCATTTTAGTAACCAGGGCACTGGTATATTAGAGACGTAGCCTGGCTTTCACATTTTTAAATTAAATTTTTAAATGGCGCACCCTTCTAATATTGTTAAAATCATGAGTATCTGCTGACATCGAGAGTTGGTTATGGTCTGGATAAGTTAATTAATAACTAATTAATAATTAAGATAACATTTCAGTCCTAAAAAAGACCTGCAATAGTCAGATTTATCTTTTGCATAATGTATGTTTAGTATATTAAGTTTATAATTAGTTATTTATATTATTATAGCAAGAACAGCCAGCACTCGCAAAATGTATCTTTATTTAAGTTATGGGCTTCATGCAATATATTATTATGTTTTATTGTGTTAAGTTTACAATTATTTATTTATATTGTTATATTTTGTCTTTGTTTTAATTGATATTTATTAAACAGATTGTAAATCTTTAATAAGAGCATAATTATTGTTTATTTCTGAGGGCTAGCCACGAGCTGGGGTGTTCAATGTCTGCATTGGCCGAGAAAGTTCATTAGGATTTTCCGGCATGGTTTCCCTTTGTCAGTGGGGCAGGACGTAGGGGCCTTACAAGGACAGTTGTCTAGTCATTATGATAGAACGAAAAACCGAGGTGCTGTTTACATTGGCATGCCTGTGAGGATCCCTTGGCAGTTGGAATTTCAATGTGGTAAAAGTTACCTCATAGCATGGTGTATGCCTGTCTTCATTAGCAGTAGGATGTTAAACCCCATTACATTTCATTTTGACATTTTATTATTTCTGAGGGGTTATCACAAGCATGAAAATATAACACCTGTCACAACTTCAGGCTTTGTCGGCACAATTTCTCTGATGCCAGTCATTTTGTCAGATACATATTTTTTCTGTTATCATTGCTGTTATTCAATACCCCGGTTGTATGTGACAAGGAGTAGGGTCGTCTGTCCAACTTGTTTGTGTCGAGTGGAAGTTAAACCCCATTTCTCTCTCTCTCTTTTTAATGAATTCATAAAACCTGTTGGGCACAGGTTTCAAAATAAGCTTTAATTAACATAAATAATTGTTACATGTATCTATATTTGTATTTTCAAATTTGGTTATTATTTTGAAAGTGCTACTGAACATTTGTGTTGGATTTCAAGTCTTCTGTGAAATATATTGTCACACTAAATTCAATTAACAATAAAATGTATGATGATTACTTCCGAAATCTTTCATTATATTGTAAATATATCTCATCCATCATTATTGTTGTTTTCTGTAATGATCATATTCTACATTCCATCATGATTGCTATCTAAGATGTATAATTATAATCTTAATCTTTTAGAGCCATTTAGTAACTGGATAGAGCAATACACAAAAACACATACTTATGGAAAAACAGCTAATACTTACTTATATGGGCGATGTTTCGAAGAGTATTTCCTCAACGTTATCGAAACATCAGCCGAATAAATAAGTAGTTGTTTTTTCATAAGTATGTGTTTTTGTGCATAATAATCCTGTTTCAAATTTACCATAATTATGTTCTAAATTCATAATGATTACATTAGAAATCTATAGAAATTGTAAACATTAGAAATCTATAGAAATTGTAAACATTAGAAATCAATTGAAATTGTATACATTCCAAAACTATTAAAATTGTACACATTCCAAATCCATTGAAATTGTATACATTATAAATCTATTCAAATTGTATATTAAATCTATCTTGATTACATTAAATCTATTGTGAATGTATATTAAATCAATTGTGATTGTATATTAAATGTAACTTGATTATATTAATTCTATCTTGATTATATTAAATTTATTGTGATTGTATATTAAATCTATCATGGTTACATTATGATAATTTGTATATGAGCTATATCATGGTTACATTAGAAATCTATACTGATTGTGTATTAAATCTATCATGATTACATTAGAAATCTATCTTGTTTATAACATTAGAAATTTATTTTTATTACATTAGAAATCTATCTTGATTACATTAGAATTCTATCTTGATTACAGTAGAAAACTATCTTGATTGTATATTAAATCTACCTTGATTTTATACTAAATCTATCATTATTATCAATAATTTTTATCAGTATGATTTTTTTCTCAAGCCTATCATGAATGTATACTGAATTTAGATTATGTTCTCAGTCAAGGCAAGCATATATGTATTTTCTTATGATGAATTCAGCTAATATATGTCTACATTGGAATGTATATAGTAGTCTTATATTGTGGTCAGTCTGTCATTAGCACAATAGAGGCTACAATAATCAATATATCTTATGGAAATTCATATCGGTTGTTTATCTCGTTGAAACAGAGGCGGATTCCCCCATAGGCAGTGTAGGCATAAAATTTTGGACGATCTTTTTAAATTTGATGTTTTAAAATTTAAGTGAATTCAGATGTGTGAAAGTGAATTACAGAATATATTTTTCTTCTTTTAAGCAATAATAAATTAAGTTTGTTTTCATTTTATCCAGCAATTGGCTGTTGCTCTGCTCCTCTGAGCATCAATTGATTGCCACTGGCCGACTGATATGGTAGGCTAATGTTTGACCACCAGTATATCCTCGGAAATTTTGTTTCTCTTACAGCGGTCTTAGTTTTACTACGACAAACCAGTTCCACAAAGGGCCCAGTCTGGTCGAGCTGCCCAGGGCCTATCAGAGCCTTGATCCGCGTCTGTGTTGAAAGAAAGGTTTTACAGTTTTCTTTCTGAAATCTATATTGGTTGTCTTTCCATTGTATTGAATCAATGAATGCTACTGATTTTCACCATTTTTGATAATAACTTCCAGAGTTATTCCCCTTTGTTATGAAATCCTTTTGAGGATTTAATCCTTTGAACAGTAGAGGTTGTGGTTTTCGAAAGCCCACATCAGACGCCCAGAGAACAATTGTTTTTACTACTAACAGCAGAGGTGAATACTTGGAGATAAACCCAAGAAAGCAATTGTGTAGTTCACATTATACAAACTTCATTTATTTGCAACAAGTCATGGGATGTCTTGGTTCTTGGAATCTAGTGTAGAAGTCACAGATCATTTTGAAATTTGTAGAAGTTGTGTAACTCATAACTATTTGAATGACTTAGTTGCTGAAGGTGTATGTTTGTTGCCTGGCAACCGATGTTTATTTTAATTGATGCCTGAATATTATAAGATTAATGGTGCTAGGTTATCAATAAAACAAATTATCGCAATCTCCCCTCAGGAATTTTTGCAGGAGGGGGTTTGCCAGGTTTCTGTTACGGAAATCTGCCATCATCTGCCATCATCGTCTCTAAATTACATAGGCATACATACGAATTGAGCTTTTTAAACAGAGAAATCATTTTTATACTGATGTAGGATCACTTTGTGATGGAATTTCATTGATGCAAGGCATTATTTTTTTTTTTATGTAGCTGAGCAGGGCGTGGGTTTGGACCCCCCCCCCCCCATGGATCCGCCCCTGTCCCCTGTGTCTGTTATCTTTACTAGAATAACATTGTATCAATCTGATATAATCAAGTTTTCAAATTTTATCAGTCAATGATATTTAAAGATGCATTATGTAAGATTTCGATAAATGGCTGACAGTTTTCGCCGTACAAGTTTAAAAATAGAAATACTTAATTAAAAAGGAATGATTTTAAAATTTCAGTCAAATTACTTCATTCTGAGCGAATATTATATTGTGCGTCTTTGTGCCGCCTAAAACAACATAAAATACAGCTACACTACCATATTGCTGCACGTGCATTTCAATGAAATCATCATGGTGTCCAATATTTCCATCATCTATCAAATATACATGTAAAAATAATGTGAGCCAACATCAATATTTGTATTTTAATTGCGAGTTACGATTTTAAGATAAAAACTAATCAAATTTCACGCTTTATCGCACAAAGGGTAGATCACAGGACAATATGGCGACCTCGCTAAATTTTGCTTATTTATCACGGACCAAGATTGTCTATTATCTCGGCAGATATTTTAATAATATCACCAAGATAACAAAACCTCACATTAGATGTAGCAGTAACTGTAACAAAATGGCGACAAGTAAAGTACCTAACATGCAATTAAGCAGCGGACATGAGATGCCTGTTGTAGGATACGGCACATTTAATTTATTTAAGGTATAAGTATAATCCTGCACTATCTAATATCATAAAAGGGGCATGTGATAACAATGAGTGTCTTTTCCCTGGTGCAAATTGCTATAGGCTGCAACAAACGTTATCTGTTTTCTATGGCAAGTTATAGTTTAGCGATCACACGGTATGTCTCCCTTCAAAACATCAATATTCACGTGCTTAATTCCGAAGTTTAAATACTAAAAATGTAGCACATTACAAAATGTAATAATAAACGGACAGTCCAATAAGCCCAATTTACGATTAAACAATGACACGAACGAATCGTTTATGATAAATGCAGAATTTGCACAGTAAATGATGAAGTTGAGAATTTGTAAAGACTGTAGTATACCAGTAAAACTCGACTTCTTTATTAATTATAGGTAAAAGTAGATAATGTTAACTAAGTAACATATATGGAACGATATAATACTGTGTTCATATCTTACTATGACCTAGAAACCTACATTAGATGTATACATCAGAATTCATTTCTGAACTACATCTCTATTCTACACTAAACCTGACTGAGCCCCATACACGCGAACTTAAACAGCGGGTCAACACTGGAATGAATTCAAGTCATCGATAGAACACTGCAAATATTATAACAACACAAAAATCAACATCGACTCTGAAATAAACACTAGTTCATGAATACGTTTACAGTGCCCACCAACCACATCACTAAAATTAGTGAAATGGACAGCTGCGTGATCAAAAATTTCGCAAAAATATAAAGTTATATGAACACCAATTTCACAGAATTATCAAGTAATATGAGCATCCATGTATTACTCAAATTTGGGCATCAGACAAAGGGGCGGACTAGGGACCAGATTGGCTTGACATTTAAATGTTGCGAAATAAATAAAATTGATTTTTTGCGCGTCCAATTAAAAATATAATGGCCTAAATCAGAGGAGAAAACTGGTTAACTAAATCAAACTTTTTTCGTTTCCTTGTCATGTCATGTATTCTTCACCGCGGGCCCAGTGCAATCTATCGGCCCCTAACCAGACAGAGTAACTTATAAACCATATCTGATTAAAGAAAAAAGTACCCAAATTTGATATACTCCCATTTGCGTTTTGAAACGTTAACTTTTTGTTATATTTTTTGGTACTTTTTAGGAAAATGAAGTACGGGATGCAACACGTGTGGCTTTAGAAGTTGGATATCGACATATTGATACAGCCTGGGTTTATAAAACTGAAGCAGAAGTTGGTGACGCCATTACACCAAAAATACAAGATGGATCTGTAAAAAGATCAGATTTATTTATTACAACTAAGGTAAAATCCATGCTCATACTGTTCAAATTAATTATATGTTAATAAAACTTAAAATGGCGCCCCATCGTTGGTCTGGGTAAAAAAAAAACATGTTGATTGCACTGGGTTATTTTGACTGGTTTGTTTTGTGTGATGACAATCTGTCCAGATCCAAAAGTCACGGCAATAGATAAATCTAATGATGAATTCGCGTATCTATAATCTGATTAAAACACAGATCCTATTTCGTTTCGTTTTATAGTTCAAAATTTCAGTTTGATTGTCTTTACTACACTAGGACCAGGAAGAGTTGTTATCATTGACGTGTTCTGAACGATATGAGGGATTAGCCATTGGAACGATCTGTTACGGCGAGTTCTTGCAAGGAACTGAGTAGTAAACCACTAGAAACGCCAATTAACGCTGATTGATTAATCAATGCCTGACGTTATAGGGTCAAAAGCCTCTCGTTTGACCCCTTATGTGAACTCTCACAATAATTTGTCAGATCATCATGTAGTATAAAAAAACGAAACGAAATATAGATCTGTATTTTAATTAGAGGTCCGATGTTCGATCCCGGTGTTGGTCGGGTCGGTCTGGCAAGGAAAGTGTCTTAAGTCGTTCGGATGGTTCGGACACCGTTGACAGATTAAATTTGAAATAAAAGTAGACCATAGCGCCACTATTCGGGCAAAATTACCCTCTCCCACGGTATGGCGTACCCCCGTCTATATTAGCCCTGTCGGTACAAGAAATCGTCACAAATCGCGAACCGGATTGACCTTATATCTTTTGCACAATCAAATATATCAACATGTCGTAAACCTAAATGAAAACAAAAAACAAAGTACCGATGGTCAGCTGTAGACAAAATACAATTACTCTTATCTCATTATCAGATTATTCTCTCCACAGCTATGGAACACATATCATCATCCGGACGATGTCGAGGATCATTGCAGAGATTCCTTAGCTAAATTACAAACCGATTATTTGGATTTGTACCTCATGCACTGGCCATTCGCTGTCGTATGTATATATTTTTTTTATATAATTTATAGGTCAACAGTGCATATCTAATATACTATTCAAAAAAGGTAGGGGATATTTGATTTTGGGGGCATAATACTAAAATATGCAAATGACTACGAAAAAAGTCACTATAAAACCTAACAGAAGAAACATTTCCAGTTACATGTGACGCCCAAACGCACCAATAGCTACCGCATGGAATGCAGGTGATGCTTGGGATCATCATGGGGGTCCAACCCAAGATTTGCACGACTCTGACTTTGAATGTTACAGTCATTGTGGCATTGAATTCCAGGGTGGAAACATCAGTTTAATTGTTTTAGTGACCAGAAAACAAATTCTGATATGCGTCGGCTTACCCAAAATGAAAGGTTACGTGCCCTTGGCATGCTACAGATCGGCACAACACAGGCGGTTGTGGCGCGAACGATGAATGTTTCTCAGTCTGTCATAAGCAGGCTATGGTCCAGTTACCGCGATACACAATATGTACAGGACAGACCACGCTCAGGTCGACCAAGGGCGACAACTCAAGCCCAGGATCGATTTATCCGTATGGCCTTGAGAAATCGTGTCATCACAGCAAATCAGATCAGCGCTCGTCTTCAAACAGACACTGGTGTGAGAGTGAGTGGCCAGACGATTCGGAATCGACTGCATAGGGGTCACCTTCGCGCCCGATGTCCTCGCGTGATCCCTTGTTTGAGAGATCATCACATTCAGGCAAGACGTCGTTGGTGTAGGGATCGTCAACACTGGGATAATCGACGCTCGAGCAATGTGATGTTTTCAGATGAGTCAAGGTTCACTGTTGATTTTTTGGACAGACGTAGGAGGGTGTGGCGACGTCGAAACGAGCGCTTCCAAGACGTTAACGTCATCAGACATGATCGATTTGGGGGTGGTTCTGTTATGGTTTGGGGAGGCATCACTGTTGCTGGAAGAACGGCTTTACATGTTGTTGCAGTACTACCGGGACAACATCTTGGCAGTCCATGTTGTGCCGTTCGCACGACGTCATGGCCGCCGTTTCATCTTCCAGGATGACAACGCAAGATGTCATAGGGCCAGGATCGTTACAGGTTACCTCCAACAACAGAACATCACCACATTACCTTGGCCAGCACTGAGTCCCGACCTCCCCCCCATCGAGCATGTCTGGGACATGCTTGGACAGAAGTTACGTCAACGTCAACAACGTCCTGCCAATGTCCAAGAACTTGCTGCTGCGTTGCAACAGGAATGGGACAATCTGGACCAAAATGACCTTAGACGTCTCATTAGGAGTATGCCACGTCGGATCAATGCTTGTTTGGCAAACAGAGGAGGATTTACCCGTTACTGACTTTGTTGTGATGCTGTGGTAACTTTGCTGTTTGACCCCGGGTATCATTTTACCCTTATAATGGTCAGTCTGTGCCTTACTTAGTCTAACGATCATTTGGAATAAATCGATGAATGTGAACTTCATTTCATTTTGTCATTTGTTTCTTCGTCAGTTTCATTAGGTGACTTTAATAACACTTAAAAATCAAATATCCCCTACTTTTTTTGAATAGTATATTTAAGAGAAATATCAAAACACATTAAATTTTAATGTATGGGGGGGGGGGGGCTATGCCATAATATGTGTGATGTGTGTTTTTTATGCTGTAAAAAGCAGCTGTCACGACAAATGCTCTTAAAAAGGAAGTTCTTGGCATGGCAGCTATGCTTGACGTGTCCGGGATAATAACTCTGTAAATTATTGACAAACCACGTTTAAATTCGAAATCATACAAGTTCCAGTTATAAGTATGGATAAACATGTGGAAATTCGTATTATCATTCAAGTGTGGATTCATGCACCGTTAGATCGACTGGCATGGAGACTATATCCATCCCAACTAATTCTGAACTTGGTGGTGTTGTCTCAAAAATAAGGGCTCTCAAAATAATTTATTATGAAGGGTTGGGAAATGCTTTTACTTAAGATAGAATTATGCTTTAATATAATTGTGGTTTTGGTAACTTACAGGCAGCAGAGGATAAAACAGCGTGGATTTTATCAGAATCGCTGAAACCATCGGATATAGATTATATTGACACCTGGAGGGTATGTTAATATAAATATTGTAAAGATAGATATTAATGTTGATTAATATGGTTAATAATTTCAACTGTATCCCGTTTTTCATAAATATTATTCTGGTTATTCCCTTTATATTATGTACATCCCCTGGATATGTAGGGGGGGGGGGGGGGCTAGAGTGCCGCGCTTCGACCTCTAGCTCTCTAGCTGGCCGGTCACCTCTGGCTTGCGGTTGTGGTTTCGATCCTTAGTCTGAGCGTATGTGGCATGGAGATAGGGGTGCCTTCTCAACCTCTTGGGTTTCCTCCGGGCACTCCGGTTTCCTCCCACTGCTAAAGACCCATACGCCCATGCGAATTATTGAAATAAAATTGAAACCAAATGTTAGTCCCAAAATGACCTAGTTTGTCTCGAGCGGACGTTAAACCCCGTTTCTCTCTGTCTCTGGATATATGTGGCTTGGTACTTCTGTGTTTTTTGGGTTTGATCTCGTTGTATATTGGTTTAGAAATATTATTTATTCGTTTTGTGTTGGGATTTTTCTTTTTCAGGCGATGGAAGAACTGGTAATTAAAGGATTAGTTAAAACTATCGGAGTTTCTAATTTTAATATTCAACAATTGAAACGACTTTTAGCTGCTGATAATCTAAGATATAAACCAGCAGTTAATCAGGTATTTACCTATCTTCTCTTACCCTGTATAATCTAGGATTGGTTTGCAACAAACCATGGGTTGAAGAATTGGCATAGGGATGATCATTATACACTTCAATAGATTGTTATTATAGTAATCGCACATTCTTCATGATTATGTTTTTAGATACAGCCTTATATTTGTTAACCATAAAGTGTATGCTTGTTCATGAGCATGTCCACGATGTGTAATAACTCATCATGTCTTGTTCTTGATTGGCCGTAGCGTGTAAGTTCTTGCTGCTCAAAGCTTTCATTCCTGACCATAACAAGTATATCTTATTTCTTGATTTTACTGGCGGTTTCCTTACTATGGCAGTTGAAGTCGAATAGTCAGGAATTTGTTAGGCTGTGGCGACTATAGCGGTGTTGATAAGAAAAGCGTGTCTGTCCAACGAATGGTACTAAAACCAAGTCCAGCGTTGTACAGAGATGTGGACGTAAACGAACCCTTGGCAGCTGTAAATCTTGCATTGTACATAATGTAACCAGGTATATAAAAATATCACATTCCTTTCCTGTCCGTTTTCTATTCCAGGTTGAAGTTCATCCATATTATACAAACAATGAATTATTAGATTATTGTAAACAAGAGAATATTGTGGTAACTGCTTACTCTCCACTGGGAAAAGGTGGAGCCATCTAGTATGTTGTTTTATGATAAGCCAACATTGAAATATGGTCGTATATTGTTTACGATCCCGTCCATCGGTCGGTCCTGTGTCGGCAATTGCATGTGGATGCTTTAGAGGCTAAAATTAATACGTTTTTTGATAACTTGAACAGCTAAATCCATTGGATTAAATGATTTGTATATTAAACGTTAGCATGGATCTAACAAATTCTAATGACCTGATAATTACTTATGAGTTGTTACTCTCAATCAGATTTAAGTGTGTAATAAATGTTTCATTACCGTAAATATATGCGACAACTCTTGTTGACTGTCCGGATGATTTGGGTGTTGTGGGAGTATGTTTCGTTGTATGGCAAACTATCTTTTTTTAAATAAGGAAAGAAATCCTGTTTAATAAGCAATGGGCGCTGGTTCGGAAATTCCATTAATATGTGTGTAGTGATTCCAAACAAAGTCATTGGAAATCAAAGATAACACGGGCAGTGGTCACAGAATCAGATTAGGGATCGCAACAACTACACCTGACTAAGCTACAGGTCTGATAATCTAAATCAATATGAGGTGGCTATATTTTTGTTTTGTCCACCCATTTGGCCTCATGTCGTTTCTGTGATAATGTGCCAATGTGTTCTACTTTTCAGTACATCTCAACAATTACCAAACATACTTGAAGACGCTGTTGTTACAAAACTAGCAGCTAAATATAATAAAAGTCCAGCACAGGTAAATAAATACTTAAAGTATCATTGCGTCATTGACATTAATATGAATCCCCTGTAAACTAAGCGACGAATCTCTATTAGGAATATCGGTTCAAAAATAGTTAAATTCCGTTCAGTATTTAGAGAGAGAGAGAAATGTGGTTTAACGTCCACTCGACACAAATTAGGTCATTTTGGGACAAGTTCAGTATTTACAAAGATATGTTGAATTGAAATTTCATTGAGCTGTGCGGATCGTTATAAGCCTGCCGCCATTTTGTTGTGGGCGAATAGGCTCGATAGGCCGTGTATTTTGATTTCGTTTTCTTAGATACAAGGTAAATGATCAGTCAGAGCACGTGGATTAATCCTTAAGAAATTTGATATTTAAGCGAAAAATGCAAATGACATGTCACTGCTTTGACGAAATAATCATGCACGTATTCGAAAATAATTATAAGCGAATGAATGAATTCTGCAACTCTGACAACGTTCCAACGAAAAAAGTAATCAATCATTTGAGATTGTATTTGTGCTATAAATTTTTAAAAAGGTTGTGTTAAGATGGGCAATTGGTCGAGGCTACACAGTCGTTCCTAAAAGTGTGACGCCATCTAGAATCAAAGACAACCTGGAGGTATGTGTAACTTATTTATCTGATTTAACCTATTTTGAATATTAAATCGACTAACTGTAATTTTATACATTCATAAATGTATAAAGAAATGTTGGGATGTATACGGGACATGAAGTATCGATTGTGAGTTATAATAGAAATAAAAGTTTACACATAAGAATAAATTTTGAGTGATTCTGTTAGTGTCATCAGGGACGAACATAATGAACACCTCACTCTAATATAAGCATGTATCGTGAGAATTCAAGATCTTTTGCGGTGAATGTGTCATTCTCCAAAGGACCTTGCCGGAAATGGGTATGTTTGCAATGCCCATTGTCATAAGGCATTGTATACTGAGAAAGACGTGAAATGAAACGAATTGGGGTTTAAAGTCTTACTTTTCTGGTCATAGGGAAGACGTAGAAAAATAAATGCCATTGGCCCATTTTCGTGCATGAATAGGAAACACTAAAAGACCCTTTGTCCGTATGATTAAGCTTTTGGTATATTTTTAAAACGGTGTTTATACATATCATGAACTGATAACTATCATTTTCAGTTGAATAAACAAATACAGATATTAATTTGAAGCCAGTGCCTGAATCAAAATATGGAAAATATCAAGGAACTGTTATCAATAACCCCGTTTACATTACAAATTTTAAGCGTACCGTACAGAGTACCGCGCCAATCTGGTCCACTGAAGTGGTGTGTTTTCGACACAAGACCGGTTATTTTCGTCGAGTAATGTAGAAGAGTCATTTTTTTAAATTTTAACGTGGCCTGTTACCGCTTATTGCCATCAAGTGTAAACGGGGACAATCATTCTATCACATTATAATACGAAAAAGAATCTCCCAGTCCACACAAGACAATAACACATTCATATTAGATCTTTTTTCTTTTTTTTTCAGATATTTGATTTTGCTTTAACAGAAGATGAAATTCGCACAATAAGTGGTTTAAATCGTAATTTTAAATGTGTTACTCTAGATAAGTAAGTACGGTTCCTTTTTTATACGCCCACATTGAAATGTGGTCGTATATTGTCGTCAGAGTTATGGCCCTTGACGACTTCAAAAAATCTTGTGGACGCTCTAGAGGCCAAAGTTAATATCCGATTGGCTTTAAATTTATACACAGTGTTTAAGGTCATAAGACGAAGAATCCTGTTGATTTTCAGCGATTTCCGATAATTAGTGCTAGAGTTATGGCCCTTGATCACTTCAAAAAATCTTGTGGACGCTCTAAAAGCCAAAGTTAATATCCGATTGACTTTAAATTTATACACAGTGTTTAAGGTCATAAGACGAAGAAGCCTATTGATTTTCAGCGATTTTCGATAATTAGTGCCAGAGTTATCTCCCTTGATCACTTCAAAAAATCTTGTGGACGCTCTAAAAGCCAAATATCCGATTGACTTTAAATTTACACACACTGTTTAAGGTCCTGAGAGGAAGAAGCCTACTGATTTTCATCAATTTCAAATAATTACTTCCAGAGTTATCTCCCTTGATCACTTCAAAAAGCCTTGTTGCGCTGTAGATGCCAAACTTATCATCCGATTGACTTCAGATTGATACACAGAGTTTAAGGTGTTGAAACGAACAAGTATTTTGATTTTCAATGAATTTTGATAACTGAACAGCTAAATCCATGATATTAAATGTTTCCTATACTAATTGTTAGCGTGTGGCAAAACTTTATAAAAAGCAAACAAATTCTCATGATTTTCTGATAATTACATAATGAGTTGTTACTCAGATTTTAGTGTATTACAAATGTTTCATTACCAAAAAAAAGTAAAAATATGCGACAACCCTTGTTGACTGCCCGGACGATTTAGCTGCTGTGGGCGTATGTTTCGTTGCCTGGCAACCTATCTTTATACTTTCGATTAATTACATTATGAAGATCTGACCGGTTGAACCAGAAGGTCTTGTCAGGGGTGATACGAGAGGCTTTTGACCCTATGACCTCAGACATTGATTAGTCGCACACCATGGCCGCTTCATTGACTAATCCCACACTTCAACCAGAACGCCAGTAATATAACAATTCTTCCAGATCCTAGAGTAGTAAAGACAAGTAAAGCGTATAAAAACGAAACGAATTAGCTGTGTTTTAATCAGATTGTATTGTCGTGTATGATTTGATAATTAACTAGTGGTTTAAATCATCATATTAAATGTATATTTTGAAATGTATACCATTATCTTATTTTGCAGGTTTAAAGACTACCCAGAATACCCCTTCACTTGGTTATCTACGAAGAAATAGAAATACCGGAGATTCAAATTTATATTATAATAGATTATTGAAATTTAAAACGATGAAAACTCTATAAACATCATGTAATATAAAATATACGAAAATAATATTTCAAAGTAGGCCTAGATCAAATCAACAATACATATACCAGATTTGTGTTTTGTTTACTGGAAGGGTGGGTGGGTGGGGGGTAATGGGGGCGGTATTGAGATAAACATCCGCTTCCACCTACGGTGATATGCATTAATGTAAAATTGTTATATTTATATGTACAGATTTTGGTCATAGTTCACTAGTTTCCATGCCGTCCAAACATTTAACTAAGATTGATTTTGTCTGAACGCAAGGTGGGGGCAAAAAACGGTTTTAACCTTAAGTAATTGGGGCCAGGTTTGAGGCTCTTGCGAAAGCCTTAAAGTCTCCATTTTGCATCCTTGTGTGACTTTATATGTGCGCATTTGAACGAGATTAGTTTTATATTTTCGTAGTCGCCTTTGACATGTTATAATAAAATGAAATGGGGTTTACACCATATTCTTCTGCACCGACTGGGCTAATCAAGACCGGCATACATTGAGCTGTGAGGCAAATTTGAAATTTTACGTGCACGCCAATGTGGTACACGGGTCCTTGCCAGACCCTCGCCCAGCACCACTGACATTGGGAAACTTTGGCTTACACTGAAAAAAAACTTGTGTTGAAACAACACAAACTTGTGTTGTTTTCAACACAAGTTGGGTGTTACTATTTAACAACACAAACTTGTGTTGAAACAACACAAACTTGTGTTAAATGCTGAAACAACACAAGACTTGTGTTAAAATTTGTCAAACAACACAAGACTTGTGTTAAAATTTGTCAAACAACACAAACTTGTGTTGAAACTTGTGTGAAAATCTACACAATACTTGTGTTGAAAGTTCTGAAACTTGTGTTGAAATTTCTGAAACTTGTGTTGAAATTTCGGAAACTTGTGTTGAAACTTGTGTTGAAACTTGTGTTGAAATTTCTGAAACTTGTGTGGTTTCATATACAAACTTGTGTATAACCATCAACAAAAACTTGTGTTGTATTTCCCCCAATTTATATCCAATATAGCAACCTTTCCCATGCAGCATCCCTCCTTTTGCTCTGTTTGATAAATGAGGTAACAATATTTTTTTTTTTAAAATTATTATTTATTCATAAAATGATATTTGGAATGTTAACAGAAAAATAATATTAATAAAATTGTGTTAAATAATGACCCCCCTCCCCCCAATCACAAACTATAAAATAGCTATTTAACAAGTACTAAGCATATAAAGACAGTATCCCTACCCCATACCTCCAAAATAAATAATTCAAATATATTCAAATTTAATAAGATATATACCATGTACTAATAAGATAAATTATCCACTAATTTGAATTACTTTCAAAAAGTGAAAATTGTTATAAGTCGAATTACAAGTGATTAGTGAGTAATCTAGAAATAACTAGCATACACAGAAAATTAACAAAAGAAAAATGACCTATTTTACAGGAGTAATAAAATGGTATAGAACTCTTTCCTCATTAGGAAAACAAACCCCAAACAAAATGAATATTTTGTACATATAAGGAGCAAAGCATCAAGATTGCAGGATTGAAATATAAAAATATCAGAGACAATGGCAAATATTGAATAAAATGTACAAAATATTTATATACAATTACAAATCATAAGCAGTGGGAAGCCACGGTGAGTATAAGGCGCTCGCCGAAGATTTCAACTGGAGTTCCAAGCATAGTTCCTCCATGTCAGTAGTGTAGGACGTGGGAAGGGACAATATATAGTTGTTTGGATAGGACAAAAAACCTTGATCTAATGTACACATTGCAGTGCATTTTAAAGATAATATAGAAATGAGGTTAAGCGTCCACTTGACACAAACTGGGTCAAATGGGTACAAGCCTGGATCAAAGCCACTTCGACTGTGTTCACTTTAAAGTACCCTTGACAATTGACATATTTGACTCAATGCCAGACCTCCTGATCCAATGTGTGCCTGTTAACCATTCGACCCCCTGAGTTCCCTTTAATGAACCCTTGACAGTTGAAATATTTGATATAAGAGTAGACTGTAAGGCCGAATCGCCCTAATAACACAGAAAAGTGGGATATTAAACCTTTTTTCGTTTCATAAGCAAGGAAAAGTCACCTTAATGTAGGTCAAGGTTTTTTGTAATTCTGGGTATATCTGATCTACATTTGGTTTCTAGATAATGTCTATTAAATACTTTTATGATTTCCGACCAAATTTTAAGTGATTTATATGTCACTTTACTTTCTATATTATACAGAAATTAATAAGAGGATTAAAATCTAATTGTGTTTTCGAAGAATACTTAAAATTAAACAAAAAATAAATATTTAAAAATTGGGTCAAATGCATTCTTTTTCAGAATTATAAAATAAATTGATGCTTGGTTTCTCTCGTTTTTATCATTCATTGAATTCTCCTCCGAGGGTGCTTCAGCCTAAAAAATAAAAAGTTTGAAATAAAAATACTTTCTATATGATTCATAATGTTTAAATAAACAATTTATTTTGCCACATCGAGACTTAGTTTCTATTTTGTTTCAACTTTGCGTAACACTCCTTATGTCTTGTCCAGTTACAGACCCAGGCAAAATTTAATGCTCAAATGAAATGGGTTAGAGTCAGAAAAAGAGAGAAATGGGGTTTAACATCCACTTGACACAAACTAGGTCATTTTGGGAACAACATACGGTTTAATTTTATTGTAATAATTCGCTTGCGCTGAGGGGTCATTAGGAGTGAGAGCAACCGGAGGACCCGCAGCTTTATGATACAGCGCGCATGTCCTAACCATCCGGCCATCCAACTGGCAATTCACCCCCACCCCTTTAGAAGTCACAAAAAGGCCTTGAGATTTTGGACTGAAATTTTGCACGGTACCGCGACACCCTAAGGCATATTGTATTAAATTCCAATTGCCAGAGGATCTTTTACATACATGCCAATGTGTACACAAGACCATGTTTTGTTGTTCAATCTGAACAACTAGACGAATGTCCTTGTCAGGCCCTCCATCCTGAATTTTCTATGTCAACATTGGTAGCTAACCTGCAGCCTTAAAATATGCGGGCCAGTGTCTTACCCACCTCGACTCTCTACAAATGAGTCAGTCATATGTGCACATACATGTATGTGTATACTTTTACTATACTAAATTGAATTTTATATTTCAAAATAATAAACTGAAATGGAGGCTAATGTCACCTCCGCTCCAACCGGGCTATATTGTGCCAAACACATTTAATGGTGAGATTTCAAATTACCATAACAACAATCTTTTCTATTGGAATTGAACACTCACCCTCCAAAAACCTCATTTTTTCAGCTCTTTCTTCTCCCATATTATATTTTCTTTCTTATTTTATTATAATATGATGTTTTATTTGCTATGGCATCTAATATGGAAACTGAAAAATATGAATATGTGACATGTAATTAACTTTTTAAGATATCTTCCCATATACAAACTGTGTGATATAAAATTGAAACTAAAATATCTACGGTATCCAAAACCATTTGAATCCTGAAGATTTTACATAAGCCGTGAAAATCTATTTTAATAACCCTTGTTTGTCATTTGACTGGACTGTCACAGTAATTAGACGATAGCCATGTGGCTGAGTGAGTAAGGTGGCGGGTTTGCTCTCAGTTTTTCCTGGGAAAGTGCATTTGGATTGTTCGATGGAACAAAAAACCTGCAGTCCCTTTGGCGTGCATGTAACCCGATAGCATGGTATGGCCTTATATTTTTGTTCTGGGTATGCCCCATTGTGGGTTTTTAGAAAATATAGACTTTTCTAGTAAAGCTGTGGACACACTAGAATGATGTTTTCAAATTATTTGCCCAATTCAATTGGCGCATAATTGCAGCCGAATGAGTGGATACTCCAGGCCTAGTTTTCTAGAGTGCTGTGCTTCGACCTCTATCTGGCCGGACACCTATGGCTTCAGCTGTGGTTTCGAGCCCTGGTGTGAGCGCATGTGGCATGGAGATAGGGGCGCCTTCTCAACCTTGTGGGTTTATTGAAATAAAATTAAACTATATGTTAGTCCCGAAAAGACCTAGTTTGTGATGAGTGGACGTTAAACCCTATTTCTCTCTCTCTCCCTCGTCAGATTCACCACTCAGTTACATTACCTTTTACGTCACATGATTTAACATTTGTCTTCAAAAAATTCATGTGACTTCTTGATATGACTGTGTGCTTATTGGCTAATGAATTCTAAAACAAGACGAATGCTTCAACAAAGCGGACACACCAATCAAATATATAGTTCAGCCAAATATATCAGACCTGTTTGATTTGGGCGAATGTCAGTGTACACACTACGTGAATCTTAGCGCTGATTGATTCAGCAGAATCCTTCTGCTAGTGTGTCCAGCGCTGCCGATTTACGTTTATACTTATATGCAAATATCATATTTGAAATAGACTATTCTGTTATGTGATTCACCGCTTGAATGTGACTAGGAATAAGGTTGCCTGACCAGCCTTGTGTGTTTTCTCCAGGAACGCTGGTTTCCTCCCTTTGCTGAATACCCCTACGTGCAAGCAAATCGTTCAACTAAAATTGAACCATATCTTAGTCTCAAAATTACCTGGCGCCAGTAAGTTTAAAGGATTTATGCAACAAACACTAACAAAAACTCCAAAGTTAATGCCGAATTAATATAAACACAACATACACAATGGTCAGTGCTCAGGAAAATTGTGGAAATGGAAGACCGGTCCTACTTGATTCTAGGATATATATCATGCACGGGCCTACTTGATTCGACGAATTTAATACAAGGACATGTATATCGCACAGTTCTGTTAAGTGAACTTAAAACCCGATTTCCCCTCTCTCTTGACTGGATATTACTACTGATAGTGATATTATTTAAAAAATATATTAAAAGAAAATGAAATTGTTACCAGTTTTTCTTCGTGGAGTAGGCCTATATGCTAACATCAATGACTGAAAAAAAAACAAACGAAATTATACTATAGAGAAACTTCAGACGACAGGTGTTACTGTTAGTTTCTGAATCAGTACGTCTAATAGTAATATATTACACATTGATTGATATAAAAATAAAAGGCTGATTTGTTTGTTTGGTTTTGTTTTTCTTTTACACAGATAAGATTACATTTCAATTAAACTAGTACAAAAGTTAGTATCTACATGTAGCTAACGCCTAATAGTCCATGCGTGATATACACGTATTTCTCATTTTGCCCGAAACAAAGATGGCTACCGGGCGAATATAAAATGAAGAGAGATTCTTACCTGCTGGTCCCAGTTGGGGTTGTTTTTTCCAATTACAAGTATTTGAACAACGGTGTAGCGCCGAATAATATTAATTAAGCACGTTTTTAGAAAAAATAAGACAAACTACTGAATTACCGGGACGCTTTAGAAACAACCCAAAAATTTTCTTTGTCCGCCATTTCCAAACACACATTTCCGGTTTAATTGTTCTGAGGTAGTCTCTAACATCCAGAAAAATATTCTACGAATAACGTACGTTGAAGATTACAAGGTTCTAGAACAAGTCTTGGTCTGACTTGTTTGTTTTAAATTATTAGTAATATACATAGAAACAATAAATCGATGCTAAATTAAATATACGGTTTTATTTTTTTTTAAATTTTACAAACCTGCGGTCTTGTATTCGGTGTGACAATTATATTTTTAAAAATATCACTCTCGGTTGACACTAGGGCCTACTACGAAACGTGGCGTCCTACAGTTAAATGTCTAACTGAATGTCGCTGATAAAATATCAAATAGAGTATAGATAACTTGGAGAACCATTGTATCAATAAATCAATTATAAGACAAATCTGGAAGATTAATTAAATTTGATTGGTTACTGTTTAGTTAACCAATATACTGTCCAATTTCGATTACATCAACCAATTACATTACTCAGAGTTTTACTCATTGTTTTCCAATGCACATTGAATCAATTTTGACAAACACAAGGGTGCTGAAAATCACATGTACACTACACTACATGTATATATTCCTTTTATATATCAGTTTATTGCATCAATAAAAAAAAAGACAACCAGACATTTCATCTTTACAGACAACTTAACACCAATTAACATTTAAGTCTGCCTGGCAATTGTCTGATTAATTAGTGCTCACACTCTTCCAGTGAAGAACAGCATGTAATTTTCGGGATTTGAATTAAGCCTTTTATTTTATTACTTTTTGTTAAACTTGTGAACTCCCGAATTCTGACTTTGTAAACAAAAAAAAAAAAAACAAAAAAAAAAAAAAAAAAAATCGTTGGTTGACGGTAGGCCTACACAATACTTGTGTTACTGATATGAAAACACACAAGATTTTTACAAATCTACACAAGTTTGTGTTAATGCAAGGCAAAACAACACAAACTTGTGTAGATTAGTTTTAACACAAGTACTTGTGTTGAGATCCACAGGCACTTGTAACTTTATTTCAGAAATAACATTAATCTGAAGTCAAATACTGTGCCAAACGTCTGATACACATAAATGAGATTATCGTATTGAGGGGTAAATAACTCGTCTGAAATTTAATACTTTTTCATCAGCAGAAACATACACAGTGTGAAATACAAATTTTACACCATGTCTCTGTCTCCTTTTTTTGTCAAATATCAGCTCGTTTCCGCAAATATATAACTTGCCTGCTCTATAGGATCAAAACAAAATAACAGATTCAAAGCTCTCTGCTTCCTTTTAAAATGTTGCCATTTCTCCGACTTTAGTAGTACTGATGTAGTTCAAGCTGTTTCGTCGAAGCAATTGTGTAGTCTCTAACAACCATTATTGAACAATGGAAATGAAATGAAATGGGGTTTAACGTCCCACGCCCCGATTTAACAATGAAGAATCTATCTGTTAAAACATTAGCACACACAACACGAAATCAGACTAGCAAATTTTATCATTTTTTAAAAATATCTTCTGCGGCACCCGTAACACCCTATGTGGTACTACATTTAATCACAAGATATTCAACTTTGATAGTATTCTTCTCAGACGCCCTTATCTCCCGGTGTGGTACTATATTCTCCAGTCAAAATAGGGTACTTTTAGTCTGGTGTTTATTTTACAACAAGTCAAAATTTTGTGTAATGTGGTAATTGTGGTACCCAAAACACCACTAATATGTTGTGGAACCTCGGTAGTAAACAACACCTCAGAATAAAAATAGAATACAATCTGATTAAAATACTGATCTATATTTCGTTTCGTTTGTTTGTTTTTATACTTTCGATGACCTCCACTACATGAAGATCTGACAATTTATAGTGGGAGTTCACGTCAGGGGTCAAACGAGTGGCTTTCGACCCTATGACGTCAGGCATTCATTAATCAATCAGCGTTGACGTGTCTAGTGGTTTACCCACAGTTCCGTGGACCAAACAGCAAAGAACTCTCTGTAACAGACCGTTTCATTAGCTAATCCCTCACATCACCCAGAACACATCAATGATAACAACTCCTCCAGATCCGGGTATAGTAAAGTCAATTAAAACGAAATTTTGAACTTTAACCACATTGGCTCTTATGTTTAAAGGGGGGTTTGGATGGCCCAGTGGTCTAGAGTGTCGCGCTTCGACCTCTAGCTGGCCGGTCACCTCTGGCTTAAAGCTGTGGTTTCGATCCCTGGTTTGAGCGTATGTGGCATGGAGATAGGGGCGCCTTCTCAACCTCGTGGGTTTCCTCCAGGCACTTTGGTTTCCTCTCACTGCTAAAGACCCCCACGCGCATACGAATTATTGAAATAAAATTAAACCATATGTTAGTCCCGAAATGACCTAGTTTGTGTCGAGTGGACGTTAAACCCCATTTATCTCTCTCTCTTATGTTTAAAGTGGAGCGCTAAATGTCATTGAGCCAACTGGTTTAGATTCCCTGCTTGTACGTGAAAAGGAGTAGGGTCGCCTGTCCAACCTTATGGGTGTTCTACGGTCTTCCGGTTTCCTTGGAACACAATAAAATAAGCATTTCAAGGTTATTAAAAATATATATTTCTTCATAAATAAAATAAAATAAATAACAAAGTTAGTGTGTAAAAAAGAATTCTAAATAAACATGTAGGGTGTGTTAGGCCCTATAATGCACCCACCAGCAGCATAGTTATCAGTGCCATCTGTAAAATTCAAGTCAATAACAGCTTTTATTGATTTTGGGGTGGTTTTTTTTTTACATATAAAGGCACTATGATAAAGGTTTTAATATTTAAAAATTTCATAAATCTAATAAAAATGTAAATTTCTAGGTGGCAAAAGATTAGTCAAAGTGCATCTACTAAACAAAAATATTCATTAAAGTTCCAATTTCATATTTTCTAAGAAAGTCAAAACATAATTATTTCTATGTTTTTTGCTCAAAAGGTTGTCAACTCACTATTATACGATCATGGGCAAAATTTTTTGGGCAGACACCGATTGATTGAGGAAATAGTTAACCAATTACCTCCCTTGTTTTCCCATTCCTCTCCATGGACGGCCATCTTCAAACGTTTGAATTTGAAGTTGAAAATGATATTTTTGCCAATTTCTCAACTGGCAATAGTGAATTACAGGATTAATAGGATTATTCTTTAACAAGGTAGAACTGTTTATAGGTACAATCTATTTTGGGGCTTTATTTTAATACATTTTAAAAATATAACTTAAAAAAATGCTATTGGAGCTTTAAACATTTGTTGATATTATGAAAATAGTCCTGCCTTAAATGCTGTGTGCACAAGGATTATTTCTCCTCGGTTAAAACATACAGCAACACATTCTAACTTCCCTATGGTCGACCAGTAATATACCTAGTATGTAAAATCTTCATCACCTAGGCAATATTTATTGAGCTCCATCAAATGTTTAAATAAATGTATTATCTGTTATTAGTATTCATTTGGAAATAGAAGTTATCTGCTCCATTGGTTTGTCTATGAATTATGCTCTTCATATTTGTCTGTCTTGTGATATAATATGTTGATATATCCGCAGTCTTCAACTGTAAACATTAAATCAACTGGAACATATTCATTAGTGTTATAGCCACATCAACATGACAAAAAAGTCCATGGATGCTGCAGCATCAGGTAGCAGGTCTATTTAACAGTTTTGACAGTTTGTTCTAATTTTACAATGGTAGAGAGTTTCTATCTGCTAGACAATCAAATAGGAGACATTCGAAATCCCCATTTCAGGTTTTGATTATTCGAACTTATGAAAGATAATATCTAAGATAAGATTGTAAAAGGACACAAGTAGAACAGTCCTTTAACCAAATAATATTGAAAATATATTGAAATAAGACTTTAATGGTACTGATCTCCAAGAAATTTAGCCTCATTACATTACATCAACATCACCAGCATCTTCCATGCTTTTCAAAATAATTAAAATCCACAAGAAATGTGGCGCCAAGAATAATAGTTCTTTCATGACCACTTAAGGTTTCATTATCTAAAATATAAAAATTAAATTTTCAAATTTAAGACATATCATGACTATTGATTAAAACTTTTATTGGATCAATTTTGAGAAACACTGTAAGCATCTTCATTTGCAACAAAATTTTCTAAGATTTCAGTTTCTTTGTACTTTTCTAAGAGCTTCCATTTATTTAGTTGTTTCAGACAATAAATTTTCTGAGATCATTCATTTCTTTAAGGCAATGAAATTCTAAGATCTTCTATTTCTTTGTATATTTTAGATAATAGAATTAGTTAAAAAAGCTGACTTACATTGTACTTTATAATCATTAGATGCACCTATTATATCTTTACAACCACCCGATATCTTACTAACAGTACAAACAACTTCACCTCCACTATCCAAAACCTGTATTAAAAAATAACCCCCCAAAATATAAAATGTTATAGAGACAGGATGCCAGGCAATCAATCATGTACGTCTACAACAGTCAGTTGTCAGATCAGTAAATTTTTCACAATGTGCATTTTTGGACAAATAGAAGCAAAATATTTAAGCTGAACATATCATTGGCACATAAGACATAATCAATGGTAATAACTCTAGAAAAACTATTAACAAATTGTTGTAATCTGATACACTTATTCAAAATAAAGACAAATTTATAGTGGACCAGATAACTGAGCAAAGGCCATAACACTAGAAATAATGTATGGATATTTTCAATGTTTTGTCTTGTACATGTATATCAAGAGGTTCCGTCTTGCATGTGTGCAGTGCCCACCTTCTACACTTATTATTATTTTTCTAAAAACTTCACAATTTTAAAAACTGTTCATTGTGACTAAACCAAATATTACACTGTTTAAATGCTATTTCCTGAATAAAATACTTACCTTGAAAACATTATTTGAGCAAAGTTTACACCGACAACATTCTCCCACCATTTTATATAATTCTTGTTCTGATGGATCAACTATTGTGTAGGTTGGAATTAAACATGTCCATCTAGAAATAGATCATTTCAAAGGCATAAATACAGGTTGCCAGACAACAAAACATAAGCCCACAGGTTATTGTATTCTTTTGTAGGTAAAGAGAGCATTTACATAGACCCTAAGAAATGATACACAGCCCATGAAGTAAGTCAAGTAACTATCAGAATATATTAAAATATTCTAACCCTAACAAATGCAAAAATTTCAAATTAATGGGATTATAATTTCAGCCTGAAGAGAGTTCAAAAGCCCAAGATATGACAGAAATCGACACAATAAAATAGACTTCTTCTGAGTAGAAAATGCATTTCTATAATAATGAACAAGAGTTTTTTTTTATAAATGTCAATCAATGATTTTTCTAAGTAAGGGAAATAACTCTGAAAACGTTATCAGAAATCAATACAATATCTACAGCTACCACTATCGTTCTGCATGAAGGATAGGTGACATCCTATGAGTAACTTGCGACACTAAATCTGTTACTGATTTTCAAACTACTCAGTTACTACAGCATTTCCGGATCCGCATGGGGTATATTTTATTTCATTTCTCGCTTGTACACAGGTGGAGTTGGCAGTGAGACAAAATTTATAAAGGCTTGGTATCAAACCACCAATGCTTCGTCAGAACTACAAATGGAGGAAACCAGAAGAACAGATAAAGTTTTAAATTTATATAATAATTTGTAAATATCAGCGCAGCAACACCCAGAGTTTTTTAGCTTACATTTCCTTGACGGTAGCAATATGATTTCCTGGTGGACTAAAGATCTCAAGTTCCTGTAAATTACAACAAATCCAACAGCAACGACTTGTACAGCGTAATGGCCGATGAACAGATAACAACTCTACACCATCATCATCTGTTGCTTTCATAGAAAATTCTCTCAATCCACCTAAACATTGTCTAGCATAACAATCAGCAACTGTAATAAAAGGTACAGTATTTATACCCAAAACATGGAGAGAGACGCAGTGGCTCAGTGAGTATAGAGATGGCTTGCTAACCTGAGTTTTCGGAGTGGTTTTCATTTGTCACTGGTACAAGGCTGGTAATGACCAAGAAGAGTCTTGTGGATCAGATGTCATAAGAAGCTGAAGTCCAGTGTACATGTTGATGTGCATAGATCGAGCCCCTGTCTGTGCACAATTTCCATTATAGCCCCCCTCCATGGCATATATTCGTCTTTAAAAGCCCAGATTCTAAAGCATGACCCAAAATTACTTTTCTTATATAACTGAAGTTATAAGTTTTTCGTGCACTATACTTAAGGAGCAGACAGAAATAGGTAACTAGTTGTAAGAAAACTTTTCTTATTTCATGAATACACTCAAAGTTTTTATGAAATTTGATGGTTTTCTTTGATATGGATGAAATGAAGTTTAATATCAACAGCAACTGGGCTAATGAAGACAGGCCTATGCCATATGCAGTATGCTATTAGAATGAGTAACATGAGGGAAATATACATGTATATAAATATAGCTTGCCCCATCACTAATCAAAATACTGGCAATACATCATATTTTGACCTAAATCAAACAAGTTTACCTACCCTCAAAAATATAAATGATTTGGTTTCCTTCTTTATCTAAAATTTGGTATCGGCTATTTCTCTGCCATCCTAGAAGAACTGAAAAACAAGTCAAATACAATGTTAATAACTACCCTGCGCTTCAAAAATCATGAGCTTCTTTTTGGCCGATGCCAGGATTTAAAGTTCAAGCCCAGGACATTCTAGAAGAGATTATAAGATCTGTCATTGAGTCAAGTGGCATAGTTTGTTTCCATGCTTGCCCTTTTGCATCCCAGCTGCCCCCTCACAAAAAATCTGGCTAATGCCACTGATTTATAGCCTATTTAAAACTAATGGTTTCAATTCCATGCTTGCACTTCAGCATCCCAGTTGCCCCCTCACAAAAAAATCTGGCTAATGTCACTGATTTATAGTCTACATAAAACTAGTGAGTTAATTCTAAACTGCCAAATAGAACTGAGTGAGCTTAGGCCTACACTTAAAATATGATGATTATCTAATTCAATAATGAACAGAAAATTTATAATCTATTCATAATTACCTTCAACCACATCTAGTAATTGATGAATAATTATTTCATTATGTTCTGTTAATACATTAATAAAATCCGATCCATTTTTCGTTTCACTGCCATTTTCATTCCCAAATTTGTAATCGTCGCTAACATTTCCTTTCGGCTGGGATATTATTGCTTTTTCAGCAGTTTTGAGTCGTTCAATTTCAGTCATTTCGTTATTATATCTTTACCCAATGAGTAAAACCTATTTCAAGTCATTTTGCTAATTTGAAAGGCCAATAATATTGCGTTCCTACTCCCTTAAAGTTAGATTGTTTACCAACAAAAACCAGCGACTGCATCCAAATTTTGCAACATGATATTTATTTGGACCGAATAATTCCAAGTATACTTTTATACGTGGAAGGTATGGTATATCTGCACCACCCGGGACAGTCTTACCTCATACTGGGTGTGTATGTGTGTGGGTGTAGATGGGTTAGATTGATGAGGTGTCGGGGTGGGTATGGGGGAGGGGGAATAACGCGATTTTACTTACGCCACACCGGTACAGATCTTTATAAATACTTTCGAAGAGTCTAGTTCAAGGTAGACTTTACTTACGTTTAGTGGTGGTACATTTTATATACATTATTGTTAAATTTAAATTCAATGAAATTGAACATTAATGAAGATAAAATATTATACTCGCGACTTATCGACAAGGGATTTTGTTCCACATGCAAAGTGAACGGGATTTTGTTCCACATGCAAAGTCAATTCACCACACCCTTGGTGGACGGGATGTAGCCTCTACGGCTACCACTCAAGTGTAAAACATTGCTGCACTCTGCCTTTTAGGGGGATCGCCGGTTGGTTAGCACGTGCGTGGTTTCGATTCCGCGGTTGTTCGTGACAAGAGAGAGAGAGAGTTTAACGTCCACTCGACACAAACTAGGTCATTTTGGGACTAACATATGGTTTCATTTTATTTCAATAATTCGCTTGCGCGTAGGGGTCTTTAGCAGTGGGAGGAAACCGGAGTGCCCGGAGGAAACCCACGAGGTTGAGAAGGCGCCCCTATCTCCATGCCACATACGCTCACACCATACACACCAGGGCTCGAAACCACAGCCGCAAGCCAGAGGTGACCGGCCAGCTAGAGGTCGAAGCGCGGCACTCTAGACCACTAGGCCCTCCCAACCCCCTCGTGACAAGAAGTAGGGTCATTTGTCCAATCTCGTGGGTTTTCTCCGGGTTCTCCAATTTCCTCCCAGTGCTAAAGACCCCTACTCGCAAGCGAAGTTTTGAAATATTATTGAACTAGTCCCGAAATGGCCTAGTTGGTGTTGAGTGCACGTTAAACTCCATATCTCTCTCATAGAAAACCAGGTCAATTGTTTTAGTAATTCTATCTCTGACTTTATCAAACAAATGGTATGGATCGTGTGCTAAAGACTCCTACACGCAAGCGAAGTTTTGAAATATTATTGAACTATTAGTCCCGAAATGACCTAGCTTGTGTTGAGTGGACGTTAAACTCCATATCTCTCTCTATCTCTAAAGACAACCAGGTCAATGGTTTTAGTTTTATCTACAATGAATCAGCAATTTCATCTCTGACTTGTTCAAACAAATGGTATGGATCGTGTGGATTGTCATTATCATATCCTGTTATTCAGCATGATACTACAGTACATACAGATTACGAAATCTTGTGTGGAGATTAAAGGAGCATAGACGAAAAGTAAATTTTGATTGAGATTTCCAGAATCCTGATAATATATTTTAATATCATTGGTCGTTTGAGGATTTCACGTGACTGACGCACTTTATATAGTTGTGGTGAATCTTTGGTTAAATATTTTAATATCTCCCCTCTCTGCAACCAAACAACTACAATTTGCTTCTTAAAATTGAGCTTTATAGTTTATAAAATGGAAATAAAGACGTTTAACTTCAATTTACAAACCTTTTTTTGTTTGGTTTTTTTTTGTTTTGTTTTGTTTTTGTTTTTTTTGAGTCGGAGAGTGCGTGTCATTAATATGTCGTCTGGTATTGTTATAGAAAATGGCTACATAACTGGTCCTTATTGTGGCTGAGTGCAGGTATTCGAATCCCTGGGATTTAACGTTCCACTGTTTTGCCCCGACAGGGCTAATTAAGACGGGCATACGCCACACAGTGTGCTATGCTGACAATTTTGCCCGGACAGCGACACTATGGCGCACTCTTACGGCTTTTAGTCTATGTCCCTTTAAAAAAGGTTTTCCATTTTATATGTTGCAAGTCACACCTTCAACGACCCATTTAATGTGTCACTTCGACAATCTTACGAGATAGTATAGAAACACAGTTATGTAATACACGTACTAGTTTAAGTGCAAACTGTAAGCTGTATGGTATCATAGAATATCCATCTATACTCCTGGCCATGATACAAGAATGACATCTACAAAAATACCTAACATTAAATTAAATAATGGCATTTATATGCCAGTTATTGGCTATGGCACATTCAACTCGTTTAAGGTAAGGTTGTTGTTTTCACAATGGAGATGTTAAATTATAGGAGCTGCCAGGTTACAGCGCTAATTTCGTCTTCGTCTCATCTGTGGTATCAACGTCGCGGTGGTAGACGTTGAAACTGGAGATAAGTTGACATATTTTGCCATGTTATCAGTAATATAGAATTGACATTACAGTTTAAGACCTTGACTATTATGTAATCCAAGAAAATGGTTGTTAGGCAAGACGTATCATAGTTCTGATAAACAGCCTTGGAATACAAAATGAGATATTTTATATGCATCTAATTTTCTTGCATCACGAAGAGAATTAGGGACCTAAATCAGAACCCAGGGGCCGGTTGCTCAAAGCTCCGTTAACTTTTAACGATCCGTTAACATTGAGATAACGGGGAGATAGATTGTTGCTGGAAGTCCCGCTAACTTTAACGCGTCGTTAACTTGCCATTATTTTAACGGAGGTGTTAGGCTCCGTTGACTGTTTACCGATGACATTATTAGTGGGCTGTCGATCGAAGTATAGATTACTAGTATAATTTTCTGTAGAACATTCCGAAGGGTTGGGCGATGGGGGGGGGGGGGGGTGTATTCCTTTTCCTATAGCATGAAATTATACAGTTTTCTACAGAATTGGGGGGGGGGGGGGCTGTAGGAAATAATGACCCGAAATATCCTGTAGTACAAATCCCATAATTTTTCCAACAGATTTATGCTAAAATTTCTAAAGGAAAAAATAAAGTATTCTATAGTGTTTCCTATAGTAAATTCTACAGTTATCTTTTTGTCTTTAATCAAGTTTTGTGAACAGACTGCACAGTTGTCCCACTGTCTTCAGTTTTTTCTTATTAATACTAATTTCTATGAAGTTGTTATACATGTACATTGAGCCACTGAACAAACAGTTTTCTCTTGGATTAAGCTTAATGAATCCGTTAGCTGACGGACAGTGAAATTGACTTTCCAGCAACAGGAATTTAAGACCATAAACAAACGAGACATGAACAAGATAACGATCTGTTAGAGCTTAACGGATCGTTAAAATAACTTAATTTTTAGCAACCGGCCCCTTGGGGATATCACCAGTGGCCTATTTCACGAAATTTTAACTAAGATAAGATCCCAATTTTAGTAATTTGATTGGATAATATTAGATTGATTTTAGTGCTCAGCCAATCAAAATTGAAATATCTACAAAAATTGGATTTTATCTTAAGTTAAAATTTCGTGAAACAGGGCCCAGGTGTGGATCCAGGAATGTTTGCAGGAGGGGGTTTGCCAGCTTTCGGTTAGGGAAATCTGCCATCATCGTCTCTAAATTACATAGGCATACATACAAATTGAGTTTTTTAAACAGAGAAATCGTTTTTATACTGATGTAGGATCACTTTGTGATGTAATTTCATTGATGCAAGGCATTATTTTTTTTATGTAGCTGGTCCCCCCCACCCCCCACCCCCTCTGGATCCGCCCCTGATCACTTGTCAATTGTCTTCGGTTTTGTTAACCATTTTCAATTTATACGCATAAAACAATTAATATATTTGTGTTTTTATGTGTAGGAAAATGAAGTACGGGATGCAACACGTGTGGCTTTAGAAGTTGGATATCGCCATATTGATACAGCCTGGGTTTATAAAACCGAGGAAGAAATTGGTGACGCGATCACACAAAAAATTAAAGATGGCTTATTGAAAAGATCTGATTTGTTTTTAGCAAGCAAGGTAAATTGCTCAACAGATATTTCGCATCTCATCAATAACATTTCGATTGTTTTTTTATATTTAATAAATTGCAACATTATGTGTTTTAGATCTATTTTTAGGGTACTCATATCTGTATTTTTTATGTTTTAATATAAATTAAAAACATCCAAATAAGCCCACGCAGCAAACAATTTCCATATACACTATAAATAAATTGGACAATGATCATTCGTGCCTTCCAGACATATCATTTCTAACATGTCCACAAAATCCTTAAAACGACATAGACTCTATCACATTCACAAAGTCGCTCGACTCGAAAGGTCGCGGAACGCTGAATATCAATAGGATTCGCCCAATTTAAGAAAGCTACATATTTCCCCAAGCTTGGGTATGATAAAATTTATATCTTTATTTTCTAATCGATTCCTAAAGTTATGGAATACCCATCATCGGCCCGAATTAGTGGAAGAAATGTGTCGAGAATCATTGAAGTCACTACAAACAGATTATCTGGATTTGTATCTTATACACTGGCCATTTGCTGTTGTAAGTACTAACTTTATTGTCCTAACTAAAGTACAAATGTTTCCTAAGGAAGAGTTGCACCGCCCTGCCATTCAACCGGACAGAACGACCAGACCAACGAAAACGACCAAAATATATATATATATATATATGTACATATGTCACTGTGTTTAAATGTTCGTGTCTGTTTTGTCTAATGTCAATATGTAAGTCTAAGTGTTCGTCCATGTTCATGTCTGTTTTGTAATAATTTCGTCTGTCTATGTCTGTGATTGTCTCTACTGGCACTTTTTATTTTTGCACCCGTTAGTTAATGTTTTCTGTACATATATTATTATATAAATATATAATTATCCTTTATTCCACTAATCACATTGCGAATATTCTCACTATGTACAAATAACATGTTATTGTCTGCGATACCACCTCGGTAAATAAAGCTATTTCACACATTAATGGGTCGCGGAGATCCCCCATTGCCATATCGAACATCCACGAAATCCATCGACCCTGCATAAACTTTAAATATATCAAATCCGTATTATTACAATGACGACATAATAATTGTATTTTATCACAGAAAGCAGGTGGTAAAAGTGAGAAAGATGGAAGAAGGCCTCACGATGATGTTGATTTTATTGATACATGGAAGGTAATGTATTTAGTATTTTATTATATTCTTTATGATCGGTCAGAGGTTTCAAAATAGTAAGTGGCAGCAGAGAGACGCAAGACTCTTTAACAAACAGAAACACAGAAGATACAACCCGCGGGCAGTAGACATTACACACATAACAATGAAACAAAATGAAATGAAAAGAAATGAAATGGGTTTAATTTCACAGTTCGGTCCTGCACCACTGACTAGGAGGAACCACGGCGGAATATCCCAATGAACTTTCTAGGCCAATCTAATTAAAATATAGATCTATATTTCGTTTCGTTTTTTAATAGTTTCGATGGCCTACACTCATGTAGATCTAACAAGTTATAGTGGGAGCTCACGTTCTATGACGTCAGGTATCAAGCACGGGACATTTGACCCGATAAGGTCAGTCATTCGATTAACCAATTAGCGACCGCCATGCTTTTTAAAATCTACTTTTGTTTTGTTTTGATTTCTATCCGCTGGTAATATTTACTCACAGTTCCACGCATGAAAAGGTCAAACGGTCGATTCGACAGACCATTTGTTTGGCTGACACCTCATTTCAGGCAGAACACGACTTAAATAACAAGTCTTCAAGATCCAAGAGTAGTAAAAACAAGTAAAACGAAATTTTGAACTATAAAAAACGAAACGAAATTGGATCTGTGTTTTAATCAGATTGTTTCTAGGCCAACGCAGCGATAGACCACAGAACCTCCAGGTTAGCGAACCAATGTCCTTACACACACAGATACTGTAACACATGGAAGTTGTTAATAATAAAATATCTACCAAAAGTGAATAAATCAGGCCGTCCTACCGCGACTTTCACTACGCTGTAATACAGTCTAGAGACTGCATTGACGACTGGATCTAATTATTAAGGCCACCTGCAGATTTGGTCGTGGTCGCCGATATTCAGAATTTTATAATTATCTGATTTTTCAGGCGATGGAAGAATTGGTGATTAAAGGATTAGTTAAAACTATCGGTGTTTCTAATTTTAATATTGAACAATTGAAACGTCTTTTAGCTGCGGATTTGAGATACAAACCAGCCGTTAATCAGGTATTTACTTATTTTACCTGCTGATCTTCGATATAAAGCTGTAGTACTACACGTATAATACTACAGATCTTTAACACGCATCTTTTAAGCATCAGTCCTTTTGAAAGACACATTGGGTGTTTGTATAGGTCGAACTTAAAAATATATTTCGTAGAATATGTCACGACCCAATCCCTTTATATGAAAGGAAGCAATTTATTCGAAATATTTTACTTTCCTGAACTGTGAATCGTTTTACGATTTCGTTTTTCATTGAAATGTTACCAGCACCGGAAATAGAATTGATGCTTGACTACTGACAGAAGTTCTGATATTTTTCAGGTTGAAGTTCATCCATATTATACTAACAATGAATTATTGGATTATTGTAAAGAAGAGAATATTGTGGTCACTGCTTACTCTCCATTAGGTAGAGGAGGGGCAGACAGGTATATAGTTTTTTTACAAGGCGTGTGTGTGGGGGGGGGGGGGTGCAACAGTTATTGTAGAATGGTTGGGAGCTATAATATAGTTCACACATTCAAGAAAAAGAAAAAAAAAATTCGGTCTAAATTTCTTACCTGTCTTAAACTAGATTTTAGTTGGATCTAGTTCCCTTTGGAACTGTCTTTGCGCTCAAAGACAGTTCCTAAAGGAACTAAATTGGATCTTATTGTTAGAAGCGCCTTTGAAGGAGACTATTAACGATGATTAAGTGAAGGATAATGATTTCTCAAGTTCTAGATACATATTTGAAACCGCAGTATGTAAGTCAGTGCGTATTTTAAAAAACTTACTACATTCATTGTATATTCGTGTTTTTTGATACCTCTTAAGTATATTATATTATCTATTTACCAGTAGTGGCCCAGGCAAATCACTTAACGTACACGAAGATAAAACTATAAAACAAATAGCAGCTAAATATAATAAAACTACAGGACAGGTAAATAAATCATCTATTTAGCATCTGATCTTTGTTCCATTATGTTAATAATGAGACGATGGCTCAGTGTTTATTAATTTTCAGCGATTTCGGAAAACACCTTCCAGAATATTGAGAATGCTCTAACGACAACAGTTATCGCCCGATTTAACATAGGCCTTGGTGGCGATGGACTACCACTTCCGGTTTCGGACTTGTGCTACTTCTGGTTCATGGCCATAGGCTACCCAATGCTACGCCGACTCAACTTCTAGTTTAATCAATAAAACGAAGAAGCATATTGCTTCTCAACAATTCCTGTTAAATAATGACCTCAATGGACCCTGCCCCTTTTGTACGTAATGTTGAAATAAGTGAACAACCGTCACGGCGTGACGTTTATTACCTGTAGAGCTATGACCCTTGGCATTATCTAATTGATGCTCAATATAGTGTTCCCTTATCAGCACACACAAAGGCGTGTTCTTTATTTTATGTTGTAGATAGTAATAAGATGGGGGATTGATCGAGGATATACATTGGTACCAAAGAGTGTCACACCTGCCAGGATTAAACAAAATTTTGAGGTAAAATATGATTGCAGAAAAACAAAATCCATCTTCTTGGTTATCTTGGTCTCTGCCTAATTTATACATATTTCTGAAGCAAATAACTACTGCCACACGTACTATGGTACAGTGGGCCCATTTTTGCTTACACCTGGCAAGTTTCTGTTTGCAATGTGTGGATCAAGTGAACATGCCGACCACATATTTTCATGGATATTGTAGCGAAATATCTACCCTGTTGATTGTCGGTGATTTTTGACCGAGAAACTTGCAAGTTGATTTGACGCAGTTCACTTTATAGAAAACCCAATTTTTCCTCACATTATTTTTTTTTTTACAGATATTTGATTTCTCGTTGACTGAAGAAGATGTTAAAACTATCAGTAATTTGAATCAAGATTATAAATGTGTTCATTTAAATCAGTAAGTAAATAATATTTCGTGTGGATCAAGAGAAGCCACTATTTTACCGTACACCCACTTACTTCTGGGATATACTCATACTTCTGTTACATTATGTCTCCTAATCAATTTCTGTTCCCTGAGTTCTAATTATTGAAGTCACCGTGACTCAAAATGACTTGTCACTGACTCATTAACGTGAATGTCCTAGATCGATCGAGAGAGTTCGTCGAGATTTTCCAGCCTGGCTTCTCCTTGTCAGTGGTGCAGTGTGGAGAGCCTGGCAAGGAACAGGTAGATGAAATACCGTTCATGTAAAATAACCCTTGACAGTTGTAATTCGACGAAGATTAGTCGGAAACACCGCTGTCCGGGCAAAATTACCCCTGTACCAAACTGTATGGTGTATGCTTGTCTTCAGTAGCCCCCTTCGTGCAGAGAACTAGGAGTTTAAAATCTCGTTAAATTCCATTTTGTATTCTGTATAATATTTTTTTTTTCAGATATAAAGACTATCCCGAGTATCCATTTTAAAAACCTACGTATTTACTTGTACACCAATATAAGTATTTACTGCTTATTACTTTATTCATATATGTACGTACACTATAGTCATGTATTTGCTGTTTATTATCTTGTTTTGTTTATGACATTTTGAATAAAACAATCTAAAGAAACTCTTATTTCAATGGCTGAGACTTCAAATCATAGCACCTATCTTAGATACCAACCATTAAAAGGGAACTATGTGGTTAACGCCCACTAAAAAAACTGATTCATATAGCGGTGACGGGGAATCGGGTAACCTGGAGAAAACAGGCGTGGTTTGGCAGTAGATACACTACAATCCGTCTAAACTAGACACACATAATGCTACAATCCGTCTAAACTAGACACACATAATGCTACAATCCGTCTAAACTAGAAAATCCGTCTAAACTAGACACACATAATGCTACAATCCGTCTAAACTAGACACACATAATGCTACAATCATTGGCTAAATCGCACTTATAATAGCTTTTAGGGTTTTAGGAATAGATCTCCGGCCATCTGGTGTAGTAAAGATTAGCCCAATTTAATAAAGTAGGGCTGTGAGAGAGAAAATGGGGTTTAACGCCCAGTCGACACAAACTAGGTCATTTTGGGACTAACATTATTCCAATAATTCGCTTGCGATTAGGAGTCTTTAGCAGTTTAGCAATGGTAGGAAACCGAAAGACCCGGAGAAAACCGACGAGGGGGAACAGGCGACCCTACTCCTTGTCACGTACAACCGGGTATTCTAAACCACGCCAGTTGACTCAATAACAGGCTTTATGATACAGCACACACGGGCTAATCATTCAACCACCACACCCTGGCATATGCAACCATGGTCCGATGAAATAAAAAAAAGTCAGAGGAATGGGTTGTAAGAAATCACTAGTTGATGATTACAGTGGAGAGCAAACTCCGTCCAAAACTAACCAGCATGACAGCGCAATTTCCCATATCTGTTTCACCTGTTAAGTATATTGGGCGTCAAACTAGTTACGAATCAATAATCCTTGATTACATGATCAAATCGAAATCTTAACTAAAGATCAAATCCAAATTTCAGTAGATACTTCAATTTTGATTGGCTAAGTACTAAAATCAATCTAATATTTGGATTTTATCTTAGTTAAAATTCCGTGAAACAGGCCCTGGTCTATGAAGAAAACCAATAAAAATTTTGTGAAAAATTCCACAAAAATGCCCACAAAACCTTGTCATAATGAGTTAATAGACTGATTTGTAGTGGGCTAATAGATAATCTATGGGAGACTATGCCCCCTTAAAAACGGTGTCCCATTTAAAATTTTGCAAGTCATCAAGATTATATAATGATACATGCAGTAAGCGGTGAAAAGAGCGGAGAGGCGGCTCCAAATGTAGGCACCATCCACAAACCCACCCCACAATGAATGTCATAATTTTTTTAGTGACAATATAACACTGAGCAGTCTGCGGGGGTGGGGGCTGAATGTAGAAGAATGATAATGAAATCGTGCGCCGTAGGCGCGAAAACATTTCACATAGCAACGTATAATATTTATGTTGACGAGCCTTTTGCGCCTACGACCCCCTCTAAATCCGCCCTGGATACATGTATCACTTTTATATTTGTTAGTTTAACAAGATAAAGCTTAAGATTTATCTCTGTTAGTTTAGAATGATAAGGCCGGCGATTCAATTTCGATAGACAGTTTGTCGATATCAGTTGAGGTGAACGCACTAATCTACACAATATCATAGAATATCTATATTGCTAACCATTCTTTCAGAATGACATCTACAAAAATACCGAGCATTAAATTAAATAGCGGTTATTATATGCCAGTTATTGGTTATGGTACATTTAACTCATTTAAGGTAAGCTTGTTGATTTTGGTAGTGAATAATGACGTTAGATAATCTTTGAACACAAAACAATTGGACACCGGATGGTGCAACCCACAAGAGCTACTAAACACCTTTAAAGCTGAAAAGTACATGTTATGTAACCCGATACAATACTATTTTTTGTCCAGGAATATTCCAGTTTAAACGGGATTTGACATTTTCCAATTTATGTGACAACCAGTCTTATAGATGATTGCTCTAAGCAACCCTACCCAATGTCAATGATTGCATGTGCGTTATAAAAATGTACACAATCTAATCTAATGTATACTAATTTAATTGTGTATTTTTTAAAATGGGTATGTCATTTACTTACATCACGAATTGAAAGGGTCCTAAAACATAACCCTGTGGGATACCACCGTGTGCCCAAGAAAATATACCATTTGTCTTGAGTGTTATTAACCCTTTCCATGTTTAACCATAACACAATTAATTCTTGTTCTTTTTATATTCTAGGCAAATGAAGTACGGGATGCAACACGTGTGGTTTTAGAACTTGGATATCGACATATTGATACAGCCTGGATTTATCAAACAGAAGAAGAAGTTGGTGACGCCATTACATCAAAAATAAAGGATGGCTCATTGAAAAGATCAGATCTGTTTTTAGCAACTAAGGTAAATTTGCACATTTTTTTATATTTAATAAATTAAAATTGCGTTGTTAAGTGTTTTAAAAATATGTTTCAGATCTCATCAATAACATTTCAGCTGTTTTTATATTCAATAAATCACTGGTGATAGGGAAGTGTCGTCCATCCTGCGAGCCCTGTATTACTTATATTATGATAATAATCGCAATCGTGTATTTCACGGCGGAAAATTTTGTCGCCGCTGCCCTTAAATTTGGTCTTTATATATATCTTAAGTGTATTTTCGAATCGTTTTGGTAAGTTTCAATTGTGATGCACCCTATCTATCCTAAAACGCCGAAGCAGTTCGTGTAAATTTTGGAAAGGGCACTTATTTTCCCAAGCTTATTAATACTATGATACTGTAAAATGTCTTAATATTGATATTAAGTGATATCTATTTTTTCTAATTAATTCCAAAAGTTATGGTTTACCTATAATCGTCCGGAATCCGTGGAAAGAATGTGTCGGGAATCATTGAAGTCACTACAAACAGATTATCTGGATTTGTATCTTATACACTGGCCATTTTCTGTTGTAAGTATTAGCTTTATTCAGATATTGCATAAATGTTTTCGATTTAAATAACTAGGGTCGTATAAACGCTTGGGTGGGAGGGGGTTACTGGGCTGTATCCAGCTGCCCCAATATTTAAGTTGTCCCAATATCAAACATACACTTTATAAAATTTAGGTAGAGAACTGGCCGTTCTTGCTAGAATAGTTCAAAATTTCATTCAAATTATTTTATTCTGAACGAAGTTATCACTGTTAGACTGTTAGTAGTTTTGAAAAGATCTGTGCATTGATTGTTTATTATCGTAACCACGGTGCTAGGTATTCGAGATTAGCTTCGCTTCTCCATTTTTAAATTAAACTATTAAATGGCTGAACCATTCCAGTTTACGTAAAATCGGAGCCATACGTTGGCACCGAGAAGTTGATTATGGCCTTGTCATTTTAATAAATATTTTATTACCTTACTAATAAAAAAAAAACAAGTACGAATAATCCAAACCATTAGTCAAAATTCGAAGTCCTAAAAAACGGTTGAGGCAACATAGTGTAATCAGCAAAATGGACTGTTCACAAAATACACGACAAACAGTGGTAACAGGTGTCCGGAAGAGTAAGCTTACCCTGCCTGGCGCCACACCCGCCATAGCAGCATCCAAACTATTAGACGAAATCTCAATAAAATAGCATGATTGGCCAATGGACTAATTTATATAAATTTTAAGGACCAAAGAAAGACCTACAATGGACAGCTTTAGTTTATAAATATTTGTGTTTATAAATATTTCATTATATTTAGTAGGCGGATTGGCAAAAGTTACACACAGACAGTTCTTTAAACTTTACTTCATTGAAGTCTGTGAAAGAGAACGGCGTGAATTTATGACGTCTGACGTGCATTACTCGAATGATGTTTTCCAACGCGAGATCACCTAGTAAAACACAATAATGTGGTACCCCTGTCTACATTAGAGGTCTATAAACACTCTAGTCGAGCTTTGGACCATCCAACCCTGTTTAAGCAGAACAGTAGAACGTTAAACTCTATTTCGTTTCGTTTCGTTTCAAACCCTGTTTAAACGTCGGGAAATTTACCCCTGATATCAATTACCTTTTAAAAGTATTATCAAATCCGTATTAGTGTATTTTTTCACATTTATATAAATGTTTTGCAGAAAGAAGGTAAAGAAAGAGGAGATGAATTTAAAACAAGACTGCCTAACGACGATGTTGATTTTATAGATACATGGAAGGTAACAATAATATATTTAGTTATTTTCATGTAGGGATACATGTCCGTCCGTCGGCATTTCATCCGTCAACAATGTGATCTGAATCCAATTTCTAAAGAGAATCGGTTTCAGACGAGTTATTGAATCAGAAATCGGATTCAGACCACATAGTCGTAATAGACGTACACATTACACTTGGTCATATAGCCTAGGCCAAATGTTATTTTTGAAATATTTTCCATGTGACAGGCGCCTGTGGTTAGAAACACACTCTCCAATCCTATTCGTTCATTTGTGAGGCTTGTAACGAAACACGGCCCATTTAAAGCTGCAATTTCATATTTTTAAGTTATATTTTTAAAATAAATTAAAATAAAGCCTTAAAATAGATGGTATCTATAAACAGTCTTACCAAGGGAGGTAATTGTGTTATTATTTCTGATGTGAAGGATTTGTAAGTGTGGAAAATAATGTCTATGATTGTATAACAGTGAGCTGACAACCTATTAAGCAAAAGACATAAAAATAAATATGTTTTGACTTTCTTGGAAATTATGAAATTCCCGCTTTAAGGGATCTTCGGAATTATAGAAATTGTCTTTTATTCAAGGCGATGGAAGAATTGGTGATAAAAGGATTAGTTAAAAGTATCGGTGTTTCTAATTTTAATATACAACAATTGAAACGTCTTTTAGCTGCTGATCTTAGATATAAACCAGCAGTTAATCAGGTATTTCTTAACTTCCCTTTCCCTTTATAATGTTGGTTTGTACGAAACGGTTCGTTGACGAATTGCTAGAGATCATTATTTACTTATATACCGTGGTGTAGCAAGGACGGAAGGCACAAAAACAAAATGCGTCTAGTCGTTCATGTGGGACAAAAAAACTAGGTCCACACGTGTACCCGATAGCTCGCACGTTACAGAACCATTGCCAGTTCGGACACAATTTCCCTTGTAGCATACTTCAATATCCCGGTGGGTGCAGCAAAGTAAGGCGTTAAACTGATAGTACCAGCTTTCACAAGCGGCCTCGTGTTATTATAAAGGCTAACAATCTTGGACAGTACGACTGCTATCAGTATGTCCATCACGGCTGAAACATGGCTATCAGCTTTCACTTGAGGAATTTTTCTTTTCCAGGTTGAAGTTCATCCATATTATACTAACAATGAATTATTGGATTATTGTAAACAAGAGAATATTGTGGTCACTGCTTACTCTCCACTAGGTAGAGGAGCTGCAGACAGGTAAAATTATAAATATTAATACATCTGGTAGTGTAAAATGACGATTAGGTTCCATTCTAGTCCCATACTATGCTAAGCTCATATAATATGCTTCGGATGAAGTTAATTCTAATTTCTTGGATTTTTTGGCGTTCACATTTCCCAAAACCATTGAACGATAATGGCTACAGTTTTTCGCGGATTCTTTTCAAATGGAGTATGAAGCTTTGGAGTCATGGGAGGACCTTCCCTCCAAGAGTTTCAAATCAGTTGTCGAACACTGACGATATTCTGTTCCGAAGTTAGCTTGTGACTGATATGATTTGTACACATGGAATTCCCCTGCCATCCCTGTCAGATTAGGGATGTCTCTGGTATGCTAGAGGCAAGGAGTCGTGACCGTCTTAACGGTAATAATTGAAGGGATGAGAAAGTGGGGAATCATGATGAAGATTCCTTCATGTCTTAATAGGTCTAGGCTCCATTTGAATTAGGAATGCAAATTATACATGTCGACTCCGTGAAATCGTATTTAATAAATAATTTGAAATTTACTGATCACCATCACAATTGTATTTCGTGTTTCTTGATATTTTTTATTGAACAGTTCTGACCCATACCAGCCAGCCAATGTACTTGTCGATAAAACTATACAAAAAACAGCAGCTAAATATAATAAGACTGCGGCACAGGTAAATAAATCACTTCTAGCCTTGTTTTAATATTTATACGAAATGAAATGAAATGGGATTTAAAGTTACATTCCTGGGTACAAACTGGGTGATTTGATGATATATTAGGACTAAAAACATATTCAAACTAATTAAATTATCATGACTTTGCTTTAAATCGTTCTCAAAATATTGTAACGGTGGTGAATTCATTACATACACAAGACGATGTTGTCTGTAAACGCTGACTATTTATTACAAATATCAAATCCTAATTAAATTCTCGGATTATCCACTGCCCGCGTCTTTTCCGTGATTTTTATCTCAGAAAGTGTTGTACGTCTAACTCTTCATAAAGTTTATCAACACGTACACAAAGCGCTCAAGTTCGCGTGCAGCCTTCGACGTCACGCGTGCAATTATTCTTAATCGTCGGGTTGACTATTAAGGGAACCCTTATATTTTTGTCCTGTATACGCTCCATGAATCCAGTATTTTTATAGTAAGATTGGATATCTCTACTTTCCATACATACCAAAATTGTCATACTTTTGTTGGCAATAACCACCCGATAAATACTTATCTGGGAACTCATCTTTAACCATTTTGTATAGCGGAGCTATCGTATGGAGAATTTAACGTTTTTACTTTTCTGCTTCAAATGGGCTAATGCCAAGGGAAAATACTTATACAAACATATCCTGGTGGATAGTTTAGACGATAGGCCATATTCTAATTCTGTTGTACATACGGTTATGTAGAGGTGGGATAATCGGAGCCAGGAACCATCTGACATTTGATATCTGATATTATTGCTGAAGTAGACATCCGTTGCTCTCTTAATTATAATATGTCGTCTGCTCATTATTCAGTTTACATCCAAGGGCATATTTTATTTTAGGTAATATTAAGATGGGGGATTGATCGAGGATATACATTGGTACCAAAGAGTGTCACACCTGCTAGAATAAAACAAAATATTGAGGTAAAATATCATCACAGGGGAGTTGAGTTTTCTTCCACTTGATTTCCATCTAAACCTATATAAACCGGATATCATTGATTGAGTTGTTGCCCTTACTTAAAATGGAAATGAAATGAAATGGGGTTTAACGTCCTATCGCCCTGTGCCAGCTGGACTTATGCAGAGAGGCATGCGCCATCAGTTTTCTATGAGGGAAATTTTGCCCGGACAGAGGCACTACGGCCTTCTATTGTCACGGATTCTTTTACTGCATCACTGACAACGAGAAACAAGACTGGAAACAACTATACGTTGTCCCCGCCCCACCCCGTGCACCACTGTCAAGGGGGACCACTCCGGAAAACCCGATGAACTTTCTCGGCCAACACCAGGATCAAACATGGAACTTCCTTGAGCCACCGTGGGAAAACTTGCTTTAAATACCATGTTAACATCGTGAATTCCTAATTTTATGGATATCGCTAAAATACGCGTTATTGCGCATGCTTGTAGAGAAAATTTTTCTCAACAGAATTTGATGGGGTTATTTATGTTTCACATAATATCGTTATGGTTGTCGATGATTAGTGACAAGATTATCGCCCCTGTCCCAGAACACTTTTAATATATATATAAATATAGACTATAAATATACTCCAGATTTGATTCCGGTCGTTTTATAGATGGCTTAATGTTTCCATTTTTATTGTAGTTATTTGATTTCTCTTTGACTGAAGAAGAAGTTAAAACTATCAGTAATTTAAATCAAGATTATAAATGTATTCATCAGGAACTGTAAGTATTATATTTTGCAGTTAAATGCATTCATAAGGAAGGGGGGTGGGGTGAATTCGTATATAAATAGATGCAATGCCCCGCTCTGACACGGGTTACGAATGGCGCGAATCACCCTGAATGGTGGCGAATCGAAGTTAATGGAAATAGAGACTCGAGAATAGCTATGGAGCAGTTACGAATAGTTTACGAAAGAGCATATTGTGGACGCATCGCACATGGGAACGTAGCATTACGAACTTCAAGAACTATCTAAGATTTATCTACGAATCGGAAAAAAGTTTGGATTCGGGGCGATTCATTGCTTTCGTAGCCCACGTGAAAGCGGGACATTAGATTACTACCCAGTATCAATTTTAGTTCCCGAGTTCTATATTGTACAATATTTTATTTTACAGATATAGAGACCACCCTGAGTATCCATTCTAAAACTACGATGTTTATTATATTCAAGTATTTACTATAATGTTTATTATATTCGTAATGTACTGTTTACTATATATAATTTATTGATCACTGTATTCATATAGTGCCTCAGTGTGTAGGGTGCGGACTCGCTAACCAGGAGATCCCGGCTTCCATTCCTGTTATGAGATTTTCCGGTGTGGTGAAGGACGGGGGTCCGGTCTAGTCCATCGCTCTGATAGACGGAAACAGATTTCTGCACGAAAAGGAACCCTTGACAGTCGATATTCGAAATAATAGCATATCATAACGCCGCTGTCAGGGGCTAAATTCCTCAAAAAGTAAACTGCGTGACGCATTCACGTCTTCATTAGACCAGTTGGTGCTGAAAACTAGGACGTTAAACCCCATTTCATTTCATTTTATATATTTTTTGTATATATATATTGCTCTGGTAAATGTGTGCTATATTTAAATGCTTTACTGAATGCTATATTCGCTGTTTACTGTATATTGATGAAACCTTGAAACTAAAATGTTCTAAAGATACTGTTTGTTTCACCGAATGAGACTTTAGTTGTCAACCATTGAACTAGGTTATTTTGGATTAACACAGTACATAATTGTGTTCGATTACATACCAGGCGTTTAGCAGTGACACGAAACAGGAGTATCCAAAGAAATCTTACATGGTCAGACAACCGACCTACTCCTTGTAATACCCAAACGACTGATCGAAATCACAACATTTGCATCGATGACAGGACCTTTTGACCAGAAGTACACAATACTGTATGGCATTTATGGTACATATCGAAAGTAGAGACACTCAATTTTAGAAAAAAATACTGGATTCCCTGCCAACAGGAGAAAAAAAAAAATGTTAGAGTATCCCTAACTTGCAGTCTGGCGCAAGGAGCTCTTGTATGTGCTGATCTAATAATGGTTAACCTTTGTCAGAAACAGGACTAGTGAAAACGGACATACGGAATACAGTGTGCTATGGGGGGAATTTTGCCTGGGCAACGGCGCAACAGCCTACTCTTATATCGAATTCCAACGACTAGACAGCTGTCCTTGTCAGGCCCTCGGTCCTGCATCCTGAAAATCTGGATGAACTTTCTCGGCCAATGCAGGGATCGAACACCTGACCGTGATCCCCAAAGGTTGTCAGAATATTGAGTGAGCGACACATCCGTCCAGTAAGAAATAGATTCTTACGTCATGCGCCAAGGGGTATTTCTCTTGAAATTAAAATGGTAAAAGGGGAATTTGAAGTAAATTTTTGGTGGATATATTGGTTTAAATATGTTTTAGTCCAAATATGTCATCAAACTTTAGTGTTCGTTAAGATGGGGAGATAACCAGATGATCAAGATTTATTTGGGGGCAGACCACAAAAGATTGTCAAATTAAATATTAACTTTTTGCACGGCTTCAAATTTTCCCCATAATTTAGTTGGTCTGAAAGCTCCTCACCATAGACGTGTCTAACCATTCTTGTCCTAAAGCGGGTATGATGTTGACCATTGAAACTAGCATTCAAATAAATATGCAACTTTAGCAGTAGGCCTACATATTACCGTAACCAACCTCTGGCAGAAAATGTCCATTCAGCTCTAATAATGATAGTGTCTGATACGATACGATGAACAGGGAGCAGATTGTATAATATAATTAAAGAGTGTAGATTTCTACCAGCTGGATATCTTAGATAGAATAACAAGTATTGGATCTCTGTTATCTTTAAAGGGACAATCCCGATAAGAACAGAGTCTCAAAAATCAAAGTCCGAGCATTTATGAAATTTATGGACCAAAATATAGAGGCATGGTGTATATACCTTGGCTCAAAGTTTCAGCTCAAAATATTGAGTCGTTTTGACGTTAACGTCAACACTGCTTATCCGGACACGTAACCCTTTTAAGATTTCGGGTCAATTTTTCGATTGGGTGACCTGATAATCGATTCTCGTTTCTTGAGGTCTATACAGTGAATGACCCATGTACTGTACTGATAACAAAAGATAAATTTCACCAACATATCGTTTTTATAGAAAAAAAAATCTGGTTTTATCCAGATACTGTATAATACAACGGTCTCCATTTCCAGATGAAGACTGTCAGGTTTAAGTTATTTACAAGCGTATCACAAATATTGGGTTAGTTGGTCGGCCTTAGATAATGGGTTATAAGGGATTTTAACACAAAATTAAGCAGTTTTATTCCCCAAAAAGTTATCGGGATTGGCCCTTTAAATATAATTGCCATAACGATATAAGTATTTTAAAATTGACGTTAAAAAGTTTTTATAGAAAACAAAACGTAATGCCTCTGTGATTACGGCTAGACATACATCAACGTTATAATTTGTACTATTATAAAACGGAAGACACTGGATATCACCCTTGGTGAAAGTGGACGTCAAACTCCAGAAACAGGGGCGGTTCTAGGAATTTTGAAAAGGGGGGGGGGCGCCGCATAATGAGGCCACTGACCGCCACTTATCCGCCATTTCCTTGCATCTGTAGCCATTCCAAGGGCTATTTGGCTGATAGTTTTGTCTAAGTAAACGTTCGGAACTGACATATTTGGGTTTGAGAAAGGGCGCGTTCAGCAGTAAAAATGGCACTGTCGAAAATTAGGGGGAGGGGGCCTCGCACCCCCCCACCCCCCCGAATCCGCCTCTGACAAAAGAACGAACGATATTTAGGGTTAGAGTTTTTGTCTACCTTGCAATTTATGAATTATTGGGAATTAATTTAGATTTACGACCTCCTCCATTTGTTCAGAGAGTCCATACTTTTAGCATATAATAAGTATACTCTTACCATAACGAGAAAAAAAAGCAGTCCGTGCATTACCATGTTTTTATCGAGTATAGATTAAATAAAAACAAGGGAATGCTTTATGACAAGATATATATATAGTCTACCACCCTATATAAACGATGACCCACATCATCAATTATATTATGTAACCAGTTATGCATGTGTTACTTACGTGGCGAACTGTATGGAAGCCTATAACTACCATTCATAATTTCTACTTTTCGCCCCTTCAAAACACGAAAGTAGAAAAGTAGAAGTTACGACAAAATGTAAGGCGACAGCACGGTATACATGCCAAAATGAACTCGAAAATAGGAAATTAAGAAATACACTGCGATAATAGCGCCTCTCGTTATTTCCTAATTTCTTATTTTCGACTTGCATTTTGGCTTGTATACCGTCTTGGCGACTTTCGACTTAGTCATATTTTTGTATTTATTGATGTCGGTGAGAAGGCGACAGCACGCAAACCAAGAAAAGTAGAAATTAAGAAATAAAAACACGCGCTATTAGCGACCTCGTTATTTCTGAATTTCTTATTTTCGACTTTTCGCCTCGGAAGTTGTAGTAGTCTCTACTTTCCAGATCACACTTGAATACGTACAATCAGGTCTCAGACTGGCCTTCATTTGTTTTCGCCAAAATGGATAAAACATTTTATTCCAAAAAATTATTCACAATTTTTCTCCTCCAACTGGAATATTTAATCTGCAAAAAATGTCTGTTAAAAAAAAAAAAAAACTTAAAACAATTCAATTTATTATGTAGGCCGATTATAAAATAATTATCACGTACCGGTATATATACAATATACAACTTATACCACGCGTTGGGTGATCTAGTAGTTTAACGCGTGCGCGTGATATCACAAGATTTTTCATTGATTCGGGTGGCTGAATGGTTGTACGTCACAAGGTTGTACATCCCGTCCTTTAGCAGTGAAACGTTGTCCAGTAAAATTGACTGTTCTCCAATTTTTTTCGACATTGATTCAAAGGGTCAGTCAGGGTTAGTGTAATGGGACCGACGTTCAGAGCTGAACTAGCACGTAGAGGCCTTTAGCAGTGGGAAGAAACTGGGGTACCAGGCGATCCTATTCCCTACAAGTTAAACGTCCAGTCGACACAAACTAACGTACAACCAATAGGTCATCCACCCCCATCCCCACACTCGCCAAGACGTCATACAAGCCAAAATGCAAGTCGAAAATAAGAAATAACGAGAGGCGCTATTATCGCAGTGCATTATTTCTTAATTTCCTATTTTCGAGTTCCGTTTGGCTTGTATACCGTGCTGTCACCTTACATTTTGTCGTAACTTCTACTTTTCTGCTTTTCGACTTTCGTGTTTTGAAGGGGCGAAAAGTAGAAATTATGAATGGCAGTTATAGGCTTCCATAGAACTGTGTTATTCATTAAAGTTTTCTATGCAATATAGATATGCAGTTATGAAATAATATATGTGTCACACGTTAACAGTATAGAATATCGTTATAACCTATCCAGCATGACGGCTAGCAAAGTACCCAACGTAAAATTAAACAATGGGATTTATATGCCAGTTATTGGCTATGGTGCTTTTAACAAATTTAAGGTAAGCATGTTGGTTTTAGTAATAGTCTTTGAAAAAAAACCAAAAAAAATTGAATTGTTTATTCGTTAAAAACTCTGGTATATAGTTACACATGTACTTTAGTAACGTATATTGTAACGGCTCTGCTCTCTATTACGTTTGTCTAGTCGTTCGGATGGGACGAAAAACCAAGGTCCCGTGTACACATTGGCGTGCACGTAAAAGATTCCTTGCTAGTTTGAATTCGATATAAGAGTAGGTCGTAGCGCCGCTACCCGGGCAAAATTTCCCTCATAGCACACTGTATGGCGTATGCCCGTCTTCCATTAGCCCAGGTAAGGTGCAGAAAGGTAGGACGTTATACCCCATTTCATTTCATTTCTCTATTACGCTACTGGCGCATAGTTCTATATAGCTAATATGAAAATAAGGCTTTTCCCCCATCTCGGTTCTAAGGCTATGTTGGAATCCTTATACTATCTATTTTTCACCGTGACCTTCTTTAATCGGCAAAGGGAATCATAAACAACTTTCATTGGAATTGATCCGCCATTATCAAACTCAAGCTCAGCCAACATTCCAAATTTAGGAATAGAATTTTACCGAAAACTTGCCCTGGTTACCACTATCCACACATCTTGTCAAAACTACAAATAGCGAGAACTTGGCTCAGAATGAAGTAATTTGAATGGAATTTTTAATATCGTCCATTTACATATCTATTTTTAGCTATTATTACAAGACTAGTCAGCTCTTTATCTAACTGTTGCATTCTGGTGGGAGCCAAGGTGGCTCAGTGAGTAGGACGTTGAGTCGTTGACTCCCTAACCCGGATGTCCCGTGTTCAATCCCATGTGTTGGCCGAGATAGTCATCAGGATTTTCCGGCGTGGTTCCCTGTTGTCAGTGGTGTAGGACAGGGGGCCGGTCAAGGGACAACGTTGAGTCGTATATGGGTGTGGCGAAAAACCGTGTACACATTGACGTGCACGTAAAAGTACCCTTGACAGTTGGAATACAAAATAAAAGTAGGCCATGGCGCCGCTGTCCGGATAAATTTTCCCTAGCATATGCCCGTCTTCATTAGCCCTGTGGGAGTTGAGCAGTAGGACGTTAAACCCCATTTCATTTCCTTTTATTTTCATTCTCGGCATGACTAGCTCAGTTCAGTAGCTTGCCAAGTTGCCCTATAGACTTAAAGGGACAATAACATTCTTGCTGGCTTGGTAGCTCCAGAAAATAAATAATACCCTTATTCTAAGTACTAGATGTTTAAATGTCCTACCTGTTGTGTAAATTATCCATTACAACCTATTTTACTTGTCCAGAGGGTTCGAAAATATTTTAAAATCCAAGTCACATTTGAAAAGGTTTACGTTAGACTTTTCAAATCACTTGGTTGAATTTTTCCAATTTTTTAAATTAGGTGTGTTAAGATGAAATTTATACCATCATTTAATTGGAATATTCTAAAATAATACGATTTGTTGACCAGAATGAAGATTGGGACATATTTTTCAGTTACAACAAGAGTGTTATTGGGGCTTTAAGTTTGGTGTTTGCTTCACTCGTTTCGCCGCAATGACTCCAGATATACATGTGCTGATATGGAAGTCACAATTTCTGATTGTGTGTCATTTGTCTTAAGTTTTATTAACCATTTCCCATATCAAAGTATAAAACAATCTTAGAATATGTTTGTGTTTTTTATGTGTAGGAAAATGAAGTACGAGATGCAGCACGTGTAGCATTAGAAGTTGGGTATCGTCATTTTGATACAGCCTGGATATATCAAACTGAGGAGGAACTTAGTGACGCCATTACACAAAAGATGAAAGATGGCATATTGAAAAGGTCCGATTTGTTTTTAACAAGCAAGGTAAATGTCTCTACTGATATTTCGGCTCTCATCGATAACAATTCGCTAGATGGGTGGGGGGGGGCAGGTAGCGTCCCTCTGCACTGCGTCCAAAGCAACGAACCAATGTCTGCCTGAAATATTTTGACACCGACACTGATAACTTGTGGCGTCATATATTCTAACGGGATTTTTTTATTGTTAATACTACAAAGGCATATTGATATTTGGGGATTCTACACTGATATCTTTATTTTCTAATTAATTATTGAAGTTGTGGAATTTCCATCATCGTCCGGAATCAGTAGAAAGAATGTGTCGAGAATCATTGAAGTCACTAAAAACAGATTATCTGGATTTGTATCTTATACACTGGCCATTTTCTGTTGTAAGTATTAACTTTATTCAGATATAACACAGCAGTCTTTGATCATTTTTGCACACATTTTAACATTTATTAGCTTAAACGAATTTCATTTGTAAAGATCATTAGTCAAAGTTACACATGTATATGTACAATATCGTAAGAAAGTTACACATAGACCTACAATATTCGTCATGTAGAACAAACTCCCTTGCAGAACTTTAGACCTTTCAGCCCCATATCAACATCAGAAAATGGACCCCTGAGATCAATAAACTTTAGAAATAAACACACTTATATGGATATACTACTTCTGAATTTTATTGACATGCTACGTAGCATGTCAATAAAATTCAGAAGTAGTACATGTATATCCATTTAAGTGTGTTTATTTTTAGTGAGATTTTTTTCTATATGTTTTATAAGGATTAACTTTAAATAGTATTATCAAATCTGTATTACAATAACGATATATTGTATAATTTCACGTTAATGGTTTACAGAAAGGAGGTGGTAGAAAAGGAGATGATGACCTGAGAACAAAGATGCCTCACGATGATGTTGATTTTATAGATACATGGAAGGTAACGATACATATATCTTGTAATTCACATATGACGTATTATACAGTTTTCTAATAGTAGGTAGCAAGTGCCAGAGAAACGCACGGCACATAAAATCAGAAGACAAAACCGCCAACAAGACAAATCATACATACCACACGGACATTAAGAAAGAATATAAGTATTATCTTATCAAGTGAATAGATCTGCAGGGCCCAAGTTCACTAAGGATTCTCAGATATAAGTTAAGAATTAACTCAACTGTTTATGAGAAATATCTTTGATCCAGAAACAGAAGACTTTGCAATTTGCATACAGTTTCTTATTGATGTATTTGATACAAATGGCGCATTTGATAAATTTAAATAAAAAAGGTGTTAAAAAGAGCTATATTCTAGTAAAAATAAGGCGAACATTTTTTAGTAAATTCTCAACTTAAGTCTGTGAAGGTTTTGTGAACTCGGGGCCCGGTGTCCGGCAGTAAGCCTATTGATACAGGCTTCACTCAAGAAGATGAAAACAATAATATGGTGCCATGCCAGACGTATAGTCTCTCCAACTCTGTTTCTTGCATTGTCATCCAATTGGCTTATAACAAAACCGCAGCCTTGTAATAATTATCTCTTATTTCAGGCGATGGAGGAATTGGTGATTAAAGGATTAGTTAAAAGTATCGGTGTTTCTAATTTTAATATACAGCAATTGAAACGTCTTTTAGCTGCTGATCTTAGATATAAACCAGCAGTTAATCAGGTATTAACCTTTTTGGAGCGGACACTGAGAGTTATTAGTCAGTACCCTTTAGAGCCAGTGTTCTACAGATAGTGGTGGGGACCAAATATGGTCTACCCTCTGTTTGCCATCGCCCCCATAATTTTACAAAATAGAACAAAATATTCTAATATGTTCGGTAATCAATACACCCCACATTCCCATACGGTCTGGGTGATTGAGAAACGCTTTTATGATCCTCGAAGTTTTGGGCATAGGTTCAACGCGGCAGGAATATTCATTCACTTTGATTCACTCACCCTGTTCGTTTGACCCCCCCCCCCCTCTCTGTACACATAAGCTGGTTATAGACAGTATCTGGTCAGATCTATTTATCTCGACGACTAGTACCTGAAATACCGTCAGGCCTTTATGGAATACCATGGGTCGTCTGTCAGACGTGGAGAGCGGACCTTGGGAAAACCGGTCGCCACATCCGGCGTGTAACCCATGCATCGTTTCTTACTACATATTCTGGAACATCCCATGATCGTCTAGTATATAATGACAATGCTGAACAAATAATCAAGGTCCTAATATTTTTTTGCATATGTTTTCTTTAGCACAAATCCTTGCTATCCATATTACTACATTTATTTCCCAAGATAGCGTGGCAAAAATATTGATTCACTTTGATTTTGATTCAACCACCGCGTTCGTTTGACCCTTTCTTCTCTGGTTGGATAAAATAGCGATCAGTCAACAGGCGGAATCTGTTTAGCTCTATTTTTCTCGCCAATCGGTGCCTTAATACTGCATTTCCGTCAGTCTATTTTTCAAATGGGGGCTTTGTCGTGGGTTCGCAAGTCCCTTCGCTTGACACGTTCCACTCGGTCGGATAAACTAGTTGTCAGACAACAGGCGGTATCTGGTCAGATCTATTTATCTCAACGATCAGTGACTGAAATACTGCCAGATTACATTCCCGGCAATTTGTTTTTCAACAATTTCTGACCACCCACCCTATACTATAGTTGAAGCCCAGGCCTTTGCCCCCTAAACCTTGGCTTTGCCCCAGCTTTGCCCATCCAACCACCGGCGGCTGTAGTGAAATGATTTATTACAGCCTTTACTTTTGAAGGCACCTTTGTTGAGCTATTTGAAGTTCTCTATTGGTTACATAAAATACATCTTTTCAGATTTCTCTAGTTCCGCTATCTATCAGAAATTTAGCAAACACAGAACTACTGCACCAGACCCCATTACCTGTCTACTATGTACAGTAAGAAGGAGTTAAAATTCCTATAAAATTGGTTGATACCTACAAATTATTATTTTTTTTTTTTCATTTGAAGTGTGAAGCTCACTGACTATCGGCAGGACGATATACCCAATAAAATCCAAAACCACCACAGAATACCCAATCCAATACCACCTAATGCTACATCATAATGAGCATATCACTTGATATATTTTCAAAAATAGTGAGATCTCTCTCTCTGACTCTCTCTTTCTCTCTCTCTCGCTTCATTATCATGGTAGGTGCAGCACAGACATAGGCGAACGGGGTCGATGACAGTTAGGGGGGCAGAACCCGAATTTCGGATTTCCAGGGATCGGCGCCTTTTCTAACCCCCCCCCCCCCCACGAAAAGAAAATTTTGGAATATTTGACGGCTGCAAACACGTTTTCCTGCTACTTCAAAGTAGTATAATATAGCCTAATCAAGATGGCTGACTCGAATTAAATCAATCGATACAGTCCACGAAGAAAGGGCCGTTGGGAGAAATTTTAACTGGCGCAAACACGTTTTCCTGCTATTCCAGTTGCTGTGAATACAGCAACTTCAATTTGGTTTTAATACCTGACTTACCCGCATTCCAAACAAACAATCAATCATCGCTGGGTTTTGGGGTCTTAAACTCCCTGAGAAAATTTTGAAATTTTAATGGTTTTGTAACCGAAATCCCATTCTGAATTCCAACCATCCAATCAGACTGTTGCAGCTGCATTCACAAATAATAATCGATGCCCGAAAATGTCGCACAATGTAGAGTGGCTCCAGACTAAATTTTGAATCCATAGTCAACTCAGTATAAATTCGTGGTATTCATTATAAGAAAAGTAAAATTAGTGTTATATTGGGGCTCAATGACAGTTAGGAAAGCAAAACTATAAATGCCCGAAAAAAATTTCGGGTTTACAGACAGCGTTTTCTTCAAGAGGCGAAGAAGCGGAACTGATTTTGTATGGACCCCGCAGAAAATTTTGGAATATTTGACGGCCGCAAACGCGTTTTCGTGCTATTCCAGCCTGTAAAATTGGTGTTTTATTAGATTTCGGGCACTTTATTTTGCCAAGTTGATGAAATAGTTTTTCTTTTCACTTTACCCGCCTGCCCGAAAAGTCAGCTTGCCCGAAAGTTAGGGGGCAGCTGCCCCCTCCCCCCTGCCCCCTGGCTCGTACGCCTATGAGCACAGATACTAGTAGTATGCCAGGTTATTTTTTCCTATTTTCTGTTCCAGGTTGAAGTTCATCCATATTATACAAACAATGAATTATTGGATTATTGTAAACAAGCGAATATTGTGGTCACTGCGTACGCTCCTCTAGGTGGAGGAACTCCAGATAGGTAATCACGGAGCTTTTTTATAAAAGGAAATAATAAAGATAATACTTGCATTGTAAAATGACAATATGAAGTTCATATAACCGAAAGATCAAACGTTTCTGTATAAAAATAGGTTGCCAGGCAACGAAACATACGCCCACACAGCAGCTAAATCGTCCGGGCAGTCAACAAGAGTTGTCGCATATTAAGTAATTATCAGAAAATCATTAGAATTTGTTTGGTTTTTATAAAGTTCTGCTCCATGCTAATGTAAAGTATACGAATCATTTAATATTATGGAATAAGCTGTCACCTCCACTGGATACGAAACATTTAATATTATGGCGACTTTTCGTACAATCAGGGGCCATAATTCAGGAAGTTACGATCAGATATGTCCAAATATCGACAGGAACCAAGATCTTTCAGTTTGACCAAAATCGAATTAAAATTGTGACCTCTACAGGGTACACAACCTTGATATATCATATTTTTACACTATTCGTGTAAAAATGGCAGCCATTTTGTTCATCAATTTTGGTCCGATGTTCACAAAATTGAAACTGAAAATTCATTACAGTGTAATGGTGATATAATCAAATGTTTTTGAACTCCATAAAGGCAATTTTCCGTATAATCAGAGGCCATAATTCAGGAAATTACAATCCGATATGCGCAAATATCGCAAGGAACCAAGATCTTTAGGTTATAAAAATGTATTTCAAGTTTCATCAAAAACGTATTAAAGTGACCCCTATAGGATTCACAACCTTGATATACCATATTTTTACACCATTCGCGTACAAACGGCGGTCATTTTGTTTGTCAATTTTGGTCCGATTTTCATGAAATTCAAACTCAACCTAGATTACCCCGTAACGGTGATATAATCAAACGTTTTTTTTAAATCAGGTAATAATTGTTACCTCCAGAGGGACCACAAGGTGATAAAGGCGATTTTTAGTACAATCAGGGGCCATAATTCAGGAAGTTACGATCCAATATGCGCAAATATCGAAAGGAACCAAGATCTTTATGTTATAAACATGTATTTCAAGTTTCATCAAAATCAGTTCAAAATTGTGACCTCTATAGGGTCCACAACCTTGATATAACATATTTTCACACTATTCGCGTACAAACAGCGGCCATTTTGTCCGTCAATTTTGGTCCAATTTTCACGAAATTCCACATCATCTTTTATAACAATGTAACGGTGATATAATCAAACGTTTTTTTAAATCGGATAATAATTTTGACCTACAGAGGGGCCACAAGCTAAAAAAGGCAATTTTTCGGTCAATCACGGGACATAATTCAGGAAGTTACGATCAGATGGGCGCAAATATAGAAAGGACCCAAGATCTTTGGGTTATAAACATGCATGTCAAGTTTCATCAAAATCGGTTCAAAATTGTGACCTCTATAGCTTGATATAACATTTTTTCACACTATTCGCGTACAAACGGCGGCCATTTTGCCTGTCAATTTTGGTCCGATTTTCACGAAATTCGATCTCAACCTCCATTACCATGTAACGGTGGTATAATCAAACGTTTTTTTTTTAAATCGGATAACAATTTTGACCTCCAGAGGAACCACAAGCTAAAAAGGGCGATTTTTCGGACAATCAGGGGACATAATTCAGGAAGTTAGGATCCGATTGGCGCAAATATCGAAAGGAACCAAGATCTTTGGGTTATAAACATGCATTTCAAGTTTCATCCAAATCGGTTCAAAATTGTGACCTCTATAGGGTCCACAACCTTGATATAACATATTTTCACACTATTCGCGTACAAACGGCGACCATTTTGTCTGTCAATTTTGGTCCAATTTTCACGAAATTCGAACTCAACCCCCATAACTATGTAACGGTGATATAATCAAACGGTTTTTTGAATCAGCTAAAAAGGGTGATTTTTCGGACAATCAGGGACAAATATCGACAGGAACCAAGATCTTTCGGCTATAAACATGCATTTCAAGTTTCATCGAAATCGGATCAAAATTGTGACCTCTACACTGTTCACAAGCTAAAAACGTGATTTTTCGTACAATCAGGGGCCATAACCCATGAAGTTACAGTCCGATACAATATCGAAAGGAACCGAGATCTTAGGGTGATAAACCTATATTTTAAGTTTCATTGAAATCGGATAAAAATTGTGACCTGTAGACTGTTCACAAACAATTGTGGACGGACGGACGGACGGACGGACAGGGGCGACGACAATATACGTCCACATAAAAATGTGGACGTATAAAAATACCCCATGTATTGAAATCCTAAATGGTTCCGATGGATCTCAATATTTGTAATGAAACCGGATGTCAGACTTTAATTAGCTTTTCAGTGACATGATAGAGGCAAAATGTGCCGTCCTTTTACCGCATGTAATTTCACTTAATTTCTTCACGAAAATTATAGCTGAAGGGGTGGTGGTAAAGATTTCTCAATTTTTAGGTAGTTCTAAACAGTTATGCAAATTGTATAAGTTAGTACCGTTAAATTGTAATTAACAAGCCAACAGTGAGGCTGATGTCCCCCGCCGAAATCCCAAAATAAATAGATGACACATATTAATCAATCGCACATTTATTTTTTTCAAACCCATCAAACAATCAAACTATACACGAAGTGTCATCCAAAAGTGTTTTATAAAGAAAAATGCTAAAACCGATGAGAAAAATGAAAATGTACCCTAGTTAGGGGGACCCTAAAGGCAGACAAAAGGGCCCCTCTGGCCAAGGGAAAGGGCCCTCGTGTCTGAGTCAATCGTTTCTATACACTGTTACTGTCGAATCCATTACTGAATGAAAATGCAGTCATTGTATTGGCATAAAAATCATCAATCAAGATGAACCTAAGTTATCTTGTCCCAAAGTATCAACCAATCAAATTGCTTATCTCTGCTTACCCTAAGCGGAAAATGCTCATCTTCGAACTCCGTCAAGGCATTGACCTAATAAGCATACACACCAATTTTGAACATTTTAACTCAATTAGAAGGAGAGTTATTGTGTTCCAAAGTCTCGGTAAATCAAATTGCTTATCGCTCTGCTTACCCTTAGCAGAAAATGCTTATTATCGATCTTAGTCAAGGCATTACTGTAATGAAACTATACACCAAGTTTCATCACTCTCACTTTATTAGAACTAAAGTTATCGTGTCCCAAAGCATCAACCAATCAAATTGCTTATCTCTGCTTACCCTAAGCGGAAAATGCTCATCTTCGAACTCCATCAAGGCATTGACCTAATAAGCATATACACCAAGTTTGAACATTTTAACTCAATTAGAAGGAGAGTTATTGTGTTTCAAAGTCTCGACCAATCAAATTTGTGTATCGCTCTGCTTACCCTGAGCAGAAAATGCTCATTATCGAACTTAGTCAAGGTATTACTGTAATGAAACTATACACCAAGTTTCATCACTCTCACTTAATTAGAACTAAAGTTATCGTGTCCCAAAGCATCAACCAATCAAATTGCTTATCTCTGCTTACCCTAAGCGGAAAATGCTCATCTTCGAACTCCATCAAGGCATTGACCTAATAAGCATATACACCAAGTTTGAACATTTTAACTCAATTAGAAGGAGAGTTATTGTGTTCCAAAGTCTCGACCAATCAAATTTGCGTATCGCTCTGCTTACCCTGAGCAGAAAATGCTCATTATCGAACTTAATCAAGGTATTACTGTAATGAAACTATACACCAAGTTTCATCACTCTCACTTAATTAGAACTAAAGTTATCGTGTCCTAAAGCATCAACCAATCAAATTGCTTATCTCTGCTTACCCTAAGCGGAAAATGCTCATCTTCGAACTCCATCAAGGCATTGACCTAATAAGCATATACACCAAGTTTGAACATTTTAACTCAATTAGAAGGAGAGTTATTGTGTTCCAAAGTCTCGACCAATCAAATTTGCGTATCGCTCTGCTTACCCTGAGCAGAAAATGCTCATTATCGAACTTAGTCTAGGTATTACTGTAATGAAACTATACACCAAGTTTCATCACTTTCACTTAATTAGAACTAAAGTTATCGTGTCCCAAAGCATCAACCAATCAAATTGCTTATCTCTGCTTACCCTAAGCGGAAAATGCTCATCTTCGAACTCCATCAAGGCATTGACCTAATAAACACATACACCAAGTTTGAACATTCTAGCTCAATTAGGAAGAGAGTTATTGTGTCCCAAATAGTGTGACGGACAGACAGACGGACAGACAGACGGACGGACGAACCCATTTTAATAGTCCCCCAACTTTCTTCGAAAGGCGGGGGACAAAAATTATTAATTTGAAGATGCTTACACAAACTCCTTTGTGTTGATTGATGTCTGGTAATTACATGAACATTGTCTTTTTAACAGTGCTAGTCAATTCAAGCCAGCTAACTTACTTGTTGATAAAACAATACAAGATATAGCGGCTAAATATAATAAGACTGCAGCACAGGTAAATAAATCACCTTTCGTTTTGTTATTTATAGGACCATATATTCTATTGGTGGAGAATATTAAACGCAATTTTAAAGGGCACTCTGGTTAAGGTGGAGGGGGGGGGCATTTAAGGCTACTATGAACTAACAGTGTAATGTAGTGACTAGCATTACATCGGTTGAAGCAAAGAGAATTGAAACAGCCAGTGAGACTTTTCCTCATACTTTTTTAAAAAATTATACTTCACCGCCATAATAATGTATTGTACCACCGTTGTTTAACCGTATAGACAGCATTACTAATCTGCAAAAGGCGAGTACGTTGTATCATAAGTTCTATCGTTGCGTCAACTGAGATTGTTTCGATTCCCTGGTTGTACGTGGCAGGGAGTAGGGACGCTTGTCCAACCTCGTGGGCTTTCTACGCGTCCTGCGGTCTCCTCCCTCTGCTAAAGACCCTTACGCGCAAGCGAATTATTAAAATAAAATTAAACCATGTTAGTCCCGAAATGACCTAATTAGCTGACGCAGAGTGAATTGGCTGACGGAACCTCTGCTCTCTCAGTATCAAATGGCCGCCTGAGAATCAAATGGATGTCTTCAAGCGGTGCCTGGGGTCTGGTGTCTGATCATGCCAGTCCCTGTTTTGTTCTTTTATAGGTGCTAGCATCCCTAATTGTTACGTCATAGACTGATAACAGATAAATTCCAAATATGGAAAAGATATGCCCCACACCCTGCATACCGATGGAGATTATGACCTAAATTGGCCATGGAAAATGGAATTGACCAAAACTTTTAGTAAACTATTGACCAGTTAACGTATCAAAATAACCTGCATTACTCGCTATAATTTCTTAACTGTAAATTTTAGAATCAATAACTGGTCAAAAGATATTTACAGCCATCATATTGTTACAATTATTAATATTATGAAAATCTGATTAATGACGTCAAGTTATTCTGGCTTGAATAGTCTAATGCCAATGGCCCTTTAATTGTGACGATGTGAGGTTTAAATCGATGTAGCTTGCTTTTTTTTATTAAAACAGTTTATACGCAGTTTTCGGTTTTTTATTTTAGGTAATATTAAGATGGGGCGTTGATCGAGGATATACATTGGTACCAAAGAGTGTCACACCTGCTAGAATTAAACAAAATATTGAGGTAAATTATCACAGTGGTTAAATGGGATTTACTTTTCGTCTTCTTGATTCCCATGGGAACCATATAATAGACTCTCATATCATAACCCTCTTTTTGGTTATCGTGCTCTCCTCGTGGACCTACTACATATTTCCGAAGCAGTGGTTACGAGAATGATCAGTTCATTAACTACGGATACAGTTATTTATGGTAAATTGGTGAGTTCTCATCAGTTATCTTTTCATAGCGTACCTAGAATTTGCGCCGCCCATAGAGACATATCGCTAAAAAAAAAATCATAGATTTCTGCCCTTTCGATGGCTATTAATTGATTCATCTGTTGTTTCTCATTAATGTATTGTCTCTTGTTTCTCTTACATTCCATCCACCTTTTGCATGTTATCCTCTCGTGATCTCTTACTTGACTAGATTATTTTGAAAACATTCTAAACGGTCAACTCTCGCCAATAGTTTTATTCAGTTGATTGTGGTATTTTGGGCACTTTGTGGTTAAGTCAATACGGGGAGAATTATTAGTCTGAGTCCGGAATGTCGATGATTTTTGACGTAATTATCGTCCTTGCACCAGAAAAAATGTGATTGCTAATTCGGGTTATTCAAGGCTATTTTTGTCTTTTTACAGATATTTGACTTCTCGTTGAATGAAGCAGACGTTGAAACTATCAGTAGCTTAAATAAATCGCATAAATGTTATAACTTGGACATGTAAGTGATATATTGTTCAATTAATTATTTTTCGTATAGAACAAACGTAACATCCAGGTTTTCCATCTTGGTTATCCATTCGCTACTGTAAGATTACCTTCCAGTACTTATCAATTTTACTTCCTGAGTTCTATTTTATACAATATTTTATTTTACAGATATAGAGACCACCCTGAGTATCCATTCTAAAACTCCAGTGTTTACTACATTTAAGTATTTACTTGTTTACTATATCATTATGTACTGCCTATTATATTCATATATTTTATGTTTATTATATTAACATTTTTGATGTGTGCTATATTTAAATGTTTACTTTACACTATGTTTGCCATTTATTATATCGAAATTTGTGCTATATTTACATATTTACTGAACACTATATTCATGACACTTAAAATAAAATATTCTAAAGATACTCTTTTATCTTGGTAGCACTTATTTAAGTCGCCTAGCATTTGGGTGCAGCCGTTAGCAATGATATAAACGCGAGAACTCGGAGTAACTCACGGGAATAAGAGGGGTATTCGGCTCCTAGTAATGGCATTTGATTGCAGTTGTTAGCAATGATATAAACACGAGAACCAGAGTAAACCCACTGGGATAAGAAGGACATTCGGCTCCTAGCAATACCTAAGCCCGGGACTGAACGCACGACAATAGCATCCACGCAGACGTTATTTTCAATTGCATTTGGTCACCTAAATCCCCTCATCAAATGAAAAGGAGACACGGTAAAAAAAAATGAGTTGAGCGATTTATTGATAACCAACAAAGAAAAAAAATGATAAAAGGTAAAATGACGTAATCAAATAAGAACATAAACAAGTATATAAGACAACAGCCGTATATAGTTTGAGAAAAATATAAACTAACAGTTTGTCAAGATTTGTAGAGCGGAGCGAGCAGTTCCATCAGTATAGAATCCTCGACAATCTCCACACTTACGGGCAAACATCTTTGTCATCGGCCACTATCACCGACTGGCTGTTTCATATCAAAGTTCAGGGTTCTTGAAAAAGCCAATTCCCACTTTTGTCGAATCACTACAAAATTGTTATTTCGTAGTTTAGAGTATCTGAATGTAATTTCTTTTGGGCATATTAAACATCGAGGCAAAGAAATATATTAATAATGGATTAGAAGAAAATATGGCGCCTAATTTTAAAGCAAATAAACGAACACTCCATGGAATATAGATGATAAAAATAAAAACAATATAAGTAACATGTACACTAATATAAACAACATTATTATACAAAACTTCCAACGTAAAAAAAAGGACAAAACCCAGTACATCAGTCTAAACTAGATAGTAGATACGCTACAATCGGTTTAAACTGGGAAGTCGATTCGTTACAATCCGTCTAAACTAGACAGTGCATACGCTATAGATCAGTCTAAACTTGACACAATAAGTATAAACTAGACAGTATATACGTCATACAATCAGTTTAAACTAGGCATACAAACAGTAGATACCCGCAATCCGTCTAAATTGACCGGTAGTACGTAGCAATCAGTCTTAAAAAAAACAAATATTTTATGTCATAGAGGTATGATTATGATGATTACTACTGCGCGGACTTCAAATGGTTGAGTCGTAAAAGAATGGAAATGTGCAATAAGGCATAATTATCATTGAAGGGTATACCTTAAACATCCGTTGTACAAAATCAATACAGGGGCGGATCCAGGGGGGGTGTGACTAGGGTGACTAGTCACCCCCTCCCCACCGGTGTATAGGAATCCCGGGTCCTACAAGCTTCCCCCGAGACATGCATGCATGGTCGTATATATATTATATAGCACACGGTACGCATCTTATCAGACACACAATCGGCATCTATGTTACTAGCGGCAGAAATTAGCTCCTTAAACCGCGGTCGGCGAGACAAAACATGGGGTTGTCACCCCCCTCAAAAAATTCCTGGATCCGCCACTGCAATACGCATTTCTTATTTGGGTAGCTTTATTGAGTCAAACTTAATCTACAGCAATTGGTCTCGGGTGTTTTGTATTACTCGGGTGCTTTCAAAAAGAGATCACAGTATCCCAAAAGAGGCATCCAAATGTAAACATAAAGATTGGTCAATTTTTGGAATTAGTAAAGTTTGAATATTTTGTACCATGCAATACCCCGTAAAGACCTAACAGAGTAATATTATGAAAAATAAAATACACACATGGAGACGACTCAAACATCAATATACAACGACGTCGTCGTCGTTTAGAAGAGCCTTCACTTCACCCATACAAAAGTTACCATTATGGAAGGGGGTATCAAAATGGATTGGAATAAAATTTGTTAGCACTCTATATCAGTATGGATTAATTAATTAATTAATATATTAATTAGTAGCAGGTTAATTTTCCGTAAAGTAAAGCGTCTTCACCGTGAAAATACGTGTAATTAATAACATGGTATCCCACACAGTGCCAAGCTCGCCACAGCTCCAATATTCCCCATGGCAGTTCCTTTACTGTTTAAGAACATAAGCTAAACCCGGATAATAATCCGTGTTGGTAACAATTGCAGTACATTTAATGTTTGCAGTTGGCAGTTCTTGTATCGGGTACCACGCTAAATCATGTTAAGCGATTTGTAACGTTTGATGTTGGAGTGTACATATAAAGGGAGATAACTGTGCACAGATTTTTCAAGAAACTCACTGGCAACAAATAATTGAGTTCATAGATTGTGTTTACACGTAAGATGAATGCACGTTAAAATGAATAGTCATGTACCCATCCCAGAGTCACAATCATTGGGGGCCTCCCTTGCGTTACCATAATCCTACAGCATACCGTTCGTAAAAGTCCCGCTTTACTTTGAATCCATATAACCAAGATCGATTGACAGGATCTCTTGGATATGTTTATATTAGCGGAGTTGTACCATTGAATTCTTCATAATTTTCTTCCTTTTGGAAGCAACGAGATTCCTGTTTTGTTCCGAATGTTTGCACGTGCAGGGTATCAAAATTGTTACCCGGTGTAATATGGACGGCCTCACTTAAGGACACGCTTGGACAGGTTTGGAAGAAGTTGTAAGGTCTCAGATAAATGGTATAGCTATTTCCTGGAGTGGCTGTTGCTGGGATGTCTTCGGAGTGCGGGATGTGAACAACTCCGGCGGTCAACCAAACAACCAGATCTTCGTCCACCAGTTTATCATTGTTGTCTAAAAATGTATGAAAGTCGAGAACGGGGTCAAATGGGTCGTTTTGAGCGTAGATGGTCGTGCTGACGTCTTCAGTGTCTTTGTGTTTGGTGACAGCCATCTGGTATCTGGCCCAGTTTGCCGCGCGACTAAAACTAGCTTCTTCAAGGTGAAATTTACTCATAGCCCCGTGCTGAACCCGATATGCTCTATGATAATCAAACTTATTTCTAGTTTTCTGGTTATAAAACAGATGATATTTTGGATGATCGAAACTAAATTCTAAAATGGCGTCCATTTCTTTTTCTTTTAAAGTTTTCTCAAATTTCAACTGAGTTTTGTTTCGTTCCACGTACCAAGGAATTCTCACGGTCTCTTTGGATATGTCTAATGTCGAATACCTGTTCTCGCGACCTCCGATGTCTAAATCGGCTTTAAAATGAAACATGTGTTGATGAAGATTGGCAAGCACGTTATTTTCCACGATTGTTCCGTATGGTTTTTCATGAGCAAGAGCAAAGGTCGTTTGAACGTAACCCGTTGCCGAAACTTTTAATTCAATTACCCCATTTAGGTGGAATATATAATCTATAAGGTAGTCATAGTTCCATACATTGAGGATTGTTCGGACTACCAGGAAATGGTCCACAAGGCCACCATAATTACTGTAGCCACCTTGGAAGTCGCTAGAATAATGACGTCGAAGTGGCATCCCTGAATTTTGTTCAAAAACACAAATGGAATTTTTATAATATTTCGGCTGTCCAGAGTTTACGAAATGGTGACTATCATGGAATGAAGCCGTTCCTGGGCAATCGACACCGGGCACTAGTTCGTAGGATGAAGCGCCTAGCAGCCATGAAGTATCAAAATAGTTTGTTGATCCGGAAACAGCCCCGTATCCGGAGTAAAACACTGCTGCCTCCTGAAGACTGAGCTCGTAAGCGATTCGTTCACCCTGGAATCTCACATCGAATATTTGAAGACCAGTTGAAGTGCGCATCCGAAAGTTGAAATTCCATCCCACATACTGTACGTGCTGTCCGTCCACAGAATAACGCCTTCCATCTGGCTCGTAAAAGCGCGGGCCTCTCCCTGGAGCATCGTAGTCTTTAGGACCGCGTCTTTCAAAAGATGAGTATTGTTCATCATAAGAATCAACTTTGATGTCTAATTTACGAAGTCTATTGAGTGTATACTGTTCTACAAGTTTTTCTATGGTGTAATACATTTGCCCATTATAAATAACACGAACAACTCGCCACTCAGAAACATCCGTTCCTTCGTGCTTGATTTGAATTTCAATTCCCAATGGATGACTGTAGAAACCCTCTACCTTCCGGAAGCCCCAGAACCACGATTTGCGCTCCCCACTTTCCAAACCCCGAGGTGCAACATCAAAGAAAGCCATACAGGCTTCTTCTTTTGTACAGTTATGGTAGTGCATACCGTAACTCTCTCTAAATACCGTATACATCTTCTCTGTTGCTTTTATCAGAATACCATATAGATGTTTATATTCGATTTGGTCTACTGGGCGGCTTGGCCATGGAATGGGAAGTCGTCGATAAGCGGGGTCTCTGATGAGGACATGATAGTTCGGATTAGGAAGAGGACCGACTAAATACTCTTCAACACGAGGTGGATCCAAATCCCCTCTATATACAATCGCTTTAGCTGTTCGTTCTGGTTGACGATGTCCGCCGTCAAGATATTGCAGGACGGCAGATTTTAATGTTAAATGGAGATCAATCATGTAGATGTAGCTACTGTTTATTGAAGCATCTTCTTGACGTTTTAAAGCTGGTGATTCTAGTGACAAAAGAAAGTCTCGTGCTGCCTTCATTTCTCGTGGTGTCAAGTCATCAAACACCCCGGGTTTCTCGTAATTTCTCGGTTTTATCGTTTGACCTTTCGGACATACCGGTAAAAACGTCTGGTCTATCAAAATGACGATTAAAGCTATCAACAAAATAGCCGCCAATACGATACCGGCTATGGCAACGACCCGGACTGTCTTCCATACGTTTTTGGATACCGTCACCTCCCTATCCACCGCCATCTTCCCAGACATTCTGAAAATGAAAATACAATGTTGTAAATGAGGCTAATGAATCAATTTAAAGGCTCCAATACTTAAAGCCGAATTGCTTTTAATCGCAGCAGTTTTTTCTATTAAAGAAACTAAGTTACCAGATAAGAGAATAGCGGCTATTAAAATTGAACTCGATTCTTATTGAACATCCGGTTCCTCTCTTAATTTCTGCCGCTATCGATATTTGCAAGCAGGCTACTGACTCTGCAACTCCCGAAAGCCATCTCCAACCATGGGCACAGTAAGCTGTCGGCGTAACTTACGGTGAATATATTTTTGTAGCCACTTCCCATTTATTGTGAGGTTGAAAAAAAAGGAGGCTTACAATTATTTTTGCATTTCAGTAAATTAACAGGTAGAATCAAATTCCTATATAACGATACAATTAACTTCACGGGGTATTTTTCTTTAAATAGGGCATCTTTATTAGATTTTTATAATGGCGATGACAGGCTACAATTAACTATACAACTAAATAGATATAAAGACAGTTCTGTACATGGTACTTAGTTCCTCTTTTAAGATAATTAATCCATATAAAGTTAATTATTGTTGGTATAATTAGGGTGGCTGCCGTCTGTATGTCAACATGGGAGATAACCCGGTGATCAAGCTACCAATTTAGCTCTATTAATGATTGTGTTTGATACGATGAACAAGGAGCAGATTGTTTAATATAATTAAAGAGTGTAGATTTCTACCAGCTGGATATCTTAGATATAATAACAAGTATTGGATCTCTGTTATATTTAAATATAATTACCATAACAACAGGTATTTTAAGTCAGCGTTTGTGAAAAACAAAAAGTAGTGCCTCTGTAATTGGGGCCATAAATACACCAATGTGATTTGTACTTTTATAAAGCTGAAGACAATTCGGTAAGGCTGAGCACCTGGTCTGCAATTTATGTATTATAGGGATACAGGAACTTCTTTGACTTCCCTATCGATTAAAGTTGCTGACCTGGTCAGAGACTCATCTTGTTTGTTAAAAGTATCAAACTTTGGATCTTACCTGTTAAATCAACGTCAACAACCCTGCAGATCCACCATCCTCTTCATATTATATACATAGCCACAGTATAAACACTCCTAAAGATATAAAGAAAATTCACAGAGTTTGTTCATAGTCATCTAAAGGATGTCACAGTTTAACGTAGTTTCAATAAATCTATCCTGCTCTTGACTGTGTTTCTTGGGGATTACTAAGTCCCCTAGTTTACAAAATAGATTTCTTTATCAT